>OX401907.1:7569546-8873808 GCA_947859195.1 Drymonia ruficornis
TTCACACCCTTGCACATACATCTACATGCACACTCACCTCACTCCACACCACATCATACACACATACATACCCACACACTCTCCCACTCTTCCTACCCACACTCTACACACATACTTATCCTTAGTAAAAACAATTAATGTAAAAATCATAAAAACCTTAATTAATATTAGTGTTGTTAGGATATTAATTTTTTCAATTTATCTTTTTTAGTTTATTAAGTAATTTAAACCAATATAAGATATGGAGGAAAGGGGTCTCCTAATACAGGCATCATTTGCTTAAAAGGAGACTCTGATCACCTACTCATGTAATCTTTTTTGTTCTTGAAATAAACAATTTTAATTTTTTTTTTAATAATTTTTTTTAATTAATTTTAAAAAAAAAAAGAACAAGCGGTAACATAAGGATTACCTACAATGGCTACATCATGCAGCTTTAAGCCATTTTCAGCCTTGTGGCTACCTGTAACGTCTCTTGGATATATATTTAGATTTTACATGAACGAGATACGAAGGAGGCCAAGGGCGGCTAACATGCATTAACGCGTGCGCATGCATGTCACCTCTAGAATTCAAAAATATTATTTATGTGCAAGTAAAATTGTATTATTCACACAGGCGGGTAGACTGCTGATACACTTGGGAGACAGTGATATAGAATATGACACCAATTTCCGCTTGTATCTGACGACGAAGCTCGCGAACCCACACTACCTGCCAGAGATCTGCATACAAGTGACCCTGGTCAACTTCACCGTCACGCTCTCCGGTCTCGAGGATCAGTTGCTGGCGTTAGTTTTCAAACAATTCCTTTAATAGTTAGCATAGTTAGTTAAGTCTGGGTTTCCTCCGAAAGCGGTGCAGTCATATAGCGGCCGTAATATAGTGGGGAATGACGTCACTAGAACTTTGGCTATGTAAACTAAATTGTGCGGTTTCCTAGAGAGCGGTGTTTGACATCGTAACGTCCTTTTGTTTACATAGCCAACGACTAGTAACGTCATTCGTCGCTATATTACGGCCGCTATATGACGCGGACGGTATCGCTTTCCGAGGAAACTAGAGCTACTACTAAGATACTACCTACTAGTGGATAGGTAATGAAGACAGGATGATACAGCGAAATTTGTTTTCTTTTGAGAAATTTTAGTGTCAGCCAACCGGTAAATCGCAATAGGGTTGTTCCGATTAACACCTGACCTCTGAGGTACAGTTTTGATAATCAGTCACGTTACAGTACCTAGTGATTATTTTACATAAAAAATAGCTCCCCACTGGCATCGGGTAACTAGGACTAGTTATCCGCGGTGAAGGCTCCAGGGAGAGGAAGTAGAGGAACCGTCTCACACAACCACCTAACGCGAGCCTCCTAAGGTGTTTTTCCAGGCTCTTGGCCATTAAGCCATGGGCGGAAACGACAATTGGTACAATTATAGCCGTTTAAATGTCCCACATGTCGACAATCTCGTGAACCAGATCAAGATATTTGTATTCTTTATCCTTCTCTGCCTTCACGACGTTTCAGTCAAGGGGTTCATTGACAATCATTGCACGCCGCCGCTTTGGCGATCTATCAATATTATGTCAGGTTTATTGGCAACAATAGTCCTGTCAGTGATATAATAGACCGATCCCTGTATACTGTGATATGGCGATCGTCGAGATATGATCCCGGTACATATCTACAGATATCCGTAAGTACAAAGTCCGAAATTCCGTATAAAAAATACGGACTTCGAGGATAAAAACACTTTCGCATTTATAAATAAGGATACTCTATTTACACGCTTGCCTGTAACTAGTGACGTGGTGAGACTAGAGCGTCCAGATCTAGAAATACTGCGCACGGAGCTGATCGTGCGCATCAACGCCGACAAGGCCACGCTGCTTGAGATCGAAGACAAGATCCTGAGGCTCTTGTACGCCTCTACAGGGAACATTCTGGACGACGAAGAACTCATCGAGACTCTAAACGAGAGTAAGGTGAGACACCTTGGCACCCCATACCAACCACATGAAATTCGCATGACTGCACCTTCATTAAAAGATGCATTTACACGTGCCGAGCGCTCCGGTCAGTTTTGACCTCTGACCACGTAGACCGGCGCGGCGCGGCTGCTTCGTGCTTGTGGACGCGCCTGTTTAAACTCAGAGCTTTAAGCACATTGTCTTTTATATCAGGAAACGTCTGAAATCATAAACGCTCGCCTAGAAGAGACTGAAGCCACGGAAATTAGTATTTCAGCGGCGCGCGAGAAATACCGCACGGTGGCGACACGCGGCGCTGTGCTGTACTTTGCCGTGGCACAACTTGCCGATATCGACCCTATGTACCAGTTCTCACTGAAATACTTCAACCAGGTCAGCGTACACTATACAGGCTGACTGGTTAAACACTTTACATATTGACATGATAATTTATGGTAACATGAAACGTTTAAAAAAATAATATTAAAAAAATACCATATACTACAGAGAAAACCTTAATTAAATTAATGTGCTAAAACTCGGAAATTGTGGACACCGCTATCGTTAGTACGCGTGTTCTGCGCGAACACGCAATGACACAATGACACTTGATAGGTACGTCAAATCAAGAAGGTACGATCCTGACCACGCTTATTGTTTTGAGTGGATAGTTAAAGATAAATTAGGCAAATATTAGGCAACAAATTTTTTTTACATAATTAGAACGAGAATCGAGTACTGTGGGGTTAATACCCTAAATTTCCGTGAAACTGTCACGAATGGCGTAAAATGTGTCACTATTCTACAGAAATTTATCGAAATTGCTAAGGATTCCTCAGATAATCGGAAAAATGAATTGCAATGCAATTCATTAGCACTATTGCATAAGGACCGTATTAGGTCCGCTGAGCACTCTATATCAATATGTAAAGTTTTCAACCAGTCAGCCTGTATACTGTAATAGGTCTATCGTCGACTCGATCTACTATACTAATAAAATAAATAAAATATAGCCATCACCAGCCTAGTCATATAGTCCCTATTATTGTAATGTGTAGGGGCGAACATTACGATGTTCCATTAACCCTGACGAGTACTGAAGCTGAACAGACTTAACAGACGGGACTAAACGCGGGTACTTACATTAGACTGAGACAAAGCAACAGTAGTTTAATTGAACCGTTACATTAAAAACCGTCCGAGTGCATGTCAGACTCGCACTTAAAGGGTTCCGTACCTCCGTAGAATATAAACAAACATCCCCAAAATTGTGATATTTAGAATCACACGTTCAAGTCTTTTGTATGGACGCCGATCATAAGACAAGTTAAAAATATTACGTTTATTGTATCCCCCTTCATTTTTGTTTTTTTTTTTTTTAGTATTTGTTGCTGTAGCGGCAACAGATATACACATTCCGTGAAAATTCTCTACCTATTACGGTTCGTGAGATACAGCCCGCTGACAGACAGACGGACGGACAGCGTAGGCTTAGTCATAGGGTCCCGTTGGCACCCTTTGGATACGGAACCCTAAAAAACACTCGTCTCTCTTGGCAGGTTTTCAATCAAGTTATAGAAAGAAGTGAGAAATGTGATGTCCTAGAGACTCGACTGTACATCTTGCGGCGCGAGATCACGTTGGCCGTGTATCGCAATGTGTCGCGAGGACTCTTCGAGAGGCACAAGCTGGTGTTCAGCTTCCTGCTGAACATGGCCGTGTACCTGGATGACGGGCTGGTCACACCAGAACAATGGAACTTCATCCTACGCGGACCAGCCGGCACTCAAGTGGTCAGTGTCACTTTACATCCATCGTAGCGTTTCCTTTTGCTGTTCGGCTTTAGTATGGTTAAATTTTCCGTTTAGTGTATCTGAAAAGCTTTTATATCCGCCCCTAGGCCGTAGACAGCTTTGATTTGCGAAAGCCGATCGTACCCACATAATAATAATTTAATTTATACAGAGTGTTTGAAACGTAGCGAAATAATAATAGGGGGTTTGGATTGGAACACCGTTTCAAATATCTTATCCCCGCTTATTTAGAAAAACAATAAATATTTCATTATGTAAAAATTTCACAATTTATTTTTTTGCATATTTAGTGGTTGCTACGCCTAGATGTAGTTTGCACAGATTTCTACGCCATTTAATGTGTAAGTATGTGTTCTTTAAGGCTACAACACGAAAGTTGTCACAAATATTCAAAGACCCATAAGCCAGAAGCTTTTATAGTTACCTACCTACGTGTAATCTGTCTTTACTAGACATTTCATGTTTTTGAAACACTCGATAAATTGTAGGTAACTAGGTACCTACCTATTTAGATTGAAATACGATTAAAAATATTTTTCTTTCAGGTTCCACCTAAAAAACCTTTAATTGAGCCATTATCTGAACAAATGTGGTTGGCCGCTAACCATTTAAATGAAACTGATGAAACTTTCGAAGGGCTTGTCGATGATTGTCTTCGAAAAATACCAATAACACTGGGCTCGTTCAGTGTGGTACGTTAAAGTACTTAAAAAGTTATCTGTTTACTATAAATTATTAAGGTACTTCTTCACGACATTCGTTTCAGATTATCCATGTAGATAAAAAAAACAACACCCCACCGAACATAAATTGGAATGCGAAGTTAACGCCTTTCGAGAAATTGATGATTGTGAAATGTCTTAAAGAGGAGAAGTTAGTGTTCGCGATTGCACAATACGTGAGCACCAGCCTCGGCTCCGTGTTCATAGAGAGTCCCACGGTGCAGCTCAACACATTGTACGTATATCTCAACACGCCAATCTTAATGCAGCTGCTCGGAACTGCAAGGTGCCTACTCCGAAATAAGAAACGAAATGTTTCGGCTGACGGAATGGTACGTTTTCCTACACTCCAAAACTGCTTCGGATCCGAAGTTCTGAGAGCCTACTCTTTTACAAACGAAAACGAAATTTCAGACGAAATTTCCCGTATTTCCTACTACGTTTCTCATTCATTCCGACATTTCTTACGAATGAAAATTGTTTGACGTCTTCGTCGTCGTCGTATCTAAACGTCAAACTATTTTCGTTCGTAAGAACGGAATGAATGAGAAACACGTGAAATTTCGTTTTCGTTTGTAAAAGAGTGGGCCCTCTGATTCAATAGTCGTGATTTGACGTTTCTTCTTTCGTGAACCCTACTCCGAAAGAATGCGGAACACTTATGAAACACTTTCGGAGTAGTACCATCAGTCAGCCGAAACATTTCGTTTCGTATTTCGGAGTAGGCGCTCTGAGGCCCGATTCACGTAACCAAAACCGTAACGACATTAAAGCGATATCGTCGTTGTTAGCCTTTTCGTAACAAGAAAAGGCTATCAACGACTATATCGCTGAAATGTCGTTACGGTTTTGGTTACGTGAATCGGGCCCCTGGGCTCAAGCGGGACGTGGCAATACAGGTTTTCTACAACATCGTGTATTGCGACGCTTCGAAATCATCATTCTGAGCGGAGCTTACATTCATAGTGCCAGCTTAATAGTGCTAGTATGTATGAACGTATAACGACCACATCTAAGTGTTAACAGTTAAACAACGCGTACGTTTTATGTAATTAGTACATTTATTTCTTACATGTAGGTACATTCATACTGGTACATTATATGCACGAAAAACGTACATTCATAGTATTTTAATTGTTTGAAACAATCACTTAGATTAGAATTTTATATCACATGCAATACTTATCTATACTCAATAGCTGCGTCTACAAGAGGATAGCGGCGCGCCCGAGCAGTCAGTTTTGACGTCTGAATACATAGATGTAATGTAATGGTTCGGGCGCGGCGGCTCCGGGCTTGTGGGCGCAGCCAATGCCAAAACAAAACGTCCTTCTATTCGAGAACTGAAAATAATAAACTAGCTTTAAATTAAGTAAATTCTTTTTATTTTCAGACCAGGTTTTAAATAACTATAGATAAACTATCAAAAATATATCAACAATGAATTGGCAAGATAGTTAAGTGTGCTTAACTTCTCGCAACTAAACAAAAATCATGTGTAAAAAACTTGTAAATAATAATATAATTATTATCTTATTTTTGTTCATCATTATCCACAGCATATAAAACTATCCACTTCTGGATATAACCGTTCTTTCTTTAGCGCCCATCTCTATGCCATCCTTACTGCTAATTACCGAGATATCGGATTCCTTTTAAATTGACCCAAATTACCTATTTGTTATAAAAGAGAACGGCGGAGCTTATTTCACGAACAAAAGTGACTTATTAGGTAGGTAAGTTTAATGATAATTATATTTTTTTTTGCATTGTTACGTTAATTCCTTTGACATGACGAAATGGCACCACCAGTCAAGAGGAATCACTATACCCTGTGACACTATTAGTGATGTTAAGAGGATAACGTAATATCATATGACGACGTTAACTAATACTTTATAAGCTCAATATTATAGTGGTCCACACTATGTGCATGATATCGTAGTAAATACGGGACCTACAAAAACTAGGGCACGTTTTATACAAAGCTTACGGAAACTAGAAAACTTTCGTTTTTGGAACCGTTAGGTAGGTATGCATACCTATATATGTGTATTGAATACACATTTAAAGAATGGGGATCCATTTAATTAAACTGACTATAGGTATCAAAATGGTTTGCATTATTTTCTTTGGGACTTCATTGAAAATATTACCGATAGCTTTTAAATCAATTTTATCAAAACCTACAACAATCCAAAACAGCCACGATTTTCTTTCCCTTAATACATACCTTCTTCTTCTTTTATTCTAATATAAATATTTAGTTGGAATAATAATAAAAAAATGGCCACTAGCGACTGTCGAAACAAATGAGTTCTTAGTCGAAGATTACCACTAGGCCGAGTAAACAGAGGTAAACATTTTCAATTTGAGATTCTTGACTTATTTACAGCTCGTTCACACTAGTCGGTTGTCGGACCCGATCGAAGCTGGAGCCATTTTCTGGCAGTTTATGCGAGCCGACTGCGATGGACGTCGACGGGCGGATGAAGGGGGAGCGGGGAGTGCGTTACCGGGCCCTACATAATGTGGACAGCGCCATATTTACTTATAGGCGATCGAGATCCTACACGATTTTTTACGGACGTAGAGGGCCGGTAAAACACCCGACATTTCTTGTCGGCTCCGACAAGAAATCGGTGTCGGATAAGTGTGAACGGCTCCATATAAAATGTTCTTCTGCCACTAGAGCAGCCGATTTTCTGTCGGGCCCAACGTCCGACACGTGGGAACGAGCTGTTATTATACGAAATACACCGAGCTATGACATTTAATTTTACAGCAACATACAGATTTACCTACATAGGTAATAAAGACGTTTTAAAACAGTTATAGTTACACCAAGATATGATGAATCTAGGTACTAAAGTTTTGAATAGGTTTCCTATTTATTTTGTGTAAATGCATAAAACAATTACTGCATGTTTGTAAGGTTCAATAAAGCAAGTATGTATTATTATAATCTAAAAATATCGTATCTAATAATAATATTTTGTGTACCGGAATGTTTTAGGCAGGGCCGGAGTTGCAAATGAAATAACGAAGTTGAACCTATTACTTACAAATAAATAGGTAAGGTGGTACATAGGTCATGCATGCAGCACTTTATACTATGGGCCTTGGGTCCCATGCGTACTTAGTATTATGTTCACCCAGCTCATCAAGTGCTTTTATATCGTCACTGGGAATTTTAAAGTTTAAGCGAATGTTTTGTTTAATATGATCCGGATGCGTTGATTTGGGGATGACTGCTACGTCTTGATGTAACGCCCAGGCTAATAGGACCTGAGCATTAGTGACGTCAAGCTTCTTTGCAATTTTCGTTACGACTGGATGTTTGAGCAATGCCTCATTTGAAATTGATGCACCACCAAAAGAACTGTAGGCTTGTAGGACTATATCATTCTTCTTGCAAAAGTTGAGAAGCTCGGTTTGGTAATAGAATGGATGCCATTCAACCTTAAAATAAATTTAAATAGTTTCAATAAGCAAATTAAAAAAAAACTATGTAAGTATTTATTTTAAAGTAGATTACCTACCTGATTAACAGCTGGAATAGCACCGTGGCAGCATTTCATCATATCTTTGAGATGTTGCACTGTAAAATTCGATACACCAATAGCATTCACTCTACCGTCATCATAGAGCTTGACGAGCGCTTGCCAAGCGGCGTGCCGCATCTCGGCATGTTGCCTGTCCTGGGGAGCAAGTTTTTGTAATCCAGGAAAATGTATCAAAAACAAATCCACATATTCAACGCCCAGATGATCAATTGCATTTTTATAAGCCTTCTCAACACGGCTGCCATGCTCGCCTGGCGCTGAAAACCATTGTAAAAGGAAATTTGTATCGAGTTTCATAGCAGTCTTCATTCCTCATATGTAGAGGTATGTTTCAATTTATGCACTCACCGAGCTTTGTTGTGATAAAAATATCATCTCTTTGTAGGTTATATTTGGGTAGCAATTGCTTGAGGGCTTTACCTAATGCAGCTTCATTATGGTATACTGCTGCAGTATCTGTTGAATAAAAACTTTGTTAGGGTAAGAAAAGGATACGAATTAAACAAATAGTATGGCTATAAGTAGGTAGTCATTACCAAACAAGCGATAGCCGGCTGCCAGAGCGTCATCAACTGCTTTTAGGATTCCAGCCTCATGTCTTATCCGATAGGTTCCCACTGCAAACAAACACTCGGGTAAAATAGATAGTCTTCCCAGTTGTGTATGTTATCCCATATCAAAAATAATTACCACTCCAATAATAATTAGCAGAGTAAAATAAATGCAGAAAGCCCTTGTCATCTCCCATTCTAAATGCAATAAGTTTTCATGATAAATATACTTACCCTCTAATAAAGTCTAGATCAGATAAAGCTTCCAGTCAAATGAACGCTTGACCAACAAGTTCGATCTAATTAAAGCATGATCCATTAAGTGTTTGATCTAGTTAATGCTTGATCAATTAAGTGTTTGATCTAAAGAACACTCAATCAACAAAACTTTTAATTCAATTAACACTTAGAGTGATTGATTTTGATTTGATTGATCCAATGAACACTTGTGTATTACTATGGCATAAAATTGAAATAACAAACTAGTAACTAACCTAACCACGAGTAAGTTTTTTTTATAAATAACATCAGGTAGCATTTGAGCGGCTTTCGAGTATTCATCAGTTGATTGATATAAACAAAGAAAAACATTTTCGCTAGAGAATCGCAAGCAGTCAGAATATATTATGGTCAATTCGCACTTATAGAGTGGTCACAAATTCTCGGTCCCACACTAAATTAGGTACACCTAGTTAGATATTTATTAGATTTTCACTTACAACCAACAGCAGGCATTCCTGTACCAGTATTTAATGGGAATAAAGTCTTCGTTATATTATCGTCACTTGCCATAATTGTTTCGCTGTTTTTCAACTTACTGTGAATTTTTGAAATGTAGTTAGACCTGTTAAAAAGACCAAATTTATACAACTATGCAGGTAGGTTCCTATTTACAACAACACATGGCTTTTTATAAAGGACACTAAAATGCTGTGACCACACGACTATGTTTAACCAGATCCACACCGTATAAAAACAAAAACTTACAACAACAAATACAACAAAATCAAGCTCTCACTCCAACAAAGTGTCTGTCCGTTGTGACTTGTGCTAGCTTTAACTTTATTAGGGGAAAGGGGAAGAGTATTTTTTTGTGATTTAAGGTAGGTACCTACGTATTGCGCACTGTCAATGCGCTCTAGTGTTGGGCAAACATACTGAAGGTATCCGTTACTTAGTAACAGACGCTTGAACTTTTTTGCTAAACAAATATTTTTGAAGAAAATTCTGAAAAGTAGCCTATGTCGTTCTCCAAGGTCCTGTCTATCTCTGTCTCAAAATTCATAAAAACCGGCCAAGTGCGTTCGGAATCGAAGGGTTCCGTACCTCCGTATAATAAAAACGTCAAAAAATTTTTTATTTTTTTTTATTTTTTATTCGGTAATAGGCAAGTATTTGACCACGAACTCACCTGACGGTAAGTGACGATGTGGTCTACGTTGGAGCATATTTTATTATTATGATTTGTTGTTGTAGCGGCAACAGAAATACACATTCTGTGAAAATTTCAAGTCTACCTATTACGGTTCGTGAGATACAGCCCGCTGACAGACGGACAGACAGCGTAGGCTTAGTACCGTCCCGTTGGCACCCTTTGGGTACGGAAACCTAAAAATGCCATAGCGGTTTAGTTTAACAGACAGAAAGAGTTACTTTCGCATTTATAATATTAATAAAGATTCAGTTTTAGGTTCAAAAATGTATACCGGGTACTCGCTAATAAAGTAGGTACTAATTACTTATTACTGGTATCAATTTTATGATTACTTTCCAGCCCTAGTGTGCCGTGCGTAATCCTGTGTTGCCAGTCGGTGATTACGGTTTTCCCCAACGTTTATCTAAATACCTAAAAATTATTGTATTGTAAGGTCCCTGAGGAATTGAAAAAAAAACATTCAAGGTAATATGTTTGGGGTCTAGGTAAGCGTAAGGCCTATACTCTTTGCGTAAGGCCTAGGCCGCACCGCGGTTATATCCGCGCTGTTAAAACCGCGTTAAATCTGTGTCCTATGGAATCATATGAACCTATCCGCACTTGCAGTTCATATGATTCCATAGGACGTGGTTTTAACAGCACGGCGCGGCGTTGCAATAAATATTAATTTTCACACATTTAAATAATCACGTTTTGGTGGGGGCGTGCGTTTTTCCACTGAAACGTCACTACGCGCGGACTATCTTGACCCGTTTAAATTTTGTTCTAGCGGGGGAGGTGTCGAATAAAACTTTTCATACAAAATATCTATCAGGTTACCTAGATTATAAATAAATAAAATAAAAATTTACGCGAGCCACAACCATACGACCGCTTGGCGCAGTGGTTTGAGCGTTAACCGTTCGGTTCACTGCATCGGGGAGTCGCGGGTTCGATTCCCACTAGAGACAAATTTCGGAAACGGCCTTTTCGTAATTTGCCCTGGTCTGGGTGTCGTTGGGATCACCCCCAGTCCATTGTATGGTAGCCATAGTACAAGCGTTGCTTACTTTGAGACCATACAGTTGGTGTTTGTCTGGCGATATTTATACACCTCATTTGGCAGCTCGTGTGCTCTTGCTAACTGCTCCTTTTTCTTTTTTTAAGATATGCGGATACGACATGCACAATACCGCTAGTGTTCGTCCTAAGCACAGGGTCTGATCCGTTTGGGGCATTTCAAAAATTCGCCACAGAGATGGGGATGCGTGAACGTGTGCATTCCATCTCACTTGGGCAAGGCCAAGGCCCGGTCGCGGAGAAGATGATCAACAACGCAAAGCCCAAGGGCGATTGGGTATTCCTACAAGTACGAAAATACATACTATACATCACCATTAGGCAACGTCACACTACCTACCGGTTTGCCTTGCTTGTAGAATCCGGATGTAGAAACCTACCTATTTATGTAGGTTGACACCGAAATAATGAAATTGTTTTGCAGAATTGTCACTTGGCGGCGTCATGGATGCTCAACCTAGAGCTGATCGTGGCAAATTTGAGTAGTGAGCACGGCACGCCAAACGCTGATTTCCGACTGTATCTCAGCTCAATGCCCACCCCGAAATTCCCCGTGTCTGTACTACAGAATTCCGTGAAGGTCACCAATGAACCGCCGAAAGGTTTGAAAGCGAATGTTAAAAGAGCCCTAATAGAAATGGAAGAAGACTTCTTCGAGAACCACGGTAAGTAAAAACAACCAAACAGTGATTTATGCTGCGACTATTTTCATGTCGGCAGCGTTCAATTTTCTACTACTTACTTTTTTTAAGGGTTTATTCCTGCGAATTGATACAGGATATTACTTACTTTAGGGGCGTCCATATATTACTTGAGGCCATTAGTAAAATAGGGAGTATAATAATGAAGGCCGATTACTTAATTTCAGTTCTGGGTCAGGATTGGCGCACAATGCTATTCGGCATCTGCATATTTCATGCAATAATCCAGGAGCGCAAGAAATTTGGTCCCCTCGGCTGGAACATCACATACGAGTTCAACAACAGCGACCGAGAGTGCGCCATGCTCAACCTGCAGATGTTCTGCGAGTCCGGACACATGCCTTGGGACGCTCTCGAGTACATCACCAGTAGGCTTCATTCATACTACCTACATTTAATTAATCAGCTAAATATGTGGCATCTCTAACACCTACTTAAAATGCGACATACAGGTCAAATCACATACGGAGGTCGCGTCACTGATATGTGGGATCAGCGCTGCCTGACGACCATATTGAAAGTGTTCTTTTCACCACCGACGCTCGAAGATGGCTACAAGTATTCCCTCTCCGGCACGTACTTCTGTCCTAGGGCTGAAAAATTGGAAGAATACCGGGAATACATCGATAGTCTGCCGGTTATTGAAGATCCTGAAGTATTCGGCATGCACGAAAATGCGAATATCGCATTTGAGGTAGGTATATACCGATGCAAATAGCATTGCATTATCTTATTCTCTATAAGTCATATTATAATTACATTTCAGACCAAAGAAACAAATACTCTAGTTCAAACGATAGTCGACGTACAGCCGCGGGCGGGCGGCGCGGGCGTCGGTGAAACGCCCGACCAAATCGTGTGGCGTATCTGCGACCAAACTAGGTCAAAAATAAGCAAAACGATCGATAAATCACTCATCAATCCAGGCCTGATGGAGCCCGATGACATGGGGCAGCTCCATTCGCTCACTACAGTGCTGTTGCACGAAACTGACAGATTCAATACACTATTGGGCCTGATACACTCATCACTCAATGAACTACAAAAAGCAATAAAGGTATTTTACATTAAAGCGGTGGAATAGTACCTACTTGACTATGTACACTTACTAATAAGTAGGTATAGTTCGCGACAGGTCGAGATGACATTCGGGTTATGAGGTTTTTGCAGAATAAAATCCGAATCAAAATTAGCAGGACCCGCAACGCAACAGAATAATTTAATTACATTATTTTGTGGGCGATTTTAATTGTTTATCGGGTCCTGCTAATTTTGATTCGGATTTTATTCTGCAAAAAGCTCATAACCCGAATGACATCTCGACCTGTCGCGAACTATAGGTGAATCGTAAATACATTTTATTACTTGAGTCTAGTCACATCTCTCTTGTATTTCAGGGCATTGTAGTGATGTCTGAGGCCTTTGAAGAGGTTTTCACTGCGTTCTTGAATAATAGAGTTCCGGCAATGTGGCACAAAAAAGGATATAATTCATTGAAATCTCTAGGCAGTTGGATACACGATCTAACACTCAGAATTGATTTTATGGAGGTAACCTATTGAAATTAATTAAAATTAATATGGCTAGGTTTTTTTTTGAGGAAGTTGTGTCACGATGTAAGGCTTGCATTTTGTCAAGATCGATACTTGGCAAAATCCACGTCCAATAAGTTTGGAAGCCATCATGGTTTGCGAATTTAGCTAATGAAATACGTCAGAGGATGGAAAGAAACGAGCACCCGAGCGCTCCGCGAAAGAGTGGAGATCGATTTCAGCATCAGCTACGCCCACGTGATGATCTATGGGTGCGTCTACACTAGGCGCATGCCGCGCCCAAACACTCAGTTTTGGCGACGACTGACGCATAGACATAATAATGCATGCGAGGCACCAAATCGCGTATCGCGTAATCAACATTTTTATAACAAAAATCCAAAAACACTAGTGCGTGGGTCGTTCCAAACATTGTTCAAAATAATTGCTCAAGCAGCGCTGTTTTTCTAAAGTTCCGTCTCTCGGCGTCAATCGTCGTGTGTCGGTATGCTTGTATCATTAATCCTTGTTTTAGAAATGGCTGTGTGATGGGCTCCAGCCCAGCAGCTGGGTTTCGGGGCTGTTCTTCCCGCAGGGCATGCTGACTGGATCTTTGCAGTCGTACGCACGACGATACCGCGTGCCCATTGACCAGCTCATGTTCGATTTCGAACCCATAGCTTTCTTTCTGTCGCAGGACGATATTTTTAAACAGAATAAGAAGAAAAAGGTACGGCATCACGTTTTAATAGGAATGCAAATTGGTCGCGCGCTGTAGTCGATGTTAATTTTGCCTGCGTGTTATGACAATAGTAAAGTACGCTAGCTATCATCTCGTAGGTTGATGAATTCACGCCTTCCAAATAAGTCTGAGGTTCGTGATGAAATACAATATTATGCATACACCTCACGCATCAGATCCTTTATTTCAGAGTTTGTAGTTCACTTCTCCACATTAAATCCAAGATGATCCTCCTGGCTTATTGTGCGCAAGTGATTAATTTTATTGATAATATTTTAGGAGGACATTGTTGCTGATGCATACGGCGCTCTGACGTTACCAGAGGACGGCGTCAATATTCATGGTTTATTTATTGACGCGGGGCGCTGGGACATGACACACAATATTCTCGTTGATGCCCTGCCGGGTAAATAATCACTTTCTAACTGCCCTGAAGTCCGAACGAAGAAAGTCATTAGATGACATAAACTCTTTCGTCACTGTTTTCAGGGCAAATGAATCCACCATTACC
Source organism: Drymonia ruficornis (assembly GCA_947859195.1). NCBI lineage: Eukaryota > Metazoa > Arthropoda > Insecta > Lepidoptera > Notodontidae > Drymonia > Drymonia ruficornis. The sequence continues at coordinate 7,584,148 of OX401907.1, forward strand.
GGTGGTCTGGTTCAGGCCAGTTTTGCAACTACCGAAGCCGGATCCTCGGTACGAAGCCCCGCTGTACAAAACGTCCGAGCGGGCGGGCACACTGTCCACCACGGGGCACAGCACCAACTTCGTGCTGCCGGTGCTTCTGCCCTCCGACCATCCCTCAGACTACTGGATCATACGTGGCACGGCACTACTCACACAAATAACCGACTGATTTTGTGCACATTTTAATAACTACCTTACATATTACTTTATAATCATTATTATCGTTAATAACAATATCAAATGCTTAGTTTCAATTTTCATTTTCACGTGGTTATATTATTATCGTTTTGTTCTCAAACTATTGACAGATACGAAACAGTGGTGCCATTTTACAACTGTGCATTGTATTAGTACCTATACCTATATACAGGGTGGATTTTTGAGACGGGCAGTAATGGCAGCTACTTCAACCGTTATAGTTACACGAAATATTACATTGTTATCCGAGGGGCAAAGTAACTTATTATTGGTCCCGAGACGGGGTTTGGCGCCCGAGCGTAGCGAGGGCGCTAATAGTTCGAGGGTCCAATAATAAGTTACTTTAACCCGAGGTAAAGACTGTGCTTTTCATCACGAATACAAGGAAAGAAAAACCGGCACAAAACAGAAAAAAATGAATAATAAACAAAAAAGACAAAAAAAAAACAGAAAAAAAGGAAATAGACAAAAAAACAGAAAAATATAATAAAAAACAAAAAAAGACAAAAAAAAGAAAAAAGGAAAAAAACAGAAAAAAAAGAAAAAAGGAAAAAAGACAAAAAAGAAAAAGGGAAGTAATAACAGAAAAAAATACAAAAAAAAGAAAAAAGCGAAATAAAAACAGAAAAAAGGGGAAAAAACAAAAAAATGAATAAAAAGCAAAAACACGACAAAATAAATACAAAAATGAAAAAATAGAATAAATAAAGACAAAAAAGAAAAAAAAAACGACAAAAACTAAAAAAAAAAGAAAAGAAAAAGACAAAAAAAAACAGAAAAAATAACTATTGTAGTACTAGTGGTGGGGATAAAAGTCGTGACGCGAATAGAAATTTGAAAATAGAACTCGTATTTTTTTATAATTTGACAGAATCGTCGAAATTTTGACAGATCAGGCAAAATCGTGTTTCCAGAAACACGATTTTGCCTGATCTGTCAAAATTTCGAAGAATCTGGAAACACTATTTTGCCCGATTAGATAAGTATCACTTTCTGTCGGCTCTTCAGGCACCTTTCGACTTACTTTCCGCGTATGAGTGATGAAAACGTTCTTAGGAGACCTTCCCTAACTTTTTGAGATATTCTGAACTGCATTCACAGATTTTGGAAAAAAATTACAGTCAGCGAGAAAAATGCTAAAATACCTTTTTTTTTATTCCCATTGATCCTATTTCATGTAGGGATCAAAATACTCGGACCATTCAAGGTTTGAGAACTAGAAATGACAGAACTCGCCAAAAACTTTTCCCATACATTTTGTACTGGAAAACGATTAGTTAACTCGAAATATTTTTTGTTGTCGAACGATCAATTTCTTCTTACTGTGATCAAAAGTCTCTTTAAGGCCTGCAGATTGTAGCGAGACGTGTTTTTATTTGGAGCTGTCTGGATCTTTGGATCTACCTAAGTTTTGGTCAAATGAGTCAGTGAAAACACAGGTGCCAACCCTAGCAACTTCGCGTAATTATAATCTGAAGCCTTCGCCATGCCATCAGCATTTCTCAGCGCACTTTTATTTTTAGAGATCTGCGTGAATGTTGTAAATTACTGCGTGCTCTTGTAGAATATTATTAAGAACCTAGTTTTTTTTAAATTCTGTTAAGAAATGGAACAAGGACCAGTCATGTTAGTACTCTGATAGATACCCCTCAAATTTTGTGAACGTCAAGACCGCGGGACCAGGTCTCAAAATAAAAAAATTGCCTATTGGGGATTTAGTACCTAATTTGTTACTTTCAACTCAGGAATTTGTACCTCCGAAGACAAAAAAGTACGAAGGAATTTAGCTGGTCCCGCCATCTTGACGTCAAGATGGCGGGACCACCAAGAAGCGCTGCTTGCAGACGGATAATTCTGACCTGGGGATTTAGTACCTATTTAGTACCCGCCTATATCCAATTTTCAACTTCCTAGCATCAACCGAATTAAAGTAGTGTGGAGTTGAAACTGGTCCCGCCATCTTGACGATTCGTTAAGTGCTGTAAACATATGAAGAGTGAGATATTTCCTTGAAAGTCAAATATGCAGATTTAGTACCTCCGAGGTACTAAATCATATCGCATTTTCGGATTCGTAAATAAGACAGGAAAAAAGTTATACGAGATTATTTCTTTCAGTAAGTAAGTCATCCAGATATTTTTTTTAAATGGGTTTCACCATGTTGCATTTTAATCTCAAACCGCCACTGGCTTGTAAATCAGGTAAGGAAGGAGAATTCATCACACATTTTGTTGTTGTTAAATGTAATGAACTGTTAATTGATATGTGAGTGGGCTGTATCTCACGAACCGTAATAGGTAGACTTGAAATTTTCACAGAACGTGTATTTCTGTTGCCGCTACAACAACAAATACTAAAAATTAATAAATTAAAACTTAAAAATAAAGGGGGTCCCCATACAAAAAACTTAATATTTTTAACTTATTTGTCTTATGGTCGGTTTCCATACAAAAGACTTCAACGTGTGACTCTAAATATCACCATTCTGCGGTGGTACGGAACCCTTTAAGTGCGAGACCGTACGCACTTGGCCGGTTTTTTTTTGTCTTCGTAGGTACAAATTCCGATGGGATTTTTTTGATTTTGAGACATGGTCCCGCGGTCTTGACGTTCACCAAATTTTATATGCTAATAACCTACAGAAGAACTCTAAATTGGACTTATAATGTTCAATTAAAAGAGCCAAATCATTACTTGAATTGAAAATTAATACACATAATTATCAGAAACTGATTTATTTTATCCGGTTAACTTGTCATATTTCAATGTGAAAATAAGAACTCACAATAATTACTAGGTTAAAAGAATGTGGAAAGAAAATTTCTAATAGTTTCCCGTGTGTAGGCGACGTACAGAAGTCGCTTATTTACTTCATATTAGTATCCTAACATTTACGGCGGGAAATCAACAGGTCCCAGTTACCAATAACATAGGTACCTGCTTCCACGAGGCCCTAAATATAAGTGATTTATAAACAGTGTGCACTAATTATATATCTCCACACGGGCCTTTATATAATATATGTATACGTACTTAAGTGACTATTATTACATGTGAAGTGAATGAATATCACAGTACTTCGGTTAATTTGATGTGTATTACATAGCTTGGTGTCACTTTAATTGAAATATGCTAGTTCTATATTATTAAAAATTAGACCTAGACCGGAGCTCTTTTACCTAACTAATGATTCGATATTGTGTGTTACTTGAAGTAAATGAACATGGTCTCTTTGACTTCAATGTGTGATTGTAAGCACATTTGATTTTTTTGCTAAAAAAAACTACTTGCGGCCTGGGCTGCGCGCGGTTGGCATCTAGATAGAGCAGACACCGCCGCCCGTCGCTCTCCGCTCCCTGCTGCGCTGCCATGTGTCGGCAAACGCAGACACCGAGTAGTGTGTGAACACAGACGCATTGTGGGGGCTCTGATTTTCCAGTCGACTAATATTATTACACGAATGTGTTTACATATTAAAACACCTGGTTTTTTACACAATTTATACATTGATTGGTCAAATTATAACATTAGCATGTATTCTGTAGTAGGCGTATGAGCAACGAAACCGATATTTTTTCAATTACGGATACATTAACTTCCTATAATTCATTTTATCATGAACATCAATTGGAAAACATTCGCTACGAAAGAAATTAATCAATAATTTATTTTTTTTACATTAAAACACGTTACAAAACACTGTAGTACCCTTATAATGACAAAAATTATAATCTAAATTTAATCAACACATAATACAATACTATTTAATTAGTTATTCCATGAAGACACCTTTATCGGAAACTTAAACAAGGTGGTCTTAATATTTATCAAACCATACTTTTCAGCATCAGAAACAATCGCAACAGGCTCTCAGCGTGTGTTTGAACATGTGTATGCGGCGCTGCGCGGGGCGAGACGCGACGCGGCGCGCGCGCGCCGGTACTGCGCTCGTACCTACTTAACCTACCTACATAAACCATAATTTCATTAGACATGCTTTCATTCATATTGTGTGTTTACGATTAAACATTATATTGATCACATTTGCAAAGTTATATTGAAGCGGCGGCTAAACGAACTTCAACCCATTCATGTATCCAATCCAAAATATATGAAATTCAAATTGACAAATCTTGACAAATCTCACGACATTTCTTAAATTTAACATCAAATCACACAACACAAGAGTAATCATTCGATCTAAATTACATAGAAAAAGAACGGAATGAACAACAATGTTTAGCATTGACATGTGAAATTTCCCTGGAAAGGGTGGGAAACGCCACGCCCCACAGGGGCGGCGGGGGGCGGGTGGCGCGCGGCGGGGGGCGGGTGGCGCGCGGCGGGGGAGGCGGCCCCCCACCACGACTCCTAGTCGTCCGACATGAACGAGTTCTGCGACTTGAGCTCCTCTAGCCGCGAAATCTGCTGTCGCAGGTACATTATCCTGTGGGCAACGTTCAATCATTTCACACACCAAGACGGACGGATGTTTTGGATTCTTACGACTTATAGCTATACTAATATTATAAATGCGAAAGTAACTCTTGTCTGTTACGTGACTAAACTGCTAAACCAATTTTGATGAATTTTGGTATAGAGATAGACTTAACTTGGAGAAGGACATACATAGGCTACTTTTTTGTTGCTAAAATAAAACTTGAAGGGGGTGAATTAGGGGATGAAAGTTTGTATGGGAAACCAATCATTTATCGAAGTACAAATTCTACGCAGATGGAGTCGCGGGCACCAGCTAGTATCGCAATAAATATAAGATATTAACAAACTTACTTCTGTTCTTGTAAAGTAGCACGTATCTCGGTGTGGCGAACAAGCGATCGAGAGCATTTCAGCTCGGCAGACACCCGCGTACATTGCAGGCATCCCAACTGGTACGCCTCCTCAGTAAACTTGTTAGCCTGCCGACGCACACCGACCATTATAGTGGCAATAACTTGCCGAAACCGATCTAATCAGCCTATATTGCGTGGATATGTTAGTTTGAACTAGTACCGCGGTAGTACTAGTTCAAACTAACATAAGCAATATAGCAGGCTGCGCTACATAACCTCTCGTTACCTTGAGAAATGCCTTATTGTCGGGTAAAGAACACATCAAATGCAATCAGATTTAGTGTGGAATGAACAGAGCCGAGTCTACAAGTTTGGTTTATATAATTATTTTACATGTTGATAATCTTACTTGTTTCTCGAGGATGTCAGCTGGCCAACCATTCACGTGGGCAGTGAGGTCCGTCCGCACGTAGTTAATGAGCGATGGTGTCAGCATAGGTGGCGCGTGGTGGAGGTTGCCTCCCACCACTGACGAATAGCTCCCGAGACATTCCACTGTAACACAGTATTTATTATTACAGTACTTATTGGATTATTTATTTAAGTGATAATTAATGAATCAACTATAAGTATAATACAATATATTGAAAAACAATACATAAAAATGGCAAACAATTAATTACAACTAGACAAAAAAAAATGGCATGGATAGTAAAGGAAAAGAAAAACATAATGGATACGTGGAAATCACAGGATCACTTTACTTTCGGTTTTTTTATTTGCCTTTGTAGCATTCAGCTTCTTCAAGGATTGTTGACATTTCGATGTAGTCATGTAAGATGTTATTCTGGGCTCTTTGAAGGCAGAGGATGTTTGTGTTTGAATGACTACAGAAATAAATAATTATGTAAATGGAAAGTACTAACTTTTTCTGGGTAAAGCTTGGTCGAGATGCAGGGGCGGCGCGTGAGGGTCGACATTCTCGGAGTGCGTGGGCGTCGGCGGACCGGCGTCGCGGTGCGGCGTGCCGGCGCCGCTGCCGGCCGCCTCCGTGCCCGGCGACGTCGCGCCGCCGTTGTTCGCTGCCGGGAGCGTCACCGGCGCCGCAACGATGCGTGGCAACGCCGCCGCCAACAACGACCCGCTCTGCAATATACGATACCGTGATCCTGACAGCTTCTAATGTGTATATCATACATTTATATTATACCAGTAGATAGGAGACGTATGAAATCCACTATGCACTGGAATAATTTGTGTTCCTCTCGCATTGAGGGCAGGCCTGTGCCCATATACATATCATATTAATTGCCTGTGCCCAATAGAGGAAAGATAAAAATAACAAAAGTATATTGTGTGTAACTACAACATGATAATAAACGAATATCTAAAGTAACATAAGACCTATGGAATACCATTGTTAAAATGCCTTTTGTTTGAATAATATCGACTATCGATAGATGTTTATATTCGACAAGCGGCGATCGCCAGTAACCTATGGGAAATCGTAAATCTTTCATCTTCCCTCTGGCCTTCGATCGTTAGCTATTTTCGCGCAAAAATTAAGCGTCTTTGTAACGCAGTATAAGTACACCATTCTTCTGGGTGCCATATGTTGATGCTTAACGGAAGTCGAATAAATTATTCCATTATACAAAATCTTGAAATGGATACAAATTATTATAAGTATACGATCACAAAGATTGCCAGCACTACAAACATTCATTCATTTATATTTAGTATTGCATTTTACACCACAGTTTATTTAACATTCCATATGGAAATAGTCATTCTGATTATATTTTTTCTAAATTAATATTATTGAAATGTATACATTTACAACACAAAATAAGAGACACACTACAATGGGTAATAGAAGGCAAATCAGTACTCACTAAAACAGGGCATTGAAAAAAGAAAAAGGAAATTATTATGAATAATTAATTAAAAGGTTAGCTCACCATGATTATAATTATGGATAATCTATCTGTGAATGTCGTTTAAATATATTTTTCTAGGCTAGGATAGGGCAAGGATTCATGTTCACAAACTGAATGCCTACTTCATGATATTTGAAATAATTTCGGCACTTACCGGTTGATTTGAGTTATCGAGGACGACAACAGGCGGAACAGCATTATTTTCGGAATTACTCCGTACTGTAGAATTCGTCTCCCTGGCCCCATAGGAATTCTCAGAGAGTGGTGTACTCCTATCCGGCGAGATGTCCATATCTTGTAACGATTGGCCATCTAAGAACAAACAAAATGTTAAACGGGATCCTCCAATCATTATGTGTGATGGTAAGCGAGGCTTATGGGTCATATGACATGCAATTTTTTTATATAAGATTCTGTACACAGGAATAAAAGCGTTTTCTACCACACACATAGTAGTCGCCAAATAAATCCCAATAAGTAGATCTATTGTCCGGCGCGGATCATATCAGATATTTATTCCTTTTTATTACATGTTCGTTAATTACTCCAAAAAGGGATAGCGAATTTTTGGGAAGGAAATATCATCACCTTTTCCGTCGTGCGGAGTCGCCGAATGTTTTGGTCTAGTTCGATCGTGCGCCTCTTCATCGCGACCGCTGTTCCAGTACCTCTCCGAGGCACTGTTAGTTCTTTTACTAGATTTATCTGCTTCTCTTCTCCCTGACCGCGAGCTCGATCTCTTATCTCGACCTGTTATGAAATAACAATCTGAATCCAAGAAAATATTGAAGTGCTATGCGTTAGGAATGGACACGTCTGTGGAATTCAGTTAGTGAATGTAACTGTATAATATATCAACTTTAATATTTATTACCCTATTATACGATTTTTTATACCTATTTTGATAGGGAAAAAATTGATGTTTAGGCTTAGTGTATATAAGTAAAAGTCAGTTGTATCAGCTTTTTAGTAATGGGGTGTTAGGGGGTTACACCGTTGTAAAAGTCTTATGGGATGAATTTTCAACCCCTAGAAATATCCCATCAGGCACAATGCTAGTAAAATCATAAATTAATTAAAGCAATGGCGGATATTGTGAATAACAATTTTCCTGCGCAGTTACAAACTTACAATAATAACAGATAAATAAAATAACAATAATTTACTTTAAATAGATTTGTTCTATAATGAGCATAGTTTATAGGAAGTTCGTCTTGTCAGAATAACCATAGACGGTAGAAAATGTTATTACTCCAAGACTAACTAAATATTTAAATGGGCAGATTTTCCGATCCTTAAATTTACCTACCTACTAACCTACGTTTTAATGAATAAAGGAAATAATAGGTAACTGATACGGAAATATATCACGAAATTAATTATAACACCTTGGCAAAATAGATTTGGACGTTTTAAGTTATAGGTACTTCGTTCGAACTGCGTGCAGAACACATACGCCGAGCGAACGCGACCGTTCCTAGTAAGCGCGCTGCGAGCAGCGGCGGCAATGGCTAACAAATCGAGCTTGAGCCTAATGTGCCCGTTTGATTTAGTTTTCTCAACCCGCTAGGTAAACAAACCTTCGCTCCCCCCTGCGACGAGATCCCATTAAGATAAGATGAGATAACATCATGATTATGTCATGTCATGTCATGAGATGACATCATAGTCATGTCGTGTCGTGTCATGTGAAGTCATTTTTGAGTAAAGCACTATACACGCCTTGGTCCGCAATTAATGTACTGCTGGCCACGCTATGGTGGCCTCAACTTAAGCTTAGCTACGCTCTCGGCCTTCAAGCTTGGTCATCATTGCAGCCCTTGCTGGCCGCGCTATAAAGGCCTCGAACTTTTCAGCTTATCCATATAGGGCTGCAATGCTAACCGCGCTGTGGTGGCCTGGAGCTACGCTACGCTGCGCTCTCGGCTATCAACACCGTGGCCAGCAATACACTCATTACAGACCGTGGCAGTATTGTACTATTATTAGTTCTACTACTTCTATTTTCATTACTGGTTAATGCATCATTATAGTTCTATAAATACTCTATAAAATTGTTTGTATAATAAACATAAGCCACTTTGCCATGAACATTTTTGGGCCTTACCTTGTGCTACAAGGAAATCATAAAATTGATTTACTGGGTAAATGACAAAATTAAGTTATTGAAATGAATAACGGATAAACAGTTAGTAGGCGCAAGTGATAAAAAAAGAAAAATTAATAGTTTTACTAGTTGCATCAGAATGTTGTTCCATTATTAGACTTCTGAATGTTCAGAATTTTGATGTGTGAGTTATTATCTGAGAATAGAGCTTAGAATTCTTTCATTACCACAAGTATCCAGGGCTAGGTTGCTGTAAGCACACTTCACTATAAGAAAATTGTATACTATTGCATTGCTATCTGCCTGTGCTCCTTACACACATCACTAAGACACTATGTTTTTGCATCACTAACTCCATCTGTTGGTGTTCATAAGAACCACTTCATAAAAAATAAAAAAAATTGATTGGAATGAAAATAAAAAATGCGTCATCAGGGTATAAAATAAATAACATTAAAAAAAACATGGCTGCCTAATAGTTAAAAACATAATTTTCTGCTTTAACTTTTTGCTGCAGTCAGGGAACCCAAAACATGTGTTCCCCTGGCTGCAACAAGAATTAAAAGCAGAGAAAAACTTTCAAACAAGTTTTTACTTTGTAGGCAGTCATGTTTTTAATTTTTGAAATGTTTTATATAACATAGGCAAGCCATAAAATTTGAATTTTGAAAATTCAACCCCTTACTGATATAAAGGGGATGAATGTTTGTATGGGCGTACCGATTTTTTAACGATAAATACAATAAAATTTGTGTCATAAATGTTTTTGAAATTCAATCCCTAAGGCTGAAAAATAGGGGATGAAACTTTGTATGATGGTACCCTAATTCTACTAAGGATGAAATCATGAACTCATTTAGGTTGTAATATACTAGACCAGATGAAGCTTTTTATGGTCACATAGCACATTAAAAATAAATAAACGTGTTTGTGCTTTTTTTATATTTTGAAGGGGAGGAGTAGAGTGGGGGTTTATATTACCAAGACTTCCTCAGGATTGGTTCGTTAAATTTGTTGGATAGATGGTTCATTTTTAAATGATCATACTGGGGTTACAACATTTTTAATATTTTGATGAGAAAGGGGAGGGTGGGGTCAGGGGATGTTTTACTAAGTCATCCATATCTCGAGATTTGCTATGATTGATCATTTGAGAGAAATTTTACAGGCAGAATAGCACCTTCTTAAGTTTTACTCTACCACGGATTAAGTTGCATCTCATATCTTTTTAATTTGTATTCGCGCGCGAATGAGTCGCTGGAAAAAGCTAAAGAAATGAAGATGAAAGGAATTAAATTATTGCTTCATAATCTTTTCCTCTACATACATACATAAACTCTGAAACAACTTTTTTTGGTCAGTCATGTAAAAATATGTCCAAATTACGTGTTTCTCACTTCAGTAGTGTTGAATCTGAATTTATGTGTGAGATAGTTATATTAGTCAATAAGGACTTGACTCTTCAATAATACATTAGAATTATATAATAAAAATAATACAGGAAAGAAAAAATACCCTATTTTGAAAATGTTGAGCAATAGTATGTCAGTTGAGACTTTTGTCAGACAAGCAGAATAAACCCATTTGCTGTAACTATGACCCATTAAACCAAGCACCTGTTTCAGAATCGTCAGTTAACATTTATCCACAAAACAGATATTTGGTTTTGACAGTTTTTACACAGAATATTTGTTAAAACTTCATATTTACCTATTTGGTGGATAAAAGTTATTTGATGAATCTGAAATAGGCCCTAATTATTAAAAACTCTTGATGCAGTTTTTCTTAGCACTAAAATCTTGGAACAAATTAGTCTGTTTGAATTTATGGAATATAAAATTATTGTTGGATTTTTGTTTGTCTAAACATGACACAAAAATTTGATTACATATGGTATTATATTAATACCTGGACCTTTAATGGTCTTACGGTCGAATACTCGTACGCAACTTAAATTTGAGAGCTGCTTAACTTTGACGCGTCATACAAAAAATTACAGATAACGACGTCTCAAACTGCTAAGTGGGACTTAAATATTTAAGTAGCCTTTGAATATTCGGCCGTTAGTTTGACAAATATGGCCCCTTAATTTTTAAGTCTATTAGGTACATATGGTATTAATATAATACCATAAAATTAGAGGGCCATATTTGTCAAACTAAGACCATTAAAGGTCCAGCTGGACAAAATCTGATTAATTATAATAAAACCACTTACTGCTTCTAGATGAATATGTTGAATCTTTGGATGACGTTCTCCTGGAATCCCATTCCCTAGGCTTCTCCCACTGTGACACTTCACTGATACAGTTATAATAATACTTCTTGCCAGATGAACTAATATGTTCTGACCATTCACGGCCTGAAAAGCCCGCTGAAGGCGCACTTCTCTTGTCATATTTACTACTCCTACTAACACTAATGTTCATGCCACTAGTCCTACTCTTTTTATCAGGTTCATTCCGTTCATGATTACTCCTCTCCCTTTCGGTGTCTTTGCCACGTTCCTTCGGTGATCTGACACTATCTGAAATTATTTTCATACCATTTAATATTATGAATGTACTGTTATATTGAATTCATTATTTGTAGGTAACAGTAATTGAGTATAAAAGTATCTGTATTGTACTGATAGCAAAAAAAACCTTTTTAGGGCATATAAATTGAAGCACAAGATGACCCTCTCACAAATTTTATGTATTTAATAAATATGCTGTTATTGTAATCAACATGAAGGTACATTCGCTGATTGGCAAATCCTGAAAGTCGCATTGGCAGTGTTCATATTACTATACCAGCTTCAGATAATATACTTTTGACTAGGAAACTAAAATATACATTCAGGTTCACAAATATTTTAACAAATAACATGATACATTCATACTTAGTACTTAAATAGGCTTTAAGCAACAGGTTACATAAAAATATTGACAAAAAATTACCAATATTGCTCAGCATAAATTTGGTACTGTTCTGATCCTCTAATAAATGTATATTTTACACTATAGTTAGTTACATATTCATATTTATTTGGTCCTTATAAAGACAACAGCAGATATTAAAATAGGTCTGTTCTGTTTTTTTTAAAATAAGCTTACATACAATACATATTATGATATTAATGGTTAAATAGTAACAGTTTTTACCTGTGTACTTATTTCTAGAGGGCTTGTAGTCTCTATCTCTCTCCTTGTCAGAACCCTTCTGCAGGTAGGTGCTCCTGGCCGTTGGGTATCCTCTATCATCAGCCACATGACTGTAGTGGTGGTGTCCATGGCCGGGCTGTGTCGGATGTGCCCCATGGCTGTGTGCTGATACATTACCGTTGGGGGAACGGAGAGGAGTGTATCGGGCTTCAGAAGAGACATATTCATTAGCTGCTCTTCTTTCACTTTTTGAATTATATTTCTGCACAAAAAGAGACATAAAATAACCAATTAAATATACAAGTCCTATTCAAAATAAACATGCTTTCCTTTTTGCAACAAAAAAACACGACAATAAAAAAGTACTTGGGTGTAATAAGGGTACATTCACTTTCAGGACCATGCAACAAAACTCATCAACATACAATCAATTATAACTAGGTATTTGCAAATTATATCGACGTTATCCCATTGTATATCTTAGTAGGTGGTAATTTGGACTAAGTTACAATAAAATTGGGATTTCTTATCTTCATCATACATAATTAAATTAGAAGATTACACACTAGATTACATAGAAAGCAAACAACGTGTTCGCCAGTAAATGCTACGAAGTCTATATAACAGGAAAAGTATTAGTCGGGAACAGTTATTACGTAGAGAAGTACATCATTGCAGGAAGGTTTGTCATAATCATTGATTGTATACCTGAAACCATTTACCTTTGGGAGTTTTTTTTTTGCTCTTACCTGATACGGATGGGACTGATGCTTCTCAAAGTACCTGAAAATAGAGGAATATGTTTACTACATTCACCTAAATTACTGCAAAACTCAAATCGGCGACCGCCATCTACAGAGTCTAAAGCCGAATCATTCAAAACCTTGTCATACCCATCACTTATTCGCTGAGGTTTCCTTGCATGCATTACCATCAATGCAAATGTACGATTTATTACGGCCTCAGTAATAAAACGCAAAATAAAACCGCTGTCATTAAAAACAGTTTTACAGAAGGCCGTGATATATCTTGATGGACGCCATGTCACATTCAAGAATTTCAAGACACTTTAGTTAGCATGAAAGAGCCAACACAAAAGAGTGAGAAAAAAAATACATCGATCATCGATGATCAGTCCAGTCGGGTTGGGCGAACGCGAGACCAAACCACGAAGATTACGGCTCTATTCCTGACCAAGAAAGAAAAAAGTGTATTACCTATTATCTTTGCCATGTGGTTCGAGTTGGGTTCAAGATGTGGTTGATAAATTATCGCAACGGTGGCTTTAAAACTTCTTCATAACTATAACCTTTTTCTTTGGAGTAAAAGAAATGGAATTCTGATTAGGTCTTTTCGTATTCTCTGTCTACGGTTTCACCTGATCCATAGAGGAAAATTCTTTTTTTTTTGCCCAGGATAGAGTCGCTTTGGACATAACAGCTGCGTAAGCGAGATAGGTAGGTAGGTACACCCATAGGCATTTGACAATTGCGTTAGAGCCTGACCGCATTGCGAATAACAACCGCGAGGTTTTTAGGTGAGTGGAAAAACGGCCATCACACTGCGAGTTCCCTAATTATACCAACTCTCAAAAATATTTGTCCTTAAAGCTCAAGTCAAAAACCCCTAAAATCTCTACAATTACCTACTAGAAATTAATGATAATTAGTTAATAGTATTCTGTAATATTATATTGTTTATGAATATAAATAATATTCAATATTACTTGCTATAAAAAATATGACTACAAATAAAAAATAATGATTAGGTATGAATCCAACATGTTTCGATGAAACAATAATCACGATAAATTTTATTATAAACCAATTAATTAATTTGGTTGATTTAAAAACTACCAATCACTACCTACCCAACGATAATATTATTTTGGCATGGCAACTCGGAGTGAGAGGGACACGGTCCCACGCGGGGCCTCTCGCTCGGCTCGTTTTTCTATCTACAGAATTGTCAAGGTATAATAAAAAAACCTTAAGTTAAGACAATTAAGTTGTAGGTAATGGGATATATCCCAGGGAAGGAGATACGCAATTTTTTGTTGACATGTTTGTTTTATGTTTCATGCCAAATTTTAGAGATGGCAACCCTAGGTGTGTATGTGGTTTTGTCAACGAAATTATAACCAAAGGAATGCTGACTTGCCAGCACATGTGAACCCGACAGGGAGATACCACACTGAACGTTGTTTCCTTTGCCAACAAGAGTGACCATAATATTTTGAAATTTGGAGAACGTCCCCATGGACATCTGGTGAAAACGTGCTATTGTTCCGAGATTGTTATGATAGGAAAATAATAAAATAAGGAAAGGGATGTTTGTTTTCATAAGAACATGAGTAGGTAGGTACAATAAATTAGTCAGCAGGAAGCGGCGGCTTTTTGAGGCCCCCAGCAGTATGAAAACCGAGCGTGCCATCTTTTATATACCTTACGATGACGTCACCCCATCCACGTAAAAAATCGTTTCAATCGCTAAGCGTCAGTGAGCCAACAGAGTTACGACTAAATCGATTTTAAAATCGATTCAATGCCGGAGGATTGAGAATACAAAGGTAATAAGCGCGTCAAGTTTGCGCTTAGCGCAAACCTTCGGGCACGCTTGGTCAGACGTTGTCTAGGCTATCCATATCTATGGTTTTTTCCTAAATCTTTCCTATACCTACTCTTTTTCTACGCTATAAAAGGTACCTACTGTTAACATGTGATGTTTGTAACATGTTATGTTTGATTTGGGCTGAGAACGTCGTGACAGACGGACATAGAGACAGACAGACGGACAACAAAGTGATCATAATTAGGGTTTAGTTTTTTCCTTATTAGGTACGGGTAACCTAAGAATATCCAGCGATTTAGACGATACGACAAAATCAAATTAATGCTAACGAAAAGGAGCAATGAGGGCAGGGCATTTTCTTTTAAAGCTCTTTGTGTTAAGTTAGAGACAAAATCTGTTGGCTTAAAATGCTTGCTGCATATGACCGAATTTTGCGTAATTTTTCTATTTCCAATAGGTATTAAAAAGCGCGACTTTATCGCTGCAAACAGTTCCCGTGGACGATATTCCTCAGTTAACACAGACACATAATAAGATTTATATTATAGTCCTTTTTACTACAGAAATTTATGTCACCCGAACATCTAAAATGTACTTAACGTGGAAAATATAGTTACCCACTTACCTATGTTAAGATAATCCTGAATTCGGATAATATTCGCTTTTACACCCTTCCATTACGCATATTCTACCCATTTTTATGAGAAAATTCAGCACAATCGTCTAGATTTAAAATTCGCTGAAAAATGTCGTGTGTCACGAAAATTGACGTTCTGTGTTTCAAGTTTTTAAATTTATTTCTGCAACGATTCCTATATACATCACGGATCTGACAATTACAAGCGAATTATTAAAGAAGGTAAGTTCTTATTTCCAGATATTTATTTATATTTGAAATTTTAATCTTAGGATATTCTTATACTTTACCATAGGTATTTAATAATAATTAATCGACTTTATTGTTTATATTCTTAACATGAAAATGTACCAAGTTTAAAGTGATCGAATAAATATTAACTGGCAACACAAGGGTTGCAAGGTTGTACTGTTAGAAAGGGAAAGAAGGCGCAGTTATAGGTAGGTATCTGGCTGGGACCGGTTTTTATAAAGCCTGCATCGTGGGCGTTAAGTCCGTCAGATAAGGTTTATTTTTGAATGAATGAATGGAAAATAAAGTTTGTAGTCCACAGTCCTTTAAGTGTTACGTTCATGCCCTAACGTGAATCGGAACGTGATCTGACGTATACTAGGTAGGTACTTCTAAATTTGGTTGGGTGATGCTTTGTTTGGCTCATACTGGACCAAAGACCTACCAAAAGTATGAGCCCAACAAACTAAGGGCGATACGCAGAAAGTGACAAATGATAGTACGTCTATCCCTTTCACTCTTAGGATATCGGGCGTAAGCATGTCTCGCTCAAGCACGGTATTATTATTACCGTGTCATCTCTATTGATCCTTTCTCTATGGTTAGAAAGGGAAAGATTGTAAAGTGATAGGTATCTGGCTAGGACCGGTTTTCATAAAGCGTGCATCATGGGCCTTAAGTCCGTCAGGTAAGGATTATTTTTGATTGAATGAATGGAAAATAAAGTTTGTAAGGTTCAGTCTAGTAGGTTATTAGATTCATGGATTTTGTATATTTTGGGGACCCGGGTGTACAAAATAAGATGGCTATGCTGGCAGCCCTGAATTTGACATTTCCTTTTCTTTTCAAGATCGAGTTGAGTCGTTTTCCTTGTAACCTGGTCTGCTTGGTTTTATTATAAATAACATGGCTAAACAAGCAGATTTAGAACTTAAAAAGGCATTTATAGAATTACAACTCAAAATGGTAGAAACTGGTGAAAAAATTCAGATAATTGATTCTCAAATCGACGTTCTCAAACGCGTCTCGCAGCACGTAGATATCACTCAGCGAGAGATCAGCACATTACCACCTGGCACAAAAACCTATGAATCGGTGGGCAGAATGTTTCTTCTTGCCGATTTGGGAGAAGTAAAAAGCAACCTCAAGAACCGAGAAATTCAGTTGGCAGCTCGTACTACAGAACTAGAAAACAATAAGCAATATCTAGAGAAAAATTTGAAAGAGAGTGAAGACAACATCAGAGAAATGGTGCAGCAAAAGAAAGAGCAAGAGTCTAAGACCAATTAATTCAATGTGCGAGCCTAACATACTTTTGAAATTACTACATCTACACTGGACACTAAAAGAATTGTAATTGCTTTTAACATAGGTACCTAATCAATGATATATTATTTAATAAATAACCTTTATACTTCTTGATAATTTCATTTTTATAGGTAGTATAAATGTGGCAGTGATATCAAGAGTATACTGACCCCATAGATGTTTATTTTTAACAGATATGGTACCTCTCAGAGTTGGGCAAAATTTAATTGCGATTAATTAATTGCAAATTGCAGGTGATGTCACAATTAACAATTAATTGTGATTTGTTCGCACCACTTTGGCGAAGGCTTTGAAGCATATTCGCCAGAAGATGAGCCATATGGGCATACTGACATGTTTTCTACATTATTCTTTGCAAATGACTTAAGTTGTACTTGATCAATGGACTCTGTTTAGGAGGACATAATATTTGGGCAGTCACATCTCTCTTTCTTGTGTCTGACCCACAATTTTTCACTGATTGTGTTTGTCAATTTTTATTAAAATCTGGCTGATCCCAGTCCTACTCTAGTTGAGCAGTGGGTAAGAAGTGGTGTCATTTTTCCTGGCGGTGGCATGGCATTGTATGGACTTAAGAGTAATAAATACTTAATAATAATAAAATTGTAGGTAGGTACCTTATTAGGTACGAATATTCTGCAATGTTTGCATTACACTATAAACATTAATAATATGTCTTATGATATGATGCGACTCATTGAGTAGCCTAGCGGGCTTACAAAGCCTGCTTACACACGCACAGAACAATAACCTAACGCTACAGGGACCTAACGAGGCATGATTGGAGGCTATCTCCTCTTGACAAGTGGGGTAAAAATGTTGGAAAACATTATCACAGTATTTATTAAACCTTCATCTTTAAATGTGTAGGAAAAAGGGCTACTTGCTATTTTACTATGTGTAAAAAAATATCAAAGTGAAGCTGTTTTTGTCAAAATTTCTATCTCCTAAACAACTTTTTAATTATTTTTTTCACCAAAAGATGAAGAAAGATACCTAATACCTAGAAAATTATAGTCGGATTTTGTGATGCAATAGTTTTTCACGTCACAATTAATTATATCGATATTTTCGCATAAAAGTGGGCGGGTTTAGTGCGCTTTCGACCAATACAGACGACCAAAACGCTCGGCCGCTTACTTAGGGCACAATAATATAAAATTTGCACTAGCTGCAGGTGAACACTAATTGATAATAAATAAAAAAACCGGCCAAGTGCGTGTCGAACTCGCACATATAG
The DNA here is from genome assembly GCA_947859195.1 of Drymonia ruficornis. NCBI lineage: Eukaryota > Metazoa > Arthropoda > Insecta > Lepidoptera > Notodontidae > Drymonia > Drymonia ruficornis. The sequence continues at coordinate 7,602,378 of OX401907.1, forward strand.
TCTGATTTTTAATTAGACGAAGCAAACTGACAGCTAAAAATGTCACTGTTCTATGAATTTGAACCTTATTTGTTCTATTCATATCGAAAAGTGACATTATCACCTGTCAGTTTACTTCGTCTAATTAAAAATCAGACTAGAGGGTACCGTACCAACCACCGTATAAATATGATTTAATTTTTAGTAGGTAGTTGATATTCATTCTGTGAATATTTTAGTTTACACATATGCGACTAGATGGCGCTACTTCGCTTAAAAGTTAATTAATTGGCAAAAAAATGTAGTTTTACGATATTTTTTGTCAACAATTTATGTAAAAGCTGTTATAATGATCACTAATGGTTAAAATATTAGTTTTCCCTTTATATATAGTTTAATTTATGAGTTTAAAAACGTCAAAAATATCGAGTTTATTGTATGGGGACCCCTTTTTTATATTTAGTATTTGTTATTGTAGTGGCAACAGAAATACACATTCTGTGATAATTTCAAATCTCTAGCTATTACGGTTCGTGAGATACAGCCCGCTTACAGACAGACAGACAGACGGACAGCGTAGGCTTAGTAATAGGGTCCCGTTGGCACCCTTTGGGTACGGAACCCTAAAAACGATTATATCTTGCTGCGACCATTCACTTGGCAACGAGTGCGAATTTTCGCGAGTGGTAACGAAGTTATAATGCGATAACAGCGACGACCCGCTTGGCGCGGATCGAGCGTAGGCCGCTCGGCTCACTGCGGGTTCGATTCCCGCTAGAGGCAAAATTTGGAAACGGCCTTATCGTAATATGCCCCGGTCTGGGTGTCACTGGCATCTCCGCCACATTTACCCCCATATGAATACAGTAAGTGTGTTAACGGCACTGCCCACTAACGCTCCAAACCATGGCCGTAACCATATTAGGTATAATAGTATGAATCACTGTCCACTGCACCCGTTCCGCGACCGACCGTGCTATGACCGAACCGAAAATGAATTCACAAGAATATTTTTTACATAGGTGAAGGTGAAAAACGGGGAAGATCGGTAAACTAAACGCCTTGCATAAGGTTTGATCTGGTTTTGATACGTTCTAGTGGGCCGAGTAGTATCCATCGTGCTTAATAGGTTCATACTATGAAACGGTGTTTTGGGCAGAGACCTTTAATTAGGCCCGTGAAATCAATTGTAAATTGTACGGGAGACTTTAAATTATACTCTCGTCTCCCATATGAGAATTGATAGTTTAACCCGCGAAATGTCGCAGCAGCAAAAAAAAATGTTTTTTATACCCATGCGTATGTGCCCGTGACACGCGATCGCTACTCTCCACGATCGATCAAATTACCCTTGATCTTACTTACGGCCCTTATGGAAAGAATACCAATATTCTCTTGATTAACACTTCCAGTATTTCGAAAATCTTTATTCTCATCTTTACACAAGAAGAATTGTTTCCAATAATTCTTATAGGTATGAAGTTCTTAATGCTAAGTTCATTTTAACATTAATTCTTAACGAAAAATACTTATGATAAAATGTCAAAAATGTTGATCGTAAATAAAATAGTGAAATATTTACACAACAATCTAACTTAATTATATAATGTAACGTAAAATATGTATTTATAATAATAACAAATATTACTTCAAGTGACCTTATTATATTATATAGGTAGTAATAATGTTTATGTATAAAATTAAAGCTAAAAAGCATTTGTTATTAAAGTAAATAATTAAATAGCGTTAATATTTAAAACATATTTATGAGTATGAATACGTAGCGATGACGTAAACACCGTTTACACAGAGAAACCAAAATAATTAGAAATCAGTTTACACAAATAGAAAAACATTCATACTCTTTGTACCTGCTATAATCTCAACCTCACAGAAGAATACGGTGCTTGATGTGAACATGTTGATAAGTCTAATAAAAAAAACATTATTTAACTGCTAATTTATTATAGGAGGTATCTATGATGGGAATTAACTTCATATATTCGGTAATTACATAAATGAAGTGAAAAAATGCATTTGAATTTCCAAATTTTAGAATTACTTTATCGTTTACAAATTATGTATTTACATTGACTAATACTTGCACTTTGGATATTATTTTAAAATTGTAGGTATAAAATTGGTGTCATTACCGTCGGATAGGAATGGACGTATTATTACTAATGTAATTCGTTCATTGACCAAACAAAAACTTACAAAAAATATTGGAGGCATCGCCTTCTATGCAGTAGTTAACTGTTAAGGTAGTACCTTCCCTAAGTAATAGATATAACAGTGGTTGGCACATAATTAGAAAAAATATGGTGTCCAATAAACTGTGTCTCATACTTAAGGCCCCGCTTCCCCACCGCGCGTTTCCGCCGTCTGGATTGGTCGAGAGCGCACTAGCCCCGCCCACTTTTTTTGCTAAAATATCGAAAATCATTAATTGTGACGTGAAAAACTATTGCATCACCAAAATCGATCTTATTTTTTTTAGGTATTATCTTTCTCCATCTTTCGGCGAAAAAAATAATAAAAAATTCCAAGCCGTTTAGAAGGAGATAGAAATTTAAAAAACAAACGAAAACAGCTTCATTTTGATTTTTTTTCCACATAGAAAAAGAGCATAAAGCACTTTTTTCCTGCTTATTTTTTAAAGATGAGCGTACAGTTAATACGGTGATATATTTTTCAAAAATTTTACCCCACTCGTCCAAGAGGAGATAGCCTCCAAAAATGCCTCGTTAGCTGCTGTCCCCGTCTTAATATTCTCATCTCTAACTTTGTCTCTAATGAATTACATTGTTTATACTAAACTTCTTGTAAATTTTCTGTTACTTTTTATTTCAATGATTTGATAACAAATTAGAAACAGAACAAAAATTATAAGTGATAGTAAATTTAACCAGTATGGTAATGGAGAAGAGGCACTACTTCTTCAAATACCTTATTTCTTCACCGAGCCATAATATATGCGTCCACCACTGTATGTGTGGTACTGTTTATACTTGATTTATTGCTAAGCATCTTAAGATAAAAAATGTTTTTAAATAAGCTTTTTTCTTGCAAGTACTATTTACATATTAACATTGATTTAGTATGTCAATATGCATATTATGTAAGTACTTTAATAGTATTTTTTTTTTCAAAAGAACATCACAACAATTTTATAGTTATTTGTAAGATATAAACCGCAACTACACCATGAAATGATTTATAAAATTGATATCATTCAAAACTACAAAAAAAACGGCGCTAAAAAGTAACGATTTAAAACTTATCAATATATTCACGCCAAGCATAGAATGGATGGTCTAGAACAGAAATATTATTATTATCATCTTAGACCAAGCTCAATATGCTAAAGAAAGCAGATTACATATTTTCTTATTGTAACACAACTATTATCAAGACAGCTATTTAAGACAGATAATACTCAGACGAAAATAATTATTCTTTTCATCTGAGATAATTTAAGATACAAATTGAATATTGTTCAATATTTTTTTGACACAATTATAATATGGAGCAGTCTCTTCTCCAGTGATCACAAGCTACTTAATTACTACCATCAAATCATAAGTATGTATAAATAGGTTTAAGTGCATTAATAGTTTATTAAAGAAAAACTTGTCATGACGTAAAATAAAAATTTGAGTTCAATTGTAAGTAAAGAATAATGATAACATATCTTCACAAAAAGGCTATTTTAAATCTACAAACAGTAGGTATAAATTACAATTTCCTATAACAGTAATTGTCACATTTATGAATATTAGGCAAGGAACGCCTTGCGTAGCTATTCTACTGTCAACTTTTCTAGAGCCATGAAGGTCGATTGATGGAGTCGTAAGGCTGCCGAACGCCGAGACTCGCTGGGTAGCCCGGCGGATAGAGACTCATGATCTGCGCACCTGTCTGTCGTAACAGCTCTTCCTGATGACGCTGCAGATACTGTTGGTATAGTGGCGAAGTCGGATCGCCTCCAACAAACGGATAACCGGCTCGAACTTGCGAATGTCCGATGAAGGGAAACGAACCTGCAGTATGACTTGAATTTTGGTGTGCAGGCTTCACCATCTTATCTGCAGAAGATTCCACACTATTGCGTTGTTGATGAGCAACCGCAGCAACCATATAGTTGGCTGCCATCAGTTGATTAGCTGTACTGTTTCTAAAGTCTTCTATTGAAAAGCTGCCATTGTCACTATAAAGACCACTACTAAGTGCCATATTTGTAGAAGTTCCAAAGTTGAATGCACTTCCGGGCATCATACTCGTTTTAACAGACGATAGAACGTCACTGTTGCATGAAGTTTGATGATACGCCTGACTTCCGACAATTTGTCCTGTTTGTTTAGAGTCCGTGGTTCTTTTTCTCTTATTTCTAGGTTTAGTATCAGTTTGTGTAGTTGGAGCAGTAGATGTCTTGTAAATGCCGCTGTCCTTGCTCATTGACACAGCAGGCTGAGTATATATGCTAACACTGGTACTAACTGGATGTACATCTGAAGACATGCTTTTATTGAACATTTGTGCCATTTGAAATTGTTTTTCGTGATAAATAGATGGACTATTAGTTGCAAAAGATGATAAATATCTTTCATCATTATATCTCTCTAACATCTGGGGGATATTAGGTAAATTACGTAAACTATCTAGTGGAAGTGATGCAGGATTATTATAAGGAGTCTTATATGCATTCGAATTCACTAATGGGTGATTCTGTACAAGTTTATCAGTTTTTTGAGATTTGGCAATTGTGTCAATATTTTTGGCAACCACATTATTATCATTTATCGAGGAAGAAACAGACATATGGTCACTCTTAAGAAGACCTCTTGGATTAGGAATTCTTAATTCACCTGGAAGATTCTGTTGCAAATCTTGAGCTCTATGAGCTACACTCGGTCTTGCAACATTATAAGAATTATATTGATGATGCTGCAAATTCTTATTATAATTAATTGTATTAGAACTTACTACATTAGCTTCATTCTTCATTTTGTCTGCATTACTTACACTGTAATTTGTGGCGTAATCTGAAGGTAATAGATCTTGTTTTCTCATCTGATTTGTCATTTTCCAATTGCCATAGTCAAGTGCAGCAGATGAAGGGGTTGTATTACAAGCAAATATTTTTTTGTTAGCCAAGTCTATATCGCTAATTGAAAAGTTACTGATACTTTGCCCACCTGCCATACTTTCAAATTGATTATGATGTGCATGGGCCACATTTTGGTTTAAGTTAATCTCATTATGTGACCTGTCCTGGGAGTGAGCAGGAGGTATATTGCTCGCAGTAATGTTCGATTTTGGAATAACTTTTTGCAATGTTTGGTTATTTAAACCCAAATTTATAGCAATAGCATCAACTTCATATCCTTTTGGTTGCGAATTTATATTATGTTTATTCACATCTCTTGCATATTCACCATCATGAGTTTCACCACTATTCCTTCGGTCATTCTCTGGATTCATGTATCCCATATTAACCATATCCACATTATCCTTCTTAATCATACCAATAGGTTGATCAGGTTCAAGAATGCTGGTATCTTTCTTATTTTCACATTCACCATCATTAGCATCAAATTTGATACTTTCTCTATTTTCTGCAGTCAGTTCAACAGTATTCTTATCACGTAAGCTGTTAATTTTGGCTAATTCTGATTTCTCGCTCAAAGCAAGAGCTATATCATCCACCGATGTTGGAGGTATTGAATGTACTGATTGCGTAATCTTCTGATAATCGTTTTTAGATGGTGTCCCTGTAACATCCTTGGTTTCTGTCACTTTTAAGGAAGCTGTAGATGCATGATCTGGATCATTATAAGTACGTTTCTTAACAGGAAAGAGTGTGACCTTAGAATCTGTAATTAACTGAGTAGTACTAGACGAAGGTGTCGGAATATTAGAATTTGGGGCTTGAGGTAAATTCTGTTGGATTTGAGGAAAATTTGTGGACTGTGTCTGTGGATATGGTGAGTATGTGGAAGAGAAAGGACCTGTATACTGACTTTGTTGAAAGGATTCTGATCCCAAAACCGTAAAATCATCGTGTACACGGGGTGGCTTATTTACCGTTGGAGCTTTAGAATCATAATATGCTGGTGGATTTTGATTGTACGCAGGTAGAGGACTCTTATTATGGTCCACAAAATAATTGGGAGTAGTAGATCCAGTAATACTATTAGACGCATAGACATGTTGAGAATAAGGAGAATAAGGTGATTGCGGAGCTTCACGTGGGCTGCAACTTTTTTCAGGACTGCTTTTAATTGATGTTGTATCTTGATAAAAACCAGCTCTTACTGTGCCATTTATTATTGGATATGTTATTTTCTGGAAATCCTCAGTTCTCGGAGAAGCGGGTGATTGTATCAGTGGCGAGGTGTGTGACATTTGATGTCGAGGCGAATCAAGATCTTGGCTAAATGATGATCTTTCAGAAACAGAGCTGCCAGTACTGGTTCTTCTTTGCCTAGGTGTAGTAACTACATTAGGCAATGGACTATCTCCACCATCAGGATTAGGCGTATCTGGATCCGTCAGTGAATCATACTTTGGAGGATTTTTAGGGCTGCTGGGCTTAACATCGCTGTTACTGTTATCTGGTACTTTTTCCTCAGTTTCAACTTCATCAACTTTCTTCTTCGGGACTACAGCATTAGTATTTTTAGGAGCTCCGAATGCTTTAAACCAGGCACTCAAATTTGGGGTTGCTTTTTCTTGGTTCGGTTTGGTTGTAATCTGAGGTTCAGTTTCTACTTCCGCATCTTTTTTAGTTACCTGTACCGCTAATTCTTCAGTTTTGTTTTCAGAGGGTTTCTCTTCAAGCTTTTCGTCTTTTTTGGTTTCCGTCGTTTTACCAACGTCTTTAGAATCATCGGTATTTTTTTCAATATCGTTACCGAAGTTATGATCATTCCCCAAAGTAAATTCAACAGTTGGTAAAACCGACCCAAGACTTAATTTAGGGCTAGATTCTTCAGATTTTTGAGAATCTCGTATTTTGTTTTGGGGCCCAAGGGGCGTAGCTTCCTCTGTCTTTTCTATGTTTTTGTTACTCATGTTAGTGAGTAAATTGCCTTTACTTTTTCCTGGTTGGAGTCTGTCAATGGTTCTCTGAATTTCCCTTCTTTTGATCAACTTTGGCTCTCGTGATGAAGGTCGTTTACGAGAAATTTCTTTTCTGGTGTGTAATGGTTTTTCTCCTTGAGAAAATTCATCATCTAGACGACTATTGTCGTGTTCTTCTGTAGAAATCGTTTGAGCCGGACTATCACATGGTGAGCTCATAGTAGACCCTTTTGGTGCGTCATCAAGCCATTTACTTATATCTTTGACAGCTTGCTCTAATGCTTCAGAAGCCGACTCATTTTTAGCAGAATTTTTCTTGTTACCTTTTTTAACTCCGGTTTTACGTTTGAGACTATCTGTTTCCTCATCTTCAGAGTCATCATCCTTCGTTTTCGTCTCCTTACTATAGTTGGAACAATCAACTTTAACAGTACTACTATGGCTTGGTGTAAATAAACTGCTATACAGTGTAGCGTCTTTATATTTTTCATTTTTAGCTTTCAGCTTTTCTATTGTTTCTCTCAACTTTTGATTTTTGTCTTTTTCGGGTATATGAAGATTTTGTTTTTGTTTGTCAACAGTTTTTTGCTTGTAGTCAAATAACGATTCCCAAGCATCTTTTGCCGCATTTCGTCTCCTTTCTTTAATTTTATCGTACTTGTCCTTAAAGAAATCTGGATCACCTAGTTGCTCTTGTGTCTCCAATTGATCGAGTTCTGTAGGCGACGGTGTAGGGGTGTGTATAGATGGCAAAGGGCTGGCACTCCTGCTTCGGTAAGAGCTTTCCAGCGACTCCTGGGAAGCGCTCCGCTTGATGGTATTTGCAGATTCAGCTTCATGATGTTTATTTTTTTTCTTCTTTTGTTTTGACTTTTTGCTATCTTTATTTTTACCGTGTTTTTGTTTTTTACCATGTTTAGATTTCGTTGACTCAGGATACTCAGATCTGTGTGAATCTTTTTTATGATTTTTGGAATGTTTGCCGTGGCGATGGTGGCCTTTGCGTTTCTTTTTGATTTTCCCTTGTTTGATTTTATGAGATTCTTTAGTCTTTTTTTCTTCTGTGTCAGACAAGTTATCTTCATGTTTATCTTCTTGTATTATATCAGATGAACTCGATTTTGGTTCACCTGTAAAAAAATTAAGAATTTAAAATGATTGTAGGTTTTTGCCTCACCACTGAAAATAAAAAAATACGTGTTTTAAATAGCCAAGTATGTCGGTTGTAGCGATAATTTAGGTATTTTTTTCAAGATAATTTAATGTACTAACATATAATAATTATACAAGATGGCACTATACCTATGTCAGAATGAGATTTTCGCTTTTTCCTTTTATGATGACTGGGAGATTCACAAGACTTGAGCTTATGTTTTCTTGATGGTGTTGGTAACTGATATTCAACAGCAATTTCTTCATCAGATGAGGATAGTCTATGTATATACTTTTCGGTCAATCGATCAAATGCAGTTTGTAAATTATCCACCATCATAGTGTATTCTGAAATCATACTACAACTTTAAAATACTTTCGAAGATTAAAGGCTTGCATCCCTGGGCGAATCTTATCACATTTTATTGAAATACTGCGCCAATAAGCTTTAGATATTGCTCGGCAGTGATCCATCATTATTTTTGTGGTCCAATGATGGGATTGATTCTTTATACAAAATATGTTCCAACGATTCAAGCGAAATTTTGAAATACGGTAGTTATGAACCATCCAGATTTTCATAAAATAAAATTGGTGTCAACTGGAAAAAGCATATAAGTAGACCATTTGCCAAGTATAAAGAACAAAGTAAAAGAAGAAAACAAACACAGAAACAACATGCTGATACTTAGTAATGTATGCATCCGGCGTCACCGGTTTAGGAATAGATTGTGACTGATGGATGTTCTATTTGTTATTACGTTTTCTGTGGCGAGCTTTGAGTCTATTAAAATAATGTTTACTTTCTCGTAACTACACAAATAATTTGACCACTAACCATTATCCTGACCATTATACAAGCGGCAATTATTAACAATGAGCTTAAAGTCAGCCTTGAACATTGAGAAGTCAGTGTAATAGCCACTGTCGAGTCGTTCTTCAATTTTCCGTAAATCCATGGGTCGTCTAATGACAGCGTAATAATTCGGAGCGTATTCTTCTTCCACTGGGTCCATAAAAGGCCATGCATCGTCATGTGCCGTTAGTTGTTTTAGAACTTTGTACATATCAGTCTGAATGTCCTCGTCAGTTTGGCCGAATCTTAAACATAATAACAAACACCGATATTAACCTGAACAGATGCAGTATATAAATGAATAAAACGGATAACTTTAATAAAATTACATTTGTGATGTCTTTAGCTTTTTTCTTGTACTGCTGACGGGCTCATCATTGTCTGGTATTACAATCTGACCTGTGGCCGACGCTAATGAGTTATTTGTCTTTCTGCCTGTTTTTAATAGCAGTTCTGGTGGGGGCTCGCCTTTCTGAGTTGCAGATGAGTTTTTTGACCGCTTCTCTTGGCCTTTCGTCTGCTTTGATACTTTTAGCGGCATTTCTTCTTTAGCACTTTCAGACTCTTCTGAAGATTCAGACGAACCAGATTTAGACCTAAAATTTAAAAAAAGATAAGTAATGGTGCTAATTCCTGTTGGTACACCAACTTAACATGACTGAATTAACGGTATTACAGTATTTTAAATGGTCGTAGGTCGTACGAGTAAATAAAGGCTATAATAATAATTATTATTAAATGTCGTACGAGTTAGACCGCAATATTTTGAAATTGAATTGGCATCAATATTCAATATATTTTTTTCTAAAACATTCCAAATGTAGTTATACCACCAAATTTATAGCGACTTCCAGACAGTTGGTTGGTAACAATAGTTTTACAAAGCAGTTCTAGGAACAAATTGATTTGTAATGCCAGTGTAGGCCTATCATAAGTTTCTATAAATGTTAAAGAATTGCGAAACTAGCGAGATAAAGGCCATTCCGCCGCTCAAGTGAATCTGCCAATATATTGCTGGGATTTCCTACCATAGTGCAATGGGCCTCTGTGACAGATAACTTCTAGGTTCTTGTTTTTTTTTTAATTATATTTTGGGAACCTTTGGCATCCACAGCTAGGGTTGCCAACTATTTTTGAGAAAAATAAAGTATCACATCTTTAAGTAGGGCAAATATAAAGTATTTGGAACAAAAAAAAAGTATTTTTCAAAATTTTATTTATGTCTTATTTGAAGACATATTTTTTGTTTTAAGAATTACTTGTTAACGTATTATTTTTCCCATTCGGATTAATATTTTTGTAAGATTTTTGATTTGATTATTGTTGATTTTTTTGGGGGAGTAATTGGTGTATCACGTCGTCATCGTTTGTGTATGGGTGTAGAGTTACTCGTTATTTTCAGCAATTGAAATGATTCGATTTACTTTAAAACAAATTCTTTAAATGAAAACAAATATAGAAACAAGAACTCGGTATTTTCATACAATTTCGCCGATAGTAATGATTGGAAATAAAGTATTTTCACATACTTTATTTTTATGTAAAAGTATAAAGTACATTTATCAAAAATAAAGTAGGTTACTTTATTATAAAGTATGGTTGGCAACCCTATCCACAGCGGCCTAACATGCACTTCCGCGCTTCGCTTATACCGTAAGATTACAAATCAAAACTTGGATACTTCACCTCAACAGATTCCTCCGCTTGGCTCTGTTTTCCCGCGCGAGGTCTGGTGTTTCCTTCCTCTCCTCTTCTTCTTTACCCTCATGCGTACTCTGCTTCGTCTCTTCTTCTTTCTGTTTTATTTTTTGCAATACACGACTCGATGTTCGTCGCGGCGCTAGCTCTAACAACCTAAAATGTTATGTGCTTACAATTTACGAACGAAAAACATTATTATCGAAGTCAGGTGATGAAGTTGAAGGCACCAGTTTCAATTTCTGATAGGACTGTTACGGAAATTATTTTTATGAAAGTTTAACATTTCAGCACTTCAGTTTACAATACGCTTCCCGTGTCTATTGGTTTTTCATAATATTTGCTTATTGTCTTTAATAATTAAGTCACTGGTTCCCTCTATTATAAATTCCAATAAATGTGGAAGCTTTACGCACATCAGTGGTGCTAGCACACACGCCAAGACAAGACTTTTGTCACGCATTAAGTCGCACCGAATCGTTCTTTACCTTTCTTAATACATATGAGAGAATAGCTTTTCCCGCGACTTCGTCCGCGCATATTTTACCACCTCCGAACATACTATCGGGATAAAAAGTAGCCTATGTGCTATTCCAGACTATAAACTATCTCTGTGCCAAATCCGTTCAGTAGTTTTTGCGTGAAAGAGTAACAAACAAACATCCATCCATCCATAAGTTTTTGTGTGAAAGATTAACAAACTAACATTCATCCATCCATCCAAACTTTCACATTTATAATATTAGCGGGATGAGACTAAATCGATTTATCTCGCATTTTATCTTGTCACGTTCGGCTGTGCTACTAGTGCTGGACGGGCCACACGAAAACACATTACATTGCGAAAAAATGGTTATTTGGTTGATTGCTTCCCTATTGTTTGCGTTAGTACATACAACATGTATAGTACGTATGTACGGAGTATTAAAACGTTTATCTGTACTGGATATAACCCAGGTGTATAATAATGAGACAATTCTTTCATTTGAAAGTCCAATGACAATACTCATAGTATAATGCAGCTGAGCGTAGGCGTAATCGGAAAGCACATTTTTTGTAATAATATCCACATTGCAGTCTTTAAAATAGAGTTAAAGAAACTGTTCGCTTGTGTGTATACTCAAGATGACTAGTATAAGTGCTTATTTCAAAGACTGCATTGTTGATTTTTTTTTGGCGGAGAAAACCATGGTAGGTCATAGTAGATTTCGTCAAAAGTGTATTTGACGAGGCTAGCCGACCCTAAAAGTGCAGTATCTTAATAATGATTATTATTATCACTAAATGATAGAATTCGCAAAATAGCAACAATATTGTGATGCATAGCACGAGTGTAAAAAGTTCGCATTGCAGTATTATTTTAAATCCATTTATTTTTTATTATACATTCTTTCGCGTCAGCCAGCATAATTCTCTTGCGCCAATTTTAATAGTCGCAGTTCTGTTGGTAACAAAAACTTTACTGAGCTAAATATGTTACAACCACAATAAGCATGGCAGTTGCTTCTAAAGACAGAAATAATTATTGTTGTGTTAAATTTGGTCGTAATTTGTACACAACAGCAAGCTAGTACACGTGGCAAGACAAGACTTTTGTCACGCATAATTTCGCACCGGGTCACTCTATCTCTTACTTAAAGCATAGGAGAGAATAAGAAATTCTTTTTATCACGAGTTTTGTATTGTCACGGCCGGCTGCGCTACCAGTGCAGAACAGGGTATTTGACTGAAGAATCGAACACTATAGCTACAGGCGTGTGACATCAACGCCATAAATCAGTTCGAGTGTGACAGAGACACTCTGTCCCCACTGTTGCATTTAACAACCTTTAAATAACTTAATAATCACAAAAAATATAAAATAATTAGTATACACCGAGTTAATATTTATATTAGTACTTGTTCATCATCATCTCAGCCGAAAGACGTCCACTGCTGGACATAGACCTCCCCCAAGGTTCGCAACAATGACCTGTCTTGCGCTGCCCACATCCAGCCAATTCCTGCGACCTTCACTAGGTCGTCTGTCCACCTTGTGGGAGGTCTACCCACGCTATAATATACTTGTTATTGATAAGATTTTGTTTAATTTTGTTCATGAAAAAAGGTAGTCATATTTCATTGTTGCTGTATCCATTATTGATCATCTTTTATTGTCGCACAAAAGATGCAAGCCAATCAGCCAAGTGATCCAAGTTGATAAGAATCAGGGATGAAATATTCATTAATGGTTTTATTCTGAGAAAGCAATGTAATCTGGAGCACCAATTTTATCAATAAGGCGATCGACGATTTAGTCTCTTTTTAGAAGCCAAATCCAGCGACCAGTCGCAAAATCGATTTTAATACTGCGATCGAACGCAGAGAGTCGCCAAAACACGATGCAGTCGCAAAAGTAGCATGTCTGCTGTGGCCCTAATGTAAAATATTCACGCTTTTTATTTTAAGTTAGGGAGATTGATAAATGTTATGATTGTTAATTATATTTAATACTAATTGTGTTTCAATAATAACGTAACAATTAAATTTGAACTAGCATGTGCAAAGGAGCAGGCTATGTTAATATTAAAAGAACATAAAACTATACCACACAACATTTTAAATTATTTAACAGTCTATCGATCAAACTAGTGAGATTTAAAGAATAAATGACTTACCTCTTTCTTTGTAACCTTTCTTTCTCTTGGAACAGTCTGGGTATTTCGGGTAGGAAGTTTTGTGAGAGCGAACGATATAACTCCTTCTCAACCTTGCTAGTTGCTTTGCTAAACTTCTCTGTCAGGTGAGTCCAGTCTTCCTCGGTGAAGCACACCACTTGCCATACACGCTCTGTCTCGTCGTCATCAAGCCAATCATCACCATAGAACCACCCGCGTTTTTTACTATCCTTCCCCTTTTTCTTTTTATTTTTGCCTTTAGGTTTTTTTATTATATCTTCACGGTACAATCTTGTCCCATAAAAATACCAATATGCAGAGTCATTATCATCCCAACTGTAAACACATAGTTGAACAGTTAAAAAGATAGTTAAGAGAAGTTAGTTAGAAGTTTCTCATATAATGTTGGAAATGCAAGTACTTATAGTTTATGAACCAACAGAATTAGAGCCAATATTATAGATCCAAGTTCCAGTAGTGTCCATGAAATAATACAAAATCTCAGACATGCCAACCAATTTTATTTTAATAACAATAAGGTAGTAAATATTGATATCGCATTAAATCACAAAAAAACATTGTACCTATTATTGACATATTCTTTTGAAATCCGTAGACATTGATAAGGAATACATAGAAGCAACAAGTTTAAAAGGTCACTTACCCCAGAGGTTCAACTCTTAAGCTCTCAGCCTCAAGGTTTTTGAATAAGTCAAATACATCATCAGCATCCAGTCGAAAGTCACACAGAGCATACAATATCTCCACCTTCGTTCGAAGGGGCAGGAATTGGAAATCAATATCAGTGTTAAATGGATTGTATCTTCCTGTTTCTTGACATTTTCTTCTGAACAAACGCCTCAAATACATCTAAAATGGTTAATAAGGTTAGATTGCAAAAAACATGTAGGTACTTCATTAAGTGACAATTGTTTATATTATATAACTAAGTGGTAATACCTGATAATTGAAGGCAGAGATGTCATTGTTGCCCAAACAACCATTCAGGAGACGAACAATCAACTCAGTAAGTAGAGAACTTGCCGACTCTTCAGTGCCATCAGTTAATAGAGCTTCTTCAAGTTCCTTCGATAAAAGTTAACAAATCGTAGCCATACACGTGAAAACACAAAATATTACGAGTATTTCAACACAAAAACTCTTGTTACTTACTTCGATGTCAAAATCCAGAAGGTTGAAAGCAGTCCTGAATAAAGAACAAAAGTACGCGATGCTTGGCACTTCCCACCATGATTGAATATCTAAAAACCGTGAGAAATTCATTCAGGCATCACTTTTAGCGATACTGTCTTGGAGAAAAACATGCAATTGATCTCTTGTCTGATTGAACCCACCTAAAATACCAATAAAAGATGGAAACATAACCTAAAAACGGTACTATTTCACTGTTTGCCTTGTTATTTTTACAAAAACTTTATTCCCATATTACGAGCATGATTTTCAAAAGGATTTTTCAGTAAATTAATAGGTTAAATTGATACCGAAGAGAAGAGATACGAATATGCGTTGTGTATATCGAGACACAAACGCCATAACAGTTTACATGTTGTACAAGTGAATCACTCGTACAATTAAGTTTTTTTTTACATTGATATTATCACTATAAGCGTAATTTATAGTCTTTTTTATTTACCTTCCATTTTATTTGTTTTTATTTACATTTATTATGTGAGATTGACTGGAACGTTAAATAAATAGAAATAAAACGTTCGTAATTTAACGGAAGTTTGTTCTTTTTTTAACCCAACCAACTAGGACCATAGAGCATTTACATAGATAGAGAAATAGATAGATAGCGACGCCGCCGCCGAATCGGACACCACACACACACACCACGATAATAATAAACTTTTGCACATAGGTACCTAGCTTTTGCAAACCTAGGGTTGGCCTCAATGACCTAAGAGAGAAAGGACGAGCCCTATGTGACGTCATCTGTAGCCAAACCCGAGCACACGACCGTCCAAAATGGCGCACAGCAAAAAGTGTTGTACTTTTAGTTAGTCGATAGTATCCATATCGATATACTCGATCATGTCGCGGGAAAAGTGCTGGGTCCTGATTAGGTAGGTTCAGCCACAGATTTAGGAGCTATAGATGGAGCGCATAGAACACGAAAGTGAAGCCACCAAAGCAAATACAAAACATAAAAGCGAATACAATCTCGCCCTATAACTACACAACTTTACACGCACACAAATGTATGTTTCCCTAGTGCCGCTCCTAGTTGTCACGCACACATATAATGCAACCTGGCTTCACTTCGTTTGTTGCCAAGACTACATCTGTCAACTTCTCTAATCTGTGGGTTCAGGCTATTATGCAGGGCTAAATCAAATAAGGCAAAAAAGGGGGGAGACAAATCTGTAAGGCTCAGGTCAATGTCAACCGTGTACATTAACGACACGATGGAGGCGGGTGCATTTCCAGGGTGGTATGGCTGGATCGTCAGGTTTTTCTGCGCAGGCACATCACTAGAGCACTCACTTGGGTTTATCCAGTTCACACAACACAATTACACAAAGGATTGAGTAGATTTCGTGCGATTAAGGTTTTTAGACACAGGAGGCACCGCGACGACGAGTGTACCAAACGAGTCGGTCAGTCAAGTGTCATGAAGGGGGGAAAGAGACCGCAGCACAAATATCACGTTAATCGGGGGTAGGCAGTACAAAATTATGTTTTTATTTATGACTATTATGTTATTTTATGGCTCTGTGGAGCGAGTCACCCTCTTCCCTCTAAAATGGTTGTGCAGAGTGACGCTGCTGCTCAAGTAAAGTCATTTTCACATGGCAACTCTTCGGGGTTCGCAATTTAACGTTAGAGACCACCAGAATTTCAATGTCTCGGCCTTGTTGGCGCCTCAACTTTACCACGAAAATATGCACGTGTGGAGAGCCTCATGCATACACGGTCATCATCCCTACCTACCACTGCCCAGTGTAGCAAAAGCGTAAAATTAAAAATCGTCAAATTTATCAGCTAAAAATCTTGCGAAATCGGGAGATTTTGAATAAACTCTATTTTAACTTCTTTAAGCCGTTTTAGCAAATCCCACATTTAATTTAAAATGTTCACTATCCATAAATCAACTTGTTATCTCTGTCGCGCATCTTTATGTTCGTGAGTAGTGAGTGATGCGCAGTCACGCACCTTCCAAAACAAAAATAATTTCTTTGTGGTCACCCCGGGGTGACGGCGCGGCCCAACGTCTATGTGAATAGAATTTGTATCGATAACTTTGAAACAAAACTTATAAGAACAGCACTACGGTTTTATGTAAACATAGCAAATATTTGTTAGTTCTATTTTATTTGAAAATATGAATTCGAGAGTACGATTATAGACGGGAACTCAATTAAAAATTAATATAATGTACACGAAAGGTATTTTCACACACTATAAATACACTTAAATATGAAAATAACACAACTAACCTGAAAAATGACAATCCTTCGAAATTCTTTAGAGAATCAGAACTGCATGCCCTAACGCAACACTAAACTATATTGATTTTTCCTTAATAATCCGAAATAATATAATAAAGAGTCACAAAATACACACAGTTCAGCGTAAAATTTAAAATAATTTGTATAAGACGCTGACATGACAGATGAAGTACTAACCATAGTGACCCGACCATAGCCGACAACCCAATATGGCGGTCCAAAAAGAACCTCAGGGAGGCGGCTTACTGACGGAACAAACCAAAAACTTCCAGAAAAAAGAAATATATGACATATACTGTACTGTTTTACATAGCTAAATTGTCACGAGTAAGAATGAGACAGATATGTTTTCGTTAATGTGGTCCATATTTGCATCAAATATGTTTACCATAAACAATAGCTTCGTATCTGCTAATAATAAATCTATGGTTGGCCTAGGCTTCTTTTCGTTGTCACGGAGTGTTGTCCATGCATCTGGTATCCCTTTTTACTGGACATATTTTTAGTGCGTTCCAGAGACCGTAATTTTTGTTATTTTCGTTCACAAATGTCGTTCCACTCGACCAACTTGTACTGAAATGTGATCTTTATTATCATTTTTAACAGTTTTTGTGGACGAAAATAACAAAAATAACAGTGAATGGAACGCATCATTTGTTGTCAATAAGGCGTTTTCATGTAGTGCGTTTCATTCACTGATAATTATGTAATTTTCGTTATTTTCGATCATAAATCTCGTTCCACTCGAACCAATTCGTACTGAAAGTGATAATTATTATCGTTTCGAACAGTTTCTGTGAACGCAAATAACAAAAATTACGGTGAATGGAACGCAGCAATGGTATAACTTTACCGTGCGTTTCCACTGCGCAAAAACATGTTGACACAACATATTGCTATCTCTATTTTTTTTGCTCTCATTAAATAGAGACAACAATATGTTGTGACAACATGTTATTGCGCAGTGGAAACGCACGGTTATACTTCCATGGTCGGGAAGGTTTTTTTCATCATAGAAAAAAAATACAGCTGCTTAGTCTATGGTCCAGCTGCAGTCAAAAAATAATGTATTAATTTTTATAATTTCATTTTAATGCTATGGTGGTAAGTCCTGATTAATTTACCTACTTAAACGTCTTATTTATATACTAATTAGGTAGTACTTTAATTACTAATGTAAATTTAGTGTAGGTACCATAAATGTAAATAACATTCAGACTGGCAAACAAACATACAAGAATCATTTAATTTTAAAGGTACCTGCCCGGTTGTGTGTATGTAAATTATGTTAGTAATATAATGTAAAAGTCAGGCCCGCGAAGGGGCGCTTATTTTAATTTGATACTCTCAAAAATAAAGGTTTTTAACTTAGATTTTGTTGTGTATGTGATTTGGGAGTCTGTTTTTGGAATCATTACAATAACACTAATCTCTAAACCTTAATCAGTAATATCAATATTCTCTTATCTACTGATTTGTTTATAGACTATTATGTAGGTAATTATTCCTGACTAATGTTTCATAATGTGTGTAACAAAAATAATTTCACACACCATACAGTAGGTATAAAATAGGCTGATGAATTATTAGGTACTTTTCTTGCCATTGCCATTTTTGTTCTCTATGTGATGTGATCTGCTGTCGGCATAACACATGCAGTATTTAGATGTAGGTACATGACTAATTGTTGTGTGACAGTATTTTAATAAATAATTGGTGCCTATGCCCGTTCTTAAAGCTTTATTTTATCACAGTAGGTTCATGCAACAGTGCAGACCAACATGCCACGGGACATCTTAAGTGATAGCTTAGCTGTGTTAAGAATTGCCGAGGTGAGTGGGATACTATTATAATAATATATTAACAGTGTATGTTTAACAACAGTGACAGTTTATGTATGAATTGCAACAGTACCAATAATTTCAATTTCTATACACAGTAATTAAACAGAAACAGAATTTTTCCAGTATTTTACATAATCAAATATAAGTGACCCAAGTTACATGTATTTATTGAAGTGTGTATCACAGCCCAGAAACTATCACAGACCACACGTAGATGGTTTTCACTTATTTATAATATGTTTTTAATACTCTTACAGCATGATGATGAAGAAAATTGGCCTCTTGAAAATAAGCCCTCTTGTAAACAGAGTAACAAGAAATCATCTCACATTCCACTGAATAGCCAACAAACATACACTAAAGATGACTGTGCCTGCTATTATAACTATGGGTATGTTTTGTTTATTCTTTAAATGTACCCTGCGATATTCTGCCCAGCCCCCCTAGACTAGCTTCGTGTACAAGCGTTTCTACATAATGCTATAATGAAATGTATGGAAATGACATAAGTCATGTGATCTACTTATCAATTAGTAATGTAATTTCCATACATATCAGTATAGCATTATGTAGAAACGCTTGTAGACGAAGCCACATGTCTAGGGGGGGGCCGGTTAATCGGCACCGTGGCTCAGTGCCCAAGTGGCCTATGCTCTCAGTCTACTCAACCATATAGTTGTTAATTTATGTAATGTGAGCAACTTTTCTACAGCCATGGTGACAATGCCGGCAGCAGGCAACATGATCCTGTTTATCAATATAAAACAAGCAGCCTCCCGCCGGCTTCATCAATCAATCAATCGTGGGATGAGATAGTGTGCTCCGCAATGAGGGTACCCCCTGAAGATATTGCCAACCAACTCACATTACTTGACTTACCTTCTTTCAAATCTATAAAGCCAGAAGAACTAACAACGTGTGGATGGACCAAACTGAATAAGTTAACAGTGGCGCCTAATGTTGTAGCATTTACAAAGCGATTTAACAGAGTAAGTATATTTTTTAGTAAATGTTGCAGTTAATCAATAATGTTACCAATTTTATCAAACATTGCTCTTCTTTTTGTTTCAGGTTAGTTTTTGGACTGTACAGGAAATATTAAATGGTCAGTCGCCTAAAGCGAGAGCAGAAATATTGGCCCATTTTATAAAAGTAGGAAAAAAATTACATGAGTTAAACAATTTACATTCTCTTTTTGCTGTTATTTCTGCTCTGCACTGTGCTAGTATATATAGGTAAGTTTTTCAGTATCTCACATATTCAAGTGTCGTATCATAAATAAATTGTTGCTCAGACTGATTATAATATTTACTTATTCAATACAGACTGACGAAAACATGGGCATGCTTATCAAAAAAGGATAAACAACAATTTGATAAGTTGGCGGAGTTGTTTGGGGAAAAGGATAACTGGACGGCTTTGAGGGAATATTTGAGATCTATACCATTGCCGTGTATACCTTATCTGGGTAAGTAATGTTTGGAATACACACACCTATGTAATTCATACAACATTTACCTACATGTATTATGGGCAATCTTTTTTATTTACCTTCAGGTTTTTGGGTGGACTGAGTAACTACTTGTTGATTGCTTATCGTTTTTATGTGCCAACAGAACCCTATTACTAAGCCTCCGCTGTCCATCCATCCGTCCGTCCATCTATCAGCGGGCTGTATCTCACGAACCGTAATAGTTAGTTGAAATTTTCACAGAATGTGTATTTCTGTTGCTGCTACAACAACAAATACATAAACTAAATTTAAAATTATAGGGGGTTCCCATTCATGAATCTTGATATTTTTGACGTTTTTTTCTATGCTGATACGGAACCCTTTACTTTGCCAGTCTGACACGCACTTGGCCGGTTTTATTTCTTATCTTTTGTCTGGGTCAGCAGTCGTTCGTTTATCAAGTCAGTCAGAGAAAGAGCATAGTCTAATGGTATCAATTATAATGATAAGCACAT
This sequence comes from Drymonia ruficornis, assembly GCA_947859195.1. Taxonomy (NCBI): domain Eukaryota; kingdom Metazoa; phylum Arthropoda; class Insecta; order Lepidoptera; family Notodontidae; genus Drymonia; species Drymonia ruficornis. The sequence continues at coordinate 7,623,091 of OX401907.1, forward strand.
GATGTACATAAAAGACATGCAATGCCTCTGAACAGACTAAAAGATCTGCTAAATGTAAAATGTCGCCTATCCTAGTTTACCTAAACGTATTATAATGCGTTGGCGTAGTTGAACTGAACAATGAGGTGTCACTCGTATTTGACGTATCAAAGTAGACGAGAATAACGCCTTAATAGGTAATGATACACCTATGAGGTCATGCATGCATTTGGTTTCTTAGCATTAATTCTCTTGGTGGTGATTTCACAATCTCTGACCATGATAGACGTATTAACAAGCATAGAGGACGCGTTTTAACGATCATCAACGGCTCAGTGAAGCCGGATTCTCAGAACTTTAGTAACCAATGTAAATGTATAAACAAATATCGGCAGACAAACACACCAACTGTATGGTCTCAAACTAAGCCACGCTTGTACTGTGGCTACCATATAATGGACTGGGGGCGATCCCAGTGACACCGAGACCAGGGCAAATTAATAATATAAAATAATATCCTGGGACATTTTTTGTACACACGGCTACCTGATCCCAAACTAAGCAGAGCTTGTACTATGGAAACCAGATAACTGATATTACTACATATACTACTTTTTTATTTGTAAATACATACTTAATATACATATACACCCAGACTCGGGACATACAGACATGTTCATGTACACAAATGCATGTCCCGGGTAGGAATCGAACCTACGACCTGCAGCGTGAAAGGCGCCTCCGCGCCAACCACGCCAACGGGCCCGTCGGAACGGAAAGGCCGTTTCCGAAATTTGCCTTTGATGGGAATCGAACCCGCAACCACTCGATGCAGTGAGCCGAGCGGCCAACGCTCAAACCACTGCGCCAAGCGGTCGTCAACGTGCTAATAAATTTGTAGCACACATGTGACTAAAGCCGTCTTCACTTCCGTTCAAGATGCGTGTCCACTATGCCTGTTAATACCTCCATGTCGACCCTTAATCCTAAAATAATATATTTGTCTGGTCGTCAACAGGTATATTCCTGACGGATCTAGTATACATAGACATCGCGCATCCTGCGGGCTCGCCACACCGCATCACTAAAATGACTGTTGTACTGAAAGCTCTTGAGAGATACCAGACATCCGAGTACGATATAGCACCTTTGCCACATGTTGCCAATTACCTGAACAGCGTACGCTATATAGAAGAGCTGCAAAAGTTTGTGGAGGATGACCAGTACAAGTGAGTACCAAGTGTTTCATTGTAATGAAGAGTGGAATTCAGCCACATATAGAGGTCAGTGGATTATTCACCATAAAGCAGTGTAGGTGGTGCAGTTTCCATTGTATCAATCAACGTCACTTCCTGCGAAAATTACCTAAACAACAGATAGGCATATGTGTACATCGTCATCATCATTGTGTGTTATTTATTTTGCGACGCAAAAATGACTAGTTAGGTATCAATTTATCTCTGACGCATATACATGTTGGACGAGTCTAAGCGAGCATAAACTCGGCCGAATATAGGCGAGCCGAGTGATGGAGCCGAGATGAGCGATGCATTTCAAATGTGTGGTAGCTGAGTCGAGGCTGATGATATAAATTAATGTGTTCATTAACAGACAGCTGTATACAACAAGTATTATTTGTAGTGACCCTTAAGACCAACACTCATCTAACGACTCCGCACCCGACCAGCACCGCCTCGTCGTTCGGCGTCCACTCGTTGTCGAAAGGTGGTCCTCGGGCGAATGCTGCGACGTCACCATAAACGTCACGTGATCAACCAGTGGACCTCGCGTGGTCAACGAGTGAACGCCGCGTGGCCAACGCGTGGTCCACTAATTTCCTGTTCAGTTAGTGGACGCCGACAGACGATACGTTGCTGGTCGGGTGCCGAGTCGTTAGATGAGCGTTAGGGTGCATTTCCACTGACGCGGCGCTGGGCGGAGTGGAGCGGAGCGGGCCGTGAATTGGCCAATCATAGTGCTCGAAATCTCCACTCCGCTCTTGGCCCATCACAGTTGGCCAATCACAGTGCTCTTCTCGGCTCCACTCCGCCCAGCTCCGCGTCAGTGGAAACGCACCCTTAACCTTTATAATGTATGCTACTAGGCGATACCAATATACATATATTATATCGGATAATTTGTTTTAGACTATCCTTAAAATTGGAGCCTCCATCACCAGTCGGAAGCTGTTCTGGTTCCAAAGAATCAGTCAAAGAAGTGATGATTCAAGGTGCATCAAATACGTTTACAATATCCCCGTCTCACAAGCTAGGCTCGGGCTCGCTTCGCATTCAAGGATCATGCCATCAGGGCAAGTTTGTACCGACACATCGAAAGTGTCGCTCCCTTGGATCTAAGTAAGTACTACATATTTTAGTTTTATTTCATTACCTTAACACAAAATAACTTCGTGTCGTTCAATAATCCATACGATCAATTAACACTCATAATAATGTAGAGGTCTTTCGTCGGCTACAGATTCGCGCCGCGGATCCTCGCGAACGAGCGTGCACGTGAATATAGTTTGTTGTTACGTTGGTTCATTTATTACTCAAACAACGTCGGAACGGAACGGAATCGCGCTTGTTCCCTGATTGGAGCGAACCATAAAAAAAATATTAGACATCTTTGGAGCGAACGTTATCCATATTTACAAGTACACACGCGATCAAAAGGAGATTAACTTTTTTTAAATAACTCCGCTAGTGTTTTGTCCTCTATGGAAGAATATTTTAACTATGGTTAAAAAGTTATTGTGGCAGTTGTATACTCGTAGCTAAATTCGCGCAAAATCAATTAAGTCCTAATACTTTTGGCGAAATACGGGTGCTCCTCTGCCTACCCCTTCAGGAAATACAGGCGCGGTGGTGTTTTTAATTAATTAGGATTTTGGAGGGCATTATTACACGTTTGGTTACGAATTCGCGGCGTGATGTCTGTAGCCGCCTTCATGGACATACTGAAAAATTCATCAGATTGTGCTATGTTAAAATTAACATGAGGAATGTCTTTATTTGTTAATTTCATTTTTTTACTGTAACTACATAAATTTTTCAGTAACGTCTTGTTCTAATAAATATTTTGTTTACTACTTATCCACATTTCCACTCATTTCACTTTTGATTTGCAAAAGTATTTTGGAAAACGAAATCCTAGTGGATAATAAGACACGCTAGAAATAGTATTATTGATTGGCGAAGGCAATTATAATAAATTCCTGAGACATAATCATGTTTGTAGTTATATGTATATTTACATACATGAAACTTTAATCATGTACACTGTATTTTTTCTTGCGGTCGGTACCTAGGTTTCGTAGTGCCAGCTTGCCAAGAAATTTTCACAAGGTCAATTTTGGTGTGGGGTGAGTTTTTACCTGGTTGATGGACACAAGGCTTGCATTGTGATGTTAAGTAGATGACGATTGTATTATAGAAGTAATAAGTAATTTGAGAGCATGTTTTAAGTTCGTTTTGTCTTGTTTGCAGAATAAGGCATATTGGACATATTAATTAAATATTTTGAAGATACTTAAGTGAACTCTCTGTACCTACTTGTGTGCCTATGTACCTACTTGTGTGTCTTCAGTGCGGTGGTTACAAACAATCAGCTATTGAAATGTATAGACACGTTTTGTGCCGCGGCCATAGTTCTTTTATGGATTACATGCAAATAAGTTTTAATTATTAGTTGACTTCGGCTTGGTCTCAGAGTTTCAGCGTAGGTCGCTAGGCTTTTTCTACTGCACCGATTCCCATGCAGGGAAAATTGTCTTCTCTTAATTTGCCCTGGTCCGGTTGATGCTGGGATCATCACCAGTCTATTGTACGGGACCAGGGCCGGTTCAACCATTAGGCAGAGAAGGCAACTGCCTAGGGGCCCCGCATCGACTAGGGGCCCCGTGCACGCACGGAGAAAAAAAAGTTTTACCGAACGAAAATGTAATGTACCTAATGTAAAAAAAAAAGAAACGAACGAACGAAAATGTTCTTTGAAAATTTGTATCTTTCCTCAATCACAATATTATTGCCTTTTTTCGACGCATGTTGTCAGTTGATGAAATACTTCATTCATTCTACACCGGGATCGGGGGCCCGACGACGGCACAAACTCCGTGCGATTTATATTTAAAAAAAAAACTCACCTGCTGCTAGGTGTGGTGTATAGGTTGTTAGGTTATAGGGTCACCAGTGGCGTAGCTTGCCTTAAACGGGCCCTGTATCAATTTTTTTTGCGGGCCCAATTGAAGGGTACAGATTTTTCACAAATGAAGCGAATGATGAATGCGATGCGATGGATTTTAACACACGTTCGGGATCCCTGTAGCCCGGGGCCCCGTATCATTGATACGGATGACACGGTATCTACACCCCTGCGGGTCACCTACAGTCCGTCTAGTTTTGATTTGGGGAGATGGATCCTTAAAGAAAAGGGGCCCCGAGAATTAGATTGCCTAGGGTCCTTGACGGGGTTAATTAATCCGGCCCAGTACGGGACCCATAGTACAAGTATTGCTTACTTTGGGACCATAGTTAGAGTGAGGAGTATGTTAAGTCCTAAACGATAATGTCGCTTCATTGTCACGATTTTAGTGGCTCCGCGATTCTTAAGTCTGCGGCCCGCTTCCGCTCGTTCCGCGGAAATGAATGATATCCCCTACGTACATTACAAAGAAAATATAACAAATACGGCGTGCAGGTACGCTTGAGAAAACTGTTTTTATTTTTGTTTGTATAATAGCGAACCCACGATTTGAGTTTCATGTGAACTTTATTGCTATGGTAATAAAACGAGTTAAAATTGTTTGAACGCCGAGCGGTTGTGGGCCGCTCTCGCTAATGAACTAACTGGACCGACGCGACCTGAGTGACAGATTTAAAAAGTTTACCTCGATAAATATTCATCGATATTTGTGTTCTCTATTTTCACATAAACATTTTACGTTACGTTAACGTTTAGTATTAACTATTTACATATTATAAAAGTGAATAACGGACCCACTCTGAAATAATGTAGTTTATGCGCTTCATGTCTTAAAGATGATTATGTCTGTTGGATACTGATAAAAAAAACGAATTAAGCTTGCACGCCTCGGCTTGTATTTGTGGTTCGAGTTGTTAATTTTATATATTAATAAATCAGTAACATTGGCTTGTGGCAACTCACTTTCATTAACAGTTTGCTTTGCAGTATCTACTGTAGCATAAGTAGTTTAATATAAATAGAAGCAAATTTGGTGTTAAATTGTATGGTGTAAAGTTATAGGTAAGTATTTGCAATTACTTGTAGTTGTAAATATTGTAAGATTAACTAGCAAATAGAATGGGCTTGATAGGAAACACATAACGTGGTAAATACCGTTCGATAAACTTTATATGCGTTTCATTCCTTATGAAGTTTTTTTTCCTTTTGTTTGTACACAAACTAGCTTAACTGAACTAACTGTATTTTCATCCTTATCATGGGGTTCTAATGTATGAGCAAGACAACAATATTTTAGCAATGTCTCATTTTGTTGATACCTACATAGGCTATGGTCAGTAGGTTAAGTAGACGTTAGTATATGAAGTAGAATCAGTAAGTATAAGTATTACCATTGACAGAGCTTATTGTTTTATGTAGGATCAAGTTGTCTCGAAAACAAAAGCAAATGTGTCTTCCAGAATCGTATACTGCTTTGAATGAGTTCAATAAATTGTATCGCTTTAACATTTATAACTGAATAAATAAACAATACTGCGCCGCAGCCGGGGAAATGGCCAGCCGATAACTACAGCTCTCTGAAAATTGGATTTATTATTTGCATGCGTCTATATTTCCCCTTTTGTAAACAACGAGGGAGTTAAATAAAACAAGTTGGCTTTATAGGAGGTGTCAACTGCATGAGCTTGGTTATAAAAAGTAGTCTGTGTTATAAAAGTGTATCTATACCTAACCTATTAATATAATGTTTGTATATTCATTTTTACCGGTTTTGTGGAGTTCTACGACGAACGCACACAATTTCGTATTTACGATTATTATTAAGTAAATCAATCCTATTTAATTGAAACGTAGCTACCCAGCACCATAGCAATAACGAAGACTTTTTCTTTTTAATCTTATTCCATTACAAAAGTGATCCTACCGTTTGAGACCTAAACTATACAGGGTTATTGGTAAAACACTAACAACCTTGCAGGGGCGTATTACTGACATCAAAAACAACAACTTTTGTTCTATGACTTTTTAAAAAACAAAAAAAAATATTAACTTAAAATCACACTCTAAAATGTATGAAACAAGAAAATATGTTCATCTAGAGAATAGCCGTGGTACGTTTAGGTACTTTAGGGCAAAGTGGAATACAACTACGTACCATGGCTTTCCGCTAAATGAGAAAAAAAATGTTTTTTCATACGTTTTAGAAAGTGATTTTTTGTTATATTTTTTTTTTGTTTTGTAATAAGTCATAGAACAAAAGTTTTTGTTTTTGATGTCAGTAATACGCCCCTGCAAGGTTGTTAGTGTTTTACCAATAACCCTGTATACAACTGGGGTTAAATAAATACTGTTGATTGACGTTTATCGCATGTAATATTATATTTCAATCAGATTTGCACAGTAAAGTAAACTTCATAAATATCCACGACCCGGAAAATAAAATAGTTTGCGAATGACGGGAACTTATGAATGAAAAAACATCAATTCGTGAGCTATTATAGGTATACCGCAACCGCTGTGCCGTGCCCTTAGGTATGCGCGGGGAGGTGGGAGGGTGGGACGGCGAGAGCGATGACGGGTGGGAGAGTGGGACAGCGAGAGCGATGAGCCCCCCTTCTCGCCGCTCGCGTACCTAAGGCGCGGTACAGCGCTGGCGGTATAACTATAGGAAACTAACGAATAATTAATTGTAAAGTGTACTTTTTGTCATGTCGTAGATACTTGAGCTAATTTTACAACTTCAATAATGTTTAAGTCAAAGAAAGATATAAGACAGTATCTTTTGTTTGATGCCGGTAACCTGTTTATAGATTGTGTACTTAAGTAAATTACCGAAAACGATGTTGTTATTGTCAGGATTTTTCTGTGAACACATACAAGTATACTGGTCGTCATACTGACGTGTAAACACTCCCTCGTCTGGCTACGTGTGTAAGCTAGTATATACATTTCAGTATATTCGGCAAGAGTCACACGGACGAAAAAATGGAAAACAAAACACCGGCGGGGTCCGTCAACTTGCTCGACGACACGCTACTTGAGTCGCCTAGTTCAGTCTCTGGTGGTAAATTGTCACAGTCGTTGCCACACAGGTAATAACATAAATGCCCCTGAAAACAGGTCATTGGGGCCATTTACACGATCGCTTTGAGCTCAGTTCAATCCGTGACCTTAGATTGATGAGAGATTGTTAGTGCAATATGTGAACTGATGGATTGATAAAGCGACTGCAATGGACTAAAAAGTATTTGCTCGCGATTGGATTTAACTGGTGGCATGGTTGAATAATTGATCGTCTAAGTGGCCCTTGGTCACCTTGAAAATTTCATGGTTTCTATTTAGTGGAAACCGTTTTGTTAGTCCCTCGTATACAGGGTGGCCCAAAACTTTGCCACATGGAGGGGAAGTACCTTAAATATTGTAGATAGAGAATTTTACTGAATGAAGACTTCATTTTTATTTTAAAAACAATACGAACTGCATTCAAAGATTTTTGAAAACTCGTTTGCCACACTCGGGAATCGAACCGGCTAAAATCCGAAAAAATAACATCCTGTACTTTTATGGCATCAATCGATAAGATCAATCACAAGGATCAAATCACTCTAACAAACATGGGAAATTAAATGAAAGGAAAACCGTGATATCTTAACTTATAAGAATTAAAATAAGTAACGATTTTATGGGTTTCCTTTCATTTAATTTACTATGTTTCTTAAAGAGATTTTATCCTTATGATTGACCCTATCGATTGATGCTATAAAAGTACAGGATGTTATTATTCGGATTTTAGCCGGTTCGATTCCCGAGTGTGGCAAGCGAGTTTTCAAAATGAAAGGAAACCATAAAGTCTTCACTTATTTTAATTGAACGAATAAAAAAATGGAAACTAACTAATTTGTTGCTCGAAATTAGCTAAATTTCTTGTGGATACACTTTATCTTTGAATTCATGAATTTATAAGTTTAGATTTCATGGTTTTCCTTTAATTTAATTTACCATGTTTGTTGGAGAGATTTGGTTCTTATCATTGATCCTATCGATTGATGCCATAAAAGAACAGGGTGTTATTTTTTCGGATTTTACCCGGTTCGATTCCCGAGTGTGGCAAGCGAGTTTTCAAAATGAAAGGAAACCATAAAGTCTTCACTTATTTTAATTGAACGAATAAAAAAATGGAAACTAACTAATTTGTTGCTCGAAATTAGCTAAATTTCTTGTGGATACACTTTATCTTTGAATTCATGAATTTATAAGTTTAGATTTCATGGTTTTCCTTTAATTTAATTTACCATGTTTGTTGGAGAGATTTGGTTCTTATCATTGATCCTATCGATTGATGCCATAAAAGAACAGGGTGTTATTTTTTCGGATTTTACCCGGTTCGATTCCCGAGTGTGGCAAGCGAGTTTTCAAAAATCTTTGAATGCAGTTCGTATTGTTTTTAAAATAAAAATGAAGTCTTCATTCAGTAAAATTCTCTATCTACAATATTTAAGGTACTTCCCCTCCATGTCGCAAAGTTTTGGGACACCCTGTAGATACTCATTACTTTTATAGATAATTATGAACTGACTGATCTTTAAAGTGTAGTAGTTCACTAACATTTCTTTTATTTCACATACTTTTATAATAATTTCAGTCGCGTCAAGTCTTTGTTAAAGACCGAATATAGGTCCTGACCTGACCTGCCATGTGCCCCACTTTCAGTAAAAAGTTTCACGTTAACTCGGAAACTGAATCATCCTGTTGAACGTCTCCCTGCAGGCACAGAACCGCGCATAACTTTATTAAAGTTTATGTCAGTCTCACAAATTCACATTACACATTATTATGAAAAATCACTTATAATATTAATCCTCAGATTTCAATCCATTTATGATAACGTTGTTGGGTTTCGTGTTGATGTATTTAATAAATTCAATAAAATATACTGCCATTCAAGCTCAGTCGAGCCCACTCATCGCAAATTTACCGCGAATCTCCCGAAACGAGGTTGGCATTACCGGGGAAATTGCTCAAATGCATTACACCACGGAACTCCATTAAACAACTCGTTATTTAACAGCTATTAACAATTAAAAATATGTATTAGGGGCCATCCATAAATTACGTCACACGAATTTCATGATTTTTAGATCCCTCCCCTCCCTTGTCACAGCTGGTCACATTTGCAAGACCCCCCCCCCCTCCCTGTGTGACGTCACATATTTTTTACAATTTTAAGAAATTTTTAAAATTTCGGGTTTAATACTTAGACATATTCGATTTTTAAATGTGACGTCACAAAATTTAAGACCCCTTCCACCCCCTTGTCACACATTGTCACATTTCGTCGACCCCCTCACCCCCCCTTTACGTGTGACGTAATTAATGGATGGCCCCTTACTTTAATTTAAGATAAGAAATATTTTAGGTTACAAAATATATATTTTCTTTTAGTGAACTAACAAAAGTTGAAGCAGTTCAATGCGAATTTCAAGGCTTTATAAGAAGAAAAACTATTTTGAAAGAAGGAAGAAAAATATCCTTGTCCTCGTGGCAGCGATACTGGTTGCAGATCTCCGGGAAAATCCTTATATTCTATGCGTCGAAATCCTTTAAAGGGTAATTTGAACAATATTTATTTCTATTCGCGAATAAAAATAAACACGTTGATTTTATACCGTTCTCTACACTATTACTAATATTTATTGCTAAATAATGTCAACATTAACGTCAGATCATGATATTTATTCTAGCACTTAAACGATAAATTTCACCTGGAAAGAATTAGTTTTTTGTTCAAAGAAATTGTTTTTAAATAGTAAGTTAATTGGAAATATTAATATCGCACTCATTTCGGAGTTGAGAAGACTTGGGAAATGTTTGTTCATGTTACGAAAGCTGTCGATAATACAAAGTGAATAAACTTGTTATTAACCAGGACGAATCGCGGTGACTTTCGCGAAGAGCGGTGCAAGGTGCTCGCCTTGGATGGGTGGTTCGCGAGGACGGTGGACGGCGACTCGGTGGATTCCTTCCAACTGATAAACCACCACACCGGCACCTTGTATAAGTTCAAGTAAGTGTACTTAGTTTGCATGAAATATACAACAATACCTGATAAAACTAATGTACCTAACTTTATTTGAGTATTATAAAGCCCTGCATAATTTGTTCAAAGATCAATACAAAGTTTTGATCGATATTTAGCGGCGTCGTTAGATTTCGAGTTCTGACCGAATTCCTGTGTGAAGATTCTCTTAAAAAACTATAGTAGTGTGAAGGAGTTTCTAATGCTACTGCTACACTACCGAGGCGAAGATTTGCGTTCGCATTGTCTCGATAAAACTTCGTGTTCGACCTACGACGAAGTTTTTGGCCACATTTTTCGCAACGTTGCGATAGTCTAGAACAGGGTTTCTCAAAGTGGGGTTCGCCATTCGACGGCAGGGGGTTCGCGACAATATTTACGTAATGGTGGCTTGATAACTGGCAGGCAGAAACGTAGATGAAACTCTTCAAGCTGATTTAAAAAGGATGTCTAGGAAGCTAGACAGGAAGACTATCCCGAACACTCACGCAAAGCGGTGAATTTCCTTTTACCCTTTGCTACAACATACTCATGTGAGGGTGGGTTTTCACACCTGGTCATGATAAAAACTAAATACAGAAATCGACTTGATACCGAGTCAGAAAAGGTTAAAATTGTCAATAATTACTCCTAAATTGACTCCATTTGCACACATATCACATCACATTAATATTAAAAAGTAGTTCTTTTGGCACTTTATTTGTTACCTTTTATTGGAATAAAAAGCTTATTTTCTTCAACAGTCAATTTTATTATTTTCTTTGGGGGGGAGGGGGGATTTAATTAGTTAGTTAAGGGGTTCGCTGTCACCTGAAAACTTTAACAGGGGTTCGTGGAGCCGAAAGTTTGAGAAACCCTGGTCTAGAACGTCGCGATAATTGAATAAAATTAAATTGAAGAGGCGGCTGCGCTATATTACATGTTGGAAAATAATTATTTACTGCATCTTTATTCGGTCGTTAGTTACAACTTAATATCCAAATTCAATAGTACCCCCTTTGCTAGCCTCGTGGTCTCGGTTTCGATAATAAATAAGTTTTGTTACAGGACAGCCTCCGAATCTGCAGCAAAGACATGGGTGTCCAAAATTGAAGATGTGACAAATAAAATAGTGAAACCTCTACCAGCTAATCTTATGTCGTTTGAATGATTAACTATATTCCATTTGACTATCATCGACTCGATTTTATTATTATTATCTCATTATATTGTTATTTTTTCTGCTTGTCCTGATAGAAATCACAAGTGAATTGGTATATTTTGTTGTATTGTTTGTGCGTAAGAAATTGCTAAGGAACTTAACGTGAAGTGATAGGTAGAGGATACCTAGACACGTCTATATTTAAGTCGTGGCTACATAGTAGCGTACACAAGCTTTACTCGACGTTTAGATAGCGCCTCGGTTGCTGTACAAATTCATACGCAACTTAATTTAGGTAAGTAAACTTAACAAATTACTGTTTTGGGTTATTACTACCGACCAATTTTTTTTGTATATCATCACAATATTTCGAGTATAAGTAAGAATGAATCTATAATCATAATATAGGTACTTAACACAACGTACAAAAATATTCCGAGTCGGATCGACCACGGTCCATGTTTCATTTGATTTACGAACTCACACATTACTACGTGAAATGTTCGGATTTAATTTAGGAATACATATCACGATACAATTAAGTTTAGGGCTTGTTTCTGAATCGTCAGATAACTTTTATCCACCAAATAAATATGGGGTGTTGACAGATATTCTATGGAAACACTGTTAAAACTCCATAAATATATTTGGATAAAAGTTATCTAACCATTCTGAACCATACCCTTAATGTAAAGTTTTATTATTTGTTTAGGAATCTCATAAATCACGCCATTTTAGGTAGCTAGTTAGCTTGCCCACCTTTGAATAGAATTTACCCTTGCAATTCTCAGGGAATATTCTAGCTTGAGCTCTTGTCATCACGGCTGTTCATAATGAATGTTCATGACGGCATTGTTCCCTGAGATATGCAGCCGACCGTACATTATACCCAGTATCTAGTGTAGTGGCAATGAGCATCGTGCATGAGTAGATTTTCGGCTATGATTGCCGCGATGTTTTCGTTTCTATGCTAAGTGAAGTCGTGCAGATATAATAATTCCCTCATTTGCAACACTAATGATAATTGGTGCGTCTACAAGAGCTGACCGGTGCGCGCAAGCTGTCAGTTTTGACATTGTCATAACTGATAGCTCGGGCGTGGCAGCTCGGGGCATGTGTACGCACTCAATAACTCATGTTATTCACTAATCCGTTATATTACGCTTCTTGCAATGCAATGCTTTAGTTAGACCTTTATCCCGCTGGCAGTTTGCGAGTGTGACAAACCAAAGTCACCGACATAGCCCTGCGAATTAGTAGGCTAAAGTGGCAGTGAGCGGGGCACATAGCCCGAAGAACTGATGGCCGATGGGGCAGAAAAGTTCTTGAATGGCGACCACGTACCGGAAGACGCAGAGTGGGTAGGCCCCCCACAAGGTGCACCGCCGACCTAGTTAAGGTCGCAGGAAACCGCTGGATGCAAGCAGCAGAATCGGTCGTTGTGGAAAACCTTAAGGGAGGCCTATGTCCAGCGGTGAACATCTTTTGGCTGACATAATGATGATGATGATGAGTGTGAGTGAGACCAGATGATCGGGCCGTGCATTCACACCCAGCGCATTAATCGGGAAACCCGCTCGTAAGTCTCTCGCAAACAGCGCCAGTGGGATAAGGCCCTTAGGCTACTTGACAAGCGACACTGACTCGGGTCACTACTAGGTATAATCACAGTATAAAAAAGTATATATATGGGTATAACAGATGTTAAACTAGTGCATCATATTATTATTGAGTACATACTGAAAAAAGCTTACATAGTGTTTAAGGCCTTACTTGCCAATAGATATACGTATTATCTTAACGATGATATGTGGATACGTCACAAATACTTATAATAATTTCTTTGAAAAATATTACAATATCGTTTTCAAAGTACCTATTTGCTTTTAGGTAATGCGGTGAATAGAATGTGTATTTTTAAGTTTATTTTGTTTGCTTCTTTTAGTAATACCACACGGGTTATATTATTTTACATAGTGATATGCTCTAAATCATCTTTGATACACGAAGTATCACTCATCGGTATTTGATCAATGAATTAATTTTCAACCTGTATATTCTAGATTATCTATTATGAAAATGTTAGCAGTAAGCCCACGCAATGTGGTTCGGAACAAAAGGCGATTCCGTCAGGCATCTGAGTCGATAATGATAAGGCTCACTGTTCTCTGATTGATTCACATGTTCATCATTAAATATTATTTTAGCTTGGTGCTCTAACGTAATAATTAGTGTGTATAATGACACTGTGCGCGTTGATAGGTAAACATAGCCAGTAAGTACACGTTAAAATATTATGAAACAGTAAAATTTATAAAGTGCGTATTTTTATAGTAAATAGATACCAACCGTTAATAGCTTTCGATCAACAAATGCATTAAAGAATTGAGTTGTTGAATTATAAATGAACAATTATTTTGATACAGCATAAAACATATATTATACGTAATCTTGTGAATAATACTGCTACAAAGAGATTGTGCCATTATTAAAAATAACAACGCCTTTAATATCGTTAATTAATTACACGCAATTATTCACATTTTCATTCGCTATGACCAAGCTTACTGTTTCGCTAGTATTAATTTTATCTACGCAAATATATGAACATTTTAAATAAAAAAACCAGAGTGTAGAACCTCGCATAATATTATAAAACATGCGGGGATTCTACCATCTGTCTTTTCGTGTTATTGTATCCAGTGTACAAATTCTATACATACTAATAAAAATACATCATCACATCATACTAATAACAAGCTGTAAAGGTGTGTCCAAGTGTTTTTTGAAGTTGTCACTCTAAGATCCGATATGAAAGTGATTGTCTGTCTGTGTTAGATAGCGTATGATTTAACTTAAAAGAAGATAGGCTACATTATCATCACACTACTTTGACCATTGGGGTCGAGTTACTGAACAAGTCGTTAACTTCGCGGTATGAATGGATAAATGGCTGCTACTACGAATCCGGTACGGAAGCAATATTTCGTTTAGTTCGAGCTTCGAATTTAAAATATTGACGCATTTCCGTAGCAGTAAATTAGTATCAAAATCACGAATAAACTAAACAGATGGTCCGGGTTCGTAATGGGGTCCAAGTCCTATTAAATCCTAGTTATGGCCTGCGCACATTGGCGGACGGCATAGCAGAGGATTTTAAATTTGTCTCTAGATGTGTCCAGATGGCGCGCATGCCTCACCCGAGCACTCACTTTTGACGTCGGAACGCATAGACGTAATGTCATAATATGAGTGCTCGGGTGAGGCATGCGCGCCATATGGACACATCTAATCGAATATAATACTGACGGGCCCGTTAGCGCGGTTGGCGCGGAGGCGCCTTTCACGCTGCAGGTCGTAGGTTCGATTCCTACCCGGGACATGCATTTGTGTGCATGAACATGTCTGTATGTCCGGAGTCTGGGTGTATATGTATATTAAGTACGTATTTACAAAAAAAAAGTAGTATATGTAGTAATATCAGTTATCTGGTTTCCATAGTACAAGCTCTGCTTAGTTTTGGATCAGGTAACCGTGTGTACAAAAATGTCCCAGGATATTATTATTATTACTTATCCAATCGAAATAAGGTGCTCCAGTGTGCTCTTCGATGCTCCGAGAAAACTACGCTGCGATGTTCCGGGGTCGATCAGCGAGCATATTTCGATTGGATAAGTATTAAATTCGATTGATAAATTTGAAATCCTCTGCCATCCCGTCCGGCAATGTGCGCAGGCCATTATTGTGATATTCGTCTATTAAAGTAAATAGTTCCTTGTTCTAATATTTGAGAATTGGGCCTACCGAAACCTAGTCACAAAAATAGCAATTGTTACAATGATTTTGATCGTCTAGTCTCTATATCTATGAGTTTCGGACGAATAAAAAAATCTATAAAGATACGCATCTACGCCTCTGCGTAATGGATTCTTCCAAACGCAAGCAATCCAGTGCATTTAAAAAAATACTCGTTCAAGATATTCTTGAATAATGTTAGAATCTCTACAATTTAACTCAACAAACAACGGTTAAAATAATGTACGTTACCATTTGTTAATGTTATCGGTAAGTATATATTTTCCATTCTTCTAGTGACAGCTTTCTCGTATTTGCGAGGGGCTGTGCATTCTTTTGAATTGACGGGAGATGAAAAGTCGTATATTAAAATTGATAAATACTATTACTACCCGCCAAATTTATAGAGATTTTTACTCAGTTTACAATGGTTTTACAAAGCATTTCTAGCAACAAAAGTGATCTGTAATCCTAGCGTAAGTCCATCATAACTTTCTAGAAATTTGGGGGTGTATGTTATTAGTAAGTAGGGCTCCGTGTGTAGTATCCTCAGCCGAGCTTGGCTGATGTGATATAATGGATAGACGCCTTGTCAATATAGCGTGGAAAGCGATGCAGCCCGCGACATTTTTTTATTATTACCCATATGTACGTATAATGTTAGTCACTACATCCTTCTCAATCTTTCTTCATATTACTTATACTCTTGCACGATGTTAATGTAATGTCTTATTATTTTGTACCACATACATAACTCGAATATTGTTACATTACCAAAGCTATGTTAATCTATATTTTGTATCATAGTTTAAGTATAGGTTTAGTGAGGCTATGATATAGACTGATATTGAAGTTGTTGAACACCTTGAACGAATTTTGGTGCAATAATGAATAAGTAAATAATGTTTTTTTGTAACATATAAATATTTTTTTATGATACTAAGGTATTCAATATTTTGCTTTTCACAATTACTGCTGCTACTCAAATTCATACATTGCACTAAGTAAATTTTATTTTGTGGCTTAAAAATATAGGTACTGTATTATTCTTTATTATGTTATTCCAATTTAAGGAACGAATATCTATTATTGTATTAAGCTTTGTACGAGGTTAATCATAAGTGTATTTATAGCACTCTGTGCTCCTGTGTTCAATAAAATGCCGATAAAGGAATTATTTTTCTTTTATTTCAATTCATCTAATAATTAATTCATATATGTATTATAGTTACTCAGAACCCTTTCCAAAATGCACGAAAATAGTTTAAACAAATTCCGCTGACCGCGTTTTTCTACAATGCGAGGCCCGTTTTGGAATGCTCGTTCTGACTTTGTGTTATCCACGAGTTCTGGTAGTTTTAAGTCGTGGGAGAATGAATGGTAAGTGACCCAATTCGATGTCTGAGCAAAACTTTTGGTGGGAAAAGTGACTAAATGGGGAATCGATGGTGAAGAGAAGTGATGGTGAAGACGGAAAGTGCGCGCGCCGCTCGCGCCGCAGTATGCCGACTTGTGAGCGTGACAGTCGTGCCAGCGCTACCGCGGTTGCAGCCGGCCGCCCGCGCCGCGCCCGACACGCGCCGACACCGCTGCCGCACACCGCCAGACCTGACGGCGCTACCCACAGCTCGACGGACCCTGGCCCACCCTCGATGTCGCTCAGCCATGTAAAGTAAGTTGCTACAGAATTTTATTCGCTGTTGCATTTAGCAAATTTATTCAAACTATCGTTAAGTAGTTGTAACTTTTGTTTTGAACTCATTAAAGTTGAACGGCTACGCGCTCTGTCTGCCGCCCATGTCTGGTGTTTATTTCAATCTTCTAGCTAGACTGTTCAATACTGTTTTATCTAATACCTCCCTATACTTATTTGTCTTGTGCTTGTAATATCAAAGTATTATAATAATATCTTATTACTTGTCTAAATTGTCTACTTATGATTTTGTGAGTCTTTAAATTCGTTCGTGTGATGTTGCGACTAGCGCTCGGCAACAATCGATAAAAAAATTACTTGGGCACATAGATATACCAGTGCTTGGGCCTTTCGCTTGCGTAAGATGATACGAGAACGTTAATATGTTCTTAAAATCCTGAAATATCGATTTATATCGTGTCATTAAACATTTGTCTGTTTTGTTAATTTAAAATAGGTAAGCTCATTTATTTAGGAGTGGTAATATGAGTTCTGTATATAATCGGCAATGCGATTAACCGTTTCTGTTTTATTACATCCCGAGCTGGATCTCCATCCTGATTTTATTTACTGACAGTTATTTTATGATTAGTTTAATAATGATGTATAAATTAGCAGTTACTACTACACAACACTTATCTAAGTACTTATTCAGGTTTATTATGTCGATCGACAGTTAAGTATTAGATAGGTATGCTCC
This sequence comes from Drymonia ruficornis, assembly GCA_947859195.1. Lineage (NCBI taxonomy): Eukaryota > Metazoa > Arthropoda > Insecta > Lepidoptera > Notodontidae > Drymonia > Drymonia ruficornis. The sequence continues at coordinate 7,640,678 of OX401907.1, forward strand.
TTTTCTCTACTTTTTTATTCGCATATTGCAAGTACAGTAATTAATTGTACGTAATACTAATTGCAATTGTACCTTTTAAACATTTTAAGTATTAAAGTTTTGTAAGCCGCATGCGTGTATAATACTTGATGGACGTAAATATTTAAATGAAATAATCAGAATAAGAGTAAATAGGAAAAGCTCAATAAGTTAATTGGTTGCGTTGAGGTCGTCTTCGCGTAGGCGTGCATTACGGAGCTATTACGGATCGGGGTGTGTATTGCGTACATCACTTCGGTATTGATTGTGTGAGAGGCGCGGGGAGGCGGGTACCAGCCGACCTTGGAGCGCCCGGCAGCTAGCGAAGCTCCCACGAGCCGACCTTGACTTGTGAATGCCGCGTGCGCCTCGCGTTCCCCGAGCAATAACACCGCCCTAGTCGGCAGTGCCCCTCCGCGCCGCGACACGCTAGTATTCCGCGATATCCTACACCTGAAACGTTTTCCTTTTACACTTTCACGCTCCGGACAATTATTGTGGTTTGTGGATAAACTATAGACTTTTAGGTATGTGGTGGTGCTCCTCGTTGTGTGAATTAAATTAAGTAAGTGCATTAACCTGCCTATAGTACTTGTACAATTCAGACCATATTGTACACGCGTACGTACGTTAATAGGATAGCCAGAGAAAGCTCGGTAATACGCCAAGAAAGCTGCCTTGGGAAAATATCAGTAGGTATGCAACGATTGTCGATAACTATTCTGGCCCGTCTCCAATTTAATTGTGGGTGGATACGTTAAAATGAAACAGTATTATGGTACAGTATATAGTGAAAAATCAATGTTAACTGTGAATAGTGCACGCGGCAATTGTCATTTGTTTGTGCAACCGTGACCCTTTTGAATTACACCTTTGACCTCTAAAGCGTTTACAACTATTCATATCGGCAATATGAATTGATCCGTAGGCATCCGTGCTACGAGCGCGCCTGTCGGTCGTTCCGTAGCGGACGGCGTAGCGCACCGCGCGCCCTGACTGGATGCAATTGCTACGAAAGCTTTTATGTCATTAGAAATCCATTTCATGTCATGAATGGCCAAACTGACGTGGCGATTTGTATATAATACCCGATGTGATTTTGCGTTAAAGCTTAAACATGTGTTTAATTAAAGAAATATTAATCTTTGTACATTGTATTTGACTCTCATTCAAGTATGAAATTTTGTGAGGTCAAGGTTGAAAATACAGTTGAAACATTTATGCACTAATTTTATTATAACACCGAGCAAGCCAATTACTTCAACTTGTGAACAGAGGGCTAGTTGTCGTTTGCCGCCAGCCCGCCAGAGACTTGGAAAAGTTTCGCTATGCTTTACAAACTGGCGTTGCTAGAGGATAATAGGTAGGAAGGTGCTCGACTTTATCGTACCTAATCGTAAGGTCATACTACGATAACAGCGGAGCGTGTATCGTATTGGGACGATTTTATACTTTGTACATATACCTACTCAACCCTAATTAACAACCTTTGGTGTATGAGGTAGTGTAATAACTATTAATATGGATGGAATTTGGTCTGGCAGCGCGTTTTGAGCTCACGTTTCATTGATCTAACAAGGTAACATATAAGATAGAGCTTTTTATAGTGAAAACAAATTGAACGTAAGTTATTTTAAAATACATACAATAAAATAAACTAAGGACCAAACCTAACACAAGGACCAGATAAAGCGAACTGGTTAAAAGTATGATAGGTTATTTTTGTGCTGCTTGCGTATGCTTGCGTTGCAACGCAGCCTCAAAATACTCTCGACTAGTGTAGGTAACATTGCGGTTCATTTTGTTTACTAGCCAGTAGCAATCGTTTTACCTAAAAATGTAAACGAACGAGTTGCGTTGCTTCAGTCTTTTTATTTACGTAAACCGTGAACCATTTTTTGAATCAAATTACCTAATCAGCTTTTGCTTTTGATGGGAAACCATCGGGTGAAGCAAATGCGATTTTTTATTTGCTAGCTTAAGGTTGAGATCAAAGAAAATTAACGCTGCGTCTACATCAGGCGCATAGCGCACCCGAGCACTCAGTTCTGAAGTTGGAACGCATAGAAATAATAGAATAACATGTTGCTCGGGCGAGGCATGCGAGACATGACGCACCAACTGACTTGCGACCAAGGAATTTATAAAGGCTTGCGACTAAATATTTAATTCCTCGCCTTCACTACGTTGACATTGCCTATATTTAGGTAGGTACTTAAAAAGAAGGTACAGGGAAAAGTCCACGTCATTCATATTCATTTCAAATAAATATAGTTGTAAAATGTTGTTAGCATAGAAAAATAATAAGATATGAATCCTTTTAACACGTACCCACAGCGTAGTAGTGGATCGCTTTTCACGCCAACAACGTTGAGCGGATTCGAATTTGAGAGCTTGGCATTTGAGCTTCCGGTGAAAGTTATTGGTTTGTGCGGTGCTATCCTATCGATCCTATCACACGAATACAAATCATATGGCTGTTGAGTTTGTAGGGATTAATAAACACAGCAAATACTTGAAATAGGTACATTGTGTTATCATTCAGATCTAATGATGGGATGTTCTTGAGAACATTCTCACCCTCGGAAACATACTCGTGAGAATTTTCTAGAATTTATCTTTTGAAGCATGTTAAACTTGGCATAAACCTCATTAAACATGCAAGTATGGTGGTTTTAATTTTTTTAAGATTTAAAGATAGGATAATTTCACCCAAATATAAGATTCTCAAAAATTCTCACGAGTAAGTTTCCAAGGGTGAGAATGTTCTCGAGAACATCACATCACTATTCAGATCATACAAAAGTGTTACAATTGACTTATTGAAGTACCTATTGTATCAATAGGTAAGTATAAGAACAGAAAAAAATGGACTACTTACATACGATTAAATATCAGAAGATCTGGGCCCCTAAGTCGCTTAGCCATTGAGCTGCTATAGTGGCCGACCCTCTGATTAATCGGTCAGAATTAACCGACCAATCAGGGTCGATCACTATAGCAGCTCAATGGCAATGGCAGTTCAATGGCTAAGCGACTTAGGGCTCTCGAGTTTATTGACCGAATTTCAAAATATCTACTCATGAAATAGGTACCTAGGTATAGTTTTTAAATCCAAACAATAGTTTTAATCGCCAATTAGGTCAATCGTCCATAAGTAGATCTTACAAATTTAGGTATAATCTTTAGGTTAATTCAACATTAGGTATTTTACAAATTAGATCTTTAGCAAATTAGGCACCAACGCACCGTAAAAACCATTAGGGATTTAGGATTTTATTTAGTGCGTAGATATTTTGAAATAAGGTCTAAGAACTTTTGGTCCTCTACTAAATAACCTAAATACCATTGCATAAAGTGTTTTTTTGGGAAAGTATTTTCAAAAACAACACTGTCACAGGTTACCTCGATATGTTAAGTATTACAGCTTTGATTTGGTTTTCAAGCTAAGAGGCTGTTTCAGAATCGACGGATAACTCTTATCTACCAGATAAATATGGCGTGTTCTGTCAGAACACCATATTTATCTGGTGGATAAAAGTTTTTTTTCCTAATGGTTATCCGTTGATTCTGAAGCAGGCCCTAAGTTATCAAGTCAACCTAATGTGTATGTTGAGTAAAAATGTTAGTTAGAAATGGAAGTGAAAGTATTTTGATCTAACCATAAATAAAACAAAAGCTGGCGTAGTCGTCGTCGTTCAGAGGTGAAGTCGATGACCTCAGAATATGGGTCATTCTGTTGCCTACGGCTAAGTTTGGCCACGCTATGGTAGTCTGACACGGTTATAGACAAAGGAATTTAATGAAATTTCTGTGGGTATGTTTCAATGTATCATTATCTACCTGCACTGGTAGCACAGCCGGCCGTGACTATACATAATGTGAGATTAATTGATTTTGTTTGATTCTCTCCTATGCATTAAGTAAGAGAGGGAGTGACTTGGTGCGACATAACGTGACAAGTCTTGTCTCGGCGCGTGTGTTAGCCCTGTTGATTTTACCTACACCTTCTACACTTAGGTAGATTTTCCATACTATTTTGTTATTTCGGGACAGTAGGTATTATTTGATTAGCAGCTTACTTAATCTTAATCTTGCTATTTTCTCTAATTCTGATTTATTTTCTCAGGTTCGGCGGTTTCAACAATATGGCCTATTTGGCCCTGTCGGCTACACCCTCTTTTCGACGTTAAAGGTGAGGTATGTAAATGTTTATGTACCTAAGAGTTGTTCATTAGGAACCACATTTGTAGCCAGCCAACCGGCGCTAATTACTATTGCTACCCATCACGTCGGCCGGCGCATAACTCTCTCTATCCCGATATATCGAGGCCAACAATGTGTATCAAATGCTGATGAAACATTTGAATCTGTCTGTCGATTTACAACGAGAAAATTCCTATATTATCACGCTGTGCATTAATCGAAAATCAACATAGGTAGGTACCTTTTTTATTCATAGGTCCCTACGATTCTATACCATGCGAAGTCGTGACTTTTGCATATGGCTCCGTTGAATTTTAGTTAATTTATATATCATCATGAATGCAGACATCTTCCAGTAACAACTTTGCATCTGTTGCCTGTGTTTGCTTACCTATAATTTAATTAATTTATATCAGGCTGTCTGTGCGAAGTAGAGCTGCTCTTAATGCATATTAGGTCACCAGTGATAAGTAGGAGAAGAAACTGGGTTCCATTTAATGTCGCATGCCTCGCATTATATGCTCGAAATTTGTGTTATCTCAAATCTCTAACCATTATCTACATTTAGCCCAGAAACTACAACGCCCATTAATTATATCTATTAATAATGCTCTACCTAATGATGTAATGAATTTTATTGTGGAGTGAATAACGCTCTCAACTCAACAATCAAGCGTCGGCAATTTAGAACGTCGAGACACGTACAGTGAACTATCTATTTGATATTATTTCGACGAACTGTTTTAAAGCGTTGTCAGTATAACACATGGAATTAATTCAAGTGTCTCTTTGTATAAATTGACGTGGATATGAGCCTGTAGTGGTTCAACAGGCATGCCGGCCAAGATGATGACAGCTAGAGGCGGCGCGGCCAGCGCGGGTGACGTGAGCGTCTCCGACAGCCCCCTGGCCACCTTCGAGTCACTGACACAGGCCGCCGTCATCGCCGTCCTGGGTGTCGCTATTGTCGTTTCCAATCTGCTTATCATCGGGGCTTTTCTTAATTTCAAAGGTAGGTACAGTAACCCAAGAATTTTTAAAAACTCCCTCGTAATTTAATTATGGTCTTCCATGAGTGACTCCGTCACAGTATACCTACGAGTAGATAGCTACTCGTACGTTGATAGACGTCCGGATAGTGTGTGTAAGTACTTCGTGTTTATCAAGTCCCTGTAGTAAGCACTTTGTAGGTGTAAGTCAATTCGTAATCGCTTTTTTCCATTATTCGATGGAAATTGTATCCGTGCTGAAGTGGATAAGCTAGTGAACTCCTCGGGTTTCTCCCAAATAACACGGACACGTGCGACCGGTAATCGTGTTTCGTACCTGACCGGCGAGCTACTAGTATGGTGTGCATACGAACTCACGACGAAATTAGGTCACTATGCTTGTGGTTCGGGCTACCTACTCAGGATAAATTGGTGACATTCTCTATTCATGTTCAAGTTGCTGTACTCGGATACACAGTTTAATAATAGCGTAGGCCTACAGACACTGATTGTTTTTGTAGGGTTGTGTTTAAAATAATACTTAACATTACATTACTACCTACATATACGTACACATTTTATCGTTATCTATTTTAGTTTTTAGTCGGTAAGAATAAAATAAAATGACTGCGACGTTAATTACTTAGCAGATTAAAACAAAATATTTATTAACATAAATAATGATATTGATACAGTTTTTAATATTTCAGGGCTTTCGAGCGAGGTGATAAACTACTATTTGTTGTCGCTGGCGGTGGCGGACCTGATGTGTGGCTTGTTCGTGGTGCCGCTGTCCGTGTACCCGGCGCTCACGGGCCGCTGGATGTTCGGCGACCTGACGTGCCGGCTGGCGGGCTACCTCGAGGTCACGCTGTGGTCCGTCTCCGTCTACACCTTCATGTGGATCTCTGTCGACCGCTATCTCGCCGTCCGGAAGCCTCTCCGATATGAGACGGTTAGTGCGACGGTAGTTATCCTTTTCAATATTTTTCCTTACTTCTGTTAGTTTGCACAATCATGAGCGATCGCATGCAGAGTAGGAGTAGCCCCTCCGTAGGTGTCCTCGCTAGATTCCATGCGATTGCTTAATTAACTTTCTATTATAAATAATCTACATTTCTTAACGGTCCAATCATACTTCTAACTACTTTAATATTAGATTTTAATATATTTTGTTCTAGCATGATCAATTTACTAGGCTTCCAATACCTACTGAACATAAAGTGAACCTGTTTTGTGAAAATGGCAGTCGTGAATTCCAGAAAATACTATCTACAACTATGATTAATTACGCTTCACATGAAACTTGGCATAGTTGGAAAAAATTACGTAGATAATATTGTTTGCTAAAGTTTTCTAACGAAATATTTAGGTACTACGTACTTATTACGGAATTTATTGAAATTGGGTGCTATGGTGTGTTTAGTCCGGAGGTCTTAGGTCAGTCATGACCTTCTCATTGCTTCGGAGGGCACTAAGCAGGCGGCTCCGGTCTTAGGTAAATCGTTTTTATGAAAGTAGTAATTATAGGGCCAGAGCCCTGAAGCTAATAAATTGATATAACCGGTAACCCGTGAACTAATTTTGTTGGGTCTCGTAGAGCAGATTGACTTGAAACGCTTAGGAAGAGAAAGGTCTAGTCTGGGCGGTGTGTGAGATGAGCGCGTGTGTAGTTAGTAATGAATAGAGCCAACACACAGAACCGTAATTATCATCAGCCGCAACACATTGTGCATATCAATTTTTTTTTTAATAAAAGGCTTGTTGTTTTCGTTAGGTAGGTAATATATCTTGGGTCAACGTGCCGCGGCGGGGGGCGGGCGTCGCGCCCGGCGGGGTGCGACAGACTGAATGCTGGTTTTATTTCTGTTTTGGTAAAAGCGGATTGGCATGTCTAGCTTTTCCGATCTATTCACGTTGATACCTAAAATAACTGTAAATATTTGTAACGCCAATATGCACCTGTTGTAAAATTCCTTGATACTTACCCATGTCATTGTTCATGCAAGGCTACCCTCGTGAATTTAAATATTATGTTGAATGTTTTTAAAATAAAAGACGTTGATAACAGCGGGGTAGGTTCAATTTGAACCTAAAGCGGTTCAGGCCCATCGGTTTGATTACGTTAGCTTACTTCCTTGTACAGAATTTGCTCCCGTGTTATTAGTAGGCGGTTTACTTAGGTACTTACCTAAATTTTAATAAACTTACTCTACTATAAATAGGTACGTGTTCTAGTACGGCAGGAATATTCTTAAATGTATTTCAAAGAGTCGTTCACACGGTTAAAATTACAACGGTACGGTTGCCGAATATAGTAAAGTTGTATGGATAAAATTTACCGTGCGGTATTCTGTTGCGAAAACGTGAGTTTTCTGTCCTAAAGACGAATCTGAAATGCCTAGGTAGGCAGTAGGCATAAAGCAAACAAATATAACTTTAAAAAATGTAAAAAATATATTTCGCTATGCTCCTGATAAATCGAACCGCATCACATGCATAGAATAAGTTTTCTCTGAATATGCCCAGTTTCATTGTGTTGTTTTAGCGTGAGTAGTACCTACCTAACTAATGCTTACCTACAGTCATAATACAACTGCTGTGGCTTCTTTATTGCTATCTATTCATGTTCTGATTCGTTACTTAAAATAGATATTATGAATATGCAGACACGACTGTGCTATTTTTTAAAATATTACTTACTTATATTACATTTGAACTAAACTAATAAAAGTCGAGGTTTTCATTGGAGGCTAAATAATTTGTCTTAATATTTTTATTTTTTATTTTATACATCTCTTTACCTGGCTAGGTTCTTGAAAGACTAATCTACAGAATGGGTCAAAAGTGCGAAATAATATTAACCCACGACTTATACTATTAAGATTCCGATAGAGAACTCAATAGCAAAAAAATGCACTTATATTAATGATCGCTACTAACGTAAATGTCTCGACAAAGAAACTACATAATAAATAAAATGAGCTCTAGTTAGCTCGGACTTCTGATACATCCTGTATATTAGTCATCTTCCATGACGGTAAAACCAACGTCATCAGTACAGAGTAACTTAGGGCACATAGCGTAGGTCCAACACTGACGTGACAAGTTATTAATGCGGGCCGTGCCAATCAGGTACAAACGCGCACCAGAAGTCAATGTTGGATGGTGTTCACTTGGATCTCCGCGGCGATGCTGTGCTGCCCGCCGCTCCTCGGATACAAGAAGGATGCCAACTTCGACAAGGAGACCTTTATCTGCATGCTGGACTGGGGCTCCACGTACGCCTACACGGCGACCCTGGCCATCCTCGTGCTCGGCCCCAGCGTCATATCTATCGTGTACAACTACTTCTATATTTTCTCCATGAAGCGCAAGCTGAGCAGCGGTGTCCCCATCCACGACAAGGAGTACGCGACGGCTCTCGCCGAGAACCTCGCCAACCCGAGCCACTGGATGAGCTTCGTGCTCGTTACCGCGTTCTGGCTTAGCTGGGCTCCGTATATCGGCGTCAAGTTCTACGAATATTTCACCAGTCATGAAATAAAGGTTCCGATGTTGCATTTCGGGGTTGTGTGGCTCGGCATACTGAATTCTTTTTGGAAAGTCGTGATTCTGATCTCGTTGAGCCCGCAGTTCCGGCTGGCTCTGCGGATTCTCTGTCTGACGGCCTGCTGCCGGTCCAAGGAGCGCCTGCAGGCTGAGCTCATCGGCATGGACAACGACGACTGACTCCACTTAGCGGGTATGTAAATCTCTTGCGAAGTTTCAGTAATTTTTTATTGGCGATGCCGCAGCGTGGCCGACATCGGATGGATTTAATTTCATACCTACCTAACCTGTTTGCTCTTATCCGCCTTATAATGTTCTTAATTTTAGGACAAAGTGCTGTGGTAAATATTACATAAATATCTGAAGTTGACCTCTCGTAGTAACATTGCTGTGAAAATTAGATTTTTGAAATTCAAATGATGTATCTATTTAACAAAGAAATTCTATGGATACTTACAAGCAAACAATAAAATCAACTGATGTCATTCCCTTAGTTTAAGTGTTAGCCTTACAAATTTTATGTATTTCGGATTCGCAAATATATTTTTAAAAGTTTTGTAGGTAGAATCAGGATTTATACTTTCAGTATGTTTATTTTCGTAGGTAGTTAGGAATAATAATTTCTGACAATAATGTGTTCAGTTGAAAGCTAAACACGATTGCCTCGTGCAATAAATTTCATATCATTTTCACAATGAATATTATACATACTTGTTACACTTATGTAAGCATAACGTAGGTTAATGTATGCTGTGTTAGAATATTATGCCATCTTTCATTTACTAATGATGGTAGACCTTACGTAACCCGGGGTTAAGATAGGTATTAATTATTTAGTTGGTGCGATACTTCAAGTTAAAATAAACAAGTAGTAGATAGTTAAGTCTGTATAGTATTTACTGATACATTTTTTATTGTTTGAATTATTCACCTATTTTGGTGTGGTGAAACTGATTGTTGTGAAACGTATCGCATTTAAAAATTAGCAAAATAATATTTGTCCCTATGAAACATTCACTCTCCCTCCGATTAAGGTTTTTATTGTTTCTCAAATTGAAGGCTGTGCTTAGACCACTTTGAGTTTATAGTATTTTAGCATAGACAGTAGATTTTCTTTTACTTAATTTTAGCGTATCGTCGCCCAGAAGTAAAAACCTCGTAACTAGTCTATTTATTTTTTCCAAAAAATTTATTTGTTCATAAGAATGATAAGTGTATATGGCATGTATTAGCTCATTTTTCATCCGTTAAATTTTTGTGTTTACGTTCGCGAGGTTTTCATGCAGCGGTGGGGCTAGCACACACGCCAAGACGAGTCTTTTGTCATGCATAATGTCGCACAGAGTCGGTCTCCCTCTTTTTTAATGCACAGGAGAGAATGAGACAAAATCGACTTATCTCGCGTTTTGTGTTGTCACGGTCGGCTGTGCTACTAGTGCTATGTACAGCTACTGTTTACTGATTATCACTGCCTAATTTTCTACCGTCTTTAACCAACTCCATTGAATTTATTAATCTTATAATAATTATTATAGTTGGTAGCTACGGTGTTGCTATAAAAAAGTTGAACATGCGAGTTGAGTATTTAGTTAAATTCCGACCCTCAAATTCATAGAAAGTTCTGATCGACTTGCAGTGGAATTACAAATCACATTTGTTCCTAAAATGCTTTTCAAAACCATTGTAAACTGGCTATAATACAATCTTTATGAATTTTGGGGCGAGTGTTTAGTCAAATTGTTTTTATTTTTATTGTCAAGTTGTTTTTACATAAGTCGTATTTATCAGGCGTTTAACTTTTTTGTAGTGACACCCTAGAGTCTAGACGAATATTGTATTGAAGCCAAATTATATAGTTATTGAAACATGTGCAAAATTATATGGAACACGCGCTATGACGCAGAAGTTGAATTAACAATTCAATGACTTATTATTATTGTAATGTTAAAAATATTGCGTGAGTTATAACGGGATGCTAAAAATGCTAGTTTAGGTGTGAATATCAAAGTGTACTTATGTAAAATGAAAAAACTTCACTCATACCGATTATTCTGTGCTCAAACAGAAATTTATATGTAACCGGATAATTGTACTAATCGTTAGTTCATAATTAATCTAGTGAGATTATAAACTAACCTAACCGAAAGTTCTCATCTCACTAGATTAATTATAAACTAACGGTTCGTACGATTTTACGCTGACAGTATTTTTTCAGTATCAATTTGACATATTGCTTACAAAGTATCATATTATAATCTATATTTTTTATGTTTGTTAGTATAGTAGGTACCTACGTAGCTTAGTTGACTAGGATAGGTTGACACAAATTAGTTGACTAGAATAGACATTTAATAAGTACTTCATCACGAATTGGAGCCTATTCGGACACTTGAACCAAAATCGAAATGCCTACTTATTTACCTATATGGTAGATTTTTTTAGATTTAAGTATATTATGTATTTATTTAATCATTGATTTAATCGTTCTCTGCCATTTAAAATTCGTCCAACTATGCTGCCAAACAGCTAATTATACGATCTATTTATTACCCTAATTTTAAGGCTTAGAGCCACCTTATGGGGGATGAACTTTTTTTTAAATAAATTGAAGGTTATAGTGCCGTAAACTTGCGGCATAATTAATTCTAGCGCCGCCTAGTCTGCCGTAAGTGTATGCACAGTGTTTACGGAAAAAAAGACGACCGTAAATAGTACCGTCTAATACCAAGATTAATTAACTACCGCGTGCGCGTAACTTTTTTCAAATCGAAGAGTACCTACTGTTTTCTGTCATTGTTGTCAAAGTGGGCTTTTTCTGTAAAATCCACCATGTAGTTATAAAAAAAACCCTAACCCATAGAATTTCTGGGTGGATTAATGACATATTGGTGCTTATTATGTTGCCTACAAGTCAAGTTTAATGGTCACAACTCACTACTACCACTCGGCACCCGACCCGCACCGCCTCGCCTCGAGCGGTTAGTATTCTTTATATGAAATTCTATGGACATACGCTCACTACATCAACTCCGTAGCCTCACCGGATCGCCTTGCTCGCAAGCTGTCTACGTGCTGGTCGGGTGCCGAGTGATTGTAGTGAGTTGTGACCATAAACCGGAGATGGTAGGTGAGTAAAGACGAATGGAGATGATTTCTTTTAACTTACGTAGCTTGTGTATTATGTACTCAATTCTTCTTCTTTGCCTAAAGGCTACCTAAATATAGTGTCTGTCATGCATCCCAACTAAAGTGGACTGAATTCTGAATGCCATTCCATCATGGTTGTGAATATAAACGAACAAATAATTATGTTAGGTATCGAAGGAACTTTCGTTACAATAAGTCGTTAGCTGACTGATAGTAGATCAATTAAATTAAAAATCGTCTACTGTAGGTAGGTATAGGTGCCTACTTATCGAACAGTCGATTGAGTGTCTGTTATGTATGAATGAAAATGACGATAAGGAGACGTCCATAAATCACGTGGGGCGATATTGGCGATTTTTCGACTTCCCTTCTTGGTGAGATGTTGTGAGATTTGGTATGACCCTCTCCCTCGTCCCTAATCTCATGTGATTTTTTAAAAAGCCATATCTTAGTGGTGAAACATGTTTTACTTAATTTAACCCCTGTTTTCTCACAATTTTACTGTATTTCTTGCGGAAAAAAAATTACGTGATATTTGCTGAGACCTCCCCCCTTAATCACTTCACATATTTTATGGACGCCCCCTAAGTACGTAAGCAATCTAAGCTGAAATTTCTAGCCGATAATACGAGTACGAGGAATATAAATTCAGGGGTATTTAGAAAATTGTAAATATAGGTAAGTGTACTGGCTCTAGACCACATTCATCGTGGCTCATGTATGATACCAAAGTAGTGCCTGTGGCAAATGGGCTGCCGAATGAATAGCGCTATTGACCTATATACTGTGAATACTTAGCGCTCATGTCGCTGCGCTAACAAAGTACCAACATACTATTTTCCGTAAAGAACGCACCACTCATGAAATTTATGACGTTATATCATCAGCTGATACTACTTATAATATTTTTTAACCTACAAGTACTATGGTAAGCAGTTGTATTTATCATTCCGTTCATACACACGTAGGTATCAACTGAGTTATTTTATAATACATTTAATTTATATTATTATTGATGGATTGTTAGTAAATATTCGTACAAAACTGTTCGGTTTTCAGAAAATGTATGAATGTATGAAAATGTTTCAATGGAGGAGAGTTTTCTATAATAGTGTACTTATTTATATTTTACATACTTACCTATTTAATTTACATAAATACAAATTATACAAATCATGATGTAATTAGCGTAGGAAGCTGTGAATTTCACAGTATTCTGAGCATAGTGCGATGGAGTGCGAAAGTGAACAAGGCGAGAGTGAGGCGCCCGTCATCATTAGCGCGATATCGCACGAGGCAACCATGGTGGCGCCACCAGTGGGGATTCGATAACCGACACCGAATTGGTTGCGCTACCAAGCGGACACCGGTGCGATATCTTCCATACAGCTCTATACATTTTGTTGGTGGATCGATTGGTTGCGCTACCACTGGTGTACTCGTCCGATATAGCCCTTAGCGCGGTAATTAATTAAAGAGCTTTTGCTATTGTTTAGTGCAATCTAGCGCCGTGTGCTGCACTCATTAATATTTTATCTACTTTATTCTATGTACACATATTTTGCACGTTTTGTATTAAGTATTCTTAAGCTGTGTCCACATCAGTGACAGATTTCAACGCACCAAGAAGCTGTGACCGTGTCAAATACACGTGAGAAAGCGTCACGGGTTTTGTCCGGCGGACAGAATATGAGACGACGATGTCACAGAGCGATCCATTCAGAGGCCCCGAACATTTCCGCTGTGGAAAGTTCGTGTCACGCGTGACATTTGTTACAGGTGTGGACGATGTTTCTGTAGGTCACAAGTAGGCAGGTATTGCTGATTCTGGTGGCACACAAACTTAATTCAACTAAAGAACATTATTGATGTCCTTCTCATAATTTTAATGCAAGATAGCAACATTATACGTATATTTAGTTACGTCGTAATTTGTAGCCAACAGAATTAGCACCATGGTCCGAATTCGCTCCAGATCATCAGTCAATTTTTGCTCGCATGTTAGTATAAAATTTAGTATTTATTTTAGAAAAGTAAGTGGGTACTGGTGGAATGTTTATTAAGTAACGATATTCGTTAGATGTTGATACACGGATATTTAAAATCTTGTAAATATTAGAATATACTTAGGTAGTAAGCCAGATTTGTTATTGGTGATAATAAGAGGTGAAATGATAGCTTTGGAATAATTGGAAATGAGATATTAAAATGTAACCTATAGAGATATTGAAATGAGTATATTATTATACTTAGGTAATAGAAAGGGCCAGTTCAATTGTTTGCCGATCATAGGTACCTAATTGCAGTAGGTATAATATTATCTTTATTAATTATATTTATAGCAGAATACAGATCAAAGAGTTTACGATTGTTGTTTCTAGTTTTATTATCTTAAAATTCTTGTTCGTGTTCGTCACTACTTATTAAAAAATTTAGCTCAACTTTAAATTGCTTTTTATTTACACACTGGTGCTGATTCTGTTATAAAGTCGACTAAACGAGTGTCGCTATCCTTTGTGGTTGCAATGTGCAAGCAAGGCAACTATTTACAAGGCAATTTAGTTTCGTCGTTATTTGTTCACAACAAAATCAGCACTCCTAGTGCAAACCTACCCACCTATATACCTACATCTACACAATGGAAAACAGTAAACTGTCTATTTTAGGAGGAAGAGAGATGCTGTTCATGTGTATCTAGTTAGAAAATAATTCAGATTTTTAAAATGTTTAGTAAGCAAAGGAATGTATGCCTAACGGCCGAATACTCAAAGCTCACTTAACTATTTGAGAGGCTCCTAACTATTTAAGACGCCCCTATCCATCATTTTCGTATTCTCAAAGGTCAATCAAATCCCCTACTTAAATTTATTTATTTTTATTCGAAAAGGACGATGACGTCATCAGTTTCATAATTTAAACATAAAAAATAAGTAGTAAAACAATAAGAAAAGTTGGTCAGTAGATTTTACCCAAAGAATTTGTAAAAGTTGTACCGCTATATGAAAATCGCATAATATCCTAATTCTATTGTATAGGTAGATTACAATTCATTGGCCGTTCCCTACGATCAACAGAATACAAAAGCTAATCAAAGGGTTCGGAGTTAACGCTTCATGACATCAGTTGGCCCGTATCGCCGTTATCGACGTCAGTTATTGCCGAACAACGTCAGCAGCAGCCGCCCCGACGCAGACGATCCGATGGCTAGCGCCGACCACTCTGTACCTATAAAACACCAGCTGCCGGCACTGAGGGCCTACTCTTTTACAAACGAAACGCGTATTTCCTACTATGTTTCTCATTCATTCCGACATTTCTTATGAACGAAAATTGTTTGACGTCTTCATCGTCGTCGAATCTAAACATTAAACAATTTTCGTTCATAAATGTCAGAATTAATGTGAAACGTAGTAGGAAATACGCGAAATTTCGTTTTCGTTGTAAATGTAATAATGTAATACGCGGCCAAAGTACCTAAAGATAAAATTTATTCACACGTGCTCTAGACATTATTTTCTTAAAACATTCCTGTAATTATTCGTCGAGCATATAGACGTGGCAGCGATCGCGGTTTGATTTAAATATTACCTACACAAATAAGAACTAATGTAAGTATATTATGTTTATATATGTGGGCATATATCACCTTTAATTAACTAAAAAGGCAAGTCGTATATTTGAGACAACTTAGGCCGAACGAATGATAAAAATATCAAAGTCTTGTTTTTTGGTGATTTGACTCGGTAACTTCGGTGACACGTATTGCAAAAACATGACATTTTCATTAGTAGCACTTTATCTACAACGTAGGATACATTCAGGTATATGAACAATAATAAGTAATATAATTCTGATGCAAGGTGTACCAAAGGTCTGAAATAATTCCTCCACACACGCATGAGTACGAATATCGGGCATATAATTTGATCTAAATTAGAAAACCTTTAAAAAAAAATCTGCCAATGGGTAAACAAAATATCCCACTATGCCAATGTATTTTTTACGATAGTTTGTACTGGTTTATAGACATGGATGGTTGTGTTATTTAGCTCACTAGGCATCTACATTATACTGTATGTACCTATGTCCCTAAATTATTGTTTCAGACTTTTGATACACCCTGTATACATAATTATACTATATTATGTTGCTGCATACATGTTTTCCCTATTCCAATTTTACAGCTAACTTCTTAGTATTCATTTTAATGCATTATTTAGGTAACTATTATATTATATATTATAGACATTTATTTCTGTTGCAAATGAATTATAAATATTTTCTTTCTTTTTTATTATTCATACAGTGCAGGGAAAACATGAACAGCTAGTATATGAGTACGATATTGTATTAATAATTATGTATTTAATATGAATAACATTCATAATTAATTAATTTACTATCTATGAGAGTGCAATATTTATTTGAAACCACGGAAAAAGCATATAAGCCCAGAATTAATAAGTATTAAAATGTAGATATAGTGATATATAGTGTAAGTAACAAAATATAAAATCATACTATAATAATAAACCACAAATTGTATACTTAGAAATGAAAATAGTTACTAATGTCATTTCGTTGTTGTTTCGCGTTTTGTCTTGTCTTGTCATCCGTGTCTTAGTGCAGGTTTCCTGTTCGCATTAAGTCAAATTCTGACGTTATTACTCTTTACCTTTCAGCATGTGATAATCTTTAGAAAATTATATTCGTAGGTGAGAATTTGTGAAAAGAATAACACAACTTGCTTTGTATACATATAATAATGTAATATATCACATTAATCCATTTATATATAACTAAATATTATATTCTCAGAAACAATAATTAAAATACACATGTAATAGGAGATAGTTACAGCAGTTCTATTTTTATGATTCAGAAATATTATAGGTACTTATTAAAATATTGGTTGTTATAACTAAGATAACATTCATAACATAAGATAACATTACCTATTTAGATGTCATATTTAATGTGTAAGTAAATAGATTATTCAATGTAGTATATGGATTTAATTAACGATGTCACTTATTTTGTTTACGTGACCGTATTAAATAGGTAGGTACGTACACAATATAAATCTCAAGTGCCTGAATTAATAAATTATCAATATAAATAATTCAATTATTAACCAAATGAATAAATTAGTAAAACAATAGTAGCAAACTAGAATTTAAAATCATAAACTTTATTAATAAAATATTTTCCAATTAAAAAAATCGTAAAAAATACCACAATCCTACGCCATCATAGTGTTTCGATAAAAATACAAAACAGGTGTAAAGTAATATAATTCCATTTTAAAACATTTATATAAGATGCTAAGGATTATTAAAAATATACATTATTTATGTATATAATATAATATAGGGAGTATGTAACAGTATAATCGTGGCACGGTGAGACACTCGCTCAGTCAACATCAATTGACAGAAAGACGGGTGAGACGTAAAATATTCGAAAAATAATTCGTCACACTCAGGTTAGACCTGCGATATATAATATTAGATAAAGTAGTAAAGGTAATATGTGATTGTTATGTGGATGACTAGAATATAACGTTATATTTATAATATTTTCTATAATTTAATTACTCTAACTTAGGTCCTTAGTATGGTTAAAAGATTTATCATTTCTCTCAACGTATGTACGTACTTAATTATAATAAGTATATTGAATTCAGAACACAAAAGAAAACACCATAAGGTAGGTAGTACATCAATCCTAGATCACCCATAGATAGATAGATAGATAAATAACACTTTATTAATCCACCACTAGAAAAAAAAATACATAATTTACTTTTACACAGAAAGTGGAAAATGGGCAGCCTTATCACTAATAGTGATCTCTACCAGAGGAACCTTTGGATGGAGAGGATCTAAAGAAAAATAATACGGGGGTGTACTTACATAAATACACTTAATACAATAAATGACCTTACATAAATTAATACATACACATAAATTAAATTACATGAACAAGAAAATATTACATAGACTGATATACTTATACCTATCCACCACCCACCCATCTTCAGTTAACAAGTTTTCGGGTACATATAAAATAATCAGAAGTAAATATACCTAGGTATTTATGGAGGCATGATATTTTTTAAAATATGTTACTTACATTAGTACAATGATTACATTTAGGAACACTGTAATTCCTGAAGTGAGGTTTTTCTGTTGTGTGTTGTACTATATTATACACGAGTTGCTCCATTATAATTAGCCATAGGTATTACAATTATTATTATACTAAATAGAACATATAGGAAATTGTACAAAGGTAGATTGTAGAAGATATGTAGGTGTTCAATATGTATAATATAATGTATGTACGCGTATAATACATAAATTTCTTACGCAAATCAATTTTGTATAAGATGCACCTACCAAAGTACCAAACATAGGCAACGATGACTTCCTTTTAAGTCTCTGTAAACATAAATATTTATCTAGGTTATATTAGTATATCAATGATAAGTAATTTTAAATAATATATAACCGTAATAGTTGATAAAAAAAACTTTTTATATAACGTCAACTGAGCGTTATTTATAATTTGCACGATTTAATAAGCCAAGTTAAAGGTTTCCACTGACTCTAGCGTAGAATACATGCGTATACCTAATACGCGGCCAAAGTACCTAAAGATAAAATTTATTCACACGTGCTCTAGACATTATTTTCTTAAAACATTCCTGTAATTATTCGTCGAGCATATAGACGTGGCAGCGATCGCGGTTTGATTTAAATATTACCTACACAAATAAGAACTAATGTAAGTATATTATGTTTATATATGTGGGCATATATCACCTTTAATTAACTAAAAAGGCAAGTCGTATATTTGAGACAACTTAGGCCGAACGAATGATAAAAATATCAAAGTCTTGTTTTTTGGTGATTTGACTCGGTAACTTCGGTGACACGTATTGCAAAAACATGACATTTTCATTAGTAGCACTTTATCTACAACGTAGGATACATTCAGGTATATGAACAATAATAAGTAATATAATTCTGATGCAAGGTGTACCAAAGGTCTGAAATAATTCCTCCACACACGCATGAGTACGAATATCGGGCATATAATTTGATCTAAATTAGAAAACCTTTAAAAAAAAATCTGCCAATGGGTAAACAAAATATCCCACTATGCCAATGTATTTTTTACGATAGTTTGTACTGGTTTATAGACATGGATGGTTGTGTTATTTAGCTCACTAGGCATCTACATTATACTGTATGTACCTATGTCCCTAAATTATTGTTTCAGACTTTTGATACACCCTGTATACATAATTATACTATATTATGTTGCTGCATACATGTTTTCCCTATTCCAATTTTACAGCTAACTTCTTAGTATTCATTTTAATGCATTATTTAGGTAACTATTATATTATATATTATAGACATTTATTTCTGTTGCAAATGAATTATAAATATTTTCTTTCTTTTTTATTATTCATACAGTGCAGGGAAAACATGAACAGCTAGTATATGAGTACGATATTGTATTAATAATTATGTATTTAATATGAATAACATTCATAATTAATTAATTTACTATCTATGAGAGTGCAATATTTATTTGAAACCACGGAAAAAGCATATAAGCCCAGAATTAATAAGTATTAAAATGTAGATATAGTGATATATAGTGTAAGTAACAAAATATAAAATCATACTATAATAATAAACCACAAATTGTATACTTAGAAATGAAAATAGTTACTAATGTCACTGAAAAATATAATATGAATTCGGACTACACTATGAAATGACGTATAAAATTGAAAACGTGCTTTTGAAATATAGAAATAAGGTCGAAAATAATTGAATGAGGATCGATTGCATGCGCGTGCGGCACAGTGTGGTTGGGGCCATCGCGTCTCGGGCGCTTATTCCTTGGGCTGGGGCTTCACCAGCTCGCACTTGCCGGGCGTGGCCGGGGTCGGGTCCTCGGTGAACAGGGGATTCTTCACTTCCATGTCACCAGTCTGTGAACCATTATTATAGACAAAATGACATAAGCCACATGTGCATTCATCATCAGCATCTTGTCAGCCAAAAGACGTCTACTGTTGAACATAGGCCTCCCCCAAAGTTTTTCACAAAGACCGATCGCGTGCCACTTGCATCCAGCGGTTTCCCGCGACCTTTACTAAGTCGTCGGTCCACCTTGTGGGGGGCCTACCCACGCTGCGTCTTCCGGTAACCTTTCTGCCCCATCGGCCATCAGTTCTTCAGGCTACGTGTGCATTGTACCTAGTAAATTACGACTGGCTCCCACGAATGTCTATTTCATACATTTATATGCCATCGCAAAAAAAATGAGGGCAAGAAAAAACTGCCCATAAAGTATCGCTTGAATGTACTGGCCTGGACTTCGAGTCTCCAAACAATTTTCTGTTGCGCAACCATTGGTCTCTAATATTACCTTCGAGAATTCTTAATTATAAATCGTAGTTTCTTGGCGGACGACATGTTGTCGGCCATCAGTTAGACAGTCAGTCAGTCTTTCTAAGGTACCTACCGTAGCAAATCCAGGACATTCGTACACAGTGTAATCCCCTTCCTCGTTCTCTTCTTCAGATTCGGGGTCCGACACAGAGCCGTTACCTTGTTCCAAACCGCTCCTAAAGCACGTGGATATATAAACACAAGTGAATAAATAAACTAATGAAGTATTACGTACACGAAAAAGTGTAACAAAACTAAAAAAATGTAGAAAAAATAAAATAAATATAAGGTAAGTTACATAAGCAGCAGGGGCTGCTATGCTACGTGCTACGCTACGCGCGTAGTGTTTTCGTAGCAAGGCTTTGACGGCGCGGGCGGTAGATCAAGCCGTTATTCATCTGACGTTATTGAAACTACTACCGAAATACAATAATCTTGGCTTCAAAATGCTAACGTCGTCGTCTACACTTAATTAAAAAGATAAAAATAATACCTGAATATTTTCACCCAAGCGTCATCGTTGCATCGGGGGACCGCTAAGTACATTACATTTAGAGTAACCTGTAGATTATAACCATGACCGGCGTACTTAGCGGTCCCCCGACGCAACGACGACGCTTGGGTGAAAATATTCAGGTATTATTTTTATCTTTTTAAAGGATTTTTTTTGTCGGGGGTTTTTTAAATTTTTAATTTAATTTTTATTTCATGCTTTTTTAAACTTATATTACCGGTGTACTAACTTCCCAGCTTGTATTAGCATGTACTCGTCAAAACGCATCGTATGAGCCCAAACTCAAGGTAGATGCCGTACACCGTTGAGGAGTTCTTCTGATGATGCCTGCGCATCAGGTCAAGGTTGTCATACTTTGTAATATCATTGACAAGTGACAGGATTTCAAATTTCGTATCGATCAGACCTGTGGAAGTTGTTTATATCTTTTCATCAACTAGAAAAGAGCTGATGGTCCTCAAACGGCTGAGCAGATTTTCTTGAAACATAGCTAAGAACACTCTCGATTAACTCACCTTTCAAACAAAAACAAACTAAATCCAAATCGGTCCATCCGTTCAGACGCTATGATGCCACAGACAGACACACAGATACACAGATACACAGATCCACAGATACACAGATACACAGATACACAGATACACACGTCAAACTTATAACACCCCTCGTTTTTCGTCGGGGGTTAATAAAAATGAGGAGCTAAATTTTAAGTGTAATTTAAAGGTTCAACCTCTTTGCGTCCTACCTAGTTTTGAACAAACATAACCCTAAATTTATATAAATTTCTGACTACAACACACACTACACTACACTTACTAACTACAGTGAATAAATGAATAAGCTATCGTATATCTAGGCGCCCCTCCCCCTCGCCAAACATAATTACCATATGTCCTCCATGGTTAACATAATTACACTTATGGCCGAATCTGACATTTAATTGGTCAGGTGGTGGCCTGGCTTTAAACGGACCATGAAATATCGCCATCTTCCTCAATACCCCGTCAACTTTGGGCCATTGATTCTCATACAATAGTAGATGAAGGTGGCGTCTTGTCTTCTTGGTCTATGCTTAAGTCTCGGCGCAAACGGGCCACTGACCACAGCTTGTGACCAGCGACAAGCAGTTCCACACACTTTTTCATGCCTTTTGTAGAAACTCGCCGCACACGTGTGGCCGGTGGCGGCCACACGCTAAACAGTGTCTGCGGCTGTCAACAGCTTGTCGCAGGCCACCGGTGGCTGTGATCGGTGGCTCGTTTGTGCCGAGCCTTAAGTAAAGCACTTGATTTGACAGATCATTTTACCATTGGCTGGAATGATCTAGTAAATCTACAAAAGGAAGATGCTAGATGTGGTAGGTGGCATATAGTTACCTCTCCATGGCAATAATTTGTTGTTTTTGGTGCTGGTAGTGGTACATGTGAGCGGATTGAGCCAGTTTCCTGTCGCCGGACATGTCGATGGTGGGTCCAGTGACTCCATAAGCTGGGTAGTCCACGTCTGCCGCCGCTTTAGCTTTTTTAGATAACCTGTCAATGTACGAAAAATTTATCGTTAAAACTAGCCGATGGGATTTTCCATAAAAACTTTCATCCAGTATTTCTCTCCTTTAGGGGATCTCGTCTGTGTTATACAGGGTGTATCAAAAGTCCGAAATAAAACTTGAGGGTTTGGGTGAGTATGGGGTAGGTATAGTCTTGATCGAAACTTGAAAACCAGTGTTTGTTTTTATTCCGGCAAATTTAAAACATTGTAATACGTAGGTATCTCAAGTAGGTAGGTATTATTCGCAGTTCGTTTAAGTACTATTAATTATTATACATTATTTTACAAACTTTCTTAAATATAGATGGCTGCTACTCCTAATTGCAGTTCACACTATTTTCTAGGCCGAATGCCGCAATATGAAAGTTGTGAAAAATGTTCAGAGGCCCGTTACTCAGAAAATATTATACTAAATTAAGTACATTATAATTTATCTCCACTAGTATCTACATACCAGCAACCGTATATTTTTATGTACTTAAGTTATTATTTCAGACTTTTGAAACAAACTCCTGTGCAACATTTAACGCTTCTAGACCCACCGGTTAAGATTGCGCGAAGCCTGTCAGTAGTTTGAATTTCTGAAATGACAAGCCATGTTAACTTACGTGTACCATCCAAATGCGAAGCCCACGATGATCATAGCGAGCGCGGAGCCCACGGCGGCTATGAGCGCCACGCCGTACAGCGAGTTCGCGGGGTCCGACACAGCATCCACCACTTGCGACTTCGCCACGTCATTATTCGATTTCTTCGTATTGTCCACGTCTTCTGCAGTACTGGATAGATCACACATTTAAAATATCATTTAGTAACAGCCGTCTCAGCCACCGAGCACTAGGACTTGCACTTCTACGTGTGGGTGCTACGAAATCTAAATTCTACTTTCTAACACAAAACCACTAAACGTACAATCTCCAAACAAAATTTATCGAAACAATCAGACGGACTGTCGTAGTAAGCGCACTTTCAACATGCTCTGGGCGGGACGGCTCAAGGCAGCGGAATAATAATCAACGTTAAAAAGGCGGAATACCATGCTGATTTTATAAAAAATAATAATTTAGCATTGCAATGAAATTATATACTTTACTGCATATTCGGTTGCAAAGGCTCGATCCTAAACTAGTTCTCTCGAAATGCCAATCAGGTTATATATGTTATCCAATATTGCGATAAATTTTGCTTTCATCAAGAAACTCTTCCAATAAGAAAAGACATTGGGCAAAATTGTATGGAACTTGGTCCAAATATCCACCACTGACGAGATCTACGTAACTCGATAGACCACTAAGTACTGAGTAACTTTTGCAAAGACAGTTCAACAAAATAAGCTGTCAGTAAAAAAATATGATATATATTTTTTATTAATTTTGTTACCTGATGAGTGAAGAAGTAAGGTAACGCATAGAAGGTACTCTGTAGCTCTGATCTGAGAGAGAGATCGCGGGCCGGGCCAAAAGGCGCCCGGACTAAAAAACTTCTATAACTTCTTCTTCTATAACATAAATAAGCAGGTACTTATTTATGTTATAGAAGAATAACATAAATAAGCAGGTACCTTCTATGCGTATACCTTACTTCTTCACTTTTCATCAGGTAACAAAAATAATTTAAAAAAAATTTTTTTCATGGCTTTTTCCTTTCTGACACCTTATTTTATTTTTATTTAATGTTGGAAAAAGTATTTATATTGTTGCCTTTCAAAAAAAATGTATGAACATAATACTAAGTGTGAATTTAAATTATAAAAAATATTTTTTAAACTACGCATATTTTTTTACTGACAGCTTATTTTGTTGAACTGTCTTTGCAAAAGCTACTCAGTATTTAGTGGTCTATCGAGTGACGTAGGTCTCGGAAGTGGTGGATATTTGGACCATTTCCGCCCATTGTTTACATACCGGGCGTATTCGGCGCGCATCGTTTTGCGTACTAAGCTCTGAAAAAAATCGCTAAAAGTGCGAACAAATAGCTCCGTCTGATTGGTTCGAGCGACTCAGCGTAACTTTATGGTTTCGTCGCGCGTTGAATATACCTACGAGTCGTACCAAAAATTTGCTTATACGTGCCGAATATACGCCAGGTTTTGCGAACACGTGTCAAAAAAGTTTACCCCTCTTGAATACGACGTGTTCCACATTGATACATGATGACATGTTTGTAATGTATAAGTATACATTACTACTATATGACGCATAACAGAAATATATCATATCAAAGTGCACTCATGAATCTCGCACAGTGGTGTGGATGCACACTGCTCAAATAAGTTTTTAAGTGAAAATAAATTGGTGTTGGTTTAAATGCTGGTTTAAAACTTTACCGTACTATATCCAATCAGGGCCTCGAGTCTCTTAACAATTGTCCATTGTGAAACCACTGGTCTCTTATATTATCTTCGTGATTGTTCATTGTAAATCAAAATTCTTGGCGGTCGGGATGTTGTCCGCCAGAGGACTGCTAACAGTCGACCGCCAATAATGTACGATTTACAATGAAGAATTCACGAATATAATATTAGAGACCAGTGGTTTCGTAATGGACAATTGTTAAGAGACTCGAGGCTATGAACCAATTTTATTTTCATGCGCAACTAAGGACTTCATTAGGAGTAGAGGCAAAGGAATTCTCTAAGTGTTTATATGTGTTTAATTTCACCTCTCCTCAACATCTTTGGGGTGATTTAGTTTCAACCAGCGCAGATTAGATGGCAGTAACGAGACGGGCAATCGGTAGTCCTTATTTGCCCTGCAATAATACTACGTATTGTAGACTACATGGACAAATTAAATATAGAATGGATGGGCAGCCCACGGGCAGCCATCATTTCTTTAAAACAATCTAGGGGTCATTTATAACGGTCACTACCTAAGGCCATTATCGAACTTCAATAAGTTAGGTTCCTACACTTTTTCAGAAAATACTTGATTATCACGAAATTGCAGATGATGAAAAATTATGCGAGTATCTACATATACTTATCTGCCGTGCATCATTTGTAACTAGACTAGCGAATCTTTCGTGTTAAGCTGATTGAAATTACTTTAGACGATGAATACTATATTGTAGATAGGTTTTAAACATGAA
The DNA here is from genome assembly GCA_947859195.1 of Drymonia ruficornis. NCBI lineage: Eukaryota > Metazoa > Arthropoda > Insecta > Lepidoptera > Notodontidae > Drymonia > Drymonia ruficornis. The sequence goes on from OX401907.1 coordinate 7,666,219, forward strand.
ATAACAAGTAGCATAGGATCTGAGTTGGTATAGATAGGTAGAAGTAGTTTATAATACGTCGCCAAAAGTACCTATCCAAATAGATTGAACTCGTCTTTGCTTTCAACATAAAACAGTAAGTATAAAAAACCGGCCAAGTGCGTGTCGGACTCGCTCATAAAGGGTCCCATACCACCGCAGAATAAAAATGGCAAAAATATCAAGTTGGCATGTATGGCAGCCCCCTTTATTTCTAAATTTTGTTTTATTTTTAGTACCTATTTGTTGTTGTAGCGGCAACAGAATTAAACATTCTGTGAAAATTTCAACTCTCTACCTAGTACGGTTCGTTAAAAAGAGCCTGCTGACAGATGGACAGCGTAGGCTTGGTAATAGGGTCCCGTTGGCACCCTTTGGGTACGGAACCCTAAAAAGGTGTCTGAATGATGCAAACTGTTAATTCCTAAAGAAAAATAACTCTTTGGTTTCGTACGGTGAGAGAAAGGTGGGCCGTTATTTTGTAAACACCGCCAAGACATTACTGATATAGTCCAAAAAAAAAAACAGGTTTTTAAATTTTAAGTTGCATTGATCGGGTGCGGAACACCCTACTGCGTTCCATGACCCGTATCGCGATTGTAGGAGCGCAAACAGCTACACTTTAGTGAACCTGGACGGATCACCTGAGCCGAATGAGCTCCGAAAGATGGGCCAAAGCGACCACCGAGTGGGTCTGCACGAAAGACGTCGCTGAGGTAGACCCAATAAACGGTTTCTTTTATCTAATAGATGGGGAGCCGTAGAACGATTAACTGGATTTACTCGAGCGCGTCAGATTAAGATAATGGAGATAGCTTACATATTGATAAGAACCTCCAGCCAGTATGAGCCCTTAATACCTATTGGTGGGTACGCTCAGGGGAACCAAAAAAAAATAGACCATCTTAAAATACTCGAACTCGTCAGATTAAGATAAGGGGGATTCATTACTAGCTATGAAGTGTCAAAAGTGTAAATTTTGCTAATTTGATCGTCAGTCTAAGAAATGGGAGCATCTGGAAGTTTCACTGAACACCCCCTCTGAATTTTTTTTTTATAGGACTGCGGTGGCAATATAGCGTTCGGCCCGCCTGATGTTCCGTAGCCTATAGATGCTTTCAAAATCTGACGCGCTCGAGTAATTATTTTTTTGAATTTATCATGTTGGAGCATGAAAAGTATCAATATCTGACACGTATATCCATGTCATTGCTTTTTTTTAAATTTGAATTCCCCCACCGCTGAAAGTGGAAACATCTAGAATAATGTATTCGTCCTATCATCTCATCTACCGAATCTAATAGGTTTGGGCGACGCCGGAGTAAATCCACAATTAGCACGCTGGGCTCCCGGTCCATAACGTTCGCTTGGCAGACACACAGTTTGTGACCTGAAAGGTCATTGAATGTATGATCCCTTATTATCGGTCATAGCCCTGCTTCTACGTACTTAGTAGATCAATAACTAAAAATAATATAAAAAGGAGACGTGGTTAAGTATACCGATTCATAAGCGCTTACGTATCACGCTGTGAGTACGACACAACGCTATTACGTAGTTTGCTATTTATTAGCTAAGTGTAGTACCAAAGGAGTTAATAGCTACCTATTGAAGAAAAGAATATGGCCAAATTGGTACCTATAAGTCAAAAAGGTATATACCTAACCTATTATGCAAGATAATAATATTGCTGGCATAGTTATTCACTTATGGACAAGTGCCTAAACAAGTTAGAAGTTGTATAAATTCTATAATTTAGTATCTGTAATTTGGATCATCGTGCTCAATCAACCTTACTTACAAATAAACCCACTTTGTCATAACAATACTAGTACATAAAGGTAAGGATTGCAGTAAGTAGTATAGATACTCACACTCTTGTCCTGAGCCGGTCCAACTCTTCGGTGACCAGCGCCCTGCCTCGACTCAAGTTTGGGTTCTGTCGGGTCTGGCGCGGCGGTTCTAGTTCCGTATCCATAGCTTCGCCCCCCTCGTGCGGACCGCCTGATTCTACACCAATAGGTACAACGTTTAATGATGTTACAGTAGTGCGTAAAAATCAAATAGCTGCTCATTTGTCACAACTCACGAACTTAGAACACATCCAAATGTCTTTAAAGCAGTGTAAACGGTAAACAAAATAGCGATATGTGAAACCCTTTTATAAAGTTTAGGGTAAAATTAAACTAGGCAAGGAAATAACTTACGTTGGGTCTTTATTTTTTCCTCCGGTTCGTAATATCCTCTATCGAGCGGGGTGAGGGCGAATAACTTCTTGTTTTCCTCATGCTGGGGTACCGTTTTTACAGGTCTGTCACGATGTTCAGTTTTGTGTGTCACCTCATATTGATCTCTGTGCGGCGGTAAATATTGCATATTATAACTCGTGGCCCTCATTCTCTCCTGCAGGTAGGTCTGCACGTCCCGGATCCCCACCGGCTCCTTGTATAGACGTGAAATGTCCGACTCTTGCGGGTTCCACTGTGACAGTTCCATTTCGTAAGAATTTGGTGGTTCGTCTGCGTCCTCCATTTCGTTAATGCGATCTATTTCCTGTATCAAAAACAAGAGTGAAGAGGTCGTGTTCGAATGCCCTTGACCATCTGCTTTGACTAACAGGTTGGAATGAGGAATACCACCAGAGACAGCAGCTGTCTTTTGTTCGGCGAACAGTAAAAATATTATAACAGGGGGGTTACTCCGAAATACGTCGCTGACGGATCGTCCAAAGTACGGATTCGATTTACTAAGTAATATATAAAATAATTTATTAAGTAGAGAAAAACGAAAGAAGAAATGTCAAATCACGACAATCCGTCAGCCGAAACGTTCGTATTTCGGAGTAGGCCAGCTGGTCCTTTGCCCAACAGTGCGACAACGTGGGTTAGGAAAAAAAATGGATAGTCGAATTATTTCTAGTACCTATCTATTCTTACTTTTATTTATAAGGAGCAGAGAAGTGCGTCCTTTAGTAGTATATCTAATAGTAGGTAGATATTGATATTTTAGGTACCTAGATCATACCTTATTTAGCCAATCGTGTTCAGTGTTCCGCACCGGAAGAATCTGAGGGCTCTCTTCATAGCCTAAGTAACGGGGCATCATGAGTTGGGGCAGGATGTAGTCGTTAAGGTATTGCCGTGTTGGTGGCAGCGGCGCAGACGCATGGTCATGGGGACGGACCAGCTGTGACGCCACTGACGCCGCTGTCGGCCCTAATGACAATCGGGAACGGATGAACTACATACTTAGAAGGTACCAAACTCAAAATTAAAATAGTATTTTTTTAGGCCTACGGGGGCACCTACAAATTGTCATTTTTAATGTTTTTTTTCTACTTAGGGAACGGACTAAGAAGATGCAGCAAGAAACTCAGCGGGCTTGACTTTTCTACATTGATTATTGGTATAAGTTTATATCGGTCGTTTTAAATCGCCATTTGCTTAATTTAATTCAGTGTGTTTTAGTAAATATAATAGCTCCAGTAGTGTGCAGCCCTTCGAAGTAAATAAGTATCTAATTTCAGAAAGTTGTTTCAAAGAAACATTATTAGGTACATGGGTATTCAAAAGTTGGTAATGAGTAGGTACCTATTATTTTTGCTTATATACCTACCTAGGTATCTTTTTATTTATGCCTTGCGGGTTTCATTAAAATTTCAAACCAATTTACCATAATTACGGTCAAGGATGTTTAGAATAGGTATACCTAATCAATTCAGTAAGTTTTTCATTCCGATGGAAGTAATTGACTCTATGTTGCACGTGCATACGACCTATTTTATGAACGTATTCTATGCCTAACTTTGGAAGGTAATATATCCACAATAATGTAATTGGTGTGTGTGTCTTAATATAACTTATACTTTGGATTTATATTCATTTCATCAAAGCACTTTGCTTCATACATCGTAAGTTGTGTAGATATTCCGCAAATAGAAAAGAAACTTAAACAAGGTTCTGTTAATATTAGCAGTTGTGGTAAGTACCAGTTCTCCAAGGATATCGCGTGTGTATAAAACTTCGTAATAAGCACCAATATACGTCTTTACGATGTGTCAATATTATCAACACTTGATATTTTTATTAGTTACGTACGCCCTTTAGTTAGACCTTTAGGTATATTACAAATTAACATATGATTTAGTTATTCGTGGGAAATAACCAAGTCGTGCACATCATTAAATTATATTGACCTATGTATCTCCAGAGATACATACCGTGGTGGTAGCACCACAGTACCTGTGCATACCTATTGCACTCTCGCAGTTTTGTTGCGTACCTACCTACAATATTTAAACCCTGAATGATTTAGATCAAAACCCTAAGTATTAGGTACCAATCACTCACAATTATTATTACAATAAAATCAAGATAATGATAGGTAGGTACCATGGTACCTATTTGCTATGAATTTAATTGCTCTTTTGTAATGTTTAAGCATATAAAGCCCGCTAAGACCATGCATTCTGCATTTTTTATCTAAATCATTCAGGGTTTAAATATTGTAGGTAGGTACGCAACAAAACTGCGAGAGTGCAATAGGTATGCACAGGTACTGTGGTGCTACCACCACGGTATGTATCTCTAGAGATACATAGGTCAATATAATTTAATGATGTGCACAACTTGGTTATTTCCCACGAATAACTAAATCATATGTTAATTTGTAATATACCTATTATGTTATTCGTATGTGTATGTGTATGTAGAACCAGCATTGAAATTGTTGATTGTTTAATATGAAGGATGGCAATCGTTAAAATTTTAGTTCGAATTGATTTGATAGACTTATTTGCTCAGCGCCCCCGATGTGGATTTTAGTTTCCATTCGTGTCGAGATGAAAAAGAGATACGTGAGCATTTTAGTTTTATTCAAACCTATGTAGGTTATTTCAAATAAATGGTGAATCTAGATTTCAATTGACAATATGAATATAGCAATAGATATTATTATAAATTAAATAACTGTTAATAAATAATACTCAAATAAATAGGTACTATTAAGAACACAAATGTGACGTTTGGCCACAAACCATACGGTAAAATCTCAGTAGGTATCGTTATCTCCAAAGAGTTGATGTTAGAATTACAAACAAATTAACAGACTTTAAACATTATCTAAATAAGTACCTAAAATTAATTAAATCCACTTGAAAATAACCAGAAGTGATATAAATAAAACTATTTACTATTGGAGCGCGGCACGTAACAGGTGTCCGTTGGTAGCAATTGATGCAAATCGCAATTCGTACGTTTATTACACAGTACCTACATACAAAGCTTAGTCACCACTGATTATTCCATAGCAGTTTGCGCCAAGCATCACATAGTAAAAAATTCGCAATCACATTAGGTACCTAGCTGGATACGGGAAGCGCGTTATCGCAGGCGATAATAGTGGCATAATAAAATAACAGTAGGAGAATAGTTATAAAAAGTTTTTTTTACTCACCAGTGGTTCGGGCGATGGCGCTCGTCACGGCCGCGGCGGCCAGCAGCGCGCTCAGCATGTTCATCCCGTGTTGCTGGCGCGTCGACTGCGAGCGTGCTTTCTGTTTACTGGCAGACTGGAGTCAGGGATGCGCACATACCCGCGCCGATCGATACCCCGCCCACATGAAAACTTCTTATCATAAAACACGAAAGGACATAACATCACCGTTGAAATCGACTACTTGTTCCCTTTATAATCATTCCGTTTCCAGACTGTGCATCCATCTCATGGTGTCTTTTCGATTATCATTCGTGTATTCATGGTTATAGAGTCCAGTTCCAATTCGTTAAACCTGTCAGTTCAGATCTCTGTAGCAACAGTTTCATTGAAAATGCTCTGTCGTCTACAGATGACGTTAGTGTCACAGCAAAGTACCTAATAACGTGTACACGCCAGTTCAACATGATTTCCTACTTACTAATCAACTAGTATATTGTATCTTGTGGAACACATTATTATATTATATAAATCATTCATCATACAATTAAGTACCTCCTTGGATATAAGGATGAGGATTAATGATTTTATCATTACAGGCATGATCCGTATTTGGATTCGGCAGTCCTATTCTTGGATGACCAGGGAATTATGAACGTTAAAGCTGCGTAGGTAGAGGTACTTTGCGACCACCGTCCACATCGTCCTAACTTTAGCAAAACTTTATGAACCAACATGCTTGAAAATGTAAAAGTGTTACTCATATACTTGCCTTTTTTTAAAATAGATACCTTAATAAAAATATTAGGAGTTTAAGGGTATAGGTGGAGTGGCAATGTTTTTTTTAGCGCACCCTTCATATTTTATTACAGCAATAGAGGCAGGCGACTGGGGCATTAGAATCGTAGGATGTCTCGTCCTTAAAAAAAACTAAATTACTTAAGTATTTTTTCTGTTAATTCAACAGTAAACACAGGTATACTTAATTATAATAAGGTAGGTATGTATACCTTATTATAATTGCGTTCTGTAAAAAAAATTATTCGAGCTCGCTAATCGAACCATGTAGGTATTCTTAAATAGGGTCAATAGGTCCCGATCGGACTACGCCTATGGGCTTTATCTTTCACATTATCCGCCACTGATGCCGGGTAGGATCTCTTATCTCTATCATGGGTGGCCAAAATTTTCAGCAGCCGGGCCAAATTTCAATTTCATCTTATGATCTTAATATTATATCCTTTTGTGTATTTACCTACAATAAATCGGGCCAAACGTGACTCTCGGCGGGCCAAATGCGGCCCTCGGGCCACCAGTTAGCAAGCCATGAACGGAAGATACATGTAGATTTTATCTAGTTTTCTTGGAATTAATATAATTATATCGCTATTATTGGTCCCACACTTAATTGGCCGCCCCATGGACCAGTTACTAAGGGGACTGGCCCTAAGCAAGTCGGCCGAGTGGTCGGCCTAGTACTAACATCGACATAAAATGAAGCGAGTAGTTCAACTATTTACCGGTAAATAATAAAATGAAAATGAAAAAACAATGACCACGTTTTGTTTCATACAAATATTTAATAAGGGCACCTCTTTCTTTAGTCTTTACTCTGTGGGCCGCCCTCACAAACAGACACTTCACGCTAGACTGTAGAGTACGGTGCACTTCGATAATTTCTCGGAATATTTACTACCAAGGTCGCTATAATGAGCTTCGTGGAAACTGGATATCATTGAACTGGTAGCAAAATAATAAAAAAAAAAATGTAATACTCAAGGTACAGTCAGCGGCATAAGTCACTGAATATTCTCTATTTTGTTATACTCTTCATTTTACTAACCTTGGTAAACATTGTCAAAACGATTATTAACGGATTTCAGACAAAAGAAAAGTGTGCAAGCGATTTGTTAAATTGAGAATGTTCAGCGGCTTATGTCGCTGACAGTACTTCTCTAGTCTGAGAGAGAGAGAAGTAGAGATGAGAGAGAGTTAGAATTAATATTGAAGGGGTGTTTTTTATTGTTGCTGCGGAGAAGCCCCGTGTTCGAGAATCAACGGATTAATTAAAGAAACCGCAAGCTTGTTCATCTACAGCTTAAGGTGATTATATTTTTACATAGTAGTAACAGTAGACGTGGTCGCTGTAATAGCAAATAGATTTTATAACTAAGCGCTATTCGGCGACGGCTAGACATTCAGTCCATCACTTGGCATCAGTATTTATCAAAATCCGGGGTACTTACTGATCGTGTACTGATCCAACACTTTCTTTAAGTTTGCCGTATGTCATTATTTTCCAAAATTCGTTCCTTATTAGCGACACTATCGAATGGTGTAATAATACAGTGTGTGTGTGTGTGTGTTTTTTAAAATCAACGGGTTCAATTCCTGGCTAGGATTATTGATATTTCAAAAATCCAATGATGCAGTTTTCGTTTACATCAAAATCGTGCCCGAGACTCCTTTGAGTACTTTTCGCTATTCCTTAGTTTCGGATTTGGCCATGGACGCACACTTGAAAAATTCACTCTGTATACCATCGAAGTATCGGATATACCACCATAGTACCAATCCGCACAAGTGCCCATGAACACAATATGGTCCCTGAAACTGAACGTGACAAGATCGTAAATATAGCGTTCCAAAAACGTAGTCGCTACGTACAAGCTACGTCGCGTCGCGTCGTAGCGTCCGCCCGTTAGGGCCGGGCTCCATTAGCGCGTTGCGTTGCGTCTTCGTCGCAAGATTTTGTACTGGCGCATCACCTTCCCCCGCTTCGTCTCTCGCCCGTCGACCCTTTGATCCGTTGCGACGACGCAGCGCAGCGCACTAATGGAGCCGCGCTCTTACAAGACAAAACGCGAGATGAATAAATTTTGCCTTATTCTTACCTATGCATTAAGAAAAAGAGAGAGTAACTCGGTGCGAGCATTGATATACAATTATATCATATTGTGTGACAACAGTCTTGTCTTGGCGTGTGTAAGTAAACTAGCCTTACGCAACTTGCAATATTCAGGGCATTAGTTACAATGTATAATGTAGTAGGTATATACCTATATGCATATGTGGTGTAGTTTCCGATGAAATAGATCCATTGTTTGGTGTCGATGACAAAGCGACTTTTGTGACGAAGGTGGGATATCTAATCGGTACCTACATCCTATAACTACCTACATAATAACATAGGTTCCACTTTTTGTTTTAAACCATCGAACCCTAAAACACTACTTATATGACAATATTTGAACAACATAGTAATTTAGATACCAGCTCGTAATTTTCTTTTGTTTCAGTGTTTGTTCGACCACGACTCGTGCACCTTTTCAATGGTCTTTTACAATATTGGTTATCTCGCCTTGGGACCAACGGAGTGGGTTCTTTGTTTATCGGGATTGATTGATTGTATGGTATTGATTGATTTAACTGCAAGAGTAGGAAATTTCCAGGTGCATACCAATAATCTATAGACGTCCGCTTGCCTAACATAATTATGCATTACCACTGCATGTGCGACCACACCTGACATTTTGATTGGTCCGTTTACGGTTTGACCTTGAACGAAGACCATTTAAATCATACATGGCTGTTTGTCTAGAACTCTAGATACTACGTAATGTGCACCTACTTACCTAACTAACTGTCATACTTTCTGAATCGGGGCTTTGAATATTGTTTACAACTTGTGGCCGTGTTGTGGCCTTGGACGCACACACATACAATGTCCTACTAGAAAATAAGGTAAACTGCATTAGTAGCCAGCCACTGATATTCAAGAAACTGTCACAAAAGTTCAGCGTAAAGTAGCTATTACAGCAGTGTTTCGTACGATGAGTGAAAAAGCCGGACGCGCAAACCTCCCCCCCCCTCGCCTCCCTCCCTCAGTCACACTCCCGTTCAGTGGCCCGATTCACGTAACCAAAACCGTAACGACATCTCAGCGATATAGTCGTTGATAGCCCTTTCGTAATACCAAAAGGCTATCAACGACTATATCGCTGAGATGTCGTTACGGTTTTGGTTACGTGAATCGGGCTATAGGTTGGCAAGCGAGCGATGCCTTTGGTATTGCAAGCATCTAAACGCTACAATAGCGGGCCGTATGCTTGTTTGCCACCTTGGTCACATAAAAAAATAAAACATATGACCTAAGTATGTTTGCTATTGAGAAGAAAAATAAATACTTAAGTACGTTCTACTTCGTTTTGCTACACTTTACTCATAGTTAACGAGCTGCCGATGGACCTTCAGAGGCCAATTACTGCCGTAATGAACAGGTCTGAGTGACTTCAGAGGCCAATTACTGCCGTAATAAACAGGTCTGAGTGACTTCAGAAAGGGGCAATTTGCGTTGTGCAGGAAAGTTGTGCAATTAATTTACAGAAGGTACATCGTGAAAGCATAATGATAGAAAATCAACGGGGTGTGATGGGTCACTGCCTGCACACAAGAAACTGTTTTCATTGCTTGTTAGCATTGATTTACCATATCAGTCAGTTAGATAGGTAAACTTTATAGCGATAGTGAGTAAACCTAGGAGCATGAATTCATGGCGAGTATTCTCCATGAATTCGTATTCCGTAGGTACCTATCCGTATACAGTGTGTTAAGAAAACCCTATCCAGCCGGTGAAATTACCTATTGGGTATCGAGATTAGATTCTAATTATTTAAAAAAATCTAATTATTCTTAGCTTATTAACTGTCGCACTGCTGGGTAAAGGCCTCCCCTTTTCTTTTGGAAAAAAATTACTCCGTATTACATTAAAAAATATTTCATAAATTGACGCCGTTACGTACTTTGTGGTCAAAAGTGCCGCCACTACACGATCGAACATTAATGCCGGTGACGGTGCAGTTTACTATCATGAATATTTAATGTTTTTTATTTTATTTGGTCATGTGGTTGGGTAACCTATATACCGGTTTCGGATCGGACAGGGTTTTCATAACACACTGTATATTATACTGCAATGTAGCATGCCCATTTTTAGAAGAAAAATAATAAAAGTTGATGTGAAGTAATTAATTCAAGGTCATTCTATCACAATACCTACGTACTACTGTAATTCCTTAGAAAGCTGTTGAATTATTTCGTATAAGGAGGCAACATGAACTATAGTCTGATTTTTAATTAGACGAAGCAAACTGACAACTATGAATGTCATTGTTCTATGAATTTGAACCTTATTTGTTCTATTTATATCGAAAAGTGTCATTAGCACCTGTCAGTTTACTTCGTCTAATTAAAAATCAGACTATAGCTCCACGCCGCACAGTGGCCGGATTTCGGGGCTTCCCTTTCATAGGATTTTTGAAAATTAAAATGTGTGTTTTGGTTCATTTAAGTACACAGTCTCGTTGATAACATCGTAACATTAAATTATCTAGTAGTCACGGATTTTTTATTAGCTATTAACACCATGAAATATGGATTTTTAGATTTCAGATGTATGGAAATGGAATTTGTTTTCCTTATAACTTTTTTGTGTTTCGAGTTGTAAAGCTGAAACTTTTATGTATTGTTACTGAGTTAGTAACCAAGCCATATGACCTTTGACCTTGACCCGGGACGGTCCTATTCAAGAGATATGATTTTTTGAAAAATGACTGTTTGGTGACATTTATTCAGGCAATTTATGTTCAAATAATGAGTGTAACAAGCCTTTTAATGTGAATTATTGTTACTGAATCAACTCTACTACTACGACTAGATTGACCTGGACTAAGAAAATCCCCGTTATAAACATAAAAATAAAATAAAACACATTTTTTATGACTAATATTCAATATTCCATTGAGTTACACATAAGTAGTACAAAACCTACACATTTTGACTAGGTAGGTAGCAGTTGTCACTACCTGCCCCTATTGTCTATTGTTTGTTCCACACACAGGTGTCACCAAATGTCAGGTTTCACTAATTAGGGGTATTAGGGATTAAGGATCGTCTAATCATTGTGTTGTTATTGTAGGTGAATGTTTGGCATACAAGAATCCTGGAAATATCAGATGTTTCGGTTTCACCAATTAGGGGTATTAGGGATCACAATTTGGCTTTATCTGATAGTTGTTTATGGTGAAGTTTACTTATCTTAGGTCTAAAACTTGATAAGAATGGGTCAGAAGACATTAATAAATTGTGGATAATATCCTCATTTGTTGCGATTCTGCTGAATTTACGCGTGTGGCACGCTCTAAAATTTTTAATATCTTTATTGCGTGCTTCAGAGGCCTCTTCAGGGAGTTTACAGATTGGGATAGTTATTCTGCTTAATTATATCAGCACCATGCATGAGTAGTTTTTGTACGCTCGACATATTTATGAGCTGTTGCAGCACAATATTGCCGGAACTTTTCCACGTCAATAAACTCTCCACAAACCTGAAGAATAACTGCAAATCTTCTGATCAGCTCTTCATCAACACCCGTTATCTATGCAGTTGCTTCGGGATTTTCAAAAAATCTTCGTGCAGTGTTCCCATCATTTATAGTACCTGCACCTTGTTTAACTATGTCCACGTTGAGACCCGTTTCATACCGAAAATTTTCTTGGATAGTTTTCTTTTAAGTTATAAACAATATGTTCGTTTCAAGAATTTTGCTTCATAAATACAAAAAACTAAAACCCGACTACGGAAAAAACGCGCTCTAAAAAGTATGAAACAAGAAAATATTCTCATCTAGAGGATAGCCGTGGTCCGTGTAGGTCTTTTAGGGCCAAATGGCACATGAACACGGACCACGGCTATCCTCTAGATGAGAATATTTTCTTGTTTCATACTTTTTAGAGCGCGTTTTTTCCGTAGTCGGGTTTTAGTTTTTAAACTTACTTTTTATTTAATTATTTTGGAGTTATAGGTAACAATATATATATTTTTGAAATGTGCTCATCAAGCTCTTTCATTTGATATCCCACACGGTTTCATTAAAAAATGTTTTTTTTTAGTTCATGACATTATGTCCTCTAGAGGGCGCCATATGCAATTTTATGTAACGTCACATAGCCTATAACCAGCGCGCCATTAAGCCGCTTCTGACGATACCTCATTTGTCACATTACGACAAGTAGTTTGGAAGTTAGGTGGGAACAGATGCACATACATACATACATACATACATACACACATACATACATACATACATACATACATACCGGTCAAAATCATAACGCCTCCGTAGTCGGGTAAAAACGTCGGGATTTTAAACCAGACTATCCATACTGAACAAGTCAAAATTGTTAAAGGAGAACATTTAGGATACGAAGTAGTTATTATAAGTGAAACGAAATAAAGGTACTCTTGGCATTTATACTGCTTTCATTTAGAACCCTAAGTCATTTCCAGGAATCTTGTATGACAAACATTCACCTAGACAATACAATACAATAACAACACAATAATTAGACTTAATATTTAATCCCTAATACCCCTAATTAGTGAAACCTGACATTTGGTGACACCTGTGTGTGGAACAAACAATAGACAATGGGGGCAGGTAGTGGCAACTGCTACCTACCTAGTCAAAATGTGTAGGTTTTGTACGACTTATGTGTAATATTGAATATTAGTCATAAAAATGTGTTTTATTTTATTTTTTTTTGTCTTATAACGGGAATTTTCTTAGTCCAGGTCAATCTAGTCGTAGTAGTAGAGTTGATTCAGTAACAATAATTCACATAAAAAGGCTTGTTACACTCATTATTTGAACATAAATTGCCTGAATAAATGTCACCAAACAGTCATTTTTCAAAAATTCATATCTCTTGAATAGGACCGTCCCGGGTCAAGGTCAAAGGTCATATGGCTTGGTTACTAACTCAGTAACAATACATAAAAGTTTCAGCTTTACAACTCGAAACACAAAAAAGTTATAAGGAAAACAAATTCCATTTCCATACATTTGAAATCTAAAAATCCGTATTTCATGGTGTTAATAGCTAATAAAAAATCCATGACTACTAGATAATATAAAGTTACGATGTTATCAACGAGACTGTGTACTTAAATGTACCAAAAAACTCATTTTAATTTTCAAAAATCCTATGAAAGGTAACCCCCGAAATCCGGCCACTGTGCGCCGTTGCGTTGTCCTGTTATGACGTAGTCTGAGGGCCTACTCTTTTACAAACCAAAACGAAATTTCGGACGAAATTCGAGTATTTCCTACTACGTTTCTCGTTGATTCCGACATTTCTTATGAACGAAAATTGTTTGACCTCTTCGTTGTCGTCGAATCTAAACGTCAAACAATTTTCGTTCGTAAGAAATGTCGGAATCAATGAGAAACGTAGTAGGAAATATGGGAATTTCATCCGAAATTTAGTTTTCGTATGTAATAAATAGGCCCTCTGGACCGCGCGATCTTACACCACCCTATTCTATACAGAGAGTGTCTCAAAAGTGGGAAATAATACTTGGGGGTGTGGATGAGTATCGAGAATAGAATTTTGGATGGTGTACCTAAATTTTTTATTGAAGTTGGAACACTTATTTTTTTCAAATATTCTTTTTCTACCATTTTCTAATGTATAACTTGTCACCGCCGGACGTTCAAACTGAAGCAAAATGTAAGCAAGCATAACCATGTAAAAACTGACCAAGTACGAACCATGGAAAAATTACAACATTAATAATAACGTTCAAATTTAAATGAATTATGGTCGAATTTCTACTAGGTCGAATATGGACCACTAGTCTACATCTACACTAATATCTACATCTACACTAATATTATAAAGAGGAAAGATTAGTATGTTTGTATTGTTGTATGTTTGTAATGAGTAAACTCAAAAACTACTAGACCGATTTTCAAAATTCTTTCACCGTTAGAATGCTACATTATCCCTAAATAACGTAGGCTATATTTCTTACTTGAAAAAAAAAATAGGGATCCCTACTAAAACTTCAATAATGTAACCCAAGGTGTAAAAAAACTAGCCATAAAATGACTTTCATCGCATACGCTACGGAAACTATTGATGAAAGTACAAAAAAATGTTCTACAATATTAAAGAACATATCAATATCTACAAAAAACTTCGTGATAGCATATGTCCAACTATTGTAGTTACGTTACTATAACTACTTTTTTACATTTTAAAAGTTGATAGAAATGCCGACCAAAATTAGACCATGTTATCCATACCTTAGTATTAATTCATATCCAAATAAATCATTTCGTATTTGAGACTACTTATTTTAATACCTTTTTGAATTATTTAAATCGGACATTCCATTCAAAAGATATTACGAATTTAAAAAAGGCCGTTAAATAGGGGATGAAAGTTTGTATGGAAGTTCGTCATTTTTGAAGTTAGGATGTTATCAACCTAACTTCAAAATTCGTGTGGAGGTTTTCAAAATTTAAACCCTAAGGGGGTAAAAGTTTGTATGGCGGTACGGATTCCGGCTAATCTCCGAAACGGCTGGACCGATTTTTAAGGGACTTTTGCTGGCAAATACGGGATACGGGATCCGGGACATACGGGACACGGAATACGCGTCCCGGGATTTGGGATCCGGGATATCCGGGACACAGGATCCGGCAAATGGGATCCGGAAAACGAGATCCAGGATCCGGTAAAAACGGGAAACGGTATCCGGGATCAGAGATAGATCCGTTTTTTTTAAATTTAATTTCTACGCGGACGAAGTCGCGGGGAAAAGCTATGTATTATAATTCCATGATGTCCGCATCTTTGATTATCCGCATCAACATGTATAATATATTAGGTATAGTGAACTATTTCTGAACTTATTTTGACTCCATAATTATTAATTTGATGCGACAAATCGATATGAAATATTTATTAGATTTTTGAAATACTTCAAAGATTTATGATTTGATTTTTGAAGTTATAAAACTACCGAGTAGCCGTTCCGTATCCGGTATCTACGAGCGAGAGAATAGAAAACTAATCGACAAATACCAAGGAAGTTTTAAGTCTCTAACACCTGGAATGCGGACTTGGCAGCAAACATAGATTTATAGTAATAGATCGGAAGCTATTGTTTATGGTATACATATTTGATGCAAATATGGACCACATTAACGAAAACATATCCGTCTCATTCTTGCACGTTACAATTTAGCTATGTAAAACAGTACAGTATATGTCATATATTTCCTTTTTCTGGAAATTTTTGTTTGGATCTGTCATTAAAATTCTCCTTGAAGATCTTTTTGGACCGACATATTGGACCGTCGGTTATGTTCGGCTCTCTCTGGTTAGTAGTTCATCTGTCATTCTACCGTCTTAACAAATTATTTTAAATTTTACGGTGAACTGTGTGTATTTTGTGACTCTTTATTATGTTATTTGGGATTATTAAGGAAAAAACAATATAGTTTAGTGTTGCGTTAGGGCATGCAGTTCTGATTCTCGAAAGAATTTCGAAGGTTTGTTATTTTCCAGGTTAGTTGTGTTATTTTCATATTTAAGTGTATTTATAGTGTGTGAAAATAAATTTTGGGTACATTATATTAATTTTTAATTGAGTTCCCGTCTATAATCGTACTCTCGATTTCATATTTTCATATAAAATAGAACTAACAAATATTTGCTATGTTTACATATAAACGTAGTGCTGTTCTTATAAGTTTTGTTTCAAAGTTATCGATACAAATTCTATTCACCTACACGTTGGGCCGCGCCGTCACCCCGGGGTGACCACAAAGAAATTATTTTTGTTTTGGAAGGTGCGGGACTGCGCCGCCTTAAATTAGTTTTATAATATTTTTCATCACTACTCACGAACATAAAGATGCGCGACAGAGATAACAAGTTGATTTAGGAAAGTGAACATTTTAAAATTAAATGTGGGATTTGCTAAAACGGCTTAAAGAAGTTAAAATAGAGTTTATTCAAAATCTCCCGATTTCGCAAGATTTTTAGCTGATAAATTTGTCGATTTTTAATTTTACGCTTTTGCTACACTGGGCAGTGGTAGGTAGGGATGATGGCCGTGTATGCATGAGGCTCTCCACACGTGCATATTTTCGTGGTAAAGTTGAGGCGCCAACAAGGCCGAGACATTGAAATTCTGGTGGTCTCTAACGTTAAATTGCGAACCCCGAAGAGTTGCCATGTGAAAATGACTTTACTTGAGCAGCAGCGTCACTCTGCACAACCATTTTAGAGGGAAGAGGGTGACTCGCTCCACAGAGCCATAAAATAACATAATAGTCATAAATAAAAACATAATTTTGTACTGCCTACTCCCGATTAACGTGATATTTGTGCTGCGGTCTCTTTCCCCCCTTCATGACACTTGACTGACCGACTCGTTTGGTACACTCGTCGTCGCGGTGCCTCCTGTGTCTAAAAACCTTAATCGCACGAAATCTACTCAATCCTTTGTGTAATTGTGTTGTGTGAACTGGATAAACCCAAGTGAGTGCTCTAGTGATGTGCCTGCGCAGAAGAACATGACGATCCAGCCATACCACCCTGGAAATGCACCCGCCTCCATCGTGTCGTTAATGTACACGCTTGACATTGACCTGAGCCTTGCAGATTTGTCTCCCCCCTTTTTTGCCTTATTTGATTTAGCCCAGCATAGCTGAACCTACCTAATCAGGACCCAGCACTTTTCCCGCGACATGATCGTTAGGTATAGCGATATGGATACTATCGACTAACTAAAAGTACAACACTTTTTGCTGTGCGCCATTTTGGACGATCGTGTGCTCGTGTTTGGCTACAGATGACGTCACATAGGGCTTGTCCTTTCTCTCTTAGGTCATTGGCAGCAAAAGTGAAGCCGACAGCGAGATACCATACTGAACGTTGTTTCCTTTGCCAACAAGAGTGACCATAATATTTTGAAATTTTGAGAACGTCCCCATGGACATCTAGTGAAAACGTGCTTTTGTTCCGAGATTGTTATGATAGGAAAATAATAAAATAAGGAAAGGGATGTTTATTTTCTTAAGAACATGAGTAGGTACAATAAATTAGTCTGCGGTGGCCAAACCACACGAGTGCCTGTCTGTATCTTGGCAACCTAAATGAAGTTACAAAATAGTATTTAAGATCGTAGATTTTGCCACTTTGTAATATAAAGTAACATGACACTTCACACGCTTGGACGTTGTCTAGGCTCTCCATATCTCTGGTTTTTCCTATACTTATCTTTCCTATACTTACTCTTTTTCTATGCTATAAAAGGTACCTACTACTGTTAACATGTTATGTTTGATTTGGGCTGTGCAAGTTGTGACAGACGGACATAGAGACAGACAGAAGGACAACAAAGTGATCATATTAGGGTTTAGTTTTTTTTCCTTATTAGGAAACTACCCTAAGAATATCCAACTAATTAGACCATAAGACAAAATTAAAGGACAATGGGCAAAATTGTATGGGACTTGGTCCAAATATACACCACTGACGAGACTTACGTAACCCGATAGACCACTAAATACTGAGTAACTTTTACAAAGACAGATCAACAAAATAAGCTGTCAGTAAAAAAATATGGGTAGTTTAAAAAACATATTTTTTTGATTTCACCCTTATTATTATGTTTATACATTTTTTTTGAAAGGCAACAATACAAATACTCTTACTAACATTAAATAAAAATAAAATAAGCTGTCAGAAAGCAAAAAATGCCGTGAAAAATATTTTATTATTATTTTTGTTACCTGATGAAAAGTGAACAACAACAACAACAGCAGCATTCTTACGTATTTTCTGATGTTGCGCTTCTATAAAATAAATAAGCAGGTACCTTCTATGCGTTACCTTACTTTTTCACTTATCATCAGTAACAATAATAATAATAAAATATGTTTCATGGCATTTTTTGCTTTCTGACAGCTTTTTTTATTTTTATTTAATGTTAGAAAGTGAATTTATATTGTTGCCTTTCGAAAAAAATGTATAAGACATAACACTAAGTGTGAAATAAAAAAAATAAAATATTCTTTTAAACTACTCATTTTTTACTGACAACTTATTTTGTTGAACTGCCTTTGCAAAAGTTACTCAGTATGTAGTGGTCTATCGAGTGACGTAGGTTTCGGAAGTGTTGGACATTTGGACCATTTTTGCCCATTGTCCTTTGTGCTAACGAAAAGGAACAGTGAGGGCAGGGCATTTTCTTTTAAAACTCGTTGTATTAAATTAGGGACATCATCTGTCGGCTTAAAATGCTTGCTGCATATGACGGAATTTTGGGTAATTTTTCTGTAGCCAATAGGTATTCGTTGAAACCAATTTACACGCCTGGGATCTGTAGTTTTAGGTAATCTGAAAAAGACAAAATTGTTTTTTTTGTTTTTTATTGCTTAGGAGTAATCGGGAAGTGTAAAGTCAAAAGTCGTCCCAAATGCAAACAATTTCAATCGACAAACCATCGGTCTCGGCCTTTATTTTATATTGTCCATCAAGGGTAAGCAATGTTGACCGCGCTGTGGAGGCCTGGAGCTGCGCTGCGCCGCGCTTTCGGCCATCAACAACGCGCCCAGCAACACACTCATTACAGACCGTGGCAGTAATGTACTATTAAAAAGTAACAAAAGGGTAAAGGAAAGGGGCCCCGAGAATTACATTGCCTGAAAGGGTTAATCTGGCCCTAGACGTGCGCGTTCCTTGAGCGTGTGAACGACGCGAACGCCGTGTGCGAGCCCGGCGAGTCGTGACAACGCGGCGTGAGCGTCGCGTTTTACCAGCGTGTGGTCTGTCGCGCGTTGCAAATGCGACCGACTTCAAAAAGTAGCGATGTAGTCGTGCGGCAACGAAAAGCGCGACTTTATCGCTGCAAACAGTTCCCGTGGACGATATTCCTCAGTTAACACAGACACATAATAAGATTTATATTATAGTCCTTTTTACTAGCGAAATGTATGTCACCCGAACATCTAAAATGTACTTAACGTGGAAAACATAGTTACCCACTTACCTATGTTAAGATAATCCTTAATTCGGATAATATTCGCTTTTACACCCTTCCATTACGCATATTCTACCCATTTTTATGAGAAAATTCAGCACAATCCTCTAGATTTAAAATTAGCTGAAAATGTCGTGTGTCACGCAAATTGACGTTCTGTGTTTCAAGTTTTTAATTTTATTTCTGCTACGATTCCTATAGACATCACGGAACTGACAATTACAAGCGAATTATTAAAGAAGGTAAGTACTTATTTCCAGATATTTATTTATATTTGAAATTTTAATCTTAGGATATTCTTATACTTTACCATAGGTATTTCATTAATCGACTTTATTGTTTATTATTCTTAACTTGAAAATGTACCAAGTTTAAGGTGATCGAATAAATATTAACTGGCAACACAAGGGATGAAAGGTTGTACTGTTAGAAAGGGAAAGAAGGCGCAGTTATACATAGATTTATAGTAATAGATCGGAAGCTATTGTTTATGGTATACATATTTGATGCAAATATGGACCACATTAACGAAAACATATCCGTCTCATTCTTGCACGTTACAATTTAGCTATGTAAAACAGTACAGTATATGTCATATATTTCCTTTTTCTGGAAATTTTTGTTTGGATCTGTCATTAAAATTCTCCTTGAAGATCTTTTTGGACCGACATATTGGACCGTCGGTTATGTTCGGCTCTCTCTGGTTAGTAGTTCATCTGTCATTCTACCGTCTTAACAAATTATTTTAAATTTTACGGTGAACTGTGTGTATTTTGTGACTCTTTATTATGTTATTTGGGATTATTAAGGAAAAAACAATATAGTTTAGTGTTGCGTTAGGGCATGCAGTTCTGATTCTCGAAAGAATTTCGAAGGTTTGTTATTTTCCAGGTTAGTTGTGTTATTTTCATATTTAAGTGTATTTATAGTGTGTGAAAATAAATTTTGGGTACATTATATTAATTTTTAATTGAGTTCCCGTCTATAATCGTACTCTCGATTTCATATTTTCATATAAAATAGAACTAACAAATATTTGCTATGTTTACATATAAACGTAGTGCTGTTCTTATAAGTTTTGTTTCAAAGTTATCGATACAAATTCTATTCACCTACACGTTGGGCCGCGCCGTCACCCCGGGGTGACCACAAAGAAATTATTTTTGTTTTGGAAGGTGCGGGACTGCGCCGCCTTAAATTAGTTTTATAATATTTTTCATCACTACTCACGAACATAAAGATGCGCGACAGAGATAACAAGTTGATTTAGGAAAGTGAACATTTTAAAATTAAATGTGGGATTTGCTAAAACGGCTTAAAGAAGTTAAAATAGAGTTTATTCAAAATCTCCCGATTTCGCAAGATTTTTAGCTGATAAATTTGTCGATTTTTAATTTTACGCTTTTGCTACACTGGGCAGTGGTAGGTAGGGATGATGGCCGTGTATGCATGAGGCTCTCCACACGTGCATATTTTCGTGGTAAAGTTGAGGCGCCAACAAGGCCGAGACATTGAAATTCTGGTGGTCTCTAACGTTAAATTGCGAACCCCGAAGAGTTGCCATGTGAAAATGACTTTACTTGAGCAGCAGCGTCACTCTGCACAACCATTTTAGAGGGAAGAGGGTGACTCGCTCCACAGAGCCATAAAATAACATAATAGTCATAAATAAAAACATAATTTTGTACTGCCTACTCCCGATTAACGTGATATTTGTGCTGCGGTCTCTTTCCCCCCTTCATGACACTTGACTGACCGACTCGTTTGGTACACTCGTCGTCGCGGTGCCTCCTGTGTCTAAAAACCTTAATCGCACGAAATCTACTCAATCCTTTGTGTAATTGTGTTGTGTGAACTGGATAAACCCAAGTGAGTGCTCTAGTGATGTGCCTGCGCAGAAGAACATGACGATCCAGCCATACCACCCTGGAAATGCACCCGCCTCCATCGTGTCGTTAATGTACACGCTTGACATTGACCTGAGCCTTGCAGATTTGTCTCCCCCCTTTTTTGCCTTATTTGATTTAGCCCAGCATAGCTGAACCTACCTAATCAGGACCCAGCACTTTTCCCGCGACATGATCGTTAGGTATAGCGATATGGATACTATCGACTAACTAAAAGTACAACACTTTTTGCTGTGCGCCATTTTGGACGATCGTGTGCTCGTGTTTGGCTACAGATGACGTCACATAGGGCTTGTCCTTTCTCTCTTAGGTCATTGCAGTTATAGGTATCTGGCTCGGACCGGTTTTTATCAAAGAGGATGTAAAGAAAGAGACGGCACCTCCATACAACGCTTTTCGAGCTAACCGATGCATTATTTCGACACACAAAAAAATATCAGCTGTCAAAATGACATATCGAATAGTGCGGAGCCTTATGGTAGAAATATAATATCGATATCGATAAAATAGTGCTGCGCATACTGAAATATTACCGATATCGATGAATAGTAGTGATCCGTATTCAATACATAGGTATGTATATTATAATAAAAGACAAGGGTTAAAAATCATTTAATATTTATTAAACGAGTCATTTATTTTAATACAAGAGAATCTATCCGTAAAGGTTCGTTTAAATTGTAGCTTAATGTTAATACATAGTATATGTTATGTTAATCCTGACAATGGACAACCGCTGGTGATACCTACAAACATGAAATTTAAACAGTAGGTACCTTTTACAGCGTAGAAGAGCATAGGAAGGATTTTGGAAAATTCCACCCCTAAGGGGGTAAAATAAGGGGTGGAAGTTTGTATGGGTGTCCTAATTTGTACGGTATTTGTATTAAACTAATTTCTTATACACTTTCAGCACCGGTGATTGAATTTTGTCAAAAATGACAACACTTTTTCTCAAAGAATTGAGTGTGCACTTAGTTCTCGCCAGCCTTTCCACTATTTTTTTCTTTCTTGGCGTTAAAGATTCTGAAACACAACATATTATAAAATATAACACTGTTTCACACTAGGTGTCCAGGTAGGCATTTTAAATATTATTTCGGACTTTTAAAACACCCTCTGTAACTGAAAACTAACCAACGCAACTTTTACAAAGCATTTGAAATGAAATAAAAATTAAATGTTCATCACGACTTTTATCCCCATTCGGGGGTAGTCGGAGGCTTGAGTGGCCAACAACATTGTGGAGGTATTAAGCCAACTCAAAGCCCACTTTTAACCAAATAGTCAGAACCCAACGTGACAGGTGGTGAACCTTGTCGCCGTGTATACAGGACCTAATCCCAAGGGATAGGTAGTTTTCCTCACGTTGTTTTCCCTCACTGTAAGCAAACTCTAAATTATGCACATAGATGAAAATTCAACCGTTGGTGCATGCCCCAACGGGTATCGAACCTGGGACCTTCTGATTACTAGCCCAACCTGTTCTCCCCTAGGCTACAGCCGCAGTACACAAAGCATTTATAGGAACAAAATGCGATTTGTATTTCATAAATTTCTATAAATTTAAGGGGGAATTTTTTTACCTTCTTCATTTTCTATTATCCTTCTCTTAACACCTTTGGCTCTGACTTGTATCATTTTAGGTAACTCTGAAATAAATAAAAGATGTATTAATAGAAGCCAACGTTACTCGGGATAATGTAAGGATTCTAACAATACCCCTTACATCCCCCTGTACATGCATTTATAAGTTATAGTATGTTAGAGGATCTCCCATACATACATACATTCATATTTTGGGCTGTTGTGTAATAATAATTTATATCGTCTGAGTAACAATGCTATACAGTATGAGTCCCATGAATATTATACCACACCAGGGTTGACAACTAAATAGGTGTTAGTTTTATAGATTTCGAGGTGAATTAATTAATGATGGGCTTCTGGCTGTCTCTCTCAACGTACGAAACGCAGCTGTAATAGCTACTTTACGACGATCTTCTGTGAGAGGGTGGTAATAACCCGGTTGAGCCAGCCCATATATGAGCTGCAGTCAATTGACTTCATTAACATAAGCATAAGACTCCTATGATTATACATGCTACAAGGTCTTGAAGAAAAATTTGCCTTCTTTAGTAGTGTCCCTAATTAGCTGAACACAACTGTATATCTATACATTTAAAATAAGTTGTCACTCTCTCATACCTGTACAAACAGACGCAACTGCCTCATTTCTGGAGTGACTTGTGGGCTCGTGTCCTTGACCCGCTTTGCTGGTCGATGGAACAATATTGTCAGGTACGGAAACTGAAATCATTATGATAAATTTAATCGGTACAATATTTTATAATAAGTAAATAGGTATAAAAATAAAATCATTATAACAGTGGGTTTGCAATACATTATTTTTTTAGTACATAAGTAGTTAAAATACCTTGAGGATTTTTGAATATATGTAGAGGAAATTGCAACATCTGGGCATCACTCAAAGGAGACTGCATCAGATTTAGGCTGGGCACCGCACACTTCTTCAGCTTATTACCTTTCTTGTTCATGTGTTTATTTTTGAAATGTTTACCACATATATGTTTGATAGTATTCAATTTTTCTATAGGCAAATAAAGAAGATCTTCTTTACCAGTAACTTGAACCCATTTTTTACAACTGAAATAAAGACAAATCAATTTAGTTATGTGTAATATCTTTAAGTACTTACATTTGTAAGGGCCTGTTTCAGAATCGGAGAATAAAATTTATCCAACAAATAAATTATAATGTCTGCCAGTTTTCAAATAGAGTATCGGACAACATTTCAAATTTGTTTGTAGAATAAAAGTTATCCAACAATTTTGAAACAGGCCCTTAATCAAATATTTTTTTATTCATGTAATCTAGATATAGCATTTATAAATAGTCAAAAACAATATTTTAGCATTACCACCAGTTCGTAATGTTGTTTCTATTGAGAAGAGCCGGCAAGAAACCAATTCTTCAAACAGAAACGCTATGTGAGCAGTAATAAAATTAATGGTTTTATGATATGATACTAATAGTAGGTACCTAATTTATGTATTGGCAAATTACCTAAGCCCGTAGCTACACTTAATAATAGATAGTTTATCATGAAGGATATTTGGTCTACCTATTGGAATATTATACTTGTATGTAAGATACACTCACCGGTTTTCATCCAAGGGAAAGTTTGCAAAGAATAAAGGAGACTCCAAATGCGATTCCTTGATGCCACAAATCTCACAATATCTACGAGTTTTTTTGTTTGGCATCTTGCACTTTTGTGGATATGGTATATCTCCTAAGTTCTTAAATAACACACAAAACTAAGGTAACAGAGTCACTTTCTCCTAAATAACGAGTCCTGTCTCAAAATTATGTACACAGTTACACAGTATATGGGAGTCTCTTTCTCTAGATGGAATAGGAGTCCTGTCTCACAAATACACTCAGCGGAGGAGTAAATACTCAACTTCGACGCCAGTAACAAAGAAATACATAATAAAAAGCACTAATTCACAACACATTGAAATTTTTAAAATCAACATGCCGAAACCAACAAAACTTCGAAATCCAACGTCGTATCAGTGTGACCATATATATTATTAAAAACTACTGTAATATTTAGTTACATGACAAAAACTACTGAAAAAGTAATTTTAAACTCATAATTACTCAAAAATAGAGTATTACAGAATAAAACTTTCAAAGAAAAAAAGATTCAATACAAAATCACGTGTTTTAAAATTATCTAATTTCTCCTACCTAGCCAATACAAAATATACTGGCAACACTCTGTGTATTGGTAGCGAAATGCATTTGTCGCAGTACAAAATTGCTGGCCTTCGAACTGTCCCCCCACTGGTTTTTATAATGCGTGCATCGTGGGCGTTAAGTCCGTCACATAAGGATTATTTTTGATTAAATGAATGGAAAATAAAGTTTGTAGTCCACAGTCATGTTCAATGGTATTACGTCGATGACAAATACATCCTGGAAGACGATTGCCAAAAAGAAAAACAGAAGAAGAAGAACTACATCCTGAGCCCCTGAACGCGGCCCTACTCTTTGGTGTCTGTCAGTCTAATTGTCACGCAGTTTGAGTTATGTCATAGATATGTCGCCGCCAACTGGTTTAATACGCCATTCAATTGGGCGGCTAGTTCGTTCATTAAACGCCGGCACTCAATAGAATGGCTAAAGGACGCCTTGGCAAATTGTTGAATGTAAAGTTTAATAGGGGCTGAACGTTGCTTAGCCGCTTGGGTGAATGATATTTGTGTATATTGTTAGGGTGACCATGACGTCTATGACAAAGTCGACGGAGCCCCGCTTTGCGGGGCTCCTATTCGGGGTCACCAGTAACCTAACACGAAGGAAATGACGGGGGATTAGCTCGCTCGCTAACCCCCATCATTCCCTTCGAACCTAACCCAGCCAAGTCGAGTGCCCCAAAGTCCCGAGCTCGCTTCGCTTGCTCACGCGTGCAATATGTATAACGTTTTAATTCTAAACATTGTTTTACTAAGTGATCCAGATGACGAAATGACATCGAGTAATCCTGCATAAGCATCCGTATGCTCTTAGAATCATTCATGGTCCTGTCGAACATTGATGATAAGCTCAATTAGTTTAAAATTCGGTTCCGTCTCATTAGTCGTAGATAAATACATGTTATGCTGTTGTTTACTATTCAATTGAACTTTTTAACACATTATGAAATCACTAAACACGGTAATTCGCCAAAAAAGCAGTAAACATTTAATCAGCTGTGGACAAATATAGACGCCATATTTGATGGATGACTAATGGCGCTGCAGTGGCGAAAAAAGGAATTAAATTTAAATGACCCGACGGCTTTTGTTTCAGCCTTCTCCTTAAGGCTAGCTTTCAACCAGCCAACTCGTTGGACGTTTAGCTATATGTGTTCATTCAACGAACGGCCTAGGCGTCCAATTGAGTGCCGGCGTTTAGGCCTAGGCCTCACAGCGGTTATATCCGCGCTGTTAAAACCGCGTCCTATGGAATCATATGAACCGCAAGTGCGGATAGGTTCACATGATTCCATAGGACACAGATTTAAACGCGGTTTTAACAGCGCGGATATAACCGCTATGCGGCCTAGGCCTTAATGAATGGCCTAGCCGCCCAATTGAATGGCGTATTAAACCAGTTGGCGGCGACAGATATATTATGCTCTTTGGTACCTATTGTTTTGTGTCAAATAGTCATTAAAAATAATAGGTATAAATGTTTAACTATCAACAATTAAAATTAACTACAATAAAATACGAGTTATTTCATGCTTTTCGTGCAATTCAAAATGTGCTTTGGGCTGGGCATGTGCGTAATTTGAGGGCATAGAGTTTTTTGATCAATGTTTCATTTTTCATTCAAGGCGTAAATGGCGTCAAAAATAACTTGCTTTGCTAGGTATCGGCTAAGGAATAAACGGTGTTAAAATCTCAGAAATTAAGCATATTGACGAGTTATTTGTGTAAAATGTGAATATGAAGTGAACAATTAACGTTATAACCATGATATTACGTAAAGGAAGATTGTAAATTACATTATACGGTGCACGCATTGTGCGGTACCATGAAAACAATGAGGTTCCATAGAAGGTGCGGTGACCGAGTCACATTGTTGAATGAAAACTCTACAGCTGTAAGGAATTTTGTAGAATTTAATCATGGTTTAATTCTGAGCTCAGAACCCTTAAAGGATGATGTCATATTTGAAGTGTGCATTGATAGAAAGGTAAGACATAGAACCTGAACACACATTGCCCCACTGTCCGCATACCTGCTAATAATAAACAATATTCAAATCTAAATGTCTAACAGCCAAATACTCAAAGCCTACTCAAATATTTAATTTCCACTTAGCCGTTTAAAACATCATTATCTACTGGGTGAAATTGAAATTGTTGGCAATATTTTAACCAGTGATTCTACACATGATTCAAGTTTTTGTATTGCGCATCAAAGCTAAGCAGCTCTCAATATTGAGTTGTGTATGAGTATTCGACGCTAAATATAAGACCATCATATACATGCATGTTACTCAGGCACGGTCAAAAAAGTGACCTAAGGCTTCATGTGTAACTCGCATTTTTATAAGTAAGTATAGAAGCAATGCATGCAGTTAATAAAACCTTAAATAGATATCTAAATAATCATTTTAAAATACAATAATTAATACAGTACTAACACACAATTAGTACAGTACATTTATTAGGGCATTGGGATTGAGTCTGGTTAAGTACATTTATTTTTCTTCTAGGTAAATGTATGGAATGGTAGCCTGGAGATTGGTGTCACTACATTGGATCCAGAATTTATGGAGCTGCCGGCTACAGCTACTAAGTTAAGGAACACAGCATGGGTAACAACTCTACTTATTATTCAGTATTGCAGTGTATGATGCCACAGTGGGATTGTCATAACGGTTTTATATTTGTCTTTAGATAATGTCAGGCAGCTCAATTGTGAAAGACGGCATCACTCTCGTCAACTCATATGGACCAGAACTCGACACACTTCGAGAGGGAGACTGTGTTGGAGTAATGAGATCTAGCAAGGTAAATCAGTTACTAGATTGTAAATAAATATAGCATTTTATTGTTAGTTATAAATACGTCAGATAGCAGAATGGAAACCCTTGTGTTGGTGGTTAGATAGATAGATTGAACACTTTATTGTACACCACACACATACAGAACAAAAATTACAAACAAAACAAGACATAAACAACAGTGTACAGTGGGCCAGCACCGCCTCGTCGGTCTGCGTCCACTAACTGAACCGGAAATAAGTGGACCATGCGCTGACCATGCGGCGTTCACTCGTTGACCAGGTGCAGTCCACTGGGTTTATGGTGTAAAAGCAGCGTCCGCCCGCGGACCACCTGTCGACAACGAGTGGACGCCGAGCAGCGAGGTGGTGCTGGTCGGGTGCCGAGTTGATAGATGAGTGCCAACCTTAAACAGGACAAGTCTATCAAATATTTGTAAGGTTTTCCATATTAGCCTTCATGCTTATTTTTCCTAGGCGGAGCTGATGTTCTATATCAATGGACGATGTCTAGGAGTGGCTGAGAGTGATATGCCTGCTAAATTATTTGCTGTTATTGACTTGTACGGGCAATGTGTACAGGTTTCAATTATGCATGTCAACGAGATGAGGCCCATAATGGAGACGAGTATGGACCAGGTCAGGAAATTAAATTAAAATGTAATTAGCATTCTAAAAAAAGTGTTATTAAATACTTGATTATCCTTTTAGATTGAAGATCCCAATAATGATGATACCTTAACATCGGGTGAAATGGACGAGGCCGGGCTGCCCCCGGAGGCGATCCCTAAAGAGACCCCCAGTGTTTATGTTCCCATGACTTTGGAGGGTGCTTGCGCTCTTGGTAACTATATTTCTGGGTAATTTGATCTAAACAGTAATCTATCTAGATTATGGTGATAAGACAATTTCTTTTTCAGTGGTTCAAGACTATTTGCGTTTCCATCCAAGATGTGGAATACTAGTCAAGCTGTCAGCGAATAATAAGTAAGCATGATATACTAACATACTGAATGATTTTTCACTTAAATGATAGCCCAATTAGTAGTTAGCTAACGTTAGTTAGAAGATAGTAGTTAACTATTAGCAGGTTTCTTGACTATACCTACCTACACATTGCTTGTGGATTCTTAAAACCTTGGCGCGTGGGTTGTTAGTTTACTGGTTATAAATTTAGGTAACAATATAGGGGGATTGTTTCTTGCACTATGGCTATATTTGAATGATTGTTTATCAAAGATGAATATCGTAGGTCAGCGGAGAGAGCGCGGCCATTAGACGACTATAACAACGGCGTGGTGATGACCCATCGGCCACTTTATGACAACGAGCTGTTCGAAATACGGATCGACAGGCTTGTCGACAAGTGGAGCGGCAGTATTGAAGTATGTATGATGACTGCGTTCTACAATCACATGTAGTTATGATGTAAATGTAAAATAGCTTTTATTACTGACCCATACAGAGACAAAAAATACAATAAAATAACAGAAATAAAAATACACAGACGAACATAAGTTTCCTCCAACTACTTCCATGTTCTCCTGTCTTTCATTCTTGACTACAGTGGACATGCTATCTTTTTGACATCATCTCGCCATCTCTTATGTTGCCCGCCTTTTTCCCTTTTGGTATTGATTGTAGTTATGATGAAAAAAATGAAATGTAACGTCACGACTTTTATCCCCATGCGGGGGTAGTCAGAGGCTTGAGTGGCCATACACCACCACATTGTGGAGGTATTAACCAACCGTGTCCGGTAACCGGTGTCGTTATGATGTTATTGGAATATAAATAATGATATTGTAATAATAATAATGATGTACCGTCACGATTTTTATCCCATTCGGAGGTAGTCAGAGGCTTGAGTGGCCATACACCACCACATTGTGGAGGTATTAACCAACTCAAAGCCCACGTTTCACCAGATAGTCAGAACCCAACGTGACAGGTGGTGAACCTTGTCGCCATGTATACAGTAACTGACTATTACCTAATCCCGAGGGATAGGTAGGTTTCCTCACGATGGTTTCCCACACCCGCGAACTGTAAATTATGCATATAGTTGGTTCATCCATAGATGCCATCAGGTCCATCAGGCGCCGTTTACTGCATTCATATAAAAACTGTGACTGTTACTATTGTGTCGTACAATCGCGACGCGCTTTTGTTATTTAGGATCCATATAATATCCAAAATTGAAAGACATTCAGACGGACACTCTGAGGGTTGTTATCGAGCTTGAAATGTTAACTTGGTAATATTTTCATTCACCACTAGGTCGGGATGACCTCCCACAACCCGGCGACCATCAGATTCCCGTCAACAATGACAAACATGGACACTGGCACCATCATGATGTCCGGCTGCAAGGTGCTTCTCAACGGCCATGGAACTTGTATGGAGTATGGGAACTTTAATCTGGATGAACTTAGGGTTGGTTATTAACGTTATTTATTGATGTTTATTTATTGGTTAACTAGTGTCAGAGACGGCAACCAAGTAAATTCATCATCAAAAATAAAATGGGATTGCCCTGGCATTGTCTACCAAACATTTTATTTTATTAAATACAAATTGATAAATGCCGGGCATTAAGAATATAAACTCTATTATTCATTTCTTGGTTTTAATTTTATGGCTACACCATCCTAGATCCTGGTTTACAAGAGTAATAGTGGCGGGAGTAAGTGGTGGGCCAAGTACTATCAAAATAAATAATATACTTCTCATCAAAAAAAATCTAAACAGTACTCCAAGTACTATTCAGGCATTTAAATTAAAAAAAATGATTGAAATCATTAAAAAATACGCCAATAAATAGCTGGCAGTTTAGTCTACACAATGGTGTACCACAATTCCAAATTTGAATTTAAATTTTAGAATTTTCATCCAACAAATGAATGTAGGTGTTTCGATTTTTTTGATGAGAAGTATTTTTGCATAGTAGAATAAAAAGAGGTAATATACATTGACTATGTTTGCAGGAGGGCGATACGGTCGGTATGATGAGAAAGGCCAATGGTGAACTGCACTACTTTATCAACGGCGTTGACCAGGGCGTCGCCACGGACAGGGTCGAGCAACAAGTCTGGGGAGTCGTGGACCTGTACGGCATGACTGTCAAAGTTAGTATTGGATACTGACACTATAAACAAACCCCGATTTAAATTTATTATACGAACGCGAAATTCTCGAACGAATGATTACATTTTCTAATGTATAAAATAAAAGAGCGTGTTGACTTTCTTTCCGGATCTTCATAGTTAAAGGGGCGATCCCACCGCGCCGCACGCTACGCACGCTGCGCACGAAATGACTTCAATGATGATAATTTTGTTCGACAATGACGTCATTTCGTGCGTAGCCTCTCTCCTTGCGCCGCGGTGGGGTCGCCCCCTGAGGTCCATAAAAAAGATAAAGGAAGATGTTTAGCTTTTATTAATATGTGATTTGGTGATTATTAAATATTTTGTTCCAAGGTAACTATTGTAGATCCGTGCGAGGATCTTGATAGCAATGTGAACACCGTCCCACATCTGATGGATGACTCCCCGGAAATGCCCGCTACAAGTAAGCATATTCACTCCATATGTTAAATACAACGTTAATTAAGTACTTACGCTTAGTAAGACGAATAGATAAGGTTCTAACATAATTAACGTTTCTTCCAGGCCGATTCAGACCAGACATTGACGAGGATAGCCTTTTATTTCATACGCTGCGTGATTCGAATATTATTATTATTAATGATGGTAAGACTGCTCATAGGCCTAAGTAAGTATTATCTAATACAAGTTAATTTATAAATTTATTTTTACAGCCCTTGATTAGTCATCGTGACAGGGTGTGTTATCATGTTTATTAATGTTTCAGTGCTTTCGAATACTTCAACAATGGTATAGTGATGACGAACCGCACTCTCAAGACGAACGAACTCTTTCAAGTACGCCTCGACTTGGTCATACCCAAGTGGGCCGGAAGCATTGAGATTGGAGTCACGCAGCATTCCTCTAACGATATACAATTTCCATTCAAAATGAGCAACGCTAAGTGAGTCAAATATGAATATTATATTCCATCTGTAATGCCGGCTGTACACGCTCGCCTCTCAGAGCTCGTGCCTCTCAGAGGCATCACCATGTACACTCGTACCAATTGAACTCAGGATCCCGCCGCGATGGACCTAGAAGAAACCCTTTGACTCGAGCGCACAAACCGACACGCTTTTGAGAGCGAACGAGGGCCGCGAGACGCGACACGACAAGGGCACCATGTACACACTCGTACTCGGCCTGTCTCTGCCTGTCTCACATAAAAGTGTACGAGCGTGTACAGCCGGCATGATAAGTACTCGAATTAAATCTAAAAACACCAGCATTAACATTAATTTTCCAATGCCAGGTTTTAGTGTGAATAATGAAGTTATTTTCTAAACAGAACCGGAACGTGGGCGATAACTGGAGAAGATGTCATACGTGATGGTACTATAGTCATACCACAGTACGTGAGGAATCTCAATAGACTTGCTGTGAGTACATGATTTCTTTCGAACTAATTAGTATTGTAATTGCAGCATTATTAGATGCAAGCGTAGACTTAACGCGATCTGATATAGTGAGAAATCTTTTAAACATCTATTACATAACTTTTCCCATCTCTTTTAATGTGTCACTTACACGAGAATAAATAAAACGATAAAGTTTAAAATTAGTCTTGAATCAACCACCTATTGGGCTCCAAACTCTAGGACAATGATTTCCGAAACACACGCCATGGTGTATAAACTATAAAATTTACGATCGACCAATCAGAATCCATTATCATTTTGGATGGACCAATATTAGATTAATGTGTTACCTCCGCTTCCGATCAATCACAATGGCGTTGCAATGCATATTTTTTCGGAATTATTTTGATGTAAGTTATTCCTAATGCGGAGTCCAAAAGGTGTTGGTCCGTGGTCTTGAACAAGTCGTCTGGTTACGTATGGCGAGTTCTAAATTATAGTTTGTCAAGTAGCGAACGTGCGATAAGTTGAAATAGGTGATTATTGTATATTGTCATTGTGTGTGATGTGATGTCATAGGAAGGGGACACCGTAGGTGTGATGCGCAAAGATATGGGGATACTTCATTTTTTCGTCAACGGAGCGGACCAGGGCCCCGCTGCGTTTAACGTGCCAGAACATGTCTTCGGTATAATAGGTGAGTTGTATATTTATTTGTATTTAATTTGTATTATGATGGACTGAAACAAATCTCAGAACATTTTCTTCAATTTACATTTGATACTGTTGTTTTTATTGTTCTAGTTTACTGATTCGTGACTTAATTTTCCGTTCGAATAGAGAGGAATTCCGCCCCAGATAAATAAAATGTACCTATTATTATTTCCTAAATATACTATCAGGCGAACCTAGAAAGTTATTAGATCACGTATCACTATCACTACATATTATAAAACAAAGTCCTCCGCCGCGTCTGTTTGTCTGTCTGTTCGCGATAAACTCAAAAACGACTGCACCGCTTTTCATGCTGTTTTCACCAATGGATGGAGTGGTTCTCGAGGAAGGTTTTAGTGTATAATTTGTAAAGTTTTTGTATACATTAGCTAAAATATATTGCTATTTGTTGGAGGTGTCGGAAAAAAATAAGCCGTCTGGGAGCTTTCAACGAAAACGCTGCCTAAATCCTTTGATATATAACAAAATGATATATGGTGGAATTGTGTACCTTATATAGGTCTACAGAAAAGTCCGCGATGGCATATGTCTATCTCTTAAGGATAACATATTATATCCATTTTAATACTTTAAAAAAATGGGCAATTATAAAGCGGTAATTGGAAAGCTTTTTACACAAATACGGTATTAATCCTTATCTTTTTAAATATGTAAGAGGCTTTAGGCATTTCATGAACATTATGTTACTCTTTTACACCATATTATTTAAACGAATATCTTAGGAGTAATCGCAAAATTAATTACGGACGGGAGAATAAAATTCAAACGCGCTACGCATGTATCGCCGACCCTCCCCCCGCACGGTCTTGCCTGCTGTTTAGCTAATAAGCCGAACGATGGGTTGCGGGTTGCGGGATGGTTTTGGTCGCGACAACCGACATCCACGCGGGCGAAGCCGGGGGGGTATCAGCTAGTTAGACATATATCACACTTTACTACAAAATAGATATAAATTGACGGTATATATAAACATGTAACAGATTTGTACGGTCGAGTGGCTCAAGCGACGATCGTGGACACCTACATGCCGCCCCCGGCCTATTCGCCGGAATCACCATTCTCGACGGAATCGAATGCTACCATATTTCCGTAAGTATTTTTTGAAGTTTATATCTATTAGTAGTGCTTAGTGTTGAAACTTAAGACTCGAGACTCTAGTACCACACGCTTATCCATATTTATCGATGGTATGTTGAGTTACCAGGGATGTTGATTAGGCGTAGATTAAACTGTTCACATGACATTCGATTCAGCCATGTCTCAGCTTAACGGCAACTAATCGAGGTTATTGCGACCCAGCGTGCATCATAGCGAGACGAACTATAGGTGGCTACATGTTGTTGCATGTTGGCATAGTGCGATCCCGTGTCGTCCTTTCAAAGGCGGAGGATCTACCGAGACTCCCACATTACCTTCCTGTTTTCCCCGAGGCGGGAAGAGATCCATAAAGGATTTCTCCACGATAGTAAATAAAAATATGTCTATACGTTGGTCCTACGCTGGCCCTTGCTAGGTTGTGTATGCGATCACGGATTCCGCTCAAAATATTTATTTATTTGGGTCAATAATTGGCTTCGTACATGTCAGTTAATGTATTCGTA
This sequence comes from Drymonia ruficornis, assembly GCA_947859195.1. NCBI lineage: Eukaryota > Metazoa > Arthropoda > Insecta > Lepidoptera > Notodontidae > Drymonia > Drymonia ruficornis. The sequence goes on from OX401907.1 coordinate 7,700,916, forward strand.
TTGGCAACCGTGCAGTGAGATGTGTTTCCACCGCGTGCACGGCCGCAACGCCCGGCTGAGCCGCAACCGCCTGTCCGCGTGGCGCGCCACCGTCTACTCGGAGTTCAACGACGCGGTGCTGTTCAGCTCGCGGCCGCTCCGCGAGTGCGATATGTTCGAGCTGCGGATAGACAGGCTGGTGGACTGCTGGATCGGAAGCCTCGAGATCGGTAAGAAGTGGACGGGCTCTTAACTTTTTCAGACACTTTGCATTCGGTGCAGAATATCAAGGCGTCAAACGTTTAATACAAAGTTAACACAGGCCATCACGCGTCACGTATACATTATATTCTCCGGAAGTCTGTTTCCTCAGGTGACAGGGGACACTATTGCCTCTATAAACTAATCTGTTGCTAAGAATTTTCTTGCAAACAACATTTCCTACATTATTGACACTTTATGTCAGTATCCGTGAGAGGGTATAGTAGACAACCCCTCAAGGCAAGAAGGATGCGGGTCCTCGTCCACACACCATGTGGGCAATTAATGAATAAAAATTTCTGTGGGGCTAATAGCGACGCTATGCAACGTTGCCAATGCAATTCATTTTTCGATTTTCTAGCAGAATCCTTAGCAATTCCCCTAAATTTCTGTAAAATAGTCACACATTTTGAAAGTCAGCGGATTCTGCTGGAGAATCCGAAAAATGAATTGCTTTTTCAGTGTCTCATCTGTCACTTCACTTCTATCAGTGTTATTACAAATACAAATTGTAATAACGAGGTCGGGAAGTGGGATTGTCAGAACTGTCACTGCAAATACAAGTGATCGCATGGTCCGAAAGAGAGAGAGAGATGGTCAGAACTCAACTTTTAATGTCAGCCCTCTCCAACGTGGCGCCACCTGGTGGCAAACAAAAACGTGCAGTTCATTGTCAGGTGTGACGGCAATTCGGCCTGATGATTTGGAGGCTAGCGGCGGCGTGGGCGCGGTGGCGGGAACAGCGACCGACCTCAACTGGGACACGTACATCCTGAGCGGCGCCGCCATGATGAAGGACGGCGAGTGCGTGCGCAGCGGGTACCCGCTCGACCTGGACACGCTCACCGTCGGCAGCCGAGTCGGTATGACAAACCAATATTATATTCAGTACTTGGCCCGTCCCACGGACTAACCACTGTACTACAAAAGCTTACGATACACTAAGGGCTCATTTACACAGCGATCTATTTTACAGGTTCGTTTTATCGTATACGTTTTTTTTCGGTGATGGCTTATGTAGTTGTACGAACGAGTTCACAATACACAATATTGCGGATCCGGTATTCGATTAAATTTGTTAGCAGCGAATTCGTTAAAAATGGATCCTGTAAATGGATATTCTGCGCAAATGAGCCCTTACACTTCACCGATCGCCGTACGTATGTCATTTGCACATACGTTGAAGCATAAAAACAAAATATGATCCATTGATTTTTCATGCAATAAGGGTGTATAATAATTACGATCGCCCAATCACAATCCATTATTCATTATTTTCGATAGAACATCACAATCAATTAGATTACTTATAACCGCATTACAGTACTAGGGAAAAGGAATTATTGTAATCTTTGGAGAAATATCTATGTGTCTCTATTGTAAGGTATGATGTGGCACGCGGACCGCAGCCTCCACTACTACTTGGACGGGATGGATATGGGCAAGGCGTGGTACGTGCCACATCTCAACATATACGCAGTAGTCGACCTCTACGGACAATGCACACAGGTCCGATATTTTTATATAACCACATCTCATATGAAACCCGTAAACCAGTAATAGGGATATACTGGGTGAAATCGAAATCGTGGGCAATATTTTAAACGGTGATGCTAGACATGATTCAGAATATTTAGGCAATATTAAAATTTATTACCCAGGTAAGGCATAACAGTTAAATGGTTTGCTTATTTGCTTACCCGAGCAATATTTTTTTATCAATCGATTTTTTTATTTGTTTTCCCAAAATATTCTGAATCATGTGTTGAGTCATATTTTAAAATATTGCCCACGATTTCGATTTCACCTTGTATATTAAATCTTACGATTACTTTCAGTGAAATAATTTCTAAAATAACTTCCAAATTGGCTTCCAAATACGGAAGTTTATAAAGCTTCTTAAGAATGACGTTATAACTTAATAGTCTTAGCAAACATAGCGAATCATAGTTATCATTTCATTTAAAAATATGATATAAAAATTATACTAAATTAAATTCTTTTCAACATACCCATAATCGAAGTTACCTTTCATCTTTGAACAGGTGACTATCCTCCAAAATGAAGAGAGAGTGTTTAACAACTACAACGGGTGCTCAAATTCAGATAATTCCATGGTCAGTAACTCGAGGGCGCTGTCGTCGCCTCCACCTCCGTATTGGTAAGATTCCTTTATTCATCCTTTCATTTCAGTAATTTTGCAATAGGTACAGTCAGAAACATAAGTCGCTGAACATACTATTTTTCTCAAATCACTCTCTTTATTTTACAAATATTGGTAAACCTTGTTGAAACTAAATAATAGCAAACTCCTCAATAAAAATAATGGAATTGATGCAAAACACTTTTGTTTTGCATCAATTCCATTTTGTTGTGCAAGTAATTTGAAATGGAGGATGTTTAGCGACTTACGCTGCTGACTGTATTTCCCATAGAATGAATTGTATTCTTTTTCTGGTGTTTTGTAGGAGTTTCTCTGAGTATTGCGGTGATAACATATGCTTGATGTACGACTACTCCATCGCGCGCCGGCTCACGCCCGACCCTATGGCGGGGCTAGTGTTCAGTTCTGCGCACCTCGCAGTCGGGGAAATATTTGAGGTACCTATAATCCTTCAAAATAGAAAAAAAAATGCTTTTATCCGGCGCATGGCCAAAATTTATTCAGTTAAACCGGCCCTATTTTCTAATTCTTAGAAAATCAAGATGAAATTATTTTCTCTTTTATTTTTGCTGTAGATCGAAATATCGGAGTGCAAATACGGATACGCCGGCGGTTTTCGTATGGGAGTGACCGACATAAATATCTTGAACGTGTACGTGAACAGAAGCCTGCCACCGTCCATATCGTGTCTTCCACATTACACTGCTTACATTGACGGTATGTATCTATTGTTAAAAGTACAAGCGGTCTTTGGTCCCATGGGAGCCAACGAGCTATTTTTATAGGTTTAATTACAGACATTGCTCGTTTCAGGCGTTATCCTAATTGGCAAACGATCGCACGATCAAAAGATGCGATTTCGTCGTGCGATGAAAATTTGTTCTTGTGCTCGCGCGATGACTTGCAAGCTCAATTAGGACACTCTAAATAAATGTATGTCCTTCCTTAATCTCGTCTTGCGACGAAAACGCATCGTTTGATCGTGCGATCGTTTTCCAATAGGACGACGTCTTACTTGCCACTGGTTATTCCAGAGAATCCTAACGCCTAGATAGGTCAATACCACGTATCGTCATTTGTAAGGCTCAAGTACACTTTTGACCGATCTGCAGGAAAGTCCATGAGGTACTCGCTCCCTGGAACTCGGAACCAGGACGTGTTTTCGTTCGTGCCGTCGTTCGAGTGGCTGCGACCTCGCGACCGAATCGGCTTGAAAAAAACCTCTGATGGTCGAGTCGTCGTTTATTATAACTCGGAGCCTCTAGATCTAGCATTCGAGAATGTTCCTGATGTAAGTATTTCACTATGTTTTTTTTTCGTTATGCTTTCCCTTTTCGCTTATGCCAGTGTCAAGTAAAATATATTTTAAGGCTCTTATTAATAAATGCATCTCAAAGTTGAGATCAATCTTAAGATGCAGTTTTGACGTTTAATGTATGGAACATCTGTCAAAAACAGCGTCTTCAGATCGATCTCAACTTTGAGATGCATTTATTAATACGAGCCTAAGTTTTTGAATGTGTCAAGCACAGGATGGCCTTTGGCTAGGACTAAAATACCCGCCAAACGCTATCAATAAAGTGGCGGATACTTTATTAACAGATTACCAGACTTCTTGGGGAAACCCGAAAATCATGTTCGTGTTGATCGTTCGTCGTCATGTTTCACCACTTTTGTTCCAACTTCCCACACTCACGCACATACCTATAATTCAAAGAAATACAAGTTTTGGAAATTAAAAGCAAAAATGCCAACATCGCTTTTCCACTTCCCGTCAAAATGCCCCACAATTTTTCTTCTATACTTGTTAGCGATTGCCGTCATACTCGGGGGGTATTGCCGTCACACCCCCCAATGAGGTTTCAACTAGATATTAGTAAGTTTAACGCTCCCAGCTTATTCTGGCTTAAAAGTGTTCTGAGCTGATACTTTTATGGTATCCATTCCAGAAAGTATACGTCGTCATGGAGATATACGGCCCCGTGACTAAAATCCAAGCAGTCTCGAAGGGTCAAGTGGTCACAACTCTCAATCAAATCTCTCGTGAGTTCGCTTTGATTTTTTTATCTATCATAGGCCCGCCACATACATACGGAATTTCCGCACGGAATTCCCTTTCGACATATCTAATCGGGGTTTCCGAACGCGATACGGCCATACATTTGGATGGATTTACTGCTTTCGGAATCCCCGATTCGCAATTTCGAAACGGAATTCCATACGAAAAATTCCGTATGTATGTGGCGGGCCATACTGGTACTTTTTGTCAAGGACCATCTTTCCTGTTGACAGTTGACGTTCATAATGATGCTTTCTAATTTAGTTTTTTTTTTGCTCAGCCTCCAGGAACTATGTGTGTGCTAGATTGTTGGTACCTCCACGAGATTTACTGAACCGATTGGCTGATGACGATAACGCTGCGGACTCGGCGCCAGACGACCCCGAACCCGAAGAACTGCCGACGATAGAAAAACACATAATTGAGGAAATAAAAATCATAGAAAGATCAGAATTGATCATAGAAAGATCTGAAGTTATCGATGATAAAGAGATATGGTACGTATAACGTCATAGTGTTTTAAATGAGGATCATTTTGAGGTTGACAAATCAACTTAAAACCAAACGCCAAAGCGCGAGTGGTACTTGTGACGTCACAGCAACCGCGCCGGGGCGCGGTCAGTGAACTTCGCTAGTAACTTCGTAAATTTTTGTCGTAGAACAAAAATGTTTGCACTGTATGTTATGGATTTCTTAGCTCTATAAATCTGCATTCTCAACTAAATTTATTACGGATCCTCATTTACGTAGTACGTAACTTTTAAGGATCTCGTCGTTTACAGAAAATACGCGTCGCATCGAATCGAATCAAGTCGCTTTATATTGTATGTACATCCATCTCAGACGAATCTAATTGAATTGCGTCCGCTTCCCCCCATTGAGTGGGGCGCGCCGAATCGAGTTGAACGGGCGCACAGGTGAATTTCTTCGCTGATGCGATTCGATTCGGCGCGCCTAATGGACGTAAAGCTTCAAACGACTCTTTGGGTATTCACGAAATTCCTTCTTTCACAATTGCCAAAAAGATTATGGTGAATTACCATATACCTGTCTTCCCACATGGTGGACCGACGACCTAGTGAATGTCACGGAAAACCGTTGGGTCCAAGTAGCACAGGTCGTTGTGGAAAAGCTTCGGGAAGGCATATGTCCAATAGTGGACGTCTTTTGGCTGACATGATAATGACCATATACCTTATACCTACGTAATGTACGTAACGTACGCGTGTGTTGGGTCTATGTTGCAAGTTTGTAGTAGTGTGTTAATAGGAACATGATTAGTTTTACGGGTGTACTTTTCAAAGCGGGCGATTTTTTTTTCTAAATACGCAGCGTCGTCTCTTTTAGTAAATGTTCCAAGGTTACATCCATGAATTATCTGAATACCAGGCCGTTTTTCTCATGAAGGTCTGATGAGTAAAACGGCCATCTGTACTAAAAATAACCGTCTTAAATAACACTATTTGAACTCACAGCGAGGAAACTCTCCTTACGTATGAGGATGGCGAGGTCGCGACTGAGAGTGATCCGGTACCAGCCGAGACCGAACCCGCGACCCCTGAGCCGGCGGGTCCCCGACGTCCGCTACCGTACACTTTCCACTACATACACGGGAAGAACATTAAGCTGTGTAGCTCAGGTACGACCATCACTTCATGGTATAGCGCCAAGGTGTAGCCAATTGACTACAGCTCATTTATGGGCTGGATCGACCGGGGTAGACCACCCTCTCACAGAAGATCGGCGTAAAGTAGTTAATACAGCTGCGTTCCGTACGATGAGTGAGAGAGCCGGAAGACCAACCAAAGAGTGTTGGGATGTTTTGATAATTTTTTAGGGTTTTTTCCCGGTTTTTTAAATATCGTCAATGACACTGCTTAGTTGTATAATAGCAATATAGATATTTTTCAAAGTTCATTTTATTTCAGACACTGTCGCCATGCGAACATCGGGATATAATAACGCTATCGCTGTAGTTAGCCAACCTCTGAGGCGCGGACACCACTTCAGGGTAGGTTTTGACAAGGCGATATACGATACTACATTGAAATACTAGATTTATGTTTTTTTTTCATTGTATTGAACACTAATTACGCTCGGCGAGTTTCATTGCGAATTTTATTTTGTATAACCTAAGCGAATTTTAATCGATTCGTATAACATCTTATTGGAACTGTAAATGCTACTGCGAATTTATAACAAAATGTTTTGTGCAAGGCCATTTATTAACTGGTGTGCTATGCATCTGGACTAAAGTTTTAAATAAAACAATATTCATTACTACAACTCGCGATAAGTCGAGATGGCAATTGGGGTAGGAGAAGGCATGCTAGTAGTGCACTATTTATTGGTGATAGGGCCAAGCTGTAGCCAATTGACTGCAGCTCATATACAGGCTAGCTAGGTAGTACGACCCTCTCACAGAAGATCGTCGTAAATTAGCTATTACAGCTGCGTTTCGTACGATAAGAGAAAGTCGGAAGCCCAAACACTTTATATTGTTTTTATAATATACCCAAATTATCATTAAAGCTGCGTTACAGCGAATATTTTAGTTACGATTCCATACTAGAGATGAAAAAGTGCTATCCCATTGGCGGTTGTCGAGCGGGACAGTGCGAGTGCGAGTGAGATGAGACGATCTTGCCGCGCATTCGCACCCACACTTTAATTGGCAATATCCGTTCGCAAATCGCCAATGGGGTAAGGAGGGCTAACGGCCCGGCCACAACTTCGCGCAACGGCGACGGGCAACAGCGTTTTTTGCTAAAATGTTGCATGACGCCACGAGCTGCCGCTCTCGGCGGCAACGCGCACGATGCAACATTTTAGCAAAAAACGCTTGCGCCCGTCACCGTCGCGCGAAGTTGTGGCCGGGCTGTTATAGCGACGCTATGCAACATTGCCAATGCAATATTTTTTTCTTATTGTCTAGCAGAATCCTTAGCAATTCCGCTAAATTTCTATAAAATTGTCACACATGAAATTTAGCGGATTCTGCTGGAGGGTCGGAAAAATAAATTGCTTTTGCAGAATTACTGCAATGTCGCTATTAGACCTTAGCGAAATGTCGTCGCGTCGTCTTCTTTCCTCAAAACGAATGGTTTTAATTGTAGTTCCGAGTGGACAAGGTGTTATGCGAGTGGACTGGCTCGGTGGTGATCGGCGCGGTGGGGGTGCTGCCCAGCGAGCCGCTGCCGATGGCCGCCCTGCACATCAATCCGCCCACCTGGATCGTGTCCAGCAACATTATCAACAACAACGGCGACATGGTGAGTAGAGCAATACAATCGAATAAACAAAATTTATAAATTGTTTGGTAAATTGCGGGAAATAGTAATTTATTGGCTACGTCTACATCAGGCGCTTGCAGAGTTGGGCAAAATTTAATTGCAATTAATTAATTGCTAATTGCATGTGATGTCACAATTAACAATTAATTGTGATTTGTTCGCGATTGGCGAACAAATCAACATTAATTGTTAATTGGGCGCTTGCTAAACTCTGGGCGCTTGCTACGCCCAAGCACTCAGTTTTGACGTCGGAACGCATAGAAATAATGTCATAACATGGTTGCTCGAATGAGCCATGCGCTTGATGTAGACGCGACCAGTAACGTAATCAAAATAATAGCAGTAAAGCTCTGGTTTCCTCGGTAAGCGGTACCGACATATAGCGGCTGTAAAATAGCGGTGAATGACGTCACTAGAACGTTGGCTATGTAAATATCGGTGTCAAACACCGCTCTCTAGGAAACCGCTTAATTTAGTTTACATAGCCAACGTTCTAGTGACGTCATTCACCGCTATATTACGGCCGCTATATGACGGCACCGCTATCAGAGTAAACCATAGCTTAAGAGTATCATACTAAATGGGTATAACTGTTCTCCTAGGTAGTGGTAGTTATATACATTTGAAGAAGTGATGTACAAGTGATTTATTAACTCACCGCTAGGGACGTTGTACGAGTCACCCCTACAAAATTCCCTTATTCGCGGTCACGGTAAAACACATCTTGCACTTAACACAGTAGTCGAATATTAAAGGGATAGTCTTCAGATGACTCAGGTTTAATACTGATACACCTTGTGTACCTATTGAGGTGAGCTGGCGTCGAGCTTAAGCATACATAACTATATTACTAGTAATGTTGCATCCTTATTACTGCGGGGCTAATAGTGGCACTATGCAACATTGCAGTAAGCTGAAAAATAATCGGCCTAAGCAATTCATTTTTCCGACCTTCCAGCAGAATTCGCTAAATTTCCGCGAAATGGTCACGATTGGCGTAAAATGGCGTCTTTTTTAAAGAAATTTGAAATGAATTGCATTGGTAATCTCTAGAAAAAATATTAGTTTTCCTCGGCGTTTATATAAATAGTCATCAGTACTCTGGTTGACAGATATATTCCGACTTGGGTCTTCCACTGGATGAACTCGTGGAGCAGTCTGTGCTGGGCCTGCACTTGAGGTTCAACAGCGAGCTGGTGCTGGAGATAGACGGCGCCGTGCTTGGCCCCATCGCCACCATCCCGCGCCGCTTCAGCCACGTGTTCCCCACCATAGAACTCTACGGGAAAGTGTGTCAGGTATATAAAAACTAGCTTTTGCCCGCCACTTCATCCGCGTTGACTTTAGAACGTCATGTAGTTAGATTTTTGATAATACCACAGGAACCTAACATTTTCCTGAGATAGAATCTCATAAAATTTCATCAAATAAGGTTTAGCGGTGAAAGTAACAGACAGAGTTATTTTCGCATTTATAATATCAGTATAGATTTAGTTCTTGCTATTTTTCCTCAGAAATATACCTCATAAACATTGTTAATGGCGGTAATCAATTTCAGGTGTCGGTTCTTCTACACCCATACGTAGTCGCTAGCGGAGCGTCATTGGACTTGCCGATAATAACCGAAAACCACCGAGAAGAATCACTCGCCGAAATGGAACTGGAGGGCGAAAATATGGACGATGCGCCCACACATACGCCGGAACACCGCCCCAAGAAGAAAGTCAAAGCTTACAGTCAGGACAACCTGATCGAGGATCAGTTGGAACCGATCGTCATCGAAGCCGGCCCCAGCACGATGCCTGACCCCCCACCGCAAGCGAGTCTTCCACCGACCCAAACCGGCGAAAATGATACCAGAAATAGGGTAATCAAATGCAGGAAAACGTACCCTCACCGGCCTTCATTACATCACAGCCTGATACTATCCGACACACCAGCCGACAACAACGAAATGGTTAATCGTTGCATACAAAAGAGCCATTCCACACACAGCTTCTGCCAAGTGGCCGACGAGCTCGAGCCCAGGGAGTCGCTCCGCCATACGTTCAGCGTGGGCTCCCGGGTGGGGGAGGCGAGCGACATGGTTATACATGGACAATTCTGCGACACGAACATTCGGCACAACGATCGATATCCCGAGGCGAGCGATGTGGACAATCTCGATAACGAAATAATGGATGCGTTGACGCTAGAGACCGGCAACTTGCCGGACTTGACCGAAGAGCAATCGTCTTCGATAGATGAATCGACGCGACGTGATGATATTTGGTCGGATTCGTTGTCGGTTGAAAACTTGAACTATCTGAACCGTATATTGTGCTTGGACCAGGAAGGTACGGAGGGGCAGAGCTTGGAGGCCGAGTGGGAGGCGACGGGGGAGAGCTGCGAGCATTTACACTTAGTGCTGAAGTATTGGAACTTTTTGGTGTTGCCGTACCCAGAGTTGAGGCATGCCGTGTCATGGGGTCAGGTTCGGTGCTATTGCCCCAATTGCCAGCCGGATGCGCAACCGCCGTTAGCAGGTAATTATTAGTCCTTATAATATTATAAAAAAGAAAACATAAATAAGGCGTGACCTATGTTATTGTTCTCATGGAGTGTATCACTTGGTCAAACAATTTTTTTTCTTTGGGTGACGTACTTTCGAAAATATTATTTTGCTCCGTTGTAATACAATGCATATACTCTTGTAACTTTGATTAATTGAGCCCTAAGTTGCTTAGCCATTGAACTGCCATTGCCATTGAACTGCTGTCGGGTGATGCTGACCGATCAATCGGAGGCCGATCAGGTGGTCGGCCGACCAATGAGAGGGTCGATCACTATAGCAGTTCAATGGCAATGGTAGTTCAATGGCTAAGTGACTTAGGGCCCTGGTAACGTTCCTTTTGAATCGCGCCGTGGACGAATAGCCTCAGGTTGTCTTTATCTGTAGGTTGGGTGCGTATCGAGCGCATAGACGGCGTGGGTGCGGCGCAGCGTGGGTTCTGGCACGTGGCGCGGTCGACGCTGGGCTCGGCGCAGGCGGCCGGTTGCGAGCGCGGCCCGGCGCGCCGCCCGCGCGCGCTCGCGCCCGCGCCCTGCGCAGCACCGCCGCTCGCAGACATGTGAGCAATACACATTCAATAAGCCTTGTAAGCGATGAACCTTCTTGTCAAGCTTTACGTGCTTGACAAGCAATTTGATCGTCTGCAGCTTTGCTTGTTGCGTTTAGCAATCTACGCGCTTGGTGGAAATCTGGATTGACAGCGTCTACGGCGGTGTTAGTCAAGCAAAATCAGTCGTAGTACATACGTGACATCACGTTGTGCCCGAATCTACGGGCAAGTTCACAAATTTGTTAGATCATCGGCTTGATCGTGTACGTACAGTTTGTCAAGCAAGTTTGATCATTTACGGGGCCCTTAAGACTGTTACAACTGATGGAAGACAGTTGTAACGCACCAAGGATAGCAAGCCTACATTGTTATTTTTTGTCTCACGCTTTGCAACGGAGGGAAGTGGATAATCTTTTCCAAATCCTCCCATCCTCTCTTTTGATTAAATTCGTGCGTGTTCTAAGACAACTTAGTTTTTTTGACGAATTCAGTACAAATATTGTTTCGTTATGAACCGGTATTTTTTTTCCAGATGGTTCGACGAAGAAGGTAAGCCGCACCTTGTTGTGTTGGCTATAGAAATTGATGTCGAGTGAGTATTATTATTTTATTCAAACTTTGTATCGATAACTTATTCCACATTCCAGTAAAACTAGTTCCACATTCTACTAGTTCTACTACATTAAAGTCTTCAAACTATCGCATAAATTTGTAAGTCACACAATTAGCCTTTTTCCTGGAAGGTGTTAAAAAATACACCAGAGGCAGCACTAGTGAGGGGTACACGTGTTTTGATTTCTTTAAGAGTAACGTGAAGCATACCTTTTAAAAGTGGAAGTAACGGAAGATGATGTACCTGGAGCAAAATTAAAATTTGCAAAAATTCAAGATCATCTTGTCCGGGATTTCTTTAATGTATAGAATAATCCCGAAATCCCGGCACATATCCGTACTAATATAATGTGTAATGTCGTTAACCCTATGCACTAGCTATTCCCGATTCCGCACTGGTTACCACTATCCTTAACTTGTTTCAGGGGATCGGAAGCCGAGAATGACCGTTTATTGGCATTTTTGATATATTTAAAACCACACGTGGTGTTCAATGATGATAACCCACCGAGTCTCGAGGAGTAAGCGTCCATGCATAATAAATAACATTCTTTAAAAAAGAATATTAAACTTTTGCCGCCCAACACCGCAACAGTATGTATTTATTATAGAAATATAAGTAACGTAAACTCCCTATGTACTGTTGAAATACAGGTAAAATACTAAAGCGGTGTTGCGGCTTTGCCTATTAAATACGAGGGCACAGAATGGTTGTCTATAAGTATTATTAAAATTATAATTAAGTATATATTATGATTGTCATGAGCGAAATATAATAAGCTCCGGTGTAACACGGTGTAGTTCTGATGTCACTATCTTCTTGTTTTCCGTCGACGGGGGTCGCATATACAAACTGGGGCTACTCCGAAATACGAAACGAAACGTTTCGGCTGACGGTTGGTACATTTTCCTACTTCTGAAAGTGTTCTGAATTCTTTCGGAGTAGGGTCCACGAAAGGAGAAACGTCAAATTGTAATTTGTGGATGTTAGGCGAAGGCTAGACGTAAAGTATATACTGTGGTCCGTCAGTATGGTACATAATGATGGATGTCATTCCATCGACGCAGGCTACACGGTCAGTATTTATTCCGTCAGTATTGTGACGTAGTTCGTACAGTGCAGACGTCAAATGAAACACGAAAGCTTGGTATGGATATTACCTTAGCGCTTGGTTTAATCCGCAATCTCAGAAGATATGTCCACTCTATTGCTTTCGCGACGCGGAATGCCAAACTGTCATTCTGGAATTGAAATTCGTGGTATGTCATCCATCAGTATACTAGTCTACACGGTCAGTTTGGACCACGGTTTTTTGGTAAATAATGACGGACCACCGTATTTACTTTACGTCTAGCCTTCGCCTTAACTCGTCAGATTTCCTTTTAGAACATTACGTCAATATTATAACCGCAATAGACATATTATCCCCGTAATTCCAAAACTAAATAAATATAAGCACAAGAAATAGTAAATGGAATATTTGTGTAGAATTTACGCCGTGTACTCGACGACTAGTCACTTTTACAATATTTTATCGCATCATGGAAGCTATCCACCAGGATTTATTATTCAGATATTAGGAACATTATTTTCTTGATCTCAAATGTTTTTTTATTGATATTAATCGTGTCTACTAGTTTCTAGCTAGCTGGTGTATAAAATTAATTAATTATATTTTACCGATTATTGTTTAGTTATTTATTGTAATCGTTATTTCTTGTTGCGATAGTGAATTCACACTATAATACGATTTTTAATTCGATGCTTTAAAATTATTATATCAACGCTCCGAAAATGTTCAGGGTGTTAAAATCGATCGATTAATTATCTCAATTAGTCACTCTCACAACATTTCGTGAACTCAAGCACCAGGTCCAACTGAGTCAGCTTCTCAGTACCTAATGCCTAAACCGAATTTCTTTGTTTTTTTTATGAATTTAATATATTTTTTGTATTACTCACCCAAAAGTCACTCGGTCAATAATTCCTTTTTTTTACTTTTAGTCTGCATGTTACTCTTTGCGTTGTTTATTAATTATTGTTTAGTTTCTCTGTAAGTATGTACCTATGTTCTGTCTCGCATACCTAATTTGCCAAATTGTATTTTTGCATGCTGTGTTTACCTTAAAAAAATGTGCACTCAGCTTGGAAACTAGATGAATGTTAATTTTGTTTTTGTAAGTGTAATAATTATTGGTCAACCTTAGTAAGTAAATAAATAAAATTAATTTTACTGTATCGAATTAAGATTCGGAATGAAGTGTCTTGTGGCAGCGGGTAAAAGTGGAGCTTATAGTAGGTAATGTTATTTGTAAGCAGTTGTCATATTGACAAAGGGATAGTGTGAATCAAGTAACAGCGCCTCTATTTATTTTGACAACGTTTCAAGAGGTGACCACTCAGGTTTCTTAAGCCGCCTTTCCACCGCGGCGCACGCTATGCACGCTACGCACGAAATTACGTTTATGACGTCATTGTCAAACAAATGAACCCATGCAGCTAGTGGAAGCCGCGTCATTTCGTGCATAGCGCGCGTAGCGTGCGCCGCGGTGGAAAGGCGGCTTTATGTTATTGTGTATTTCCCTGAATACTGAACTACAATCAACGACAATACCAAGAGAGAGGGAGAAATGTGATTGTCCAAAATAGTTTGTCATACTTAACGGAGTCCATGGACGCAGTACGTCACAGTCAGTCGTGGAAAATAATGTTGAAAACATGTCGGTATTGCCAATACGGCTCATCTTCTGGTAAAAAATATGCATCAAAATGCCTCTTACGTTGATTGTCTAATTGGGAGTGCGATAACAGATGTGTTTTTAAAAGTCTTGTGATTGCAATGTAAGGGGGCGTCCATAAATTACGTGAGGCATTTATGGAGGGGAAGGGGTCGAGCAAAATCTCACCAAATCTCACGTGGCGAGAGGGAGGGTCTCGGCAAATCTCACGTAATTTTCTTTACCGCAAGAAACAGTGTAAAATTGCAAAGAAAACTGGGTTATTTTTTTTTTTATTTTTTTATATTAACTTTAACAATTATTTTGTTAAATTGAGTAAAACATGTTTCTCCTTTAGAATATAGAAAAAAATATATATATGACGTCACGACTAGCCCCATTCGGGGGTAGTCAGAGGCTTGAGTGGCCATACACCACAACATTCTAGAATATAGCTTTTGAAAAATCTAACGTGAGATTAGAGTCGAGCAAAATCTCACGAAATCTTTCCAAGGGAGGAGAGGTGGGGTCGAAAAATCACAAAAATCACCTCACGTAATTTATGGACGCCCCCTAAGGAGGTACCATATTCGTAAAATAATAAATCACAATGCCTACTGTCCGTTCACAGTTATTTTACCTCTGACGTTCCTCATTTTATTTATGTAAAACGCAAAATCAGCCTTTAAACTTGGCCTTTGAGACCATGAACTGTGGATTAGGCTTTATTCTACAGCCTACATGACTCATAAAAACCTAATATCCACTACGCTTTTCAAAAATAAATAAATAAGGTAAATATCAGAGGTAAAATAAATGCGTATGATTTATTGATTTCCTTTTTTTCCTGTAAATGCAGCTGTTTCTATGTAGTTTATAGATTCGTAGTAGATCGCACGAGCTTTAAACATTCATAACAATTGTGTGTACTTGAAATGTTGTCAAATATTCGTAGGAAACTTCTTCAGTGATTAAAACAGTATGATAATCAATAATCGCTTGTACTGTCCGACAGATATTAGTTCCAATTCGACGAATACGTAAACACCTCGAATAATAATGTAGTTTAATTATATGACAGCAACGCATGTTTTAGCAATCATCAAATGCTATAAGTAATACCATGTCTTCATATTTCTGTGTATTATTTTCCGGGCAAATAAAATGATGATAATAATTTATTCATTCAGTTTTATTTAATTAACATAATACCTATTGTGTAGTAACATAATCTGCCTATTAAACTTGCCTTCATCAATTTTGGTCATTTAGAAGTAGGATTTGCAAAAAGCATGTAATAGTAGGTGATGTAATTTCCAATATAAGGTTGCGGTTCCCGGTAAATTAAAAACATATATGATAAAAATGATTTTATATTTGTGTTTCAATGATTTACAACAACAGGATTGTATCCAAAAATGTTACTAACTAGTACTTAATTTAAATTAAATTAGCACTGTTCGTTTCGTAATCACGTAAAGTGAGATTCGACACAGTATTTATAAATTTAATTAATACACTAGGGGCCGCAGTCACGGTCCATACGATTAATAGAAAATAGAAGAAGGAAATCATTATTCTGAGTAGTTATTAGCAATAGGATTTCTGAAACTGCGGCTCTGAATAAATATGAAAGACTAATTTTCTTGAGTGTAGACTACAAAAACAGGGTTTGTACTTAAAATGTACAAGCTTTATAATACTTACACATATTTACCCGTCAAATACTATTTTTGTGCTCAGTCTAACATCTCACCCAAAGAAAATAAAGTACCTACCAACAAACGATCGATCGTAGCGATCAGGAAGTACCTACAAACTACCTATAAACACAATTCGGCTATTCTATTTACAAGTTAACAACATCAAAGTATCAGGTGATATCTAACATTTAAGTTTGCACCTACAAACTTGCACTAACCGTGTACGACCATCCGCCGTGGAGTTACACGTGCAACGAGCGGACGCCGCCGGCGCCGGCGGCGGCGACGTCGCGGGGATAGTGTAGCGGAGTGGTTGGAAATATAATGTATTTGTTGGGTTACGAAGCGTGCGTGTTAGCTCCGCAGGTAGGTCACGTCGGGTCGGGCCGACCGCGTCGTTCAGCGTTCTGGGCGACAGGCGCGGCGCACGGGGCACTACCACACTTTGCACTTGTTGGCGGGGTTCATGGGCGAGCCGAGGGGACACTTGAAGTCGGTGGCGAACTCCTCCATGTTGGCGAGCGGCCCCACCACGCGGAAGCGGCCCGGCGCGTGGAAGCCCGTCGTGATGCGCAGTTTGATCGCCTCGTTGCGGTACACCGCGCACCACGTGTTGGCCGCGCTCAGCCAGAACAACTGTGTCACAAAAAACAATATCAAATAATCATGTGTCTGAAATTCATCTATCCGTACAGGACCAATGCGCTGGGATATGGCCTAAATCCCACTGAGGTCCTAGATACATTTTCGGCAACCATAATACCTATTAGCTAATAAGTACGAAATTCGTAAAAAAACCTTAGGTATCTATGCTATCATGTTGGGTACGGTACGGTACCTGTTTGGGTGAGTATTTGTCGAGGCCCGGTAGCCGCGCCTCCGCGCCATGCCGCTGTGTCCACGCCTGGTATGCATAGTACGCTTCCTTGATACCACCGTTGTCAGCTATATTCTCACCCTGGGTATTCACTCCATTTAGCTAGAATGAAAAAAATAACATCAACATAGGAAAAATAACTAGATAACTTGTGTGGAGAGTAGAACTTCATTTTAGAGTATTGTTGCCTTACGAAAAAATGTTACCTTAAGTCCGACTTCTTTGACAGAGTAGTTGGAATATTGATCGATGATACACTTTGCCTTCTCCAGATATTTCTGTTTGGTCATTTCCTGCCACCAGTCAACTAAGTTCCCATTCTTGTCGAATTGACGACCCTGCAAACAAATTATTTTAAAATTCTATGTCCTAAAATGTATAGGCATCTAGTGTTTTGGCTAGGTCAATGTAGGAAAGATCTTTGTTAACTATACCTAATTTTAGTGTTCAGAACTTACCTGGTCGTCAAAACCGTGTGTGATCTCGTGGCCTATGACAAAGCCTATAGCACCATAGTTCATGTAAGCTGGGCGTGTAGCTGAGAAGAATGCGCCTTGCAGGATACCAGCTGGGAACTCTGTCAAATAATAGGAATAAACCAATTTACCTAATATCTTTCATGATTTAAAAAATAACTGTCATTTTTTGTAATGGGATTTGGCCTGCCACACGCTCCCAGCCTGTTACTCCTGTAAGCCAGGATCGACAATGGTGTCCAACGATGACGCCACGGTTTGACACACGACGAGTCCCGGGGAAAAGCTAAGTTGTCTTGGAACCCGCACGAATTTAATCAAAAGAAAGGATAGGAGATGCTGAATGAAGATTATCCACTTCCATTAAAAATACAGGGGACCATGAGTTTTAGTAGTTCTCATAACAGCTTTATCTAGCCGAGGTGAAACTATAGATAATTTTCTGTTGATACGGCGAATTTATTATTTACTTACGTATACTGTTTTCAATGGAAGAGTAGAAAGCATTGACGATGGCGGGGCGGCCGTGTGTGACCCAGTCGGTCTTGTTGACGGGGTCCCGCAGCTTGCCAAACAAGTACTCCGTTCCGAACAGCGTCAGGTTCAGAACCGACTCCATCAGTTTGTCCGATGTCATTTCCAGCTAAAAAATATACGTCCACTTTAGTTCCCTTATCACCTTATAGAATTCAGTGGGCCAATCCAGCGCTGGAATAAACACCGTCGTCTGAAATACATTAATCCAGTATTCCTGGAATTGTAATGGCTGACAAGCCAGTATTCGAATGGAGCTGAATTCCAGTTAAATTCCAGCGATTGAGTCGCTTATGTTACTGGAGTAAACGGACACCCGGACGGATAACCGTACGGTTATTTTAACGGACGGATAACCTATGGAATAACGGAATGGATTCAGTAATGTGATCTGAGTAGTAGGAAATTCATGAATTTATTTGTGTTATTCCACAAAATGCGCTCCTAACTCAAAAATATTAAGTGACCATCGACTGACGCATTTCAAGGGCAAGACACCCTAGCTAATTTGAATGCAAGGAGCGTAGTGGGTAGAGGGGAGGGGCTGGACAGTTTTTGAATAAATTGCAAATGTAATTACTCCGGAATAGAATTCGGTGAGTTTGTCGTTGTCAAGCATTTCATTCGGGTAGGCGATGTGCGAAGCCATAGCGTCGGCCTTTTCAAGAGCCTCCTTGCGGGTCTTCTCGTCCATCCATTCCACTTCTGTTAGAGTCTTACGGAACTGTTGCCTGAAGAATAAAAAAGAAAATTATGATATACCTACATACCTTCTCATAAGTAATAATACTTGGCCTGAAAAAGCACAACAACGAAGTGCGTGGAGAATTAAAGAAGAGGAATTTGTTCAGGAACAAATAATACCTGATATCATTCACCATTTCCAGAGCATTGTCTTTCGAGTTCTCGTTGAAGTACTTCCTAATGTAGAGAGCTCCGACAGCGATCGACATACTGAAAAATATTATTATAATAAGCAATGAATAGTAGGTATGCTAGATAACATTGCAGGATTTAATTCGCAAAGCGAAATTATTTTGTAATTTGCTTCAATAGTTTTCTTAAAGATAACAAGTCAGTAATTGGATTTCCGCCGGATATTACGTCTGATCCGTTGCCACTTTCCTCGAAAAGCATGAGAAAAGAAGCTTACCTACACCTACTACATCCATATACAAATAAATAAAATTGAAGTGTAGGTACTTAGGCTACTTTCATTTGAGAAAAAGAATTAGGGTTCCGCGCAAAAAAAATTTAAACCCATTAAATTCAACGCGACGTAGTCGCGGGTAATCTTCTAAAAAAATGTACGCGTGTGAAATCGCTGGCACAGCAATCTGTCTATACCAGGGGTTCCCAAAGTGGCCAAAGTTTCCCAGGGGTCGTCAGAAACGAAAACTGATTTTGGAGGTCCACGAGGTCTAAAAATCGACCCCTATTAATTAACACAAGTTCTTATTTGAAACTTTCAAGATACTGATAAGAATTACTGAATTGCACAGTTTTTTTTTAAATCGTATTTTGCGATTTTAATGTCATTTTAAAATAATTACCTACTTACGTATTTTTAAGTATTATGTATTAATAGGAAAAATACTAGAGATAGGATTTTTAACGTAATTTGGCTATGGGGGTATCAGTTCTGAGGTATCAGTTCATTTTGGAAAAGGGGTCTTTTGCCCTAAATAGTTTGGGCATCCCTGGTGTATAAGGAGAAGGTTATACGGACCTGGCGCTGGTGGTGTCGGCGCATTCCTTCCACCTGCTCTCGCGCTCCGTCTTCCCGGAGAGCGCGGTGACGTACGCCAGCTGACGCCGGCGCAGGTTGTCAGTCAGGTACGACACCGACGCGCCCGCCACCCGCCACATCACGTAGTTAGCCTGCACGCGTTTAGGCGTCTTCTCCAGGAGAACCTTTCAACGAACAAGGTATCAAGTTATTTACGACACTTTCCAAAAAGTATAGATAATTATGATGGACTTGCACTTGCATTACAATTCACTTTCGTTCCTAGAAATGCTTTTTAAAACCATTGTAAACTAACTAAAATGTCTGTAAATTTGGCGGTTTGTATATAAAAGTAGCTTATGTTATTATAGAGAAGGTTCTTCTTTTTGGTTAGAGCCATCCTAGTGTTGGAGTTCTTCAAGTCGCCCGAAGGTCAAGGCCTGACGACTGCTATTTAGATGACAATAATCGCAACCGGGACCGTATTTACGAAGCACGGATCAGCTATTCCATGTCATTCCTATGTAGGGACCTAATTTTATTGAAATCCGTTTCGCTCTTGATGCTCAATCTTGCAAACAAGTAGATATCTATGATTTTATTTTTATTATTTACCTATACAGTATTATATTTTATTATATACTTATACAGTAGTTTTCAGTTTTATTTATAGGGGGTGAAGAATGTTGATTCACCCTCTTTTGCGAATGCGGCAGTTTGATTTTCTAGTTAGTATTGTTATGTTTCGGACGGAAGACATGGATAATTTCGTATTTAGTTTTAGATTTGTTAAAAATAAATACTGTGTTAATATGTATCTACACAAATATATTAACTTTTATAGATAAATGATAATTATAAGCGGTGCAGACAATAAACAGAAGTCGGTGCCTACTGTATTGATTAACCAACCAAAAAAACCATGATAACCCCCGCCTCGGGGTCGTTGCTTATACCCAAAATATATTAGATATCATTGTTGTTTGCGGGTGTCTTGGTACTCGCAATAAAAAATCTGAATAATAATTGTACGACTATGATTAGTTAAGGAACGGTCTAAAAATGTATATAAGCTTATTTTTATGTGGTGTAAACTAGTACACATACGTATAAGTACAAGTACCTGCACACTAGTAAGATGCTAAATTTTAAGATAAGATAAAAACCTCAAGGTCCGAAATGTATTTGGGCACGCTGACGATGGCGATTTCATCGAGACCAACTTTGACGTGAGGAGCGAGGAGACGGTTCATGTACTCCAACCACGGGACCCTGCCAAGAAAATACCTTCATTAGTGCCCATATTATTCGCCGGCATAATGTATAATGTATCATTTTGAAGGTGGTAGAGCCAAGCTGTAGCCAATTGACTGCAGCTCATAAACGGGCTGGCTCGACCGGGGTAGTACCACCCTCTCACAGAAGATCGGCGTAAAGCAGCTATTACAGCTGCGTTTCGTACGATGAGTGAGAGAGCCGTAAGCCCACCCCCCCTCCCCCTCCCTCCATCCCACTCCCCTTCAGGTCTGCAATGTGCGAGCAATACCTTTGGTATTGTAAGCATCTATAGGCTACGGTAACTGTTTAACATCAGGCGGGCCGTACGCTTTTTTGCCACCGCAGTCCTATAAAAAAAAAAAAAAAAACATCTCACCTCACCTCCTGTCACGTTGGGTTCTGACTATCTGGTGAAACGTGGGCTTTAAGTTGCTTAATACCTTCACAATGTGGTGGTGTATGGCCACTCAAGCCTCTGACTACCCCCAAATGGGGATAAAAGTCGTGACGTTACATTATATTTACATTACATTACATAATGTATAGACACATTCACATACTATATCAAGGATATATACTATGCTATATCAAGGACTGCCTGGACACTTTTTAAGTCATATTCGTTTCAATGCCTAGCTCCAGCGCCACGGCTTGCACAGCCCAAATCAATTGTTAACTGCGCAGAGAGCAATGCCCTTATATCTAGAATAACTTCTTATATCGATATCTTATAATATATTTACGCACTTAGGGAATTTCTCTTGTAGTTCAGCAATTGTCATGGGATTGTAGAGGCTCGTAGCATTACGACGTTTCTCCAGCGGCAAGGAAATCTGCGAAGAGACGATCATTCAGTTAACTCTGTTCTACTTAATAATAATAATATCCTGGGACATTTTTGTACACACGGTTACCTGATCCCAAACTAAGCAAAGCTTGTACTATGGAAACCAGATAACTGATATTACTACATATACTACTTTTTTATTTGTAAATACATACTTAATATACATATACACCCAGACTCCGGACATACAGACATGTTCATACACACAAATGCATGTCTCGGGTAGGAATCGAACCTACGACCTGCAGCGTGAAAGGCGCCTCCGCGCCAACCACGCTAACGGGCCCGGGCTAACTTGTTCTACTTATGTTGTTTCCGAGCTAACCGTGTACACAATTAAGAGCTATTGTATTACACGGTAAGTAAGTACTTCCATATTAGTTGTAATTGTTATGTCGGATGACGGTCGCTAACGATCAAAGAGACTACCAATTACACTTATGCAACTGGTTTTAATTGTTTACTTTGATTGCAAAATGAGCTATGCTCGTAAACTTTATGCATAAAGCCGTATAAAGCGTATAGGATTTCCTTCCTGATATACCAATCCGGTGACTCACGTTGGCAAGTTTCATTTCGAACTGTAGGGACTCCTTGAGTTCCGTGTGAGCGCGGGTGCGGTCGGCGCCCAACAGCACCGCGATATCCACCATGTACTCATAGTAGGCCTGCACCAACTTGTCATTGAATCCACGGTTCAGGTACTCCCGGCTCAGACCTAACGACGCCTGGTCCAACTGTTAGAAAAAAATCATTAACTATCGCTCCATAAACTGCACAAAACAATAAATAATTCGCTCATGCAACCCTCGCGAGGCATAATTGAAAATCAATTCGCACTATATCGAGCATAACCTTAACTCATCAGAACGAGCCATGTGTAAATGCATTAACAATATATGAAGCTCAGCAAGGCCGGCCGACCGAATCGATAGTTATCATAACACGTGAATGCAGGTTGCTTACATCGATGATACGTTTCGTGGAGTTCTTCACGTCGACGCTGATGGAGAAGTCGAGGAAGTAGTCGACTGAGTAGCCGGCGGCGCGGAAGTTGTAGACGGACTGTTCCCAGGAGAAGGAGCGCTCGTCCCAGGAGTCGGCGTCCAGCACCGGCCAGCCGCCCAGCCGCTTCAGCATCTCCAGCAAGGGCTGCACGCCGCGGGCCTCGATGGCATCTGGCACATTTAGCGACATCAGTAGCTGAACATTCTCAATTTTTCAAGTCGGTAATAGGTACCTGCTGCATAATTTATGAAAGTTTCGACTAGCACCCTCGCGGAAACCAATAATTAACCTTAAAGGTTAGTAAGTACTCTTTATTTTACAAACGTTGAAGAACGTTGTCAAACCCAAACATTATATTGTATTCCAATTCAGTCATGAAAATTGACGCGCCATACAAAACATGACAGAAAACGACGTCTCAATCTGCTAAGTGGTGTTAAGTGTTGAGTAGCTTTTGAGTAGGTATGCCGTAAGACATGAGTCTAGGTACCTACTAAGAGTGGGCTCATATCAATAGTTTAAAAGCCGAGATGGGAAAATCTAATCCGGGACCTTAAATCGGCCCCTCTAACCACTAACATATTGACTCTTCAAGTTAGAACCCGATACATTAGCATAGCACCCTCGCTGTACTAAACTATGAACATCATTATAATTACCGATAGGTATATCAGACACAGATAATCCAATACCAGTAACCGCATTTCAGTTCTTTGATCTTACATCACATCGGTTGTGTAAATAGCGGAAGCAACATCTTTTAGTTAACTTTCACTAACATTTTATTGTAAGTAATAATATTTAGACACAGTTATAAATAATGATTGGCCTATCGTAATTATGAGTTACCTGTATTAACCGTATCACATAGGTATATTATATTGTACGTGCGAAAGATGCTTGTAGCCAATCTATCTAATATTCATAGATATTTTTGTACAGGCACTAAACTCATTGTTGGGCAAGCTGATAAAATAATGCAAAAAAAAATAACTCTATGGGCAAATTGTAGATATTCCGATGCGATCGATTTGTTAGTTACCTACTTTCGGATTTACTTTACATATAAGTGACGTAGATGAGGTGCAGGAAACCGGTTCATCTCATTTAGATTCCGTATGAGTTAGTTATATGGAAGGAAAACAATCCATAAACTTACTTATATAAGTAGGTACTCTATAGAAAAACCTTTTTCCAATACGTACTATGGAATATGGAACTAGCGAGTCGCTAACTGTTTACCGACGGGAATGAAGTTCAATTTAACAATTTACGGTTATTGTTATTGGTACTTATACTCGTAGCAGCGCCTTTCTTGCCTTTACCCGAGAGAAGTTCCCTACGAAGAGTTGTTTCAAATGATTTGAAAACAATTCCGGGAAAGTTTTAATGAAAACAATACCTATAAAACAAGTGAGTGCCAGCAGCGAACAATAACTCGTGTGATACGTGTGTGATTAGATTGCGGCGAGAGATAGGATCAAAAGTTAGACTATCGTACATTTATAATAGCTAAAGTTTTGTCTCTCTATTGTCATGATATGTGTTTAAGTGCAAATAAAATTTTGATGAGATTTCAGAATCGAATTAAGTGTTCTATGTTTATTTTATTTTTTTCTGAGCTAGTATCTGCCTACACTTTGCAAGGTAGATTGTCTGTTCATTATACTGACTCCTATCCATTAACAACTCTTTGCAAGGTTAATTGTGTTATATGTACTTACTTCTATCCATGCAAGCCTGGTACAACGTCTTCGCGAGAACGAAGGGCCTGGGCTCGTTCTCTTTGATGGGCTCGTCGAGGAGGGCGCGGATCTGTTCCTGCAGTTGGTCAGTGATGATGGAGAAGGTGTTCACGGAGGTCTTGTCGTCGGGTATGCGTGTGTTCTTCACGAAGGAACCGCATGCGAAGTCGTAGAAATCATCGCATGGGTCTACCTTCTCGTCCATATTCAAAAGTAATTTGGACGCTAGAATAGTAAAATATTAGTTACAATCAGTGTATGTTTAGGCTGGCGTCGTCGACCATTTGGAAGTAATGCAGTATGTTACAATGACAGCATTCGTACCTATCTACCTAATAGTATTTACAACCAGCTGAGGCGCTCGTTTTACAAACTACTTACTTATATTTATTCATATGCTCGTTACAAATCTTAAGTTAGGTACGATAGAATTTTAGGTCAGTTACCAGCAGGATAACAGATCGATAAAGATACTAAGTACGTCTAAATAAAAAAATCTAAGCCCTGCTGAGTACCTATAGTATAGAATATTGGTAGTTACATAAAATTAAATTTAACAACAAATCAAGTAGATTTCATGTTACGTTGCTAGGTGCGCTGCGAGTGAATAAGGAAATTGCGAGCGCAAATTGAACATGCAGCAACAGATGGCACTTGCGAACAAGCGTCCATATCAGCCCTTAAGGTGCGATTTCGCGGAACGCGGCAGAAAGCAGATGTCAGTCGGTCTCATACAAATTGTGGCAATGAAATGTGCCGCGGCAGACTGAATTACAATTTGTATGAGACCGACTGACGTCTGCTGTCTGCCGCGTTCCGTGAAATCGTACCTTTAAGGAGTATGTGCTAGCACAGATCCAACTTTATCTGCCAAGCTGTATGAAATATAACAACCTTATCTATGATACTAATGGTCGAAATTTCCAAAAAATTACCCAATTGGCACCTAGGCACAGTACCTGCACGTCTAAAGTTACATTTCCAACATAAGTTGAGTTACGGGTGTCAATAATAAATTGAGCCCAACTTATGTTATAATGGTTATCTTAGACTTGCAGGCGACCGTCAGCTAATGTGACCTCGTGCAGACTGAATCGTGTTACGTTTTAATGGCATGGGTAACCGTAGAATGTGTCGTTGCAATTGTTTACCTGTGTGAATGCAGCCCGGCGAGTTGCATAGCTTGGCGTCTCCCGATCCCTTGGCGATGACGACTGGCGGCATGGATGAAGAAAGTCTCAGTTCACTAGTCTGTGGCATGTCTAAAATGCAGACAGAACAACATGCTGTATGAATGAGTGAAAGAGTGCCCGTCGTACATGTATATGAGAGGCAGTAGGTACCATGAAAACATTTTGTAACGAAGCAATGCCAGATATAAAATAAATATAATAATAATGAATCGTGTACCAATTTCGAAGCCACATTGGGCGTGTGATGTGAATCTTGGACTGCATAGAAAGTTTTGACGTCGTCCCTAACTTGTGCTTAGGCTGGTCGCACCGGATTGCGACTCGGCGGCGATTTTTATACAAATTTTCGCTCAAGTGTTGCAGCCACCGCCATTTATAAGGGTTTGATCGCTGTCGCATTGCGGTCGTATCGCCTAACAATTTCTGTCATTACAATTTTATGCTGGACATCATCCCATCTAGTAAGTAGACGACTGTAAACACAATTATTTAATAGGAAATTCAGAAAAAAAGTACAGTAGTCTAATTACTACTTTGTTAATTTAGATACGAGTACTTTAGGTAAGTACTCGTATCTAAATTAACAAAGTAGTAACTAAAGCTAAGGTACCTTGTCATCTGATTTAAATTTTATTGCAAAAAAGACCGTAGCTGCCTTCTCAGAATGATTCAATGTTTATCCTTATACTTACTAAGGATATTTTCAGCAAAAAATCAATGCCTCATCCACTCGTATTCACTCAAGACCATTACGTACTAATACTTGGGCGCATCCACAAACCTCAAGCAGCCGCGCCAGACTAAACAGTTATCACGTTATGTCTTTGTGATTAAACGTCAAAACTTATCATTCGGGCGCGCCGCTCGGTACATATGGAAGCATGGACGGATCTATTCCTTTATATTGGTTCGTTATATATAATTATATACTTACCTATAATGAATGATCATTCATTCTGAGTACGCGAAGTCATTCAACATATATAAATCGTAAAAAATATATAAAGTGTATCTCGCATTATGCAAGGTATATTCATCTCAGAGTATCGAATTATTGTATAACAGTAACATGGAAATGTTTGATAGCATTGGCAATCTTCTGGACATTTATTTCGTAACGGAGTTCAAACAGTCACCGTAGCCAACTACGGGCCATAACACACCGGGTAGCCATGGCGATGTCGTCAGCCACCGTAGCCAGTGGCCCGATTTACGCTTTTGGTTACGTGAATCGGGCTACTGGTGTATTACCTGTCATACCTACATTTCAATACGAATTTGTTGGCTACGGTGGCTGGCGACGTCGCCATAGCGTCCCGGTGTGCTTATTGATTTGCTGCGGCCTACGATAAGCTCGCTGTTATTGACCGCAAAGCGCATTTTTAAAATAATTAAATTTTAAAAATATAATTGCCTGAAATCGACACGCGGTGATTTTACTGTGTGGTGAAACATTATTTTAGTTTAAGTCTACCTATCTATCTGTTACACAAAATTTACATAAAATAAGCAACTGCGAACTTAAATCATTTCGAAAGCTCTTCGGCTCCTCCGCTAGGGAGGTAAAAGTCAAATAAGTCCCAAGGTCTCCTCTGAGGATAAGTAACAAACAAAGGCAACTGAGTACTTAGTTTCCTCGTCAGAAATTATTTGGTTGTAAATGACAATGACACAGCCCGAAGTAGGTACAAACCAAAAATGACTTAGGATGGTATCTATCGTGGCATCATAAATTGATTCCTGAAATTTACTGCATTAGGTAGGTAATTCATCGTCCTGTCACTACTTTAGGTAGGTAATTCATGATCTCAGTCATTAATTTAGATATGTAATTCATCGTCCAGTCTCAAATTTTGTAATGTACCTACTTAATGAAATGTGTGTCTACCTACAAATGAGGAATAAATGTGGGTTTTTCAACATGGACAAGAGACGTCATGTTCTGTTTTTGTAATGAGTTTGATTTCCGCCGGCTGAATCACAAGAATTACTTTGAAACTATGCCACAGATAACTACTATGCGGTCAATTCAGTTGCTGAATGCGCCCAATCATAAGGAGGATACCTATTGAAGTTACCAGTAGCTAATTGAAGCTTGCGGCTGCGGTTCAACCATTTAGGTACCCAATTCGTTTTTTAGTTGCTCATTATGTTGAGAATGGGACCTTTTGAGAACGGGACCTTTGGAAACGAACCCTTTGAGAACGGGACATTTAAGAACGGAATATTTGAGACGGGGATCCATAAAGAACGGGACCCTTTACGAACGGGGCCTTTGGGAACAGGGGGGTTACTCCGAAATACGTCGCTGACGGATCGTCCGAAGTACGGATTCGATTTACGATCAAAACAATGTCAAATCGTAGAGAAAAACGAAAGAAGAAATGTCAAATCACGACAATCCGTCAGCCGAAACGTTAGGTTCGTATTTCGGAGTAGGCCAGCAGGACCTTTTGAGTACGGGACCTTTTGAGAACGGGATCTTTAAGAATACAACGCTTTGAGAACGGGGCCTTTTGAGTGCCAATGCCAACGTAAATTGAACAACCAAAGGTCGCAGTTGAGTCCCTACTCTTAACTCGCTGTATTTGTTATATGAAAAGCCATTGTTTCTGTTAATTAAATTTGCTGAATATAATGTTGCAGCTGACCATTGAAGTGCAGGTGTATTGTTAAGTGATCTACCTAGGTACCTATGTAGCGCAGCGCGGCGGCGCGGCGCGGCGCCGACTGCAGGCGAGCGCGCTGAACCATGACCGAACTTTCAACATAGGCACGACGTGATTTAATATTTTGTAATCGACCCTCGTAATGTTGTGTTATAGTGAATTTTCTAACGTTCTGTTGCGATAACTGGACACTCGTTTTTCTAATACAATTTCACATCTGTTGATTGGTTTCTGAATGATTCTGTAACGTGAATCTTGTGCTTGCGCGGCAATGTTTTTAATGATGCAGGCGCCGGCCGGCCGGGGCGGCGCGGCATGCGGACCGCTTCCGCACTTGTTTCCGCATCGATGCCGTCGCCTCCAGTATAAAATATAACTAACCTACCAATAGATACTATGTTGTCATCCTTATCATGATCGTAACATATGAGCAAGACCGAAATACTTTTAGATTAACGTCCAGTTAGCCAACATAATAAGTACCATAACATTAATTAGAATTTTTTGTAACGTAAGTACCAACTTGCATATTATGAAGGTACCTGCATAAGTATAAGCGTTTTGCGGCAAAAACTATGCTTAAAATTGAGTTATAATTATGCGCATAGGTACCTGATATTGTTTAAGGAAGAATCTAGCATTGACTGAATTCTTACTTGCCAATACGAAAAAAAAAATACAACGACTTAGGTACCAGAAAATTACCAGGCTATCAGAAAGATGACAATAATTTAGAAGAATCTAGTTGCTGTTCCAACAGAATTAGCACTAAATAAATATATTTAAGTTAATATTATTTCTTCAGTAGGTAGTTAAGTGTTACTATTAAAACGTGAATCAAATGTTTATAGGTAAGCAACGTCGTAACAGTCCGTTCGTTTACAATTGTATTTTTAATAACGAGAAATAAAAAGTTAGCTAGGTACCTATTAAGATGATAATAATAATGTAAATGTTGTCATAACTTAACGTTAGTTACTTAAAAACGTAGGTACCTACTTAGATAATTGCGCGGTAATATTCTTTGTTGTTTACCTACCGACCTACGTAGCACTAACTTAGGTGCTAAGTCACAAGTAAGTAAACGAGTAATTTAAAATTAGCATTTAAGACTGTCCTATGGGAACAATGGTTTTGTAGATAGGAAGATATTCGCTATCTATCTTTGCAAAAATTTGGGGATTAGGCGTCATAAGCCGCTAACTAATAGTTTTTTCGAAATATTATACGTTTTTGCCTATTTTAAATTTATTTAGAAAATTAGGATTACACCGTCAAAAGACAAAAATAAATTGAATTTGATCCCCGCAGGTAGGTATATTATAAAGCACTATGTAGCCTTCGGAAGAAAGTTGGATTCCCAACTCCTGTGTACATTAAAAAACCTACACCCTCGATGACAATCTTGACTTTCATCCCTCGGTGAACAATGTTACTATTCCTGATTTTCAGATGTTCTTTTCAGTGAAAATTCGTTGTTTCGTATTGTGGCTAAGGCCTGTCAGAAATAAATAGGTAAGTATAGATACCGTTGCATTAAGCTATGAACAATACTTGTTTATTTATAGGACATTTATACATTATACTCCTATTACTGTTACTACTCCTGGAGGCCAGAATTTAGGTACTGAGTTAAGTAAATTATCGTAAAGGAGGAGCACCGATTTCGAATTCATTCAAATTCCTGAATAAAATCGCACCAAGATGTTGATTCTGCCGTTTACAAATTATGACGTAACTAAAGACACAACTTAAATGGTCTTGTCTTACTTTTACTTCCTGATCACGAGAGAGAGGACATTACTTTTATGTATTTAAGTTTGTGTACTAACAGAACTATCACCATTATCGAAGGGGTGATCAATATATTATTGTCTTGCACTTGCAGATGCGACAACATAAAGTAGGTGTAGGTGTTTGCGTGACCTTATACGTGGTCTATACACATAGGGCTGACAAACAAGTATGAAGGTATGTTAATAAAATCAAAAATGTTCCTTGCCCAGAATCGTCTTTTGTTTAGAATGCGGACTAAATTTTCTGGAGTAGCTAATAAAAAATACACTTTTCTGAATAACCCGCTTTGCGGGGCAGTAGGGTAAAAAATAGAACGGGTCTTCAACCATTTCAGCGCATTTTATTTTTTTTAAGAAAAAATAGGAGCGATATAGGACTTGGAAGATAAAAAAGTCATACCTAAGTAGGTGTGCAAATTATTTGGTTGACAGCCCTACGCTTGAGGACAGAAAACAAAGGCGGTGAATCAGTCGTAAAATTTTCTCTAATTAGATATTCAATCAATGTACATACTGGTATGGGTTGCGTTTGTAAACACAAATGTGTAACGTAGGTTTTTAAGGTTCCATAGTCCTTATATCATGTCCGTATTTATTTTGTTTAGGTATTGTGAATACCTACGCGATTACCTAGGTGACTGGACTACAGATCTTACTCAAAGGTAAAGGAGATTACCCTTTTATTACGAGATTTTGGCACATTTTAAAACTTGTGGTACCATAGTCATGATGGCCCATTATAAAAATCTCTTTTACGTAGAATAAATGTAATGTAAATGTAATGTACCTATACTAGGTATGAACTACACGGTACCTTACAGGGTGGAAACGATGAGCGTTTACAAGAGATACTTTTTCATAAGAAACAGTCTAATTCATAGGGAATATGGCCATTCTAAAGGAAGGTAGCACGAAGCAAGGGGTCTAGCCTATCCATGTTCTCATGAGACTGACCTGTGATGTCGGTGGAGGTGCGCAGGAGCAGCGTGGCGATGAACGCGGCGAGGAAAGCGATGGCAAGCAGGGTTGCCACGCTCGCCGCCAGCATCAGCCGCTTCTCCAGCTTCGTCCTCTGACCCCAGAATGATGGCCTGCAGGGAGACAATTCAGACATTGTTTTTTTTTAATAGTCAGTAGCTTAAGATTACTAACAGTGAAATAATTTCCAAAATAACGTTAAAATTGGCAAAAGTACACCCGTTTAAAGTTAATTAAAGTGACGTCAGAATGCGATACTTTAGCGTATATCTTGGTTAATATTAATATTTGGACATTTCACAATTATTAGACTAACTTGAAGATTTGTTATTGACTATCTCCTTATGCTCCTTACTGTAAATTAGGGAAGGCTGGCCAGCTATTAAATTAATAATTAACCTAGGTATACCTTTTTGTAACTTCATTACGAAAAGAATATTTTCAGGAAAAATAGAAAACTTTTACATTTTAACAATAACTATTATTACAGTAAGGTTATAAGCTCATAAAACAAATACCTACTAGGTTATCTTAAGAAATAACTAAGCAGGAACCTGAGTTTAAAGTTTGAAACCAGTTCACTGCAGGACTGCGAGGTAACTAGAAAGTCGTAACGCGGCTCCAACAACTGGTGCTCATAGCGTGCTGGTAAATTGGTATTTGCGTATTTGTACTGTTAGCTAAATTTACTCGTTATTTTATTAAACATTAGCTGTTAGCCTTCGTGCACGCGAAATAATGTCCTTTCTTAGCGAGCACCTAAAGCCAAGAGCAACATAGGCACGTGCCAAATTACAAGTTCGTAGGCTTTACGCAGTTCTTGAGATTTCGCCGAAGAGTCAGTCAGTGGCATTCGGCTATTATGTAATAGGTATAAATTATATTATTTATGCTACCAATGCCCTACCAAATTTGAAAGTGGTTATTCTTTGAGGGAGAAAATTGCCTCCAAATTTTCAATTTGTTTTGGTAACCCAATTTCGCGTAACCGTAATTTTCCTTGGTGCTAAACGAAAATAAGTCGCTAGGGATCCTTACTTGATCCATTCTTTATGACCTTATGGGGATTCAAGCTAAAGTCTTTTATTAGTTTTCTTAGTAAAGAGGCTTAAAATCATTTGAAGAAGAAAGTCCTTTTGTAACAAGTTTTGTTATTTTTCTTTGCAGCTGCTGTTTGGGCGTATAAAGCCGCCGGGATACATTCTTACTACAGTTAAAATACATTACCTATTTGGCGTTTTATTCTACGTACACGGTTTAGCAGTTAACAGCGTTGATATGTTTTTACTCCAATACCTATAGTTCGCGACAGGTTGAGATGACATTCGGGTTATGAGCTTTTTGCAGAATAAAATCCGAATCAAAATTAGCAGGACCCGATAAACAATTAAAATCGCCCACAAATTATAAAATTAAATTATTCTGTTGCGTTGCGGGTCCTGCTAATTTTGATTCCGATTTTATTCTTTAAAAGCTCATAACCCGAATGTCATCTCGACCTGTCGTGAACTATACCTATGTGTATTCCAATTAAAGACTATCATCATATTATTACACTATGTACCTATTATCATTATTTTCAATACCCGTAATAAATATTACACATTAAGCCCAAATTAACTGCAACACATTTTTAATAATCAAAGAGCCCGTAGTTAAACATTTTTTACTGTCTACAGAACCTACTTATCAGTTAAACATAAGTAGGTTACTACAATGATGGAAGCCATAATTCTTAAAACGTGAAGTGAAGTGAACAAGAAGGTATTTATTTTATTATCAGTACCATTTTGTTCATAAAATCATATGACAACGTGCTACGGTTAGTTTAATATATAGTTATTTTAATAGTGTTGATTGCTAAGCTTCATTTGTTACACATTAGGTATGCTACATTTTCTTTAAGGTTAGTAATAGAGGTAGGCAAACAGGTAGGTAGGTACCTATTACGAACCCATTAACCCCTCGAGTGATGCGTGCACATACGCATGTGCATAAGTTCAATAGAAAATATACTGCCTTTTTTTGGATCATTCCACGGGTTAATATGCATTTTGACACATTTCTGTAAAAGTACATACCACGGCGCTCAGCATGGCATTCGACAAAGAAATCGTTATAAAAATGTTCAAGCGCAACTCGCGTTTTGTACCTACACCGAAATCGAACGTCATACATGACGTGTATTAGCTCTAAGGGCAGCTACTCCAACGCAGTTGTGTTCTGGATAAAATAAAAGCAAATAGGAATGCCCTAACTCCGAGAACGTGACAAAATGTCAATGAACATGGCGACCGACCGTCGTCAAGTCACTGCCTTTTCTCCAATGTCACCTTGCTGGGCTAGATTTCCATTTGATTAACCATTACACATGACTTGTATTAAATCAATGTTTGAATCCCAACGGTCAACCGATCGGTCGTACTAGTTAATTTACATAAAAACTTGTCAATGTTTTATATTTTTTTCTGTACCCGCGATATGGGTTCATGATGTTACGATAACAACGATTCGATGATGGTACTTGCGCACGTACGATAAAATATTTGACGAATTGCGCTATTCTTCTGTAGATTTATATATTTAAGTACATGAGAAAGCAGCGCTTGACCATGTCCGACATGAAAACTGACCTACAATCGGACATATCATACCTATAGATACAGAACAAACCAGACCAAATACTGAACTGAAAATGTTATAGGTAATATCATCTAATACACTATAGTTATGTAATTAGCAAATGGCCCTATTGTTATATTACGAAATGTACCTATATGGGTAGGTATGGTTTGCCAATTTTGAATTTTTGCCAGAAATAAGGTGTAGATACATAAATCAAAGATAATTGCATAGACATTATTTAATAATAGTACAAATAAAGAATTAAGAAACGATCTGCAACCTTATAACTTAAGTGTCTACCTACATACCATGCTTAATTAAAATGTCCATGTATTTCAGCAGAGCAATAATAAACGATGAAATCATTGTTACAAACACATAAATAAATTAATATCAATTAAGATTTAAGTTGTTAATTGACGCTTTGGGAGCACTGCGAGAAAACGAATGCCATTTTCTTAATTAACAAGCTCAATCAGGGGTTTACCTTCCGGCTCTCTCACTCATCGTACGAAACGCAGCTGTAATAGCTGCGTTACGCCGATTTCCCGGGAGGGTGGTACCATCCCGGTCAAGTCAGCCCGTATATGGGTTGCAGTCAATTGGCTACAGCTTGGCTCTACCACCAATGAGACCGACGTACCAAATCGATAAATATTGTTCCTTGTTTTTTTTATTTATAATCGATTTCCCAAAATGCAGGTGAAAACAACACCACTCGAAACACTCGTAGCTTTTGTGTTGATTTCAATAGCAATACTTATCATACAATAGCATACAAAAAATAAATTGAAAATAATGTCGACATCGCTTAGGACATTGTTTGGTTAGTTCAGCAATATTCGATTACTATAGTTAGTACGATGAAAACTTCGCGCTGGTTTTTACTTTAACCGCCAAGTTTATAGAGATTTTAGGCAGTTTACAATGGGTTTA
The DNA here is from genome assembly GCA_947859195.1 of Drymonia ruficornis. Taxonomy (NCBI): domain Eukaryota; kingdom Metazoa; phylum Arthropoda; class Insecta; order Lepidoptera; family Notodontidae; genus Drymonia; species Drymonia ruficornis. Next base: position 7,735,497 of record OX401907.1, read on the forward strand.
AAAATCATTTCTGGGAACAAAAGTGACTTGTAATGAACTGAAAGGTGCTTAGTGTTTTACCAATAACCCTAATAATAATTTTCTATAACAAATATCTACCTATCGGAATATGTGCCGCGCCACCAAATTACCACAGATTAGGTATAGTTTTTTTTTTTTTGACGAAACCCTACATTGAAATTCCAAAACAGAATCTCCCCACTGAATCTAAAGTCACTAATAATCATTGTAACTAATAGTGGCAACACATTTCTGTTATCCGCACGAGCCCAAATTGTGAACAAAAAAAATATTCCGCTTTGGATGACATCCAAAACGTCGTAGCGAATTCGCTACTAATAAAAATGGTAATTTACGGGAGCGGAGATACTAGATGGGGAGCCGTAGAAGGGTTTTCTGGATTTACTCCAGCGCGTCAGATTAGGATAAGGGAGATACCTTACATATTGATAAGAACCTCCAACCAGTATGAGCCCTTAATATAGGGTGGTACGCTAAGGGGAACCAAAAAAAATAGACCATCTTAAAATACTCGAGCGCGTCAGATTAAGTTAAGGGGGATTCATTACTAGCTAAGAAGTGTCAACTGTCAATTTTGCTAATTTGTTCGTCAGTCTAAGAAATGTGAGCATCTGTAAGTTTCAATAACCACCCCCTTGGAAAATCTGACGCGCATAAGCAATTTTTATTTTAAATTTATCATGTTGCAGCTTGAAAAATATCAATATCTGACACGCTTGAGTATTTCCATGTCATTGTGTTTTTTTACAATTTTGAAATTTATATGGAGACGCTTTCCCCACCGCTGAAAGTGGAAACATCTGGGATCATTTATTCTTCCTATCATCTAATCTACGCAATCTAATAGGTTTCCGCGGCGCTGGAGTAAATCCACAGTTAGCATCATGGGCTCTCCCGCTATACGTCTGGTACCGTACGCGCAGGGCACGCGCGACGCTGACTTTGTTTATCGGAGATTTAAATCCGTGGTCTTAATAGGCGCACAACAGAACAGCTTTTATCGAGGTCGATTGTAGAAACGTAAATTAACAGTTTCATCGCTACATTTCTACGAGAAAGTTAGCGGGTTGGTCCCAGATTTAGTTTATTAATTGACTAATAAATTACAATTAATTCCACCTTGAACTGATATTGATTTTTTTCTAACTGTGAATAACACGTTTTCAAAGGACTAGTTTAATGGATCGATTACAATATTATTATAAACGAGCTTCTGCCCGCGACCTCATCTGCGTTAAATTTAAAATCCCACAGGAACCTGAAAGTTTTTCGGTATAAAAAGTAGCATATGTGCTGCTGACTTTTGTTCCAAGGTCCTTGGTTTAGCGGTTTATTCGCGAAAGCGTAACAGACAGACAGACAGAGTTACTTTTGCATTTATAATATTGGTATAGATAGCTATACCTATCCGTCATACATCGTGGATCTGTTTTTACTGATTTATATTTATATATTGAATATTTCTATGATCGAAGATTGATTGACATTGAAAATAGTTCTTATATAAATTATTAGAAAAAGATTCATAATTGTAGACAAACAATCATAATGTTACTCACCAGCTGGTTAATGTGAGAATCATGAATAACAAAATATTATCAGGAAGGATACTTACTGTGGATAACAAAAAAAAACAATAGCTAGTTAAAGAAATTCTAAGAATGTGTATTTAAGTTTAATAACATCAAAACATAGATAAATAAGTTCCGCAAAGACATCCTCAACAATACTACAAAGAACTATGCTTCGGAACTTCCATCTGTACATCTTAGTAATATGTAAGTACACTGTTTTCTGTGAAGTCGTTGTTTCCGTTGAGTCATTAACAAAACCGTTATATGAACCAATAGACCATCTATTGTCTAAATGTCCGCATCAATTATCAGAAATGTATGTCAACAGAGGGTAATGCAAAATTAGGTACAGTTACACCATTGTTATACCCATGAAACTGTAGTTTCTGTGTTTTACACTACCGGTACTCGCATTTTACAGGACACTGATTATAAAAACATCGGCTTGTAGCAAATTTGCAGTCTGCAGTGTTTAAAACCGTCAGAACTAAGTATAAGCCGTAAACCTAATAGTATTTTACGCCGTCAATGATAATTTGATTTGTTTACTTGTTTATCTAGTTTGTAGCAAGGCGGGATTGTAAATAGGTAAAAGAATGCACAAAGGGAAGGTTAGAAAAGTTAAATTGAAAAGTGCGCGAGGGAAATCAGATAAATGATTTTACTCTTTTACCAAGGATCGGTCAGATTTACATCATGTTTATATTAAAGTTAAACTTAGTAATGTTATGACCCTTTTCAGGTTTGACAGAAGGCTACTTGGTAAGTAGTCGTTGTAATAAAAACTAAAACCAACGTGTGACCATATGTAAACATTCACCATTAGACGTGTCTACAACATGCACATGCCGCGCGAGGCTGCTCACCCACATGCCTCGCGAAGCACGACGTTTGCCTCAGTCGCATGCCGCGCGAGGCAAATGGCGAGGCAACTGACACTCTAGACAGGGAAAGGTATACCCGATCAATCAGTTTGACACGTTTGACATCGTTCTGTCTCACGACTGCCAAACTAGGCGAGGCAAATGTGAGTGCTCAGGTGAGGCAGGGCGCGCATTTGCCTCACGTGAGGCAAGTCAAACTTGGCGAGGAAACTTTTCCTCGCGCGGCATGTGTCACTTCTGGACGTAGCTATTGTTTTAAATTCCCATCCAAGGATGATCTACACGTAACTAGGTACCTATTGCGATTGTGTCCGACGTATTTATAAACATGGTTAGGTTAATTATACGCCCTTTACTATACTTACAATCTTTACTAATAGGTACCTTCCTATTATAGAAATATTTTATGATTAGCTACCTTCATAAAAACATGTAAAACATGCATGTTAACCAACATTATACTATAATTTTATATAGGTACTTACAGGTACAGTGTTTAGTATGTTTATTTTAAACCCATAATACCTTCAAGGATAATGAAAGCGCAACACGAACAAGGTACCCATGGTGTGCTATTATGTTTTAAACATACTATTCCACCAAGCCAACTAGGCACTCGGGTGAATGCGGCTTCTCCGCCAACAGGTGCCTAGTGCCTCGGCATGGTGGAGTAGTTCGACCTACGAGTTACAATTTAGAATAAAAATCTGCCAGCCAAGCGATTAATGTTCAAGGTGAAGAATCACTTGAGGAAATTAAACAGAAAACAATTAGTTGCCTGGCAACACAGCCACGCTCTGGCCATTTAATCTGGATGGACAGGTTAATTGTCTCCGTTTCGTGATTCTGTTATTTACGTTTATTCTTGTTTAGAATCTTATTTAGCAACTCGGCTGGCACCCTCGCACCGAAGTACCGAATTTTATATAGAAAAACATGATCCTGTGTTTATGTGCATAAGCTCAGTCTAAGTTAGGGCAAAGCACTGGTCACACTATCTCCTGCATTTATATGCGTCTAAACTACAAAAAAAACTATCACTAATGGAGGCAACCCTACTCTCGGCTCCTGAGAGCAACAACCTGTCTTGCAACTCCCGTGCTGGCAATAGTTGTTAGACAACTAACAGGAGTAACAGGCTTCGATGTCATTGGATACTATAGTACTTACTACCTATATCGAGTTGTTTTTTATATCACTCATAGACCGGTTCGACACGAGGTTCATTGTCTCCGGGGAGGTCAATAAACCTTTTTGACCGTCTTAATGGTAGCGAAACTGGGCTTGTGTCAAGGTAAATTGAAGCGATCACTCTTACTTTTGTTTACAAACGGCGTCCGAAGGAATATGAGAAATAAAACCATAGGCCGGGGTTCAGTAGAACGTTTGACTTTCCTAAGTGCAGCAGCATTGGGTATTCAATCGGTCGCGTTACGAGCACGGGTCCGCTTTCTCGATTACCTACATGCTTGGATCTAATCCAAAGGTGAGACCGAAGGCTGTCATTCGGTGTTCGATAAAAGATATTACTATGTGATGAAGCATGTGGGTAACGGAGCGGCGCGGGCGCGGGCGCTGGTGGCCCGTCCGCGCAGGACTATTGTATGGAGATCAACCGTTACTTGCGCTGCATGAAGTTCAAGAGTTGAATGAACTATGAGATTAAAATTTATTAACAACAATGCGCGATGTTATTATGTTAAAATATTCGCGATGCTTGTTTGATTGCGGGGCGGTGCAACAAACTACGCGGGCGTTCAATGGCGGCTGGAGGCGTCAGTATAATCTTTACTTAGGTGCTTACCTCGTAGGTCGCAGCAGTTCTACGACTCACGGTTTGTACCTAGGCTAATATTAAATAAATAAAAAATAGGTATCTAGGTAAATAACAATATTAACATTGACTTCCATCGGGTTCTAATGGTATAGATATACTTATTAGTTACGAAATGACAGATAGGTACCTACTTAACTATAAATGGTTGCAGGTAATAAAAAGTAGGCAAGTATTAGGTATATACTTAATACATAGTACAGTACAGTATAGTCATGTAAGTAAAGTAGGTACGCATGCGTTCTTAGCTGGATTATGGAAATCTGCGAACACAGCTAGGTGAACAGCATTTCCTGGGTCCTCGCCACGGAATAAAGGCCACGCACGAGACCTCTAAATATAAATGAAAAACAAGTACCTATATTGCAAAATTATTTCAGGTAGAAACTGAATAGGGAAGCCAAATGCTTATAGGTATTTAGAAATCCGTGACGCCAGGCTAATACAGTTTGGGAACAAATTGTAAGCGAAGGCTACATTTTATTATTTTGTTGTCCGTGGTCTTCGCAGTAAGTGGCCACAGCTGATTGCTTAAGTAAGGCCGCGACGATATTTAAACAGTATTGGATTGCTATTTTATTGGAGGAACACCCAAACGGTTCATTGGTCGATACGAAACGATCGCGGAATACTTGTTCAAAATTAAAGCAAGTATTTCGCGTAGGAATGATATTTCAAATCCAAACCGTCATATAAATTTGGTAAACTACACCATCTATGATAAGTAATAAAGTGGTGTTCTCCTTTTTCATCATCATTCTAAGCTCCGTGAAAATAAAAGGAGAAACTGCCTTCACCGATTATGGTAAGGTAAGATAGGTTTGCTTATTTGTTATTTGTATATTTTTTTTTGAATTTGCTTTTTTTAAAATATATGAATGTACCTATTCTATAAAAATAGTGAGTCTGAGATATAAGTGGTAACATAACCGAACCACCACCGTCTCCTTTTTAAGTCGGTTAGATACATAAACAGGAGATATTTTTTTATTGGTTGGATAATAGTTGCTGATAACCATAAAATAAAAACATCATTGTCATCATCGTCTACTTAAAAGACTGCAAAGACAAAACACTATAAAAGTACACAAAACGAGGAAATGTTTTTTTCGCGTCAGAAAAATTACGTTAACCAGAGTTGCGTGAATTATTTATAAAGCAGGTATAACTTGGTGCCGAGCAGGCGGAGCGTAAATGACAAAAACAATGAGACACCGACCAGTTAGCACTCTTAGGTGAAAATATGTTAATGCATCTGTCATGCCGCTAAATACATCAAACTGCAGCATTATTTACAACCCACGCTTGACGGGATTTCAGTCCTGTTTTATCCATTTAACAATCCATGTTTTATATATTACTATAACCCGCGCATAACTTAAAGTTATACAGAATGTTTCAAAAGTGCGAATTCTACTTGGGGATTTGGATGAGTGTCGGCAACAGAACCAAATGGTATATAAAAAAAAGAAATTAGAACATTTATATTCAACAAAATTTCCCGCCAATTTTAAGACTTGTAATATCCCAAGACTATGCAAAATGTTTGCAAATTATTACTTTAATTTTAGTGGCTGCTACTCTTAAATCCAGTTTACGCTGAATTCTACGCCATTTGATGTGTTCTAAAGCCACAACACGTACCTAAGTTGTCATAAATATTCAAAAGCCCATAACTAAGAAACTATGATAGTTACGTATAGTCTGTCTTCACTAGGCATCTACATATCAGTTACCGTATACATAGCTATATTATTATTTCAGACTTTTGAAACAACTTGTATAATAATATTTATAAAACATAAATTCGGCTCGGTTAGATTGAATGTAATGCAACAAGTAGCGTTTATAATCTCGCTAATATTTTACTACACGCTATTAAATATCACGCGTCTTTAGACATTAAATTTACTATGTTTAAATAAATACTTAACTAAAACTTCAGACACCTAAAATGTTTTTATAATAATAAATCTTCTGTAATTATTTCAAAAGAAAATTAGTAATTTTCGGTGTTATATCTTGAACTAATCAATACCTTGATTCTAAGATATATTTTTGGTGAAATCTTACTATTAAAAAATGCTTCTACTCTCGATTCTGAAGAAACTACGCATAGCTTCTGGTTCAGAGTTATTTCAATATAACACGGTATACACAAGGCAAATTAATTTGTTCAAGTACTCATGATTGAATCAAATACGGTTTCCACTATAATGGTGGTTGGTACATAGTCACGCATTGACTATAAAGCATAAAAGCTAAGCATACACGTACGGATCTGCCCGAAAGATTTGCCTTTGCCTAGCGGACAGAACTGTGTGTATGGTGATCGGGCAGGCATCAGGCAGGCAAATCTGTGCCTATTCTCACCATACCCGCAGTTCGCCAGGCATAACTGTCAGTCAGATCTGTCAGGCAGATCTGTCAGGCAGATCTGACGGACAGATCCGTGCGTGTATGTTTCACTAAAGAACACGATCAGCAGTAACATGAATCAAGCCGCGGGGAAAAACTAGCAATACTAGTTAATGAACAAGCACGCACGCCGTAGTACGTAGTTAACAACTCTACTGTATAATACGTACACGTAATCTAGTGCTCGTAAATATACTTACACAATTAGCTTGGTCGATTCTAATCACGATTCAACCTGTTTGTTGTTCACCTCACTTGAGTTTTGTATTATAACTAACTTCTGCCCGCGACTTCGTCCGCGCAGAATTAAATTAAAAAAATATATACTTTTATCCCCTGTTTAACACACTTAGGGGAGGGATTTCGAAAAACCCGTTCTTAGTGGATACCTACACTTCACAAAGAACACACCCCCCAAATTGCATGTCTCTAGGACCAGTAGTTTAGGCTGTGCGTTGATATATCAGTCAGGCAATCAGCCAGTACTTTAAATGTTATATTATATAATAAAATAACAGTGTTTGGACAAACCAAAGAGTAAAATTTTCCTTTTGTCTATGGGACAGAACCTTGTCCAGAACCATGTCCTTGAATAGACAGGACCTTGTCCCCCGAATTCAGAAAGTTATAATGTACTTACACTGGCTTTACAAATCACTTTTGTTCCTAGAAATGCTTGGTAAAACCATTGTAAACTCGCTAAAAATCTCTGTACATTTGGCGGTATGTTTCATGATCAATATCAGTCGATCCGTAGATTCATAAAAAATACGAAACTACATACTTATAATAAACATTGATTAACAATCAGCCATACTACTGCGCACTTGATATACGGTTAACTTATCTACTTATACCTAATATAATAAAATTGTGGGTCCAACTTAAGTGCTGTCTAAAATAAATTTGCGATCATCGATGGGAAGTTGCAGTACTAATTTACATCCTGTATGTACTAAGTGTCTCAGCACTTTGCGTACGGGTAAACATAAAATTACTGAAGTAAAAACAAAACAATCAACCCAATAAATTCCGTTTCGAGATCAACGCGGATGAGGTCGCGGGAACAGCTAGTCTTATATAAATTGTAAATTTTCATGAAAACTCTGGTGATCTTACGGAGAATGAAGCCGAGGGCACGTCTCTTAAATTTATAAATTACGGTACTTGGAGATAACTGGCTGAGTTCGCGTAAGAGAGCAATATTTAATAGGTAATTTACATCTTATTATCACGTTGTGTCATAGCTTAGGACATGAATACACATTGCTAATTTATTATGCCGGGAATGAGATGTACCTTTTTTTCTCCAATAGTCTGATCAGACCATCGGAAGGCATTCAATAAAACAAACTGGACATCTTCGAGGCGTTTGAGATATCTAAGTGAAAAATTATTAAATAAAATAGTCGTCTTCATACCTATTTATCGCATTGTAGCTACAACCGTAGTGACAAACTAAAGATAACAGATAATTGGGTGAAATATGTTGACATAAAATATATATTTTAAAACAATCGTAGTACGCTACGAGGTCTCGTCCTCTTTTAAAAAAGTGGGTATATAATAGATGTTATGGGTAACAATGATTTGTTTTGTGTGATTAGGTAACCTATAGGAAATCTGAGGCAACTGTTAAATATAAAACACCATGATACACCTCCCACCACCACCATGATCTCACCCTCCCATGATAAGTTTACCTTAGTAAGTAGTTTACTTACTTAAATGTAACTACTTAATTGCATAGTTAAAGATCTCATTATATTTTTATCTAAGTTACAATGTTATTAAAATTAGATAATAAGTATCTACTTACTTCACGTTGTTCCTCATGTCGTAGTTTGTTGAGACGTATCCTGCGTCCCCACTGCAATAACAAAGAAAACAGCACATTGCTAAGTGTTCAACTGACTTATGTATAATATAATAAAAAATATTAAAATATTTATTTTTTCACAAATGGAACCACGGTGCGAGTAGGTATGGGTAATTCTAGTTAATTCTAAAAGGAAGTGCACGGTACGAACTGTAGGCCCTTGAGGGAATCGTGATTGTCGGTCATTGCAAGTGCCATTCGGAATGCAATATCCACTAATTATTTTATCGAAACAATAGTCGGGTAGAGCGCGTCCGACACGCGCCGCGGCCACCGCCGTGTCCGCACTGTCGCCTAGCTATTAATATTACTCTGGACCAGGTGCCTCTGTCGACTGATTTCTTTTGTTAATAATATTTAATCAAAGTCCCTAGCTGTAAATTCAATCGGAGATATTTTATTCATAGCTAAGTGACAGGCTCGGTGGGCAGCCAGCCCTGCGTCTAATTACACAAATACCATCCTCAATAGATGAAAATAAATAAAATGGCCTTCACTCATATTTTGTTTCAAGACCGGCATCGCTTGTTTTTATATATTTTTTTATAAAACATTTGACAACATTCTTTCTCCTACACGCAATAGTACCTATATGGCAATTGAAGCGTGTTTTCCAGTTGATATTCGTGGCCCTAAATCTTCTTATAATTACATAAGGAGATGCGCGAACTACTAACATGCTGTCCAATAAGTTTTTTCTTTTATTCCGTGCATATAGGTACCCGTAAGTGGCAGAACTTGGACGCGGGGAACGGGACAAGTAGGTATCTTCATTATCTCGTAGTGAGATTCTCTAATATCCGTAATAGCGTGGCAGTAAACTAGCAGTTTCCTACTTTACTTCGAAACGCAGTGGCTACGTAATCTGACGCGTTAATGATACGAACTTATTTGTAAGTGCATCATACTAGGGTTGGAAGCCGTCCGTCCGCGAGATACCTATCGACGCGTTTCTCTCGCTGATCAACTTTCTAGATGTATTTCTTGGATTGGAAAATAGTTGCTTGATGTAAAAGTTCTATATGTTCGCATAACACAATTACTAATAACTTGTTGTTTTAATTAATTTCTCGAATAGTCGTCCGTCCGCTATCGACGCGTTTCCACGATAAACTTTCTAGTTGCAGTTGTCGGAGTTGTCGGAGTGCATCATACCTACTTAGTTGTTAGAGGAACATTTCAATGAATTCACGTAACACAATTACTGAATACCTCGTTGTTTTAATTAATTTCTGGAACAACAGAATAGTTAGAGTGTGTTTCCCTGCATACGTTCGACCTTGCGTAGGTATCATAACTGAGGATGCCTAGGTATACAATGTTTCAATGTTTCAGTTAACTTCATAGTTTAATATTGTTTGACTACAGTATAATAACTATTGTCCATGGGAAGTCGAGTTATAACTTGAGCGGTATTTCCACGATATACCTACACCCAGTTTCCAGTATTAAAGGCTAGAGTATTAACTTTTCTAATCAAAACTACATCAACATTTCAAGGTGAGTTTAACATTTAACTCATAACGTACGTGTGGTCAAGTAATAAATTGTATAAATACCTGATAGATAGGTGAGTAGGCATATAGAACATTTAATTTCGTTTCCATTAGGTACATAGTCCCTCCCCTAACTTCCCCCTAATAAAGTTACTGAAGTGTATTTTTTTTGTAACCATCTCGTAATTGGTAATATGTACTTTTAAATTTTTAAATACTTTTTATGTTTTTGTAAACATATTTTAACCAAATTAATACGTATAATAAATTCGGAGTCAATTTCTTAGAAAATACCGAGTCTCTTTTTTTCAAACACTAAAATTATAGATTGCTGCTAGAATTTAACTACACTCGTGTAAATCTACGTTTCATTTGGTGCGTCGAAATACCTCGCATGCCTCGCCCGAGCACTATGTTATGACATTATGTCTATGCGTTCCGACGTCAAAACTGAGTGCCTGATGTAGACGCAGCCTGGAGTGCGTGCGACCCAGATGACTTCGGTAACTAAGTTTATAACATAACTACGATTAAATTAGTCTCACCCTCCATTAGGTAGGACGCGCACAATTTGCTTTAAAACAGTGTTCGGCTCACGAGCGACACCTCCAGAATTAGGCAAATCTGCAAGTTACATCAAATCAAAACTTGGTAACTAACAACATAAGTTATTAACGCCACGTAAATTACCTACACCCAGTCGACGGGTTGCTGGTAATTAAGTCGATTATACGCGCGTAGGTACTACGTAAGATTAGGTATATCGTCACTGATACTATCTTAGATTATGATGGGCAGCAAAATCGGAATGTATAAAGAAAAAAAATGAGTAGTACCGAGAAACACATACGCATTAAGGTAAAGTAAGTGCCAATTAAGTGCTTATTCAGTTACGCGCGATATACCTTAGTATTTTATTAATATTCATAATAATAGGTAATTAGTAAAGTAAAGTAAAGAGAGTTGCGATTAATTTTCTTCCAAGTTCCAAGTTACCCATCACTCGGTGAGATGCAACTACAAGTATCGAACTCAAGAAGCGAGGAACACTCCGAGCTGTTCCGTCGCTAGACAGGCTATGTTTAAGTTTAAACTTTCTAGTTGCAGTCTGCTGTCTGATCATGACATTGCAACATCTACTTCCACTGGCCGTGAACACTTTGACTGTGTGAGAGGAAACTATGAACACTACACGTAACCATTGACTTAGGATATTGGTAGACTCCGCGCTTCCAAAGAATAGAATAGTAAACGACGCCGCCGCCGGTTCAATTGGAAGCTGTACAATGTATTGATTGTAACACAGGCGCAATTTCAATTTCCATTATAACATTAATGTTATATTTATACGCGTAAATAAGCCTTTTGTATCTAGGCACATTCGGTATTCCCATCAAAGAGATTACCAATTAGAGGGACACACGTGACTGTCTAAAATAGTTTGTCCTACTAAACGGAGTCCATAGACACAGATCGCCACGGTCGCTCTCGTAAAATAATTTTGTCAGCATTTCGGTATTGCCAATATGTGTCATCTTCCGGTGAATAACGCCTTCTTATGTATTTAATAATTGAATTCGTCGAATTGCAAGTGTGATAACAGCAGGGCAATTGTCTAACTTGATTTGCAATAATTTTTTGACACATAAAATTCGGCGATTTTGCGATTGCCTATGCACCCTTTGACAACTAAAATGTATAATTACGTGAGTTGCAACAGAAACTGTGTTTGATATTTAAAATATCTATCGATTCATTTGACGTAACTCGTTTTCCGTGAAGTTACGCAATCACAATTTGTCGATAGAGATGGATTTCAGTTTCAAACAGTGAATGATTGATACTGAGTTTCAACAGAGTTACGCAATCGACCTGCTGATATGTGTGAATTACACTGCATGTTAGAAGGTATCATATCTGCTAAAATAATACATCAATGATTTCCATACATTATAGTGTTCTATTGTGATTTATAGCGGGCGTGCTACTTGTAAAATGTTTTAAACGCAATGCGGAGTACAAATCTATATTGGTGTTTTCGATGTGTCGATTTGGCTGCGTGTAAATCAATAGAAATATGCTCAATTGACTTGATCTTGATTGAATCAGACGTTGGTGCGGCATACATTATGAGTGACGTGTATAACCGATCAATTGGTGCGTCCAGATGCCTCGCACGCCTCGCCTGAGCACTCATGTTATGATATTATGTCTATGCGTTCCGACGTCAAAACTAAGTGGACTGGTGCGGCATGTGCTTGATATAGACGCAGCCATTACTGGAAATAATACTCTAGTACATTTCATATCAATATAATCGATGCAATAAAACATCGTTCGGTATAGAAGACTTGGTGCCCGAGACTATTTTAAGACCACAATATAAATGAGGGTCAATTAAGTGTCGTTCCTTCTTCCTAGCCTTTTTCCTATGGGTGGGCTTAGTTTACCATGATTTGATGATTACCAATATTTGGTCCGATTAAGGGCGAGGCCCCATTAGCGCGTTGCATTGCTTCGTCTTAAGATTTTGTACTGGCGCATCACCCTCCCCCTCTTCGTCTTCCACCCGTCGACCATTTGATCCGTTGCGACGACGCAGCGCAGCGCGCTAGTGGGGCCTCGCCTTTATTCAGGCTTCTGACGCCGGTAATACTGTCAAAGCAGTTATAATTATAACCTAACTAGCTGTGCCCGTGACTTCGTACGCGTGGACTTTAACAAAAATGTTTGCCTAAGTTACTCATTATAACATCAGCTATATGACGATGAAAGTCCCGTCAAAATCAGTCTAACCGTTTCGGAGATTAGCCGGAACAAACAGACAGACATACAGTCAAAACCAATATTTTTTTTGATTACAAACACACACTCCAATTTATTTTATTTGTATAGATATAGATGTGTAGACTAGATTAACGTGCCTTACTAAACTTGAGTAAAACTGACCATTTTTAACACTACCATAGTGTAAATAAATGAACAAATAACGTCCCTCCTCAATAAAAAAGTACCAATGAGGTCAGATGTCTAGTACTCCGCGTTTAGCTATCTTTTTACTGCTTACAGCCGGAAACCCACCGCGGCGCACGGAGAGGCCACGCATACGGGTCACGCCTAGCTTTGCATGAAAATGTATGCATGACGTCATGTCGTGCGTAGCCTCTCCGTGCGCCGCGGTGGACACGATTGCATACACATTCTTGCAAAGCGAAGCTTGACCCACGTGCGTGGCCTCGCTTTCTTTCGGATTGCGCTTCAATTATTCATAGTAGATGACGCGACACAACTGCCAAATCATTCTAGTTAACCTCTAGAACCCGAGATGTGATCACGCGTTTCTCTTCCTAAAGTATATTGCGTGCTCTCACGTTAAGGTGGCTATCACGCAAAAATGCTATCAACGCATGTCCTAGATTCTTAAAAACTGCGTAGATACACTGAATATTGTGTGTTCGAAATGTTATCTTAAAATAAATAAATAAATATCGACAGACTTACACACCAACTGTATGGTCCCAAACTAAGCAGAGCTTGTACTATGGCTACCGGACAATTGACTGGGGGCGATCCCAGTGACACCCAGACTAGGGCAAATACGAAAATACCGTTTCCGAAATTTGCCTCTGGCGAGAATCGAACCCGCAACCACCCGATGCAATCCCGAGCGGCCAACAAACAAACCACTGCGCCAAGCGGTCGTCAGCTAATTGCGTTACCAGCTAAACCGGATGCTACTTATGGCTTGATGATGTACCTGTCTCACAAGTAAGCTCACATTATAAGAAATAACATAGTCATCATTAGCCACGTCCAGATGTCTCACATGCCGCGCGAGGCAAATGCGCGTCCTGCCTCACCTGAGCGCTGTCATTTCCCTCTCCTAGTTTGGCATAGTCATGAGGCAGAACGATGCCAAACGTGTCAAACTGATTGCTCGGGAATACCCTTCTCTGTCTAGAGTGTAGGTTGCCTCGTCATTTGCCTCGCGCGGTATGCGACTGAGGCAAACGTCGTGCTTCACGAGGCATGTGGGTGAGCAGCCTCGCGCGGCATGTGCATGTTCTAGACACGCCTATTGAAAAGCTATATGACTAGATCTCGGTAAGATGATGTGAGTGCATTAATGCACGGCCGGGGCCGGGCTACCGGTTGCTTCTACGCATCCAAACTAATGACTATGGCATGTGGTATATTTGATTAAATTAACAGAGTGTGTATTATTAATGTTGACGACCGCTTGGTGCAGTGGTTTGAGCGTACGCCGCTTGGCTCGGGTGATCGCGGGTTCTATTCCCGCCACAGGCAAATTTCGTAAACGGCCTTTTTTAAATTTTCTATGGCTTGGGTGTCTTTGGGATCGCCCTCAGTCCATTGTACGGTAGCCATAGTAACGTTACTTAGTTTGGGACCATACAGTTGGTGTGTCAGTCTGGCGATATTTATTTATTTAATGTAATTTGCAACTAGATTATCACTTGCTGAACAGCGAAGGAAAACATCGGAAGCCTGCACATTTTTCGAAGGACGTGTGAAATAGTGTGAGTTTAATGGCTCTATATAACATTGGGGTCGCAAAACACCATTAAAAAATGTAGAATGAAAATCTCGTGCACCTTTGCCTATCGGGAATTACAGGCGTGATGGTATATTTTAACAGCTACGTCCAGAAGTGTCACATGCCGCGCGAGGCTGCTCACCCACATGCCTCGCGAAGCACGACGTTTGCCTCAGACGCATGCCGCGCGAGGCAAATGGCGAGGCAACTGACACTCTAGACAGGGAAAGGTATACCCGATCAATCCGTTTGACACGTTTGACATCGTTCTGTCTCACGACTGCCAAACTAGGCGACGCAAATGTGAGTGCTCAGGTGAGGCAGGGCGCGCATTTGCCTCACGTGAGGCAAGTCAAACACCGCGAACAATCGAGTGTGAATATTAGACAAAGGAGCCCACCATTTTAGGCAAGCGTAAACCATTACCACAGAGTAAAGACTAAAGAAAGAGGTGCCCTTATGAGATATTTGTATGAAAAAAAGGTGGTCATTGTTTTTTCATTTTCATTTTACTATTTACCGGTAAAAGTTGAACTA
The DNA here is from genome assembly GCA_947859195.1 of Drymonia ruficornis. Taxonomy (NCBI): domain Eukaryota; kingdom Metazoa; phylum Arthropoda; class Insecta; order Lepidoptera; family Notodontidae; genus Drymonia; species Drymonia ruficornis. Next base: position 7,750,698 of record OX401907.1, read on the forward strand.
CTCGCTTCGTTTTATGTCGATGTTAGTACTAGGACGACGACTCGGCCGACTTGCTTAGGGCCAGTCCCCTTAGTAACTGGTCCATGACCATTACCGTGAATGTATTAGTTTTGTTGTCAAAATTTACGTATTTAGCTATATACAATACACTGTATCTTACTTATTTCTTTTCATAACTCTGGCCTCTTAGTTAAAAATCTAGGTAGGTATATAGAAATACAACTCTAAGGCAACATCGAAATCTCCCCTTTATAAATGAAATCAGCTGATCAAGGTGAAAAGCAATTTATATCTGCTCAGTGAATATGGATGTGACCTACCGAACACTATGTAATGAACCTACCTTAAATTATGTGTTTGTTTGCGGGAGAAGCATGATCGTATGACCGCAATTGCCGTGAAAGCCTTGCCCCGTGTAGGTATGTACGATACTGTATGACAACAAGGTACTCGTGAGATCGGTGAGAAAATAAAAATTTTAGAGGTTACGCCAAATTAGGATAAGGTCGCTAGTGGGCACGCAACCTTCTTTTCTTTATAAGTTTTGTTAATTTTATTAGGTTATTTTAAATTTAAAAATAAATGTGAAGTTCAGTCTTGTAAATGTTTATATCTTTATATTGAAGTATATCTAAGGTTTTTATACAGTCGGATATACCAACCCCATCGTTTTACAATAATGTATTTTTTGAGTACAGAATCAAAAAGTACATTATTAAAAGTACCGACCTTTGCCGGTCTTTGTCGGTCTTACTTTGGTAACACTAACAATTTACTGAGTAACATTTTTTACGAAATTTGTTGCAACTTGAAATCGCAAAAAAAAACATTACTTAAGTCATTTGTAGCGATCGATTGCAATAAATCTACCAAATAAAGAACCCGGAGACTTTGGGTAGGTATTCTTTCAATAGGTACTTGGAATCATTTTCCAGTTTATGCCACGAAAATAAAATAAATAAATTTGCGAAATTAGATTATTAGGACAAATCTTTAAATAAATTATAGAGGCTGCCTGAGGTAGGAATAAGTACAATAGATCGTGTTTTAGACGCTTGTAAAGATTTTTCGTTTCACTTAGGTTTTTTGGGATATCACTTCAAGTGTCAATACGATCTCGTAACAACTGGCTCAACGGTCGTAAAACAGCTACTATATTGCCTATCACACATTTCTTACCACTCGCCGGTCGGTACCTATAGATAGATGGACATCCATAGGACCAACCTTCTATAATATATACAATGTGTTATTGAAATAACTAAAAACCTCAGAGACTCAGACCTCAGACCTCAGACCTCAGAAAACTTTTGATTTGATTTGATTTGATGATATGGCAAGTTATTATTTCTATCCATAAATTATTGCATAATTTATTAGTAATTTTCGGTATTAAACTATGAACATTTTAGACTTGAACATAATCCAAATATGTAGGTATTGCTATTTTTGAAAAAAAAAAAAAAAAAAATTAAAAAGTACGATTCTACTCTCGATTCTACACAAACTATTTTCAGGTTTTTTGTTATTGCAATAACACATTGTATATGAGGCTTCTATGGACATGGAAGCCTGAAATAAAATATTAAAACGTTGTGCGTAATGCAGTCCGCAGGTGATGCTTTATAGGACACGGTGCTTTTACTGCCCGACGTCGATTTTACGATGATAGGATGGATTACTCTCAGAAAATATAGACATTTTATGTCAGGTATTATTGATGTCGTAGACGGTCCAGAGCGCAGTCTAATACGCACAAGGACGCCAGTAACTGATCTCAAGTGAGAAAATATAGATTAACCCCGATAATATTTTATACCGCAATATTACTTTTATGACTTGGAATTATTCATATTGGCAGCCATCGATTAAATATATTAGAAACATTAAATATATTCTACTCTTTTTTTGTTATAAAAGGCACATAAGGTACCCAGGTGGGCATTTTTATCATAACCAAGTTTCGTAGAGAAATGCGAAAGTGTTTGTCTCATTTGTTACAGACTAGTAGACTTAAGCATGGGATTGGCAATTTGAATGTTTTTTATTGCGCGTCTTATTAATTAAATAACAATTTTAATGATTCTCCGAAATAATGGATTATTCCGCTGAGGGGTCAGCGATCAATTAAACTATCTATCGCTACAATTATCGCTTAATTAATTAATTAAAAAATATATCATAATGGCATATTATTGATATTGCTTTATAGTATGGTAAAGTAATTTAAATAACGTACTACAGCTTCAGAGACCAACAATGATACACAATACAAGATAAAACCAACAGAATCGTGTCAAGGGAAGTCGTCTGTCTTATAAGTTAAATATTCATTTCCGACAAAAATATTGTATGCGGATAAACAGACAGACGCGGTTAGGAACTTTGATTTATTCTATGTAGAGATTAGCTGTGCCCGCGATTTCGTAAGCGTATATACACTTTAGAAATTACCCGCGATTACGCCCGCGTGAAATTTTATGGGTTTCAATTTTTTTGCGCGGAACCCTATTTTACAAAATTAATACAAGCCGAAGTTACTTAAAATATCAGTTATCTTCCAGTGAAAGTCCCGTCAAAATCGGTGCAGCCGATTCGGAGATTAGCCGGAACAGACAATCGGCAGAAAAAAATTAAAAATAGCTTTTTTGTTATATCTACTGTATATACTTTCATATGCACTTAAGAAAAAGCTATTATTTTGCCATTACAAACAGACACTTCCATTTTATTTATTCTGTTATATTATTCTATTCAGAGATGGTTGGGGCAGGAAGGAAGGATACTGACGGACGTCAAACAGGAAGAATATCAAAGAATCACAGTCCGGAAGGAAAAAAAGCATCTACGGATAATAGTTGACAACTGGTACCTATCTACGTAGTAAACGGCTAATACTGTTAAGTATATAACCAAACAGTGTGGGCAAGCGAATTGTGTTTATCGAGTAGGTGTTAGTTTATAGAAGAGGCTTCAAGCGTGCTCGACAGCACAATTATTGACGTCGCGTCTGCATTTTTCGATTTGGTTATAACTTACTTGATTTTTATTTATTTATTTTTTTGTTTAACAGTGATCGGTCGCTTGATATCTTTACGATCAGTATCTACTTATTAAAAAGGTCCATCAGTTCAATTTTGGATGTTAAACCTTTACAAGATAGATTTTTATCATGTTTTTGTTACGCGTTATCGTTTTGTGTTTTTATATTCAAACATCTCAGAACTCCTGCCACTTGTCGGTACACACTGGTTGCAGCATAAGCCATAAATCATGAGTATTTATTACCTACTTATTACAGTTTGTCGTCAGCGCTTATCAAAATTTACGTTCATTTGTTTTCTTTGACGCAAGCAAACGAACTAGTACGTCGATGAGTTGTATCTCGGCTTGTCGTTTATTACTGAGTCAATATAGTCCAGTATAAACAATGTTTTCAGACAAAGATCTAAGTTACAAACTATAGCCTAGCATAGGTATAAATTTACTTGAAAATAAATCGAACACTAACTTGGGCTACCTTTACCTAACTTTAATTAAGTTAGTTACAGATTTCAATGATTGACTCTGTTAACCTTGTAGGATGCACAAAATAAACAATGCAAAATCTGGGAACCATAATCCAAAATACTATGAGGAACCTAACTTTTCCAGTCCCATAAACAATTTAAGCAAACGGAATTATCTCAAAGTTACGTAAATGATAATAATATGTGAACGCACAGCATAAATTGATGGGTAAACTTCAGTATAATTACGTGTTAGTATGTGCACTTACCTCATTGAGATCTGGGGTGGTTGGTTGTAGTCGGTAATTTACGCGCGGTGCATGCGGCGGGGTAAGCGGCCGGGTGTAGCGCGAGCGCGGGCGTCGCCAGTGGCGGCCAGGCGAGGAGTCGCGGTGCGAGCCCCGAGTATGGTGCGCGGCGGCAGGAACCACCGCGGACTTGCGAAGCGGGAGGTCGGTCGCTGGTAGCGGTCACCTGAGTGCCGTGGGCTCGGTCAGAGGGCCGCTGTTGCGCTGTCGGCCGCGGTGCGACTGAGTCGCGCGCCCTCCCGCCATTCACTTTTATACAATTTCCCCTTCTTGGAGGACACCGTAACAATTTTTATTTTCTCTGCGAAACCTGCGAGTCCTGGTTATACGAGTAACAATGGGTCTAACACTAACACCCGTGACGGCTCCGTCGTCGGTGCCGCGGCCATCCGGGTGTTAAACATTGTTATATGAAATTCTCAGGTCAAGTGCGCACACCGTTCTAAATAAGTTCCTATTGAATTTATAATAGTTTGTAATAAAAACATAAAACTCATACACATAGCTAGTTGCAGGAGCACATTCGGTTCACAAATTCGCTACATATGCAGTTTCAGAAAATCGATTTTATTCTAGGTATATAGGTGCGAAACATGCAAACATGAGTTCAATTACTGAATAAACACCGCTATTTATTCCAATTTCTTTGGAATCAACGCTTAGGTACATCATAAAAAAACTTAGGCCCTATTTTTTTATCACGATTTAAAGAAAATTGTTTCTAGGTATTGTTTCAATCTAATAATCATGCACGCTCGCAGATAATGTAGGTATCCCTGTTAAAATATTGTCGCCTCCGCCAAGAAAAAAATCGGGGCCGTAAAAGGCACAGTGCAAAATGTTTATGCGCCCATAAATCCTCCATGTACCTACTTACTTACCATATTCAAATCAAAGACCCCCCCACAGGAACATAACTGCACGTTTCTTTGAAATGTATCCAAAATATCGTTAAGAATGTAGCTGTCGTTTAGCTCTTTTATTTTATGGCTTGCCTTCTTATGTTGATCTGAGTGGCATGCGCCCATATTTAGTATACTTCGCATTCTTGTTATACATATATATAAAAAAATCCTTTTACCCTCGGTTTCGCCCGTGTAAACTTCAAGAATAAAAACCGGCCAAGAGCGTGTCGGACTCGCACATAAACGGTTCCGTACCACCGTAGAATAAAAACGCCCAAAATATCAAGTAACTTGTATGGGGGTCCCCATATTTTTAAATTTTTATTTTATAGTAGGTATATGTATGTATGTTGTTGTAGCGGCAACAGAAATACACATTCTGTGAAAATTGTAACTGTCTACCTATTACGGTTCGTGAGATACAGCCCGATGATAGATGGACAGACGGACGGACAGGCGGATAGCGGAGGATTAGTAATAGGGTTCCAATTGCACCCTTTGGGTACGGAACCCTAAAAAGTAAGCCTGTGTTATTTGCTAGAATTTCATACTGTAGTCGTATGCATTAAGGATTTTCACCAAATACGTTCGTCGTTTTTGGTAGATGCAAACTTACAAATAACAAACACGTGAGTATTATTTACTTATATTCTCTTTTTTTCCGTAACTTCGTCTGCGTATCTTTTGAATAAAAAGTGTTTGAGCGCGTAGTAAATTCACGGGTATAGTCACGGGCACAGTTAGTCTTCTTTAATATAGCTACAAGTTGTAGAAAGTTATCGGATCGTCTGTCGGCAGTAAGAAACTACAGTCGTTCCTAACCACCTCTTCAGCAAATTAAGGATAAGAATCGCGATTTTTTTACCGGCCATGCCAAACTTTTCCGTGAAAAGTTCTGAGAAATTCTTGTTTTGAGTACTAAAATGTGATAAGTATGTTGAAAATTCCTATAAGTTGACCTGTAAGAAATTGCTTTATGTATAAAAAGATGGTGAGTGAGCCTATCGCCGCAATGTTGAAGATTATACTAGATAGAACACGCACGCTCGCATGCACATACGCACTCTCGTTACGTGAATTAAGAATAATGTTATCCACAATTAAATAACGAGTGCCTACCTATGTTAAACTAAATATGTCTCCACGTGTCAGGCTTGACAGTGCAATAATACTCCTAGCTCATAATTTTATCATAGAAAATGCGAGTACTTATGCTGAATAAAATGAAACTAAAAGATAGTTCCCGAGATTTCGCCTAGTACGGCCTATGGCTACGGTACTGTACGACCTGGCGATGTCGTTCTCTGGTTAAAAAAAGTCTAAATCATTATTTTGGTAAGGTTTCACATAGTATCTGTGAGCTGCGTGGAGAGAATTTACAATTGGGGTTAAAAACAACATATATTAAAGTTGTTTTCCACAAAATTTGGTGACATTTAAACATAAATTAACTAATACCTTTAATTCCCGAAAACCCGATGTTTAATGTGGTATCCTATCCTATCCTATCCTACTAATATTATAAATGCGAAAGTAACTGTGTGTGTGTGTGTGTGTGTGTGTGTGAATGTTTGTTACCACGTATCTCCATAACTACTGCACCGATTTCAATGAAATTTGAAACGTAGATAGTGTAAACTCTGGAAGGAGACATAGGCTAATCATACCTATAAATTTCAACCCCTAAGATGGTTAAATAGGGGATGAAAGTTTGTATGTAGGTTCGTCATTTTTGAAGTTAGAATTATGAAAATTTGTGCATAGGTGTCTTTAAAAAAATAAAAATTAGTAATTTCAGCGTTTTTGAAAATTCAACCCCTAAGGGGGTAAAATGGGGGATGAAAGTTTTGAATGTTATTTTGCATAGATGTTTGTCAGTTTTGAAGTTAGAATTGTGAAAATTGGTGTTTAGGTTTCTTTTTATATATGTAAAAAAATAATTTCAGGGTTTTTGAAAATTCATCCCCTAAGGGGGTTAAATAAGGGATGAAAGTTTGTATGCAAGTTCGTCATTTTTCAAGTTAGAAGTATGAAAATTGGTGATTAGGTGTCTTTTATAAAATGAAAAATGTTAAAATCAGGGTTTTTGAAAATTCAACCCCTAAGGTGGTAGAATAGAGGATGAAAGTTTGTATGGGAGTTCGTCATTTTTGAAGTTAGAATTAAGTATGAAAATTGGTGTTTAGATGTCTTCTTAAAAATACAAGTCAGTTTTGGGATACGTGATATACACGGTAAATGGGATCCGGTATCTGGGATACGGGATATCCGGGATACGTGATATCCGGGATATTGGGTCTGGTATTCGGAATCAAGGATTATGGGATACGGGATCCGAGATACGATGTCCGGGATCCGGGATCAGAGATACGGGATCAGGGAAACGAGATCCAGGAAACGGAATCCAGGAAACGGGATCCAGGATACGGGATCTGGAATATAGGATCCGGCAAACCGGATCTGGGATCCAGCAAACCGGATCCGGGACCCGGGAAACGGGATCCGGTCCGTTTTTTTTTAATTTAAATTTTGCGCCGAGGAATTCGGTCGCAAAAGCTAAATAAGTGTATGTGTCTGTATGTGTGAATGTTTGTTGCCACGTCGGTATCTCCATAACTACTAAACTGATTTTAATGTGAAACGCAGATAGTGTAGGTTCTGGAATAAGACAGACTAATCACAAACATTAATTACCACGCGGGCGAAGCCGCGGGCACAGCTAGTATTTTATAAAACAAATGGGCCGACGGATTCATCAACAATTATGCGTAAATTCTAGTCAAGCGTAAAGTTTCGAGCCTTGTTAAGCACATCCACAGCGCAACTGGAAGTCGCGCTATTCCAACGCGGCAACCGGTACGGAGAAAACATAATTTTATTAGAACCGGTACCTACCTACATAGTAATGAACTATTGAGATCTAGCCGTTCCCCTATCGAGATATGTAAATGCAAGATGCATTTACAAACTGCATTCGACGATAACATATTATCTTCCATAGTGATCTTATCCGAATAACTGTTTCTATTTTAAGAGGTCAAGAGACTTGTTGAGAGAACAAAAAGCTGTTCTTCCGGTTTATATCCGCGCTCTTATTTGTATATTATGGGCCCGTTACTCCATATCAATAGTCAGTACTTGATACCATCTGTAGGTATACGATAGGTAACATTAGTGAGCCTCACATAGCCGGCCCGAAGTGCTGTTAAATTTTTATTAGGACAACCGATAGAGAGCTCTACCAGTGTTGGCAAAACATGCAATTTTTTTTGCCAAATCATATAATAAGTACCTAATGCTACACACAGGATATCCGCTGACTTGGAAGGCTTGCATGGGGTCATAGGTCCAACATAAGGACTTAGCCCCAGCAATAGCTAAAACCAGGTATCATCATCATCTCAGCCGAAAGACGTCTACTGCTGGACATAGGCCTCCCCGAAGGTTCGCCACAATGACCGGTCTTGCGCTGCCCGCATCCAACGGATTCCCGCGACCTTCACCAGGTCGTTGGTCCACCTTGTGGGAGGCCTACCCACGCTACGCTTTACCAGGTATACCTACATATCGCAAAACAGAAACAGAGAAACAAAGCAATCTTACCGTTCAGTTTTTATTTTCTTTTGAGATACCCTAATAATTGGATCTCTTGAATATAATGAACTTTAGATGGCCTTGGAAATACTTATAATGGAGTTATGCAATTTGGGATTATTTAGGAGTAGGTACTATCCCACTAATTTATTGTAAATGTGAAAGTTTGGATGGATGTATGGATGTATTGATGGATGTTTGTTACTCAATCACGCCAAAACGTATGAACGGATCTGGATGAAATTTGGCAGAGAGATAGATTGTTGTCGAGAAAAGCATATAGGCTACTTTTTTTAAAATTATGCGCGGACGAAGTCGCGGGCACAGCTACTTAGTTTACGCATAAAATAACTAGGCAAACACCTACCTACAAAATAGTTCTAGAAACAACAATCCAACAAATGTTGTTAGCGTGCTAAGGTACTAAGAGATATAGATACAACTTAAAAATGCAGTTAAAGTATCAACTAGGTCTGGATTACTACTTTGAATAGGTTTATAATGATAAGTAATAAAATTAATTCAAATTATAATTAAGCTTTTTCTAATCTAGTCTAGAATTCTAGACATTTTAGCAAGTCTGCCTGTTTTAAACACAGTTTATTAGTAGTTTTAGAAAGTTTTTATTAAGTATTTTTAAAATGACCTTGTTTTCAAACATGTTTCTAGTTTATATTTTTAGCTGATCTCGGATTTGTTTATCATTAAGTAAAATTGTTATATTAAATTACTAAACCATTATTTAGTCGGTATTTGATTAAGGGTGAGTTAATACTATTACCTATTAGGTAGTTACTCAAGTAGTTGGTAAATCTATCTATTAACATAGGAAGTTTACAAAAAATACGTTTGATTGTTTAACGGAAAGTGTTGGGTGAATATAACATCCATGAATGTTGACGAAAAACTTGTACGTCTACCTCATATCATATCAGTGTTCTTTCATAAATACAATATTTAGTATACTGACATGTACCTAAGCTGCCATAGACAGATTGAGGGCTTATGAACGAATTACACCATATGAAGGAATATACACCTATCGCCAAATTAATAGAGATTTTAGCCAGTTTACAATGGTTTTGAAAACCATTTCTAGGATTTCTGCACCTATATTGCATAACATTCATAATTATGATTTTTTAAATAAGTAGGTAGTGCATACTACCATCTCTTCATTTATTAAAAAGGATTATACAAGGTGACTTATGAAGCATTGGCTATGACTCTACATAATATGAATCCATTTATTTTGTGAATATGAATTATTTGGTGAGATAATTTAAATATCGTTATATTGCTTTGCTAATTTGCTAACCTGAGCAATCATTTCTCAAAATAATAAATAAGTACATAACTAACTCTACCCAGTATCTATGTTGAAGATTGTCTAGAAAATGTAGGTACCTATAAACTTTAAAAGTTATAAAGGTACTTAATTTAAGTTACATAGTTACTTGTTATTGCAATAATAGAAGGGTTATTCTGATGAATCGTTATTTGCAGTAAATCGTTTTATAGTCTCATCAATACAGGTACCGAGTAATAAAGAATACCTACGTGAACTTACCTTATCTATATATACTTAATTATAAAGAGGGAAATCCTGATTGACTGACTGACTGACTCATCAACGCCCAGCAGAAACTACTAAAGTTAAGAGACATGAAATTTGGACAATATGTATATTTTATACGTCAGTTTAATCTATCGTCAATATTGAGGCGCTCATAGCTAGCTGCAATCACTGATTGGTAAACGATCGGAGGTTAAGCAACGCTTAGCAAGGTCGTGCAGAGATGGGTGACCATTTAGTGGCATTTTGAACTGGGCGTCTCCGTGCTTCGGAGGACACGTAAAAAGTCGGTCCCGGTTGTTGTCATCTAGGCAGCAGTCGTTAAGCCTTGTCAGAGGCCTTCGGGCAGCTTGAACAACTCTGCCACTAGGTTGGCCACTAACCGATATACGATAAGAAGAAGAAGATCGTCAATTATCTGTTTTCTTGCTGTGACTATGCGATATACGAGGGAGCCATCCTTGTTGCTTGCGGCATAGTAAACTCAAGTAAAGGTCATTGCATACTGCGGCCGCGCATGCCAATGAACGCGGCTCTACCGTTTCCGCAAAAGACTTCCAATTGTAGTACTACATATCGTTACGGCATCATAGCAGGATGTGTATACGCATTTCCCTTAATCGTGTCGTTATATTGTACGAGATACGCTTAAGGACGACCTTCACCCATCGACTTACCGGAGCAACCCTAGATTTTATCAAATAAAATATGTTTCTGAACATATACCAATAGGGTTGCTGTAAAAAATATGGTCATGGCTATGATTAATTAAAATTATAAAAACCATTTCTTTAACAATTTTCACCGACTTGCTTGCCAAATGAAAATTATATCAAAATGAAGGCAATTTTATTGCGAAAATCTAGTCAAGAATAACGGTAGCCGGGCTTTGAAATTTAAAAATGAAATTTAAAAATTGATTGACAGAGAAGCATTGCGCATCCGAGTACTATTTCATGCGATAGAGGAGGATGCAGTACAACATTTGCGCGCGAGGAAGCCGTGCATGCTTTTAGCTTTTTGCTTTTTTTTTCTTTTTTTATCCTTCACCATATTCTTTATGGCAACACTATTGGTATATGTCCAGACCACAGAGTAAAGACTAAAGAAAGAGGTGCCCTTATTAGATATATGTATGAAAAAAAACGTGGTCATTGTTTTTTCATTTTCATTGTTCTATCTACCGATAAATAGTTGAACTACTCGCTTCGTTTTATGTCGATGTTAGTACTAGGCCGACCACTCGGCCGAGTTCCTTAGGGCCAGTCCCCTTAGTAATTGGTCCATGGTTCAGACACATATTTTATTTGATAAAATCCAGGGTTGATCCGGTAAGTCGATCGGTGAAGGTCGCTCTTCAGTGTATCTTAGACCATATCCTAAAACGAAAATGAAAACATAAGATAAAAGAAAAAAAAGGTAAATTACTTAATCTCACGTGAGATTTTTCAAAAGCCATATTTTAGTGGAGAAACATGTTTTACTTAATTTAACCCCTGTTTTCTCGCAATTTTACACAAAAAAAAAAAAAATATTTGCCGAGACCGTGAAATCCGCGTGAGATTAGGTGAGATTCGGATCCCCCCACTCCGAAACGCCTCACGTAATTTATGGACGCCCCCTATGGTACCCAATTTGCATTAGCGATCTTTCGTATTGCTTTTACAATGCCAACACCGTACGCATGTGGTTCGCTGCCAACGATTGTTGAATTGTTATCGTTTATTGAGTTCTGGGATGCCAATCCAAATTTATTTAGGTATATGTAAATATATATATTGTAAGGGTGTCATCGTACACTGTTTCGTTCTAACATAATTCTGACAAAGTAGCGATTCACTCTTTAATACTTACGCCAACAAAGCACTTTGCTCGCACAGGTTTGGAATTTCGGAAGGCTGCTTTACTAAGAAGAGCCAGTAAGAAAATTAATAGAGGTTCTTTTCAAATGCGCTGTATAGCTACCTATACAACTTAATTTTCTGTATATTTCCCCGCCTCCTCCTCCAATTACAGGCAAAACTCCTACATGATGCGAGCGAGCAATGATCTGAATAGGTTATGCATTGACTTAGGATATTGGTAGACTGCGCGCATCCTGAGAATTGTGCGGTGCCGCATTCAAGAATGTTGTTTTGCGGATCCCGTTAGCAGTACTGGTAGCACAGCCGGCAGTGACAAGACAAAACTCGAGATAAACCCATTTTGTTTCATTGTCTCCAATACATTCAGTAAGAGAAAGAGAGACTCCGTGCAACATAATGCGTGAAAAATCTAATGCTAATGCTAATTTTGTATTCACGTCAAATGATTTATTAATATTTTTTGAGTCGAATTATAACATTATAAAGGCTACTCCTGGTGATTCTCAACAAATTAGTTTTAGGTTTTTGGTATACAAAAAATACTTTGACGGCCGCTTGGCGCTGTGGTTTGAGCGTTGGCCGCTCGGCTCACTACATCGGGTGGTTGCGGGTTCGATTCCTCTGGCGGGTCAGAGGCAAATCACAGGCACAGGCATCGCCCCCAGTCCATTGTATGGTAGCCATAGTTTAAGCGTTGCTTAGTTTGGGACTATTATCTATTCTGTGGTTTGGGTCCATACAGTTGGTGTGTACTGGCAATATTTATTTATTTAAAGGTAATCCTCTGTGGGCAATCGTTCACAGTTAGTTACCCCACATAAAACCGTGCACATCACAGTTACACCGAAGCGACAACCGGAACAACCCTATATTCTTAGGATGTCCATGAACTACGAACACTGAGGCTACACAAGTCTCGTCAACCGGTTCCATATAATGGAAATCTTGTTTTGTGTATCCGAAACCTCTTTCCTTTCGTTCCAAATTTAAAGGTATTCAGTTTTACCTACCTATACCAAGTTAGTAAGGTCCGAGTGGGCTGACAGAATGAAAGCCGTCCTTCGCACATAATCCTATATCCTTATGCTAATGTTCAAAAGTGAAAATTTGTTTATTTGACAGCGCACTCCGCATTCAGGTAGTATTTAGGGCCACCGCAGACTTGCTACTTTTAGCATCGGCGACCGGCGATTTTGCGACTGTATCGATGCTGCATCGCGTTTCTTCGAGCGCGAGAGCGAGACGCAGCATCAAAATCGCCGATCGCCGATGCTAAAAGTAGCAAGTCTGCGGGGGCTCTTAGCCTGGATTAAGCAAGGCTACACGACCACGAGGCTACAAGGCAACTCCATTATAACGGTAATGGTAGGACGATCACTTTATAATGATTTTCTATACATTTGATATTCTATACATATGATGCCAAACTAAGCCACGCTTGTACCGTTTGGCATCATACAGTTGGTGTGTAAAGGGCTGTACAGATAGATGCGTGGCGTGAGCACAAAGCCCATAAATTGCAACTAAAGGTGCAACAACCTCACCCAAGTCTCAATACCCGGACAAACAGATGACTTCATCCATTATGCCTAGCGATATGATCTTTAATAAATTGTACAGTTAGTAACATTGGTTATGGTAAGCAGCTGTTAAAGGAGGTACCTACAGAGATGATTCCACCTACACAACAAAGTATCAGATGCTTATGCTGTACTAGGTACCATGCGTCTCGATCGAGTCTTTTGAATGTGGGTGGTGATAGCGTTTTGAACATGGCACTCCACGCCATCGAGGAGTGCACTGTAATTTGGAATTGATCGCCAAATGTTTTTATTTAGGTACCTACCTGCTTAGTACTCGTATAGCACAATCTAATAGACTGTGCTAATAGTTAGTTATTATAAATAATACTAATTAATTTAGAATAATGAAGTAGTTATCAATAATCAATAGTGATATGGAAGTGCATACAAATAACTAACACAGTTCTTCTTATCGTATGGTTAGTGACTGGCCAACCTGGTGTCAGAGTTGTTCAAGCTACCCGAAGGCCATGCTTAACAACTGCTGCCTAGAAAAAAAACAACCGGGACCGACTGTTTACGTGTTTTCCGAAGCGCGGAGATACTCAGTTCCAATGCCACGAAATGGTCACCCATCTCTGACTGACCTTGACAAGCGTTGCTTAACCTCCGATCGTTTACCTATCAGTGATTGCAGCTGGCTATGAGCACAGACAATGAACTTAGTACTCGTATAGCACAACTCAAATCAACTCAAACAAATTTTTTTTTTTCCTAGATCGATCCAATGATTTCAATAAATTAATGACATGTTCTATTTAATAACATAACATATATTATATGTTATATATATATATATATATTTCTATTTAATAAGTAAGTAGGTACTTAATTTCGAGATAAGGGATCGATTAAATACATACAACTAATAAACACAAAATATACAGGATGAATTTGAAATCAAGCGCATCCTTTTAAACTATGACTACCTACCTAATTGAGAATATTTAGGGAATATATTAATCAACAAATCAATTGATAAAAATGTTTTGCCCAGGATTTATTATATGCTTACTTGAGCAAATTGTATTTTTTAATCAATAGATTTTTTAATTTATTTCCCACATTGTTCTGAATAATAGTTTAAAGGATGCCCATGATTTCGAATTCACCCTGTACCTACATCTAAGTTGAATATCTCACCTCACAGCATTACCTATTCATGTGCATTACCGTTCCATAACACCAATTAGGTACCTACCTATGTATATTAAACACTCGCTGAACGGTGAAAATAAGTATTGTGGGGAAGCTTACCGCTTGGCGCATTGGTTCGAGCGGGTTTTTTTTTATATAGGACTGCGGTGGCAAAAAAGCGTACGGCCCGCCTGATGTTAAGCAGTTACCGTAGCCTATAGATGGCAGCTCGGCTTACTGCACCGGGTGGTTTCGGGTTTGATTCCCGCCAAAAGCTTTCGGTAGGCCCTTTCGTAATTCTCCCTGCTCTGGGTGACACTGGGATCGGTACCCATAGTACAAGCTTTGCTTTTTGGGACCATACAGTTGGTGTGTTTTTCTGGCGATATTTTTTTTTAACTGATTGCAATTTTCTGTAAGCTTAGCAGTTGTTTTTATCTCCGGTGCTAGGAGGCCAAAAATACCAATGTTAAGTCACCACCGCTGAAACCGCTTGCCGTAATAAGGAAATATCATCCCCGTGATCTTTGTCGTGGTTTGAATCTGTAATATCCTGTACCTCAGGAACTTCCGATAAACATGAATGGGCATGATGAATAATGTGATGTGAACAGTTATTTCTGCCAACAATTATGCACGGTACTTACCTTAGGTCTTACCATAAATAAATAACAACATTCTTACCGGGCCTCGAGTGTCTTACAATTTACCATTGCGGAAGTGAAACCACTGCTCTCTAATATTACACTCGTGTATTCTTCGTTAAAGACTTGAGGCCCAGTGGTTTCGCGTGGACAATTGCTAGGAGACTCGAGGCCCCGTTATCGTGCACTGTTACGTACCTATGCGTATATTTTAGACTTTAGAAGAAAATGTTGTGTGAGTGTGGCTAAAATAAGAGAACTTGAAGTGAACTGCATGTGGAATTAATTGTAAAATATAATATAGGTACATATATGAGGATTGATGTTTAAAATAATAAAATGACAAATTGCTTAAACACGAGTTTAACAAGTACCTATTATATAGTTAGGTAGTTACGTTAATATACATAGGTACAGGTTAAATTAATTACCTACTTTTAATTTTTCCTGTTGGAGTGCCTACTCATAATTGACGATATTTAGCGCATTACATACCTAATAATTAGTGTCCGACCGAAGATTCGGTTTCGGTTTCGGTTTCGGCCAGTTTCGGCTCAAAAATATAGTTTCGGCACCAGTTTCGGTTTCGGCAGAAAACCCACCGAACCTTTCGGCCGCGCCGAAACTCTGCGTTCGTGAATTATCGCGCGTCACTCGGTTGATTTCGGGAGAGTTCGTGTCTCGCGTTGCATCCGCCATCGTCAGCTGTCAGATCGCCGGCCGGTCCGGCGTGATTGTTTTGTGAGTTTAGTGTTATTTCTCGCTTTATTGGCCTTTATAAAGCATTGAAGTTCTTTCCGTTAAGTTATTCACTCGGATTTATGAATGATGAGAATTAAGTATGTACAAGAAAGAGGTTATATTATATTTGATTCACACATTCATCATTTATTTATTACTTATGTTACGGTACATTTGTTTTAGTTTATTGTTGTTGGATGAGGTTTTTATCCAAACAACTACCAGCTACGATTAAGCTGTTTGTGACCTTCAGATACATCATTTTTTATTTGTAAAATAATTTTCTGTTGTCCGTATATTTTTTTGAGAATCGTTCTGAACGTGACATACCTATCTACTTAAGTAGAAAATGAAAACGGGGGTTTAATATATTACAATTACGATTGTCACCGTAAATTATACCTAAATTACCAACTGGAATTAAAATTTAAAATGATCTCAATTAATGTTAAATTTAGTCTTAAACATGTTGAGATTATAAACGTAATCGAAAGACTCAAATAATTAGGTTCTTTTTTATAATGTAAGTGTTGATTATTGACAGATTTTTGTTCCAAGAAGTGTTAAACATGATTGTTATTTTGTGTTTATTTTAATCAGAGCAGTAATATTTATAAAATATATATATTATTATTAATAACTATATTTTCACATACTGCAATTATTGTTTTTTATTTCATTTAACAAATTCTAACATTTATAACTGTCAATATAAGGGTATAAAATAAGCCAAATTTCAGTAAACAAAAGATTTTTAACTTGTCTGAAAAAGGTTCGGTTTCGGTTTCGGTTTCGGCCGAACCTAAAACAGATGCCGAAGATTCGGTTTCGGCAGAAAATCCTGTTTCGGTCGGACACTACTAATAATGTGAATTTAGTCGCCATTCACACTATGAAGATGGACAATTCGTTTTCCGTACATTTACATTTTACGGTTTACGGGTGGCGAATATGGCCATTTTCTGCCAAAAAATACTACATAAACGTTGTTGTTTATATAATGTGAATGTAGCGTAAATAAAGGAAATTTCTAACTTCATTTACATTGATGAAAATGATAATAATTTCAACTGATTTTTGCTCTTTAAATTTGTCAGTAACATTACTGTACTAAAACTCTCATTTGAATTTGTCGCATGTTCAAGATTTCACTTGTATAATAAATACACTTTACTTGTTTTGCAGCTTCTATTAAAGTGCACCTGCATATGGCTTTCTCTGCTATAAAATAAATGGACCTATGGCATGAATTTACATGACTAACTACAAGGTACTTTCCAGTTTCCTTTTAATTGATAGCAACAGAAATAAGTAATCCAGTGGGGCTATCACGTAACTTTTTCATTTCATAATCAATTTCAATTGGCAAAACAACACGATGAACGAAATTAAATAGGTCGCCCAGGTGCCTGTCATGCCTAGCCCGAGCACTCATGTTATGACATTATGTCTATGCGTTCCGGCGTAAAAACTGAGTGCTCGGGCGCGGCATGCGAAGCCATGAAACATGGTCGAAAAGTTTCGTTATAGCCTGTTGCGAGGCCTACTGAGATGGCACTATCAAGCTGCACTACCAGTAACGAGGGGAATATTTTGGTCAACTGTATATTTTTTTTTAATATCGCCAGACTAATATAATACTCAACTGTCTGGCCCCAAACTAAGCAATGTTTGTACTATGGGAACTGTAGGGCTATTAGGTACTAACTTTTTCGACCACGTTTCAATTGGTTTCATTCATTCCGTGTTGCTTTGTCATCTCTTCCCGATTTCTATAAATTTCAATTGAAAAAGCAAGACGAGATGAGGAAAAATCATAGAGATTGGAAAAATAATTGAAACATGGTCGTAAAAGTTACGTAATAGCCCTGCTATACAATGGACTGGAGGTTTATTAATGACTATTTGAAATATAATGTGGAAGTTCGGGAAAATGATCGATTGGTAAAGAGCGTAAGCGAAGCCGCGACCTAAAGTTAGCCACGCGACGAAATTATAATATCTTCATGCATTTGTATCTTGTACCAACTAGTGGCACCTACACTGAGTTAACTGAGGCAGTTCGTCAGTTAATCGAGGGTTAACTTTACTAAACCATTGTCATATATTAGTTCTACCAAGACAAAATAGATGGTGTTACTAGTGATTGTCCTTTGGTTCTGACACAGACTAAAATGTTTTTGTAAATTGATTCCATTAGACCTCAAAAGATGGCGCTAACTGTAGATTCACGTTGCGCAGCAAACACACGCTATGAAATGCGTGGTGCAAACTCATGCTTCCGCCTACACACTACAGGAACGTTACCGCCGAAGAGTCACGGTTTGGAGCGGACGCACGCATCCGACCGCCTCGCGCCTCGCGCCTCGCTCCTCAGTGTTGACTTATTGTCGGGAAGTGCATGCCGTACGAGGCGCCGCACTCGGTGAACATTTTGAAAGTGAACAAGACATTATTACTTCGACTATAGGTCAAAAGTTATGTACATCCGACTGTGCTGGTAGATTGGGAATGTATGAGATTCGTATATTTGGAGCTCGGTAACCATTTTTATCGGTAAGTATTTTATCCATAAGTACCAACCTACTTAACACGACCTAAAAATCGATGTAAACAATAATCCAAACATCTTAATTAATTTAGATTTAGGTGTTACACTTACGTACAAACTGAAACATAATATTTGTACCTACTTATTTTAATAATAAGGACCTACATAGGATAACATAACGAAGTTAACTATTATTTAAACGTCTGCCTAAAATCAGCGATTATAATTATAGATGCAAATAATACTTCTAATTAATAACTGAATACGTAAGTACCTAGTAGGTAGGTAGCTAGGTGATACCTAATCATTGTTCTAATTATTATTTCTAATCTAAGCATCGGTGGTTTAGTGGGTAATGGATCTAACAGACTTGGTGGATGCTGACTTTACTTACATTAAAATAAATAGGTAACTATGCGTTAAATGCGTAAATTATTAATTATGTATCCCTTTTTAAATGCCACATTATTTTAATAAATAACATGATAGAAGTATCTTCAAATTCAGGAGTCGATTGAAAGGCCACTGACATTGTAGCTCGTAATCGGATAGGTATTTGAAACAGCAGAAAAAAATAAGTTACCGCAAAATCCTTTCTTTGGTTCCTTCCTTCCTTCAGAACTATTTGAAATGAAACAAACAAGTACTCAAGTACTTTAATTATGTCATCATAATCTAAGTATCCACATAACTACCTATGTGGGTAAAACTAACGGTTTAAAAATGAATGTTTTTGAACCTACAAGGGAGATTAACTACTGTGTATGCAACACAAATTAAACCACTGATTGATGAGTAGATTATTATTATGTTTAAAAAAGGCCAACACCAATGTATTTAGTCTAGTCGTATAAGAACGCAGTGTAATCTGGAACAACACAAGTCGGCCGACACGGATGTAATGCCTCTGGTTAGTTATGAACAAAACAGCTGTTACAACTAAGATGGCGCAATGATTTGGAGCACGACAGTAGGTACCTACAGACCCCATGACCAATTGACAAGCAAGCCCCTCTACAACGTTCAAACTCAACTATCCCTGAATTTCGGGATCTTAAATAGATGGCGAGCGATAATTAATTTGGTATAACTAAGCAAGCACTTAGAGGCTATGCACACGGAGCAACTTTAGTTGAAGATACTAGAAACTTAGTTGCCGACACTAACAACTTTTTAATAGTTTTTTGGCAGTTGCAGCCAACAATTGCCAGTTGCAGCAACAGTTGCCGTGTTTGTTTTATATGAGTACAGCTAGTTGCGAGTTGCCAGCTAGCGCAAAATTTGCCCGTATGCATAGCCCCTTATACCGTGATGGTTATAAATACCCAAGTTACATGGCTGTTGGTTAAACGGTGCTAATTCTGTTGGTACACAAACCAAACTTGAATGAATTGGCTGTCGTAAATTAAGAGCAAGACAAACATATTTTTGGTGGTGACGAAATAAATTTAGTTGGGGAGGCTGGGGAGGGGGTGTCGGTTTTCAAGTTGCCACACTCATCGTACGAAACACAGCTGTAATAGCTTCTTTGCGTCGATCTTCAGTTAGATCGTGGTACTACCCCAGTCAAGCCAGCCCCTATGTGAGCTGCAGTCCATTGGCTTCAGCTTGGCTCTACCACCAATAATTATCACAATCACATCAATTAAATGAAGAATTTAAATAGGTATTAAGTAGAGTAGGTGAGTACATACCATGGATTTGAGACCCATAGAGAGAGCAGAAGATAGTAGGTACTACATGTATAGTGTTTTGCAAACACTTTCTTATACAGGGTGGTGACGACATCATGACAATAATTAAAACCGCATACTGGGTATCACATTAGTAGTTCGCACATAACATATCATTAAATTATATTCAAAGGTATTACCACGGGATTACTTTTTTATGTTGACTATTATAACTTTACGCCTACAAAGATACCGCTAAAAACACCGACACCGAAGCGATGTTGCCAAGCTTGTACCTACTGGGGGCTTACCACGAACCCTTATTGCGATTCAATTACAGGATCGTTTTAACGTTTCAGCGACTTTTTGTGCAATGACGTACCTTATTGTCATGACAATAAGGTACGTCATTGTCACGTCATTAAAACGTTCCTATAATTGAATCGCGATAAGAGGTCGTGGTAAGCCCCCAGGTCAGTCTATGAGGTCGGTAGACGTTTATAAAGTGTTGTTGTGTTTCGTTTAGACTATTTCCGCATTTAATTTGTTTGATAATTTGAAATTTTGGACTTTGATGTAAACCTAATTTTATAATTTTAATGTGTTATGATTGACTAGCAGGGATCGTGTTTCCATTTATTGTCACTATGTCGTCACCACCCTGTATAATGCAAGGTTAGGTCTATCGGCTAGCCAGCTGTAATCTTAACCGCATCGTAGTGACTCGATCGTCTAATAGGTACCTACTGAGTTTATCGCTGCAGGATTGCCTCCCCCATCCATATTAATTTGGTTATAGGGGCCTGCGTTAGACCACAGGCCCGAGCTTACCATTTGCTGACCCACCAAAATGTAGAAAACTATAGGTATTTCAAAGGTTAACTTAATCGCTTTGATATTTAAAAAAGTTTTCGTTAAATTTGTTCGAACCAAGGAATAATGTTCTCTATTTCTTTTTATCATGTGATTTTTCATTGTTCATTATACTAATCCAAAGATTATTTTTTACCTATTATAAAATGTATAAGACTTGCTTTGTTTTCGATGAAAGTACAAGGATTAATCTAAATTACACTTTCATTAACAGTTATTTTAATATTATGAACATAAATGTTAGTTTATCTTGCAAGTAGTACTTTCGAATATCCGGAAGAGGGAGCGCAATATTAAGGCTCAAGGCGCACTGTAGACAATACAGTGAGACAGTATTGTCTAGCACCTACGTATGAGTTGGTGATTGATTGAAACCTTGGGTTGACACTTTCGCTACTCGAAAGAGTCTTTTGAAGAGTGTATGTTTATCACTCTTATCCTTCTTTGACTTTGCATCCTACGCCTATATACAATTTTTAAAAATTCCGGTAAATAGCATAAACATGTGATAACATTTACTTTTTCATAATGAAACTGACCAGTAAACGAAACTCACGAATTAGGGAAACTGACGGATTAAAGAATTTGATGTAATACACGAATTGGGAAACTGGCGAATTCAAGAAACTGTCCACTGGTGAATTCGAAAACTTCTTTCATCCAATTTTGTTTCGCGAATTTCAACAAAATTTCACTATCTCAAGTACTACCTATATAAAATGTTTATAAACTTTCGCTTGAATATGTGGCTGTTACACGTAAATGTAGTTTACACTATAAGCTGCAATACGAAAGTTGGGACAAACATTCAAAAGCTCTTGGTAAGAAAAACATGAGTCTGTCTTCATTGGGCATCTACGTACCTTATGGACCGGGAGCCCAGCGTGCAATTCGTGGATTTGAACGAGCGCCGTCCAAACCTAGTAGATTCGGTAGATGAGATGATAGGATGAATACATTGTTCTAGATGTTTCCACTTTCAGTGGTGGGGGAAGCGTATACATGACAATTGTTTTTTTTGTTGTATAAAAAGCAATGACATAAAAATACTCAAGCGTGTCAGATATTGATACTTTTCATGCTCCAACATGATAGATTGAAAAAAAAATGATTACTCGAGCGCGCCAGAATTTGTAAGCATCTATAGGCTACGGTATCTGCTTAAAATCACGCGGGCCGTACGTTGTTTTGCCACCGCAGTCCTATATTTTAAAAAAAACTGGCGGGGTGAAAAAATTAAACTTCCAGATGCTCCCATTTCTTAGACTGACGATCAAATTAGCAAAATTGACACTTTTGACACTTCTTAGCCAGTAATGAATCCCCCTTATCTTAATCTGACGAGTTCGAGTATTTTAAGATGGTCTATTTTTTTTTTGGTTCCCCTGAGCGAACCCACCAATATTAATAGCTCATAATTTTTTGAGATTCTTATCAATATGTAAGCTATCTCCCTTATCTTAATCTGACGCGCTCGTTTAAATCCAGAAAGTCCTTCTACGGCTCCCCATCCATTAATTATTATTTTGAATTTGGAAACAACCTGTATACAAACATGTTTATCAGTAGTCATTACGATTCGTCCGTGAAACGCAATGTGTGATGACATTCGATCCGCCACTCGATCTGCCGCACGGAGGCGTGTTTCATCGCGGTCACTGTATATGTGCGAACGTACACATTATATATAATTATTATTGTATCTATTTTCTCTTAAATCGCAAATACAATAATCAACAAAGTCTGGGGAACAAGCCAACTATATCAACTCATTTACGAAAACTGTTAGAAAAAGTAATGGCCAATAAAATGTATAAACGCAGGTTTAAAGTGGATAAAATACCAAATTGTTCGAATTTTAAAACAATTAAACTAAAAGCAAAAGCTAACATCGAATACAATAATATCAAATAATATATTGAATAAATAAAGATATATAATATTAATATAGTATAGAATAATATCCTTGTTCCCTAGACTTTGTTGATAGCTAGATTCTATACCATAGCATTTTTGAAAATACACCAACCTTAAAGATGAAGAAGGTAGAGAAAACTTTAATAATTAAGTACCTACTATGAATAAAAAAAATATACGTTTACCACGGCCATCGAGAGGCGTTACGATACGATACGATACGAGTAATAAAAACATTAGATATTTTATTAAACTAGTTGTTTTTAAGGTTTCCTTTTCATTTGTTTTTAAGTGACATTACGCATTCCGTCACAGAATGATTTTAAAAAATGGCGTGTACTTATTAGCGAACCCGGCAGTGACGGACTTGAACCATTTCGTATCGCTTCTCGTTGGCTGTGGTGTAGTTGTTATTGGTACTTGATTATTAGATGGTCGCAATATACACTGTGTTTAGACAAGATGTTAACATGTAGAGTCGGAAATTAAATGCATCTTCTATAAATCCGCGTTCACTTTAGTATTTAGTTAATAAGCAACGTCTTTAATTTCCGCCTGAATTGTTATTACCACCAGGAAATGTAAATTCTTATTTAAAATAGGTACCGGCAAAGAGGCAACATTACTTTATTGATCTGACGGAGGTCGTTTTCACTAGAGCTAATAACTACACAACTTTTATTTAAAAAAATAGCCAGCAAAGGTACTCTTATTATTTCAAAACAAGTAGGTAGGAACTCCACACAAAGCGAGCAACGATGTTTTTGGTTTTTAACAATGGATTTATAAATTATACATATTTCGCGAATTATGTTGTTACTCGTTTATTTTAAAACAGTTTAAAAGGCGTCGAACCGTACAACATAATATGTATTATAGTTCTGTTATTGTTAAACAAGCTTATAGAAACTTCAATTCTTTCAATGACTGTTAAATATTTTGTATAGGTAGGTAGGTATACTTAACCCAGTGGTAGTGCTACTTATTTATATAACAAAGGGTTTGGCCTTGGTTTGGGTCAGTTTGTAACTTTGTATGAACTTGACGCCATTTTTCAGCGGCCTGAGACGATTAGATACCTACCTATTACCCATAGACCAACTACTAAGGGGACTGGCCCTAAGCAACTCGGCCGAGTGGTCGGCCTAGTACTAACATCGACATAAAACGAAGCGAGTAGTTCAACTATTTACCGGTACATATATCTAATAAGGGCACCTCTTTCTTTAGTCTTTACTCTGTGCTATTACCCCAGTGAAATAATGTCTCGGCTCTGAGACATTTTAGCCAAATTGTGTTTGTTTTTGAGATGCACTTTTACCTAGGTACTTACACCTGCAACTGTTACTTTAGTTAGAAAAGGACACCAACGTTACTCAACCCCATTGGGATTGATTAATTTATTAAAATGTGAACTTATTAAGTGTGACGTTCAGATGAGTCAGTGCCCTGCCCCTGCTCGGGGGCTCGGCCGGGGAGCGCCCCAACACGCCTGCCCCAATCCTCACGCGCGAGCCAAAAACAAATAAACGTGATAACAAACCCAGTTACCATCAATCCCTATCCTTAACTTGTCATGCACTACCTTTTCTACATTAGGCCGTCGATTTACCCGTCGTCCAAGGTCTTTAGCAATTAAAATTTTGTATAGGTAGGTAGGTACCTATCTTAGAAATTAAGCGTCGCAAACAAGGTCACGTGATTTTATTTTCTGAATTGGCGTTGTTTTAAAGGGAAGGGACGAATAAAGCATTATTCCGCCCTAATTGTATGAAGATAGTATTGCTTGGTATAGGTACCTAATATACATAATAGAAATCTGCTGTAAGACGTTCATTCACCTCGAGGGAGACGGGAGGCCGTGCGGGGGTGTGCGGGGCGGGGTCGGGCGCGGCGGGGGGTGGCTCGCTCCCCGTGTGCGGCACGGGCCACGCGACAAGCTTCCGTCCGGGCCAAGCCGGACTGGGTCGGGCCTGGCCAGGCTTGGCTCGGCCAGCTTTGATCAGAGGGGATGTTGTGTAAAATTGATGTCTTATTATGATGCACTAACTTGCTCTCTCATACTTACTTACTTAACTTTATTACCACTTGCACCTAAAATAACCATGAAAGTAGGTAAAGCCTTCTAGTTCTTTGAAAGCAGACGTGACGTAGGTATAGTTCAAGTGTAATTCCGCCAGTTAAAAATAGGTATGGCAGTCATACCTATTTTTAACGTGAAAACGATTGCCTTAGGTTTGCAAGATCAATTACCTATCACTTTGCTTTGTTAGAAAATAGGTAAATATCACTAATGACTATTTTAGTTGGGTTCGTTGGTTGATAAGTGAACCCAACAAAAACGCTTCCAACGAAGTTTACGGGTTCATAATAGGTAGGTAGGTACTTACCTATATTTTTTCGAAAGAAATTCTCTTCACTATGATCAACTTAAGGATCTTCATCATCAGAAAAAAAACTATTAAGAATATAATTGTCCGTCTGCAAACTTTTTATTTCAAAGCTAGGTACCTATGAAACTGCTGTCTAATGTCTCCTTATCCATCAGAAAGTTGAAGCTACCTAGCGTTGGTTCAAGGTTGGCTCTGCCACCTATGGTACTGAATAGTGACAACCTGAAACGATTCGTTATTTGAATACAGGAACCGGGCATAAATCTTTATAGGTATTCGGGCTAATAGCGTAATAGTGTTCTGGCATGATATCAGCGGCGCCTCGGTTATCGATATCCGAACAATAAAAGGTCAAGTGTTGACCCGCCCGCGCCCGCCGCGCCGCCCATCGGCGCATTGCGTCTACGCACACTGCGCCGGAAATGTTCCATTAAAGGAGAGTTAAAACGTCATCGGCGATGATGGATCACTGCCTTTGCCATCACACCGAACACACGCAGTTAATTTCCGTTGACACTGCAAATCTATAATATTATTAACAAATCTGTATGTCTGTCCAGTGTCCTGTCTGTAAATTTGGTAATGATATACCTAATATGAAAAGAGGTTGACAGGTTACCTACACGTCAACAAAAACTGACTAATGTATGTGAGAAAGCTGATTTCAGAGTCATACTACAGAATAGCTAAAGCTCTGCCTCGTGCTAGGAAAATTACTGAGCTGGTACAACTATTACAAATCAATAAAATTTGAATGCCCATTATTAAATTATTAACATAATGTGGAACCTTTAACTAGGTAGGTACTTACTTACTTAAATCCTAATGAATTAAAAAAGATACGGGCGGAGTCGGAGCGAAACGCACGTTAAAGTAAACTCTATAAATATGTCTAGCAAAGATAAGGGGAGTTACGGTACTCGGCGTAAGTCGGGACCCGGGAGGCGATACATCACCGTGATTTAGGTGTAGGTACGCCACGCACTCATTATTCATACACATATCAGCTCTTAAGGCATGTACGCACGGACCTTACGGTACGCACGCTTGACACGCAACGTACTTCA
This sequence comes from Drymonia ruficornis, assembly GCA_947859195.1. NCBI lineage: Eukaryota > Metazoa > Arthropoda > Insecta > Lepidoptera > Notodontidae > Drymonia > Drymonia ruficornis. The sequence goes on from OX401907.1 coordinate 7,777,034, forward strand.
GTTGCTGATAGATTTCACAACATCCGTCTCCTCGTCGTTACAATACACGGTATAGGGACCGACTCTCTGATTGGTCGGTCAGAATCAACCTACCAATCAGAGGATCGGCAGTTCAATGGCTTAGCGGCTCGGGGCAAGAACTGCTTAACTGTTTTGAATTAAATTATTAACAGGGGTACTCGGCGCCCAGAAGTCTTGAAAGGTATGCGAAAGGAGGAGTTTTTGCAGATATTTTAATTAATAACATTAATAAAATATATTAATAAATATACCTATTAATTATAAGATCTATCTTGCGCCTAACTTCAGTAAAAGCTAACTTCAGTTGTGGCGAATACAGTTGTTTTGAGCACAGTTTTGTGACTTCCTTTGCGTGCTCTGCGTGCGTGGTGCGTGCATGCTTGCGTGGTGCGTGCATTACCAAGAAGTCGATGCGTACAACCTTTAACTCGGACGTCGGAATTAGATTACGTCGTCATGATTTGTGTATCAAGTAATTATTTATGCTCGGAACTAACGACCTGAAGATTAAATGTTCGAATATTATTTGATGACGGCTTACCAAATCTGTAGATACTGACTTATTATAGCTAACGACTTATAACTTGGTTATAATTTTTATTTCGGAAGGTACCTAAATAAATATTATAAAATTGGTGCAAAGTTACACCGGGTGACCATGAAAAAATGGCAACATTATAAATATTTGTCCTTTTTACCTATGTAATGAGTATTACAATTAAAATGCCGTACCGTACCTACTTTACTTACCTTCCAATTATCAAATAAAAGCTAATCGAAGTTGTAGACTATGGTACAATATAGTATACTAGGAGCAGATTAACCCCACCAAGTTAACTGCGACTGCGATCGGAAATTTAATTTCAATTTATCGGCGCTATCGTGGCGTCCGTAGCCAACTGACCGGCAATATTCCATTTCTGCCTTCCGTTGATGAAGTTGCTTCGATATGATTCGATTAGCGCTTGAGATGGGGTTCAGTTTTAATACAGGGGCCCTACCACCACCTCTTATAGCAGTTTTGTTTTAAAGTTCCAGCGGCCATTTGTACAATGACGTTTCTTATTGTCATGTCAATAAGGTACGTCATTGCACAAAAAGTCGCTGAAACGTTAAAACGTTCCTATAATTGAATCGCGATAAGAGGTCATGGTAAGCCCCAGGCCACCGTTAAATTAAAAAAAAGGGAATATAATTAGAACATTCCCACATACCTAGCACAGACATTATCAATATTTTTAATCATGTTTAATCTGTACTGTACTGTAACACTGGCAGTAGTGGCTCAACTTTCAGCAAAGAAGAAGAAAAATCTGTTTGACATGAAATTCTTAATTCAAAATATTTACCTTGGTTTTTTAAATAAAATGGAATATGCATTTTCCGAAATCATGTTATGGCATTGTCCTCTATGATTGTGACAAAAGACCTTCCCCATTTCCCCCCACAACATACTAGATCCCAGTAGAGGTCCTATGGTGAGCTCTGACGACACAACACGTATTCTTATCGCCACCGTGAGGCGTGTTCGAAGCCGGAAGTGACTTCCGCCGCGCGCGAAACTCATGACTCACGCGTCGATATAAATGTACACAAGCGCCGATCGATAGAAATGTGCTAATTTAAATATTAAACCAAACAATCGGTCGTCCGTATTATCTGCTGATTGATATTATAAAATAGTATAGTACCTTGTGTGTATTTTATTTGTAATACCTGGCCCTGAAGTCGCTTTGCCATTGGACTGCCTCAGTAGCGTTTTACTATAGTGAACGACCTTCTGATTGGTCGGACGGAATCAACTGACCAATCAGAGGGTCGGTCACAATAGCAAAATCCTACAGTGGTAGATCAATGGCTAAGCGACTCGTGGCATGAACCGCTTAACAGATTTGAATTAAATTTGTAACAGGGCTCCATAACAACATATGGGCTAACTTTTTAACCGACTTCAAAAAAGGAGGTTCTTAATTCGATTGTATGTTTTTTATCCTCGAAGACTACGCGGGTCTGCGGGTGAGTGATAGCTTATCAATAATATATTATATTTTTAAACGTTTTAATCTGAGTTCGTTATTAATTCACATACCTATATCTCTATGTGGTTTCTTTTCCATCTTCTGAAGCTACGTTGGACCCGTACAAAAGCAGGAACTCGTTTAAGGAATATGGATGTGAGTGAACACGCAAAAAACACGATAAATTGTGATCCCTACATGCGGAAGTTCTGGGAACATGTTGTATTTTTATAGGGAACTATTTATAGCCGCTCTCTGCAATAGCCTCATGTGATGAGAATGTGCGGCTGCATCATTTAGGAATTTTACGACTCGTTATGGGCATATTCTTAATTTTTGAATATTTACTTATCTTAAAAACTTATCCTAATTATACAATTAAAATGGGGATGATGCCTAGTATCGATTTATTGAGGTTATGCCAATTATATTTTGACATATTGCGCCATATGTTTCTTAATTTCTTCACTATTTAAAGTTTGCTAAAACTAGTAAGTTATAACGTTACAGGTACGGTAGCTAGTACTGTTTGTAAAAAGATTGTACTTTTCCAGTTCTTCAGTTATTTTAAAAATTATTTGATTGTTACAATTGTAATAATTATGCAAAAAATATAATATACCTATTCATGTTCTCCATTATCCGTCACACTAGATTATTTTCTCTTGTAGTTGCTCTACTAAGGTACTCAATATTTCCATTTTTTTTTCTCTGCACGCTAGTATTCAACAAGCCTAATCTTATTTACCTTATTTAATATCTGTAATTCAATTGCCTGTACCCAAAATTACTATTTCATATACAGTACCGTTTAAAATTCTGCCGTGATAATTAAGAGTGCAGTAATCGACATTTTTGGGATTTTCACTTTTTTACAGAAATGGCATCCCAAGAGGTTCGTCTAAGTGGAAAAAATATATTTTCATGAAAATTTTCACTGAAAGTATGTTTTCTAACTAACGATTTTCGCAGTACTTGCATGAAAATTGTATCAATGCTATGGACAAGCGCAGCATTGAACATGTGCTAAAAAAGAATGCAGTACTTGCAAGCAAGTACTGCATTCTTTTTTAGCTTATTCTTGAATACCCTAGAGCTAAGTGCAGTAATTGCCACTAATCAACTGGTGTCCGAGCCTACTCGCATACCCGACATTGAGGATCATACACCTTCCTTGCTGGATCTGCTGCTGACTTCACACCCGGATGGCTACCAGGTGTCCGTTGGTGCACCTTTAGGTTCATCAGACCACTGCCTGGATCACTCTGAGGCGCCGCTGCACTCTAGTCATCCCTGTATCTCAGGGTCGCGTCGATTGTGGCACTACAAGTCAGCAGACTGGGATGGTCTGCGTGAATTTTACGCATCGTAGACAGCTCTGCTTCTCGTCGGACGATCCCTCGCTCTGCGCTGTAGCAGTCGCGGACACGGTATTGATGGGAATGAAATATTTCATTCCGAGTACCTACCGTCCGCATTGGCGGCCGCTTGCGGCCCTGCTAGCCTACTCCGAAATACGAAAGGAAACGGTTCGGCTGACGGATCGTCGTGATTTGACATTTCTTCTTTCGTTTCTTCTTTACGTTTGACATGGTTTTGATCGTAAATCGAATCCGTACTTCGGACTATCCGTCAGCGTTAATTTTTCAAAGTAACCACCCTGGTTCGACAGTCAATGTGCTAAGGCTTCAAGCCTAAAGCATGTAGCCTGTCGGGCTTGGGCTGCGGCTCGCGTTGCGAAGGGTCCTAATATCACCGACCTCAAGAAGCGTTTCAATGCTGCCTCCAGATCCAGCAAGAAACATAATATGACTAGGGTTAAGTTTGAGCATATTCGCAGGGTCGGTGAGAGACTCCTAAGCCTCCTTCTGGAAATCGCGCTTTCTGGTCTCTCGCCAAAGCTGTTGAGGCGAACTTTTGTCGTCCCTCCTTACCATCTTTGCGCAAACCGGACGACTCGCTGGCACATTCCGCAAAAGAGAAAGCCGATCTCCTGTGCTCTCTTTTTGCGTCGAACTCGACTCTTGACGACCGAGGTAGCTCACCATCTGTCAGCCCACGATGCGCGCACGTCATGCCTGATGTGCGCTTTACCAACGTGCAGTGCGAAGAGCATTAAAAGCCCTCGCCCTCGCATTAAAAGCGACGGTATTCCAGCCATTGTGCTTAAGACGTGTGCTCCTGAGTTGGCTCCGGTACTGACGCGATATTTCTCGCTCTCCTACACTGGAGTGGTTCCGTATTCGTGGAAGGTAGCCTTTGTCCATCCAGTCCCTAAAAAAGGGGATCGCACTGACCCATCCAACTACCAGCCTATTGCGATAACTTCCTTACTCTCCAAAGTCATGGAGCAGGTGATTAACATCCAGCTCAACAGTAACCTTGAAGACCTTGAAGAATACTGTTTTCGTAAAGGTCGTTGTGCTGGTGACCTTATTGTGTACCTGAGTCACCGGTGGGCACCTGCCATAGAGAGTAAGGGGGAAGCTCTGGCTGTAAGCCTAGATATCGCTAAGGCATTCGATCGGGTACCTCATAGCAAAAACTTAGGAAGAACTTTAAAACTATGTGCGAGGATAATTAAGTCTACTTCCACTAAGTCTTCAGTATAAGAAATGGAAATTAATACTAACAAATAATGCAGCAATCGACATGTGCTAGACCATAATGCAGTAATATGCGCAACTACTGCATTTAGTTTTAGTAGCCTCTGATTCCCACAATACCTGATGCTAAACCTAAACGCAGTAATACGCATTATATTTGGATTGGTTGAAAAATTAAATAAAAGAAAAATATCATTCAAAAGCTTGATTTTTTTCTTAATTTTTTGATATATTTTTATGGCTATAAAATACGAACATCTTGCACAGATTACTAAAAATATGTTAATCGCGTTTTTCTCGAAATCGCCATTTTGCAAGTACTGCACTCTTAATTATGACGGCAGAATTATATAACACAAAATTATCACGACATGAATTGGTCGTTCTATCGGTAGGTACGATATCTCGTTTGTTTACCTAGATAGCCGTTTGTTTACACATAATTTGTGGATTTCTAAGCAGTTTGTATCAATTACAATAACGAGTGCGGGCGCTAGCTGCGTCCCGGCGGCGCGGCGGCGGCGCGGGCGCCGCGGGGGCGACGACCGTGCATCGGGGCCACGCGCTGCCCAGATATTCCTTCCACAAGATGATAACACTGCCTATTTGGTGCCTATATTTACCTAAACTGTTAACAAAGTTCACAGATGATACCACTTTAATCAGAAACTTGTGATACTGCAACTATGAGGAAGTTTCACGGTTCCGCGTTGGCATCCTGTGTTTGTTGTAGATGTTATTACGATTCAATTTTTTTATATGGTACAGTCAACATCAAAAGTACTTAGCTTGATCAAATAGATACCCAAAAAGTTCACATTGTTAAGTGCAACACCTAAATAAAATAATACAGCATGTTGATATATGCACTTATTATAAAAAATCACTAAATTCTCTCCTTAATTTTTTGAAATAAAAATAAGTAAACGGTCATTCACATTGTGAGACGACAACGCGTTTTCCGTACATTTCACGGTATACCTACGGGAGCCGAATACGTACTACGCCGTAGTGTCCTGCAGTACGTAAATAAATCGATTTACAGATGATCTCAATTAATGGTTATAGTTGTACCCTGCCGTATCGAGAACTTCAGTGCTCCTTGGCGCTGATGATAAGCGTGGAGTGCTCGGCTATAGCGTACAGTAGGTCCGTGATGTGCACCATATGGCGAGCATTCTATTTATAGTGCTCGATCTTTGGCCAAATGTATGCTAGGTGATTATTCTTAGTTAACACGGTTTGAGCTTAAAAAATCTGCCTAGATGTGTGCCCGAAATTTAACGGCTAGTCCGCTGGACTGACTTGCGAGCTCAAAGTCAGCAATGGACTGTGTTGAAACTAGTGTTCGTGCACATGAGCCCAGTAGGCCAGCGCTGTACTGGGTCACTGGATTGACGCGTTACTGCCACCTTGTTAACCTTGCATAAGGTATACCAGGAATTTTCATAAATTTTCAACCATGTTGCGTCTACTATATTCTGTGTCTGCGCAGTTATGAGTTTGCATGTTGAATCTATTCCGTGTTCCGTCAATATGCCTGCCTGACTAAATTTTCCAGTTCCCGAGGTATGTCAAGCTATCGACATTAACTTGCAAATCCGTGGTATCAATTGTAAACAGACGGGTATATAGAGGGAAGTGGGTGCAATTGTCTCCCATGACTCCCGACGGGAGCACTTTATTTTTTCATCAATATCACTACCTACCTGTTAACAAGAATCGTTAAACGATAGGTGTAATCCTTAATTATCAGTTAGTAGATAGATACCTATAGGTACCTACCATAACTAATAAATAAATAGGTAAATGAGATTGGGCCAACCAACCCACAGAAATTTTTAATTTGTATTTCGAACGTAAATCGCAAAATCCCTTTCGTAATTAAAATCGGCTGAATTCAGAAGATTATTATCATCACATAAGTACATACCTACTTTATTTCTGTAAAGCGGTCTGCAAAAATGAAATGCATACACCTGCGGCCGGTCTCATTTATCTGTACCGGAATTGAAAATGAAATGAAGCAGCGAGTTTCATTATCGGTTTAATTTCGATAGGATTGATAGCAATATCGGATGTAGAGACAGCTAGTTATATGAGGCTGTAATGAAAGGGGTCGGACCGCGCACGGTGAGCGCAGATTTCGCAATACACAGCATCGGAAGTATGCATTGCCCTATCGACTCCATCGCTAAATGAAAGTCTAGTGCCTATTATTTGACGTACAAGTTTTTTTTTATAAACTAAACGATAACGAATCTTAGTTTAATCTATGACACTGTCAGTGTTGAGATTGGATTGATGTTTATCCGGTTAGTGTAATTTAAGTCACAGGTATTTTGGTACTATGCATTAGAGGGCTATGTAGAGTTATAGCTCTACCTAAATAACGGATTGTAGACTAAAAACATACGAAGTTATTAATAATCTCGTCCGTTTTAAATCACATAGATATTTATAAAGCTACATTGACACGGTAAAGACGATAACCATTTTTCCATACATTTTGACTGTATTCGGCATTCGGTCACGACCGTCCGGTAATGTGTCCATACATGTTTACCAACTTAATTAAATATAACATTTTGTGACACAATATACCTTAAGTAATAGGTATAAGTATAATGATGAAATCTATGTTAGATAACGCGGCGCTCCGGACGTTGGTTAAAAATAAAATATAGCTAGACAAGGCATCCTCAATACGGCCATTGAATCGCTGTTGCCTCCTGAATTAACAATAAGTGATGTAATTAGATATCGGATTGACCATTGTTTGTTGTTACGCGTTTAATTTATCAATTAAAAATAAAAATACATTTGCACGGAGATCGGTGGTCGGTTGTGCAACTTTTGCAACACGCGATCTAACGAGGAAATGAAACGGTAATAAATCAAGTGTTATAATAATTGAACACGCGCCATTTCGTAATCATTATTTGACAAATTTATATTTAGTTATAATGATTATATATTATGATCTTTGGTTATAATGATATAGAGACAGATAATGATACAATACTTAGACCTCTATTCTGTTGTCAAATTACAACAAAAGTAAAGGAAAAGGGTATTTAAGTAGGTATCAGCACAATCGTTGTACTAAAATAACATTTTAATCCGTAATTCTGATACACCGTTTTGTAGGTAAAAATATCCACTTGGATATTTAAATATAGATTCGATAAGAAAAATACGTTTTCCTATTTCTCTCAGACGTTCGCATGTATTTATAGAATTCAAAACTATTATTAACATTTTATGTTAACCAGCGGGGAATATAATTTATGGATATTGTAAAATCATCAAACACTCAGGTGCTGCGCTGACCGAGTTTGGATCATGTACAGACAAAGTGAACGGGAACAAGTAGAGTCTAACCAGAAAAGCTAAATACTGTGGTAATTGTTTTGTATTTTTTTATTAGGACAGTTTTGGTACTCTACTACACACTACAAAGTCATTGACCTACCTAAGTAAAGTCAAGCAGTCAGCGGGCTGTCGATGCGGTCGACTGCAACCAACAGCTCTAGAGCTGTCGCTTCCGACAGCTACACGCAGTCCGTGTATGGCGAGGCTAACTGTTAAGGTAGGAGTTCGATGCAAGCGGCAGACGGCAGACGTCACCCGATCTCATAGAAATTGAATGCCGTCGTGCCGCCGCCGCTCCGCCGTCGCGGCACATGTCATCGCGACAATTTGTATGAAACTGACGTCGACAACTGACGTCTACCGTCGTGCCGCGTTGATCCAACTCCTACCTTTAGCAGTCCGCTGGCCGACAACATGTCGACCGCCAAGGACTTAACGGACTGCCGATTTTGGCAGGAAGATATCAATGACAATGACCAATTGTTTTCAATGAAATGGAAATCGTGAAATTAGCAGGCTAGGGGCCGGAAATAGCGACGCTATGCCACGATGCCAATGCAATAGATTTTTCAGATTTTCTAGCAATTCCGCAACATTTCTGTAAAATAGTTACATTTTACGTCATTCGTAACCGTTTCACGGAAATTTAGCGGATTCTGCTGGAGGGTCGGAAAAATGAATTGCTTTTGCAGAATTGCTGCGATGTTGCATGGTGTCGCTATTAGACCCCCTAACATCCGTCTCTATCAACGACTCTATCTGTACAATTCACATAAGTACCTACACATACGTGGGTACATTGTTGCACACCTACGTGATGTTTTTTCTGAGAAGCAGTGATTAGAGCGTTGTTGGGTGTTGATGATATATTTGTGAGGAGGCTGGGACGTGGGCCGCGGCGCGTGCGCGTGGGTGGACCCGCTCCACGCGGGGGGTGCCCCGTGCCCAGGCGCAACGCGCGGACTCTGACCTAAAAGAAAGTTGAGGAGGAGCAAGTACCTGCCAGATCCACAGACAAGACCAGAAGGTTGTACTATACCACGGCCAATGAGAAACGATACGCAAATACCTAATAGATTAATTTTATTAAATGAATTGTTTTTAACGTTCTGCTTTGGTGCTGCCTGCTCACATTGTAGGTATTGCTATTTTGAACATGTAGGTAGGTACCTAAACAATGTTTATTTTGCTGTTGAAAAGAGTAACCATAGAGTTCTTCTCAATGGAAGCAGGATTACGAGCCGGTGGTAACACTTAAATATTTAGGTATATTGACTATTCATAAGCGCTTCTTTTATAAGTGTTTCCTTTTTCCTATTTTTAATATTTTGACTTTGACAATGGATACTTATTATGCTGGTACACAGTTTATTTTTATTTTTATTGGTTTTGTAACTACCTACTTACTTGAATAACGAGAATGCTATTGCAAAGATACCTACTTACACAAATTCTAAACCTATCTACTTCAGGATAAGTAGCTTTTATTTTTTTGGCAAGCGATATGAATATAAATGTATCGTCAAGGTTACGGATATCGAGACAGTTCGGCAACAAAACAACCCGGTCATAGTGACTGTGCTAAGTGCTGTTATACGTACCTGCCTACTGTTAAGTATATCATTCTCCTTGTGTATAAAATAAGAATAAGAATAATTTATTTAAAAGCAGTAGTCACACGAAACATGGGAAACAATAACAGCCCCCCTAGACAAGTGGCATGAACGCTTATCAAATAGAATAGAATAGACTTCACAATGTATGGAAAGATTACAAGTCGCTATGTAGATCACGTGACTTATGTCATTTCCATACATGGAGCGTAGCGATTTGAAGGAACGCTTGTAGACATCAGCCGCTTGTCTAGAGGGGCTGTAGGTATTATATACATATAATATGCAACTAAACTATTCAAGAGGTTTTACTGTGGAACCCAAACTAAGAAAAAGCTTATTTCTTGGGAGAGCGGATTGATGGCTGCAACTGCTGGCTGGCGGTATCCTGAAGGATGGTGTATTTTTCCAATTTTCGGTTAGAAATTAGAAGTTAGAAAGAAATTGGAATAAATTGATGACGCTTGTTGATCGTCTTAGGAAGCGAGTCATTAAAACTTGAATAAAAATAAGCCATCGAACCCTTCAGGATACCGGCGCCAGCCAGTACAAGTTATATATTGTCCTAATTAATGTAATCTAAAGTCAAAATAAGTACCTATGTTAAAATGAAATTGGACATGTTTGGCCATTCTTTTTGGAAAAATAAGCAAACTGCTACGGCTTTTGGAATCCCACCATATTACATGAGCTTATGTAGGCTTGTAGACATAGAGTTAATAACGCTTATAGACATGCTCTATCAATATTACCTATCACCGCCTACCGAGGCTCTTACGTGGTTGCGTCATGCATTTAACATATACGAGTTATATTGTTTGTTTCTTAGTTGTATTACACTGTATCCTACCTCATGTTTTAATTAACATTTTTTTTAAATAAAATTGTGTTGGGGACTTTAGACGAAATGAAGCGAGTCGAGGCGCGGGCGTAGCTATTACTGCGCGTAGTCATGCACGCGACATAAGTACATGGTGAAGTTAACATGGTGCTCGGTCACTATGTCGTGTAATGCTCACGCGCACCGCTAGCGGCGGCGGGCGGCGGCGGGCGGCGGCGGCGGCGGCGGTTGGCCTGTGGGTTCGCCGAACTGCAGCCTGCGTGTGGTCGTACTATATCTAACACTACTACGCCACGTTTACGGAATGTAGGTATTGCAAACGGCACTCCATATACCTACTACCTACTAAGTACAATACCACGGCCAAATATTGAAAGAATCACCTTTCGATTCGCACGACCCCGATTTCCTTACTCGGACACACATTATAACAATTCAGATGAAAACATCGATGTTATGATAACAAGCGCAGTGTCCGTCCCGCGCCGTGTGCCCTCTATTTATATGACATGCACGCCGCGCGTTGTAGAGTCACATAAAGTATCGTAATGATGTAATACGCCATATGTTTGCATTCCCATAGGAGTTTTAAAGTGAGCGTCAACAAGCCCGAGTTCATAGTAGTTCTTCCGTGGAAATCGTTTGTAATGTATATTGTCGGCTCGTTTCGTAGTAGGCTCTTTATTATAAAATACGGTAATGACAGTATGCAAAGGAATTGCTAACCATGCCAGATAAGACGAGACCCCGATTCCTTGTTATGTACCCACTAATCATAAAGAAACATTATATAGGTTTTGATGTACAATTTCACAAGAAGGAAATGAAGTGCTACTTTTATTTTTTTCCAACTAATTTTACGACGTTCTGGACTAAGGATGTCGCCCAATGCCCAATTAAATCATTGGAGGAGGTAATGTATAAAACTTACCAAGCAATGCAACCGCCCACATAAATAGGTTTTGTACTCTCCAGGTTTCGTCGTTTATTAGCGATCCTGATGTCATACAATCCTGTTACTTTGCACCTAAAGCATATAAATTGTAAGGGAAGCACTGTCGAGGCGCGGGAAGGCAGGGGCGTGCGCCGAGCGAACTAATGCCAGGTTTTAATGTAGATGGGATGCATGCAACACACGCGCCGCACTCCTGGGACATCCTTCCGGCCGTTTCGGCGCCCAACAATCGTTCAAAACGTGCCTAGACTAAAGTGAATCGCACCCACCAGAACCACACCGCATATGTTCAGTCCCATCGCGAAGACGGAAACAAATACTGGCACGTTTACCAACACACTTATATAAGTAGTTGCAATTTAAATAACTTCAACATACATATAATAATTGTGCAGCTGTGTGGACGGTGCAGCAATAAAAATATGCGTCGCCGCGACCGTATTCACATACAAATTGTGTAGGGGCCCGTAAGGATAGAGCGACATCAGCTTCTATTTTAGGCGATCTCCATGTTTGTGACTTGGCAGATAAGTTTCAGGAGTTAATTCGGTAGGTACTAATCTGCATGTTATATGCAAGTAGTAGATTATAGTATAAGTGACTCTATGGACATAATATAAAAATGTTTGATGTTGTGACCGTCAAAATAAACACCTTAAAGGTGCTAAAAGGTGCAAACAAGTAAAGGAGATCGAACGAAAAAGTAAACCTATCGGATAAGGCTATAAAGAAAGCGTAAAAGCGTAGGTACGCACCGGCGCGGGCGCCGCGGTCTCATACAAATTGTGTACAGGCGTGAAGGAGCGGGCAGCGACATCAGTTTCTACTTTATGTTAATAACGGCCGAGGCTGGCTCTCAATTGATTCACAGAGCCAGTATTTGTTACAAGGACGAGGCACACCAAATAATTGTAGTACGCGTACTTTAATTACGTACAGTGCGGTTCATCAGCACGTCATGCCTGGGTAATTGTCCTCGGGGAACTAGTGGCCTACAGCAACATACAATTTGTATCAGTCTTGTTACCAAGTAGTTTTTTTAAAGTAACACCGTACAGAGTATGCTTGCAAGTATCTGTTTCTATGTATCTAGTTCTTTAGTCCTATTGTGTACATTTTTTTCTTTATTGATCCTTTCTGAGTAGGTACTTAGTTTATATCAAACAAAAAGATTTTCTCACGACTAGTGTTAGTCTGGTAGAACTAAAAGGCTCTACTAATTAGGTAGGTAAGTACAAGCCAATTTCTGTGAGATAAAACTCGCTGGCCTGTCGTTGTGGTAATTTCTAATTTACATGCTTCTGGCGACTTTCTTTATGTATCTTGTAATCTTTACACAAACATTACGGGTGGCATTAATTGTATGTCTCTTTATATCTCCAGCCTCTAGCCTTTATAAGTTGGCTATTTAATTATACTGCAATGCGGTGTGGGTGATGGAGTCGGATGTATGGCGATGAGGTAATAAACAACATTTATAAACCCGCTTAGTCTTGTTTCTGTAGGGTTATGAGATAAATCCTGCGTGTTGCGAATCGTGCACTTCGCAAGTTTCGCAACACAAAGCAATGTACCCACTGCGATGCCGTGAGATCATGTCATCAGGACCAAATTTATGTAATTTTATACGAAAATAACTTGGTTAGATGTTAGTTAAATTGGCCATACAGTTTAGTGTGGATACCTATTTTTGTATTCCGAACTGAAGATACATCGAAATGGAAACATACTTCATTTTTTCATTCATTATTTGTAGCCAAATTCGCACTGGAAACGTATCTCATAATATTTACATCTCACAGCTTATAAACATGCGCGCTTGTCTGTACACATTCATATTAATGAGAAATAGATTGGCTATGTAGGTATGCTGGTCGGGTTTTGTCGAGATGAAATAGGTAAGATCCGATACAAACACGCTACTGATGTGTGAAAACAATGATTACGTCATTTTATACGCTCAATGCTATCCACAATTCTCTGTAACACTCAGAACAATCATAGGTAAGTTCTATTACTTGAGTTATATAACACACGTATTAAAGTCAGGGTTATCATTTCTGAGAATGATAATCGCGAGTCGAGTCGAGTATGTCCTTTACAAACAGGATTTATGTATACAGTGTCACTAATACACAGTACTTGATGTCTTATTTTTATGTTGTAGAATTCTAAAACGGACTAGCTGAAGGTATCTTAAGTACTTATCTATAAGTACGTATCTTAAAAAATTTAATATTTTTACTAAGCGCAAGCACGCGCTATGACAGTGTAAAATGATGGTAAAATGATTAAAATCAGGTATACCGTCCTACGTGCACATTACAAGGCGCGGCGCGGCGCGGTTGTAAAGCCGTTTTATGTCGAACGTAGAGCTTCGAAGCGCTAGGAAAAGTATTTACGACACGAGTAGGCAGGCAATTTTACGAACATAGTATTCAGAACAATGTGCGTCGACCAAGACACAATAATAAAACCTAATTCTATCGCATACCTCAGACCCTTTTACTTTATAATGCCGCGAAATTCAAGTATAAGTAATACTTATTTATTTCGTTATTGTAATGCATTGACATGACAATGCACTTTATTTTGTAGATCAGTCCTGCGGTTTTCCTCCTCGTTTCGAGTTAACGCCAACAATACCTACAAGATTATTTTTTACTGGGATTGAATTTACTTATGTGCGAAAATGTATACCTACTTATAGCTATAAAATGTGCATTGTATAATGTATATAGCAGGCGCGTTTTACCCTTGAAAGTTCAAATTACTATGAACAGAAAAGTGCTTTGACCAAAACTCCTCTAAAACAAGTTATAAGTTGTCAACGAATTGCGAATATCCAAATATCATAATGTAGGTCGACAACACAAGTGTTTCCCAAAAGAAATTTAATAATAAATACCAGTATATTATCAGTCGTGGTATCTGGCCTGTATCGCGCTATGCAAATAAAGGTGTGCGCAGAATATAACGTCGGCGATTTATGCGTTACGCCGCCATTTCCTTTTATTATTACACGCAGTTTATTATATATAGGGGGTCTCAAAAGTACGAAATAATAATTAAACTACATAATATACGGTAGCTGATATGAAGATGCTTGGTGAAGACCGACTGATACGTAACTATAATAGTTACTGAGTTTGTGACAACTTCCGTGTTGCGGCCTTAAGACGATACAAGAAAAAAATGAATTTTAGTTTCGGGGTGTGGCTAGCGTCGCGTGAGCTGCCGAAGGATATATCCCTCTCGCTTAGCTAGGACAGAACAGCTATGGAGTAGACTATAGTATAGTTATTTTTTGAAGGAACAATATTGTTTAATTCGTACAATTAAAATAATATGTCCCAGTGCACCTTTTAAAATAGATGAAATGGATGAAAATATTCAAATATATTTTTTTCGTTTTATATGGGATTTTTATGTCGAGTGTATTTGAAAAAAATAATTTAATTTCTATGTTGTTTTTATTGCTGAAGACAAAGTAAGTCAAAAGAAGACAAACGATACCTACAATATGCTGATAGATACGTATAACAATATTTCGATCGTATAATAGCCTATAACCAGCGGACGATCCAGACGCGTCCAACGATATCTCATTAGTCAAATTATTATGATAAAAATAGTTTGGACGTTATACGGGAGCAGATGAACATACATACATATTGGTCAAAATCATAACCCTCCGCCCACCGTAGTCGGGTAAAAATGTACATACTCTGTGTCAGTGACTGACTGCCGGATATGAGTATCTTTTTCATGTTTCGTAGGCAAAGGAATACTTTGGTACTTAACTTCGATGCCGATCATGAAGTCATCAGTGGTGTCATAATATTTTTTTCTACCATATTTAATTTTTTTTTAAATTTAATTTTCAGTTTTTATTAATTTTATTGATTTAACCATGCATTTATTTTTTGTTTATCTTTTTATCTTTATTTTTTTATCTATCAAAATCACCCTTAGACTGGTTACCGCCACAGGTGACAAGAGGGCTGGCTCTTTCCTTGCTCAAAAAATTAGCTTGACAACAGGAACAGCTTGAATACAGGGAGGACATGCAGCCAGTATCCCACGCGGACGGTATTTGTTTAATTAGGGGTAGGTTTTTATTTTATTGTATTTTATTTTAATTTATGTTATATTATATTGTATTTTAATGATAAAACATGAAAAATAAAAATAAATATATATATTTTTTTAATTTAATTTTACTTTTATTTATTGTTTTATATTTATTGTGAAATTATAATAATTTTAATAATCAATATTGGACTATGTCTGAAACAAATACATTGAATTGAATAATTTAAATACAAAAATTATCACATTAACTCGTTAAATCACGGTTTACACCCGCTAGAACGAAAAAGATCCTAACATGGTAGGTAGGACCTGAGGGTTGGCCAGTTAATTACTTAAAATACACTATATTTATTTCAAGAAAACATTCATAAGATCTGAAGGCGTCGGACTCGCACATAAAGGGTTCCGTACCACCGTAGAATAAACACATCAAAAATATCAAGTTTGAGACTTGATATTTATTTTTAAATGTTATTATATTTTTAGTATTTGTTCTGCACCGGCAACAGAAATACACATTCAGTGAAAATTTCAACTCTCTACCTGTTACGGTTCGTGAGATACAGCCCGCGCTGACAGACGGACAGACAGACAGACGGACAGCGTAGGCCTAGTAATAGGGTCCCGTTAGCACCCTTTGGAACCCTAAAAAGTAGCCTATGTTCTCCGCCAAGACCCAGTCTATCTCCATACCAAAATTCATCAACATTGGTTCAGCGGCTTAGCCGTGAAAAGGTAACAGACAGAGTTACTTTCGTTTATAATATAATAGATTGAATAGGACGGACAAACATTTTCCTATCCATATCTGTAATGTTATTTTTTACGATAATTTATTGATGTATGATATATTTATTACTTGCCCATCCATACCTACAACAAACGCAATAAAGCGACTCCATTGTTTTGACAAGCAATGTATTCCCACTGTCGGCCCAAGACCATGCTGCAAGTATATAACAGTAAGCGAAATAGGGAGTTTTTACAGAAATGACACGAATAACTATGAAATGACAAGAGATGACACAAAATGACAAGAGATGACACAAAATGACAAGAGATGAAAAGAAATTACACAAGACAAGGAAAAGCAAACGAAAATCACGCTGCAGTGCAGGTCGTAGGTTCGATTCCTGCCCAGGACATGCATTTGTGTGCATGAACATGTCCGCATGTCCTGAGTCTAGGTGTAATTAAGTGTATATTTAGTTTGTATTTACAAACAAAAAGTAGTATATGTAGTAATATCAGTTATCTGGTTTCCATAGTACAAGCTCTGCTTAGTTTGGGATCAGGTAGTCATGTGTAAAAGAATTTCCAAGGATATTTATTTATTTATCATAGGCGTCGGCGGACTGTAAATACTGTACTGTACCTGTAATGTGGCACGACCGTAATATTTATTCGTAATATTTTTTAAAAAATCCTTCACAGGTCCGACGTCGAACAAGTCCGAGCGGACACTGACAATACAAAGTTAGAGAGAGACATGGTTAGTTCAAGTACTTAAAATGTGAGATGGCGATATTGTGCGCGCGCTCGGAAATAAACAACGTAAACGCCAAACCACATTTACTTGAATTAAAAAAAAACTACTTCATGAATTAAAATATGGTTGAAGGGTAGTTTAGATATCATTATTTGCTATGTTTTAGAAATAATTTCGTGATCTAAATCGTAAAAACATCGTGGTAGCAAGGAAAATTGTAAATAATTAGAGCTCATTTCATAATTTTTTTTTATCGAGAAAATTTCATCAAATCGTGATTTGGATTTAAAGATACTCAAGATAATATAGTCAAAAATCATACATCTAAATATAAGATTCCTAGTCCACATACTTACTTAAAGAAAAAGTAGAATAGAAAATCAACCAAATTTCGAACCCTCCTCTTAACAAATCAAATGGCGTAGGAACCAGTAAAAAACTGCATTTAGGTATAGCAACCACTAATATGCAAGGAATAGTTTGTGTAAATGTTACATAAAAAATATATTGAAAAATTTTAATACAAATTTTATACCATTCAAATTCTATTCCCGATACTCATCCAAACCCCCAAGTATTATTTTGTACTTTTGAGACACCCTGTATAATAAAGTGGTGTTGCATAAATACTGCGTATGAAACCAGCGCGTGAAAACGTTGTAAACTTCAAAATACTGCAGCGAACGACATTGTACTGCTTATCATGTCGTCGATTGCAACCTTCTACTGAAATATTGGGCAAAAAACCGGACAAGTGCGAGAAGGACTCGCGCCCTGAGGGTTTCGTACAGTTTTTCTTATGGTATTTATGCAAATGGATGTATTATTTCATCAGATACGGCACCGTCTATCATCGCAATCATAAAACTTGTGCTCGGCACAACAACGAAAACAATAACAACAACAGCAACGAACGCGTACTCGAAATTCAACAATTCCCTTATTAAATACATAAGAAGATCTTACTCACTAGAAGATGAACCGTATTGGCAATACCGACATTTTTTCAACATTATTTTCCGCAAACGACTGAAACGTCAACGGACTCCGTTTAGTAGGACCAACTATGTATTTCACAGTCACGTGTCTCCCTCTTTCTTTGTAATACCTTTGACTACATAGTATTTCTTTTTAAAAGCGACTTGATTTAGTAAGAGGGTGGGCGGAGAGAGGTGGATAACCTACGCATTTCCCAACTCGAGGCCCGTGCTCATAAACCACAGTACCTAAATAACTATCTACATATCTGATACTATGAGGCAAGACAGAACACCTACGTGCACTGATTGCCGTGTCGATACCCGATAACAGCTAATAACGTAGAAACTATCACAATGGTGCGTATGTCCTAATTTTTCGTAGCTAATAACTAATGCTAGGTATACTGCAATACCGTTATGATAACGATAAAATTCATTTTATTCATTAATGTAAAGAAATGTCATTGATTTTATTTTGATTTTTAACCATTTGCTTTGAGTTTATTCCCAAGTCTGCATCTCAGGAGATTTTTTTTTAGTGACTACGGGTTCCGCAGACTACCTACTTTTAGCATCGAGAACCGGCGATTTTGTGACGTATCCATGCTACGTCGCGTTTCTTCGAGCGCGAACGAGCGAGACGCAGCATCAAAATCGCCGATCGCCGATGCTAAAAGTAGCTAGTCTGCGGAGGCCCTAATTTGGCAACCAAGCACACGGCCTGCCTGATGTTAAGCAGTTACCATAGCCCATAGATGCTTGCAATACCAAAAGCATCGCACGTTGCCTACCTGAGTAGAGTGGGACATAGGGAAGGGAAAGAAAGAGTTGGGCTTTCGGCTCTCTCATTCGTCCATTCGTCATACGAAACGCAGCTGTAAAAGCTACTTAACGCCGATCTTTTGTTAGAGGATAGCACTACCCTGGTCGAGCCGGCCCGTGTATAAGCTGCAGCCACTTCGGTACAGCTTGACTCTACCACAAATTAATAAGTATGACCTGCACACAGTTGCAATCAAAAGTATGATGTTGATATTTTGTAGAGTTCTCGTCGAGGAAATGCTCAGAGATGTAATTGACCAGTTGAGCCACTCTACGTATGTAGAGGTTTATCTTCACATACAATATTTGGGGAATGTATTTAGTGATGAGGACTTTGGAGGGCGTTTGTGACGGAGGACTGCTAAAAAACAGGACGATGAAGACGAGCCTTTTTAAAATGTAAGATGTCGTTCTAAGCGTCGCGTGCCGACGACTGCAACCAACTGCAATAGAGCTGTCACTTCCGACTGCAAAATGCAGTCCGTGTGCAGTCGCGTGCCGTCGACTGCAACCAAACTGCAAAATGCAGTCCGTGTATGTTAGCGCTAAGACTAAAATAAACCAAAGTTATAATACAGATTGATAAAATCCTCACGTTTCTGAACTTTTTCGAATCGATATGTAGGTCAAGTGCCTTAACATTTACACGTAACTAGTTTGTATGTTGGTTCGTATCTCGTGGGCTCCGCCGAAATGTCCTCATCGTCCGTGACACACCACCTCTATTGTCTGATATCTCTCACTAACGACCCACGCTCACGAACAACTTTTACGTAGGTAATACAATTTAGTTACATTATGGTTGCACTCACTTTATTTGGATTTTCATACATTTCTGTTCTTTTTTTTTGTTGGGACTAAGCCAGCCACACATTTCATTTCTGTTCATTTATAAACATTCTGATAATCATGTGTTTTTAAATGTTCTTAAGTAGGTATGGGACCATACTTATTATTAGATTAGATTGCTGGTAGAGCCAAGCTGTAGCCATTATCTGCAGCTCATATACGTGCTGGCTCGACCGGGGCAGTACCGCCCTTTCACAGAAGATCGGCGTAAAGTAGCTGTGTTTCGTACGATGAGTGCGAAAGCCGGAAGCCTATCGTCGTACATTACACGATCAAATTGTAGTAAAACACAAATATAGCATTCCTTTATCTACAATATCTACATGTGCGCGGGCGCAGGCTGTGTAGGCCTGGCATTTCCGTTTGGCAAATTGACCTCGGGCTGGAGTTTACTGGTTCTTTGGCAGTTAACCCACTGGGAATGAGAATAGGCGAGTTTATAGGTCAATATTCAGTTAAGCGGATATATGCTCATATCTGATTCAATAAGCGAACGGATGTCTCCGCTGACCTTGACTTTTAGATATAATAATATAAAATGTTAAACGATTTTGTCAATTTGTAGTTGTAGCTGAATAGGTTTTTTTTATAGCACTGCGGTGGCAAAAAAGCGTACGGCCCGCCTGATGTTAAGCAGTTACCGTAGCCTATAGACTATATACTGCCTATATCGGTCCCTAGACAATCTACTATAAAGGATAATACCTGCATCACTTTTATTACCTGTGGTACCAATATATTTGACCGCGGAAACATTTACAAACCATTATTATTTCATGTTGTATTACCATTTAAATCTATCTGATTAATACGTTGTTTTCTAAATGTTTATACCATCGCTCGTGCACCTTCCAAATTCCAAGATCAAAGAACTGAAGGGCTAATAGCGACGCTATGCAACATTGCCAATGCAATTAGTTTTTTTATTTTCTGAGGAATGCTTAGCGATTGCGCTAAACTTCTGAAAAACAGTCACGAAGCCATTCGTGACCGTTTCACGAAAATTTAGCGGATTCAGCTGGATGGTCGGAAAACCGAATTGCTTTTGCAGAATTGCTGCAATGTTGCATAGTGTCGCTATTAGGCCCGGTCAGACGCTTTGGATGTTTGTACAGCTTCCATTAATGGCAATCCCGGCTTGCCTCACCACGACGCCGCCGCTGCGCTGCGCTCAACGCGATACGCATTGATGTATTTCTTTTAACAGATATGTTACCTTCTCACATCGCAATGAACAAACTTGTGCTCGGCTCATACTACATGCATCTAAAGCCACACATCAATGCGACAATTAACGAATTAAATAAATAAAAAGGCATTATCCACCAGAAGGTGAGCCGTATTGTTTTCAACATTATCTTTCACGAGCGACTGTGTCTATGGACTAAATTTAGAAGGACAAACCATTTTGGACAGTCACACATCTCCCTCTTTCTTGGTAATGTCTTTGGCGATATGATTTTATTTTTATTTCACTCAGTACACCGCGTGCACCGTCGTGTATAGTGTGCGCTAATAAAATCCATCTTTTGCTTCCAGATTTCAAATTAACATGCAGCTTCGGTAATCATCTTGCAGCAGCGGGTAAGATTTAAAACTCATCTAATTATATACCTACTTATAAAAGTTACGGGTATTTCTTTGTTATTTTGTAAAAGAAAACTACAAAATTAAATTATCCGCCAAACAAAGAAACGTAACGGCCGCAACAGCTTACAATTCATACAATTCAGTGAATTAACATCGAGAATCGTGCCGGTGCCGTTTCACGCTATTTGAAAGTCCAATTGCAGTCCGAACACTAGCTTTGATGCTTTTAGCCACGTATTGGAATCTGGATGGAATGAATATAAACTTGTTAGGGTGCACCGAGTACACTTGCCCGCGAGGAGAGACAGAGGGGCTTTGAAAGCGTCCCCTCAAAGGGACGTCGTCGATTGCTCAATTTAACATTTTCATGAGCAACTGTAAATTATTTGAGTGTTTTGACGCTACGTTAAATTGACAATCTTTTGGGTTGAGTTGCGTTGCGCCGTCGCTTGTTTTATTGGAAATTTTTACCTCTTCAAACACAACAATGAAATTATGGAATAACTTTCGGCCAAATACCTACGCTTTGAGACATCGTTATCTGTAAGTTTTTGTATGGCGCGTCAAAATTAAGTAGTTCTCAAATTTTAGTAACGTTCGATTATTCCTCCGTATCAATAAGAAAATGCTTTGATTCAAGTATCAACTGCAAGCGCCACAAATGCAAGCAACGTATATCATGTATATCTGGAGCCAATCACGGCTCTCCGCCATAATTATATCTAGCGCCGTCTCGTAAACATCAGTAAACATAATAAGTCAATGATGGCAATGGTCCACGCAGTAGGTACTCTGCACAAGTATGATCGGATATTCTCCTTGACAATATTGCACACACAAGTCATTTACGTCATAATGCAACAGGCAACGGCCAGTGGCAAAATACAAGGCCATCGTTTAATCTCATTTCCCTTGTGAATGAATAAACAAAACTACGCTCGGAGTTACAAAGTACGAGTAAGTACCTACTACCTAGTTTTCATTTTTTCATTTTCAAGTTGTTTGTTAAGCACACTAGTTTAGCATCGAATCAGTTGATTCAAGTAGGTCTGGAGGCCCCTCCTACTGTTTTCTTATACATTCCAACCGCGCGGCCGCTGATGTTTGTCTTTGTTTCTTCTGTTTTTTCAAGTATCGTTTCGGTCGGTCAACGTGCATAAGCGGGTAAATTAACATAGTCATTACACTCGACTCATATTTGCTTTCTATAGTGCGGTTCCCGGTTCAGTCGCGAGAATCGCTCCGATATGTCATGTGTGTTGTTGTGTGCTAACTGTGCAGCGGTCGGCGGCGGGGCGGCGCACCAGTCGTTTGCATCTTACAGCATTTGTCAGCTAACGGTACATTGCCCTTTTTGGGTTTGAATCGACCGCCCATTTGATTTACTATCTCGGTAACGTTGACGTCCACGATCGTACGTGTTGTAATGCGCCATCAAACATGAATCCCAGGTATAGGTAGTTGATCGTCGTAGCGCACCTGTTTGTCATTAAAACTGTACTGTTCGCGTTGGTATACCTACGTAAAGATCCATCTTAATTCCGCTCGCCCAAGGGATCTTGCGAAACTTAACTTTACCGCTGAGTCGCAATTGTCAGGGGAATTTGTTCTGCAATAAAGGATTCATTTCGTCAACTTGGTACGTTATGCAAACAGAGGGAAGAAAATGTTTCAGTGAGAGCTCCGCCATCCGGTCTAAATATAACCGGGCGGAGACAGCTGGCGGGCGCGGGGATGCGGGCGGCCCGCGGCGGCAGGACGTCGACCCGACCAACCCAGACCTTGTCGCATTGCCGGAAGGCAACGAACGATGCCACCGAATTTGCACCATTGTCTTGCTGCGGTTGAACTATCACTACTTTTACTCCCACCGTAACCTTCGCAAACTTGATCCCGTCATAGGTAGATAGGTAGTTTACTAGAGCTCTAGAAATGCTAGACCATAACCGATCCACATCTCAATCGAGGTGTGTTAACAAACATTGAACATCAGGATTAGCGGCGCGCCGTGGGAAGCGAATCCACTCGCTAGACTGCTGACCAGGATAAAGCAATTTAAAACAATAGCGCAAATATCCTGACGGACGACCGATCAACGAGAGTGGTAGTGTCAGTCGTTATATCTAGATTATCAGGACTCTAATTCTGCCATTTAGGGCCATAACACACCGGGTAGCTTGGCGACGTCGCCAGCCACGCATCCAACTAATTCGTATTGAAATGTATGACAGGTATCACACCTGGCGATGGACTGGCCACGTTGCCAGTCAATACAAATTGTTTGGATACGTGGCTGGCGACGTCGCCTGCCGTCCCGGTGTGTTATGATCCTTAGCAATTGGAAAACCACTAGTCACCTGGTTACTAATAATTCATCCGTGAATTCTTTATTGTAAATCGTATCTTTTTGGCGGTTGACAAGTTGTCGGCGATTTGTTAGCAATCCGTTGACATACAACATTCGTTGCGAAGTGGCACTGCAAAAGTCGGTGGCAGTTACGATATTAGTATACATTATGACATTAGCAAACCCATTTGCAGGTCAATAGCACTGCTTGCTGAAGGTCTTGGTCGGCAGCCGGCGTCTCTTCCCGCTCCGTCCGCCCCACCCCCAACCCCATCCGCCTCCACATGAACACCCCGTACTCAACTATAGTCCATGATAGTTTTTAAAAAGTTTTTATTTTTATTTTCGTTCACCATTTTTACTGTCTGTCCATTTTTTATAAAGATGAATCCGTGAATATTATGAAGATATAGGTAGGTTGCTTAGTTCGTGCATGTGGGTAATACAGAAGTAGGTACAAAGTAACCGGAAGTTTTGACCGAGTAAACTTTCCGTAATGAGATTTATTGCACAGTTGCAACTTGAAGAAATGAGAACGTCACGCACGCGTTTGTGATAAAATTATCCCCGCGACTTCGTCCGCGCAGAATTTGAATTTACAAAATCGGATCTCTGATCCCGGATCCCGGACCCCGTATCTCGGATCCCGTTTCCCGTGTCCCGTATATCCCCTATCCCAGATCATTTTAACTTCAAAAATGACGGACTTTCATCCCCTATTAAATGCCCTTAGGGGTTGAATTTCAAAAAATCCTTTTTAGTACACGTCTAGCCATCAAGATAAACACTCCGTCCAAATTTCAAGTCACTACGACCAGCGGTTTAGGCTGTGCGTTGTCTGTCAGTCAGTGAGTCAGGACTTTGATTCTTAAATATTTAGATAGATATTGAGTCATCGAGCGCTATTATTTACGTCCAAACAAACATAAACAATGCATAGATAATCGACCGGTCGTGTATGTACCTGTTCATTACGCATTCATCGCGCATTGATATTAAGGGGCATAGCAGCTGAGATGGCATACATATCGCTCATACTATGTACGCTTATTATGTGCCAAGTGGTGCTTGGTACTGTGGCGCGTTCGTACTTTGTATTTACTTACCAACGAGCATAGAAATATCGTTGTTACCAACCTATCACGTGGGACTGTCGAGCGTTTCCCTTCAAACAATCATATTGATATAAGCTACGGCAATGAGTCCGTGTTAGTTACTAATCTACTCCTGAAATAACGAACCGATTTATATAAAATGAGGGTGTTGAACTAAAACGATCTCATGCGTACAAAGTGACTGAATTTTGTGCTTTTCGTAAATTCGATAAATACATAGTTCTTGAGTTAATCCCTTACGATTTGCTCCTTTCACATAAAAGTAGTGATCAAATTATCTTTGCTTTCACATTAAACTCGAGTTCCTATCTAAACCTTCATACTGAAGCAAGTATATAACAAGAAGAAATTCCACCTTTCCTTTTCTGGACCTATCTATCTATCTTGAACTCCGAGAATGGCCATCGGACTAGAGTTAGGGTAAAATCTCATTCCTTTGCAATCTAATTCCGGAAGAACTAAGTGGTACCTAGCCGGTAGCAAAACTATTTGCGGATTCTCCAGCGCTTGCAGACAAAACACAACCAACAATTTACGAACGTAACCGACCGCTGGACGTCGTATTTTTGGCTCGACGTAATACTCGATCAATTAAAAAGGCTTTTAAAAATACTGTGTTAATCCGGGAACCGGATACCTATAAGTTATCGTCAGAGGGGTTTGTCAGAAAATCGAGTTTCCCGAGTTGCAGTGGCAGGTGGTGCAGGCGGCGCGATCAATACCCCACGCCGCCCCCTGCCGCCCCCTGCCGCCAGCCGCCCGCCCCGACCGCGCAACCCCGCACCCCCGCCCTACTCGCTCGTGTACCTCGTACTATCAAAACGGAAAAATATAAATAGTATAATATATGTATTATATCACTATACCATTTCGCACGTGTTCTACAGCGACATTTCAATCATTTAACTTTGTGGTGGAAAGCTGATGGGAGTAGAGCTAGGCTAGCTCCTCTCCTCTTCCTCTCACTGCAGTCCTTCGAGGAGTCCTTGTATAAAACAGAATTGACCCACTAATCACTAAATGTATGTACCTATTATACATAAGTGCATATCGGTTTTTCGTAGTTTTCAAGCGAGTAAAACTTAAAGCGGTTCATTAACCCCTTACTACATTTAGTACCAGATTTACCTACCTCGTTACATGGTGGGCTTCCAAAGTCCTACCCTATTATAGACGCATAATATTAATACCTACATACTTGGAAACAGTGTTGAAGTTAAGTCATACTTAGCGTTGCCGCAAAAAAATAATAGGTATACCTATTTCACTTCATTGGAATATGTTTTTCAAATAAGTATTTCAAAATAAAAGATCTTATTTTGTTTCTATAAAAATACAGTCTACGGCGAAAATCGTGGTCCCTGATAAAGACTAAAATTATGGGCGAATTCGAGGCGTTTGTAAATAAGTGGTCTGCATACACGCCACGCCACGACGAGGGTGCTCGGGGGACGTTAGTCACAGTTAATATTTATTTCAAAATAATTTGTTGCCCTTGGTCGGACTATAGCAGCGCGGCATGCGATTTAAGCATACCTACTCTTATTGTACTATATGCTTGAAGTATATTTGCTATGTTTAATATATAGATGGGGAGCCGTAGAAGGGGTTTCTGGATTTGCACGAGCGCGTCAGATTAAGATAAGGGGGATTCATTACTAGCTAAGAAGTGTCAAAAGTGTCAATTTTGCTAATTTGATCGTCAGTCTAAGAAATGGGAGCATCTGAAAGTTTCACTTTTTCACACCCTCAGTTTTTTTTTTAAATATAGGACTGCGGTGGCAAAAAACGTACGGCCCGCCTGATTTTAAGCAGTTACCGTAGCCTATAGACGCTTACAAATTCTGACGCGCTCGAGTAATTTTTTTTTTCAATTTATCATTTTGGAGCATGAAAAGTATCAATATCTGACACGCTTGAGTATTTTTATGTAATTGCTTTTTATACAATAAAAAAAAACATGTATACGCTTCCCCCACCGCTAAAAGTGGAAACATCTAGAACAATGTATTCTTCCTATCATCTCATCTACCGAATCTACTAGGTTTGGACGACGCTCGTGCAAATCCACGAATTGCACGCTCGCCTCCCCATCTAATAGTATGTATGTAACCTAACCTAACTAACGAATAGGTAATGCCTCACACTAAACAGTAGACACGTCCGTTCTACAACCGTGATAATTTTACGAAATTATGACAAAATGACACTTTTATTAGCTATATATTATTACACGCATGTTGTTTTAACACTTTTTCTATTTAAACAATTTTATTAGACATAGAATCATAACTTGTTAAGTCATTAAGTGCTTACTTATATTTACTTTCAATTTGTTAGCTGGCAACAAAGTTGTATTGTTTTGACTGTGTAGTGTAAAAGCATTTAGCATGGCCTGTGAAATATAAATTATAATTGGACGAACGAAACGCATGAGTCATGCAAAAAATATGCAACTGTACTGGATTTAGCTTGATTCTAAACAATCGTCGACCGATTATGATTGGAAATGTCGGAAAGAGTGCTGAAGTAGCTAACCCATCACTAATACAATTGGTGTTTTGGCGTACTTTTAATTAAGCATTTCATAAAAAAGCTGTAAGTTATATTTTTGTAAGAAACATCGGCTATTCCCAACAAATTTTCGAGGGTGCCGTTTCTTTATCTTCACATCTCTAAGGTGTCTGGAAGTGTCTACTTGTACTGACATTTTTTTCTAAAATAAAAACAAATAAAACTTGTCTTTTTAAACGCTCGCCCAAATACGCACGCATACCATACACGATCTTTTTTCCCCGAAACAACTGTAGAGATTTTCTGCTTATTGCAATCAAATTGATGATCAAACATCGATCGACGGCTGGCGGAGTGATATACCTAGGAATTCGTCCACTGAGCCATGCTATCGTCGACCGACGACGAATTTACAAAAATCGAGCGACCAAGCTGATCCACGTGATGGTAGTAAGAACTTACGATGGACGTCGACCGATCTCATTCAACTATTAATCGATGGCATCAATCGGTAGGTTTTCTTTAACACTGGTAGGTGCGACTTCATTTTGGTTGGTGAAGGTGCGGGCGCTCGCGTGCTCATACGAATTGTTCGATGCTAATAGCCATAAATGGCTAGTTACGCTCGCAACTCGCTCCTCGGAGGAATTCAATTTAATTAAAACCCCCACTCTCCTCGAGTTATGAAATTCCTTGTTATTCTGACGTAAAATATGTAGGTAGTCGCGCGCTATACGTGACCGCATACTACACAATTATTTCCAGGGACCTTTCCGAAATTGCCGCTTATGTGGTGAATGGTAATTTGAATCGTCATACCAAATGAAAGTAGGTAGTATACATATTATAATCATTTATCTACCAGGCAGATAACCTGTCCAGATAAAATACTTGTTAGGTTTTCTAATAAGTAAGTTATTGTACGAGTAGTCAATTCTATTCAAAGAAGTATAGACATGGTCATCCTCCCTTGTATAAGTAATATGAAGACAGGAATCAAAATAACAGCGACCGACCTAGGTAAAAAGGTATAGAATAGGTATATAAGTTATGAAATAATACCTTTCTGTGTAATAAAAATCTGAAACAAACTGGCTTTTAATATACCGCTCTTCGCACACATAGCCAAAACGAATCCTATATTTCGTCGTTATTGTTGACTCTGTCGTTAATTCTTTAAATGTCTTTGACTTTACTATTACTCTCCTTTGTTACTGTACTCACAAACAACTCGTTTGCGGAGCGCTGTTTCCACAAAATCTCTGTCCCACGTCCAAGTGGGCGTCTCGGCGCGTCGCCGCATTAAGGGCAGAGGCGTTGCTTTTCGACCTAATATATGCACTGACACGCGTTGTGCTGTCCCGCAAATGCGCCAAACCTATCCGTGAACATACACTATTGTCTCGCGTACAAAACAAGCAGTGATGGAATATATTTTATAATAAGTACCTATTAAAACGACATTGCGAAAAATTTAGTGATTCTGTTATGATTGTGTCTTTTAAAATAGGTATTTGTTCAGCAATGTGGCGGCTATGTAGTTTGGAAACCTATAGGTTAGTAATACAAACTAGGTAACGCATTTGGAATGCTCAAATACGGTAGCTGATATGTACCTACAAAGTTTTCATAGTATACTTAAGATATATTTTTTTAAACGCGGTGGCAAAAAGGTGTTAATTTCCAAAAAAAATGATAAGTACCAGGTATGTACCATTGAATTCTACACCCGATACTCATCCAAACCCCTGAGTATTTTTCGGACTTTTGAAATCCCGTATCTTGTAGTGGGTATAATCCAGATAATCATTTGTCTGAGGGAGTCAGGTGAAGTAGGCGGTTAATCGCCCTCGGAATCTACTACTAATCGGCTTGAGTACTGCAGCGTATAACTACGATATACCTAAGTATTACAGGCTAAATCACAGAGAGTGTCAATAATCGCCTTGCGAGCTGGAATTTGCTCTATATCTGGATATGGTTCGGTCATGCGTGTTCGAAGCTCGGCGTTACGCATTAAACATTATAGGTCTAGGGACTGGGCTAATAACAGTAATAATGACCATACATAGCTGTACTTAACTCATAACACTGAACTTAAAACAATAAAGAGATTAATATTTTATGATAAGCAACTACATTAAATTAGTTCTACTATGATTCTACTAAATAATAGGTAGGTACCTATGCAATTCAGTGTATATTTTTGCAAGTATCTAATTATAGTACAGACATAGTAACATTCCGAATTTTCGGAGAGATTCTTAGTTAAATAGAGTGCTTGTTACCTTATATCTGTAACCTAATTAAACCGTTCATTATAATCAAAAATACATCTACGTGACGGATGCTATAAAACTGTACTATTTTGGTAGTTGTTAAGGTTTGCGTTTTGCGGCGCAGCGAGGCTTGCAGCCGTTCCTTTAGTGTTTACATTCTGTGCAGTTTATGAGCGAAACTATAATCGTTTTTATGGCCTAAACACTGCATTATGAACGTCCAGAAACATGCTTGTGACATAAGAGCTTACTATTTTATAATCATTGTTATTAGCTGGTAATAGGTAATTTACAATTATTATTGCAATCATCCAAAACTGTAGCCTATATTAATCAGTGATAGCGTAGCTTTCTATCAGTTAAATACTTTTCAGAATCGGATGAGTAGTTTCATTGATTACCTACCTACGTATAAATTTACATACTTTACCTCTTTATAATATTATATAGATAAGTACCTATAATTTAATCTTTCATTTTTCCGATGCTATCACAAATAACATGATGGGAATGAATAAGAAAAACGCAAGAATTCCTCACATTTTCCTCCAGAATGACAAACTGATTTCGTAATAGTTTTTGTTTACACGGTGATAAACTAATCCGGTTCTACAAACAATGATTGCGATATGATTCACGCTGTGAACCAGCCATTCGATGGAAGTACAGTCATCGTCTCACACTAGTAAACAAGGTGAGATCGTGGACAGACATTTCTTACACTTACACCATTCCTATTTATATAAAAAAATCATATCAGTTTTAATGAAGAAAATCATAAGATGTTTCAAGCTAAAAATGCACGCCCCTCCACGTGATTATTAAAATGTGTGAAAATAAATATTTAGGTAAAGCTGCACCGCTTTAATATTTTTTTTTATTAAATATTTTTTAAACTCATTTAAATAAACACGTTTAGTGAAGGGGCGTGCATTTTTAGAGTGAAATATCTCTACCTATCTGATTAGGTATTTTTAAGTGTTCATATTCATTCTCCATTTTGTCATGAGGGTAGAAACCAAGTTCTTTTGGTCCCAACCTATTACAAACTAGGCTTAATTAACAGCAGATTATATACATACCTAGAATGATTATTTGTTGCATCTTAACACGAGATAATAAATAAACTGCGTTCTTATTACTTTTCTCATTATTTTCCTAAAGAAGTGTATTCATGCAAAATGATAACCGATATGCTAAATAAGCGACAACTTGTTTTCTGGTATTTCTTACATTTACACTCAGTGAGTTAGACTTACAACATTATGACGTAATTGGCTTTTTTTGTATATTTATCATAGCTCGCGTCACATACGCCACCTCATAGACTATTCATTCATTTAATAGTGGTCAGTCTGTGCGCATGTGGTATCGTTTGTTTGCACTTTGGACTGGTAGAGAAGCTGTGTGTGTGATTGTGAGTGAGGTGAATTGCAGTGCACTCCACGAATTGACTAGACCGGTCTAACGATAAGAGATGGTTTGGGGTATAGATACAACTGGAAAAGCAGCTGAGCAGTAAATGTTACATAGCAGGTATTTATTAACAATTACGTTCACGTCATCATCATCATTATCACTATCAGCCTGTATCAGACACTGGACATAGGCCTTTCCCAATGTGGACAAAGTCGGATTTTCGGCTTTTCTCCTCCAGTCGTTACCAAGTATCTCACAACTACGTTTTCAAGTTCACGCTCTCCTCTTAATTACATTTAGACATTTTCTTTACCTACTGAAAGTGGGATTCACCGAAGACAGAAGATAGAAATATTCGCAGATAGAACGTCTTTGTAGCGAAAAGTAAATTGATTTTCGAAATATTGTTGTATTCGTTATAACAAATCACCAATAATTCAATATGCGTAATTAAGTAGTATGTGGGTGGAATTAAAATGCTCACAGAGCGGTTTGTTATTGTAATACCGATACCGCGGGTGAAGGATGTTCTGATAACTAATGGATGCTTCCTTGTTCAAGGTATTTATTTATCTTAATTAAGTAATAATATTTAAACAATACATGGTCTGTATCTACTAACTCTACCAATGACGATATTTTAATGTCAGGCATCAGCTCTTCCAAGAATTTTGCGCTCGCATCTTGTAGCAAATTGTACAGCAATTTGTCATACAAATATAATAATATTACGTACACGCATCAACTTGCGTACACGTCATTATAACGATGGAAACCATAGTTTTTCATTATGAAGTGACTACTTCATACGTAACGGTCTAACGTATAAACTCATTGGTTTCATATTGTAGCTCTATTATTGTAGAGACACAGGATTACCTGTGTCCTCTTTCGGACAACCTGTCATCTGCGAAGTCCTCATTTAGCCATTTAACGTTATACATAAATCCCGATCAGTTCCAAGATAAACAGCTGGCCTACTCCGAAATACGAACCTAACGTTTCGGCTCACGGATTGTCGTGATTTGACATTTCTTCTATCGTTTTTCTCTACGATTTGACATTGTTTTGATCGTAAATCGAATCCGTACTTCGGACGATCCGTCAGCGACGTATTTCGGAGTAACCCCCCAGGCACGTAGTATATTTCGGAGTGGTTAAATAAAGCCAGTGCACGCGATGGGCGCGGGGCATACAAATGGGTGGGTCCAGAAAGCCCGGGGCCCGCATCTGTTCATTGATGGCCGGCTCGTCAAATTGACGCGTTTAATTTATATCAACAACTGCTTCACTTTCCCCTCGCTAAATGTGTGCGTTTATTTAAGGAGAAAGCTTATGTTCTAATAGTCTCAAAATTTATTATGATTAGCACCAATGGCGCTATCTTACAAGCGATTTGCGAGCGTTTCCAGAGGGGCGATCGATGAACGGGTTCGCAGCGGTAACTTTGGACACTTGCCGTGTGCATGCGGAGCGACCATTTTGCGTACCCGTGGCGATTACGTTGGGCACACGTCAGACAAAAATTAATACAATTAATTAATTGCATTTGGAAGTCACAATTAACAATTAATTGTGATTTGTTTGTCAACCGCAAACTCTGGTACACGCGACGATCCGTTTATCGATCGCACCGCGCCAGGAACACGTTTTGAAATCGCTAAGGATACGGCCCTGCTGGCCTACTCCGAAATACGAACCTAACGTTTCGGCTGACGGATTGTCGTGATTTGACATTTCTTCTTTCGTTTTTCTCTACGATTTGACATTGTTTTGATCGTAAATCGAATCCGTACTTCGGACGATCCGTCAGCGACGTATTTCGGAGTAACCCCCCTGCAACGGTGAACTATTCGTGGCAACCCCTAGCATTTGGCGATGGCGTTTTCTGCTCGTTTATGTATTTTTTTTATGAAAGGTAGGTTTTTGTATTTTGAGTCATATTTACGAACTGGGATATTCACAAAACGGCGCTCGGCGATTTCGCGACTGCATCGCGTTTTGGCGACTCTCTGCGGTCGGACGTACCTAGCGACTGCTCCGATGCTAAAAGCGTCTAAATCGCCAAAAAGTAGCATGTCTGCGGTGTCCCTAAGCCAGATCTGTTGATCTCTTTGGAATGTCCTGAAAACCTCATCGGAGACTGCAATCGGTTGACACAAACATCAACCGATGTGTAAACACTTCGCAATATCTAGAACAGAAACATCAACATTGCGTTCAGAATGATGTAATCATCAAAATAATAGTTGAAGACTAATAAGACATTATTTCTGGAATGCTTACGCAAATCTATATACTTAGCACATTAGACGATGATAGAGCCAAGCTGTAGCCAGACTGCAGCTCATATACCTACGGGCTGGGATGACCAGTGATGTACCACCCTCGAACAGAAGATCGGCGTAAAGAAACTTTAGCTTTTTTTCGTACGATGAGTGAGCGAGCCAAAAGCCCGATTTTCCCCCTTCCCTTCCCCTCTCTCTATATCGCTCCTATTCAGTTCATCAAGATGCGGCGACGCCTTTATATTTTAAGCATCTATAGGCTACGGTAACTGCTGAACATCACCGATACCAATATAATTACCTACTGAATTGAGATAGGTACCTACTGATTGCCAATAAAATAAAGCTGTCGGAGAATATAAACGTTATGCCATAACCCATCAAAAGCAAGAGTAAGAATTTAAAAAAGTATTCAAATCTTAGGGCCTCCGCAGACTTGCTACTTTTAGCATCGGTGACCGGCGATTTTGTGACGTATCGATGCTGCGTCGCGTTTCTTCGAGCGCGAACGAGCGAGACGCAGCATAAAAATCGTCGATCGCCGATGCTAAAAGTAGCAAGTCTGCGGTGGCCCTTACCGAAAGCTTATTGGCAAGATTAGATTACGTCTATGTTTAGGTACGTGTTAGTAACTACAATCGAGAACTCATAATCGATAAACGCGCCACTATTCCATTGTAGCAATATTACGAAAATAATCTTTTATGTGTTGTTGTCCGCTTATTACGTAAAATATTGCATCTATTGATCAATCCAACTTTCCTTCCCGGTTATAGAAGTTATTATAACAAAGGCATAATGCGCAAGGGCCGTACCGAGACACGAGACCAGCGAATCCCGCGGCCGGGGCACGTAGGGTTACCATTTCGAAATTTTAAACGCCGTGACAAAATGTCCGGGCTTTTAGTCACAAAATGAAATAATAAATCCCAAGCGCAGTGCTCGTTTATTAATTACACGTTTTATTCCATCATAGTAAAAAAAACCGAAACAATTAAAAGCCGGACAAGGTTTGTATGGAAGGCCGAAAGTCCGGACATGTTCGGACAGATGGCTACCCTACCGCACGTCGCGTAGCATTCAAACTATTGTAATAGCTTAATTAACTGTATATTGTAGTAGTGTGGTAGTAACTACTTACCCGTCATTTCTGGGTAACATAATATTCGGCTTCGCCAAATTAACACAAAAAGAAAGCTAAAATCCTATTCTGCTGTTTTCGAGAACAAAAAACGTCTGTGAATATTGATAACCAAGTACTTTAACAGGGGTAACCCCTTTGTATTTGTCTTTAATGACTTAACAATCGGAGGGTTCTAATTTCATATCTCTATGAAGTTGAGCTCCCATTTTACTTTCACTTTATCTCAAACACGCCAAAGCAATAGGAAGTTCTGTTTATTCATAGGGTGGACTACCGCTACTTGCCATTTTATCTATCTAAACATAGAAAAAAAATCGCTGCTTAGCGAAATAGTATAATAACTTTAATGCATTTCAATGGCAAAGTTTAATCTACCAGCTTACTGTGTCCGCGCGCGAATGCAACAATAGAAAGCAGGTAGACTCCTGACCGAAACGGATAATACGATAATAATTGTTACAATACGAAAATGACACCTGTTAACAATTAAACAAATCTATGCGGCCTGTGTTTAGAGTACTTAACAGATTTAGAAAGGAATGCTCGTTGCCAAGACGGCTCGTGACGAGGAAGGCGAATGGTAAAACAGTTCTAATTGTAACTTTTAATTACACTCTCCCCTTGAGGCATTTGAGGAATTATTGTCTTGTGAGGCAATATTACTTACACGTTACAAGTATTATTCAGTAGCCCGAGGAACTTTGATATAATAGGTACTTAAAAACTAAGTAGTATGTACATAATTAATTGCATCGTTCAGACCAAGTAGGTACCTATAGGATCGTGTTATTGAGATATAAAATGCGTAGAAAATCGAGCCACTCTACATTATTTAATAAATATGTATGGTTGGTAACATTATACCTAATATAAAATAAAATTGACTTACATTTCATTTATTAAAAGCAAAAATTAAGTATTAAACCATAACAATTTAGGGATAACAAAATAGTAAATAGGTAAGTACAGTCGACAAACTTGACGCTTGACCACCTTAAGGTTGCATTTTGCGTGCAGTGACCAACGGCTACCTGCGACAGGCTTGGGTTCGTCCACCAATAGTATTGCAGTAAAGCAACACCAGATGTTTTGTACATTCGACAGTTCGAATGTTTATTCTGTATGTTAGAAAAAAAATGGTCTGTTGTGCCAGTAACAATTTTATCGAAGTTTAATTTACATTTTGTTTTACCATTATCAAATATGATTGCTGGTAATTACAATACACTATTTGCAATGAGGGCGAGGGCGAAGATGTGTAATGTTCTTAATCATCGAAAAGCGATTATTATAATGAACATATTTTTTTAAAGTACTAGCCCGATAGAGAATCATGTGTCCTGAGCGGTTAGGGGCCATCCATAAATTACGTCACACGTAAAGGGGAGGGCGTCGACGAAATGTGACATTGGGGGCCAATAATAAATTACGTCACACGTAAAGGGGGGAGGGGGTCGACGAAATGTGACATTGTGTGACAAGGGGGGACGGGTCCTAAGTTTTGTGACGTCACATTTAAAAATCTAATAATCTTAGTATAAAAACCGAAATTTGAACTGTCAACGATTTTTTTTGAAAATTTCTGAAATTAGTTTGACGTAATTTATGGATGGCCCCTTGTGTGAAAAGGGGAGGGAGGATCCTAAGATAAGCAATTAATATAAGTAATTTATGGATGGCCCCTTATCTGACAAGACATTCACAACACTCTTTAAAAATTCAAACGAGGGTAGCAGATTTAAACCCTGACTGGCCCCTCAAGGCCAAAAATGGGCTATTTGGCAAAGATACAGACAACTGTCTAAAATCTTACAACTCAACAGAAATTAAAACAAATGGTTTTACGAAGAAAGGCCTTTTGTTGCAACAGATGGTGTTAATTTTTTTGGACAACGACCCTAATGGGCGGGGCGAGCCATGAATATTGCTTGCAAGCGATAAGTTTTTGAAAGTGATCAGGCTTCAAGTTTGCTGATAGTACATAGATATCAAATAGGTCTTAAATTTGTTAAAGTCCTCTTGACCGAATTTCGGTCACGATGGCCAATCATAACGGAGACTAGCGATCTGCGCAGTAGACATTATAGTGCACAAGCGTGTGTGAAATCACAGGTGAATTCTCTCTTCCCTAACTCTCATATTCTGATGGAACAGCAATCCAACACGACCGGGGAGAGATCAGGCGCGGGACCGACGGCTTTACGAGCTCTCCAAGGCACGAAGACGATTCAAATTGTCACCAATGGCGTAGTAACTTTTATCTAATCTGTGCTAATGGTCACTCATCTTTGACTGTCCTTGCAAGCTTTGCTTAACCTCCGATTAGTGATTACAAATGGCTATGAGCGCCTAAATGATATTTAAATTTATTAAAAACCAAAAACAGTACAGCTCACCTGAAGGAAAATAAATGAGGGTAATAATATTAATAGTGGGCGGTCTATAGACAGTTTTTTTTCACCAAATGTTGAATAGAATATAATAGCCGGCTACACAAAAAGCTGTAATTTTGACTTTAACGCGCTCGTGTTTCGTTTACAACTTCATTTCTTTTGTCGAAGTCTACAACCTTATCTGTCCTAGCAGAGCGTCGCTAGTGTCCATACAATACTGTCAAAATATATAATTTATCTATTGAAAATCTTATTTCCTCTTTTGGCCACCGGACCAGCTAAGTTTGTGATACTGTAGGCACAGAATGCTGTATCACTATAATAGCGGCACGCTATGATGGCCGTTTTGACATGTGGAGGGGGGGAGAAAATGAACCTTATTATCACGGAATAAGACTGGCCATTTTAAAATTTAAGAATGTAAAAAAATGAATGTGAAAATGAATCTTATCTCTCCCCCCCTCCACATGTCAAAACGGCCATCATAGCGTGCACCTACTAAAGTCGTTAAGAAAAACTGCGTTATAGTAGGTACTAATATTGTGTATTTTGTAAAATAGTGGCATGTCTTGAATTCATGCTTTTTTATCATGGCTTCCAGATGGCGCTGGTAGAGGAGGCAGGCGCGGGCGCCGCCGCCGACGACCCTGAGGCCCTGCTCAACGAGTGGCTCGGCGAACTCACCGTCCTCACTGCGGTTAGCACATCAACACATTTCTTATAATAATTATTCCTCAAGCCGCGCCTGCCCTTTGGAGCAGTTGAGACCACCACATGTTAAATTAAAAGTGATGGCGCAAGGTGGCCACGTTTGGCCCAAGGTGTATTCGCGGTACCGCCGGTAACTATAGGATAGCGTTCAAGAACCTTTAAAAATTTTGCGCCAGCCACCACCACCTGAGATTTTGGCCTCTACCTATTGTGAACATCAACACATCATTTTCTTATATCAGATTATGTCCCAATATCCGTCAGTCGTCATTATGCGCAACGGCTTGTTTCTTTGTCTACGATGCCATTAAAGATGCAAGTAACAGCTGAAGCCCATCATTTAGCGCTTCGGAAAGTGCCACGTTGCCCAACATCGACACACACCACTAATCTCGATCACGAGCCATAAATAGTAGCATCTGGTCGAACCTCGAAATCGAATCCTCAGCTGAAGTATATGCCCACCTTCATTAATTAAATAAATAAAAAATATACCTATGTGAGTCGGCATCTCATATCCGGGGTTCCGTAACGGAACATATTTATTATTACTTAGTGTTGTTACTTTAAAAAAATTACAATATCTCAAGGTAAAAATTGGGTAAGTACTATGTAATATAGTTGGTAATAGTATAAGACGATACAAGAAAAAAATGAATTTTAGTTTCGGGGTGTGGCTAGCGTCGCGTGAGCTGCCGAAGGATATATCCCTCTCGCTTAGCTAGGACAGAACAGCTATGGAGTAGACTATAGTATAGTTATTTTTTGAAGGAACAATATTGTTTAATTCGTACAATTAAAATAATATGTCCCAGTGCACCTTTTAAAATAGATGAAATGGATGAAAATATTCAAATATATTTTTTTCGTTTTATATGGGATTTTTATGTCGAGTGTATTTGAAAAAAATAATTTAATTTCTATGTTGTTTTTATTGCTGAAGACAAAGTAAGTCAAAAGAAGACAAACGATACCTACAATATGCTGATAGATACGTATAACAATATTTCGATCGTATAATAGCCTATAACCAGCGGACGATCCAGACGCGTCCAACGATATCTCATTAGTCAAATTATTATGATAAAAATAGTTTGGACGTTATACGGGAGCAGATGAACATACATACATATCGGTCAAAATCATAACCCTCCGCCCACCGTAGTCGGGTAAAAATGTACATACTCTGTGTCAGTGACTGACTGCCGGATATGAGTATCTTTTTCATGTTTCGTAGGCAAAGGAATACTTTGGTACTTAACTTCGATGCCGATCATGAAGTCATCAGCGGTGTCATAATATTTTTTTTTACCATATTTAATATTTTTTTAAATTTAATTTTCAGTTTTTATTAATTTTATTGATTTAACCATGCATTTATTTTTTGTTTATCTTTTTATCTTTATTTTTTTATCTATCAAAATCACCCTTATACTGGTTACCGCCACAGGTGACAAGAGGGCTGGCTCTTTCCTTGCTCAAAAAATTAGCTTGACAACAGGAACAGCTTGAATACAGGGAGGACATGCAGCCAGTATCCCACGCGGACGGTATTTGTTTAATTAGGGGTAGGTTTTTATTTTATTGTATTTTATTTTAATTTTATTGTATTTTAATGATAAAACATGAAAAATAAAAATAAATATATATATTTTTTTAATTTAATTTTACTTTTATTTATTGTTTTATATTTATTGTGAAATTATAATAATTTTAATAATCAATATTGGACTATGTCTGAAACAAATACATTGAATTGAATAATTTAAATACAAAAATTATCACATTAACTCGTTAAATCACGGTTTACACCCGCTAGAACGAAAAAGATCCTAACATGGTAGGTAGGACCTGAGGGTTGGCCAGTTAATTACTTAAAATATACTATATTTATTTCAAGAAAACATTCATAAGATCTGAAGGCGTCTGACTCGCACATAAAGGGTTCCGTACCACCGTAGAATAAACACATCAAAAATATCAAGTTTGAGACTTGATATTTATTTTTAAATGTTATTATATTTTTAGTATTTGTTCTGCACCGGCAACAGAAATACACATTCAGTGAAAATTTCAACTCTCTACCTGTTACGGTTCGTGAGATACAGCCCGCGCTGACAGACGGACAGACAGACAGACGGACAGCGTAGGCCTAGTAATAGGGTCCCGTTAGCACCCTTTGGAACCCTAAAAAGTAGCCTATGTTCTCCGCCAAGACCCAGTCTATCTCCATACCCAAATTCATCAACATTGGTTCAGCGGTTTAGCCGTGAAAAGGTAACAGACAGAGTTACTTTCGTTTATAATATAATAGATTGAATAGGACGGACAAACATTTTCCTATCCATATCTGTAATGTTATTTTTTACGATAATTTATTGATGTATGATATATTTATTACTTGCCCATCCATACCTACAACAAACGCAATAAAGCGACTCCATTGTTTTGACAAGCAATGTATTCCTACTGTCGGCCCAAGACCATGCTGCAAGTATATAACAGTAAGCGAAATAGGGAGTTTTTACAGAAATGACACGAATAACTATGAAATGACAAGAGATGACACAAAATGACAAGAGATGACACAAAATGACAAGAGATGAAAAGAAATTACACAAGACAAGGAAAAGCAAACGAAAATCACGCTGCAGTGCAGGTCGTAGGTTCGATTCCTGCCCAGGACATGCATTTGTGTGCATGAACATGTCCGCATGTCCCGAGTCTAGGTGTAATTAAGTGTATATTTAGTTTGTATTTACAAACAAAAAGTAGTATATGTAGTAATATCAGTTATCTGGTTTCCATAGTACAAGCTCTGCTTAGTTTGGGATCAGGTAGTCATGTGTAAAAGAATTTCCAAGGATATTTATTTATTTATCATAGGCGTCGGCGGACTGTAAATACTGTACTGTACCTGTAATGTGGCACGACCGTAATATTTTTTCGTAATATTTTTTAAAAAATCCTTCACAGGTCCGACGTCGAACAAGTCCGAGCGGACACTGACAATACAAAGTTAGAGAGAGACATGGTTAGTTCAAGTACTTAAAATGTGAGATGGCGATATTGTGCGCGCGCTCGGAAATAAACAACGTAAGCGCCAAACCACATTTACTTGAATTAAAAAAAAACTACTTCATGAATTAAAATATGGTTGAAGGGTAGTTTAGATATCATTATTTGCTATGTTTTAGAAATAATTTCGTGATCTAAATCGTAAAAACATCGTGGTAGCAAGGAAAATTGTAAATAATTAGAGCTCATTTCATAAATTTTTTTTATCGAGAAAATTTCATCAAATCGTGATTTGGATTTAAAGATACTCAAGATAATATAGTCAAAAATCATACATCTAAATATAAGATTCCTAGTCCACATACTTACTTAAAGAAAAAGTAGAATAGAAAATCAACCAAATTTCGAACCCTCCTCTTAAATAAAAAAAAAACTATTGGTTGCGGTGCGATGGCGGCATGAGACAAATATTGTTGTATTACATAAGAATGTAGAGTAATAACAAGTATATTCTCAGTTATATATAATTACATTTCATACCAAACTTTGAATAGATTTTTATGGCTTTGAATAGTAACCGCCAAATTTCGATAGATTTTTAGCGAGTTTACAATGGGTTTACAAAGCATTTCTAGGAACAAAAGTGATTTGTAATTCGAGTGTCGTAGTAACGTCCATCATAACTTTTTAGTTTCCTCCTTTCCCTTGTACTAGGCATTGAGTTACAGTACGTAATACTTCATTGGAACGAGGCAGTGAAGCCCAACTTAAAATCTATCTAACTTTTATCACCCGGTCCCTGAAGGAAGTTAGGGAACCCTAAAAACAAAAAATATGGTTTGAGTTTTAAAAGGAATGATTGATGCTGTATCACAAAGTGGAACACGTGTGGCTTGCAGCCGGCGCGGGCGCCGGCACTGCAGCGTGCCGCGGCCCGCACGCCTCGGGACAGGTGCGCGAGCGCATATGCGCTTCTACCATGATTTCGCATCGACTCAAACTCCTCGTGTTAATATAGCCAATATGAACACACGACAACTTGATTTTCAACAGACCTTTCGCTCTATAACCGGTACCATTCCCCTTATTTATAATAATGTCTTTGTTAATAATTTCGGAGTGGCTCTGACACAAATTAGTAGGAAATGGGCTTTCGTAATGACCGACGATGTGCAGCGCCCATCTGTCGTGCGTGCGTGCGCTGTGTTCAATGGAAATCCCTAAGCAACTCTTATTAATACAATTTCTTTGCTTAGCAACGAACCACGTGTTAGGGTGGTCTGTTTTCTATAGACTCAATTATTAGACGCCCAATAATCAACTATTGCTCATATAATAGGCATTTGTTCGTTTCATTACAAGTGATTATAAACAGAAATAAGTGTAGGTACCTATTTTTAACATTGTTTTCATTGCTGGTCCAGTAGGTAATACATGCTAATAACAAAGACGTTACCAAGAAAGAGGGAGACATGTGACTGTCCAAAATAATATGTGCTACTAAATGGAGTCCATGGACACAGTACGACTCAGTCATTCGGTGAAAATAAGGTTGAAAAAATGCCAGTATTGCCTACACGGCTCATCTTTTGTGAATAATACACATCAAAATGGCAAAAGTTGATTGTCGAATTGCGAGTGCGAGAACAGATTGTGAATTTCGACTTGGAGTGATTGCAATGTTCGGAGGTACCATATCTGCTAAAATAATACATCAATGCTAATAACTATTTAAAAATAACGTATCAGTGAGGTTCGCAGTCAAACCGCAAACGTTCAGGCACAGTAATACTCAGTAGGTAGGTATATTCATGCATTAGGTACGTGTATGGAATTCGACCGAGGATACCTAATTTGTTTTTATGAACCAGTCAAACGTTTTGTACTGATATTATACAGGGTGAAGTTGATATCATTGGAATCCTTTTAAACTATGACTACACATGATTCAGAATATTTTTGGGAAATAAATAAAAAAATATAGATTGATAAAAAGCAAATAAGCAAACTAGTTAACTATTAAACCTTACCTGGGAATTATATATACATTAACATTTTTATCAATTGATTTATTGATTAATATTGTATTCCCTAATTATTCTGATTCATGTGTAGAATCACCGTGGATGCCCATGATTTCGAATTTACCCTGTAGAAATCCTATGAATAGGTACTTAATTCTTTATTGTAAGTACCTACCTACTCCAAATTGCATTGGGAACACATTCTTTGGTTGAAGGGTCTACTAAGTTTATAGAAAGTACATATTATATAGTAATTAGTAGGTAAAGTAGGTGGGTAACAAAGTCATAGTCAAAGATATTTTTCTTCTTTCTTTCATAATTCTTAATATTTTTATATAAAAGGAGGAAAATATATTTTACTATGACTTTGTTAAAAAAGTAGAGTTATACTTACATATGTAGGTACCTACTTTACTACATACTTCCTATACGCTTATTAGCCCCTTCGACCAAAGAGAACATAATACCCACTGAGATCAATAAGATGCTGGTCCCGCACATCTGTCGTGTAGATTGTGCGCAAAGGCAGGTGTTCCGCGCACCACCTGTTTCCCATTTTTTGCCCGCCTTTTTCGTACGAGTACACTTTCTGCCGGAGTGCCGTACAATTCAGAAAACTTATTTTGGGCCCGCAAGATATTATTTTAAATAAAATACACTTGCATCTGCCATGTAAATACATACGTAATTTTTTAAAAAGTAGCAAAATATGAATAGCAAGTTAAAATGTAAATATAAAAAGGGTGCTACTAAAGAATTTTGAATAAAAAGAGGTATTAAACGAACAATTGCTTACTGGGGTTTTTATATTTCCGTGTCAATGTTATTTGCTGTAATGCCGTACAGAAGTGAGGGTGCGGTTGTAAAACAAAGTAACTAGGACGTGTTTCAAAAGTAGGTCATTCGATTCCCCCGTTCATAACATGGAGCTCTACGGAGTGCTAAATGATAGGTAGGTGCGCATATTACGTCGGTACGTCCAAGGGCCTGTTCCAATTAGCACAGCTGTTTCTGTCCTAGAACCTACAAATTCATTGCTTCTACTACAATATGTAGATGACTCTAATAAATAATTAGGGACTACCTAACTACTTATACTCAAGGGTAGTCAAAGACGAAGTTAAGATATAGCATCAGATTTAGCACCTAGGTAAGCTAGGAGTTTGTTGAAAGTTAAACTGAGCTTATAGTTATCTAGGAAGTAGCTAATCTCTAGTAAGCTAGTCTCATAACTTTGGATGACTATTATGAATGTTGCAGGAATTTTTGTTTTCTATTCTAGCATCCCCTATTGCATGTCCTCTTTCAAAAGTCACTGTCACATTAGAATGAGGTAATTCATGATTAGAGTGAAGTAGATACGAGGCGATATCTCGGGTCGGCGGTGCGGGGCGTGGGTGCGTGCAGGCGGCTCGCCTCCAGTGCAGAGGGGGCTCCGGCCGAGGGGACTCGCACGCACACCACCACGGCACCCTGTCCCGTCATTCTGGAACCAAACAACGTAGCGTAGCGGGTCGTGCACACGTGCGCAAGTCACAAAACACGGTTGCTCATCTACTCGTCCCTGCCTCCCCCTGCCCTGCACTGCCTGCCGCAACCCGCCGCGCGCCGGGCCCGCACTCGTGGCTCATTTTGTAACTCTACTCACTTCACTTTGCTTCGCTCTACTCAGACTAGTCGTGGTCGTGCCCGCGTGCCTCGTACGCGCCCCGTCAGCTAGCGTCGACCCCGCTCTTTGTTCTGTTATTTTATAAAGTTTAATGTTATCGGGCGCGAAAAGTTCGTAAACGAAGTGAATGGGCGAGGTCACCGGTCTGCGCGGTATACCTATCTCCCTAGCCGTGGTGCGCATTGTGTTGTTGTAGGCCCGGCCCGCGCAGACTCCGTACTCGCTGGAAATAACAAACTCGTTTCCCTACCGAATAATGAGTGAATAAATACTTAAATCTAAATACCTTCGACTGATGCAATGTTAGTTATCTTATGGGCGGGCAGTGTGATTGTTTTATGTGCCTGACAAGACACTGCGGACAAAAAAAGTGCAGTGGAGAGTGTTGGTGTGCACGGCGACTGGC
The DNA here is from genome assembly GCA_947859195.1 of Drymonia ruficornis. Classification (NCBI taxonomy): domain Eukaryota; kingdom Metazoa; phylum Arthropoda; class Insecta; order Lepidoptera; family Notodontidae; genus Drymonia; species Drymonia ruficornis. The sequence goes on from OX401907.1 coordinate 7,821,615, forward strand.
GAGGCGCCGGCCGTTTGGCACGCTTTACTAATAGTGTGAAGTGCGGATCGTGAGTCATTGCACATTGCGATGTTAACGAAATGATGGATGTGCAACTAAACGATTCAACTAAGTGGCAGCGTGGAGGATTCCTGTCCACTCTTAACAGGAGTTTTCGATTAGCGAGTGGCAAATCCAGAAGCGTTAACAGCTCACCGACTGAAAATAAAAGCTTCGAACAAAGTTTGGACATGTCATCAACGGTGGGTGAACGATCGCTTAACGATAACATTTTGTGTAACATTATCAAACAACTCAAATAGCTTTACCGATAAGGCAAACATATAGTTGTACGTAAGCCCAGATAATTACTCGTTAAGCAAAACGTTGTGTGTGCCTACATAATAATTCAATAGAGATCATAACAGTCAATATTACCACTGTCACTATAGCACAACTATATACCTAACTATTATAAAGATACTTACAAGGAATACCTATCTACATAATACATACACAATAGGACATAAGTACATACATACCTACATAATACATACACAATAGGACATAAGTACATACATACCTACAAACTTACCAAGTTTATTGTTTGAATACAATGCATTCCCAACTTTGTTTTGGGATGCCGGCTTGTATGTGCATAGATAATTAATACCTCAACATATAGGGACCTTCATTTGAATTCATGGCGTACTGTTACCACGATTATGGCTAGGGATTAGTTACTGACCTATTAAGGGCCTGATCTAAACATCGCCAGTAATATAAATGAGGCGAAATATTGAATGTATTACCTATTTCAGGGGTTGAACTCTTCGAACGATGCATCGTCGGCGCTGAGGCCGCTGGAGATCGTGGCGCCGCGTATCGACACTTATAGGTTCTCGATGGCTAACCTCGAGGAGACGCAGGACGCCGACCTGGACGCGATACTAGGAGAACTTTGCGCCCTCGACTCCGAATATGATGAAGAGATATCCAGGGTATCCAGGGTTTCCTCGGGTACGTAAAGCTCTGAATAACTGAGATTCGGCCAAATACTGACACTTCTCAAATGAAGTCCCATTGATGTCTAAACGTAGAGATTATTATGCTTTTTGCTGATAACTTTATTTTTGAACGGCGCAGCTCTCTTACTCGAATTGTGTTTGAGTAGGTATTTGGCGGTTATACGCTGGTTTCCTCCAAAAGCGGTGCCGTCATATAACGGCCGCACTAGAACATTGGCTATGTAAAAAACGGTGTCCAATACCGCTCTCTAGGAAACCGCACCATAGTTTGTTACATAGCCAGTGCGGCCGTTATATGTCTGCACCGCTTTTAGAGGAACCCATAGCTTTAGTCTAACATTTATAAAACATCGTTCATAGTGCATATTGTATGTACAATAACATTCGATAGGTCCTACAATGAGTAACATACTGAATGTGAGTACTACTTATTAGCTATTCTGAGACCGAACTCTAAGGTTTACATAACATACTAACAGACAATTTACCATTTGACATAGCTAACTATACAATACATTATTTATAGTAAGCTGTCCGACAACACCGATGATTTGCATATATACATTTTCAAAGTCTGGCAACATTCAATGCACTACTTACCCATATTTCTCACCCCACGAGTCTGGTGTCAATAACTATCTTAATTTTCCGTAGCCTTGTCGTCAGCGTCTAAAGCCAGGACTGATGGCACCAGCGATGCATCTCAGAGACAAGATAAGGAGTGCAGCGACGGAGCCTCCAGCATCGCCCGTACTGACTCCCCCGACAATGACTCAGCCTTCAGTGACACCGTGAGTCATCAAAACCAAATAAATAAAAAAATATACGTCACGACTTTTATCCCCATTCGGGGGTAGTCAGAGGCTTGAGTGACCATACACCACCACATTGTGTTATTAAGTCAACTCAAAGCCCACGTTTCACCAGATAGTCAGAACCTAACGTGAGAGGTGGTGAACCTTGTCGCCGTGTATACAGGAACTGACTATTACTTAATCCCGAGGGATAGGTAGGTTTATCCACGATGTTTTCCCTCACCGTAAGCGAACTGTAGGTACATTATGCACATCGTAAAGAATTTAAGAATTGGATGATAAGAACTGATTGCTTTTTTCAGGTTTCCATGTTATCCAGCGAATCGTCTGCCTCCAGCAGCGCCAGTTCAAAATGTAAATCTCTAAAACTAAACCTTCATCAAACTCAAAAGGTAAATATTAAAATCATCCTTTTTATATTGGGTGCTTACGACTTGATGACATGATTAGTTTTAAGAATGATTTTGGATCTGACTCACCGCGCAATGTACAGCCGAAACAATGGATTGGCTGTACGTTGCGCGCTGCCAGATTAAAATAATTATTTTTTGCCTATATAATTCTAGGACGCAAGTTTCCAGCAGAAGGCTGACAAAATAAAATTAGCGCTGGAGCGTATGCGTGAAGCCAACATTAAGAAACTGTTTATAAAAGCATTCTCAATGGATGGATCCTCCAAGAGTTTGCTGGTAGACGAAAAAATGTCCTGCGGATATGTTGCGAGACTCCTGGCCGATAAGAACCACGTCACTATGGAACCGAAGTGGGCAGTCGTAGAACACTTGCCGGACCTTCATATGGGTAACGTAGATTTCAAAATGTCTCGTGCCTACTGCGATAATCTCATTTTCTTTTTTTTTTTCTTTTGCTGTATGCTCTAGATTTCCCTAAACTTAAAATTATTCATTATAATAATATTATGTTCTTCTCAGAACGAGTGTACGAAGACCATGAAATGCTAGTCGAAAATTTAATGTTATGGACGAGGGAGTCAAAAAATAAAATTATGTTTGCCGAGCGACCCGACAAGATATCGCTTTTCCAAACACCTGAAAAGTTCCTATTGACTGAAGATGATAGAGGTAATTTACAACTTCAAACATTAATAGGTATTAATATTTTGTCTCTATTGAGTACATGTGTGTATGTAAGCACGCTGTACTGTGTAGGAACCTAAGTACATTACTTTTGTTATGTTTTAAGGTTGGTCTAGCGAACACGATGAACATTCTAGACAAGTGATCATAGAAGAGTTCTTCGGTCAGAGCGGAGGGAGTACAAGCGCCATGCCGTCCGTGTCGGGGCACCCGGTGCCACCGATGGAAGGCCCTCTGTACCTGAAGAATGACGCCAAAAAAGGGTGGAAGAAAATCTACTGCGTTTTGCGTCCGTCCGGTTAGTAGCTGACCCTGAATCGCTGAGCTGTGTGTGGCCACACTTTCTTACTTACGCAAAGCGAATAAGCAAACGCGAATTAATTTTAATTTATGTTTAACGCTGAATTGTATTTAACCCCGATTTTATTTGTACTTATTTAGGATTATACTACTCACCCAAGGACAAGGTGAAAACGTTGAAGGAGCTAGTGTGTCTGGCGACGTTTGACACGAACGAAGTTTACTTAGGACTGAATTGGAAGAAGAAGTATAAATCACCGACAGATTACTGCTTCGCCATCAAACACCCGAGACTGCAACAACCAAAGAGCGTTAAGTTTATCAAATTCCTGTGCGCAGACGACCAGCGCACCCTTGAGAGATGGGTTGCTGCTATGCGGATAGCAAAGGTAGAGAAAGATTAGGTTTCAAGTGTACGTTCAGCAGCGAAGTCACTGAATCGATTTTATAACACAGACAAACTTTTACCAGCATTGCATACAAATATCAAATAGATTTTAAAATGTCCATCTTTTCAGCGACGTTCATTGCTGGTTTTGTTTAGTTAATACAAGGAATGTCCAGTTGTAACACGTTAATATATGTCAATCTTGCAGCACGGCAGACAACTGCTGGAAAACTATCGTTCGCTGGTAGAGGAGCTGACCCAAGAGGATTTAGACCACCTGGCTCACGCCCGGTCCTGCTCCGTAAGTACACTTTCATCAAAACACGCTATACATTAATTCACTGTCTTCTTGTCGATGTCGCTGATGGAGTTCTCTCCATCTTTCAATCTCTTTTGGTCTTCCTCTTTCTGGCTTCCCTTCTTATTTTTTTAGTTTTTAGATGTTATTATAAAAGTGTCATATCTTATGAGATGGCCTAGATCTTTCCTTTTCTATAGCGTTGTTTTTTTATTGTTTCTATTAATGTTCTCCTTTCTTTTTTATTCTTCTATTAAGTAAATCCTGTGATCTTTTCCATTCTCTTCAAAAATCAAATTTTAAACGCCTGCATTCAGTGTAGTATTCTACTATAAGGCTATACATTCCAAAGTCTGAAAGACTCTTAATTTGCCAAAAAAATAACCAACTGTCTATCTGAATCTTTGTAAACGATAGTGCACATGAGTTTCCGAGATCTATTGAGTTCTAATTTGTACAGATCACGTCAATCCCGACCAAGACCAACGGCATCGTGCCGGCCGGCATCAGCAGCCCCGCGCAGTCCACCTCCAGCAACGCCAGCGTCGCCAACTCCGACATCAGCTGCGGAAGGTTAGTACTTCGAATCTTCTGAACCTCCTTATGTAGTTTCATGTACTCTTCGGAACTTTAGTTCTTTCTGCACGTGTATTCTCTACTCTATTTCAATTATTATTTAAGCAATACGCTTCCTGCTTTCAACTGCGCGCATTTTTAACCAAGAAAATAAATTGAGATGTCTTCAAAATTATATTATTGCAGTCGCGTATTGTATTTACCTATACTTTATTATGTGTAATATGAAATTGCGAATTTGATTATTTTATATTTTCTATTACGAATGTCCCAATGAATGCTGCATAGCATTTGAGTTATATTCGTTTTATGTTATTCCTTTTATTATACGTATTGTTTGTTATAGGTCATGTATTTGTATGTACCTACAATGTTATAATGTTGTGTGTGTTAATGTATTTGTTTACAAACATGATTAAAATATTGGAATATGCAGACACTCGCGCGCCTCGTCGTCCAGCTCGAGCGGCTGTCTCTCCGACGGCGGCACCGCTTCTGAAAGCGCATTCGACTGCGAGTTTCCTATGGGTAAGTAGCGGGTTGTATGAATACCTACTCCACCAGGGAAAGTATTTCCCGTTTATAGAAAGTTCCCGATTCGAGTAGCAACCTATTTTTCCTCCTTTCAAAGCAAAAATACGTGTCGAACGTTTTTCCGTCAGCTTTTTGCTCGTGGAATCTTGTTCGATATATCGGAAATTGCTTTGGAAGGAGAAAAATTTGGCGAGGTGCTATCGGGAATCATAAACTTTTTGTCAACTGTAAATACCCTCGCAGGTTCCGCGACATATCCCTGAAAGATTACTTCGTATTTAGAATAGTTTGTGTAGAAATAATGTTTATCGTTGAATTTCAGGTACAATAAAACGAAAGCCGTCCATGAAGCCTAATATTCCATTGACTTGGATGACGCGACAACTGAAGGAAATGGTGGAGAAGGGAGGGGAATGCGGGCCGGAGGATGAGGAGGGCGGGGACTCGGGCACGCTGACGCGCCGGCCGCGCGCCTCGCGCCCCGACGACTCCACGCTCAAACGGCATCATACCATTGGTGAGTTCTATTACCCAAATATAACTCCTACGCGAAACCTCTTTGTAATTATATACCTATATTAATTTTAATTCTAATTGTAGATATAAAAAAACCATGATATTAATTTATTTCCCAATATTTCTACAGATTCGTCAGAAACTGCTGTTTACAGCAGCACCAGCAACCCTCGCCTCAGCGCTACCAACAGCCCGGTCCGCCTCGAGCCAACATCACCCACGTACGGGCACTATGAGAGCATCCCCCGTGACACAGTGTACCGAAACAGCGCTGACAGTGGCTCCGCGCTCTATGGATACACGGCCATTTACGAAAAAGTGCAAAGGCCAGAAGATGTACCCAACGTGGAGGACTTGCCTTTGCCGCCGCCTCCAAGCGAGGATGTCCCCGACGCTATGTTCAGTTCCACTTTGAGTTTAGACTCGTTGCCACCGCCACCGCCTCCGCTCGAACCAATAGAGGACCTCACTGGCTCGCAGCTGAGTCTCCCGCCGCCGCCACCGGAACACACTATGGAAGCCCACACGGCTCCCGGCCGAGTCCACGATATAGTAAACCAACTCACGGCTCAACAGATAGAACAGGCCGCTCGCGCGGGTCAGTCCAGAATTAGCGCCCGCAGCGCCGAGCCGAGCCGCTCATTCCCGCGACAGCCCTCGTTGGACAGCGTCACTTCTGAGGCGTCACGGACGTCCTCACTCCACTCCGATAAGAGTATCAGGCAGCAAAACGTAGCATACGGCGCCTGCCTTGTTGAATTGCAAACCAAGAAATTGAGTAACGGAAGCCCCTCCGTCCAGAAGAAATTAACAATCACGGAACCTCCTAAAGAGCGGACGGGTTCGATAAAGAAGGTCAACTTCGCTGACGATCTCCCAACGTGTTCCGATAGCATTAAAAAGAATAAGAAAATAACGTTTAATCTAAAAGAGCAACCGCCGGCGTCTCCGCGCAAACCGCTGCCCCCGAAACGCAACGAAAGTACGCGGTTGTCGTCCCCGAAAAAACTAGCCGACTCGAACAGCAACCCGCCGAAAGAGTTCCTCAGAGATTTGCAGAGGGTGATGAGAAAAAAGTGGCAGGTGGCACAGAAATGTAAGCTGGAGCCGGCGACGACGCCGCACGAGGTGCTCGGCTTCCGGGAGTACCCTCTGGAGGAGGACTACAAGGAGACGAGCGTGTCGATGTGGGTGCAGGAGCACTACGGCGGCGGGGTGGAGGACCCGTTCTATGAGAACGTGTTCGGGCGCGAGCAAATGCCGCGGCGCGAGGAGCCCAAGCCCATCAAGAAGCGACCGCCGCCCGCGCCGCCGCGCCGCAGCGAGTCGACGCACCTCACGCACGCGCACGCGCCCGCCGCGCAGCCCACCGTTTGATTAAGGGACGAGCGCTCGGGCTCGCTGACTTTCCTAGACATGTGCGATGTATGCTCGTTGTGGAAGTAAAATATCAGTTGTGCGATTACCAAAACCAGTACTTGAATATTGTATTGGGTCGGTGCACGATGAGTTGTTATTTGCGATTAGTCGCAGCCGCGTCCCGTAAGCGCATAACCGCACAGCGATTAGAAAATTCTAATAGGTGACTATTCTACAATAAAATTGAGCTCTCTGGAGTGAGGGAAGAGGCCGGACGCGCGGGGGCACGAGCGTGCCTCGCGCTATGTAGTTTTACCCTGTGATGTGAACGTGACCAATTTCGATATACCTACTTGTTGTTATAATTTTGAAATCAGTCTAGAAATGTATAGTAATCTGAATGGCGGTGCTATTTTGAAAGGTAATAACTAAGGTGTGTAGGTTGATTATTGCAAATTCACTCGTAACAGGCACCTACCGTTATTGATTGAACGATTGAAAGTTAAGTCCATCCTTTACTAGCCAAATATTGTTGAAAATTATCATTAAAGGGATTTAATGCCATAATTATACATAATAAAGTTGAGCGCGTGCCGAGTGGCTCGCGAAGTGAGCTCGCCCGTTGCCAGTGAATTTGCAAAATGTATTTTTAGCACGAGTTGGAGTTTTGTCAATTTTATTTTATGTTCCTTCCTAAATAAATTATTGTGTGTTAATAATGAGACTCAAGGCAGCATGAACGTGACGTTTTCATAGTTTACAAAGAGGATTGCAATGTGATTAGTTTTTGAAATCGGTGTGTGCCATACCCATAATTTGTCTGTCCGACCTAATGTTCATTGGTAATTTGTGAACTTGTGAGCTTAGTAACATATTAGCTTCAATTGTTATTATAAATTAATACCTAAATTTGAGATGTTGACCGTCATGACTCGAAAAATTTAGTACATGCCACACACGATGAGGCCGCCGGAAAGATCCGAACTGTCCGGCCAAATTCGACGTGTTGCTAGAAATCCGGGACTGAAGGCCAAGCGGCCTGTCATTGAATGACATTCAATCGTTATCAATGTATCGATGCACTGAGTGGACTGTTGGACTGAGATCCAACCGGTTCGGCCTCATCGTGAGTGCCTCGCATAATGTTGAGAGGCAATGGGCAGAACCGAAGGCCGCTGGGCACAAAGGTTCTGGAGTGGCGACCACGACTGGGAAGACGTAGCGTGAGACGCCCCTCTCCTCACAAGGTGGACTGGTAACCTAACATGCCTGTGATATGAGTAGCGAAAGACCACGATATATGGAAGTCAATGGGCCTATATCCAGCAATGGTTGTCGCTTGGCTGGTGGAAAGTCATCTTTACGACTAGTCTCAAATAAAGTAGGTAGTATACTACCTATATGTATGGGGAAAAGCAGTAAGTAAGGACCTACAAAATATCCCTCCGTACAAACCCTTGACGCAGGTGGTAATGTTGTTTCTGCGACGGGACACGACGGTGAAACGGGACGAAATGAAATATTATACAGAACTCCAATGTGTCTGATCTCACTGTAACATCAGTAAGCGTTTATTTATATTAGGCTGTGATTACGTCGTGTCTGGCTTTTTCTGGTAAGTATCTAACGATCTTATATTTACAGCAGCGGCGAAAAATAATTGAGAGTACCTATTTATACGAAAGGACGCTTTCTTGTAGTGTACCTATAATTATTATATATAAAATAAACCGATTAAATTGTACCTATCTATGTTCTTAATTGTTATTTCCAACATTGTTTTACTAGCTGTGCACCACAGTAATCGTACTTGGTTCTAGTGTAGCTAATTAGCCTATGAATTAAGCTTGAAATACCTGACTAGGTTTAATGATTTAATGATAGTTATTATCATAATTTTTTAGTGCGACAATTATGATTTTACCTTTTTATATATCTCGCTGGGTCTGTCGAGCGGGGACAGTGTAATGGTTGTTAGTGTTACGAGGCCTTATTAATACATTAAAATGTAACAGAAACTAGCTAAATACAGCTTTAGGTGCATAACATTATTGTAATTTCATCGTCTTAACCAATGTCTCCACGACTACGTACCTAATGTAGATTTACTTACTCTGTCTTTGCTCGCGGTGCACTTGGAATCATTGCCTGACTGTGTTTTTATTTGTAGTTAAATTGCATAAAATCTAGCATTCCTTTCCGAGAGGTTTCCACATTTTCTAGCAGTTCTAGAAAATAAATATTTTTTAATGATTATTTAAAATAAGTTAAAGCCAGAATAGTATAAAATTAAAAACGACGTGATTGTGGCATGGTCTTTAACGAATGACAAGTATGTCAGTAGGTAGATCTGCACAAAATGTATGCTACTGAATGTGACTAGACTGGTAAACTACACAATTCCATCCATCTACATGTTCGGATTGTTAAGACTGAAATATAGTGAAATCCGTTTCTGACAATAAACTTGCGTCCAAAATATTGTAACAACTCCAGCGACGATTACCACATTAGTGTGTGCCACTTGTTGAAATATTGTTATTGAAAATAAAAATACAACGTGTTAAAATAATAGGCCGCTAACTTCTTACCTATTGAAAACCATTGGTCATTAATGAATACTTCATGAATTCATCGTAACTTCGTGGCGGTTGACGATACCGTCGCCCATCTATGTTAGAATTTACCATTTACAGTAAAGACTTCACAAAAATAATAATATCATTATTCCTTAGAGTCTCTTATCAAGCTTCGGCGTAAAATAATTGTATGGGTATCTTATTGGTTACTCGGGTGAGCGATAAGAGCGATGTACAATTTGGCGTACAAATATTTTACGAATAATCGAAGGACATGCGAGCGTAAAATTCATGATAGAGTCGCACGATTATTTTAATGATATACGGCGGTTTAGCGGAGTGGTATGGTGTGACTATGCTACCTCCACGCTAATTATTATCAATATCACCGATATACCTATGTTAAATCGATGCTAAGTTATACCTGAATACATTTTTAGAGACGTGTACTGTACCTACGCGACCGGATCTTGTGTTCAACTTTTTCCACTGTATAAAATCTAAAATAATAAGGACGCTCCAAAAATATGTATGTAATCATATTCTGGTTATTTAAATAGGTTGATTTAGGTTTACTAATCATCATTATATATGGAGCAGTTACAATACCTAACGAAGTTGCCAATGCTCTATTAATTTGCCTAATATACTTCGTAACCTTTGATGTGCCGCAAATCTCACACTGAGACTTAGGCTTGACGCAAACGGGCCACCGACCACGGCCACCGGAGGCGGAGGCCAGTAACAAGCAGTTCACACGCTTTTTCATGCATTTTATAGAAACTCGCCGCACACGTGTAGGTGTAGCCGGTGACGGTCACTCGCTAAGCAGTGTCCGCGACTGTTAACTGCTTGTCGCTGGCCACCGGTGGCTGGGGTCGCGTCGATGGCCCGTTTGCGCCGTGCCTTAAAATCATGAACAATCGCTATATAATATACGAACGAAAATGTTTCGTTTATTTATTTGGGGATATACCTGCCTATAGGTACTTATATGTTACTGTAACAGGTGTCTAAATTATTGAAAATTAAAAATAAATATTACCTACCTAGTTGAGCCAAACTCGATATGGATTTTGTTAATTATTGTTTTTAGACATATCTTGTTTGGTGGTTTATCTAGGCAAATACGTCCCAGAAAACACTGTTTCATGTATCTATAAATAGGAAATTATTATTATTCACAGCAACTAAACGTTAGATACGGATTGTATTTTCAGAATTTCGAACAGACTACCTATCTTATGTGTATTTTGAATAGGTATTGTTTAGTAACCGATTTTGTGTAAACGCATTTATTAGTATTGTTAAATTAAAATATGTATGTTAAAATTGTACAGAACAAATTAATTAATTATACTATTAATTCTTTGTATATTTTTAAAATATAACGAAATTCCAAGGAATTTGACGTGATTTTATTTAATTTACCTCCAATCTCGGCGGAGTTATGATAGAATACTCTTAGGGATAGCACAGGCCAGATACTTGGTATTCTAAATCAGAATTTTGGAAAATTCCACCCCTAAGAGGGTAAAATAACAGGTGAAAGTTTGTATGGGGGTCCCATTTTTTCTAAAGCTAGAAAATTAGTAATTTCAAAAATAAAATTAAGATTTTCAGCATTTTTGAAAAGTCAACTTCCGAGAAGTTTGTACGGTAACCTCAGGGCGCACTTGTCCAATTTTTATTTGACCCGGTAAATAAATCTACGGTCCCCACTACTAAGGGCGTTCGCTAAGTGAAGCGGGCGCACGCGGCGGGTACCCGCCTCGCGTATCAGTATTGAAAGATAGTATGAGCAGCGCTAACTGGCGCGGACGCGTGCAACGGGTTTGTAGAAGGTTTTTACACGCGCAGCCGCCCGCTCCGTGCACCCGCTTCACTTCATCTTCACTTAGCGAAGGCGCTAATACCGCAAACAAGATACAAAATTGAGGACCATTTGAAGTTTGAACACAAACAACAAGACGCAAAATGTCATTATTTTCGTTTGATAAATAAATAAAGTTCTCTACTACTTTATAATCAAATATATGTTTTATATCTATATTTAATACTTAAATTGCTGTTATTTATGTTACTTTTACACTAATTAATGCAACCAGGTTATATTGCATTCAAATAAATATTCAAAACACATGAGAAATGGATACATCCGAAGTCGAATGTAAGTTTATTTATTCTATGTACCTAAAATACTTACCTACATATTTTATTAGTGGGAAACTCAGACAGACCTGGGCCTCAAGTCTCTTAACAATTGTCCGTTGTAATTCGTAAATTATTTATAGTTGGTCGGCATGTTGTCTGACAGAGGACTGCTAAGAGATGGGCGGCATCATGTCGACCGCCAATGAATCACTAGCGGTTTTTCAATGGACAGTTGTTTAGAGACTCGAGCTCTGTTGATCTGAGGTGGGTGATAAGTATAATATAATAGTAGTAATAGTAGTAAGTATAATTTATTCCATTCTGTGACGTCTCGTTCCTTAGTAAAACCGTTACTAATGGTATCTCCATCAATGCACTATTCAGTTGAATGCAAATGTCTCAAAATCACTGGCCACCTGGATGCGGTGAAGTGGCTGCTGTGGCACCGGGACTACCACCACAGCGCCGGGCCGCTAGCCCTCGGGGACTGGGTCCAGGACCCGTTCGTATGGCTTCATTACGTGGAGAGCTCAGACGGTGTACTGCCTAAAGAGAACGTGCTTTTGTGAGTACCTATTATGGACTATCAGGGTCAAATATCCAAGCCTTTTTGTTTGAACGGTACAGGGCAGGGCTGCACTAGTAGCACAGCCGGGCGTGACAAGACAAAGCGCGAGATAAATGGATTTGATCTCATTCTTATATGTATGTACCTATCCATTATGTAAGAGAGAGTGTGACTCGGTGCGACATCATATTCTTAGCACGTGTGCTAGTCCCCTAACCGTAGCTCTAGCTAGAGTTAAACATTGCCAAACGAGACAGTGATGTCCTTGACTGTACATAGATATAAGACTTCCTAACATTACTACCTCACTACAACTTACCCTACTTGCCTGCTATGTATATGATATTATGTAGACTCGGCGAATTAAAATTTAGCCGATCAATGTCTACCGAACAAGGGCTGCAGTACTGCATGTAAATGAATTTAACAACTGTAGAACATCAGCGCACAGACGAGGGCAAAAAATGGTCAGCTCACATGTCGCTTGAGTAGATTGGGTATCTGACGTCACCATTATCAGTCCACTACAAATAAAAATGTCATGACATACACATACACACTAGGGGTCTATGGTCACCCACTCCAACGTGGCGTCCCCCTAGTGGCAAAAATCCTGGTGTTGGTGAATGGTTAACGACCACAGAACAGTAATTATCATACCATGGTAGTGCCAAGCTAGATGCAGCCATGACATTTGGAAGGGCATCCGCAATAGTCGTGATCCTCAGAATTGAGTGAACGAGGAAGAAGAAGGCAGAGGAACGATGGATGTTACATTTGTTACTAGGAATCCAATTTCTTTGCCAGGAATACAGCCACCCGCTATTGGGACATCCACGATGTGCAGCGGTACTTTGTTGGTGGGCTCCATTGTGAACAAGTGCTGTTCACCTACCAGTACCCTGCCTTGAAGATGCCGACACCTCTCGGCAGACATAACTGGAAAGCCAACACTGCGTTGAAACTACCTCCTACTACGTATCAAAAAGAATTTCACAGATCATTTGAGGAAACTCTTAAGGTATCAAATTTCTGATAAACTAGCTAGGTATTCACCGCATTTGCGAATGTGCAGAACTCAATGGCGCAGAGTAAAACCTTTCTTTGAAGCGCTCCTAGAAGCTGAAAGGATACGCGTGCCAAATTCGAGCTTTGCATAATTTAAGTAGAGAAGGGCTGGCGCCCTTTCGGAGTTAAATTAATAGTTGGATTACCTAAGACCCTTCTAGGTGGTACGTACATCTAGAACATGTTGGAGAAGTATCTATAGGTAGGCTTACCAGTAGAAAGCTGGCTCGACTATAAGGTAATCACGGGCTCACGAGAGAGATCTGCATTGCCTCGCCAGTCTGATATTGGCAAAAGAACACAGCAGTTAGGTTATGGTTCACATAAAAGGAATACCTTAAGAGTATAAAAGGCATTAGGTAGTTAGGTACCATTTCCTTCGCCTAGAATAACAGCAACATAAGGGGCCATCCATAAATTACGTAACACGAATTTCATGATTTTTTTACCCCTTGTCACACAATGTCACATTTCGTCGACCCCCTCCCCCCCCTTAGGAAGTAGGAGTGTGGAAGTAATTCAAGGATATTCACCAAATTTTCTCGCTCAACATTCGGCAATAATTGCGGGCGCTCTCTTAATATTGAAACGATTGAAGCGACCCCGTAACATGCGCCCATGCTCTGTATTCGTCCCTAAAGATGATTATAATTTTATAATAGAAAATGGAGAGTACTGAAGCACAAATGGATCGATTGATAATTTCTGACCAACTCATAAAGATTGATCGTTTGGATCACTTTAAAAGGTTGACATTTTTTCGCATTCTTTTAAATATACTAAGGTAAGTTTTTTTCGCTTGTTTTCCGTTTGTTTGATTGTAAATATCTGTAAATTTGAAGATAAGTAAACATCCCTCTACATGCTCCCTCTGAATGACCCTGATTTTGAAGACTAAACAGGCCCTCTAGCAAAGTGATTTGTCTAAAGAGATTCTACAAATCTTTACGCTCCAGTGTACGGGAATGATATAATTAGTGTTCGTGATCCCTACATTTAATTGCCATAAGTTGTAAGTACATTTAAGGGTAACGATTTGTAGGAACGCTTGTAGACACATCCACATTGGCTAGAACAGGAGCTGAATAGGTAGCTATTGATATACTTTCACTACTATCGTAGTAACAATGACAAAATAAAAACCGTATTACTACTAATAGGTATGGGTAGTAAGACTAGTAGTAAAACATGTAATAAATAACACGGGAAACAAATGATGATCAGACGTAGTGTATTCGTGAAGCTTCCAGGATCGTCTGCAGTTGGCGTCCTTCGAGAATTTATGCTGCAAACGACTAGAAGGTGTGAGGCTCATACAGCAGCTCGCCTGTTTCAATGCAGATACCCTCAAGTATCTATTCCTTTGGAGATTCGTTTTGCCGAACGAAAATCCTCTTCTCATCAACTACAGCTACATTACCGGTTTGTCTAATTTACGGCCGAATACTCAAAGGCTACTTAAATATTTAAGTCCCACTTAGCAGTTTGAGACGTCGTTAACTGACATTTTTTGTATGGCGTGTCAAAGCAAAGCAGCTCTCAAATTTAAGTTGTGTACGAGTATTCGGCCGTTAGTTCATTACATCAGATACCTCTCTACACTGTGTAGTTACTTTAGTAGCTGTGGAAACTTACGGCCGTGTAGAACGTACCAGAAGGACCACGTACTGGAGGTTTATTTCTCAAAAGACTTACTGTACGTACGGTGTAAAAAGGGCTTTGCGTGACTGACGGTCGTGAGTGATGGGACGAGACGTGTTACAATGTAATCGTGTATGTAATCAAAATGGCACACAGGTGCTTGATGCTTTGATGCTTACTGTTAACAACACTAGTTATTATGTATAATTTACGAAGCTTTACCAGCAACCGTAGTGGCGTATAAGGTAGACTCTATAAGTCTACACCAATATCAAAAATAAGATAGCATCTCACCACCCTTGACCTGTGTGAGACGTGACTAAAACGAATTCGTTTTCATTCATAGGTATCTACGTTACAAAAATGAAACAATATCATTTGCCATACAATAATTCACATTTACAATTTATTTTCACAATTTAACCAAAACCTAAGCAGATAATTAATTATGGAACACTTGACATAAATCACGCTGTTTTGCTTTCCTGATTACTTTTAGGATCAACATCGTGAGCGGCAGTCATGATCGCGGTGGCAGTTGAATTGGCAATTTTACGATACTGAAAATTAGGTAAATTTTTCTGAGCAAACTCAACGGTTTCCCTGAGACGATCGATGCCTACGGAGGGCGTTGCTCTAGTTTCCTCCTGACACTCTTTAACGAGATCCTTCATGTCGCCCTCGGCAAGAGGAACAATTAACTGAGTTGACCTTTCGAGATGTTGCTTCAGTTCACTGTCTATACGGAGAAGCTTTTCTTTATTGGAATTAGTGCGCCACGGCCTTTTGGGATCAGCTGTATTCAGTATTACGGGTTCAGGGGGCTCCTTCTTGATCCTGGAATAATAAAATAAACATTTAACAAAAGTGAATGTCAAACGTAAACAATTAAGGAAAGCTTACATTACACTCACTTCTTGTTTACGGATAACAGTTCCCGTAACTTCCTTTCGTTCTCCTCCAACAACTTCTTGTCAGGTTTATAGGGATTTTCATATACCTCATTTTCGATATCATCTTGCCGGTCCTCGTCTTGGACTTCTTTATCGAACTTTTTATGGAAGTCCTTCACTAAGTCTGAGCATCGCTCCGACAATCTCGTTTCAGGTACTTCAATCCCTTGCAAGAGTTTGGATATTTTAGATTTGTCTTCGTCCGTAGTCATATTTCCTCTATCATTGTATATTGTAAATGGACTTTTAACTAAGTGAATCACAACATTGTTGCTATAGCAACGCATCCTGCGATGACGGTCGTCTTGACAACAGCGGGATGTTGTGTCAATACGATAAAAGCATGCTCATCCATCATTCCGAAGTCGTATTCCCTACATCATATCCCAACATTCCATTGAATTTATAATATGTTACATCTGAAAGGTATGTAATTAGTCCCCCGATGTACACTGCCATCATACCAAGTAATGCCGCACACGGAATTAAAAAACAAAACTTGAAACTTGGACAGGTTATCAGCTTAGACTAATTACTTGTCTAGACCGAGTTTTGCGCTGCAATCGCAACGAAAAAAACAGGCCAGATTTGAAAGCGATGTGTGCGTGTCACGCACACAAGTATTCGTAGACTATTGTTTGTCAAGCGCGCTGCGTCACTGTTGATACGTGCTGAGTGATACCAGCTTTTGAATATTTCCCATAAAAGTAGGGAAAAAATATGTTTTGATTTCGAGGTGTCTAATTAAAATATAAATTCATTTAATTATGATTTTTATTATTCACATACCTACCTATTACGTGAAATATATTTGTAATAAAAACATTACTGTTAGGTTAAGGTTATTTATTTGTAATATTCTAGTTCAAAAGATAACACTAAAACAGAGTAGAACTGTAGTGACACCATTCCTTCCATAACAAACCTTGAAGTACAGAAGGTTTTTAAAAAGAAATGATGATACCTACCTTATGATAGGAGTCCTGGAGAGGACGGTGTAACGACAGAAGCACTCAGAGTCCTCCTCCTTTTTTGAAGTCGTTTAAAAAAGGCATGTAATGAAACCGACTTCTTTTTTATAGCATTTTTGGCCTATAAAACACTCCCTTCGAACCTAACCCAGACAAGTCAAATGCCCCGAAGACCCGAGCTCGCACGAATTGAATTGAGCTCTCTGATTGGTTCAAATTTAGACAGGCGCCCGTCTATTTGATGTTTCCTAGTTTAGCTTGAACTACATTTTTTGAAGAACATGTTGAAGCTTCAAAACGCTAAAATGTTTATGAGTTGTAAAATCGGTGGCTGAGTTAGTAAATTTGATGGCGACTTATCAGTCAAAAGGACAAGTAATAATAATTGGTGTTCTTTATTTGATGTTCTTATTTAGGTAGTGTTGGAAATAAGACGAATTAGTTTATTAGAAGCTTTCATATTTTTCTGTGGCTTAGTTATAAAATTAGAAGTCAAATTCCCTGGATTTATAATTCCCCAAAAAAATAGCAAACGCTCACATGGGAATTTTAAATTCAATTATCAGGAAACCTTGTCAACATGGCGTCAAATGGCCGTTATATTTTTGAATAAAATTACACTTCATAAATCTAATTGTGTCTTCACCAAATAATTCTTTCGAGTTTACTTACCGATGATAGGTATTTTTTTTTTATTTTTTTTATTCGTCCCCTGTAATTTCTGCATACTTTTATTGCACATATTGTCATTTTTCTACGGCAAAAAAACGGTGTTCACCGCACACAGTCAGTGTCGCTACTGAGCGGGCGAAATCAGTTTATGAGCCAACAGTTGGCTGATATTTTTTTTGGCGTTTAGGCGCTCGAACCCTATATCTAGACCATATATAATCAAAGGTTATCAGTAATGGCACACAGTTAATCATTTTCGCTGCTTAGAGTGCAGATTACCACAATTTTTTTTTTTTATTTCCTATTTTTCCGATTTTTATGTTATAAAAACTGTAATTTTAGTATTTTTATATAAAAAAAATATTAAATGATATTTTATTACATCATTTTTGGGCGATTATGAATTTGTTTGCTTTCTTTGACATTTAATGTCATTATATTTGTTTTACTTTTAAAACTTAGACAAAGGTACGCTACATGTAGGTATATTTTAATGTAGGTTTTTGTAGACAAAAAGAGTAGCCGCCAAAATACAGTTTTTTTGCCAGTTTACAATGGTTTTACAAAGCGTTTATAGGAAGAAAAGTCATTTGTAGGTAATACCCGTGTAAGTCCATCATAACTTTCTATAAATTTGGCGGTAGTAGTCCCTTTCTCTAATCTGTGGTAATGTAATCTGTACCCAAGGAAGTTTTAAGTCTCTAACACCTGGAATGCGGACTTGGCAGCAAAAGTGAAGCCGACAGCGAGATACCATACTGAACGTTGTTTCCTTTGCCAACAAGAGTGACCATAATATTTTGAAATTTTGAGAACGTCCCCATGGACATCTAGTGAAAACGTGCTTTTGTTCCGAGATTGTTATGATAGGAAAATAATAAAATAAGGAAAGGGATGTTTATTTTCTTAAGAACATGAGTAGGTACAATAAATTAGTCTGCGGTGGCCAAACCACACGAGTGCCT
Source organism: Drymonia ruficornis (assembly GCA_947859195.1). Taxonomy (NCBI): domain Eukaryota; kingdom Metazoa; phylum Arthropoda; class Insecta; order Lepidoptera; family Notodontidae; genus Drymonia; species Drymonia ruficornis. The sequence continues at coordinate 7,840,076 of OX401907.1, forward strand.
GTCTGTATCTTGGCAACCTAAATGAAGTTACAAAATAGTATTTAAGATCGTAGATTTTGCCACTTTGTAATATAAAGTAACATGACACTTCACACGCTTGGACGTTGTCTAGGCTCTCCATATCTATGGTTTTTCCAATACTTATCTTTCCTATACTTACTCTTTTTCTATGCTATAAAAGGTACCTACTACTGTTAACATGTTATGTTTGATTTGGGCTGTGCAAGTTGTGACAGACGGACATAGAGACAGATAGACGGACAACAAAGTTATCATATTAGGGTTTAGTTTTTTTCCTTATTAGGTACGGTACCCTAAGAATATCTAACTAATTAGACCATAAGACAAAATTAAAGGACAATGGGCAAAACTGTATGGGACTTGGTCCAAATATCCACCACTGACGAGACCTACGTAACCCGATAGACCACTAAATACTGAGTAACTTTTACAAAGACAGTTCAACAAAATAAGCTGTAAGTAAAAAAATACGGGTAGTTTAAAAAAAAATATGATTTCACCATTAGTATTATGTTTATACATTTTTTTCGAAAGGCAACAATATAAATACTCTTACTAACATTAAATAAAAATAAAATAAGCTGTCAGAAAGCAAAAAATGCCGTGAAAAGTTTTTATTATTATTTTTGTTACCTGATGAAAAGTGAACAACAAGCGCTTCTATAAAATAAATAAGCAGGTACCTTCTATGCGTTACCTTACTTTTACACTTATCATCAGGTAACAAAAATAATAATAAAATATGTTTCACGGCATTTTTTGCTTATTTTATTTTTATTTAATGTTAGAAAGTGTATTTATATTGTTGCCTTTCGAAAAAAATGTATAAGACATAACACTGGTGGTGCGTTCCGATCACTGTTAATTTTGTTATTTTCGTTATTTTTGTCCACAAATCACGTTCCACTCGCACCAACTTGTACTGAAAGTTATCATTATTATCGTTTTTAACACTTTTTGTGGACGAAAATAACAAAAATTACGGTGAATGGAACGCAGCATAAGTGTGAAATAAAAAAATTAAAATATTTTTTTAAACTACAAATTGTTTTTTACTGACAGCCTATTTTGTTGAACTGGCTTTGCAAAAGTTACTCAGTATGTAGTGGTCTATCGAGTGACGTAGGTCTCGGAAGTGGTGGACATTTGGACCATTTTTGCCCATTGTCCTTTGTGCTAACGAAAAGGAACAGTGAGGGCAGGGCATTTTCCTTTAAAACTCGTGTTAAATTAGGGACATAATCTGTCGGCTTAAAATGCTTGCTGTATATGACGGAATTTTGGGTAATTTTTCTGTAGCCAATAGGTATTTGTTGTAACCAATTTACACGCCCGGGATCTGTAAAAGATAAAATTGTTTTTTTGTTTTTTATTGCTTAGGAGTAATCGGGAAGTGTAAAGTCAAAAGTCGTCCCAATTGCAAACAATTTCAATCGACAAACCATCGGTCTCGGCCTTTATTTTATATTGTCCATCAAGGGTTGCAATGCTGACCGCGCTGTGGAGCCCTGAAGCTGCGCTGCGCCGCGCTTTCGGCCATCAACAACGCGCCCAGCAACACACTCATTACAGACCGTGGCAGTAATGTACTATTAAAAAGTAACAAAAGGGTAAAGGAAAGGGGCCCCGAGAATTACATTGCCTGAAATGGTTAATCTGGCCCTAGACGTGCGCGTTCCTCGAGCGTGTGAACGACGCGAACGCCGTGTGCGAGCCCGGCGAGCCGTGACAACGCGGCGTGAGCGTCGCGTTTTACCAGCGTGTGGTCTGTCGCGCGCTGCAAATGCGACCGACTTCAAAAAGTAGCGATGTAGTCGTGCGGCAACGAAAAGCGCGACTTTATCGCTGCAAACAGTTCCCGTGGACGATATTCCTCAGTTAACACAGACACATAATAAGATTTATATTATAGTCCTTTTTACTAGAGAAATTTGTGTCACCCGAACATCTAAAATGTACTTAACGTGGAAAACATAGTTACCCACTTACCTATGTTAAGATAATCCTTAATTCGGATAATATTCGCTTTTACACTCTTCCATTACGCATATTCTACCCATTTTTATGAGAAAATTCAGCACAATCCTCTAGATTTAAAATTAGCTGAAAATGTCGTGTGTCACGCAAATTGACGTTCTGTGTTTCAAGTTTTTAATTTTATTTCTGCTACGATTCCTATAGACATCACGGAACTGACAATTACAAGCGAATTATTAAAGAAGGTAAGTACTTATTTCCAGATATTTATTTATATTTGAAATTTTAATCTTAGGATATTCTTATACTTTACCATAGGTATTTCATTAATCGACTTTATTGTTTATTATTCTTAACATGAAAATGTACCAAGTTTAAGGTGATCGAATAAATATTAACTGGCAACACAAGGGATGAAAGGTTGTACTGTTAGAAAGGGAAAGAAGGCGCAGTTATAGGTATCTGGCTCGGACCGGTTTTTATAATGCGTGCATCGTGGGCGTTAAGTCCGTCACATAAGGATTATTTTTGATTAAATGAATGGAAAATAAAGTTTGTAGTCCACAGTCATGTTCAATGGTATTACGTCGATGTCTGTACCTATCCCTAGATGTTTCGAAAAACCCATGAAGTACTTATAGGTTGAGTCAGTCAATCATTAGCTATGCGTAGCATTTGTTTCAGTTTAAGCCAATAAATAGGTTTTCGACACAGAAATAAAATAAACTGTATGTTGGTTGTAGACTTATTATAGGTAGGTTATTTCAACGATCCTAAAACACCGGTAGTTATTGTATTTGTCAGATACCTACCTCACAAATATATTAGAAAATAATAATATAGATACAGTCACCAGCACGTCTTTGTAACATTTCCAACATAGGGTCTCTTAATTATGAGTATCTATAATAAAGAGAGCTCAGCTTATTTTGGAAATGGCACTTTAGTGCAGGTGACTGTAGTTATACATTTTGCAGGGAGTGGCCAATACATACCGAGACCGAAAACGAGGCATTGTTTCCTCAGGAGTCTCGGAGAACTTAGGAATCTACAGGTCCTTGCACTCGAGTACTCGCACATTGCTGACGGTACAGGGGGAGCCCTGATTTCTCTGTTACCTGTCATAAAAAGACCACATTTCCGATTGCAGGTAACTATACAGCGCACGACATATCCCGCCGATACATAGTCGGCGGGTCCGCGCGGGCGGCTTATTTTGAAGGGCGGTGCTTCTGTGTGTAAAGCGCTAAAGCCGCAGAAACCAACCCGCCGACATGTCTGGTTGGTCAGTCAGAATAGCAAAACGCTATCGGTGGCAGTTCAATGGCTAAGTGACTCGGCGCCCAGGGGTCAAGTTTTATCCACCAAATATAGTAAACGTTTACGTCTGTATGTTGCCTTATTTTTCTACACCACCAAGCCAACTAGGCGCCTGTCAAATGTGACATCACGCACAAAAAGGCGGTATGCGGGCGGAGAAGCGATATTCCATCCGAGCGCCTAGTTGGCTTGGTGGAGTTATTACACCAGAGTAGTAAGTATTAACTACTTCACGTTATTCCAGTTAATATGTCGTGAGGATCAGATACCAGGCCGCGCCGACGCAGCCCTCGGCACCGGCGGCTACGGGATACCAGACACCGCATGGAGACGTGTCACCATTGCCTGCCCAGACATCTACGTGCTTATGGTTTTCTGTTCGTATTGCCTTTATTCTATAATAGGTGCCTATAAGTCCATAAGCTTTGGCGGGATGTGGAGAAGTGATGTTGTCATTTTTGTTTTCATTTCCAAAACATTTGCTTGAATTTTATTATAATGTTGGTGGAATAAATTGTGCGTGAGTGTGGGCAATTGGAACAAAAGTGGTGGAACATGATTTTCGGGTTCCCAAGAAGGCTAGTAATTTGTCAAATATTCGCGACTTCATGACTCATTCAAAACGCTCTCTTTATTATTGACACCCGTAATTTAGAGTTCAGTTTATGTTGGAAATGTTTAGATGTACACGCGCCTGTACCTACTTCAAATTAACTTTGTTTTTTCAGTTAAAATAAGGGACTATGACAACGTAAGGCGGTTCCTGACGCCGAGTATTCCTCTTCATGAGACACACCTTCAGTTGGGGATAGATCTCAAGATGAGACAACGACAAGACTCAGATATAAGCTGTTTTGTGCGTCATATAGCCTACCAGTACGCCAATACTTTAGGTAAGAATAGTTTAGTAGGTAGTCATTTACTGAAACGCATTGCATGTCGTACTTAGGGAAGCTACTTTCTTATATACCTACCTACATACATACAATATTGAGCATATTAAAAACCTTTCCCCCAAATGATGGACTTACCTACACTGGCATTTCAAATCACTTTTGTTCGTGGAAATGCTTTGTAAAATCTCTTTAATTTGGCGGTTGGTTTTTTTTATAAGACGTTGCCAGAAACTGCCATGGACAGAGTGGTGTGAAAGAAAAGAAGGGAGGCCTTTGTCCAGGTGGTACGGCCCTATAGGCTAATCATTTTTATGGACCCGAATAGTATAGTAAGCATATCTGCCTACTTTTTAAATCCCGGGTTGTATTGTTACCTCGTTTCAGTGACATTCAGCATGCACCAATGGCGTTTTGCTCCATTCCCGTTGCGACGTGTTTTCGAGCTCATGCCACACTTGGTCCGATTTTTCTACGTCGGCAGGGTGGAAGACGATGTCGATCTACGAAGAATGTTACAAATCGTAGCCTGCGGTGTGTGCGATAGTTAGTATTTACTTAACCGTGCTACTACTCTTCCTACGTTTAAAGAACAGCTAGTATCTATTGAATGAACCATATAGATAATAGGTAACATAAACTGTGTCTACGTAAAAAAAAGAGATTTTAACCAATTTTTCTCATTCTGTTCGAACCCTTTTTTTTCCTTTGGTTCAATTCGTAACAGCAAAGCTCTCATGGGGCAAATACACTCTCGCGAGTACGCCTCATGGAGGCCCTCGCGTGAGCCGCGCCAACGGAGGCTACACGAGTGCTGCCTATCCACACTCTCGTTTTATTCAGTGACAGAGTTGGGCACTAATTATTGATTAAATTTTCAATCAATTAAACTTTTAATCGTAATTGTTGCACTCTGCAATTAATTTATTTAGATTAAAGTACATTAATTGTGAGGTTCAATTAAAATCAATTGCAATTATTTTTTTTTACTGTGAAAAAATCTATTACAACTAACAATTATTAGCCTCGTACAATAGGTACATGTACACAGATATCTATTTAGGTGGATGCATGTATAGATAAATAGGCATATAGAATTAGATACTACTTCGGTGAATGCGTGTTTAGGTAGGTAGGTATATAGAGCCAGAATCCCAAATCCCCCCTACTCTTCCTCTACCCCCTCAACCCCATTGCTATTCCCCCCCTCCACGTAAATAAAAATTGTTAATTGGGAGAATTACAATTAATTAATTGTTAATTGTAAAAAATACAATTAATTAATTTTTAATTGTAAAAATACAATTAATAAAATTTTAATTGTAAAAATACAATTAATTAATTGTTAATTGTAAAAAATACAATTAATTAATTGTTAATTGTAAAAAATACAATTAATTAATTATTAATTGTTAAAAATGCAATTAATTAATTGTTAATTGTAAAAATACAATTAATCAATTGTTAATTGGGAATTCTGGAAATCATAATTACAATTAATTAATTGGAAATTGGAAATTCTGGAAGTCACAATTACAATTAACTAATTGTGACTTCCAAAAATTAACAATTATTAATTGTTCTGAAATTTAATTTTCCCAACACTTGGTTCGCCCGCCTCCCGCCACGCGTCCTTTGACTCCGGTCAAAAAAACCGACACGGAGCGGAGCACCCCGGAGGCGAGGCGAGACATACAAGAGGAGGCGAGCGCGCAATCTACACTCTCGTGCTCGCGTCGCCTCCTCATGCCTCCTAGAGAGTCTGTAGCCGCGGTCAGAATGTGTAATTAAGAAGTACCTACCTACCTACCTAATTTGTTTCATAGGTCGTTTTATATATTTCAGAACTAAAACAAATTAAAGTTCAAATACAAGACGACGAAGCTAAAAAGGTATACTGGCAAAATGTCTTTGAAAACTTGATCAAAGAATATTCTGACATTATGCAGTTGTATGACATAAACTTTTGTATTGGTATTTACAAGAATTAATATAAAATAAAAATATAATTTAAGTTAGTAGGTTTCATTTGTAGATTAGTCTTGCCCACAGAGTAAAAAAAAACTAAAGAAAGAGGTGCCCTTATTAGATATACATGTTAAGAAAACCCTGTCCGACCCGAAAACGTATTGTTGGGTATCGAGATTAGATTCTATTTTTGTAAAAAAAATCTTTTATTTTAATTTTTTTTCTTATTTTTTGAATTTTTTATATTTTTAGCATAGTAAGTGTCCCACTGCTGGGCAAAGGCCTCCCATATTTTTTTGGAAAACAAATACCCCGTTTACATTAAAAAAAAAGCATTAAATGACGTCATCACATACTTCGTGGTCAGAGGTGCCGCCACAGGATCTAACATAATCACTTCCGGTAACGGTGTTGTCATATTTTTAAAATTTGCTACATTTTGAGGGAAAAAGGGCAAAAAAAAATTGGCATTTTAAATTGTCATTAATATGTTTACTATCATGAATATTTTTTATTTTATTAGGTCATGTAATTGGGAAACCTAAATACCGGTTTCGGCTCGGACAGGGTTTTTTTAACATATTGTATGTATGAAAAAAAAACGTGGTCATTGTTTTTTCATTTTCAGTGTTCTAACAACCGGTAAATAGTTGAACTACTCGCTTCGTTTTATGTCGATGTTAGTACTAGGCAGACTTGCTTAGGGCCAGTCCCCTTAGTAATTGGTCCATGGTCTTGCCAGTCATAACACCATCATTGGAACTATCTAATTGGAAAACAAGCGCTCTCTTTACCTGTAGGTATATTAGGAATTTATTTTCCATATAACGGGACTAAAATACGTTGGTCTAATCGCCAAGTCCAATTCGTCAATACTAATTGTGGAACTAAAGCTGCGTATACGCTGGGCGAGTCGGATCATGATCGCATAGCGTAGACGAACTTAGGAGAAATACAAATAAGTGTTCTGCATGAGCTCCGTTAGGGCTCGAAACGTAGACAAGCTGTTTAGAAATAATTCCAGGTCGACAGGTAGTCATTTCAGGTGTATAATAATTCATATAATAAGCTCGAGACGAAAATATCACTACTTTCCTACAAATGGTCCGAAATGTGTGTAATTTGACTGTAAATTAAACAACATTTATGTACAAAAACCTCAAAACAGAGATTTATTTTTATATATTTTTTATAAATTTCGGTAATAAATAACGTTATTTAAACAAATTCCTTGATACATACATCTATTAATGAAAGATAAAAGCTCTGTTTTCGTCCTTTATTGCTTGCGTCCTTTGATACCGGGCAAATTACAATGAATGGATATTAATAATAGGAATACTCAGTAAAGATTAGCTTTTTTAAAAAGTTTTATTTACATAACATACATAGTCAACTGACAAGAGTAGCTATAAGTAATAAACTCAGTAGCGGAGACATTAAGGTTGCGTGAACGTGACATATGTGGAGTTCGCAGCACGGGCGCGCCGGCCCGGCGCAGGGCGCGGACGGCGACACAAGCCGCCGCGCCGCCAGGGGCGCGAGCCCGGCCAAATTAATTCACGAAAGATTTGAGACAAACGTCGTTGCTAGCTGAGTCTCTCCTAAATAATATAATTAAAACTAAATAATAAAGTATCTATTCAAATGAAAGTTACAATTTATATGATGTGGGTAGTGTTAAACCTCGAAACTTTTGATAAACCATTACGAATGTTAAACTTAGCGGATGTAACAAACTAACATAAATTAAAACATAGGGCTTCCGCAGATTGCACACGTCTATGAATTACAATATGTAAGAAACCCTCGATGCTAACGTGGGAGTCAATTTATGTCATCAGACTATCCGCCCTTGGAGCAGTTTTCCTGGGGCGCTTATTGGGTTAAGTTATAATTCATGTCGGGCAGATCCACACATGGCCTAACAAGCGCGACAAGAAAAAAGCTCATATTCACGTTTCCTGTCCACTATACAAAGTTTAATAACAGGAAATCAAATCCATTGGTTATATATTATTTTTGTTCCGATCCACACGTCCAGAACAAATCAAATTGGAATGACAAGTACACTTGCGATCTGAATTCATGACTCCAAAGGTAGGCGCTGACGTGTGGTAAGGAGTCGTGGACAGAAGACGTGGTAATATTTTAATAAAACATCTATTTATATACCGAATTAGGTTCGCTTTTTACGGAAAATGTATACGTATAAAAATCTTTTGACATAGGTATCATATTATTTTAAAGTTAAATAGTAATTATCTACATACACATAAACCAATTAAAATAAAATGATACAAAATATATTTTATCAATATTTCAACAGCTACCGTTGAACTTGTTTACAATCCTTTTGTTATAAGTAGGTGTGTTTATTGCAATAACAAGAGGATTTGAAATGTATTGTACGAAACTAAATTGATAGCATTATGAAATTACACAGAAACTTAAATGATTTAAAGGAAACGATTATTTATGCTGGAAGACTTTACTGTCTATCGCAGAAGTATTGTCGGATTATTTTGGATGATCTAAAGTATATAATTAAATACAGATTTAAATACTACTAAAATGTACATACGTAAATAAATAGGGTATTTTCACAAATTACCTTTATACAGAGTTGTCAAAATAATACATACATAGATAGATATATGAAGTGAATATAATAAGCTATGCCAAATTAGGTGTATACCGTTTTGTATAAAATAATGTATAGTAAATAATAATAACTCAATACATACGCAAATGATCAAATTGAAATCATGAGGGTTTATAAAGAACAACCGAAGAGACACTGAACAATAGAGCAGTAAGCTAAATATTTGACAATGGTTTAATGTGTAGCAGTTGCAAGCACGGCGTCAGCGCCGGCGCCGGTACTCAATAACCATGATACAAATACTAGGGAAAATCAACGTACCAATTCACACCGAGCGATACCCATCAAACTGAACTCCTACTAGCTTCTTTCAGATAATATATCCATTACTGATTAAAGTTGAAACACCGTTTATGTACACAACTTATGACATCAAAACTTCTACATTAACGAAAATAATGTTGTAATGAACTCTTTCATAGGAATTGTACAGTGGGTCATATATTCGGCAGTCTTCGGCAGTCGCAATGTGATAATTCTATGTTAGCATTTGTGTAAGAAATGTGTAACAAATAAACAAGCCACGCATCATTTGTGTACATAACATATATCAGCGTAATAATTACATACTTGCGAATCTTGCAATCAATTTATTTATTCTACAACTGAATCTTTTAATTAATTATTACTAGTATGATGAATGAACGAACGAAATATAAAATAAAAACCAGAACACAATAATTATTGATGTGATAATCCATAAACTAGGTATGTTTTTATAGCAAAATAATGATTATATTGTACCTCGGGAATTGCCACTAATGATAAAATCAACGTAATGCCTTTCCAGAAATCTGTTCAATTATGTGAGACAATTTTGAAGCAAATTTAATTTAAATCTTGATAATAAGTATCGCATTAAAAATATTATACAACTTTTTTCTAGCTTCATAATAATCTTCCGTTAAGGATGATTCTAATATATAAAAATATAGAAGACATTGTATGGGGGTGTGTCAGACGAGGTGGCGGGGCGCGACGGGCCCGCGGCGGGTTGCACTCGTCAGTCCTCGCTGCACGAGTCCTCGTTGTCCGCCTCCTTGATGTTCGTGAAGAACGAGGTCAGCGCCTTCATCATCACACCTGCAACGCAACACGCACCGCCACGTCACACATACATACACTATTTCACATCAGACACACGATACGCATGTCGAAACATATTTTTTATGGATATGTCACGTGTGTATGTAGTAATTTAAACGTCATCAACTAGTAAAATTGTCGCTTTGCGCAAGTACAACAAATATTCATTATAATTAAAAAATAATAGAAGTTACCTTTTCCTTCTGGTTCTTTTTCAGAGACCTCCCAAGCAATAAATCCATCCAATGAAATCAAATATTGTTCGTGCAGATACTGGAATATTTCTAATGTTAAGCCTGCAATTGACAAAATACATACATTTGTAATATTTGAATATCGAAATCATAATTCAATTGAAATAACTATGTGACACGAAAAACCTACCATTCGGGTATTCTAGCGTACGTATTAGCTGCTGTATGCCGAACAAACAGCTGGCTTCTCTCGTCTCTTTCGTCTCGCCGAATTCGTTTATCAGACCCGCATATTTGTTCATACGGTCTTGATTTAAGTGCCGCACGTCGCGTGCTTCGGGACCCAGCGCGTGTTGGCATATCGCTTGGATTAGCGCTCGCATGAACCAGTCCTCATTCACGGACTGGCCGAAATTATCCTGTGATACATTAATGTATTGCAATGTTAATAATGTGCATAATTATAGATATACTTACATTTTGATAATAACACTCGATGTTTTTATGTCCAGTGTTCTTTTCAGACTAATTCAAGTACATAATAAAATAGTGTTTACCTGGAGCCATCCTTTGATACATTCGAAGCTTTGATCATCATTCATAAGTTGAATCAGTTTACTTTGAGTTTGAGCTGGTGTCAATATCTTTTTCGCTTCTTCAGAAGCCTTAGAATCGCCTTCCAAAAATTCGAATTTATTATCCTCTAACCATTTAGCCACCTATAAACACGTTTATTTATAATTAAGAGGCAAGTAAATTTCATTAACATGTGAACTTAAGTTAAACGATTCTCGTCAAATCACTCGGCAGCCATGGACATACCTGTTCTTCATCCATCCATTGTTTGAGCTGAAGTCCAGACTCCTGCCATTTGCTTTTAGTAAAGGTAGGACCCATACTGTCTTTTAGTTCTCTCAGGATGGCCCTCAATAACAAATTACCATGTTTCTCAGCAATTACAATATCACAAAGGCTAAAGATTTGTACAAATGTGATATGCTGAAAAGTTGAATGTAGACAATAAAATTAAATCATTTAGTAACACCAGTTAACTGTATTTTTTCATTGGAAGCTTATTTAAAAATGTGTGTATTAATACTGATATTTCATTAATATTACTCACCTTCTTTTCAATTTGCGGTGCAAGAAACTTTCCTAAATTATCGTATAACATTGGAATATCAATGAAAAACTCAGGCGCAAGTGATAGTATTTCCTTCATGCCAGTTATAAAGTTATCAGGAGAGATGGCGCCAGTTGACACTAAACCAAGCAAGGCTTTCGCAACCATTTCATTCTGCTTCACTGCCCTAAAAAATAAATGTCGATTACCACATTTGTACAAAGACAAGGACATAATAATAACGTACAAATAAGGGATACATGCTTACTTGTCAAGAACTACATTGAGTATTTCGGTGACTACAGCCGCATGGTACTGTGGTGGGTAGTACTGTTTAACTTCAGCTACCATTTCGTCGTCGTCAGGGTTGATGAAGTAAAGATCTATCATGGATCTAACAGAGTTCCTCTTGGTGTCGGGTAATTGTTCCTGAGTAACAGGAGCCGCGGCGGGCGCCGGGGCTTCCGGCGCCGCGGCGGGCGTCGGCGCGGCAGCGCTTGTGCTACGACTGCCGGAATTGGACCGTGGCATGTTCACGGAGCCTGAATGACCGCCGCTTCCGGATGCTACAATTATAGTTACAAAAAATCAAGAATATTTGCTACAATTGGTGCACTGGCCACAAAGTGTACCAATGTAATCACACGCAAAATGTTTATATCAGTAGATACTTATGAATTAATGAATAACGCGCCACAGAAAACTGACGGGACGACCTTATGCCCATTGTCGGGCCTTCCGCAACAAATAAGCTGTTGCGCTTATCATGATCGTGGTTATAAAGAATATGACAATGTCACTCACATATGTCTCCTCTGGTACTGAATGTCGACCTTTCGATGGACGCTCCCTTTGAATGATAGTTGGGTGTCATATCCCTATTAGCTGTAACGTAATATTGCAGTGAGAATTTGTAATTTAGCGAATATTCAACAAACAAAATGCCGTACCGACTCTTCGGCCGAATACGAATATTCAGTAGTGTTGAATACTGGATATAAAACAATATTCTAATAAGTTGGTATTCGTGTTCATATTATCATATTATAAAATAAAATAGGCAAACCTGTTTGTCAGTATGTAAGTATGTTTATAGGAGGAACTAGTGGAACTACTGATCTGATTATGAAAATTATGTTACCAATAGATGATAGAAAATTCTATTCCTGAATGGCATAGGCAATTTCATAATTTGCACGCGTGTAAATCGCGAGACGCGGCTAGTTAATTTAAAAAGTTATCAAGTCAAAAGTAAAAACTCATATGAATGTACCTCTAATAGTAGAAGGATCAGTCGGTACAGTATCCAGAACGCTGTACATGTTGTTCTTGCTGAGACTGAACATAGGGTTGGTGCTCGGCTGTGCAGTACTCTTGGTACTGGAGCCGTGGTTCCATGTTGAGCTATGTGGAGCTAGTTTTATAGTATTGATACCACACTGCAAGAAAGCATAGTCATATACATGCTTCAGTTATCTCTCAGAGAAATAGAATATCACACATTTATTTACATGTAAAGATGTTTCCTAAATATAAGCATTTTGTGTTACCTTCTGAGATACAGCTTTGAGTTTGGATGTATCTACTGGGAAATTGGTAGTCTTGGTTGTTTTCCAAGTATTATCCGTATTATAAGAATTATTAGAATTCTGCCTGCGGCTGTCGCCACGTTTTCTCCCACCGTCATCCCGACGGAAGCCGCCGCCGCCGCCGCCGCCGCCGCCGCCGCCCATTGGACTCGCGTTCATCAACTGTAACAATAGGCGTGTTATGAAATTTTTAAAACAACTTCCAATATAAATAATAATATTTATTAATGCAAAAAATGATAATTTGTTTAATTTATGTTCATATTGTTTACAAAAATAAAGCAACTGGTATCAATTAAACAGGCTGGCGAGTCTCTTAATGCCAATGGCACAGAATATGATGAAAGATGTAAAAATTTGACGGATTTCGAAGTCTACCATCAATGGCAACGGCAAATTCCCATGAAACTTTCGTAAAATTCGTAGTCTGTAAGGGCTTTTGGCTACGGGCGATATACGCACGAGGACACCAGAGGTAGCGCAACCAGTCGCTACACAAAATGTATAGAGCTGTATGGAGGATGTCGCACCTGGTGTCTGCATGGTAGCGCAACCAATTCGGTGACGGCTACCGAATCACCCACTGGTGGCGCAACCACTAATATGTATAGAGCGTCAACCAGTTGCGCAAACAGGGACGCCATTCCCGCACGATTCAACAATGCACGTAGATGTGTGTGCTTTTGAGCAAATAAGTATAGCAGTTAAAAATAGTTGCTATTTTGAATAATTATGTTATACAAATTAGGTACTAACCAGTCATTATTATACCAATGAACCAACTTGCCTACGTACTTATCAGACTTAAACCTGTCTGAAATGAATTGTTTCACCAACCCTTGAACACATTTTCAGCGATTTACATTCATTCAAGGTATGCATAACATTGGCATGATATAATTACAAACAAAACACTAACTGTACTCAGAAAATTAATTGCCACCAGCGAGTGATTCGGTAGCCGACACCAAATTGGTTACGCTACCAAGCGGACACCAGGTGCCATACCCTCCATACAGCTCTAAACATTTTGTTGGTGGAGCCGACTGGTTGCGCTACCACTGGTGTCCTCGTGCAATATAGCCCTTAGCCAAAAGTCTTCATCAGACGCGGAACAAGGAAGGATAGTGCATGTCCATTTTTGTCCCATTACTTTCTATCGGTCTTACACAAAGCTACGCAATTCTTTGTGATGTAGAATACTAACGTTACGTTCCATAAGACAGGTCTTTCTGTGTCCAGACGTATTCATTACAAGAAAATAAATTTGTAAATTCAAATTCAAATGTAGTCAATGTCAGCGATATTCGCTCAAGGTCAATCAGTTATATGCGTATTATAGTTCACGAATATTCTTACACTATTAATTTGTAATCGGCGAAATGTCAGCTGTTGCCAGCTTGTTCTGTCTATCTTAGTATTTAATTAATTGGTAGAACAAATAATTGCTGAAATAGCGTGATGTAATAGCTGTCACATTAAATTTACTCACAGGAACATGTTGTATTGATTAAAAAACAGAATCATTGTTATAGAACTTGAGTGTGGGTATAACCACTGAAAACAATCGAGAGAATCAAGGTAAATCACGCACACAAAATATGCTCGTGTCTCGATAAGACGTGTCAATGATCCGGAGAGCAGACAGTCACACGCGCCGTCATATACGAGAATCTTCATGAGCCCGACGTTGTGCACGGTTCATGTACATATTTTATCTACTTTGTAGTATACGTCATATACTTGTCAGTCGGTAACTCGAGAAATAATCTTTATATGGGATAGAACAAGTACATACTTTACAAAACAAACCAAACCAAGGGTCAAACTTTGAGGTCATCGTTGTACACTATTGTCGATTCTGGCTTACAGCAGTAACAGTGGTGGGGGTGTGTGGCGGGCCTAGTCCTATTTTTTAAGTACATACCTCAATATGCCGTTGCTGCTGTTCTGCTTCTTTTTGAATTTGATCCATCATCTTAGGCTGTGAATCAATAACAGTCTTGGCAACCCACTTTCTTCGTCTAAGTGCAATAACATCCTGGAGCATAAACCTAATAAAAAAATATAATATTACCATAGGGCCACCTGATGTGAGGTCAATTTAATTTAATACAATGTAATATTCTTTATCATTATTTTCTAGTAACAAACCTGACACGACTGCTAATGTGGCTATTCTTGCGATCGACGATTTCTTGCATTTTCTTGAATATGGAATCAAGCTGGCCATGCACCTCATTTTCGACCTGTTCGCCAATAGTCGTAAGCAGTTTACATAGACACTCCAGTTTTTCCTCTTCTACTTTGTCTATCAAATACTTCATACAATAATCCATGATCTTGACGGTAAGCATTTTAAGTTTGTACAGCTCACCTGAAACAATGCCATGAGTGTTTATTGATTTTAAGTGTTTAACATGCAAAAGGAGTATTTTTCTCTTTACGAGCCAAACTTAGTGTGCAACACATAAACGAAAAGAGAGCTTAATTATTTTGCAAAATCGCTGAACTGACTTGTCTATTGACTTCGTTCCAAACAATATAAATATTGCTTCAGGTAATACTAACGATACACTATTGAAGATAACTTACCAATGAACCTAACATTTCCAACAGATCTCATCCTCACCCGTCTGTTCTCTTCTTCAAGCATTAATTGAAGCTCCCTTTTCTTGGCCTAAAACAGAAATATTCATTTATAAAAATATCGCAGTCAATACTGTTTAATATTTCCTGTGAAATGAAAGGCACTGATTCGGTAACGATGTGTATTCACTGAAAAAGGTGTTTAGGACTAACACAGAGCGACTTGCTAATATTTATGAATATATTTAACGTAAACGTGTGCACCACGGTTCGCACAGTATAGACAAGAGAGCGACAGACAATCAATATACCACAGACTAGTAATATGTAGAAAAGTTTGAATGCAATTCTAAACATACTCCCGCCTCTATATAAAGCAAACGTTTAAGTTTCAGTAGGTAAGTACTTACTTTAAATTAATAAAAAATAAACAAAACTTTACCCTGTCTTAATACTTTCAGGTTACTTAGCATTAACTTAAATCAAAGAAAACATTTTTTATATAAGTAGTTAACATTCTTGTAGAAAAATCAACTTATGAATAGGTCGTGTAAAGTCACCCTTACTAGTTCTAATAACTACAGATCTAATGAGACCATCATTTTTATTAGCATATGTAGTTATAACTTTGCCTAGGGGCCAAACGGTAGGAGGTGTACATTCATCTTTTATCAAAACTAAGTCTCCTATCTTTAAATTTTTCTTAATATCTAGCCATTTGTGTCTTGTTTGTAATTCGCACAAGTAACTAAAATAAAATTGTTTCCAAAACTTTTGTTTGATTGACATAATCCTTTGGTATACATTTAGTCTAGATTCATTTAAATTTAAAACATTGGGTTCTGGTATGTCAGTGATGGGAGCACCAATGATAAAATGAGCAGGTGTCAAAGAGGGAACATCATCTGGCAGATCAGCAATAGAACACAGTGGTCTTGAATTTACAATGCCCTCTATTTGTACTAAAACAGTGTACAATAATTCGTAAGTTAACTTAGTGGCAGCTAAGTGCCTTTTGAGCAATGACTTTACTGATTTTATTCCTGCTTCATAAATACCACCCATGTGACTTGCTAGAGGTGTAGTAAACTTATATTGTATATGGGTAGATGTACAAAAATCTACTATCTCACTATATGAAGTATCAGACTTAAACATTTTATAGAGCTCATGTAACTCTGTCTTAGAACCTCTGAAGTTAGTGCCATTATCAGTATATAAACAGGCAGGTACGCCTCTGCGCGATATGAACCGTTTTAAAGCACAAATAAACGCCTCTGAACTGAGATCTGTCACTAATTCCAAATGGATAGCTCTAGATGCTAAACATACAAATAGACATATGTAGCCCTTTGTATATTTACAGTTACGAGTCATGTTATTCCGGACAGCTATTGCACCACTAAAGTCAACACCTACATGAAGGAATGCTCTCTTTAGCGTTACTCTAGGATTAGGTAGACTAGCCATTTGTTGACCACACGTCTGAGCTCTAAACCTAATGCACCGAACACATGAATGAATAACCTTCTTTACCTCATTCCTACCATTCAATATCCAGTAATATAGCCTAGTGTTATATAGAGTAGTTTGAATTCCAGAATGAAGCAATTTTTCATGAAAATGTTTAACAATTAATGAAGTTAAGGGATCCTTAGCAGGTAAGATAACAGGATGGGCCTGATTATATGAGATGTCTGAGTGCTGTATGCGACCTCCAACTCTTATGAGATTATGCTCATCAAGAAATGGGTTAAGTTTTTTCAATGGACTAGATTTGAAAGTATACAGTACTTGGGTAGGTAAATCTGAGCTAGTTTTTGCTGGTGAGTGTGATGTACTTGTGTTATTGAGAGCTGCTAATTCTGACCTTTCTTTTGGAAAATACTTAATCTGAATTATCAATACTATATAGTTAGTAGCACTATTGAGTTCTGAAACTGTAAGATGGGATTTAATTAATTCTTTATTTTGTTTTTTATTCTTTAAATTATTTAGGAATCTGAACACATATGCGGATACTCTAATTAGCCTTGTAAAGTTAGAAATTCTACAGAACACATCATAGAAAAATGTATAATTAATGTCATTATTTGTAGCTATAGGTTGTGTGATTGTATTAATTGAATGATCTTTATTTTCAGAGACTTCATGAATTTCAAGAGGGGTAGATATAGGCCAAGTGGAAACATCTTGTTTAATCCAAGAGGGGCTATTCCACCATAATTCACAGTTAGGAAGGTCTTTGGGTATCACACCTCTTGTTATCAAGTCTGCTGGGTTTTGTTTTGTGTTGACATAATACCAATCATTATTTGAAGTGTCTTGTATTATTTGCATTAGACGGTGTGAAATATAAGTGTCATGTTTAGTTTTGTAAGGAGATTTTATCCAACTTAGAACAATAGAGGAGTCTGTAAATAGAAATGTGTTATCAATTTTAATTTTATCTTTTAAACCAATTTTTAATTTGTTGTAAATTTTTGACAATAACAAAGCTCCACACAGCTCAAGGCGTGGTATTGTTTGTAATTTTTTAATAGGGGCCACCCTTGACTTGGCCATAACCAAAGTACAAGTGGTTTCTTTATGTATGTAGGTAGCTCTTAGGTATAAGCAAGCGCCATATGCTTTAGTGGATGCGTCACAGAAGCCAATTAAATAAATTCCTGTGGGAATGTCAGTAAAATACCATCGTGGCGTTTCAATTGATTTTAAGTAATACAATTGTTCTATAAACTTTTGCCAAGTAAGTTGTAAATCATTAGATATTAGAGAATCCCAGTCTATGACTTCTTTCCAAATATCCTGCATTAAGACTTTGGCTATAATTATTGTAGGGGCCAGGATACCAATGGGATCAAATATCTGTGTAATCTGTGATAAAATATTTCTTTTGGTAGGGGAGACATTATCAAGCTCAGGTATCTTAATATGAAGTGAATCTAGCGTGGGATGCCAGAATAGACCAAGTGTTTTGACTGAGTCAGGATTACTAAAATTGTAGGAATTATTTTGTGTGTCCATGTGGACTGGGGACTGTTGTTCATTAGTAGTATTCTTTGTATAAGAAGAAATTTGTTCTAAAATTTGTGGATGGTTAGCTGTCCATTTATGAAGTTTGAAACCACCCTTATTGAGTAAATCTATCAGCTGTAAGCATAATGCTGTACATTTATCTAGTGATTGATCACCACTTAAATAATCGTCCATATAACCACAATGTTGTATGCATTCAGCCGCCATGGTGTATGTTTGTTTGTGCTTATGAGCTAAATCAAGCATTGTGCGACAAGCTAGGTAGGGGGCGCATCTAGTACCATAGGTTACCGTAGCTAATTCTATGCATTTTAAGGACTCATGCTTAGACTCTCTCCATAGAATTCTTTGTAAAGACCTCTGTTCCGGGTTAATTAGAATTCCTCTGAACATTTTAATTATGTCACAGGAGAATACATACTGATATAATCTGAACTTTAAAATAATATCTAACAAATCGTTGTAAATATTGGGACCTTCATGGAGAATATCATTCAATGATGTACCTGTTGATGATTTAGAACTGGCGTTAAAAACAACACGTAGTTTAGTAGACCTACTATCCGGCTCGAAGGACCAACAATTATGTTTAATATTTCCTGTGAAATGAAAGGCACTGATTCGGTAACGATGTGTATTCACTGAAAAAGGTGTTTAGGACTAACACAGAGCGACTTGCTAATATTTATGAATATATTTAACGTAAACGTGTGCACCACGGTTCGCACAGTATAGACAAGAGAGCGACAGACAATCAATATACCACAGACTAGTAATATGTAGAAAAGTTTGAATGCAATTCTAAACAAATACGTCAACGTCGAGCTTTAGAAAGTCCGCCCTCGCGTCGCATGTAGTAACGAGAATGGCTCGCTATTTAATATTCGGAATTAAGTGCATGCTAGTCGAATGTTCGATATAAGTTACGTAATAATATCAGTACATAATAATTTAATAATACTTACAGGATCATTACAATCTGCAAGTTCCTTTTCTAATTTCAGTATTTGTTCGTCTACTTTGTCAGCCTCAAATTGATTTTGGCATTTGGTTATAATAAGTGCTCTGAAATTGACGACTTGTTCAGGAGCGTTGTCAGCAGGCACCTGAAAAGTTACTCAATATTAGATTAACACAGAACATGTAACAAAAAATATACATATATCCATCTATATTATAATATCATAAAGAGGTAACGTCGCTTGTTTGTAAGAAGTTTGAGGAATCTTTGGAACTACTGGATTTTTGAAACGTGTTTCAGGATCGTCAGATCACTTTTATCCACCAAATAAATATGGCGTTTTGACAGTTTTTAATGTTGGGGGGACAGAAAGGCATGTTGGGGGGTAGAAAGGCATGTTGAGGGACAGAAAGTCATATTGGAGGTTATACTTGCTAACAAGCCCCCTACATACATTCATAAGATCATATTAGCAAAACGTCACTTTATGTGAGTCTACATTTTATTCGCAAAAGGTACAATTCGCAAAAGATAAAATTCGCAACAGGTTAAATTCTCAGAAGGTCCAATTCGCAAAAGGTCCAGTTCGCAACACGTCCCGACTTTCAGCTGTATAGGTAAATACGCGTCTCCAGCGCATATTTTGCTGTACACAATGCTTTTTACTTTGGTCCAAGCAATTAATTACACGTTATTAACACAAATACATTAAAAAAACTAAATAAACACCCAATTACAAAGAAAAAATAATACAATATAGGTATTTCTTTATATAATAGAAATAATATTTTGTACCTTGAGCACCGACAGCTTACTACACATAGCAGCATAGGCCTCAGAGAAGTTAGGCTCGTCAATGGCCTTTTCAAACACCAGATCAATTACACCCTCAAGTCGCTTCTGGTTATTGATCTCCAATGTTTTTACTCTATCAAGTAAAGTATCGAATTTCTGGGGAGTCAACTTGTTCAAGATACCCCTGAATTTCTTGTACAGCTCCTAG
Organism: Drymonia ruficornis; assembly: GCA_947859195.1. Taxonomy (NCBI): domain Eukaryota; kingdom Metazoa; phylum Arthropoda; class Insecta; order Lepidoptera; family Notodontidae; genus Drymonia; species Drymonia ruficornis. Next base: position 7,860,504 of record OX401907.1, read on the forward strand.
AACAAAACATGTTTCTATTTTAATAAAATCGGTTCTGCTTAAGTAATGTTAAGCCTTATAAAATACACATTTTTTTATATCAGTTCCAACTGACATTATCATGTTAAAATATAACTTTAGGTTCTTTATGTACCTGTGTCTTAACTTCGTCTTCGTCAAGGTTGTCCTTGCGGAACCTAGTTGGTTTCCATGCAGAATCAACTTCATTGAGCTTGACTTCTTCACGCAAGGAAAGCGACACGTAACGTTTCTGCGGGTTGTTACTATTGGGGCCCTGGTTCAGTTTCACACTTCCTTTACCTGTCAATTAAGGATATTAATTAATGATAAGTGATTAATGTTGAAATTATATAGATACACCGTAAAGTATATTAATGCTTACCACTTTGAGCCATATTCCTAGAGTCTTTCTTTGCGTCTCGAGAAGTATTATTCCTAGATCCCATACCAGATGACTTAACGAAGGGAGGGAAGCAAAGAGAATCATTCATTGGCCTCAAAATCGCAGTGAATGGTTGGGGTTCTTGCATTGGAGTTGTCTAAAAAAGTGATAAAATAAAATACAATATATAGATTAAACGGTTAACCCCAAAATTTATAGAAAGTTACAATAGACTTACAATGGCATAACTAAGCACTTTGTACTGAAAAATGCTTTGTTAAAACATTGTACATAGATTAAAATGTCGATAAATTTATACAATTATAAAGATTATACAACAGTCTACTTACTCTAATTACATTGCAAGCTTCCAGCAATGGAGCATTGGGCTTATTCTTCGAAAGCGGATCTTCTTTGATTTGCTTGAGCAATCCAATATCATAACACTTCTTGCCATCTTTGTTAAGTGGAGACCATTGATCTAGAAAGAAATAAAACAAACATTTAAATATCTTGTCATATTATGATAAGTTCTAAGAAAATTTGCTACCGAATTGTTAATTTAATTAAAGGTAGTTTAATTTAACATAACAAGATGTTTAATTTTAAGAATTATACAAAAATTTAAACATTTTTGTCAAAGTAATCGAATAATACAGCATCTTCATAGACACAGATACTAAACATTGCTCAGTGAAACCGTAGGAGCATGTACCATCTATGAATTAAAATACAAGTAGCAGCAGGCGGCGACAATGTAATGCTGTCATTAGAAATAAAAATGTGATAAAAATCCCAAAACACACCTTCACCATATTTGTATTTAGGCACAAATGCCGTCGCAGTCGGCGTTTGTTCGGCTATAGCAGGTTCTTCTGATGCAGATTTAGGTGTAGACATTTCCTCTGCAGGTTGAGGTGTATCTTCTTCTACATTACTCACTACATTATCAGTCTCATTTTTACCATTCTCACATGACTCTGATTCTTTAACATTCGTTTCATTATTGGCCATCTTGTTCGAGGACTTCTTATTAGTATTCTTAGAATTCTTTACAAGTTTTTCATTTTTGTTGATATCTTCTTTAACAGTCTCAGGTTTGGTTACTTCAGTTGGGTTTCCGTTGGCTGTATCTGGATCTGTTAAAATATAAATTAATAATGCTAAATAAAAATTATAATTATTACTAAATGAAGGAATATGGCTGGCAGAAACTACAATCCTACTCACATTAATTTCATTTCTTAACTATACCTTGCGTGTTTAAAAGAAAATCGTGATACACCGCAGTTTCAGCCTGTGTATCGATATAAGTCATAATATACCCTGTGATTATTGCTTTTACAATACTTTTGTTTAAATCTATTGACATCCATGCGTAGGACAAATTAAGAACGAAAAAATAACATAAAAACTTACTGAGTAAATAGCAAAATAATATTTAAGAAATAAATAGAATGTAACTCAACAGTTTATGTCCACACGCACTATTTCATGTTCACAAAGACATTAAAATTCTATTATATCAGGTTATTTTTAGTGCTATGCAATATTTCAATATTTATTCATGATCTTCCACAGATTTTACAAAGATTTTATTATTCAGATTAAGTAGTTGTTTTCAAATAGTTCTGCAATCATTTTAATTTACTCAGTACATACATATTTCATAATTGCTTTATTAGGTAGTTTTTCATTCAAAGTTGCAAGTTAACACTTTAAATACACTACTAGGTACATTAATATATTTTTTGTTCCTTAATACATCCTGCGCAAAATATGTCCCAAACAATAGCTATGCTGCACTGTTTTCATTCTTACCATAGTGGAATAGCCTTGACAAATGTCAGCAAAGACAAAGATTGATCACAGTTTTACACAGGTATTTTAAATTAAAATAACTATAAATAACAAGTATATTACGTCAGCCCAGTAGAGTATAAATTGCCATAAATTGAATGCCAGGCCCACTATACCACACTTTTTCTCGACATAAGGGATAAAATTTCAAAATGCAAATAACCATATGATTCACACAAATAAACACTTAAGTTACAAACCTGTAGTCTTATTATTAAGGTTAATATCTTTCATTTTAGATTCAGGTTGATTAGAACGGAGGACACTAGATATACTTTGAGTTAATTTGGCTTGGGCTTCAATTCCACTAGATGCTTCTTTTACTTCGATTGTTCTATGGGTTATAGAATGCTGCTCCTTGGCAACCTTTTCAATACTTGCTGATAGTAGTTGTGTGGCAGTTGGAACAGGTTCAACAACAGGCTCACTCTTGTCAACAATATCAACATTTGTCTCAACAACCACTGGAGTTTCAGGCTCTGGCGCCAATGACGTTTGTTTTACTACAACTTGCGTCTTCGCCGATTCCGGACCTGTTGCTTGATTACTTCGACTAGTTGGAAGGATGATAACTTCAGGTGAACTATCAACTGAACTAATCACTGAAATAAAGAAAAATAAATGTTCTCAATAATCGCTCGACATGTAACATTAAGATAGTAGCTTGTACCAAGCATATGAGAGTGAATGAATTAGCGAGTTTAATATCAAAGGCTGGTATTAGGCCCGCCACATACATACGGAATTCCGTAATTCCGTTTTGAAATATCGAATCGGGGTTTCCGAACGCGATACGATTTACTGCGTTCGGAATCCCCGATTCGATATTTCGACACGGAATCCCGTATGTATGTGGCGGGCCTTAATAAATAGATTCCAACTCTAAGGCAGACTTGCTGACGATTCGTACACAATATAGTATTCGGACACTGTCCGAATTGACACATTTTTATTTTTTATTTTAATTATAAACTTCTTGGGATGGATAAAAAATGATTGACTCGCGACAGGGGTCACGTGTCCTGATCGAAATATTCGACAGATTGCGCAGGGCGCTTGCGTGAATAAAATGCGCATATTTTATTCGCGCATAATAAGATTCGTGGCGACAGGTCACGTGCCCTATCTTGGGATGGGTAAAAAACTTCATAATTTCGCTTTCAATGTCAACGTCTTATTAGCGCCTAGGTGAATGGATCTGGGTGAGTGCTCTATGGGGCGTAGGTTGGAATCCTATGTTTACTCTATTTTCGAATTTAATATATTATTAATTATTTAATACTTATTATTTTTTATTTTTTCCCTAACCATTCCAAAATATTTAAAAATGCACAATGTTAATGTTCAATTTTTCACTTCCGCCGGCACTCCCGGAGTGCAACCTGGCCGTTTTTTTTTACTGATGTTTCGGATTCCAATAAAAAAAAGCTATTTTGTACAGTCAGATACAAACTTCCAACGATACTTTCATTGTAGAAATCCGTCCTCCAGCCAGTCTATAGTTGTAAAAAAACAGTTTTTAACGAAAGCAGCAGTTTTTAATAAATAATAGGTACCTATTACAAACCCAAATACGCGCCTTGGCAGTCGAGTAATAAGTGCAGTACCGAGCGAAAAAGCGCTAATAGATTTAGATGCATAGAAGTCTCTCTATCTCTTTTATTTGTATAGGTCTCTCTCGCTCGTTTTGCTCCGATGCACCGTTGACAAATAGCAAGTTTTGGTAACGCTATTTTTCCACATTTTTCATTTTAATTTTTTTTTATCTGGCTGTACTAAACAGCTTAAATATTTTGATAGTGTCCGAATTGTCAGTATTAAAATGTGTCACTGTCTCCGAATATAATGTGTCCGAATCGTCAGCAAGTCCTAAGGCCAATCAATGTCAAAATATGGATAGTAGGTGTACCTACTAGGTAGTATGGCATTACCGTGTTTGCTCTCAGAGTTGATAATTAATTAATTAATAGGACTACCTATACTGCTGCGTAATTGTAAATTGGTTGGCCATATGAAAATTGTATAATGTTAAAGTTATAATCAAAACACAACAAATTTACTCATTTTGTGGTGTAAATTCATCACAAGTGTTAGTTTAGGACCAACCAATATTTAAACTCAGCACTAGAAATAAGTTGCATCAAATTAATTCCGAAAATGTAGAGGGCGGGAGCGGAGACATCACTGAGATTGGTCTATCGTAATAAAATACTAATGGATTGTTATTAGTCAATCTTACGATTTTCTACATATTATTAGGCCCCGACCGCACATTTTTATAAATTCTGTGTTCGGCTGCCTTACGTGGTGTTATGTAGTCCACAAAAGGTACCCGACGGTTACGACAAATGTCTGATAGTTTGCGAGGTCTAGTACAAAAGGTATGCGCGGAGCGCCTTTTGGCTTTTTATGACAGAAAGTTTCTAAGAGGTAGTTCTGGTTGGCCCGTACCAAACATTTACATTTAGCAGCAATAATTTAATTAATGTGATTTATAAAGAACAAAATTTAAATTCCTGAGTGGTATAATAAAAGTTTTATTATATTTAAGTAAGAAGTGTATGTGTATTAGTACCATGAGTGGTACCTACTACTGGGAACAAACCAGTTTAGGATTCAGAAATCCATACCTGCCTACTTAGGTACAGACTTTTGGTTTCTATTGATAATAGTTTTCACAATGGCAGCAGATAGGTCACCACTGACTAGCTACTGGGCTCGTGTGGACACTAGTTTTAATCCAGTCCAATGCTGACTTCCCGTGCGCAAATCAGACTAGCTAAGTAGCAACTCATTTTATTTTCGAGCCCAGTAAGCCAGTCTAGTTTAAATGGCATTGTTTGGACGGGTTTGGGAAACCGCTAACATTTATTATTGACAACTCAGTGTCAAAAAGAGATTGTAAACTGACTTACTGGGTCGCTGTCTTCACATACCCAGAGTCTGGCATTCAAATAAATAATCACTGCAATAGTGTACAACATACTAACAATTATAATTATTTCTATATTTTATTACAAACACCATGTAGGTAATTATTTTCATTTCAGAGCTTAATAGCGGAAAAATCCTATGATGAATTAACTTTTATTTAAAACTATAAATTGTTCCTAGTTTGTTTCATATTAAAAACACATGTTCCAAGTATAATTACTTTTGGGCCTCTCAATTTTATAAACCAGTTTTGTCTAATTTTGTTCCTAATTCGCCCCATTAGAATTTTATATGTACGCAACTTTTATAATAACAAATATTTTAAAAAGCATTGGGCAACAAATAACAAAAGGCACTGCTGTTAGCTTACAACTCATTGGGTAAAATTATTGTGATTACATAATTTTATCAGCACAACCTATTACTGCTTACATAATCGGAATTGTTTGATTACTATTTGATTATTTTACTGAGTAGTTCTAAATATTTTACGAAAACCAAATAAACTATTCAATAAAAAAACAAAGTGCGTTCATAAGAATGAATGAATTAATTAATATTGTAAAATAGAAATCGAGTTATTACGATTACTGATTGTTGTAATTGGATTGACTATTTCTTGACGTAATCATTACTGAATTTACTCTGATTACAAGCTATCAGAGACCCTAGGGTGAGAGTACATCTTTACTCGATGACTGCATTTGATGCGTAAACGTAAAATAAATGCATAAAAACAGTCATTCACTATTGTGCCACTTGGAGCACTGTACACATCCCATAAAAATTTGTGTGAAAACGGGTGACATACAATACAGTTATCTAAGTAATCTATTACACCATCACTGCTTACAACATAAATACTGAACTCACATGGAGCAGGTAAAAAATGCAAACCTCAGTAACAAAAAGCTCCACCAACGTTTTGTTTCAAGGACGATGCAAAAAGATCCACCAATGACATATTTTATCAGTGAGAAAATTGCAATTATGTAAAGTACATCAGTTGCTGCGCTAGCAATTTCCTATCATTTAGTGTTTTTAATACCAGTACTATAAGTATTGTAGAGAAAATGAGGCGAAAAAGAAATAAATTTCCTATGTGACATGGAGCCAAAAACGAAACTATGGAGCTCAGGGCGAAAGAGGAAACGTTTGGAATGCAGCACGTAATTGCTGCTAATGTGAAATAAAGGTTTAAAATAAAGGCTGTGAAGAATCTAAGTAGTCAACCCAAACAATCCAAACCCAATTTTAACTATTACTTATATCGAACTTATATGAGCTACCTACCATAAAGGCATTGTTTCGAAGTACCTACTATAAAAATTATAGTATTGCATACTGATTCTAAAGAAACATAGGCAGGTACATATTGATAAAAATAAGTACCTAGCAAGTTCATTTATTGGAAATAAAATAACATATAACAAAATAGCTATCCTTTATGGTATATCTATATCTTCCTGTGTCTCGGCCTATTTGAAAGTTATACACCACTGTAGACAAATGAACATGTACCAAAATCAACTCTCTCTGATTGGGGAGCACCTACTCCACCTAGCCTGGAGTGACACCCAATATAGTAACACTGAGCTATAGTTGACAGTTAGAACACTGTGCAGTTCATTTCTTGTCATACTTAGCTCTGTTAGGCGACAGAAACAGTCTGTGTGGAGTGGGTGGTAAAGACATGAGCTCACAAAGATCCCAAGAACCACTCATGTATGTTCGGAAACTCGCGAGAATGTAGGCCGGCCTTAAATCCTGGAATCAACGCGCTACTGAACTAGCAAACAGACGATAGTGAAAACAGTATTTTAGATCTTTAGTTATATGCATACCTACCAACATAAAACGTAATGAAAATACGTTACATGTGACAAATTACCTATAGGCATGTACATAACGATGTGTAAAGGTATGTATGTTCAGCGTATGGATAAGGATGAAGAAACTTGCACTAAGGAATCGATTGTGAAATGACTGAGTAATTATAGATTCAATGTCCAACATGGAAATAAAAACGTATGAAGAATTATTAAAACACGAACGTCGATACAGTAAAATGTGTTATACTATTTTTTAATCTTGACTATCACTTTTTACGAACCAAGTTCGCAATCTATAAATAGAGACGTGAGGTATTTCCACGTGGGAGTTCTTGAACAGTACCTACCTGAATATCAGACTTTATATGTGGCACTGATACCTAAATTATATCACAGTATATAATTCCGCTGAACTTTCTAATAAATGTTCACACAACTAATATATGATACGATAACGTTGCAATATGGTAAATGAAAGTCTATCCAAAAGGTCACTCAAGGATCTAGAATATTGTCTGAATATTATCACTCTTTACACTTGAAACACATTACTTATTTTTAAACTTAAATAAATAACTAATATTAAAAATGCTAAATCAATTGAATTCAATTGTTATAAAGATTTGATTATAAAGTTAAAATATTTAAAACCCAGCCATACTCAAAGTGACTGTAAGATAAAAGCCGCCATATTGGATCGTTCCATGCGGACAAAAGTAGGTGGGTACGGCTAGTGTTGTGCGCAAGTGCGAAATCGATCGATTCAAGTTGACCATAGACTACAAAAAGTAATCGCTTACATAATATTGTATTATATTACTTTGGATATTTTTTATTACATATTTAAAATATTAATGGATTGTTCCCGCCGGACACCACCACCTTTGGTAGCCAGTGGAAATAATGCCTTGATTATTATTGTACTAACACGTAACGAGTATTATGGCAAAATTAGCAAAATTCCACTAGGTTAGGCGTTGATAATGATGCGGGCGAGTGAGTTTGGTCCGGTCGTATCTGAAAGGGACATATTATTCAAAAAAACCCCGCAAAACAAATTAAATTAACACAACTGAAGACGCCCTGTGGCGAATGGCGGATGGGTAGACAGCGAGAGTGCGGTGATGTGACCTACGTAAATATGTGGGGATTATTAAAATTCACATCCCACTGGTCCTCAGTGCTAGAAAGCGGGAATATTCAAATTATTATTGCACGAGGGCCTTCTGAGTAGGGTCGAAAAAGTCGACAGTAATAACTTATATTACTGTTCGTTCGCACTAACGTTTAAAAAGCGTTGCGTTAAAATCCGATGTCGGCGCTTTTTTAACGTCCTTCGGATGGAGTGTTCATACAAACGCTTTTTACACTCGTATCGATTCTCGCACTCATTTAGCAGAATTAATTTTACGTCCTACTGCTAACGTAAAATTAATTCTACTAAATGAGTGCGTCTACATCAGGCGCATGCCACGCCCAAGCGAGTGCTCGGACGAGGCATGCGAGGCCTCTGGACGCACCAATTTAGTAACAATGGCGGTTTGTGTTGCAAAAAGGACAAAATAAATTTTGGTCATTTCCTAAATGACATGCGATAGTAGTTTCTCTTCATACAAACGCACCGCGCGCGGCTTGTATGTGTGCGCCATGCGTATATATGCGTCGCGCACGCACACTCAAACAAAATGTTGACCAAATGTCAGTGCGCCAGTCAGGGCTAACACCGCACAAGGTTCGCACATCACGTCACGAAAAATGTGTGATAATCGCAGGAGAACTTATTGCCGTGTGTTTGGCTGTCTAAATACTTCATCGATTACCTACTGAACAGGAAAGGTAAGCAAGTCACTCATTCTAGCATACCTACCTATAATTTTTACTTGATGATGAGTGAGATACCCACTTATTTTTTTGTTGTATTAGGTAGTTTACTATCAGACAGACGAAGTAGGCAGGCCTACTTTCCCACTAGAATGTATTACCTAGGTATTTTTGATCTGTCTATTGATATGCCGCTAATGCTTTGTTTACGTTTAGTCATGCCGATTTCTCAGTATTGTAGGTATAGTATTGATTTTTCTTTTCTATTTATTTCCTTTATTTCTAGGCACTGAATTAAAATTTAGCTAAAAGTGACAACCCTGAGACAATGGTGGATTGCGCCGGAGATAGCCTACTTCACTCATTCATTCTACTATGACTTTACGCCTGAACGGCATTTATGGGGCGACCATAAATTACGTGAGGTATTTCTTGAGATTTTTCGACCCCCCTCCCCCCTTGGTGAGATGTCGTGAGAATTTGCTCGACCCCCTCCCTCCCCCTCTAATCACACGGGAGATTTTTCAAAACCTATATTAGAGGAGAAACATGTTTTACTTAATTTAACCCAGTTTTATTGCAATTTTACACTGTATCTTGCGGTAAAAAAAAACGTGAGATTAGACGAGATCCCCCCTTTCTCCCACGTGAGATTCGGTGAGATTTTACTCGACCCCCCCCCCCCCCTAAATGACTCACGTAATGTATGGACGCCCCCTTACGACACAATTTATAATTTGCATTGGGTTATCATATAAATATTATAAATGCGAAAGTTTGTGTGTATGAATGTTTGTTACCACTATCTCCATAGCTACTCAACCGATTTTAATGAAATTTTAAACGTAGATAGTGTAGGCTCTGGAATACGACATAAGCTAATCATACAGATCAATTTCCACGCGGGCGAAGTCGCGGTGCACAGCTAGTAACTTATATGGCCAACCGCGCTACAGCGGAGCGGCGCGGGGCGGCGACACGCGATTTTTCGACAGAATTTACCTTTTCAAGTGCTGTGGCAGCCCTTTTTGTAGGTATGATTTTTGATACTTCATATTTTGGGCCCAAATCTATCGATTTTTAGAAGGCAATTCTTTTAGAATTATTGTTCTCGGTGCGTTAATAATGGATTGACGGGCCTTCGTGGCATGAATGTAGAGCCGGCGTACCGATTTTATACTCGGTGCGGTATAGCTCGCAGCAGCGGAGAAGCACGGCGGCGGCGCGACGTTGTTAAGGTAGGAGTTCGCCGAACGCGGCAGACAGCAGACGTCAGTCGGTCTCATACAAATTGTGGCGATGACATTTGCCGCGACGGCAGACGGCATTACAATTTCTGTGAGATCGACTGACGTTTGCTGTCTGCCGCTTTCTGCGAAACCGTACCTTTATGGAGAGTAAGTTCGCGCCGCGCTGCACCTCTGTAGTGCAGTTGGGTAGTGTGGCATCGCTCCGCTGCCGCGCCGCTTAGGGTGCGTTTCCTTTGATACGGAGCTGGGCGGAGCGGAGCGGCGGACTGTGATTTGCCAACTGTGATGGGCCAAGAGCGGAGTCGAGATTCCGAGCACTGTGATTGGCCAATTCACGGTCCGCTCCGCTCCGCGTGGGTGGAAACGCACCCTCAAGTCCGGTAGTGCGGCTTTACGAAGTTTTGAGGTAGTAGTCAGTACTATTCTGATACAAAAATAGAATCTAATCTCGATACCCAACAATACGTTTTCGGGTCGGACAGGGTTTTCTTAACATGTTGTATGATGATAGCTATCGAAACCATGTTTAACTAAACAGAGCCGTGCAGGGTTATGGGGCAGCAATCCAAGCACGTTTGTTTGATAGTGATACATTATATTATAATAATATAATGCATTTTTTAAATATCATGAAATAGGATGAGGGAAGGTTGATGTAGGCCGGGATCTCGTACTACCTTATATTCTTTCTATAAATAGGGCCCACCCATGTAAACAGTTGATTCGCCGGTATCGAGTAACAAATAGCATTACCAAACACAAAACAAAAAAAGTAAGTTTAAAAACTAAAACCCGAGTACTAAAAAATCACGCTCTAAAAAGTATGAAACAAGACAATATTCTCATCTAGAGGATAGCCTTGGTCCGTGTAGGTCCTTTAAGGCAAAATGGCATATGAACACTAAGGATTAGATGATGGGTGAACTGGCTGACCAGTCTATGAAATTATGTAATTTTATGAAACTGACGAACAATTAAATTGGCAAAATAGAGTACAATAGTACATATAGTCTAGTAGTCCCCAGACTCGAATAAACAGAATCGGATATCTATGCGGTCTTAAAAGCCTTAAAAGGGCTTCATCATTGTATTGAAAAATATTTTGATAGCGAATCAACTTTGGCCGTAAAACACACAAACTAAAAAAAATAATAAACCGACATTAACAATCAAATTAGATTTGCTTAAATTTAAAGATACAAAAATGACGTGCGCTTTAGACTCTAAAGCAATTCTACAGTAATTCGTTCATACGACAATACTCTAAAGTTCATTAGAGTATTGTCGTGTGAACGAATTACTGATCGATGAATTGTAGTTTTGTGAAATACTAGCCTCCTAACTGTAAAAAGTCTTGTAGTATTTTTTTTTATGCTTAAGTAAAAAGTGACAGGTACTTACCTACAGGCGTAGGACCGTTAGGTTTACTTGTTGCGGACGGGGCTTCTTTTTCTTGCGATTCCCTATCTTTACTCTTCTCTTTATTATTTTCCGACTTGACTCTTTCTCTCGGTTCACGTATTCTCTGTGGCTGGGGAGCGGGAACGGGAACAGGAGCGGGGGCGGAGGCGGGAGCGAGAGAGGGTGCGGGTGCGGAGGCGGGGGCGGGGGCGGGGGCGGGGACGGGCGCGGGCGCGGGTGCGGTAATTGGTATTTGAGTACTGGGAGCAGTGGCCATCGGGACGGGGGCAGGAGCAGCGATCGCGGTCACAACTGCCGCGCTTGAAATCGGCGCTTCTGTCGCTACAGTTGTCGGATTTATATTATCAGGCAGTTTTTCTACATCTTCGACTTGAGGCACATTCTTTGCACATTCATTGCTTTGTTTTATTTGCTTATTAGGTGGTATGTTCTTAATTGTATCTAGGACTAAAGACTGAACAATCTGATCACTATTCTTTTGGAGTTGCTTATTAATTGTAGGCATTTTAGGCACTATAACAGGACTATTCGATATTGCTGATACTATTGGCGTTTCGTTTGCTACAACAGCAACATCAGGTCCTAAATTTTTAGTTTCATTAACAGTTAATAAATCAGACTTTACTATATTATTATTAACAGGGCTTATTGCATTTGGTTGTATTTGAACGGAGTTTGTCGCGGAAGGTACAGGTGCTTCCACATGTTTTGTAGTTCCATAGTTTGATTTAAGTGCACTATCACATGAAGGCTGATTGGCAGCTTCGTTGACTTTTCTAGTAAATTCTTGGATCACACTATGTTCCTGGATAAAAAAACACAAATTAGTTTCAGACCGTATCACTTAGGGGCTATGCATACGGGCAACTTTTGCGGCAACTAGCAACTCGCAACTAGCCGTTTTCATATAAACATGCAAATGCAAAAAACCATTAAAAAGTTGATAGTTTCAGTTGAAAGTTGCTCCGTGTGCATAGTCACTTACAGGAAAATAGGGAGACCTAGGTAAACAAACTGACTTACTTTCACCATAATTATGTTATAACTTACAATATCAGCATAATATCACTACTTACAGGTTGTGGTGTTTGTCGATCGGTAGCTTCGATGCTTAAAAAGTTATCGTTGGAATACATATCTGAGAATATATCTTGTTCTGTAAAAAAATAAATAATATAATATCACGAATATTACAAATATAATAAGCATAATCAACAATAACATATAAATTTACTCACGAGTAACAGGGTCTATAATAGCAAGCCTGTGACTTTGGCGCTTTTGTATAGGTTGACGTATACCTAAAAATAAAGCGTTCGTTATTATCACTGTACCTACTGTGAAAAAAGGTATAGAATATAGATATTTTCCAAGAGCAACTTGGTGCAAAGGCGTAGACGGTGTAGCACTGACATCACATTTATCTTAATTATAATAAGCGTCGAAGCACTCGAATGTGTCTTCTTCATTTCACAGAAATTCATTTAGTTGTGCTTAGTTGATAATGGCTTTAATTATGGTATACTTAATCATAAAATAAACAATTATCAAGTATTGTCACGACACGACACGACACGAAAATCTGTCCTACAGAAAACCTATTATATTTATGCGACGACCGTTAGCGTGGTTGGCGCGGAAGCGCCTTTCACGCTGCAGGTCGTAGGTTCGATTCCTACCCGAGACATGCATTTGTGTGCATGAACATGTCTGTATGTCCGGAGTCTGGGTGTATATGTATATTAAGTATGTATTTACAAATAAAAAAGTAGTATATGTAGTAATATCAGTTATCTGGTTTCCATAGTACAAGCTCTGCTTAGTTTGGGATCAGGTAACCGTGTGTACAAAAATGTCCCAGGATATTATTATTATGTGATTGAATACTGTACATAAAAAATATCTTTAAGCTGACATGCTGATGATTGATACTCTGGCAAGGTTGTGAGAACTTTCAAGTGGCTCTTGAGGCCTTTTCACTCTAATTAACATAAAGAAAGTACCTACCTATATCTCTATGACTGGGATAGATTTTAATGTAATGAGTACTTTTGCAAATATTATCTTAAACCTAAGTAAATAAGCAATAGTGTCAACCAGTGCCAGATTATCCGATAAGCTAAATAAGCAACTGCTCAGAGCATTTCGTCATAGTCGTAGAACAGTGACGGATCTTTCAAGTATGATATATGAGAGATCCGTCACTGTTCTACGACTATGACGATTTTGTCTCAGGGACATCACCAAAACTAGATGTGGTAATTTTCAAGCTACCAGAAATGAGTGGTTCCTTTAAATATTAGAGTACGAGATACGTTTAAGGACGACCTTCACCCATCTGCTTACCGGATCAACCTTATATTTTATCAAATAAAATATGTTTCTGAACATATAACAATAGGGTTACCGTAAAAAATATGCTCATGGCTATGATTAATTAAAATTATAAAAAGCACTTTCAGTGTTGCTTGTGAAAATCCAGTAAAGAAAAACGGTAGCCGGCCTATGAAATTAAAAAAATTGGGGCAAGCAAAAATGTATGACAGAGAAGCATTGCGCATCCGTGAACTATTTGATGCGATAGAGGAGGACGCAGTACAACAGCTGCGCGCGACCAAGCCGTGCATGCTTTTTTTACTTTTTTTTTTTAGCTTCTTGCTTTTTTTTAGCCTTGAGCATATTTATTATGGCAACCCTATTGGTATATTATGTTCAGACACATTTTTTTTTTATAAAATATAAGTTTGTTCCGGTAAGCAGATTGGTGAAGGTCGCACTTCAGTGTATCTTACACCATAATAATAAATGAAAAAAATGCACTCGCATTCTTTTTCGCGGACAACATGACGAGTATCATCGAAAACATCAATGTCACAAACAGAACCCTGCACAGGGACTTTTTGGCGGGAAGTGGAAAAGTGATTCTCTCATTTTTGTTTTAAATCCAAAACTTTTTTTTTCTTCTGTTATATTTAGTAATGTTGGTCGAATATTAACCATTATATGTTCATAAATGTGCGTGAGTGTGGGAAATTGGAACAAAAGTGGTGAAACATGATTTTCGGGTTCCCAAGAAGTCTGGTAATTTGTCAGTAAAGTATCCACCACTTTATTGATCGGGTTTGGGTTTTTTAGGCCAAGCCAAGGGCCTTCCTGTGCTTGGCACATACTAAAACTTGGTAAACAACCCAGCACAGGACGCACAAAAGGCACAGCACTGAAGGGGCACAGGCATGGAATGCTTTGGAACAACAAATAGTCAAGTAGTCACTCTGGTACTGGTATCAACCACACTTATTTTCAAGGCAATCCTCTGGCCAATAATATCTCGCCCATACAAATTCGCCTATTCTCTTTTACCTTATACTTATAATGAGGTCGACAGTTATAGCTCCAATCGTTGTTGTGATGGAAATGATAAAGTTAACAGATTCTGTTAATATTGTATGGGTTTACCTCTAATAAGTTACTACTATTTTCAACTCGGGCAACAAATTTAGCGAGGAAAACATCCAAAGTAGATACATTAATATACTGGGTGAAATCGAAATCGTCGGCAATATTTTAACCAGTGATTCTACACATGATTCAGAATATTTTAGTAAAACAAATAAAAAAATCTATTGATAAAAAAATATTGATCGGGTAAGCAAATAAGCAAACCATTTAACTGTTATACCTTACCAGGGTTTATAATTTTTTATCAATTGATTTGTTGATTAATATTCCCTAAATATTCTGAATCATGTGTAGAATCACTGGTTAAAATGTTGCCGACGATTTCGATTTCACCCAGTAGGTATTTATTTATAATTTAATGAGTACGATCAGTTTAATCTGACCTCAAAATGGAGTGTTCAATTTGAGGGTTCAAAAAAATATTAAATTATAGTCAATTGTTACCAGGCATGGTTGGGTGCATGTGTGGCGGGTGCGGAAGCGTGCCAGTGGGCGGAGTAGGGGTTGTGGTGGTACCCTGTTGCCCCACCATCGACGAGGAGGTATTCCTGCCGGTGGGAGTATTCGCTGGAATATTAGGCGCAGGCAGCTGAGGATTGTTTTGCGGGTAGTAATCTGTTAAAAATAACGAGAATATAATGTATCATGTTCGCCCTTTTAACGTCCCACTCCTGGGCACGCTCCCCCCCCCCTCGATGCGAGGGGGATTCAGGTCATAATCCGCCAGGAGGGTCAGTACGGATTGATGGAGTTCACATGACTTTAGAAAATTTGTTCGATTTTCTAAGACATGCAGGTTTCCTCGCTATGTTTTCCTCCATCGTAAGCAAGTGATAATCATATTATAGTTATTATTCGCACATAGATTTCGATAATTCCAGAGGTGCGAACCGGGATTTGATCCCTGGACCTTAAGCCCGCAAGACGAGTGCTTAACCAATCCGATATCACTGCCATCGTGAATATTAAAACATAAAATTCATCCTCACGATTCTGTTGATAAATAAATCAATATCGTCAGACAAACACACCCAACTGTGTGGTCCCGTACTAACTAAAGCTTGTAATGCCAAATGCATCGCTCGCACGTTGCCGACCTGAAGGGGAGTGGGACAGAGGAAAGTAGGGTGGGTTGGGCTTCCGGCTCTTTCACCCATCGTATGATCTTCTGTGAGAGGGTGGCACAAGTCCGGTCGTGCCAGCCCGTATTATAAGCTGCAGTAATTTGGTTACAGCTTGGCTCTACCACCTAGATAAAGTACAAAGTAAGATATGTATGTGAGGAAGTAATATTCATATACTATAGGTCAATGGGTTATACATATAGGGTGAATTTGAAAACATGGGCATCCTTTTAAACGGTTATTCTACACAAGCATCAGAATACTTAGGGAATATTAATCAACAAATCAGTTGATAAAAATTTGTTGCCCTGGTAAGGAATAACAGTTAACGGGTTTGCTTACTCAAGCAATATTTTTTTCATCAATAGATTTTTTTATTTATTTTCCCAAAATATTCTGAATCATGTGTAGTCATATTTTAAAAGGATGCCCATGATTTCAAATTCACCTTGTATAGGTCAATGACACATAGGTTGTACTTACGTTATACTTTCTTATAATAAAAATACAAATTCGTGTTTAATGTTAAATCATAAAATTGTGTAAAATAGGCTATTCGATTTGTGGTCGGTCGTAGCAGGTAAATTAATTTATTAAACTTACATGATGCGTTGGGGTTCGGAGGTGTATAACCTATGTAATGATGCCCCATGTATGGGTAAAACCTGAAATGAAGGAAGATCTATTATACAACAGAATTTTCAATTTAGTCCCTCAACTAAATATTAAACGTTAATGTCAAGATTAAAATTGCCTACGATCCAATTTGTTGGATTAAATTGTTGTCAAAAACAAGGTGAAGCATTTTTTGATTGCCTAGGTAAGCACACTGACAGACGGGAACACATAAGGGAAGCAGACACGGTGCTGGCCTTTTAGAGACCATTAGACTTGCGTTTTGCTGGGAGGTTATGGAGCTCCGTAACCGTAACCGAAACTATCGGATATCCGAAATAAAAATTTATCCGTAAACGTAACCGAAACCGATACAAGATTTTCGAATAATTTCGGATAGGGGCGGAGTCTAAAATAAATGTTGTATGACGCCACGAGCTGCCGCTCTCGGCGGCAACGCGCGCGATGCAACATTTTAGCAAAAAACGCTGTCGCCCGGGCCCTAGGGGAATATTGAAATGAGCTCTTACCCTTGTGTATTGGACCGAGGCTGTTGGTATGACGACATACCCATGGAGGGCTGGAACACTAACGTTGGATACATGACCGCCGGGCCAGTACCTGTGGTTGTACCACTCGGTATAAATGATGGTGGTTGTCTGTGGGAAAAAGATACTGCTTTTACATATGTAACAGATATTCCAAACAGTGGACATGAACTTTTCGTCAAAATAAGATATAGCAAAGAAACACACATGTACACAAGAGGATAGCCGCAAACATGAAGGTTTTGTTAGTTGTCTATCGCATACCCCACGCATTAATGCGTGTTCCAAGCTTAGGCCCATATTAATAAATCGATCTCAGGATTGAGATCGAACTTAAGATGCTGTTTTTGACAGATGGTCCATACATTAAACGGCAAAACTGCATCTTAAGATTGATCTCAACTTTGAGATGAATTTTTATGCCATCCAAAAAAACTTAAGAGTGGTGTTATTCTTAATGTTACCTAAAACTATAACTATTGATAATAATACTAATTGTATGACTGTATCCTCTAGTGTGATATTACACAAGGTCCCTCATCTACGGTTTGATGTTAATGATATTATGTTAGAAACGTATTCACGGACGTATCGGCGTGTTTGAGTGCATATAGTATTTATGTTTGACCAAATACATAATCAGTTTTTTTTTTCGTGAATAACTCGTCTCGGATTCTGATTAACCTGTTTTTTGTATACTTAATAAAAAAAAAAAATAGTAGTGTGCAAACCCACGATTTAAATACGATATTTCAATTGTAAGCAATCAAACAACGTCGTAGAATATGTATGTTTAACTGCAGAAAGTTACAAGTTCGTAAGCAAGGGAAAGTGTGATGTTTTCAATACATCACCTTGGATGCGAGTTGGGCCTAGTCCCATGCTGTGGCGGTCTGTATTGGAAGTTCGTGTATGGTTGTCGAGGCTGCTGCTGCGTCTGGTTCTGAGACACGTAACTATGGCCAGCCTGAAAACAACAAGTAATATAAATTAGGAAAATTGAAAAATACTTGTGCAACCTGATCGTATTAAAGACGGAGACAAGTTAGTGATCTAACTATTCGCAATTTTCATGCCAAAATGACTATATTAGCATGGGCGTGGACGAAAGGCTAACCTGATTACTTGCGTAAATTTGTTGGAACGCATTATTTTCTTTAAAATTTTAAATGCATTTTTTTAGTATATACTTACTTACTTACTATATTGAGTACCTATTAAATTCCTAAAATATATCCGTTCAATTCAAATTCATTCACATTTTTTTGGATTGACCTACAAATTGACATTTTTACATTTTATACTTAATACTACCGCCAGATCGGAAACGCGACCCGACTGAGAAGATCGAGCAGAAACTCAGCGGACTTGTCTTTTACGTTGTTTTTTTTAGAAACTGGAGCATATGCTGCTGCAATTAATACAGAAAAAAAAACATCCCTGGGGCACTGTCAGGAGAATAACATCATGCCCAATCTCTGTAGTGAATCCATTAGCAAAATTTCGTAAACGTACTACTAAATTCTGACTGATAAAACTGAAAGGAAAACCTCAGAGGTAGGAATTTCCCAAACTAATTTAATTTTTAGCTTTAAGAAACTGACATTTTATCGAGCAACGGACCCAGGCTTTTTACCACGAAGGCGGCGCTACGTTGGATTGAGTGAACATAGACACAAAAGTGTACACATGTGAGGGTCCTTATGCGTATCGCGATAACTTGTATTTAAAGTTACACCGGCAGAAGTGGAATGACAGATAACATCACTTAATCGAATCAAGCGACATCTAGATTATGTTTGCCCTCATTCCTAATCTTTGTTCCAATGGAGGTAACACACTAACCATGGAGGTCTTAGACATATCCTGTTGAGGTGCCGGCGGCGCTGACGGCTGGGGTGTCGGCTGAACTCTTAGCGGTGCTTGCGCCGAAGGCTGCGCGCCGCCAGCTGTGCTTGGCATATATGCAGCCCCGGCGGCGCCACTGGGGTGATAACATTCCGATCCTGAAAACGAAAAATACAAGTACTGTTAATATAAATAATTTGTTAATGTAATCTTGCGTATCTTCTTCGAAGCTGATTGTCCGGACTCACTGTGTGGTGTTGACGCTCTTGGATAACTGTGACATTGATTTAAGGAAACATCTAATCAAAAACACATGTAAAATCAAATAAAGGCAATGTAAAAAAAACCTATTGTTGTAAAATAATATCGCGCAAGTGTTATCATACTCTTTTTTATTACAATTTCTTTGATCATAGATTATGTGCATAACAATAGAATATAAACCTTAATAAGAACAAAAACAATAATCCTGAGAGTAACATCGAAACACAAATGTGCGTAAAATATAACATAATAAGCAAGACTATATTGGTCACGCTAATTACATCCATTTTCACTTACTAGCTTGCGTTAACAATCTGAAGTGATGCGAAGGCAGCATGCAATTTGAGTTGGTATACCGAGAAACTGATTGTTCATGTTTAAGAGAGCTAGCATTAGTTTGCTGTGGAATGAACTGCACTGGAACATTATTCAAGGGCTGCAAATTGATTTGATTCGCGCCGATATGCTGTGCCACCGCCGATTGAGGCATATTCAATGATGTTTGTAAACTTTGTGCCACATCAATTGATCTTCGTTGCGACTGATTTCCATGGTTAACACATGCATGTGATAAGGTATTCAATGAGTTATTTGTTCCTCTTAGTGCAACCATTTTAATTTCATGGTATAAATCTTTTAGAAATTGAATTAGCCAAATGTTGAACCATTCCCAAAACAAAGGGGACACGATCATCGGCATAGGGCAGATTATATTTGTCTTATCATGTCATCATAAATGCCAGGAATGTAAGGTTTCAGCTATGAATTTATGTCACAGGTACATTAGTACATAATTATTATATTGAATCGCCAGCTGAAGTATGAACACAGTGTTATCAATCACTACGCAAATTTCGAGGTTTCATTTCTAAATACATCGATATAACGCATATTGTTGAAATATTTACAGCCCGCAACACGATTTAAATAGTAATTTAATGCAGTATAGAGAAAATCGATAAGCAAACTGCGCGATACGAGCTACATCGCTCTGTACTCGCACTCATTTATATGCCACAGAAACGCTTTCTCGATGAGGTGAACGATTATTGCTAAATTTGTACAAACGTTACTTAAATTTACTTATTGGCGAGTTTCTTTATAACAATAGTGATCACTGTCGGAAAGTAGTCTGATTAGGAACGCACAAATGAACAATTTTGTATGTGTTATAGAACACGAATGAAAGAAAGAGACAAAGGTATAGTTCACTGCTTTAATATTGGGGCGTTCCCAGACGCACCTAGTCACCCCTGTCATATAGTATCCGATGTAAAGTTAGCGACAGAACGATTCGCCGCAGTACTTTGCGGCATAGATTCTGGTAAAGCAATAGAACTGTGCGGATACAAATCCGGGAGTGGACATCAACAAAAAATCCAAATGGATTGTACGGGAACGTCAGTCTGACGTAGGATTAAAATTTAGTGCGATTGTTGATGCTCCAAACATACAGCAGTACAGTACCTACTGTACGTATTGTCATCGGGTTTTATTCTTATATTGATAACTTTTAACACGTACGTGAAACTAATAAATATGAGTTTGGAATCGCGGTACAGTATTTCGATAAAACCTATACTATACCACGGCCAACGAGAAGCGTACCAAAAACGGATGATTTATTTTGAATGATCTACACTTTCCGACACAGTGGACCCCAAAGGAGACCGGCACGGTTTCATACAATCTTGGGCCAAGATTGTAAAAGGATGAAAGTGGTGCCAATTGTTAGCTAATATAATTATTAAACTATCACTGAAAATTCTACGGATTCTTAAAATCTGAGAGCCGAGTTATAAATTTCATATTAACTTAAGTAAAAGTGAGGTTATGTATAAAAACCTTTGTAAACTGCTGATTTTTATGTGCGAAAGGTCCGATTTATGTTTCAAACACAATAAACACACTTCCTTCACAAAATGGGCAAGATAAGTCGAGGGAATATCAATAAAATGGGAAAAACACTCAAAATGCGTAAGCAATAACAAACGATAAAAATTTGTTTAGTCCGAAAGGTCCAATATATGTTTCAAACACAATAAACACACTTCCTTCACAAAATGGGCAAGATAAGTCGAGGAAATATCAATAAAATGGGAAAAACACTCAAAATGCGTAAGCAATAACAAACGATACGTTTTTAAGTTTGTTTTACGGCCCTGGGTACAAGCCCTTTGGAGCCTAACGAACGATACGAAACGAGCAGTGTGTAATCGTTAGTCGATTTTAAGATTTATCTTTATCATGTAAATGTTTATTATTTGGAACTATTATTTTAGTATGATAGTTCTAATGTTTTTAAGTACTTAGATTGAAGTAATCGTCTGGTTCTAACGTTTTATATGTTTTATTTCATGAACTAATTCGATTAGTTACGAATAGTTTTAATCGATATTCAGTTTATTTGGGAACATTACTTATTTTTTAGATATCTCATTTTCTAGCAATTGAATTGGGGCGATATTTTTACATTTTGAAATAGAAAATATTTGCAATTTTTTAAGCCATTTCTCAATTCATTACAAATTTGGCCCAGGAATGCCCATCTCCTTTATAAAAATGCCGCCTGAAACTTGGCGAGCCCGGCGGTGACCGATTTGATTTTAAATTAGAACGTTATTACCACTTCGAATCGCTTCTCGTTAGCCGTGGTAAAATATAGTACGTTTTTTATACTTGTCCTATTTGGTAAGCAAAGATGGCGTCTAGCGGGGCGCAATTATATACGAAACTAATTGAAACATTGACAAAAAGTTACGCAATCGCCCCGCTAGACGCCATCTTTGCTTACCAAATAGGACAAGTATAAAAAAACGTACTATAGAGTTACTATAGCCTCGCCGCTGCAGTGTCCTTATAGCCGACAATGGTTACCGTACGGATTTTTTTCCCATCACTTATGTGATACCTTCTATTTATTGCTATTGATTTTATAAATTCAATTATGTTATTATACTCACAAATTAAATAGCTTTTACGTTTTCAATCTTAATCGTGTATCCAACGCATGTGGGACTTAAACACAATGGTCTTTGTAGAGGAGCTATCATTTACAATAAGAGTTTGTTAGGCATATCTCTATCAAATACAATACAAAAGTCTCTATCAGTAGTTCTCAATAATGACATTCATTCCACCGAGATCACAATCAAAGTGGCGACGGTCAAAAAAATCTTTGCCTAGCGTTAACATCATCATATCTACATATAAATGTGCAAATGTGCTAAATATCATCCATAATTATAGTCCTAATAGTATCCCAAAAAACCGGCCAAGTGCGTGTCGGACTCGCACATAAAGGTTTCCGTACCACCATAGAATAAAAAAAAGTCAAAAATAGCAAGTTTTTGTATGGGGACCCTCTTTATTTTTAAACTTTATTTTATTTTACTTTATTTTATTTGTTGTTGTAGCGGCAACAGAATTACACATTCTGTGAAAATTTCAAGTCTCAACCTATTACGGTTCGTGAGATACAGCCCGCTGATAGACAGACAGACGGACGGACAACGTAGGCTTAGTAATAGGGTCCCGTTGGCACCCTTTGGGTACGGAATCCTAAAAATGGCTGTGATATACAGACATGGCGGAATAGTGCCTCGTTTGACTACACATCTCGAAGACAGGCGGTAATTTAAAAAAACCAGGGGTCTTACCACAAGCTCTTATTGCGATTCAATTATAGGAACGTTTTAACGACGTTTTAATTACGTTTCTTATTGTCATGACAATAAGGTACGTCATTGCACAAAAAGTCGCTGAAACGTTAATACGTTCCTGTAATTGAATCGCAATAAGAGCTTGTGGTAAGCCCCCAGGAGCTTTACACTTTTAGGGATTTTGTAGTCAAACTAAGAAACCCTTATAGTTTCGTCATGTCCATTTACCAGTCCGCAAAACTTGTTCGTTCATGTGTGTTTATTTGTGTATTTATCGACTCAAATTAGGTACAGGTGCGATGCGTTTTCGTTATTGAAATGGCCATGGAACCCTACCTTGTGCGTGTCCCGATCGCAAATCACTGGGCCGCTTTTTTAGGGTTCCGTACCCAAAGGGTGCCAACAGGACCCCATTACTAAGCCTACGCAGTCCGTCCGTCTATCAGCGGGCTGTATCACGCGAACCTTAATAGGTAGAGAGTTCACATTTTCACAGAATGTGTATTTCTGTCGCCTCTACAACACTAAATACTAAAAATAAAATAAACTGTAAAAATAAAGAGGGTCCCCATACAAGAAACTTGATATTTTTGACGTTTATATTCTACGGTGGTACGGAACCCTGTATGTTAGAGTCCGGCCAGCACTTTGCCGGTTTTTTAAGAGGAGGGTTCGAAATTTGGTTGATTTTCTATTCTACTGTTTCTTTAAGTAAGTATGTGGACTAGGAATCTTATATTTAGATGTATGATTTTTGACTATATTATCTTGAGTATCTTTAAATCCAAATCACGATTTGATGAAATTTTCTCGATAAAAAATTTTTATGAAATGAGCTCTAATTATTTACAATTTTCCTTGCTACCACGATGTTTTTACGATTTAGATCACGAAATTATTTCTAAAACATAGCAAATAATGATATCTAAACTACCCTTCAACCATATTTTAATTCATGAAGAAGTTTTTTTTTAATTCAAGTAAATGTGGTTTGGCGCTTACGTTGTTTATTTCCGAGCGCGCGCACAATATCGCCATCTCACATTTTAAGTACTTGAACTAACCATGTCTCTCTCTAACTTTGTATTGTCAGTGTCCGCTCGGACTTGTTCGACGTCGGACCTGTGAAGGATTTTTTAAAAAATATTACGAAAAAATATTACGGTCGTGCCACATTACAGGTACAGTACAGTATTTACAGTCCGCCGACGCCTATGATAAATAAATAAATATCCTTGGAAATTCTTTTACACATGACTACCTGATCCCAAACTAAGCAGAGCTTGTACTATGGAAACCTGATACTGATATTACTACATATACTACTTTTTGTTTGTAAATACAAACTAAATATACACTTAATTACACCTAGACTCGGGACATGCGGACATGTTCATGCACACAAATGCATGTCCTGGGCAGGAATCGAACCTACGACCTGCACTGCAGCGTGATTTTCGTTTGCTTTTCCTTGTCTTGTGTAATTTCTTTTCATCTCTTGTCATTTTGTGTCATCTCTTGTCATTTTGTGTCATCTCTTGTCATTTCATAGTTATTCGTGTCATTTCTGTAAAAACTCCCTATTTCGCTTACTGTTATATACTTGCAGCATGGTCTTGGGCCGACAGTGGGAATACATTGCTTGTCAAAACAATGGAGTCGCTTTATTGCGTTTGTTGTAGGTATGGATGGGCAAGTAATAAATATATCATACATCAATAAATTATCGTAAAAAATAACATTACAGATATGGATAGGAAAATGTTTGTCCGTCCTATTCAATCTATTATATTATAAACGAAAGTAACTCTGTCTGTTACCTTTTCACGGCTAAACCGCTGAACCAATGTTGATGAATTTTGGTATGGAGATAGACTGGGTCTTGGCGGAGAACATAGGCTACTTTTTAGGGTTCCAAAGGGTGCTAACGGGACCCTATTACTAGGCCTACGCTGTCCGTCTGTCTGTCTGTCCGTCTGTCAGCGCGGGCTGTATCTCACGAACCGTAACAGGTAGAGAGTTGAAATTTTCACTGAATGTGTATTTCTGTTGCCGGTGCAGAACAAATACTAAAAATATAATAACATTTAAAAATAAATATCAAGTCTCAAACTTGATATTTTTGATGTGTTTATTCTACGGTGGTACGGAACCCTTTATGTGCGAGTCCGACGCCTTCAGATCTTATGAATGTTTTCTTGAAATAAATATAGTGTATTTTAAGTAATTAACTGGCCAACCCTCAGGTCCTACCTACCATGTTAGGATCTTTTTCGTTCTAGCGGGTGTAAACCGTGATTTAACGAGTTAATGTGATAATTTTTGTATTTAAATTATTCAATTCAATGTATTTGTTTCAGACATAGTCCAATATTGATTATTAAAATTATTATAATTTCACAATAAATAAAAAACAATAAATAAAAGTAAAATTAAATTAAAAAAATATATATATTTATTTTTATTTTTCATGTTTTATCATTAAAATACAATATAATATTACATAAATTAAAATAAAATACAATAAAATAAAAACCTACCCCTAATTAAACAAATACCGTCCGCGTGGGATACTGGCTGCATGTCCTCCCTGTATTCAAGCTGTTCCTGTTGTCAAGCGAATTTTTTGAGCAAGGAAAGAGCCAGCCCTCTTGTCACCTGTGGCGGTAACCAGTCTAAGGGTGATTTTGATACATAAAAAAATAAAGATAAAAAGATAAACAAAAAATAAATTAAATATGGTAAAATAAAATATTATGACACCGCTGATGACTTCATGATCGGCATCGAAGTTAAGTACCAAAGTATTCCTTTGCCTACGAAACATGAAAAAGATACTCATATCCGGCAGTCAGTCACTGACACAGAGTATGTACATTTTTACCCGACTACGGTGGGCGGAGGGTTATGATTTTGACCGATATGTATGTATGTTCATCTGCTCCCGTATAACGTCCAAACTATTTTTATATCATAATAATTTGACTAATGAGATATCGTTAGACGCGTCTGGATCGTCCGCTGGTTATAGGCTATTATACGATCGAAATATTGTTATACGTATCTATCAGCATATTGTAGGTATCGTTTGTCTTCTTTTGACTTACTTTGTCTTCAGCAATAAAAACAACATAGAAATTAAATTATTTTTTTCAAATACACTCGACATAAATTTCCATATAAAACGAAAAAAATATATTTGAATATTTTCATCCATTTCATCTATTTTAAAAGGTGCACTGGGACATATTATTTTAATTGTACGAATTAAACAATATTGTTCCTTCAAAAAATAATTATACTATAGTCTACTCCATAGCTGTTCTGTCCTAGCTAAGCGAGAGGGATATATCCTTCGGCAGCTCACGCGACGCTAGCCACACCCCGAAACTAAAATTCATTTTTTTCTTGTATCGTCTTAATTTATCATAAGGTTAAATTACTTACATCAAAATATATTTTAGGATTAATCTTTTCTGAATTGCTTTGGCAAAGGAAGGGTTACAAAACAATATGATTAAAATAAGGGTGCTGAGTGGGCTGGCAAACTCTAACAATGAATTTTTCGGTATTTATAAAAAAACAGCAATTCTACAAACGCAATTCATTTATCTGATTATTTAGCAGAATCCTTAGCAAATCCGCAAAATTTTGGTATAATGGTCATGAATGGCGTAGAATTGTAACTGTTTTACGGAAATTTAGCGGATTGCTAAGAATTCTACTAGAAAATGAGAAAAATGCCTGCTCTTTTGGGGCACAGGGGTCTGAAGTCGGGACATCCAGATTAAACTGGGACAGGTGGCCACCCTAGCGGCGACGGCCACTGAATCCTTATAAAATGGTAGGATTGGTAGGTACCTAATGACTTTGAACCTTTCAGTCAATCTACTTTTCCCTTTCCCTTGCCTTTTCCTTTATTTTGTTACATAATATCAAGAGGAAATTATAGGTATTTATGTTCGTTCAATTGGAATTTTACATAGCAGACGAATCTGTAACATAGAATATTTGTGAACTTATTTGCATAATGGTAACTCACACAGTTTAATCCAAAGCCCAACAGAAATTTATTTCTAAAAGAGAATGTGCGATATAACTCTTACTAGATACTAACAGACCATTCACCATAAGATGTCCCCTACTTTGGGAATTGGAAGCATTGCCTACGGTGCTGCCAACAACATATGTACCATTTACCCCCCCATTATCTAGACTTGTTTTTACCCACCACACATTAATATGTTTTACTTGCATATTTTTAAATAATATACAGTTGTAAGACTAGGAAGGTTGTAAATGACAGCGGACATCTTACAGTGAATGGTCTGTAACTCTTTCACAAACAGCAAGCTATATTTTACACTGACACAGGCTAAATAAAAACATGCCAACATTACTAAATTATTCATATTTGGCTTCGATATGCAAGGCCAGTTTTTGAAGCCAGATTATCATAGATCCCAAGTCAGACTTCTTGTAAAAAAACTGGCCAAGTGCATGATGTTGACCCATGCACAATGTAGGGTTCCGTACCCATTTTAAATAACGAAAACCCATCGAATCAAACAAAGTTATATTTGCGGTTGAATTAGGACCCGAACTATTGAGTTTATTCAGAAATGATGGGGCAACAACTTTGCATTAACTTGGTTGGCTATGGCTTGTGATCTAGCTAGGGAACCCTTGTTGTGTTGTGATGATTCTAAAGTAAGTTAATATTAGATGCTAGATCATAATTTATTTTCAGATTTTTCTGCAGTGCTTCAGGTTTTCTAAGCGAGATGAACCTAAAGCCACTTTAGAGCTCAAAATTAATGAAAAACTGCTGTAACCCTAAATAACCGTTACCAAGCAAAAACTGTTGTGGTGTCTCCACACTGAAGACAATAAAAAAATACAAGAATATTTGGGTGTCTGTGAATCGAATTACCTACCTATACTAATACAAATACACATAATGGCCACACACAACAGTTCAATGGAAATTGTAGCTGAATTGGAAATCTTAATATTGAATTAAAATTGCTGAAACTACATTTAACATATTGATGATACTTTTATAAAATAGCTTATGGCATCTAGATAATTTATATGAAATTGATGACAGTTAAAAGTCTATATTAAATACAGTAGCAAGTTGTTTACTGATACTTTTTTCCGAAACTGTGTTTTGGTTATCTTAATTTTTTTCATTCCAACATCCTCGCTAAAGAAATAAGGGGTTGACAGGCTAACTTAGCAAGGTGTAGCATAATATAGAATGTTCGAAAGCATGCAGCTCATTTTAATAAAATGCAAACGAAATGAGAAGGATACTATATACACTATACAGCAAAGCATTTAATGAGCATCAAATGGGGCCCAAACATTGCAGTTATACACATTTTATCACAGCATTCTGGGAAAAACATTCAAAGTAGTCTAAAAAACTCATGTAATATAAAGTGGGAGCTGAACTTTTTAAATCATAAAAATACTGATATTATTCAATTATGCATGATGAAAATTATAAAATATTTGCTACAGGGGACACTGGTATTGATTAAACATGACACTAAAGTCCATTTTTTTATTACATGAAGTAAACAAAGCTAGAACAAGTTAAACTCATTTTTAATGGGTACTATAGATAAATTTTTCAAGAGATTTTTTTGTAATAACTCCGTTGTTTGTCAAATTTCTAACAAAAGGTGACACCAGCACATGTTTATTTATTTCACCATTAAAAAATTGGACTTGAGGCAAGATTCCTTTATAGACTTCAGCTCAAAGCCGATCAAAGGCTTCAGACATGGCTTAAGGACTGCTGTCTAGATGATAGCAACCTGGACCAACATGGTCCTGGCAATGATAGTTGTGACAGACATGTCATCACCAGTGCCGGATATGACACCATAGTTAAGATTGTTAGTAAACTTTTGTCATGTGAACTGCAATAAACAAATCTAATTTATTAAACTTACAAAGTACCTATAAAAATTGTAGAGCAAAGTGATGTGAATAGGTTATCTATGGATATCATAAGCCATTTCGCATGATCATAAAACAGCAGACAAAAAACATTCGCTTTGCTCTACGACAAACCAAAGAAATGTTTTCTAATATTAGGACACATAATTAGCTTTGAGAAGGACTTCCATGTTAAGACCCAAATGCTCCAATTGTTGCACTTGTATTTCTACAACACCAGAAACATTTCTTGTCGTATATTTTTTTTGTTTTCAACATTACCTATAACACTAAGAATAAAATCTTATTACCTGCATGTTACTGAATTAACTAGGTAAGCGCTTTAACCTTATCTTGCACAAAGTTAAAATAATGTTTAGATACCACAAGCATACTGATGAACACAGCAGTATGTTGTTACAGAGGATCTCCTTCCCCAACTCTATGTAGAGTTTGTATTATTATAATGTCTCAATCAGGAAGAGGCACCTGCGGGAACACTTGGTAGTAAAATGACAAAAGCTTACAAAGTAACAGTGACAATAACACAAATAATTATTCGCAATTGCGGCACAACCAGATGCTGAAGTGGCATATTATTACGTAAATATAATAATAGAAACTGCATTATAAAATAAAAAGGATACGGTCCGGGCCCGCGCTGACTCGGCGCCAATGGCACCTGATTCCCGTTGCTACTCATATTCTTGGCAGCATAGGTATCGGGACACGTACACCACTCAAGGTGGCACGTAAAATCGCCCTAACCGATTGTAGGACACATCCGGCACATAGGTATACTATACCGACGTCAGTTGACAAGTCACACAATTAATTTATACCCTTTGAAAGCAACGTTTCTTGCAAAAACATTGTACACCACTTGCGAAATCACAATATATATTTGCTGGCCGATTATATTAGCATCACTATGATAGTAGAGACCCAGTCACTAAACAAACGACAGTACAAAATGGCGGATGTTAACCAATAAACAAACGTGACTGTCACTGATAGAGTCAAAAAATATCGTTATACACTTAATTTTATTGCTGTTTCCGAAGTATTATTTCGATTAAATAAAGATAAAAAAATGTAAAAATATTTCTTTTCAATAACAATATTAGTACATAATTTTTTGAAATCTTGAAACTGTCATTCGATCGTTCACGTCTACTCACGTCACGCATGCAATATTCCGCTAGGAAAGCATGTCAGTCAGTCAGTGACAGTTTCAGTTTTTTATTTAATTTCTAGTGATAGCCTCCATAGCAGAGCCAGGCAGAGAGAAGCAGAGAGAAGTCATAGACATAGGTATTATAACTTTGAGAACATTGGCAGGCGCTGAGCTCCCAAATAAAGAATAAAAATGTAGTGCGTCACTAGGTACTTTAGTAATATTTTGGCAATTTAGTAAAATTTATAATAAATCTAATAACAATCTTTCAAACACCTTCCATGTACCTAGATTCATGCTAGTATCTAACTGATTTATTTAGCAATAATTTGCTTCCCATCTGGAATACCTATTTGGAAACTTACTCGTTTGAGAATATCCTAAAATTGACAATTTATGCTTTGAATGGCGTTTTCCCACTAGCCGGCACATCACAGGCATCGGCATGGCGGTAGCTTTTTCATTGGTCAGTGACCAATGACAACTTCGCAAAAAGCTGTCACGGTGCCGGTGCCTGTGCCGTGCCGGCTAGTGGAAAAATGGTCAATAGACAGAAAAACTATTAATTGCCAAACCACGTCGCACTAGGGTAGGCTGTTGGCTACATTTACTAAGTTATCTTATGTCTACGGTCTGTGAAAGGATTTTATTCATGTTAATACCAATGCAATGTAATAACCATGTTTTTTTTAGTAATAAAGATGTATAAAAATTGCAACGATTACAAATGTTTGTAAAAATAGGAAAGAAATATTTAGTAAGAGTCCACAACGTCATTGAGAGTCCATAAGTGAAGGGCCTCAATGTTTGTCTATGTGTCTCCTCAACTACAACTCTACTAAATCTCTATGATCGTATAGGTTTTTTTTTCATTATGTATGGCTTTGCTAAGGCTTAATCTTTCGCATTTAGCCATTGTGATTTAAAATAACTAACTCGTCGTGTATCCCGAACTTAACTCACATACCACTCTCTTACTATTCCCTCCCGATCACGATTATTCGTAATCTAGATGAGATACCTAGTAGTTCAAAGTTAAATGAAGAGAGATTTAATTTCATTGCTATGAGATCAGCGAGCGATTGCGTAACTTTTTGGTCAATGTTTCAATTGGTTTCGTTCATCCCGTATTGCATTTTCAGTTTAAATTAATTGAAATCCGGATAAGTCTGGAGTTCACTCTTCCCGATTTCAATACATTTCAATTGATTAAGAAACACTGGATTACCAAAACCAATTGAAACATTGACCAAAAAGTTACGCAATCGCCCCTTAGGACTTCAAATTAACCAGGTTGTTTTAAAGTGAGGCCCTTATCACTACTTCACTCCTAAAAATAGGGGAAATTTGTTTACCAAAATTATTTTTTTCGAAATATCCCATATTGCTGTAAAACCTGAAACACGGTATATCCCGAAAAATACGGGGCCTCCGGCAACCCTGAGTTATATAAAGTGACTGTCAGTAAAGGTGCTTGTACACAGTGCAATTAGCCGGAGCAAGTAAAAGTTGCGGGCACGAATGTACCTAAATAAATACCTGGACTGTTCACTACCTACTGCACAAAAAACGAGCCGAGCGAGAGGCCCCAGTTGGGACCGTGTCCCTCTCACTCCGAGTTACCATGCCAAAATAATATTATCGTTGGGTAGTGATTGGTGGTTTTTAAATCAAGCAAATAAATTAATTTATTATTTATCGTGACTATTGTTTATATGATAAAACAACAGTCACGATAGATAATAATTTGATTTATTTGCTTGATTTAAAAACTACCAATCACTCAAATTAAAAAAAAAAGAACTAAATTATTATTTATCGCGACTATAGTTTATATGATAAAACAATAGTCACGATAAATAATAAATTAATTTATTTGCTTGATTTAAAAACCACCAATCACTGCCCAACAATAATATTATTTTGGCATGGCAACTCGGAGTGAGAGGGACACGGTCCCAACTGGGGCCTCTCGCTCGGCTCGTTTTTCTGTCTACAGAATTGTCAAGGTATAATAGACCTTAAACCAGGAGAATAAAGTTGAATTTCTTCTTAACCAAAAACTCAACTGGTTTATCCTGTAGTAATAAAAGATCCTTGGTTGCGGGCTAAATGTGCAAACAGGGGGCTTACCACGAACTCTTGACGCGATTCAATTACAGGAACGTTTTAACGTTTCAGCGACTTTTTGTGTAATGACGTACCTTATTGTCATGACAATAAGAAACGTCATTGCACAAATGGCCGCTGAAATGTTAAAACAAAACTGCTATAAGAGGTGGTGGTAAGCCCCCAGTATGCACAAGCCACATGTAACTCAAAGTCATTTTTTTAGGGTTCCGTACCCAAATGCCGTTAATCCAACAGCCGGCACGGCATCGGCACCGGCACTGTGACCAACGGGACCCTATTACTAAGCCTACGCTGTCCGTCTGTCTGTCTGTCTGTCAGCGGGCTGTATCTTACGAACCGTAATAGCTAGATACTTGAAATTTTCACAGAACGTGTATTTCTGTTGCCGCTACAACAACAAATACAAAAAAAATATATAAAATTTAAAAATCATAGGGCGTCCCCATAAAAATTTTGATTACTGAATACAGCGCACTCTAGTAGCATATATTTAAAACATAAGAATAGCTAATGATTTGACTATACTTAATGCTTTGCTACTCGATAATAGATGGCGTGGTAGTAAAATTTTTTTAATCGACAACAGATGGCGTAGTTTGAAAAAAATAATTAAACCGACAAATCTTATAAAGGAGACCGGCACGGTTTCATACAATCTTGGGCCAATATTGTAAAAGGATGAAAGTGGTGTCAATTGTTAGCTAATATAATTACTAAACTATCACTGAAAATTGTACAGATTCTTAAAATCTGAGAGTCGAGTAATAAGTTTCATTTTAACTTAAGTAAAAGTGAGGTTATGTATAAAAACCATTGTGAAGTACAGATTTTTATGTGTGAAAGGTCTGATTCAGGTCCGGTTTATTTGGGAACATTCGTTATTCTTTAGATATCTCATTTTCTAGCCCATGAATTGGGGCGATATTTTTACATTTTGAAATAGAAAAATTTTGCAATTTTTAAGCCATATCTCAATTCATTACAAATTTGGCCCAGGAATGCCCATCGCCTTTCAAATTGTTTGCAGGTACCAAAGCAATATCTAATACCTACATTTTGGTACGGAACCCTTTATGTGCGAGTCCGACACCCACTTGGCCGGTTTTTTTATTCATGTACTAAGTTCGAGGTAGTATTTATGAATCGTTAAAAACAATATTTTAGCGTTACTACCGGTTTGTAATGTTGCTTCCATTGAGAAGAGCCGCCAATAAACTCAATGGTTACTCTTTTCAATAGAATAATCCCATCCCATCCCACTAATCCCACTAATATTATAAATGTGAAAGTTTAGATGGATGGATGGATTGATGGATGGATGTTTGTTACTCAATCACGCCAGAACGGCTGATGGGATCTGGATGAAATTTGGCACAGAGATAGATTATAGTCTGGAATAGCACATAGGCTACTTGTTTTTTTAATTATGCACGGACGAAGTCGCGGGCGGTAGTTAGTATTTAATAAACTAGCTTTTGCACGTGACTTCTTCCGCGCATAATTAAAAAAAAGTAAGTAGACTATGTGCTATTCCAGACTATAATCTATCTCTGTGCCAAATTTCATGCAGATCCGTTCAGCCGTTCTGGCGTGATTGAGTAACAAACATCCATCAATCAATCCATCCACCCATCTATCCATCAAAACTTTCACATTTATAACATTACTAGCTGTGCCCGCGTCTTCGCCCGCGTGGAAATTGATGTTTATGATTGGTCTGTCTTTTTCCAGAGCCTACACTATCTGCGTTTCACATTAAAATCAGTTTAGTAGTTATGGAGATACCGACGTGGCAACAAACATTCACACATACAGACACATACACTTATTTAGCTTTTGCCCGCGACTTCGTCGGCGCAAAATTTAAATTAAAAAAAAACAGACTTGATCCCGTTTCCCGGGTCCCGGATCCGGTTTGCTGGATCCCAGATCCGGTTTGCCGGATCCCATTTCCCAGATCCCGTATCCTGGATCCCGTTTCCTGGATCTCGTTTCCCGGATCCCGTATCTCTGATCCCGGATCCCGGACATCGTATCTCGGATCTTGTTTCCCGGATCCCGGATCGCGTTTGCCGGATCCCGTATCCCATAATCCTTGATTCCGGATACCAGACCCAATATCCCGGATATCACGTATCCCGGATATCCCGTATCCCGCATATTCCGTATCCCTGATACCGGATCCCGTTTACATTATATATCACGTATCCAAAAACCGACTTGTATTTTTAAGAAGACATCTAAACACCAATTTTCATACTTAATTCTAACTTCAAAAATGACGAACTCCCATACAAACTTTCATCCCCTATTCTACCACCTTAGGGGTTGAATTTTCATACACCCTGTAATTATTATAATTTTTATTTAAATTAACGAAAACAACTATTAACTATAAAAAATGACTTACTTTCATCCCCCATTTAAACCCCTTAGGGGTGGAATTTTCAATAACCCTGATTTTAAAAATTTTCATTTTATAAAAGACACCTAATCACCAATTTTCATACTTCTAACTTGAAAAATGACGAACTTGCATACAAACTTTCATCCCTTATTTAACCCCCTTAGGGGATGAATTTTCAAAAACCCTGAAATTATTTTTTCACATAAATAAAAATAAACCTAAACACCAATTTTCACAATTCTAACTTCAAAACTGACAAACGTCCATGCAAAATAACATACAAACTTTCATCCCCTATTTTACCCCCATAGAGGTTGAATTTTCAAAAACGCTGAAATTACTATTTTTAATTTTTTTAAAGACACCTAATTACAAATTTTCATAATTCTAACTTGAAAAATGACGAACTTGCATACAAACTTGCATCCCTTATTTAACCCCCTTAGGGGATGAATTTTCAAAAACCCTGAAATTATTTTTGTACATATATAAAAAGAAACCTAAACACCAATTTTCACAGTTTTAACTTGAAAACTGACAAACATCCATGCAAAATAACATTCAAAACTTTCATCCCCCATTTTACCCCCTTAGGGGTTGAATTTTCAAAAACGCAGAAATTACTATTTTTTATTTTTTAAAAGACACCTTATCACAAAATTTCATAATTCTAACTTCAAAAATGACGAACCTACATACAAACTTTCATCCCCTATTTAACCATCTTAGGGGTTGAAATTTATAGGTATGATTAGCCTATGTCTCCTTCCAAGGTTTACACTATCTACGTTTCAAATTTCATTAAAATCGGTGCAGTAGTTAGGGAGATACGTGGTAACAAACATTCACACACACACACACACACACAGTTACTTTCGCATTTATAATATTAGTAGGATTAGTAGGAAGTAGGATTAGTGGGATGCGAAAGTTTGGATGTATGGATGGATGGATGTTTGTTACTCAATCACGCCGGAACGGCTGAACGTATCTGGATGAAATTTGGAATACAGATAGTTTATAACCTGGATTAACACATAGGATACTTTTTATCCCGGAAAAATGTCAGGTTCCTGTGGGATTTTAAAGTTAACGCGGACGAAGTCGCGGGCAGAAGCTAGTAATTTTATACATTTTCAAACAGCAATGCTATGTGAGCAGGCAGGTAATACATTGTGAAGAACAAAATACAGTAGCTCAATATTATCTGGCTCGTTTTGCAAGCTGCTCGCGCTTTTTTCCTCAATATTGTTCGTCTTTGTGTAAATAATACTATAGCCTACCTCCTATTACCCCGCTCACACCACCGCAGTAGCTACCCCTACGAGCCAGGCCCCCACTAGCGCGCTGCGCTGCATCGTCGCAACTAGGGATTGCAATCCGGAAAACCGGATCCGGTAATCCGGCGGATCCGGCATCATTTTACGTTTACCGGATCGGTACCAATATACCGGATCCGGTGACCGGATCCGGTGATAGCAATTTTGGCAAGGTAATAGCGCTGTTGCATGAGTAGGTACTTTAAATACGTTACGCGTGGTGTGAGGAGTTCGAGGAGAATACTTATCTGCTATTCATGATTATTTACTGTCAATAAAGCTGAAAAGTATAGAAGCTGAAAGGGCCTTTTCGGCCGCAGGCTACATTTGTAGCTCCATGAGATAACACTACCTATGTATTTGTATTCTACAATCCTTTTTCATAATAAAAATATTTTTTTTTTAACATACCTACTAAAATTTTACCATTAAAATATGAGGCTTGTTACCACTTACCATTCTCAAATACTTCAATGGGTATTGTGATCTCCTCTCAGTAAATTACGTGAGTTTAATTATATTAGATTTTATAAAGTTACTTAGTAGGTAAATTATTTATCTACTTATCTGTGAATGTGAAATCTAGGAAGACTGAGTCACTCGTTATGTCGTTAAAATTTTACTAGTTATTTACACTACTAGATTTTAATTGTTTGCTCGTTGTCTAAACCTTAACATTGAATATAAAGTTGATTTTATATGTTATTTTTATAAACTACGTATAATAACTGAGTGCAATTTTACACTCGAATCTCAATGAACTAACTAACAGTTCATTTTGGATCGAAAAGTGAAAATCATTCCGGTTTGATCAATCCGGCCGGATCCGGACCGGATCTGGCCGGATTGATGGAAATCTGGCCGGATTGAAAATGACGCCGGATTGCAATCCCTAGTCGCAACGGACAACGCATTGTATGCCACACCTGCGTTGCGACGACGACGCACTACGTCGCAACGCAAAAAGCGTCGTCGTATACGTATACAACATGGATGTATTAACTCAGGATGCGCATCGCATGATCTTCCCCTCTAGCTTTTTTTTATAGGTACTAGACCAAAAATCTCTGACACGTATATAAAAACTGTTTTCGAAATCGATTTGATCAGAGTAAGTATCGTTTTCGCGGTGTAAGGTGCTCCGTGAAAAATACCGAATTGTCCCATTAAACATGTGCAAAGAAATTACAAAAAATAGTAATACACAAAAAGATGGGGTAACATTTCATATGTAAGTATTTTTGATGTAATTAATGCAATTTTTCTATTAAATTCATTAAAATATTAAATGTCATAAGAATCGAAAACATTATCGATACAATTAATCGAGTACGAATTAATCGAATAGTCTACTGTGACCATAGACGAATCTTTTCTACCCTGGCAACTGTATTTTTTATTTGTCAAATAATTGTCAAGTATTTGAACTTTGTAAACAAACGGATAAATACTGAATTACGCGGTGATAAACCAGTCGCAGGACGTTAAAAACGATTTACAATGAATAAATCATTAGTAATTCAACAAGAGAGGTGATTCACAAAGTTTACAGGCGGTGTCTCGCGGAATTTGAGGTGCAAAATATTTTGTCAGAACTCGACCATGTTTACCAAAGAACCGCTGATATTATAGGTATATAAGCAGTTTATTTTACAGTTTTTAAGTTAAATAATGTGTTTATTGTATACAAAGGCAGGCTCAAAGCTTCAGTTTACAGGTTTTTCAGTAAATATACATTGATCGCTTAGAGGTACATTCGATTGAACACACTTGATACTTGGTATTATTTTTATGTGTTGCTTTCATCTCGACCAATACATAAACTAAGGTTGCTTTATTTTTCTATGTTTGCTTGTCAGTTAACATCGTTACTTAATTACTAAATAAACAAATAATCTTAAAGCATTAAAGAAATTATCTTTTATTGAATTATTTTATTTTTCAGGTACCGTTAGAAGAATAGTCGAAAATTGCTCTTTACGATGACATTAATCGATTAATAATAAATCTTCAAGATGACAGCAATGCTGTGGAGACTGATGATGATGAGTTGATGAGGCAGCGGCAGGCCCACGCCAATATATGGATTTATCAGGAGTGGAATATTTAGACCAAGATTAAAATAAAAAAATAATTAAAAAACGCAGTAGCTATGATATGTTTGTTTTATTTTCCTAAAATACAAAAAAAAATAACTAACTCATGTTGAAACAAAAACACCCACTATCGAAACAATTCAGATAAATACGATCTCGATAAATTCTTGATCTTGATAAACGGAATCGAACCTGACACTGCTCCGGGTCCATATGACCCAGAAGCAGGCAGCGTCTGCTACTGAGGCGATGAATCACATATGGCATAAATATATGTATAACAAATATTATCTTATTGACCAACATCAAAGAAAACTTAAAAGTGCTTGCGCTTGCATTATGAATAATAAATAATATGGAAAATAATAAATCAAGTATCAAAATTATTCAGTCGTATTAGTCAATGTTGCAAGAATTAATCTCGACATATATACTTTTTGATTTGAACAGTGTTGTAGTAGTGTTTATTTATGATTGCAGACCGGTATCGATAAAAATATAATATATATAGTGTATAATAAACCTTGGGAGAGGCCTATGTCCAACAGTGGACGTCTTTTGGCTGAAATGATGATGATGATGACATTAGTATAATAATACCTATTACGTTTATACGTACCTACCTAACAAAAGATATCAGCCAGGCCAGTGGCAGCAGATGGCGCTGGTCGAGTGGGAGTGGGGGGGGATGAAACAGCTTATTTGGGAACATTAGGTACTTATTTTTTAGATAATCTCATTTTCAAGGAACTGAATTGGGATGTACCCGGAATCATCTTGTTTCCGTTGAATATTTACGCCTCGTGAGTTACTCATTATTTCTTGTTCAGCTGTTTCAGTAGAGATAATTCAGTATAATTCAGTAGATTATAATGACAGCTATAAATGTAATAATGAGTATATGAAACTATCGATATAGCTAATTAGAAATATCGATAGTGGTATTCACCCTATTACACCGATGGTCCTACGGTAGTAAAATTTTGTATGTTGACGTATTAGATCTTTTAGTGTGCGTAAAATATACTAGTGTTGCACATTTCTTTACGTGTGCGTTTATAATGACACAAAATGTTTTGAGTAAGTGTGCGTCAATTTTAATGTAGTGGTTACCTCCCCTCCCCCAAGAATTGACAGAACATTTTGTTCGTTGAATTATGCGTGTTGCGAGTCCATTTTGTTACTTTGTTCAAGGTATACAAGCGTACGTATATAAGCGGAACGCTGTGCGTCATCGCACCGATTCCCCGCTTCGTCTCTGCGTTGAAACATTGCATGCGACGACGCAACGCATAAATGTGTCATGACACTATAAAATATATGTAAAACGACGCAGCGACGACGCAACGCAACGCAACGCGGTAATGGAGCCTCGCCCTACCTCACTCTCCTCTTGCGCACCTTGTACTCCGTGGATACAACAGGGCTCCTTGCAAAACCACAGGGGGGCTAAGGCCGTCACAAAAATGAATTGCGGCAATTCTGCTAAAGCAATTCATTTTTCCAACCCTCCTGCAGACTCCCCTAAATTTCCGTGAAACTGTCACGAATGGCGTAAAATGTGTCACTATTCTACAGAAATTTAGCGGAATTGCTAAGGATTCCTCAAAAAATCAGAAAAATGAATTGCAATGCAATTCATTAGCAATATTGCATAGCGACCGCCTTAGGTCCGCTGGTTTGTAATATTATCTTGGTGAATTCTTGGCGGTCGACACATTGTCGGCCATCCGTTAACAGTCCTCTGGCCGACAACATGCCGACAGCCAAGAAAAATTAAAGATTTATAATGAAGAATTCGAGAAGATAACATTAGAGATAGAGACCAGCACTGGTAGTACAGCCGGCTGTGTCAAGACAAAACGCGAGATAAATTTGTCTTATTCTCTACTATGCAAGAGAGCGACTCGGTGCGACATAACGCGTGACAAAAAGCCTGTCTGAGGGCCGCCATTTCGTTTTCGTTTGTAAAAGAGTACTTCTACAAACGAAAACGAAATTTCGGACGAATTATCGCGTACCTATATCCTACTGCGTTTCTCATTCATTCCGACATTTCTTACGAACGAAAATTGTTAAACGTCTTCGTCGTCGTCGATTATAAACGTCAAACTATTTTTGTTCGTAAGAAATGTAGTAGGAAATACGAGAAATTTCGTTTTCGTTTGTAAAAGAGTTGGCCCTCAGGTCTTGGCGCATGTACCTACTACAGTCTGTTTCACGAAAGTCCCACGGCAATAAGTAGGACTAATTTCATTTCTGTTTTTTATGTAAATCAAATTAAATAAATTACTCAAACAATAATATCGGATTCATCCTACAATGATTTGAATTTTTTGGGAGTCTTAAAACAATAGAGGGTTAAACAACATTCCGTCGCATGACTGTGGCACCGCGTCTGCGGGACTTCTTTCGTGTAACGGACTCTAACCCTGCAGTAGTTTCGCAATTTGTTCACGATCACGCTACGGTGTTGGTCGATGACGGAACGGTTTGAGTACTGTATAATTGGTAGTGATTATAGTATTTTATACAATGGTACAGTTACTTACGGTCACGGACCTACTACGTTCATGATATAGAACATTGCAGTGGGCAGAGATGGATACCGTCTATTGGACAGAGTCAACGATTCACAAGCAGAGTGCTCTAATTTATTTAATAAAGTGATATTTTCCCGACAGGAATCGAACCAGTAACCGTTCGGTGTAGTTAGGCATGTGGCATATGCTCAAACCACTAGACAAAGCGATATTTAATCAGTTTAGGTACTTATTGGTTAAACGTGGGCTAGGTACTGTTATTGATCGTGCCATATTGATATTCTGCCTGAACGTCTACTATGTAGGTAGCAACCGGCCGTTTTGCAAATCGATGCCGATTTACTAAGCGTCTAGGTGTTATGTAAAACGGCGTATTATACAATTCGGCTGCGACATAGCTACTTACGAATTTAATGCGACGCGGTTGAGACGTATTGTCAGTGGTTGGTATAATATATATATAATATATAATAGCTATTCTGTGATAATAGGTAAATGGTAACTATTTACTTACCTACACTGATTACAGTAGTAGGATCATGTAGCAGCGTATGGTGTGAACTTATTGTCCCCATGTTTTTCTCCATTCACTATTTATGAAACTCAATTCTGAACCGTTTTCACCATCAAGTTTTCATACGACACAATTTTTTCCATTTGTGGGTGATGGAACCGATTGCAAATTCTCTCAACGTCACATATATTTAAAACCACATGTAAATAAAAATAAACAATACACATACACTTGCAAATATCTTAAATCCAAAATCTAATGAACTATAATTATGTTATGGAAACGAAATTTATTTAAATAAGATTGTAAATAATATGTCGGTAGTTATAACGGCGCGTGGCGCGGAGGATTAGTTTTAACTGGAAGTTAACCGGACTTACTTAGCACAGCGCACGTAACCCATACCATACCATAACTACCCCCAATTTTACTTATTTTTACTATTGCACTCACACACACACCCAGAAAAGTCGGTATGTAAGTCGGTGGAGTTGGACTACCTAATACCACCTACACCACATGCTCAGCTGGCCTACTCCGAAATACGAACCTAACGTTTCGGCTGACGGATTGTCGTGATTTGACATTTCTTCTTTCGTTTTTCTCTACGATTTGACATTGTTTTGATCGTAAATCGAATCCGTACTTCGGACGATCCGTCAGCGACGTATTTCGGAGTAACCCCCCTGATTATTTTTCAGCGTCAGTGGAAAGGAAAAAACGCTATAACGCCAAAATGGTACTATTGGAAAACGAGGTTTAAAGTAATTTACTTTAAACCTCGTTTTCCAATATGGCGTTTTGGCGTTTTAGCGTATTTTCCTTTCCACTGATGAATGTGTTTTGGGCTGTTAGCAGGTAAGTACATAGGTAATAGATATGTATAGTCGTTCTAGCTAGGTAATATGAGATCAATCGGAAGTTATAAATTTATTAATTTATTGCATGAGGAAGGAAACCAGAGGCTGGAGGTGATGTCTTCATAAGTTATACCTACTCTATCACGAATTCAGCTGGAGTATTCTTAAACGTCCTAATATATTTTTATTAATTCTGCGCAGTCGGACTGCTGTTAGCAACTTCGACATACTCTGAAGAAGATTTTGAATGAAGTACGTACCTACAGTAGCGGCACGCTATGATGGCCGGTTTGGCATGTGGGAGGAGGAAAGGATGAACCTTATTATAACGG
This sequence comes from Drymonia ruficornis, assembly GCA_947859195.1. Classification (NCBI taxonomy): domain Eukaryota; kingdom Metazoa; phylum Arthropoda; class Insecta; order Lepidoptera; family Notodontidae; genus Drymonia; species Drymonia ruficornis. Next base: position 7,902,858 of record OX401907.1, read on the forward strand.
CATAAGATTCATTTTCGCATTTATTTTTTGACATTCATATTTTTTTAAACGCCCTGTCTTATTCCGTTATAATAAGGTTCATTTTCTTCCCCCCCCCCCCCTACATGCCAAACCGGCCATCGTAGAATGCCGCTACTATAGCGCGCTATTCAAGCATATTTGAAAAAAAATATGTTGAAGTATATAGTAGTAGGTACCTATATACTGGGTGAAATCGAAATCGTGGGCAATATTTTAAACGGTGATTCTACACATGGTTCAGAATAGATATTTAGGGAATATTAATCAACAAATCAATTGATAAAAAATTATTACCCATGTAAGGTATAACAGTTAAATGGTTTGCTTATTTGCTTACCCGAGCAATATTTTTTTATCAATAGATTTTTTATTTGTTTTCTCAAAATATTCTGAATCATGTGTTGAGTCATATTTTAAAATATTGCCCACGATTTCGATTTCACCCTGTAGATCATTATAACTTAATGTTACAATAAAAAAGTACTCCATAAATAATAAAAATTTAATAGATGATAAACAAAACACATAATATTACAGATAACAGTTACTCTTACTTACCTACAGGAATATTATTATTATAAAACTAAGTATGGTAGGGAGGTACCTATACAAACAATACTGTGCGTTTGTATGTGTTTAGGTAGCAGTTAGGTACCTACCCACTATATTATGTACAAGTAAAGGAATGCTATTATAATGGTCACCTTGCTTACCCATCTAATAAATCACAGAGAATGCTTCTAACTTACACAATAGTAAATAGGTAGGTACATATTGTGCTGGGTAGTACGGTAATGCCTATCATTAAATTTCCTACCCTTACACCGAATTATTTATTTTTTTACAGGTAGATTATTATTTACAGATTTATTATATGACGAACCTAGTTGACTTTAGTAACGTAACTACACTAATATTATAAAGAGATATAGTTTGTAGGTATGTAGTGGTAATCTCTGGAATTACTGAACCGATTCTGAACATTATTTCACTGATAGAAAGCTACACTATCACTGAGTGACAGGCTATATCTCCATGCGGACAGTGCCGCGGGTAAATGCTGGTTTTAATAATAATGCAGTTAAACTAGGCATATTAAGGTTGGTGTACATAGTATTAAATTATTTATGTCTATAGGTACTTAAAATATGATATGCATAGAAGAAATGATTGCAGTGTAATGATATGGATGGTTTCGAATAAAATTCACAATTAATCAGTTAGGTAATCGTAAGGGGTCGTCTATAAATTACGTGAGGTGATTTTTGATATTTTTCGACCCTCCCTCCCCCCTTGGTGAGATTTTGTGAGATTTGCTCGACCACCTCCCTCCCTATCTAATATCACGTGAGATTTTTCAAAAGCCATATTTTAGAGGAGAAACATGTTTTACTTAAGTAATTTACCAAAACAAGTCAAAGTTAAGTTTAAAAAACTTAATTTAACCCAGTTTTCTTGCAATTTTACACTGTTTCTTGAGGTAAAAAAAATTTACGTGAGATTTGCCGAAACCCCCCTCTCCCCACGTGAGATTTGGTGAGATTTTGCCCGACCCCCTCCCCCCATAAATGCCTCACGTAATTTATGGACACCCCCTAATATAACAGTAATAGGCACCTAGGTATGTACAATTATCTCACTTTACATTAGGTGTATGACAATGCTTCAAAAGCAAGTCAACATGTTTACTCCATTAGGCGTGTCTACAACATGCACATGCCGCGCGAGGCTGCTCACCCACATGCCTCGCGAAGCACGACGTTTGCCTCAGTCGCATGCCGCGCGAGGCAAATGGCGAGGCAACTGACACTCTAGACAGAGAAAGGTATAGCCGAGCAATCAGTTTGACATCGTTCTGTCTGATGACTATGCCAAACGAGGCGAGGCAAATGACAGCGCTCAGGTGAGGAAGGACGCGCATTTGCCTCACGTGAGGCAAGTCAAACTTCATGAGGAAAATTTTCCTCGCGCGGCATGTGACACTTCTGGACGTAGCTATTGGCGGCGTCTTCATCAGGCGCATGCCTCGCGCGAGCACTCAGTTTTGACGTCGGAACGCATAGACGTAATGTCATAATATGAGTGCTCGGGTGAGGCATGCGCGCCATATGGACACATCTATTGACTTATAATTATATTTGCTCTAGAGCCATACAGTAATCTTGTCTATATACTAAGTAGGTACTAAAATTAGGCGACTGTCATAAATATGATGTGCTTATTTCTTTCTTATTATAATTTAGAATGATCGTCTTCAAAAGTAGGATTTATATTTCCCTTCAATTCTTGCATCTTTGAAACATCAAACCGAGGCTTCTTCTGTAACAAGATTTAGGTAGTTACAATCACTTTGTTTACTGTTCACACTTTATGCGGTATGTATAAATGTATATATATAACGTCACAACTTTTATCCCCATTCGGGGGTAGTCAGAGGCTTGAGTGGCCATACACCACCACATTGTGGAGGTATTAAGCCAACTCAAAGCCCACGTTTCACCAGATAGTCAGAACCCATCGTGACAGGTGGTGAACCTTGTCGCCGTGTATACAGGAACTGACTATTACCTAATCCCGGGGGATAGGTAGGTTTCCTCACGATGTTTTCCCTCACCGTAAGCGAACTGTAAATTATGCACATTGATGAAAATTCATCCATTGGTGCATGCCCCAGAGGGGATCGAACCTGGGACCTTCTGATTGGTAGCCCAACGTGTTCGCCCCTAGGCTACAGTCGCTTCTATGCGGTATGTCTTTGGTATATTAATGGGCGTTATCCATAGAGGCAATGCTATGTGGCGTCCTTAGCCCCTTGTGATAAAAATAATTATAATGATAGCAAGGAAAAAATTGTGCCGACACATTAAAACTTGGGTACCTATAAGGTTTAACTGCTCTCTACCTATTCTGTGCTCCGAGACTTGCATTGCCTCTAGCGCTGCAATCCGCCCTTATGAGTAATAAACTGAGTACTGACCTTCGCGCGGTATACTTCGTTGCTCAGTCTTTTCAATCCAGCAAAATGATTCTCAATGTCATTCAGCTTCTTCCCTTCAGTTTCGGGCAAAATAAAATAAAATACGATGCATCCCATGAAACTGGAAGGCAATATGTTGAATTACTAACTATTATTACTAAGTACTATCATAATCTAAGCACTTAATAAAACTTATTCCATGAAACGATGTATAGTTGCTATCATCGGAACCTTACCTCACAATACCATAAAGACTATACGTGCCCCAAATTGATAAAGTGTCGACCATGCTGATGTACATTTTGTTCGTGAGAAAACCGAATATGTAACCAACAGCACTAGCAAAGCCCGCACCGCCCGCTCTTGTTTTTGCACTAAATACCTGAAAGATATACATACATAATACACAGTAGGTAATTGAGGATAAATAGAACGGAACCAAGTATAAGTGAGTATCTATAGATACTAGACGACCGCTTGGCGCAGTAGTTCGAGCGTAGTAGGTAGGCCGCTCTGCTCAGTTAAGTTTGCCCTGGTCTAGGTGTCAGTGGCATCAGCCCCAGTCCATTGTACGGTACCAATAGTACAAGCGTTGCTTAGTTTGACACCACAGTTGGTGTGTTACTTTGGCGATCTCTCCATATAAGTAAAGTAATTGTAGTCAGTCGTGATTTCACAGAAATATATTTTTATTTTCTTTATTTTTTGTTGTTACTTTACCTCGCCGATTAATATCCAAGGCAACATCCTAATACCCGTGTGGGTCACCAACGCTAACAGCATAAGTAGTGTCGTTGGCATCCAAGAATAAGAATGAAAGTGTATCTGGAACATAAAGGCACCAATTTGAAATAGATTTTCAATGTTCTACACATTCATACCTAGGGGTATCTAATGCTAAGTATACATAGACTAGACACTCAGTGTATCGACACCGTCACTACAACTGTAAGGCCGCGCTCACTTTGGATGCGTTTTCATCCGAATTTGACTCGTGCGTACAAGTACGAACACGCAGAATGATCCCGACCTTCCAAGTACTACGGGAGTGCGCACACTGGGTGCGAGTTGGTCGTACGTGTAAGTAACCGCACCCAGTGTGCGCACTCCCGTAGTACTTGGAAGGTCGGGATCATTCGTGTTGTTCGTACGTGTATGCACGAGTATAATTCGGACGAAAACGCATCCAAAGTGAGCGCGGCCTAACAAGGTGTCGCTGTGGTGTAGACACTTGATGTATACACTCAGTGTTTTAGTGTCTAGTGTCGTCGTGTATCCTTAGTATAAGAAGGCTAAAATCCGGAAGTCTCACCACGTTATTTGTTATGTTTTGTGACGTAGAGTTTAATATAGGGGCCGACGCATTTGCCACGACAGTTGTTCCAGGACTATCCATCATATTGTTCTGTGAAAATGAAACAATACTGAAAAAAATACCACACCAAGTGCGTAATCGCATAGGTAATTTAAGGTTCCGTGGACAAGGTTTCCGTTTGAGTTATGGAGGACAAACCGTGTAGGTTTTTCTTCCATAACTCAAACGATCAAACTTGATGATAAGTAGATAAGTTTTTATGTTTTTTGTATTAAAAAAAGTCCGAATATTCATTTGAAAAAAATAGTTCGTTTTCACTCGGTCCAATCCGATAACATACTTAGCAATAACAAGTTTCTAGGTTCAAAAAATTATCCCTAATTCCCATGGGATGGTGATGGTCCTCATAAAGTAGGGAAGTAATTTAAAAAGTTATATCAGATTTTTTAAATTTGACTGTAAGTACTGTCGTACTCTGATATACTAGGATGGATCGACAGACGAACCGGATGATCTTATAAGGGTTCGTCGTAGGGACTACGGAACTCTGAAAAAGTGTTTAATAGCAGCCGCGTAAGAACGTCATTCCTTTGTATTTCCACTGTTTATTAAATACAACGGAATACGGTTCTCAAAAAGGATGAGGGTAGCAATCTTTCAAATTCTTACAGTTTTAATGTAAATGTCGTAGCTGGCAACCAGCACACAGCACACGCCAGCGGCGGCCGTGGAGAAGATGGTGAGGGGTCTCTTGCCGGTGTAGTGCACGAGCAGCACGCAGGTCCCGGTTCCCACTATCTGCAGCACGCCCAGGATCAGCGTCGCGTAGTACTTGTCGATGGGCGCCTCCAGCATTTGGAATATTGACACTGCGTACGTCTGCAATGGACATTAAAATGAAATAATACTAATTCATTAGGTATAGTTATACACACGATACACGACCACGATTTTCCCGAACGTTTTGCCCATATACTGGTGCCGTGTATGGTGAAAATCTGTCAAAATAAACGCTGTGTGAATGTGGTCTATGTCAGCCAAAACACGTCCACTGTATTGACATAGACCTACCCCAAGGTTTTTTTACAATGCTCGGAGCAGTGCTGCTCGCATCCAGCGGTTCCCTGCGACCTTCACTAGGTCGTCGGTTCACCTGGGCCTACCCACGCCGTGTCACGTTATGTTACGTTACGTATATTTAATTAATTAATGACTAACCTGCAACGTCGTCATACCACTAAAATGTCCAACAAAAAATGCCAGGCTAATTAAAAAAAATGGCATTAGGAAACTGCTCTTCAAATAGTGGGAAATTTTTTCACTCCAACTTTCTTCTTCGTCTTCGGTGTCCACTGAAATAGAAAGATAAAAGTTAAGCTCGACTGAATAGGACCTCGAGGCATGTCGTGCTTCCTATGTAAAAGAGGCCAGAAAACGAGAAAAGGGCAAACCTCAACCTTTTTCCTTCTTATATAACGCTTGAATATCTCTCAGTTCTTGTTCAACGGCATTGCAATCACTCCAGCCACGTAGCCATTGTAAACTCTGAAATATTAAAACAGTGTTACACCGGGATTAACAACAAATTGTTAGTTTTTTTTTTTTTTTTTTTTTATAGGACTGCGGTGGCAAAAAAGCGTACGGCCCGCCTGATGTTAAGCAGTTACCGTAGCCTATAGATGCTTACAATACCAAAGGTATTGCTCGCACATTGCCGACCTGAAGGGGAGTGGGATGGAGGGAGGGTTAGTTTTCGTAGGTAGTTAGTTAGTAACTAAAATAAACATTTATCTTGAATATTATCCGAATTTTCCGTATACAATACCGAAATATTAAAAACAAACACTTAAAGTGGACACGTGAAGTAGGTAGTAAAGTGCGAACACTTTTAAGCGGCTCAATAGTGAAACTAAAGAAGCTATTACTACGGATATATATTGATATACCTACTGAGATCAGTAATTTAATTCGGAGACTATTACGACTATTACTTAGTATGGCTAACATTTGTACTAACACCAATAGATATTATTTATCGAAGATAATACAACATGTTAAGAAAACCCTGTCCGAGCCGAAACCGGTAATTAGGTTCCCCAATCACATGACCAAATAAAATAATAAAAATAAAAAAAACATGATAGTAAACATATTAATGAACATTTAAAGTGCCATTTTTTTTTGCCTTTTTCCCACATAATGTAGCTAATTTTAAAAATATGACAACACCGTTACCGGAAGTAATTATGTTAGATCGTGTGGCGTCACCTCTGACCACAATTATGTGATGACGTCATTTTATAAAAAAAAAAATATGTAAACGGGGTATTTGTATTACAAAAAAATATGGGAGGCCTTTGCCCAGCAGTGGGACACATACTATGCCAAAAAAATTAAAAATTTTTTTTTTGAAAAATTTAAAAAAAAAAAATAAAAAAAAGTTTTTTTTTACAAAAATGGAATCTAATCTCGATACCCAACAATACGTTTTCGGGTCGGACAGGGTTTTTTTAACATATTGTATACATACCTCCCTATACCTATTCAAATCTTGAGAAAAGAATATTCTATGGTGTGTTGCCCCTTGTGTCCCTAGCACTATTTGATTCAGCAACTTTAGTACGCACCTTTCTAGCGTCATCGTGACGTTTCTTGGAGACCAGCCAATGCGGTGATTCGGGAATGAAGAAAAGGGCGATCACTGCCAATATCTTTAATCAAAACATTGTCAATATTAGGTACTTACTTACAACAATACTGTGTTTAAAAAAAATACGATTTAGCAGTATATTTATCTGAATCCCTCTGTTACCAACTCGACCACAACCTGCTATCTGCGTATCTTACCGTGAACACAATATTGACTAAGGCGACTTCCCTCCAGTAAAGCAAGAGCCCGAACAGGAACTGCGTGAACACTCCCAGGATGATGCACATGGAACTGGTGGCAGAAAGCGCGCCCCGCAGGTGTGGCTGGGTGATTTCTGCTACATACGTCAGCACCTGTAAATAAACCTCTGGGTAAGGTAAGGATACAGATGATAATATCATTATGTACCTACTACATTCATTCAGGTCGGCAACGTGCGAGCGATGTCTTTCGTATTGCAAGCATATATAGGCTACGGTAACTGCTTAACATCAGGTGGGCCGTACGCTTGATTGCTAGCTGAGGCCCATAAAAAATCTTATGGTACCACCAACGTATATGATCTATGTTTGGTAACTACAGCTAAAGTAAATAGGCAGATCTCGCAACTTTCAAAAAACTTGTTAGAGCTTCTCGGAATTGCGCATTTCATAAGGATGTTTTCTATTACCGAGCGGAGGTGATAATTAGAAGGTATATATGTAGTAGGAGTCTTAATTTATGAATTCCCATAATGGATTTAATTGTCAAAGGTATCTAGTTTAAATGTGGGTGCTTGTGACCTACCTATTAGACGTGTCTACAACATACACATGCCGCGCGAGGCTGCTCACCCACATGCCTCACAAAGCACGACATTTGCCTCAGTCGCATGCCGCGCGAGGCAAATGGCGAGGCAACTGACACTCTAGACAGAGAAAGGTATAGCCGAGCAATCAGTTTGACACGTTTGACATCGTTCTATCTGATGACTATGCCAAACTAGGTGAGGCAAATGACAGCGCTCAGGTGAGGCAGGACGCGCATTTGCCTCGCGCGAGGCAAGTCAAACTTCGTGAGGCAATTTGCCTCGCGCGGCATGTGACACATCTGGACGGAGCTAATAAATTGAAGCCCTCATTATTCTCACTCCTCGAGGTCGAATTACAAATATTATAATTATATAAGGTAATTAAGATATGGGTGCTCGTCAGTACTTTGCAATTAATTATTTTTATATAGTGGAAGGTGATATAGTGAAACTTACAGGTGCTTCTAGTAGGCCTCCCGCCAGTCCTGTTAAGAACAGAGCGCCATACAACTGTCCGGTAGAGGTAGAAAAGTGGAAGATGAGCCAGGCTATGAAGAAGGGCACATTGACCATTTGCATGGCCCTCCGACGGCCGAGAGGAGAGGTCACAGCCCCCGAGAGAGCACAGCCGATTGGCACTACTATTAAATTAATTGAACCTGTAAACATAGTCTACAATGAGTTCTGATAACAAGACTTATTTAAGAGTTACGTCACAGAATACAAAAATGTCCTAGGGCCAGCACAAAGGCATATAATCCATATCTATGAAGGTACGCTACTTTAGCTGTAGCTGTAGTTACGCTTCGTGGACCGTAGCACCCATTACCGAGACAGAGGGATACACGTGATTGCCCAAAATAGTTTGTACTACTAAATGAAGTCCATGGAAACCGCCCGCTGTGTTTCTTGCCGGATCATCTCAGTCCAGAGTTACAATTAAGTAAAACATGTAAAAATTAAAATTTGTAAGTGCACCCGCAGGTTTAAACGAAATAAACTAATTTAATTTGAATTTGACACAGTACCTACCTACGACTCGGCCGCTCGCGGAAAATAATGTTTAAAAATGTCGGTTACCTATTGCCAATACGGATCATCTTCTAGTGAATAATGCCTTCTTATGTACCTATTTAATACGTTATTTGTAGAATTAGGAGTGCGATTACAGATGTGTAAATTTCGATGTATGTAGTGGTGCGCCGAGTACAAGTTTAGTGATTGCAGGGCCGGATTTAGAGGTCTGGAGGCCCTGGGGCAAGAAAAGAGTGGAGGCCCCCTGGCCTCTAATTTTTTGACAAATATAATGAAATATTTTTTTCAGTCGACCTTTTAAAAAAAAAATATATTATGTCGATGTGAAATCTTGCGACAAACATTTATATAAATATAATAAAAAGACAAGAATTATTGGAAATTAAATTTTAGTGTTAACGAACGGAACCCTCCGAGCTTTTTTTGGCGAAAAATCGTTGATGAAATCATCAATCGTCATTTTTCACTGAAATCCAGTTTCCGAAATAAATCACTTTCAATGCTCAGAAGAAATAGCTTTGATAGACCGTTTTGTCCCATAGATAAGTAGTTCGGAGCCTATTTCTTATAATTTTTTTTTTTTAAATTAACGCTACGGGCAAGTACCGCCCCATTCAGCCATTGTGTTACCTACTCGATCATGATGGGTAGTAAATGGAAAGTGCTTATCAGGGCCATTTGACATACCTATTGATATTTTACTGATTGGATGAACAAATATAGATAATTTTTTTTTTCATATTTAAGAACTCTATAATCTTGTTTGTACAAAATACTGTAGGTAAAATAGCGAAAAAAAAATCCCCTAAATCCGGCCCTGAGTGATTGCTAAGTTAAAAGGTACCATATCTCCTAAAATAGTATATCAATGGTAGAGGGCCTTAACGTTTTACATAAAAGGTTTACGTGGCGATATGAAAACGTTGTCATAAATAGGTATTTCGTGTTCACCACATTGGTAATGGTAATGGCAATGGTCTGGACTGGTCTGGTCGAATATCATCAGACTGCTGGTGAACCGTAAAAATAATAGGTACCTACGTACCTAATAAACTATCATCTCGGTCAATACCTAACTAGGGAGAAAAAGAATACCAATATTATATAATACTTGGCGTATTACACGTATTTTTGTAAAATCGTAAATAATTTAGCACCTTCTCCGTTCGTGTCTAATTGAATGGCGGCTGGTCCAAGCAAAGTTTTCAACCGCCAAAAAGCTGACTGCACTAGAACCGTGCAGGTTGCATGCAATCGACTAATGTCGATTGCGCGTGAACACATATATAATACTCTAATATACCTTCTTGGTAATAACCAAACTACAATCTCGAATACTGACAAGAAATATTTCAAATATTTACATTGTAATTATATTAGTTAGAGTCTAAATAGAATAATTAAAACGTATTCTTTAGCCTTCATTTTCGTGGTCCGTAGAATAAGGTTCGCTCATCCGTAACAAAGTGGCGGAAACTCAATAATGAGAACGACTGATTGTTAGTTAAAGTAAAAGAAACACCGGCAAAAGAAACACCTAGTTAACTTAGATGTTTACCTAGTATTTACAAATTAGGTAACATTTCTTTGGGTAAAACAATAATAAAAAATTGATTGAAATAAAATAAAAAACAATTAAGTGGGTAGATAGTTTGCGAAAAACAAGACCCACAAAATAACAACTATAAGTGGGCAAGGCATGTATTATTTAAGCAGATATGGTATCTTCTAACATCGCCATTAAACTTGTACCTACTCAGCGCACCACTAGGTACATGCAGCGAAATTCACACATCTGTTATCAGTATCATACTCGCAATTCGGCAATTACCTAACTTATTAAATACATAACGCATTATTTACCAGAAATTGAGCCGTATTAGTAATAACGACATGTTTTTAACATTATTTTCCGCTTGCTTATGGACTGTACTGTATTGTTTCTATAGACGCCGTTTAGTAGGACAAAGTATTTTGGACAGTCACCGTCTCCCTCTTTCTTGGTATGAACTTTGTTGGTAATATTCTATTGTTCTGTGGTATGTAAGTACCAAATGTGTAGTTATTTGACTTTTTGTAAGAGGTAGGTAGGCCTCTTACGTTTTCTTTAAAAAGCTTTAACTTTACCTTAATTCTAGATTGTAACATAAAAACACTGCAATTGCCTATAAAAATTGCAAGGTCAGCAAGACTGACATTTTTGTACCTGTATTATGTCGTAACTACCTACATATCCTGAATATTATTTAAAAGAAACGTCTTGCTAATATCAATGAACGAGAATACATAATAATATATTATCTACCTACATTTTTGGAAATATTAATAAGTTTCAGAGTTACCACTAGTTTACAATCACCAAATTATAAGAATAATAAACACTCACTTATCCAAGATATTTCAGATTTATTTAAATGCAGTATTTCGTCACTTTTGGGTGATTGGACAGCTGGAATGAGAATCGTGGAGAAACCAAGTGTCATTCCATAACCTGAAACAACCAGTGGAATGAGACACAACATCGAGCAAATGAAATCATCAAGTTATTTACACACACATTATCTCAGGGAATATCTTATTACAATATATGGGTATCAAAATGAAGACCTTGGTGAGCTCATTCCAAAACTGTGATATAATTTATAGGCATACATTACATAGGTGAGCATGCAAATCAAACATTTCATTTTTGGCTGCAAACTTAACATAAAAATAATGTAAGTATGATTAACCTAGTAAGTTCCTACTTATATACTTATAAGTATTGTTCACACTGCATCCACAATCACTACCTAGGCTGCTGGTCCTTAAATCAGAGTATGTTGAGCGTATGTCCAACCTGTGCCCATGTGTTCTCATTAAAAAAAAAAAAAAAAAAAAAAAAAAAACGGCCGTTAAATAGTCATTCTATAAAACCGAAGCGGCGAAGCGCGACTAGAATAAAAAGCGATCAATAGAAGTGCCTTTGCTAAATAGGAAACAGGCAATCCTAATTTTACCTTTTACCAGATATCCTCTCCGTTTCCTCGATCCGCTCTGGTGGAGCCAACCGAAACAAACAGATACGATAAAAGATGAGGAAAGGTTTGTGATAAAAAAAAATGTGTAAATAAGCGTACCTATATAACCATAACAATGATCTTGTAACTAAACTTTGATTGACCTAACCTTACATAAGGTTCTATTCATTCATACTATAGGTACATATAGGTATCTTCTATTGTTTGATGACGACTAAAGTACGGATAAAGATTCCATTTAAGGTTCAAACTATTGGTACGAAAGTATCTTCCTATCGTTCTGTTTAAAGAAATATCAGACAGATGGTATGATCAAGGGTAAGTGCCCTACCTATCACCAATTTTCTAACAAATGAATAAATATAAAAATATATTTTTTTTTACAATTTCAGATGTTAATCGACAAATGACTACGAATGTTAAAATGATGTTTATTGAGGCTTATATTACATTTATTATAATACATAATACAATTTACTTAGATCTAAACATACCTACGGGTCAAATTAAACCTTTATTTATGAAGTACGATAAAAATAACAATGGCCACAAGTATTCTTCACGTCATACAGGATATAGGACCTACTAACATCATTCAAACTCCACGTAAGTAGATGAACTAAGTTTGTATATACGTGATATCCTGCTTAACATAGGTACTTACTACGTTACATAGCTCGCCTTATGTTAAAAAACGGGGAATAATAAAGACAAAAGATCGGGATACCAAAAAAACTAAGTCGTGATTGAGATGTTTGTGTGCATTGTGTTTTTGCTTTATGAATTCTTGCCATCATCACAAGTGACGTAATAAGTACGGTAATTAATGTCTTAGTAAGTACAATTCGTGACAGGTTGAGATCAAAATCAGCGCATGAGAAATTAGTACCTACGGATAGATTGATAGACATCATTTTATGTAAGGGCATCCGCAGACTAGCTACTTTTAGCATCGGCGATCGGTGATTTTGATGCTGCGTCTCGCTCGTTCGCGCTCGAAGAAACGCGACGCAGCATCGATACGTCACAAAATCGCCGGTCGCCGATGCTAAAAGTAGCTAGTCTGCGGAGGCCCTAATTAAATAGACGGACATAGCTACATCATTCCTTGAGCTCTATGCTCGGTTTGATATCAAATCAAATAAATTTATTTTTGTTCATGTAAACTAGATAAAGCATTTATAAATCGTCAAAAAAACAATATTTTAGCGTTTTAGCGTTATCGGTAAGTTGCTTACCTAAAAGCAGTAAATTTTTAGCGCTCACAGCCAAAATTTGGGGTAACGCAGTTCGAAAATCTTTCTTGTAGGCGTACTCGTTGGTGATGTCGTCGTCGCCCGCTGGCGGCATTACTTTGTCTTGAGCCATCTGAAATACCAAGAAAACATTAATTTCAGTATTTTTTGGGACTTGGCACCCGCCACCCCCTCCCACCACTGTTACTCCTTACTCTAGGGTCGACAGTGGTGTCAAACGAAGACCCCAAGGTTCGAGGGTCACTCGACGAGACCCGGAGAAAAGCTAATTTCTATTGGAATCTGCACGAATTTAATCAAAAGAAAGAGTTCTATCCCCGGTGGGGCATGCACCAATGGATGAATTTTCATCGACTTATGTGCATAATTTACAGTTCGCTGACGGTGAGGGAAAACATCGTGAGGAAACCTACCTATCCCTCGGGATTAGGTAATAGTCAGTTCCTGTATACACGGCGACAAGATTCACCACCTGTCACGTTGGGTTCTGACTATCAGGTGAAACGTGGGCTTTGAGTTGGTTAATACCTACACAATGCGGTTGGTGTATGGCCACTCAAGCCTCTGACTACCCCCGAATGGGATAAAAGTCGTGACGTTACATTTAAAGACTAGGGCGTGTTGGAAGTAGGTTGGTGGTACGTGGTTATACACTTTTCTCCTTTACAAAACAGAACAATAATAGATAACATTGACGTATTAGTTATTTGAGCGGATCGTATCCTTTAACTAGGTGGTAATAGTACCCTTTAACATGGCAATCACAACATTGTGCTCAGCGCACTACTACATGCAGCGACATTCACACATCAGGGTAGCTATTCTGTAACGTCAAACTCACTTCGCACGCGTGAATTTGCAGGTGATACCTACAGTGCGTTTACAGTTATTTCACCTCTGACATTTACCTTATTTATTTATTTTTGAAAAATGTAGTTATATTAGGTTTTTATAAGTCATGTAGCCTGTAGAATAAAGCCTAATCTACAGTTCATGGTCTCAAAGGCCAAGTTTAAAGGCGAACTTTGCGTTTTACAAAAATAAAATGAGAAACTTCAGAGGTAAAAAAACTGTGAACGGAGACTATATCAAAATATCAAATGTTGTTTTGATATTTGACATTTCACTAGAAATTTCACGCGTGCGAAGTGAGTTTGACGTTACAGAATATCTACCCTGGTAATATCGCAACATACCAATAATTAATTAAACCAGTAGATGAGCCGTAATAGCAATACCGATATGTTTTCAACATTATTTTCCGCGAGCGACCGAGTCATACTGTGTCCATTCAGTTTGGTAGGACAAACTATTTTGGACAGTTACGTGTCTGCTTCTTTCTTGGTAGGCTGATTGCCACTGAAAAAAGACTCGTACGACTGATCGATACACTTTAATGCAATGTCGTATAAGGACGGCCCCAATACCTTTCGATTGGAACAAATACTTGCGTCTTTTGTTGACAAATGTTATAGTCGATGCAAATAACCTACCCACTTATACCTAGTGTTTATCAAGCATTGAGCTTATTATTTATTCATACGGCAAGATTTTACTACAAAGAACGTCAGGTGTATTGACGTATAAATGGCGAAAACACCAAGTAACTTAACACTCAGGTAAACTAAATTACTACAGAAAACCTAGCTGAGTGCACCTGGGTGATGTCACCTGAGTAAACGAAGTGTAATAATAAGTCTCTTGTGATCATCTCTGAATCAAATTGACCAGGTGATACGAGACAGGTGAACAAAGTGGAAATAATTAGTGTGTAACAATGAACGCAATAGCTTATGCAACGCAATGTACAATCACACAACCATCCAAATAGGTACGATCAGCAATATAAGTCACTGAACATTATCAATTTTACAAATCGCTTGCAGACATTAATAGTTTTGTTTTGCACTACTCTATATTTTTATTTAAACAATATTTAAATTGGTTGCTAATATTTGTATCTGACAAGTTTCGCCAACAAAACGAGTGTAAAATAAAGAGAGTTGCCGATTCGAAAAATTGAGAATGTTCAGCGACTTATAACAAAATTCTTGACAGTTCGCATGGCCGAATAGATTTCTATTCGGCGTGAATCTATAAAAAATGTTACAAATTATAGTGTATCTTTTAAGTTGTCTGTTGATCTCGGTGGATGGGGCCGGTCTGCTCCTGCTCTACCGTCCGAGAGACATCAGCACCGAGTGCGCCTTCTCCAGCCGACTACGCTATGACATCTCATTTGGCATGGGAATGTCTGACACTATCACTGTGGTTCGTAACTACACTATTGCACCATAAACCGGTTGTGCGCCAAATCTTATCCGATTCAAGAAACATTCGCTTCCCATTCGCACCTACCTATAGATTTGTTTATAAACACGATTAGCATTTACTGTTATTACCTACTTTAGTCTAAGGGTGAGGTCCGATTGAAATAGCAAAGAAAAGAGGATTGATTTTATAAATAGTGGGCATATCCATATTTAGGTCTCAGACAAACATTTAGTAGCGGTATGAACATAGACGATCAGCTTCCTTAAATACCGGTAGTAACGATTATGAGTGCATTACTTCCGCTAGGACTTGGAATACACATTAGCATTGCAAAATGATACACATTTCTTAGGCCCTTATATCGTGAGTAGGTAGTACACTAACAGAAAATGTGTATTTTTCTCTGGTTTTTTGTAGTCCAAAAAAAAACCTAACATATAAATTTATTAAGGCTTCATCTGTTTAAATTCCATAATTTTATCATAATCTTTAGACATTACTTATTTATTTACAATGCCCTTAAAATATTTCTTTATAGGACCATGCCAGTAGGTATGACACGAATTGCGCTTCATAGGTATCATAGCAGTATTGCACAGAAGAAAATGTGGATTGATCGCCTAGCATGGCACAAGAAATCGCCAAATACCTATACCTATTTAATTAATCTCAGCATATCCTTACATTAAATTTACAGGTGTTTCGAACATTGAACGAAATTGACTACGAATGTGTTGTTGAAATAGTGGCGGACGTTAACAGCGCGATTATCATTGTTGTGATAAAGTTCCCCACGAACATCGACCTCAACTGCATACGGAACCGGGACGCGTTCACTGTGATGAAGAAGACCCAGTGCCTTCGCTTGTGCGACCTGCTCGGGGACCGAGACATCACGTCGCCGTACTACGTCATCACAGTCAAGGGCAGAATACGGTTCAGATTCTTGAGTAACAGCAGCATCAACTCTGACATCAATGTAAGCTGTTGCGTTTTTTTAAATAAATAAACAGTCAATTACGTCTTGGGGTAAGCGTCAATATACTAGTGGTGACCTTCCTGGGGCCGTCCTCTTACCGAGAGGTTACGAGTGCTATCCCCATTTTGGCTAGTAACTATTATCTAATCTGTGTCCTGTCTACTAAGCTTTTACCGCAAGTCCACTTCTAGTACAGTCGTCTGCACGTCCATGGTAATATTTCCAAAATAAGCCGAGCTCTCTTAACGGGTCAATAAGAAAGACAGCTGTTACCATGGAGTGCAGACGACTGTACAAGGATCTAGCTTAGCTAGAGGGTTCAACGGGACTGCTAGTAGTCTGAAGCACAAGTTTTCCACTAAACTTGTGCTTCAGACTACTAGCCTATACCTATCTCATTGAAATCCACTTTTCAATGAGATAGGTATCTGCAAGCCGATTGCGTAACTTTTTCGTCAATGTTTCAATTGATTTCGTTGATCCCGTGTTGATTTTTCAATTTATATTATTTGAAATCTGAATGAGTCTGGACTTCACTCTTCCCGATTTCAAACAATTTCAATTGAAAAAGCAACACGGGATGAACGAACCTAATTGAAACATTGACGAAAAAGTTACGCAATCGGCCTGCTGGTTAGTTGTTGGCATTTTATTACCTCAGACGAAAATAAAAAGGTTAATTTACATAACCCTACATAACCTACATAATTTATATATACAAAAATGTCTATATAACAACGATATACAACCAGTGTACGAGGCAAAACCGGCTCAGAACCAGTTTCCTAAATAATAAAAAATACCCATTTCTTAATGATGACTCGTACGTATTATTTATTTTAGAAATGGAATGGAATAATTTAGAGAGTACCTACTTGTCGGCATGATCATTTACTCAGTACCCTCATTCATAGTCCCAGACCTAGGTATCCTTATGCCTTATACATAAAGACGAAACTGCACTAGTAGCAGCAGGCTGTGACAAGACAAAACGCGCTAGATAAATCTATTTTGTCTCTTTCTCTCCCATGCATTAAGTAAGAGAGAGAGCGACTCAGTGCTACATAATGCGTGACAAAACTCTTGTCTGACCGAGTGTGCAAGCCCTGCTGTACCTATGAGAATAGTGCTAATGTATTCCAGGCGGACATGTACCAAGTGACGGCGACGTCAGCTCGCCCGAAGCCGATCAAGGGTTGCATCAACAGGAACGAGACTACCTGTTCCATCAGAGACCAGGACTTCTGCTTCACTACAGGAATAGTCTGCGATGGAATCAAAAATTGTGGAGTTAACGACTGGTGCGGTAAAAACAACCTTAATTAGTTTATCCACATGTATAATATTCTGTTGATTCAGATCATCGTGATCTTGTTTGGTGTTGTTATATGATTCTTATTAAGTATCCTATGATCCATGTCGGTGTAACTTATGGAACTCTCTCGGACTATCTTGATCCAGCGCAGTCTATTTCATTTCCTTATCCGACCCGGTAGACTACGGTAATATAAAAACGCGTAGACATTTCATTCACAACAAAATACATGACTCGATACCTCGGTACGCTATAGGTTCATGTACTTACCTAATGTCAGGATATTCTCAAACTATTCAGTGTGCCTAGCATAGCCTCGAACCTAATATAGCCTCGTAAGGTGAGGCACAGTCGATCCCGGTCTTGACCTAAACTCTTGACGAGCGCAAACTTCTAGCACAAGAATTGAACCGAGATGAGATGTCATAACATTGCTTGTAATTTTGATAAAAATATCGCCATTCATTTCACATTTCGATATTAATGGTTCTCGGAGAAGTGGAATTGCAATATGGCCCATCTGCCTATAAGTGATGGTATGTAGCATGTTGCCATTGTCCATCAATGTCGAATAATTGGCACAGTAGACCAATTTAGGCCGGTCATTATTCAATCTACATACAGAAGATGACGCACGAAACTATCTTGACCGACATATCATAACTCTGGACTATACTTAAATACAAAAAATACTCATTCAAACTGGGAACAAAACTATGGTCTTGTAGATCGGGGCCATGATTTGGTTCAGCCATGGCTGCACATAATGTTTCCTTATAGACTAAACCCCTTAGAAAGTTTACACTGGTACCATTGTAATTTGGCTAATATCTCTATAAATTTGGGGTTAGCTGTGTGCTCAATGGGTTGGTCCAATCGGGTAAAAGTAAGGGCCATAGCGACGCCACCGGCTACGTATCCAAACAATTTGTATTGATGGCGACGTCGCCAGTCCGTCGCCAGGTGTGTTACCTGTCATACATTTCAATACGAATTAGTTGGCTACGGTGGCTGGCGACGTCACCATGGCGTCCCGGTGTGTTAACGGCCCGGTCACGACTTCGCGCGACAGCGACGGGCGACAGCGTTTTTTGCTAAAATGTTGCATCGCGCGCGTTGCCGCCGAGAGCGGCAGCTCGTGGCGCGATGCAATATCATAGAATTTTCAAAAATCCTTTCTTAGTGCTTAAACGTGCTTTCCTGTGTAAAACAAAAATGTCATGCTTCAACACCCTCTGCACTTGTAATCTCAAGTAATCAAAATAAGGAATCGCAGTATCTCCTCAGGTTTGACGAACGCAAATCAGAATGTGGTCTCCCTGTGGAGTACTTGACCTACGCCCCCGTCATAGCAGTGGTGGCTGCTGTAATATGCGCTCTGCTCGCGGCGGGACACGTCTTGATGCGGTGCCTGCCCCCATTAGCCAAGTCCTTCTTCATATTCAACGCGAATGAGGACAACAGGCTCTGCATTGACCCTCTGTTCAAATCACCAGGCCAAACACCTAGAGATATAGAGCAGGTCAAGAGGACTTCACTGATACCGGTATCGTAAATGTGACCATATTTTATGTTCTTGAATGCATCTGGGTTATAAGACCTTTTTATATTAATTATTAAGTATACCTACTAGGTAAGTAACTGTTGCACGAGACTCCGAGCGAAATTATTATACTTTCTGAGTGAAGAGGAACGCGCGTACAAAATTACAAGTTCGTATGCCTATCAGACTAGAGTTGATCACCCAGATGATAAACATTTTAGGTGAACGCCTCGCTCGAACACTAATGTTATGACATTATATCATGAACATCCTTGATTAAATTGCTAAGTATAGTTTCTAACTAAAGTATATGATTACAGAGTACCTATATCGTATTGGATTCGTATACTTTTGAGACCTTATCTGGTGTTATATCTTATGAATAACCTATTTCGTCCAAATGCTTGACCAAGTTCTAATGGAGGCGTATGACGTATATACCATGCTTCTTTTGATGTTGACTATACTATCTACTACTTACAGATATTCTCCAGCTCATCGTCATCCAACAATGAGTCAGGGGATATGGAACAGGACGAAAGAAAAGCACGGGAGGCCGATTCCCACAGTATGTCTGGAAGGTCCACCACCAATATCCCGGAGGTTAAGCATTAACCGTGTTATAAAAAAAGTTTACGAGTTTTGAACTCGTGTCTCGTCTAATTTTTCAAGGAAAATTTGAATAGACACACGTTCAAAACGAGTTTAATTTTTGTGTAATAACACCCAGTACGTTTAGATTTTTAGTTGAATCTTGATAAACCTGTATTATACCCTTGGCATTGTACACTTTTGACAAGTGAGCAGTAGACACCGCATATCATTCGGAAGCTGTGTATGCAAACAATGATAACGTGATACCTACTTTTAAATCTTTGTCATTCTCTTATCTGAGTAGTGTCTAAACATATTTTTATTTGTAAGAAAGTAGACACTGACTTCCTCATCAGATAAAGAGGGATTCCAAAGAAATTATCGAAAAAGAG
Source organism: Drymonia ruficornis (assembly GCA_947859195.1). Classification (NCBI taxonomy): domain Eukaryota; kingdom Metazoa; phylum Arthropoda; class Insecta; order Lepidoptera; family Notodontidae; genus Drymonia; species Drymonia ruficornis. The sequence goes on from OX401907.1 coordinate 7,923,019, forward strand.
GGACACATGTGAAAGTCCAAAATAGGTTCTAAGTCCATGGAGTCGCAGAGTGCGTCTTGGAGGGCACTTTGCGTTCGAACTCTGTCCGGGTGAAGTTGTAAAGGCCACTCTGGACAACAACGTATAGACCATCCAAAAAAAAAAACAATTCGTCTCAGTCGTTTACGGAAAATAATATAATAATAATAAATGTGTTTAGGCACAGATAGAATCTAATAAGCCTCGATAGTAGCCTGCCTACTTCTAAGTACATGTGTTTCTACTCCTTCATGTGTAAGTAGGTACGTATCTAAAGAAGATCCACAAATTCTCTATCCGTTATCCATATTTATTATTTGCTAATGTTATCTCCTTGGTACCGATCTGTTCTACTTGAGTAACACTGCTTCTGTACAATTCGAAAGTTTATATTTCACACCAGGTCCCCGAGTCCGATTAACCATTGCAAAACCAGTGGTATCCAATATTATTTTCATTAATTCTTCATTGTAAATCATACGTTTTTGGCGGTCAGCTTGTTGTCAGCCAGAGGATTGCTAACAGATGGCCGAGAACATGTCGACCACCTAAAATGTATAATTAAGAATTCACGAAGATAATATCAGAGACCACTGGTATTCCAGTGGTTTAATGCTACTAGACGGGCTCTAGTATGTGAAGAACTGAAATAAAATAATAAACAGTTTGCTACGGTGAGGCAACCTACCTCATTAACAATTAACTTATATTCACATTATTGTATTTAAACAATATATACATAATATACTTATCCATTTATTATATTGGGTATGATATGTACCTACACTTGAGTAAACTGAATACAGATAGATAGAACAATAAAGTGACATGACGACTTGTTTAGGACCTTGGAAAGCACTTCAAAGAGAAAAAGAAAAGTTTTTATTTTTTCCACGACAAATAATCTTGTTTATCCTAAGGTCAACGTTTGCTGTCTTTGTTATACTACACATTGTTTTCTAAAGACCAGAACGGATTGGCTATGGCAAAAATGTCATTGCAAAGTTAGGTACCTACTTACCTACCTATGCAAGCGTTAACGCTTCTTACTTATAGGTATGCTGTTCTTGGAGTTTAACAACAGATTTCACATTGCACACTCGCGTTCATGAAATAGGAATTTCTTAGGTATCTTTCTTAGGTATGTATGCCCCTCGAGCTTCATATCTATTTTATAGGTTTATGGATTTACCCTAACTTCGTAAGAAGCCAAGATGTCTGTCTATGGTGGTTATAATACACATACATATTTAATGAAACCTACTCTAAAATTTTCATAATACATTCAGTCATGGTTTTTAGGGTTCCGTATTAGGATCATTCGAGGAACCCTTATAAGAGCATCCAGTCCGTCCGTTCGTCCGTTCTAGTCTGTCACAGTGCCATAACTTCTGTTAGATAGTTCTTGACGAAAGTTGGTGAAAATTGTTACAAAAATACATTTATAATATCTCAATTCATAAAATATGATAAACTGACTTTTTTTAAAGTGCCTTCCCCTGCATGACAAGTGGTTAGGTACATATATTTTCTCATAGTAACCCTATCATGTGGTATATTATAGTCGTTTCGACACAATATTTTATTATCAGTCGTACCATTTAGACCACCGTAAAAGTTTAAACAATATCTAGGTAAATTCTAACTAGCCACAACAAGTTTTCTTTTTTGAACCCTACACTGCGCGTGGCCCGACACGCACATGGCCGGTTTTCAAATTAAACTCTCCTAGTTTACAATGACGAAACATTTATATTAATTACCAATGGTGTTGTAGATTAAACCTGTCAAAAAATAGAGACAAAAACAACATAAATTGTTATATCATCAGGGCAAGCAAGGCATCTACCTAGCTACAATTTTTTTTCAGAATCCGGAGGTAGTTCCTAAACGGAAGACAACCATAAAAAGTATGACTGCGAAGATCCAAGATAAGTTTCGATCCGTCACTGGGCGTGGAAAGAACATGCCTGCCTCCAGCGCTGAACCGATAGACGCGTAGCGCCCGCAAACAGTTAGCCGGACCCACCGCGGCGCACGGAGAGGCCACGCACACGGGCTACGCCTCGCTTTGCAAGAAAATGTATGCATGACGTCATTTCGTGCATAGCCTCTCCATGCGCCGCGGTGGACACGATTGCATACATTTTCTTGCAAAGCGAAGCTGGACCCACGTGCGTGGCCTCTTCGTGCGCCGCGGTGGGTTTCCGGCTTTATAATTTTAATGAGCCAAGTCAACAATGAAGAAAAGCGATAAGTAAAATATACGTACATGAAATTATGTTTGGTTGTTTAAATTAGCCTACCTATTATCAGGGTTGTTACGAAAAAATCATCTTGTTTTAAACACCGTGTTTAAAACATGTTTTAAACATTTAAAAACAATGATTTTTTGTTCTCCTGTTTTAAATAATGATTTAAACACGTTTTAGTTTTATTTTAAATTTCCTGTTTTTTTGCATCTCTGTATTATACGTAATACCACGTTATAGGTACTATGCCTAACGCTTCGCAATCAGAGGATAAGAAAACTTTACAATACTTAGCTATACAATATTATATCTATTCTATGGCTATACCCACAAGCCATCATGGTTTATAGGGTAAGTATAAGTAGTTTGGTAACAAAATATTCAGGAGTTCAATTGGTAATTCGAGAGTGAATTCTTCCATGTTGTCGGCTAGCTGTTAGCAGTCCTCTGACTAACAACATGGCGGCTGCCAAGACTTTGCGATTTACAATGAAGAATTCGAAGATAATATTAGCCCCGCCAGATACATACGGAATATCGGTACGGAATTCCCTTTTGAAATATCGAATCGAGGTTTCCGAACGCGATACGTCCATACATTTGAATGGATTTACTGCGTTCGGAATCCCCGATTCGATATTTCGAAAAGCAAATCCGTACGGAAAATTCCGTATGTATTTGGCGGGCTTTAGAGACCAGAGGTTTCGCAATGGATAATTTTATTGTTAGGAGACTCGAGGCCCTGTTATCAGGCCGACAACATATCGACCGCCGAGAATTTACGATGAACCATACATGAAAATAATAATGAATTCGCGCCCTGAGGGTTCCGTACAAATTGGGAACCCATACAAACTTCCACCCCTAATTTTACTCCCTTAGGGGTGGAATATTCCAAACTCCTTCCTATGCTCTTCTTCTACGCTGTAAAAGGTACCTAATGTTTAAATTTCATGTTTGTAACACCAGCGGTTTGGACTGCGCACGTCTTGACAGACGGACAGACGGACAACGTTCCATTTTCCTTTTGAGGTACGGAACCCTAAAAATAGCAGACTCGGGGCCCTGGTTCAATATCCTCTATAGCTAGGTAAGTCATACGTACCTAATCCTCACGAATGGACAGAGGGGCTAGCCAAGTAGCATGAACGCTAATCGAATAGAATAGATTAAACTTCACAATGTATGGAAATGTCAAACGTCGCTATGTAGATCAACAACAAGTTGCTATGTAGATCACGTGACTTATGTCATTTCCTTACAGGAAGCGTACTGTCCGTTCACAGTTATTTTACCTCTGACGTTCCTCGTATTATTTTTGATAAACGCAAAGTCAGCCTTTAAATTTGGCCTTGGAGACCATGAACTGTAGATTAGGCTTTATTCTACAGCCTACATGACTTATAAAAACCTAATATCGACTACGTTTTTAAAAAAAATAATAAATAAGGTAAACGTCAGAGGTAAAATAACTGTGAATTGAACGAACGCTTGTAGACGTCAACCACTTGTCTAGCCTCTCTGATATTACAAGTGGTCAATCAATGTATCTATTATTCGGTGTTATCGTAAGCGTAAGTCAATGAACTGAATTTTATTCGCGACTATTTGCTAACGTAAATCCGAAGACAGACTTTGATGTGATATGATCATGTTCCTCACTCGATTTGCTTAGTTCGTTAGTTTTCGAATTAGTAGGTAAGGTTTTTATCGAAGATACATGGGTACATAGATTTAGGAGCTACAGATGGAGTGCATAGAACACGTAAGTGAGGCCACCAAAGCAAATACAAAACAAAAAGCGAATACAATCTCGCCTTATAACTACACAACTTTACACGCACACAGATGTAGGTATGTGCCCCTAGTGCCGCTCCTAGTTGTCACGCACACGTAAAATGCTACCCGGCTTCACATCGTTTGTTGCCAAGACTACATCTGCCTACTTCTATTAATCTGTGCATGGGTATACTTATCTACCTAGTCATTGATATAATTTGGTTGACTTAAGTTTTTTTCCAGTCAAGGAAAAAATAACTACCTTCCTACCTATCAAATAGTGCATCGAAGTGTTGCAATAACATAGAACGATATGGTTTTACAATAGCTCCTACTACAGCACGGAGCTCACTGCACCTAATATAAACATACTATTGATGGAATACAATACAAACATTCGTTCTAGCGTGAACTGACCGTTTATTTGATAGCCAATAATTCTCATTCACCGTATAAATTCAACAAATCTCGCATTCCATATTTTAGAGGGAACAAAAATTTTACTTGGCCCCTAATAGGCTATAGGCATGAGATTTGTACAAACAAACTGTACCACAATAGTGCATCACCATAGAGACACCGACCTATGCCAACAACCAACGACTACCTACAAGGCTAAAACTAAAATAAATAGGTAAATAAAATAATTAATATCCTGGGACCGGCTGCCTGATTCCAAACTAACCAGAGCTTGTACTATGGAAACCAGATAACTGATATTAATACATAATAATACTTTTTGTTTGTAAATACATACTTAATATACATAAATGCACCCAGACCAACTGTGCATAACTGTGTACTTATGCTTACAAATTTACTACCAGTTTTGGCGATTCGAGGATTCGGTGGTTACGTCATCAATGTTATTAAGAAGTTAAGAACTAGCTGTCCCCGCGACTTCGTACGCGTATTGTTCTAAAAAGATTACCCGCGACTACGTCGGCATGGAATTTACTGCGTTTTTTTTTTTGTTTTTGTGCGGATCCCTTATTATTTTCCAAAATAAAATTCGCCTAAGTTACTCCTTATAATAAGGAAGTCCCGAAAAATGGCCGCCGAGTAAGGAGGTGTTTCGCGAGCTCGCTTGATTTTATTTTCTTTTTGGTAGTTTAAAGTGCATTTTCTCTAAAAACAAATAGAATTCCACAATTTTAATTGCCTGAATAGACTAGTGATATAGTTTTTACAGTGATAAACATTGATATTTATGGTTTAAACTGGATTATAACTTTCAAAACAATGTGATTTTGTGATTATAAAACTCAGTGCAGCGGAGCGCGAAAGTGACGCGCTCTCGCGCTCTCTTTCTGGCGCTTGTGAACTTTGACCTTGTGCGCAAGGTTCGCGTTGCACGGCTTCCACCGCCCACTACTAACACGGGACATACTGCTTTATTACTAACGTGCTTGGGTATATTTTGCATGCAAGGCCTCACTGGGAACGCTTAACTAATACATTATTGCGTCTTAAATTATTATTTTGGTGCGATTTGGATTTGAATTATTTAATATGATACAACAATGAGTGCTGAGAATAATTTAATAAATTTAGCTTCGGCTGATGAGGTTCGGAACCTGGAAACTTTTATGAATGTCATATCCAAATTAACTAGTGGTATTATCACCGCTGTAAATGATGGAAAAACTGTGTCGTCAACTAACAAAAAACTTATCAAAAGCGCTGCAGAGGAAATTAAAAAAGCTACTAATGTTTTGAGCAACGTTATCGCATCATCTGAATCAGACGATTCATTAAAAAACGAAATAATTTCATGTGTTCGCCAGGAAATACAAAAAATTCAGAATGAACCGCCCGTGATACCTCAGATGACCCGCAGCTATGCTGACATGATCACAAATAAAAACAAAGAACCTACCCCTAAAAAACCGTCAGTCATCATAAAGTCTACGAATCCAGAAGCGAGCTCACTTACCGTATTGAACCTATGGAAAAAAGAAGTTCCTTTCAGAACCCAAACGTTCGCTCCTGCCAAAGTCCAGACTATTGCAAATAACAAGATAAGGGTTGAATTTGATACTAAAGAACAGTGCCAAAAAACTATTGATCGCATTTCCAAAGTTACTGGACTGGAAGCTGAAGAGGGACGTCCTCGTCTACCCCTCGTCGTACTGAAAGGGATCAGCAAAGACACCCCGAAGGAAGAGCTTTCCGAAGTTATTTGCACGCAAAACACCGTGGAACCTGACGACGTTCGTCTCTGTTTCCTGCTAAGTAACAAGAATCCAAAGATGTATAACGCTGTGCTGGAAGTGAAACCGGGAATACGTAAGGCCATGATAGCTAATGGACGAGTAAACGTTGATCATCGACGAGTTTATGTCGGGGACTTTTCACGTTTCGTCCAATGTTTTAAGTGTCTACAATTCGGCCATACGAAAAACAAATGTTCTTCCGAAGTTTATCCATGCTCACATTGTGCCTCTACCTCGCACTCGTTTTCAGATTGCCCTGTAAAGCTGGAATCGAATAAACGCAAGTGTTATAACTGTGTTAATTACAATGCAAAGACAGGAAACAAGGTTAGTACTGATCATGCCGCTACCAACGCAAAGCTCTGCCCTAGGATAATTACAGTTAAATCCCGTATTGACGAGCAAGTTGATTATGGATATTAAGCCCATAAAAATAATACAATGCAACGCTCAACGTTGTTACCTGTCTCAGCATGAGCTTATTCAATATTTTTTAACTAATGATTGTTCTATCGCACTTATTTCTGAACCTTATGTTGGCCGAAATCTGACTATGCAGGCTATTCCTGGAGTCCAGATATTTCAATTCACAACTACAAGTAGAGTTAAAGCATGCATCTTGGTCAAGGCCAAGATTGGCTTCGTTCTAGGTATCTCACAACTTTCAACACCTAACTTAGCAGTGGCACAGCTTCATCTCGGACAGAGAAAGCTCTTTATTGCATCCATATACATTGAACCAGAAAGTGACCCTTCAGACACCATGTCAGCTTTAGATACATTTCTTACAGAAACCACCGGTTCGCTTCAATTAGTAGGAGGAGACTTAAATGGTAAACATCCTGAGTGGGGAGAAATTTGCACCAACATGCGTGGTGATGACATTACTGATGTCTTCGCTTCACATGATATGAATATATGTAATTTAGGAACAACCCCGACTTTTGAAGCTATCCGTCATGGTAACCTGGCTACCTCTATAATTGATATCACTTTTGCGTCAAGTAATTTATTTGATCTTATTAGAGACTGGCATGTTAACCTATCTATCTGCCCAACATCTGATCATAATGCTATAGAATATACTTTAACATCAAGTAATCAGATTCCACCGCAGAAGAAATCTACAACTTTTAAATATTGTAGCAAAATGGCAAATTGGGAAGCGTTTACACAAAAATTAATATATAATGTTACAGAATATAGATTACTTGATAAGAATTTAGAAGTACTAGATGGACCACAGCTTGATGAAGTTGTCATACTTATGACTAATATAATACAAAACACATGCAAAGAAACAATGATCATCAAGAAACGAAATTCATCTTATAATCCTTGGTGGAATGAAAAACTTGAAGCTATGAAAAAAGCCATCATCAGAGCTCACCACAGAATTCATGACCTTAAAGTTAGAGGGAGACTGTGTGAAGCAGTTATAGCTGAACATAGACAACTCAAAGACGAATACGCGTCAGCCCTCAGGAAAGCCTCCACTGAACACTTTAGGGAGTTTTGCACCAAACAAAACAAAGAAAATGTATGGTCACTTACCAACAGGATAATTAAAGAATCGCCAGCACGAAGACCTCCTCAAACCCTTAGATGTGGTAACATTTTTACAACTTCTGGCGATTCTACTGCCAAAGCTTTATTAAATCACTTCTACGCTGATGATGACGATGATACATGCGAAGTACAGCGTGATATAAGGCAACATCTTAACGACGAGCCAGACACAGAAAATGACCCTCCGTTTACCATAGTTGAAGTGCAAGATTGCCTTGAGTCTATGAATTCTAATAAAGCACCTGGATTGGATGGCCTTACTGCGGATATATGCTTGCACTTCTTTAAAGAATTTCCTGTATTTACCACAAACTTACTTAACAGATGTTTAGATGTTAGTCACTTTCCAAGCCCATGGAAGTCTGCATATGTGAAGATAATACCGAAACCAAATAAACCTGATATGAGTAATCTTTCATCATATAGACCCATTGGATTATTACCTGTTTTTGGAAAGCTTCTTGAAAAGCTCCTCATAAAACGAATAGTTTATAAAGCAGACAGAAATCAAGCATTGAACAAAAAGCAATATGGATTTAAGGAGAATACATCTACTGTTGATGCGCTGCAAAACGCTGTTAATGAAATTAAGGAAGCCAAAATTGAAAAATTACAAGTCCTAGCTGTTTCATTAGATATTAAAGCTGCGTTCGACAATGCGTGGTGGCCGTCACTTTTCAAAGGTCTGAGATATATTAAGTGCCCGAAAAATTTATTCAGACTTGTACAAAATTACGTAATAAATAGAGAAGTTATATTGGACTATGGGGATTCAAGAGCCACAAAAACGATGACTAAAGGATGCATTCAAGGATCAGTCTGCGGGCCCACGTTTTGGAATATCATACTTGATGACCTGTTACGTATAAAATTACCACCAGGATCACATCTACAAGCATTTGCTGACGATGTGCTTCTCATTGTCAAAGGTAAAACTAAATTAGAAGTAGAAAATAAAACTAATACATGTTTGTCAATTATTACTGAATGGGGAGAGGGTGTTAAGCTTTATTTCGGCCCTGAAAAAACTCAAGCAATTTCATTTTCCAACCAAACCAAAACTTGCAAATTACAAATGAATAATAATAATATTAAAATTTTAAAAGAAATTAAACTCTTAGGTGTTATGATTGACGAACGTTTAACCTTTATAAGCCATGCGAAGTATATTGTCAGCAAAGCCACAAAAACATTTAATCTGCTATGTAAATTCGTGAAGCCTACTTGGGGGGTCCATTCGCAAAATGTTGAGACTATCTATAAGCAAGTAATTCAACCAATGTTTACATACGCTGCTGGAATCTGGGGGACTGCAATTAGCTTCTATAGCGTAAGAAAAATCCTACGTAGTTTTCAAAGAAAGTTCGCTATTCGTGCTATTCGGGCTTTTAGGACGGTTTCAGCTGTAGCATCGATTGCGCTAGCACAGTTCATACCGCTTCATCTTGCCATCAAAGAGGTACAGCTCTTACAGCAAGTCAAGGAATCGGAAGTTTCCCCTGACTTACCTACGGACATTCACCTTAAAAAACCTGTAACGAATATCCAGCGACTCCATCCAGCAAAACGACTTAAAATTGAATTCCAGGAAGCTAGTAATGAACACGAAGTTAATTTGCTCACATCTGACATACCCATCCGAATCTACACCGACGGTAGCAAGTTAGAAAATGGCAAAGTGGGAGCTGCTTTTGTAGTTTATTCTCCTAATGGAACATTGACTTCAAAGAAAATGAAACTTTGCGGGACATGCTCAGTATTCATGGCTGAGCTTCGTGCTATCGAAGCAGCGTTGGTGTGGGCTATTGACAATCACATTAAAGACCCTATTATAATTCTAACAGACAGCCTATCATCTCTCAAAGCCATCCAAGATATCAATAACCCAGATCCAACCATCAACTCGATCCACCATTTAATTTACAATTTAAAAACCTCAACACCCATCAACTTTGCCTGGGTACGCGCGCATATCGGAATAAATGGGAATGAAGCTGCTGACGCCGCGGCCAAGAGTGCTGCAACAATGAGGACTGCCACGGAGCTTAATCTGTTCCCTTTATCGCACGCCAAACGATACTTAAGAAACAACGCTTTGCACGAATGGCAGAAGGAATATGAGGACAGCCCACAGGGTGCAGAAACAAAGGAATGGTTTAAAGATATTAACTCTATAAGTGAATATAGAAAGCATTTTCCTATGACGTTCGAATTAACACAAATTTTAACTGGTCATGCTTATCATCGCTCGTTTCTCCACCGCATCAAACGATCCCTCACTAATACCTGTCCATGTGACAACACCGCTGTGCAGGACACAAAACACTTACTTCAGGAATGTCCCATATTTTCACGAACCAGGCACGAACACGAATCATTATGTCAACTTCTAAATGTACACCCATACAACTTAAGTAGTCTAACTAAAAGTACTCACACAATATCATCGTTCATCAAACATGTAAAACACATTATTAGCAGGCTTAAACAAATTAATGGCACCTAAATTACAGATCCTACAAAGACAAACCCTGTATCCATTAGCAGGGTTTACCATTTGAAGCGCTGTACCGTGAACTGAAGAAGGAGGTTTACCAAACACAGGCATTGATGCATAACTGGATTTCGGTCAAAAGTACCTACTTGTAACTTCCCAAACAGTACCTACTTACATGTATTTGTCTAACTAAAGTTTACTTTGTTAATCTATAAATCTAGGTAAAAAAAAAAAAAAAAAAAAATTAATAATAACTATATTGCACCCTAACCGTTTTACCTGTAAGCATAATTAACCTTAAGTGATAATTAACCTTAACTTTCCTTCTCTGTTTACGAATGCATCTTTGTTTATTTTAAGCTCAGCTTTATATTTAACTTTGTACTTTTAAATAAATAAATATATTAAAAAAAAAAAAAAAAAAACTCCTTATAATACTACCTTACAGATTGACAATCATTTTGAATATTGCTTTTTTGTTATAAGTACCGTATATACTTTCAAATATACGGCATTTCGTAAAAAGCTGGTGTTTGGACTTTAAAAACAGACAATTCAATTTTATTTATTTGTATAGATGTTGTGTTAGATATTTTACCTTTAAACCTGTTGTGCGCTATTTTTATATATAGATAGATAGGTACTAAGAATTATTCATTCGTGTTATAGGTCAAGACATTTAAATTTCTATTGGACACCAAATAAAAAAATATAATTAAATACCATAAACATATAATAGGTGCATCTAGTACCTATAGATTCAGTAGTACCACGTAGGAATTAGAAATTGGGGTTTCGATAGGCAGGTAAGATATATATTTATAACACCATTAATAGGTAGGTATTATTTTTTTTATTTTTTTTTTATAAATAACGTTGTGGTACCTATTACCTACAACTGGACCTACATACAGGGACAATTGAAAATTCATAATAGAAACGGTACCTACACCGGTACATGTGCACATAAAACGTTAAAGCATATCCTCACTCCAGTCAGAATACATGGCAAACCTACAAACGATCGCAAAGAGAAACGTCTCGACGAAATCACTCGCAGCATGGCCAAATACAAAAGTACAAGAATGTATCGTGGTGGTACTTACAGGGACAGTAGCACATGTGATGGTGTTGCAAAATTCGTCGATCGCAACTCGGCGCGGTGCTGTGGAGCTGCACTTGTCGCTCGCCGTTGCCGCCGCACTGAGCCGGCGAGAATGCTAGGCCGTTCGATCCTCCACCACTCACTGACTATGCCGTGTCAAGGCACCTCTCGTTCGCGTACGTGAGCACACAGATGATTGCCGCCAATGACGCCTGCGCATATATCCGCTTTGGTTAAGACATAAGAAATTGTTGTTGGTTAAAAAATAAACATTAATAACTATTAACTTTACTACCCATCCTACCGAATAAATACTATTACCTATGTAGGTACTACAATTGTACCTAGCTATTCATTACTACGTGTAGGTAGGTATGTTCCTATTTCTATGATCGATGCGCACACCCAGTGCTGAGTGTGAGCTTAAGCGGAGGTAATTGTAATATTGTCGCTGCAGGTCGTAGGTTCGATTCCTACCCGGGACATGCATTTGTGTGCATGAACATGTCTGTATGTCCGGAGTCTGGGTGTATATTAAGTATGTATTTACAAATAAAACAGTAGTATATGTAGTAATATCAGTTATCTGATTTCCATAGTACAAGCTCTGCTTAGTTTGGGATCAGGGAGCCGTGTGTAAAAATGTCCCAGGACATTATTATTATTATTATTGTAATACTTTCCAGTAGTCTCGCTAGTAAGACATTAATAAATTACCAGTTGTCTCACTGGTAAGACTACCTGGTTACTGGACACTGCCAGTAACATAGAAAGACCTAATTCAATCCCGATTAGGGGCCACCGATAAATTACGTGACACGTAAAGGGGGGCGGGTGTGGCAAGGTGGCAAGGAGGGGTAAAAAATCATGAAATTCGTGTGACGTAATTTATGGATGGCCCCTTATTTTTGAATTCACAGATCTAGAAACTATTGCGCAGGGGCGCCGAATCCGGGGGTGCTTGGGGGCTCCAGCACCCTTGACCCCAGACATTAAAATTGATTAGTAATCGGTTTTGAGTAACATTTCTGAAACCTCACCCGCTTGCACGTTTCAATTTATTTATATAGTTAGATTAAACAACGTTAACTGTAACTTCCAATTAAAAAGCTGGATTTGTGTGTGCTATTTGGATTTTACAATATATTTTTTAACTTATTTTTCCTACATTAAAAAATGCATCACCATGATCCATGAACACCCACGGGATTGTTTAAAAGCCGGGGCGCCCCTGCTATTGTGCGACTCCCGCCCTTTCATTCGATACCACCAGGGGCTATGGCTTTATACCGTTTAGCCATGACAGCGACAGGCGGGATGGATTTACGGAATTTGGGTAGGTAGGTATTCCTTTTCTTACGATGATATACCCACATACAGTAAAACAGAAAATAGTAACTACATACAAAACAGTCGTAGCATAATTTATCACGTTATAGAATGAACGCGTTGATAAAGATTTAATGCAGTAAAGCGTCTACTAAGGTTTCGTGGAGATATTCCGCATACAAAATGTTGAATAAGAACCAGTGGATGTGGGACACTAGTGGTGTCATTTTGCCACATACTGCCAATTGCCTGACGGTGCATGGCATTTTCGCAAACTATGCGGTTATTAACAACGCTCCTTGGGGTATCGTTAACAATGAGATGAGGGCCTTCGCTAGCGGGCGCACACGGCGGGTGCCCGCCTCGCGAATCTTTATTGAAAGATAGGTAGAGCTAACTGGCGCGGACGCGTGCGACGGGTTTGTAGAAGTTTTTTACCCGCTAGCGAACGCCCTAAATGCTCCCCGCCATTTTGTGAGCGGCAAAGTGCTCGGAATCAAACATTTTTCCAATCAAGAACTAGGTACCTACTTCCTATCCATAGGTGTTGGACCCACTATTTTGTCCCACCAGTGAGTCCACACGAGACTATTTCTGGTGGACCCATGGTGTATATTTGGACTAAAAAGGTATTAATTTGGTGGTGGAAGAGAAATAAAATAATTTTCACACAGGTAAAAAGAGAAGTTTATTTTGTAGGTATTGAGTGTTGTTTTATTGGTACTTCCTAATAATTTATTAATAAACAAACTTTAAAACATGCATCAATATAAAAAATTAAGAAAATAATTGGCGTTCTTTAAAAGTACATGATACATTTGGGGCTTTGGAACCTGCACACCAATTTCATTATTAATTACACGGTTTAAAACTACTGTTTTCAAAACTCGTATATTTATTACTTCAAAAATAATATATAGTTTTCGGTAAAACCAAAATAATTGATAAGTCCATTCAAAACCATATATTACTTAGAATAATAAAAATATCACATTTTTGATCTATGCAGTCCCATTCGTAACATGCCCGAACATTACATCCCAATCGAGAGAATATTGCAGAACTGCCAGGTGTTGAGGCTGCCGCAACAACAATGAAACAAAACACTCTTCAGTTGAACAGACAAGACATAGTTGACATAGTTTTGATGGAAGTGTGACACATCTAGAATTAACATGCACTACGTAATGGTGCGCCACACTGTGCATTTGCCAGCATTCAGGCCTGACTCTCATTGGTGGTGGTCTCAATGGTAGTGCCAGCAGGCTTGTTGTTGGCTTTCGGCTTAGCCTGTTGTTGTTGTGGTGAGGTTGCAGCGGGTGGGGCCTCTCCCTCCTGGCTCTGGCCATTCTGACGCTGGGCCTGGTTCGGCTCGCCAGCTTGAGTCGGTCCCTGACCCTGCCCCTGCCCCTGGCCCGGCTGGAAGTTGCGCGGGCGAACACGACGGTAGCCGCCACCGCCACGGTTCATGGGCCCCGGGCCGGCACCACGACGTCCACCGCGGAATTGGCGACGGAAATAGCTGCAAATAAATATCATCCATCACACAAACTATAAATCACTAATTTTGCAGATGTTAAAGGATACTTATTTAAATTCTCACACATACCTGCGTTGTGGTGGTGCTCCGCCAGCCTCCTGACCCTCATCCCCTTGTGCACCCCCCTGAGTGGGCGGGGGCCCACGACGTCCCATGCCACCTCTGCGTGGAGCGCCTTCACCGCCACGTCCGCCACTTTGACGGGGGTAATATCTAGAAATTTCAAAGGAATGAGTAAAGTTCAGTATACGAAAAGTGTAAGTATAATTTAATCGCTAATATACTGACTGGCGATGGAAGCCGCGGCGTTTGTCAGCTGCGTAGGGCGAGCCCTTCACCGGCTCACCGCCGGGACCGGTAACGCCGGATGCTTCATAGCCTTTCTCCCCGGCAACTACGGCAAACTCCACCGCCTCCCCGTCGCCGACCGAGCGCACTGCCTTGCGTGGGTTGTTCCGGGCGATTGCAGTTTGATGCACAAACACATCCTCCTTGGTGTCATTCCTGAGGGAAAGTAATAATTATTAAAATTTTGAGATTCTTCCTTACACAACCTCGCACCAAAATCAACTATTTTCTTACCGGTTGATGAAACCATATCCACTCTTCACATTAAACCATTTGACGGTTCCCGAAACCTTTTCAGCTGAAAAATAATATTTCAATTTTACTTCTGTTGCTGATTGCAAATGCTCATAGCATCTAAAGCATTTTTTTATAGAACGCAAACTTCACTCCACCATATTCAAGAACCTCCAATTAGGTATTTAGGCTTCTTTTAGGCATCTTAAAGTTGAGATTGATATTGACATGCTGTTTTTGACAAATCCCATCCCCCCCCCCCCAAATTTGCTATATAGATAACCTGCTATACATGAATTGACTTTCAAATATGGTTCATAACTAATAAACCCTTGTGCTAATGAACCGGGACTGATTCTAGTAATACCTACTGGTATTAAACTTAACTTTTAGAATATTTCCTAATCTCCATAAATATGAGGAAAACTACATAGGTAATGAACGCCAGGCTATCACTATCACTAACAGTGAAAACTATAAAAATACTAAATATGAAGGCATTGTTATATTAGAGAGGTATATTCGCAAGCTTTGTTATGTATATAACTTATATTACCTAAATCCTAAAAGATAAGTTACATTTTATTATTAGACTCAAACCAATCTAGAAATGGATTTGATTTAAACTGTTTTATTTATTTACAACTCTAATTGGAAAAGTTTGTCAATGATGATTGATGAAAATTATTATATTTTATTCAAACATGAATCCAATTGATGAGGCATTATAGCACATTGCACATTTAATGGTTGGAACAAACATAGGAATGTTTGAGTCAAACAAACAAATTCAATGTGTCCCATCCCATTGAGGAAAGCATTTTAGAAAAATATACTTAAAAAAAATCCTTTGTACAGTATTATATTGTTAAATTTTTAGGTAGGTATATTATAAAATGGCGTTATGACGCATATCCAAATAGACTCTATCGATTTGTCCCGCCCGCGTGACTCCAGTAGATGGATACCTACGTACCCAGTATACCTATATGGCACTACCGGGGTCAACACACGATCAATAACGCCGCCGTAGGTACATACATACCAACAACTATCTATGCAATTGGAATATGAAACTAAGGTTTTCCTATTTCCGTCGCTCATTCAAACTTTCGCCATAAATAAAATCCAAAACAAACGCCATAATCTACATTTTGTGAACATGTGCTTTTGAATTCGATACCGGGACGGGACACGCAAAACTAAGATGGCGTAGCGGCACTCACCGATGACCTGCTTTTGTTTAGCCGCTTTAGCTTGCTGCGGTTGCTGTTGGGGTTGTTGTTCTTGTTGTTGTTGGGGCTGCGGCTGCGGCGCCTTTTCGGTATCAGCCATGGTGTAATTGGCGAACGGCGATGGTGGCTAGATGGTAAAATCCTCCACGACCTCTCCTCGATGTTCACCGGTCTTCGTCGTCGTTACAATTGAGTCAAAAATCAATTTATCGATCGTACATATTAGTGTAGCGCTAGTCCAGCATATATCGATACCTACTTTCAATTTATATGCTAGTCATCGATTCAAATTGTTGACAAAGAGAGAATATGGTACTTACACATAAGTATCACTAAGTAAATATTTAAATTAATTAATTTGTGACAAGAAGAGAATGCGTTACGCGGTAGTAAGAGAAACGCTTTTCAGGTATATTAGGTGTATCCAGCAATGTGCGAGCTGATTTGAACTTTATTGGGTGCAAGCAAAAGTCGTCATTTATTTTAATGTATATTGAACTATTATTATGATCCATGCTTAGGAAGCGATTCCCCTAATAATTCTAATGAGAAAATACATCTTTAGTACAGAATAGTTCGTTAATCCAAACACATAATAGAATTATCAATATATTATTCATTAAATAAAACGATTAAATAATTTTTAAATTAATCGATTAGTTCACGATATTTAACATCCCTAGTTTACCCAGAAGTACCAACATTCTAAAAAGATGCTAAAAACAATAAATAATATCTATGGTCTATTACAAACTTTTTGGTGTCGATCATAGAGAAATAATCCTCTCTATTTTGACCAAAAAAAATTTCTTCCTCTATGCTCTACAGTAAAAAATAGTATTGCCAACGTACTAGGTAACTAGTGCTTGCTACGCTAGATCTATCTTCTTTCTTCTAAAATTGTAGCCCGTTCAGTTTAATTAGTAACTTCACCAGTGTCAAGTTTTACTTGTAACATATAGCATCAATAAACACAATTATTTATAACATAAAATAAATACGTGACCGTCACATTGGAAAATGTGAAAACTACACTAAAATTAACGTATTAATTCAACTGACAGCCAACTTCATATCAATTTTTTCAAGTACCTAATATTACAGAATGCTCGTTCGTTTAAATTTGTCGACTGAAATTTTCGTTAAAATCGAATGTGATTATTGTTTTCTATAAAGTTAAAATTTAGCGCATTTCAGACCTTAGGGTGCTACTATCAACAGAGCGCGAGTTGGCAGCACTGAAAAACAAAAAAAAAACGAGAGAGAACCACTATTGTAGTGATGTCCCGAGTCGGCTATTTTTGGTACTCGAGTATTCTGGTGCTCGTTAAAAAAAGAATCGAGTCAGTACTCGAGTCGGAGGACTCGGACAGGTACTCGAATACTTGTAGGAGTACTCAAGTACTTAATAGGACTCGAGTACTTTTGTATTATGTATTTTTTTAATTGTGGCGTCGCTTTCGGCATATTCCAGTGCCAAGTAAAATATATATTTCAAGTTTTTGGCTACGTCAAGCACAGGAAGACATTTGGCCTAAAATGTGACCCCCCAAACCCTATCAGTAAAGTGGCGGTGGTATATTTCACCGACAAATTAACACACTTCAAGGGGGACCCGAAAAATAAAATAAAAAAGAATATTAGATACCTACTGATCACTGCCTACAAACATAAAATACCTTCCTCGGTATTATTATTACAAACGTAAAATATATCCTCGGTTTTATATCCTTATAAAAATAGTCAATTTCCTATAAAATTAACAAGAACATTGCACCTCTATTTATTTGAGTACCCGACTTAGGATTTCAAAACCATGAAGTACTCGGAACCCGTATTCGAGTACCGGGTACTCGAGTCCTATAATCTGAGTACTCGAGTACCCGAGTACTTACTAAGTACTCGAGTCAGTACTCGAGTCAGGCTGTACTCGGCACATCTCTACACTATTGAAAAATACAGAAAAATATGTCGATCATTGAAAAATACGTTTTTTTTTTTACTTCGCTCCACTTCGCTCGTCGAGGTAAAATTTTCTCTTTCTATAAAAATTCTACTGAAAACATATACGGAAATCACTGTTATCCATTGCTTTAATTTTCAGTAATTAGCCCACAATGACCAGCGCTGGCGATCACCGAGTTATGGAATTATTCAAAATTGAAGCAAGAAATCATGGCTGATAACCTGAACACTGGTGACTGGGAGAAGTCAAGAAGTCATCTCATCCAAAAACTGAATTCAACACTCCTTATTAAGATAATATAGGTAAGTTTAAACTAACTCAGACCTTGTGGTTAGTAAGTAAAACCTATTTATTAAGTCACAACAGCTTTCTCATAAACTCCTAACTGAATGTGCATTTAAAGTTTTACTGTATGTCTGTCTGCATCTATCATAGTTCCCAAACAGATGGTCAATTTATGCGAATTTTGTTTGATAGCTGGTATGATGAGTCTTTCTAGCAACAACCAACCAACCAACCACTGCTAAACATCCTATACTTACAGATTTCAACTAAACATACATACATACATATACTTTAACTAAAATACAGTGTAAACTGTATATTATTATAGGGACACTGGGACTGCGCATTTCATCACATTATGTGGAGTTAGCGTTAAATGGAGAGAAGATAAATCAAAATTATTTTACTAATAAAACATTATTTACTAATAAAGTATAAAAAATAAACAATAACATTGATACAAATAACAACGCTCATTGCCTAACAACAGTCTAGCTGCTGAGGTAAACATGTGCAAGGTAATCACAATAAACAACAGAACGAATTTCTTCGAATTATGACAACAGTCGAGGTAAATAGGGGCTAGACAATAAAGCAATAAACAAAAGAATGTACACAGCTGCAGTTCTTATTAATTTTGCTGACTTAGAAAGTCCTGTTTATTGCTTAATAATGCCATATTGTGGTTGTTAAGTAGAGTGGATGTGATGCTACATAGAGTGTATCATTGTATGTACAACAAGGTAAACCAACCAAAGTCATGTAATTTCGACGTTTTAGGTTAGGTTTTAACGTTAAATTGAGCGATGAAGTTTACACTGTATATTTAATTGATTTCTAGTATTCATAATTTGGTCAAATATGACAGGCTTTTTATTTTGATTTCAATTAACTATTACCCAAATACTATTACTTATCTATCTTACATACCTACGTGGAAAACTTAAGTTGATTGTTTGCACTGAAGATGAAGAAGCTGGGTTGGCAAAATTATAGTCTTATAGTACTAGTTACACAAACCATACTGCTTGGGTAAATGTTCCATATACATTCACAGCTATTGCTATGCTTAGAACTGCTGGCGAAAATCTTTGTACCTACTTATCCTAATTTGTTAGGCCTTATCCGAGTTCTTGCTGGCGTAGTTTACTTCTTCTTAGCTTTAGTCTCAATGTTTGGGACATTTTCGTACCCATCTCTGAGGTACAAACATTGTATGTCCACTTTGGACGTGTTGTCAAGCAGCTATTTACATGCATTAATTATATTGTCAGTTTGCGATGATTTTATGAAATTTTGAGAACATGATGTGATGCTAAGCGAATGTAAATGACATTTAAGTATAAAGCTAAGAGCCACAATAGCATCAGCGAAATGTGGGTACACTTCAATGAATCACTGCTGACCCCTTTATTGAATACTAGCTTTTGCCCGCGACTTCGTCCGCGCAGGATATAAATTTAAAAAAATCCGTTTCTGTTTGCTGGATCCCAAATCCCGTATCCTGGATATCCCGGATCCCGTATCTCATATCCCTGATTCTGTATCCCATATTCCGTATCTCATATCCCTGATTCTGTATCCCATATTCCGTATCTCATATCCCATATTCCGTATCTCATATCCCTGATTCTGTATCACGTATCCCGTATCCCGTATCCCGTATCCCGTATCCCGTATCCCGTATACCGTATACCGTATCCCGTATCCCGTATCCCGTATCCCGTATCCCGTATCCCGTATCCCGGTCCGTGTCCGTGTCCGTGTCCGTGTCCGTATCCCGTATCCGTATCCGTATCCGTATCCGTATCCGTATCCGTATCCGTATCCCGTATCCGTATCCATATCCGTATCCGTATCCCGTTTCACGCATCCCACATCCCGTATCCCGTATCCCGTATCCCGTATCCCGTATCCGTATCCCGTATCACGCACCCCACATCCCATATCCCGTATCCAACATCCCGTATCTCGTAACCCGTATCCCGTATCCCGTATCCATATCACAATCCGTATCCCGTATCACGCATCCGTATCCGTATCACGCATCCGTATCCCGTATCACGCATCCCACATCCCGTATCCCATATCCCGTATCCCGCATCCCACATCCCGTATCTCGTAACCCGTATCCCGTATCCCGTATCCGTATCACGCATACCACATCCCGTATCCCGTATCCCGCATCCCACATCCCGTATCTCGTAACCCGTATCCCGTATCCCGTATCACGTATCCCATATCCCAAATCCCGTACCCATATCGCGTATCCCGTATCCAATACCCCGTATAATTTTCAAAAACATTTTTTTTTAAGACACCTAATCACCAATTTTCATAATTCTAACTACTAAAATGACGAACTTACATTCAAACTTTCATCCCCTATTTTACCCCCTTACGGGATGTATTTTGAAAAACCCTGAAATTAATATTATTGATCTTTTAAAAGTCACCTAATCACCAATTTTTATAATTCCAACTTTAAAAAATGACGAACTTCCATACCTTAGGGTTTAAATTTTCAAAAAAGCTGAAATTATTATTTTTAATAGGTAAAAAGAAACCTAAACACAAATTTTCATTATGCTAACCTCAGAAATGACGAACTTCCATACAAACTTTCGTCCCCTATTTTAAAAACTTGAATTGCTGCGTTTTTGAAAATTCAACCCCTAAGGGGTTGAATTTTCAAAAACGCAGCAATTCAAGTTTTTTATTTTTAAAAAGGAACCTAAACACCAATTTTCATAATTCTAACTTTAAAAAATGACGAAATCCATACAAACTTTCAACCCCTATTTTACCCCCTTAGGGGTTGAATTTTCAAAAACGCAGCAATTCAAGCTTTTTATTTTTAAAAAGGAACCTAAACACCAATTTTCATAATTCTAACTTTAAAAAATGACGAACTTCCATACAAACTTTCAACCCCTATTTTAACCCCTTAGGGTTTAAATTTTCAAAAAAGCTGAAATTATTATTTTTAATAGGTAAAAAGAAACCTAAACACAAATTTTCATTATGCTAACCTCAGAAATGACGAACTTCCATACAAACTTTCGTCCCCTATTTTACCCCCTTAGGGGTTGAATTTTCAAAAACGCAGCAATTCAAGCTTTTTATTTTTAAAAAGGAACCTAAACACCAATTTTCATAATTCTAACTTTAAAAAATGACGAACTTCCATACAAACTTTCAACCCCTATTTTAACCCCTTAGGGTTTAAATTTTCAAAAAAGCTGAAATTATTATTTTTAATAGGTAAAAAGAAACCTAAACACAAATTTTCATTATGCTAACCTCAGAAATGACGAACTTCCATACAAACTTTCGTCCCCTATTTTACCCCCTTAGGGGTTGAATTTTCAAAAACGCAGCAATTCAAGTTTTTTATTTTTAAAAAGGAACCTAAACACCAATTTTCATAACTCTAACTTCAAAAATGACGAACATCTATACAAACTTCCCAACTAACTTTCATCCCCTATTTTACCACCTTAGGGGTTGAATATTCAAAAACGCCGAAAACCATATTTTTTATTTTTAAAAAGGCACCTCAACACAAATTTTCATAATTCTAACTTGAAAAATGACGAACTTGCATACAAACTTTCATCCCCTATTTAACCCCCTTAGGGGTTGAATTTTCCAAAATCGCTTCTTATTGCTTGTCTACGTCACAAAATATATCTACTATCCAAATTTCATGTCTCTAACTTCAGTAGTTTCGGCTCGGCGTTGATGAGTCAGTCAGTCAGTCAGTCAGTCAGTCAGTCAGTCAGCATTTCCCTCTTTATATATTAGTATAGATAAGCATGATGAAGCTATGAGTTCATACATCTCTACAGCCACATAGCTTCCTTCACCAAAATTTGTTAATGGCTCAATGGTTGAGCTTTAAGCAAAAATGTCTACTTATTATATCATCACAATCAAGCATTTTTGTCTGTATCACGAAAAAATAATGCAAAAATAATGCTTTCTTTAAGTACATATTAAAAGACAGAAACCAAAGCGAAGTAATTATGTTATGACAATATTGTGCTAATTATAACAATTAAGAATTTAACATCATTACTGATTATATTTTTCTTTGTCTACTTTCAGAGTGAAGCTGTAGTAAAGAAGTACCAACTTCTACATACATACCCATTGTAACATGATCTTAAGGAGATTCAGTACTTTTTGTAACCCACGAAATACGGTAACAGAAGTAAAGTAAATAATATATATTTTTGAGCTACATGAGTATTATTGTGTGTAGCATTTTATGTTATAAATATAATATATTATTTACCATTATTATAATTGTTTTAACCGGCAAGACAAAGAAGTCGCAAGACGGATCGACAATGGCTGGAAAAGCTTCTGGTCCATGGGGGATATGATGAAAGGCAACCTCCCGTTATCCTTCAAGTGTAAACTCGTCGATATGTGTATCCTGCCCGTCCTAACCTACGGTGCTCAAACGTGGTCATTGACTGAGCTGCAGAAATCCAAGCTCAAGATTTGCCAACGAGCTATGGAGCGCAGCATACTAGGTGTTAAAAGGACAGATCGTGTCAGGAACACCACCCTGCGCTCCAGCACTCGAATAACTGACGTGGGCGAGAAATCGGCAAATCTGAAGTGGAACTGGGCCGGCCATGTCGCACGTATGGACCCGCGAAGATGGGCATAACGTGTCACAACCTGGACGCCAGAAGACGGTCGCAGAAGTCAAGGCAGACCGAGGCGAAAGTGGAGAAATGATGTGGTCAACTTTGCGGGCGGAACGTGGCAGCAAATGGCTCAGGATCGGGAGTTCTGGAAGAAAAAAGGGGAGGCCTTTGCCCAGCAGTGGGACAGTTAATGGGCTAAAAAAGAAAAAGAAGAAGATAATTTTGTTAAGCATTACTTCATGCTTTATAAGAGAAGTTGTTATCATCATATTATAGTTCATGTAGCTTTTTATTTTTGTATGCAATAATCTATAGATTAACTCATTGTTGTCTGACATTGGGCTATATTCGCCATAAATTTGTTATGAGGGAGGAACCCTTCCTGTCCCTTAAACATTATATGGTGTCGTTAAATCGATAGACTCTCAACTATATTATTGGGTGCATAGGCACTTAAGTAGGTTTTTTTTTCTCATGCCCTAGAGATGTTATAGATAGAAAAGACTCATCACATCGGTACGGTCGCCTGCACGTATATGGTAAAAATTCCGACAAACTGAGCTTTCATTATATTAATCGGGCTTATGTTGAAAATGTTACCATAGACTTGCAGGCGACTTAACTAGCAAAATTATGATAACAACTATAGCATATGTAAACTATTTTAATGGTGTTTCAGTTATGTGCACATTTTTCTAATACAATGCAATTACATAACAAACTCATAAAAGCCGATTTCTTATTTTGCAGCAGATATTTTTCACATAATGAGAACCCATCAATAGCTAAATGTATATTTCCATCCTGTTCTTGTATGAAACGCGCTGGTATCTGATGCTTTCCGTACAAAAAGTAAAGGTGTCCTTTAATCTCTAGGTCATTATTATCTTGTGAAACGGTTCTATTCGTAAACTGTCCGAAATCAATATTTTGTTCAGTGTAAGGTTCTGTCACAGACTGCGATTGTTCTGTACTTGATATTGATGTGGTGCTTGAAATAAAATCTGAGTTTGGGACTGCCTCGTACCCATCGAGAACGCTTTGAACCGTGTTATTTGGTAATTCTCTTGTTATCAACTTCGGTATAAGGTATTCCCCTTCCTGATATTCGGCACGACTTGTCGCATCAGTGATTGTATTCACAAAATAATTATTATTTGTTAAATAATTGGGTATCGTTGTTATGACATCACTGCGCCGATATTTTGCTAAATAATCCGAATTCGTATATTGCGTGTTCGTTTCAATAGTACTGTACGTACTAGTCTCAGTGGTACTATCTGTTAGTGACCGGTTAAACTTCGTTTGGATAATTAAATTTTGGTCTTCACTTGAATTTTTTAACCGTTCCTTGAAATTAATGGTTGCGTTGCTATTTTTGGGCTTTGTTGTATTGTTTGTTGTTTCTGTCTTCTCAGTTCCGTAATCCCTAACTTGAATAATATCTGCAAATGTAGTATCTTCCTCGCGGTGGTCTTCAGTATCATGATAATTTTTCAGTATAGCTTTAGTACCTGGAATGTTTCCCTCTAAATCTGACATTTCTTTGTATAATTTCGGTATTGATATTGCGTTATCGTGTGATACAGGTGCTTCTGTTTCGTTATAAGTTTTAAAAATTTCGTACGGTGTGTTATCAGCTTCCTCGGAAAGCCTAGAATTTCTCCTTGACGCCGACCACCTTTTTATATCATTCAGACTTTGTTTTACAATATTACCCGTATGTTTACATTTATTCTGTATTTCTGTCAGCACTTCAGAATTCGATAACTTATCATATTGATTAACATTATGACCCCAATTTGTATTTGTTTTATTAACACTATCAATATTTTTTGAAAATATAAAGATGTGCAAATTTATGCATTCCGATAAATTGTTCTCTATGAAACGCAAATTCTCAAATACAGCCCCTAATACTTGTTGATTTGTTTTATTTTTTGTTGGTTCATATAAATCGATGTCTAAATACAAAGGTATTTCATTTGTTGTAATAATGTCATGCAGGCTTTGTTCTGAATTTTCGTAATCCTTCCTGTGTGTATTTTTATCGTATGTGGCGATTCTGCGATGGTATTGTTTCGTTTTAAAAATGTTTGGTCCAGTTGATTTGAGATTAGGAATCGGATTTTCTAAATATATTTGTTCGAAGTGGGGAGAGTTCTGGTGGGAGTTATTTTTCACGGGATCGTAGTATATTTTACTATTTTCAATATCTACAGGTGACACTTCGCCTCGTAAGGCCTGCTTTGTCGGCTGAACTTTATATTCGTTACTAGAGCAATCGCAGTCCGATCTTGTGTTATAATATGGGTTAGATGATCTGAAACAAAAGTTTTAATTACTTGTAACCATACGATTATCAAACTGAAGTTGTTTGATTAGTGTCGAATAAAACTTATAGGTATTGTTTACGTTATAGGTATACGACACAATTATTGGAAACAGATTATGATGAATCAAATTATGTATATAATTTTTTTTTCCACAAAAGTTTTTAAGAATTAAATTTTTGCAAAAAAAAACTATTCGTTGAATCAAAACGATTCATAGGATTCAAAGATGTAAAGGTAAAGAATCCCTAAACAGGTGAACAATTTAGGACATTCTGGAATTCTGAAATTATCCTAAACTGGCGTCCTTACTGTAGCCTTTTCGCACCAGTAATGTAATCTACATATAGGGCACCACAGTTAAAAGGGTGTTAGCAATACCTAATAAAAATCTATGGTTAGCAAGGCTTATGGATCATGGGATGTGCAATAATTGATTTTTTATTTATAACCGAGCGATAAGTGGCATTGAATATACAAGATTGGGAAACATAACCGTTAGCCTTTAAATTAAATTATAGAAATTATAATTTCACTCACAATTTGCAGTAATCAGAACAATTTTGGAGATGCTGCAGTAGCCCTAGAGTGGCAAGACAAAGAAGTCGCAAGACGGTTCGACAATGGCTGCAAAAACTTCTGGTCTATGGGGGATATGATGAAGGGCAACCTCCCGTTATCCTTCAAACGTAAACTCGTCGATATGTGTATCCTGCCCGTCCTAACCTACGGTGCTCAAACGTGGTCATTGACTGAGCTGCAGAAATCCAAGCTCAAGATTTGCCAACGAGCTATGGAGCGCAGCATACTAGGTGTTAAAAGGACAGATCGTGTCAGGAACACCACCCTGCGCTCCAGCACTCGAATAACTGACGTGGGCGAGAAATCGGCAAATCTGAAGTGGAACTGGGCCGGCCATGTCGCACGTATGGACCCGCGAAGATGGGCATAACGTGTCACAACCTGGACGCCAGAAGACGGTCGCAGAAGTCAAGGCAGACCGAGGCGAAAGTGGAGAAATGATGTGGTCAACTTTGCGGGCGGAACGTGGCAGCAAATGGCTCAGGATCGGGAGTTCTGGAAGAAAAAAGGGGAGGCCTTTGCCCAGCAGTGGGACAGTTAATGGGCTAAAATAGAAAAAGAAGAAGATAATTTTATTAAGCATTACTTCATGCTTTATAAG
This sequence comes from Drymonia ruficornis, assembly GCA_947859195.1. Taxonomy (NCBI): domain Eukaryota; kingdom Metazoa; phylum Arthropoda; class Insecta; order Lepidoptera; family Notodontidae; genus Drymonia; species Drymonia ruficornis. Next base: position 7,949,572 of record OX401907.1, read on the forward strand.
AGAAGTTGTTATCATCATATTATAGTTCATGTAGCTTTTTATTTTTGTATGCAATAATCTATAGGTTAACTCATTGTTGTCTGACATTGGACTATATTCGCCATAAATTTGTTATGAGGGAGGTACCCTTCCTGTCCCTTTTATAAACATTATATGGTGTCGTTAAATCTATAGACTCAACTATATTATTGGGTGCATAGGCACTTAAGTAGGGTTTTTTTTTCTCATGCCCTAGAGATGTTATAAATAGAAAAGTCTCATCACATAGGTACGGTTGCCTGCACGTTTATGGTAAAAATTCCGACATAAACTGAGCTTTCATTATATTAATCGGGCTTATGTTGAAAATATTACCATAGACTTGCAGGCGACTTAACTAGCAAAATTATGATAACAACTATAGCATATGTAAACTATTTTAATGGTGTTTCAGTTGTTGCACATTTTTCTAATACAATGCAATTACATAACAAACTCATAAAAGCCGATTTCTTATTTTGAAGCAGATATTTTTCACATAATGAGAACCCATCAATAGCTAAATGTATATTTCCATCATGTTCTTGTATGAAACGCGCTGGTATCTGATGCTTTCCGTATAAAAAGTAAAGGTGTCCTTTAATCTCTAGGTCATTATTATCTTGTGAAACGGTTCTATTCGTAAACTGTCCGAAATCAATATTTTGTTCAGTGTAAGGTTCTGTCACAGACTGCGATTGTTCTGTACTTGATATTGATGTGGTGCTTGAAATAAAATCTGAGTTTGGGACTGCCTCGTACCCATCGAGAACGCTTTGAACCGTGTTGTTTGGTAATTCTCTTGTTATCAACTTCGGTATAAGGTATTCCCCTTCCTGATATTCGGCACGACTTGTCGCATCAGTGATTGTATTCACAAAATAATTATTATTTGTTAAATAATTGGGTATCGTTGTTATGACATCACTGCGCCGATATTTTGCTAAATAATCCGAATTCGTATATTGCGTGTTCGTTTCAATAGTACTGTACGTACTAGTCTCAGTGGTACTATCTGTTAGTGACCGGTTAAACTTCGTTTGGATAATTAAATTTTGGTCTTCACTTGAATTTTTTAACCGTTCCTTGAAATTAATGGTTGCGTTGCTATTTTTGGGCTTTGTTGTATTGTTTGTTGTTTCTGTCTTCTCAGTTCCGTAATCCCTAACTTGAATAATATCTGCAAATGTAGTATCTTCCTCGCGGTGGTCTTCAGTATCATGATAATTTTTCAGTATAGCTTTAGTACCTGGAATGTTTCCCTCTAAATCTGACATTTCTTTGTATAATTTCGGTATTGATATTGCGTTATCGTGTGATACAGGTGCTTCTGTTTCGTTATAAGTTTTAAAAATTTCGTACGGTGTGTTATCAGCTTCCTCGGAAAGCCTAGAATTTCTCCTTGACGCCGACCACCTTTTTATATCATTCAGACTTTGTTTTACAATATTAACCGTATGTTTACATTTATTCTGTATTTCTGTCAGCACTTCAGAATTCGATAACTTATCATATTGATTAACATTATGACCCCAATTTGTATTTGTTTTATTAACACTATCAATATTTTTTGAAAATATAAAGATGTGCAAATTTATGCATTCCGATAAATTGTTCTCTATGAAACGCAAATTCTCAAATACAGCCCCTAATACTTGTTGATTTGTTTTATTTTTTGTTGGTTCATATAAATCGATGTCTAAATACAAAGGTATTTCATTTGTTGTAATAATGTCATGCAGGCTTTGTTCTGAATTTTCGTAATCCTTCCTGTGTGTATTTTTATCGTATGTGGCGATTCTGCGATGGTATTGTTTCGTTTTAAAAATGTTTGGTCCAGTTGATTTGAGATTAGGAATCGGATTTTCTAAATATATTTGTTCGAAGTGGGGAGAGTTCTGGTGGGAGTTATTTTTCACGGGATCGTAGTATATTTTACTATTTTCAATATCTACAGGTGACACTTCGCCTCGTAAGGCCTGCTTTGTCGGCTGAACTTTATATTCGTTACTAGAGCAATCGCAGTCCGATCTTGTGTTATAATATGGGTTAGATGATCTGAAACAAAAGTTTTAATTACTTGTAACCATACGATTATCAAACTGAAGTTGTTTGATTAGTGTCGAATAAAACTTATAGGTATTGTTTACGTTATAGGTATACGACACAATTATTGGAAACAGATTATGATGAATCAAATTATGTATATAATTTTTTTTTCCACAAAAGTTTTTAAGAATTAAATTTTTGCAAAAAAAAACTATTTGTTGAATCAAAACGATTCATAGGATTCAAAGATGTAAAGGTAAAGAATCCCTAAACAGGTGAACAATTTAGGACATTCTGGAATTCTGAAATTATCCTAAACTGGCGTCCTTACTGTAGCCTTTTCGCACCAGTAATGTAATCTACATATAGGGCACCACAGTTAAAAGGGTGTTAGCAATACCTAATAAAAATCTATGGTTAGCAAGGCTTATGGATCATGGGATGTGCAATAATAGATTTTTTATTTATAACCGAGCGATAAGTGGCATTGAATATACAAGATTGGGAAACATAACCGTTAGCCTTTAAATTAAATTATAGAAATTATAATTTCACTCACAATTTGCAGTAATCAGAACAATTTTGGAGATGCTGCAGTAGCCCTAGAGTAGTCGCTAGCGACATTATTAAGATTATCGTGTGTATTTCCATTGAATGCATATTTCTGAGTGCACCGTCGTACTACGTAGAAACTCATTAAGTGTGCAACAGTAATCAGCACGAATCGCGTGGAAGCGTGCCCGTGTCTACGCGATCCGTCACAACATTAACAAATGACTAGAACGACCATTTTAATTTAGTGAAGTCCAAGACCGGCGTCGGACGTCAACATTGGTCTGGCGAAATACTTGTAGATGAACAATGAATTCTGTATGTCACAATCGACGGTGCATTGTTTATTGGTTCTGCTTTGTTGTTAAATATTGTAAGACTATGACGCAACGATGATCTTTATACGGCGCGTCCCTGGATAAACAAATTATAAGCAGTTCTGTGATACCAAAGTCAATTTTTTTTTATTCATGTAAGCTAGAGGTAGCATATTTGAACAGTTAAAAAACAATATTTTAGCGTTACCACTGGATCGTAATGTTGCTTCCATTGAGAAGAGCCGGCAAGAAATTCAATGGTTACTCTTTTTCTCAATAGAAAAAGAATAATTGTATACATTTTCAAACAGCAACGCTATGTGAGCATGCAGGCATTAACAAAATACAGTAACCTACACTTATGTTAACTAAGATGCATGTATTTATAAGTCGAAAGCAAAACACGAAAGTACTTTTCCTAACCTCAATAGTTACTTTTAGATTAGATAGATTACCTATTTATCAATACGTTCGACTATTGAGAGGAAGATTAAAAATATCTGGTTAAAATTTAACGTTGCTTTGAATTTTTTGATAGTATAGACTCCAATCATCAGACCGTTAAGTACAAGACGGAGTTTTACTAATCAGTTCCTGATTTATTACTTTAATTATGTAATAAGGTTACTGGCGAATTTATGTGGCAAGTTTTTTAAACGAAAACTAATAATACGGTTGGCTCTCTTGTACTTGCACGACCATGCAAAGGATGGCAATGCATGAGATGTGATGATGTGCATACTCATTACATGCATGCAATGAGTTTGTGTATCATGGTTCGTCCATATAGGTACATATTGACATTTTAATAAGATATTACAGAACGGCATTCATACAATAGGTAATTATTTTATGAATTCTGTAGCCAAATCGACTGAAATTGTATGAATTCAGTGTCTTATCCGTAGGTGCATTAAGCAGAGTTCGAAGAAATAGGTTTTTTAGGTTTAGTTTTTTTTAAATAGCTGTTATATATAACACTTTATAAAAGTGTGTATTTAATCACTTTGGTTTTTATGCCAACCTTAATGTTTAAGTAATACGGTGTAACAATCTGCGTATTTACTCATATTCTTAATTAAATAAATATTGAGTAACCTAAACGTAGGTGCCTCGTCACAGTTCACTTTGCATCTTCTAACGACAACACCTAGTAGTCACATTTCTTTAATTTATTTTGGATGATAGACAGTCATTTATGTAGCTTTTTTATTTATATATTATCTGAACTCGATCCAAGTATCTAGCTAACAATAATTTTAGGAATTAAAACGTAGCTAATGGAAATGACGCGCGTCACATGGATATTATACTATGCGTGTTAGCACCTGGGTGTAGGTACTACGCCAACATATGTCATAGAAAACTAGCAAATAGATTCGTCACTATTTATTTTACTTTGATGCTTTTTTTATAGGACTGCGGTGGCAAAAAAGCGTACGGCTCGCCTGATGTTAAGCAGTTACCGTAGCCTATAGATGCTTACAATACCAAAGGTATTGCTCGCACATTGCCGAGAAGGCAATTGGAAGGATTGCTCACCTGAAGGGGAGTGGGATGGAGGGAGGGGGAGGGGGGGTGAGCTTACGGCTCTCTCACTCATCGTACGAAACGCAGCTGTAAGCTGTATGCTTCTATATTACGTTTTCCTCAATATAATGTGGTCATGAAATATCACTAATTTTGACATAACTAAAGCCAAACAATTGTTTGCTATTGCTGATCTTCCTCTTAGATTATGACTATGAGAACAACTGTAATTACATCGAGTTAGTGGGTGTAATAACAGAATTAAAACAGTTTTAGGCACTAAGAACCACCGATTCGCTAGATACCTACTACATACTTATGAGGTCGCCAAGGGCTGACTGACTATACAGGGTTATTGGGAAAACACTAGCAACCTTGCAGGACTGTATTACTGACATCATAAACAACAACTTTTGTTCTATGACTTTTTACAAAACCTAATACATTTACAAAGATCACTTTCTAAAATGTGTGATTTTTTGTAAAATTTATTACTGTTTTGTAAAAATTCATAGAACAAAAATTTTGTTTATGATATCAGTTATACAGTCCTGCTAGGTTGTTAGTGTTTTTCCAATAACCCTGTAGATATGTCTCGTCGTCGTGTTAAAATCGGTAGATACTTGTGACCCAAATTAGGTTATACCTACTGAATAAAGAGTTCATCCGAGACTCGAAAAAAACATAAGTTTAGGAATAATAAAATAATAGTTTCGGTCTTTTGTATATGGTTTTCGATACCTACCTTAATTAGTTCAACATTGCACAATATTTTATATAGCATGACGTTAGCGTAATTATGGTCCGTCACTCCATCACAGATTTCATGAATAAAAACTATAGGTAGTGACATCATTCTCGATGATGATTAATTACGAGATTATGTTTGAGTGGCTTGTTGGGTCTGCTCATGGACAAGACATTCTGTGGGTGGGCCTGCTTCACTCAGCACTGCGCAGCACCACTGTCAGTATCCATAGTCTTGTATTTGGTTGACTTTATACTACAGGGGGCTTACCACGAACTCTTATTGCGAACCAATTACAGGAACGTTTTAACGATTCAGCGTCTTTTTGTGCAATGACGTAGGGGAGAGCGGGGCTAAAAGTTACCGAGGTAAGTTGTTCCGATTGAGGTAGCTCCAAAACGAAAAAAGATAAATATGTGCCTGATGTGTGTAGAGAAATAGTAAGAAGCAGCGCATCGACGGCCGACATATTGGTCAGGCCAGTGGTGTCCCATGGTATCGACCTGGAGTGCACGTGCCTTTGATCCACGTTAGTAAATATTTTCGTCTATGTTAATTTTGGTCAATTTCACTTATTTTGTTGGTTAGCTTTTAATGTTTTTGTGGGTTTGTATAAACATACATTTAGTATTGCTATGCTAAAGTTAAAATAAATCTGGTTTTATAACGTACCCTATCATTCTACTTTTTGTGGGGGCATATTATTCGGGGCAAGATGTTCCTTTTTTTAGGGGCATGTTGTGACCATGGAACAACCAGCCCCATTGCAATGAAAATTAATGTATTTACTAATAATTGTTATGTTATTACATAATGCCTAGGTACTTACAAGAGAAAATCAAATAGGGTTACTACCTCTCAATAGTTGATGCAAAGGGCGGCAGATGCAGTCATGGAAGAAGGCAGAAAAATAAAAACTGTTGCTGAGGATTTTGATATTTGTTGTATAATGTCATAACATTATACAGATTTGTGAAGAAGTTGAAAGCGGGGAAAATAGCTAGAGTTGGGTATAAAAAACTAAGATTAGTTTTTAGGGAAGAAGAAAAAACTGGTTAACTGCTTTCCTTAAACGTCCTAGTCAATAAGAACCCCAGACTCTACAAGTGCGAGTAGGGCAACCTATTTTAATAGACATAATGTCGACGACTTCTTTATAAAGCTGAGTACAGTACTGGATAAGTACAAGTGTCTACCCTCAAGAATTTATAATAATAAGTAGTGTCCGACCGAAGGTTCGGTTTCGGTTTCGGTTTCGGCCAGTTTCGGCTCAAAAATCTAGTTTCGGCACCAGTTTCGGTTTCGGCTGAAAACCCACCGAACCTTTCGGCCGCGCCGAAACTCTGCGTTCGTGAATTATCGCGCATCACTCGGTTGATTTCAGGACAGTTCGTGTCTCGCGTTGCATCCGCCATCGCGCATCGTCAGCTGTCAGATCGCCGGCCGGTACGGCGTGATTGTTTTGTTGAGTTTAGTGTTATTTCTCGCTTTATTGGCCTTTATTAAGCAATGAAGTTCTTTCCGTTGAGTTATTCACTCGGATTTATGAATGATGAGAATTAAGTATGTAAAAGAAAGAGGTTATATTATATTTGATTCACACATTCATCATTTATTTATTACTTATGTTACGGTACATTTGTTTTAGGTTATTGTTGTTGGATGAGGTTTCAAAGTACCCAAACAACTACCAGCTATGATTTAGCTGTGTGTGACAGATACATCATTTTTTATTTGTAAAATAATTTGCTGTTGTCCGTATATTTTTGAGAATCGATTTGAACGTGACATACCTATCTACTTAAGTAGAAAATGAAAACGAGGGTTTAATATATTACAATTACGATTGCCATCCTAAATTATAAAAAAAAAATAAGGTCCCCAAAAACCCTAAATAACCAACTGCAATTAAAATTTAAAATGATCTCAATTAATGTTAAATTTAGTCTTAAACATGTTGCGATTATAAACGCAATCGAAATACTCAATTAATGAGGTCCTTTTCTATGTATAATGCAAGTGTTGATTATTGACAAATTTTTGTTCCAAAAAGTGTTAACATGATTGTTATAATTTATAGTATTGTTAATAATAATATTATTACTAATAATTATATTTTCACATACTTCAATTATTGTTTTTATTTCATTTAACACATTCTAACATTTCTAACTGTCAATATAAGGGTACGAAATAAGCCATATTTCATTAAACAAAAGATTTTTAACTTGTCTGAAAAAGGTTCGGTTTCGGTTTCGGTTTCGGCCGAACCTAAAACAGATGCCGAAGATTCGGTTTCGGTTTCGGTTTCGGCAGAAAATCCTGTTTCGGTCGGACACTAATAATAAGTATACTTAGACGAGACCGGAGTAACAACAGTCTTAAAACCGAGAAAAATTCTCGCCAAAAAAGGTGCCAAGCAAGTTGGTGCAGTAGTATCTGGAGCATATTTAATGTAATTATTGTTTTGTTAAATTTATCAGACTAATATGACTGGCTACTTTTAAGACATTGTTAATTAGTCTTTAAATAAATGAATATAAATTGAAATCTTTATTTGCTTTGTCATATATGGTCCAAATAGACCTAGTGACAACTTACCCCAGCTTGATAACAACTTGCCCCAAGTTGGGGTATGTTGTTACTTTTCGTTTTTCTGCATACTAAATTTCATATAAAAAAATCCGTTTAAGATACACCCAAAAGGCTTTCAACGTTATAAAGAGCAATATATTTACTAATTATAAACTGGCATACATTTTGTTAATATCTCATTTTCTGATTAATACTTGAGTTTGTTTAAAAATCTGAACTTTTGGCCCCGCTCTCCCCTACCTTATTGTCATGACAATAAGAAACGTCATTGCACAAATGGCCGCTGAAACGTTAAAACAAAACTGCTATAAGAGGTGGTGGTAAGCCCCCTGCTAATAGAACAGCGCGCCTAACAAACAGTATCTTCTTATAACTATTTATTTATTTGTCACATAAATTGGAACAGAAATGAAATTTTATTAATGAAATGATGATGATTGAAAAGCAATGGTAGCCGATTGGTAAAGCACGCGTCTTGCGGGCTTAAGGTCCTGGATTCAAACCCTGGCTCACACCTCTGGATTTTTCGAAATTATGTGCGAATCATAACTTTAATATGATTATCACTTGCTTACGGTGAAGGAAAACATCGTGACGAAACCTGCATGTCTTTAGACATGTGAAATCCACCAACCCGCACTGGGCTAGCGTGGTGGATTATGGCCTGAATCCCCCTCGCATTGAGGGGAGGCCCGTGCCCAGCAGTAGGGCGTTAAAAGGGCGAAATTATTTATATTTTTATTATTTATAAAATGGAACACCTCCAATACCGCATGTCTAGGTAGGTGTGGTGCCTATTCAAAAATGTGTGCCTGTAATTGACTGCATACCGGACTACGACTTCTCTTTAGTCTGCGTATTTGTAATTTTGTTTGTCAAATCTAACAGCGCCCCTAGCAGATGGTGTCAGGAACTTTTAACTCTCTAGTGTTTGTTAATGTATGCTAAATTAAAAGTAGCTATCTGGGTGTGAAAGTCCCGTCAAAATTGATCCAGCCGTTTCTGAGATTAGGCTGAACAAACATACATAGATTTTTTTTAAGTACCGTACGTATAACATCACATATAGGTATCGACATCGGAGCAAGAAAATGCTCCGATGTCAATCACCGACCATTGAAATATGGACCTTATTTCAATTGGATAAGTATTGAATACGATTGATATAAATTAAAATGCCATACCGTGCCGTCCTCTATGTGCGCCGGCCATAAGCGTCCGATTTTTTTTCACATTCAATTCAGAAGCACGAACGCTGACCAATCAGGAAAGAGAAACAAAAACTCTCATGGGAGCGATCTTTTACATATACAGGGTGAATTTTTCAAGTGTGCGTGGATGGCCAAATCCGAAACTATGAGGAATATCGAAAAGTACTCAAAGGAGTCTCGGGGCCGATTTTGATGAAAACTAAAAAAGCCTCATTGGATTTTTGAAAAAACAAAATTCGGAGCCAGGAATCGAACGAATTGATTTTGCAAAAAATAACACATACTGTATTACACCATTCGATAGTGTCGCTGATAAGGAACGAATTCTGGAAAGTAATGACGTACGGCAAACTTCATTTGGTTTACATGTCTCTTCCACCGATTTTGGGGCGTTACTCTATAAACCGCTAAGAATATGCCTATAACGTACCTAATTTACCTAACTATTTGCCGCTATCTACATCTTTTATCACATTGGATTTAAATGTTTCCATAAACATGTTTTAAACGTTATATAATAGTCACTTAACGTGTATAGGCTATTGGTTCTTTTATTTAAAGTGTCAAAACAATAAAAAACTTACGAGACAAATAGGTATAATCTCTAAACTATTAAAAATCCACCGTTTTGTTGAAGTTGGAGTAGTGTTGTAGGTACCTTGGTCATTGTCGAACAGTTGTAGCTTGGTCAGTTTCTTTTCTTCTATGATTTGTAAGGTAGGATTGATTTGCTAAATATATAATTATGTGATATGTTCAAATGTACCTACCTGGGTCTATCTACCTACTAATTGTATAGTTTGTGTGATAAAACAGTGCTTAAAAGTTAGTTGTTTTTGTTTGAAAAGCAAAAAAAAACGGGTTCAACAGGTTCCCTACGGTACCAGGGTGATGGGGGCACTGGCCATGTCTTCAAATTAGTCTGCTGGCGAATTTCTAGGTAGGTATATGTTAAACAATTCAAACATTGTTTTGTTAAATCTACAATATCTTCATTGAGTTTATGCCACCAAAAATAGGATTTTGCAATACCTATCATCCTGGTACTGCCAAAATGACTCTTGACTCTTACCAACATGCGACCTTAGATCCGGGATACGAAACACGGGATCTGGGATATCTGGGGTCCGAGATACTCGGGGTCTTTCATAATGCGCACAGCCAAAGAGTGGAACTCCCTGCCTGCGTCTGTATTTCCGAGTGCATACAACCCAGATCTTTTCAAATCTAGGGTGAACAGGCATCTTCTGGGTGCGCTCGCTCCACCGTCGACCTCATCTTTGCCCCTGCGACATGATTGAGGTCAAGAGTAAGCCCATTAATAATAAAAAAATAAAAAAAAACGGGATCAGGGATATCCGGAAAACAGGATTCGGGATCCAGGATATCAGAGATCGTTTTTTTTTTATTAATTTAAATTCTGCGCGATCGAAGTCGCGGGTAAAAGATAGTTATGAATAAAATAGCCAAGCTATAAACCTGTACGTGAATAACATTAATTAGGTAAGTAGGTACTTACCTACATAAATAAAATGTATGTGGTAAGTCTTGCGTGGAACAAAGGTACAATCATTGATGTATTATTTAGCAGATATGCTACCTTCTAACATTGCACTCACTAGTCTTGTGCTCAATGGACCACTGCATGCAGCGACATTCGCACATCTGTTATTACACTCACAATTCGACAATCAACTGGAAGGCATTTTGATGCGTGTTATTCACCAGAAGATGAGCCGTATTGGCAATACCGACATGTGATCATTATGCGGCGTCGAACATTGACAAAGAGGAGAAAGAACTAATATGAAAAAGAATAATTTGCTCCTAAGGTTGCCATGTACCGTCAGAAATTGAGCCACACAGTGGTCCACCTCCAGCCACGTTTTCTCCAGACGGTCGCGGACGAATGGAAAGAACTGATAGAGGTGGCGGCCTTTAGTTTTTATATCCCATCTGGACTGCCATTCGACCAGAAGATCTTCGAAAACGTCGGATATTGGATTAAAAAATCTAGTGATTCTAGAGCGATCGCGCGGTTTTAGGAACTCGGTGTTCATGTTTTGTCGGGTGGAATTGTACCTACATTGCCGCGCGTCTTTGAATCTCCTAATTTACTGGCAGCACACCCGCGAGCATTCTGCACATCACATCCTCTGGAATTGCAGTCTCTGGCAAAACGAACGTAATTCTATGTTAAATAGCTTGCAAGTGTCGTCTGGAGCAGTATATTATATGGACCTTGTGGAAACCAGGGAGAACTTCCGTGCGTTCAAGCGCTTTTGCCATACCTATTATTGGAATCAAGTATAACCAGCTCACGAGTTTAGGTCCAAATAGTTAAATTACTGTCCGTGGTGCGTTACAACTGGTCTTCCACCAGTTATAATAGTCTTATCTCTGTGGCTACCAGCCTATACTGCTATTTTTGTCTCCACCTTTGCTCCGGAAGGAAGTGCATGAGTTTCTTCCAACTCCTCCTATCTTTTCTTTTGATTAAATTCGTGCAGGTTCCATGACAACTTAGCTTTTCCCCGGGACTCGTCGAAGATCAAACCTTGGCGTCATCGTTGAACACCATTATCAATCCTGGCTTGCAGGAGTAACAGTGGTGGGAGTATGTGGCGGGCTTAGCTTATAGTCCCATAAAAAGAATACCGACATGTTTTAATTTTATTTTATGCGAACGACCGAGTCATACTGTTTCCTTGGACAGTCGCGTGTCTTCCTCTTTCTTAGTAATGTCTTTGGGTACAAAATCTATTTTATTTAACCTTGTTCAAGGTCATCGCAGCGAATATACAAGACTTCTACAAAATGAATAGGATTATGACGTAATAGTAAAATAGTATGATAGTATTTGATGCTGATTAAGAAGTAGGTAGGTATTAGTGAATACTTAATATTATATGTTTAATTGATAGCGTGGTGGTCTATTTTCACGTGATATACCTATTTAATAGTAAGAGGAATTGTTCGCATAACAGCGGGAAAAATGTCTAGACTAGATGAATTATTCGCCTAATTTGTTGTTCGTAACCGTGCGTTTCTACTGCGCTAAAACATGTTGACACAACATTGTTGTCTGATTGTATTTAATTACAGCAAAAAAATGGAGATAACAATATGTTGTGTTAACATATTTCTGCGCAGTGGTAACGCACGGTTAGGTGGGCTTTGTTGCCTCTTAAGTAGTGTGTCCAAGTGGCCATCGCGTCGGTGAGCGTCCCCCACTCTCCTACCATTGATGATTACGTAGTTAGGTAACATGTAAATTACATACTTACACAATAATTAAGAAGATGTTGTAACGAGATCTTCAGTTTAATTATTGGTAATTAACAAATGACACTTGTAATCGCCTCATTAAAAGATCAGAGTTTAATTAGTCAAATTACAAGAGCAATAAATAGTAATTACATGATAACATTGTGAAATATAAGAAAAAACGTAGATAGGTTTTGAGTAGGATAGATTGGCTTGGTAGGTAGTACGCAGTAGGTATCTATTTAAAAATCAAGTTTCAAGGTAGTTAATTGAGTACTAGGCATAGTTTCAAAAGATCACTGCGGGGTATGATTTTTTTTTAAATATAGGATTTAGCGACCATACATTCACGTTGTCACCAGAATTACCTCTCAAAACCGGAGGTCGATATAGGTACCTAGTCTTGAAAATGCTGTCGTCTTGGTCGAGCGCCAGAATACTCCGTATGGTCTGCGGTGAGTCGAGACTGAAGAGAGCGTGCTTCACAGAACCACCAAACACGGTGAGTCGACTGTGGTGGTCTTAGGTGACAATTTCTGGCTTGCTGTGCGTCACAGAACCCCCTGACACGGTGGGTCGATCGGCAGTGGTAGTTTGACACCGGCTTGCTTAAATGAGCATGACTTCAGATGCGATTGTTCGATGTCGTAGGTCATCAGTTCGGCGGAAAAGGGAAGATCTTCCACCCAGGCCGGGGTATGCCTGGCGGGGCCGGCCGCTATGCCCCGGGCCCCGATAGTTATTGTCGGGGTCTTCTATATATGTATATAGCGAGTGTCTTGCGAATCAGCTTGATCCAGACGTCCAGACTTAATGTTGTTCTGGAGCGTGCACTCAGTGCCATCTATTAGTGGCGTCGTGAATTTATGGTCGATACAGGAAGATCTTCCAGCCAGGCGGGTGGTACTCGTATGCCTGGCGGGGCCGGCCGCCCCGATGGTTATTGTTGGGGTCTTCTATACCTATGCCGGGTGTCCCACGACTTTGCCACATGGAGGGGAAGTACCTTAAATACTATAGATAGAAAATTTTACTGAATGAAGACTTCATTTTTATTTTTAAAACAATACGAGCTGCATTCTATTATTTTCGATAACTCGCTTGCCTCACTCGGGAATCGAAACGGTTAAAATCCGAAAAATAACACCTTGTACTTTTATGGCATCAATCAATAGGATCAATCATAAAGGACCAAATTTCTATAACAAACATGGTTCAGTAAGCCCTAATACACGGATAAATTGTGTTTTATCGTTTTTAAGTTTCCTTAAAACTTACCCGCGTATAATAGGTACATTTGATCCTACACACTACAGAATATGATGTAGGTAGGTATTTTTATTAATATAGTCATATTATATAAATGCTATAAATGACAAGAGAGCTCAACGCACGCAATACCGGTTTATCGCAAAATGTAAGGTTCCACAATTATATGTAGGTAACAAACGTCAAATGAACTTTCTGTTGTTCACTACTAGGGCAAGGCTTAGTGGTAGACATTAATTAATACCTAGGTACCTTAAACTACTAGGTACCTCCCTGTGTAACATTTAACTACTGTACATTGGTTTGCAAAATATGTAGTTGTTAACTATCTAATTTATTCAGTTATGAGGAAAACTTCCAAAACGTTGATATTTCCTCTTCCAACTTTACCTACGTTTTTCCGATTTGGTGGTGCGTCTACATGAGCCGAGTGACGCGCCCGAGCAATGAATATCACCTTCTTACTACGCAGTCATAAAATCATATCTGAATGTTCGAGCATGGCTGCTCGGGGCTTGTGAACGCGGCCTTTTAGGAACATGTCTTCCAAAGTTTGACTTTCCTCATTGTTTAATAGTTGAAGCTAAGTATACTGGGTGAAATCGAAATCGTGGGCAATATTTTAAACGGTGATTCTACACATGATTTACAATATTTAGGGAATATTAATCCACAAATCAGTTGATAAAAATGTATTACCCAGGTAAGGTATAACAGTTAAATGGTTTGCTTATTTGCTTACTCGAACTATATTTTTTTATAAATAGTGTTTTTTATTTGTTTTCCTAAAATATTTTGAATCATGTGTAGAATCACTGGTGAAAATATTGCCGACGATTTCGATTTCACCCAGTATAAAAATGGTCATAATATTTAGAAAATAATTAATCCTGTAAACTTACGCGCACATATGACAACATTCATGTCTGCCAGCAATTATTAAGGTCAGTGACTTTATTAAAAGTGAGGCCGGTCCATACAACCACAGATCCGTTCCTTTAGGCTGTTGCTATTCTGTAGTTTCGCTTTACCAATAGATACAGATAATAAAGCTATTGATATTTCATATTATTTTATAGGTATGTGCATCATAATATTGTGATAAAGAAATAAGGATTGGGTGGTCTTGCAGTACTTTGAACTTTGTTTCAAACGTCATTGCATAGTAGGTACCTGCCGAATCACCGTGGTGTTTGCGTGGATTATTTTTGGAGCGTAATGTACCTACCTGCACGCAACAAGTATTTAATACTATAAGGGCCTCCGCAGACTAGCTTCTTTTAGCATCGGCGATCGGCGATTTTGATGCTGCGTCTCGCTCGTTCGCGCTCGAAGAAACGCGACGTAGCATCGATACGTCACAAAATCGCCGATCGCCGATGCTAAAAGTAGCTAGTCTGCGGAGGTCCTAAAATGTACGACACGACATTGAAGAAACTTGATACCGGAGGTCACTTTATATGTAGGTCGAAGACCTTATATTTATTAATCTAAGATGTAGATATTCTTAGTACCGTTTACAACATAATTGGCAAGTCTTGCAACTTCTGTTCTGTAGATGGGAAATCCTAGTCATACTCCTCATTATAGTACACTAATATACTCATATAAATCAGAAATAGGCGACGGGTTTTACCACGCAGCACATTACTCACTCAATCTTATTATAGATTCCGGCCTCCCATTGACTGTGGGAATTACGTGTTCAAATCCCATCATTATTCCGTTCATACATGCTCTTCGGTTTAGGGTACTCTTGACCTGGCCTTTTTTCAAGACGTCCCTGATTTGGTCTCGGAACGTCCGCCTAGGTCTACCCCTTCCAACACTTACATGGACGAAGCGAAACAAGTATGTAAGGATCGTAGCAAGTGGAAAGAAGTGGTCTCTGCCTACCCCTACGGGAAACAGGCGTGATTATATGTATGTATGTATGTAAATCCCATCCAACATCCATTCAAAGTTACACACTAATAGGTACTAGCTGTGCCTGCGATTTCGTACGCATGGAATTTAAAAACATCTTGTTAATGATTGCCAAAATGAAAGTAGCCTAAGTTACTGCTTATAATATCAGCTATCTGCTAGTTAAAGTCCTGTCTAAGTCGGTCTTGCCATTTCGGAGATTACACGGGACAAACAGATAGACAAAAAAAAATATTTTATTTCCCCGCTGCTTCGTCCTCATAGCCATCGATTTATAAGGACAAACACATCTCAGAAGTTAGTTCAAAAGAACTGTAAATAACTAGTTGATAAATGAATGGGTTAGATTCGCTTTTTTTAATATTGATCAAACAAGAAACTAAAGCTAGTAGTTATAGTATAGGTACCTACTTATTTGTTTGCGAACTATAAAATATACCCTAGGTAAATCGGTATCAGTTTTGTTAAAATATACACTAACGTAATGTAAACTAGCCTGCTTATCAGCGTAGGTATTGGTATATACCTCTTTGCCAGTGATAATAAAATAATAAAGTAGTAAGAAGATTATGAGTGTATGGTATTAATTGCGTTTACAAAATGATATAGTACCTATAAGGAATTCTATGGTATATTTTACGTGTATAACCGTCTTTATCTAAATATATAAGAATCAAAGTCCTGATTGACTGACTGACTGACTGACTGACTGACAGACAACGCACAGCCTAAACCGCTGATCGTAGAGACTTGAAATTTGGAGGGTGGGTTTGTCTTGATGTGTAGAGGTGTACTAAGAAAGGGTTTTTTGAAATTCAACCCCTAAGGGGGTAAAATAAGGGATGAAAGTTTGTATGGAAGTACGTCATTTTTGAAGTTAGAATTACTTCAATTGGTAATTAGGTGTCTTTTGAAAAATAAAAAAATATGGGTTTCAGGGTTTTTGAAAATTCGACCCCTAAGGGGGTAAAATAGGGGATAAAAGTTTGTATGGAAGTTCCGTCATTTTTGAAGTTAGAATTACTTCAATTGGTGATTAGTTGTCTTTTCAAACATAAAAAAGAGTAATTTCAGGGTTTTTGAAAATTCAACCCCTAAGGGGGTAAAATAGGGGAATGAAAGTTTGTGTTTAGATTTCTTTCGTGTTTTTGGAAATTCAACCCCTAAGGGGTGAAATGTGGAGTGAAAGTTTGTATAGGGGTGGTTGGGTTTTGTTATTTTGACGGGAAAGGGGAAAACGGGGTCAAGGGATGTTTTAATAAGTCATCCATATCTCGATACTGGTTATAATTGCTTATTTGAATTGATCAGACTGGGGTTTCCGTATTTTTAATCATTTTGACGAGAAAGGGGAGAGCGGGGTCAGCGCATGTTTAGTCATCCATATCTAAAAATTGGTTATGATTGTTCATTTTAAGTAATCAGACTGGGGTTTCAGCGTTTTAAATATTTTGAAGGAAAAGGGGAGAGCGGGGTCAGCGAATGTTTAGTCATCCATATCTCGAAATTGGTTATGATTGTTCATTTTAAATAATCAGACTGGGGTTTCAGCGTTTTTAATATTTTGAAGGAAAAGGGGAAAGCGGGGTCAGCGAATGTTTAGTCATCCATATGTCGAGATTGGTTATGATTGTTCATTTTAAATAATCAGACTGGGGTTTCAGCGTTTTTAATATTTTGAAGGAAAGGGGGAGAGCGGGGTCAGCGTATTTTTAGTCATCCATATCTCGAAATTGGTTATGATTGTTCATTTTAAATAATCAGACTGGGGTTTCAGCGTTTTTAATATTTTGAAGGAAAAGGGGAGAGCGGGGTCAGCGAATGTTTAGTCATCCATATCTCGAGATTGGTTATGATTATTTATTTTAAATAATTGGGGTATAAGCTGAGCTGAATATGGTAGGTACTACTTCAGTTTGATCCCATAAAAAATCATTTCGGAAATCAACACCCAAAAGGGGGAAACTAAAGGTAGAAAAGTACGGCAGAAAAATATGTTTGTACCCGATTGACATGAAACTTAGTATGCATAGGGTAGGTGAGGGAGGAAGGGGAAGACGTAAGGTAGAGGGAAGTGGAAGGGGGAGGGGAAAGGGAAAGGGAAATGGAGGGGGAGGGAGCAGAAGGAAGAGAGGGGAGGAAAAGGGGTGGAGAAGGGGAGGGGGATTTGGGATTTTGGCTCTATATACCTACCTACCAAAACACGCATTCACCGAATTAGGTACCGTGATAAAGTTTGTATGGCTCCAATAAAAATCGTGAAATAAAATTATTTTTATAAAAAAGCAAATACTGACTTAAAAAACCCTGGCGCACTAAAAAGTACTAAATAGTCTTAAGTCACTTGCCCGGTTTTTTTTTATTTTGAAGTCTACGCGGACGAAGTCGCGGGCAAAAGCTAGTAAAATATATTTTAAGTGAATTTATTCGTTTCTAGTTTCAATATCATTCAGCCAAATTGTTATGTACAGGAGTTACAACTGATTTGTAATATTTGTTAAAAATAACCAAGTTAACTTCAAATGTAGTAACATATGTTACATTGTCCAACTGTTCACCTCTGCCTACCCTCTCACGGAAGGCGTGACGATATTTAATTTATTTATATGATAATATATGTAACCTCTACATTTCTATTCCACTGTAACCGACTGTTTACGGTTCGTAGGTACACAAATACGGATTAGCTACGTCCAGAAGTGTCACATGCCGCGCGAGGAAAATTTTCCTCGCCAAGTTTGACTTGCCTCACTTGAGGCAAATGCGCGCCCTGCCTCACCTGAGCACTCACATTTGCCTCGCCTAGTTTGGCAGTCGTGAGACAGAACGATGTCAAACGTGTCAAACTGATTGATCGGGTATACCTTTCCCTGTCTAGAGTGTCAGTTGCCTCGCCATTTGCCTCGCGCGGCATGCGACTGAGGCAAACGTCGTGCTTCGCGAGGCATGTGGGTGAGCAGCCTCGCGCGGCACGTGACACTTCTGGACGTAGCTATTTACACACGACCGATGTCAGATCGGCACGTCTGGTTAACACTATTAACGGCTCATAATAATATCTGCTGTGGTATATCACACGCGAAGAACCGATTCCGGTAGATACAGGACGGTGCTAAGTGGAATGTAAATCATGTTAAATGGATGATCATTTTCTAGGGCACAGGAAAAAATGATGCAACATGCACGGCAGATGATCAAAACACACATTATACCACACGAGCCAAAAGTCTGCTAAGGTACAACCAATTGAAAATCATTGATCATTCATTACTATTATCTCCGTAACTCGTAAATTCTTTGCGGTTGACATGTTGTTGGCAAGGGGCCTGCTACAGCCCAACGGTTGCCGATAACATGTCAACTGCTAAGACTAACCGTGCGTTTCCACTGCACTAAAACATGTTGACATAACATATTGTTGTCTCTGTTTTTTTACTGTCATTTAATAAAGACAACAATATGTTGGTCAACATGTTTTAGTGCAGTGGAAACGCACGGTAAGAAGCAGTTCGGAATGGTTATAGTGTTGCCTATCAAACCATCTATCTTTCCTTGGATGAGTTGGCACCACGCGTCCCAAAATACTCCCATTTTTCTTATCCTGTTATGAATGAGGCGTTTAATCTAAGCAGCCCTCTTAAGCCTTGTTTAAGTAGACATAAATCGGTAGGTATCCATTTGTAATAATTATTATATGGAGAAGCCAAAAAATTTGAAATAATTATTACGACGATTATTCCTCGACGTTCAAAAACATCCATAGGTAGGTATTATCCACAAATTGTTACAAAATTAAAAGAATACTTCATTTTGTTTAAGGTTAGTACGTACCTCAACGGAAGGTGTGACAATAAAAGAGGTATTGTGATAAACATACTAAGGCATTAGCTACTGCATTTTTTATTTGCAGATTGATAGTATTAATTACAAACTCGTTTCTTGACAGTTCAGTTTCAGGGGGCTTACCACAAGCTCTTATTGCGATTCAATTATAGGAACGTTTTAACGACGTTTTAATGACGTTTCTTATTGTCATGACAATAAGGTACGTCATTGCACAAAAAGTCGCTGAAACGTTAATACGTTCCTGTAATTGAATCGCAATAAGAGCTTGTGGTATGCCCCCAGGTAGGTACTGTCGTTGATAATACCAATAACCTGTCTATAATTGCATTGTAACTAACTGCCTAGTGGGAAAAACTGAAACAAACGTTATCTATCATGGATACGCAAATCTTGATTGGATATCCATTCTTTGTCCACGTTGGATGCCAGATTATCAAAATTTTAAAATTGTATCCACAAAAAACAAAATAGCCCGCGTTAAAATATGTCGGAGACGGACAAAGGCGTCACATTGGCGTCACGCACCTACCTATTTACCCTTTTTCGACAAACTTACCTAAAATCGTTTTATCCTCTAATGATTAATTTATTAGTTCATAGTTTACCTTGGTCGTTTTCAATGTCGTCACAGAATCGTCACCAAAATTACCACGTATACCACATACCTAAGTATAGAATATAAGATTGTCTTTATGAATAGGTTAAAATCACACGTGCGTGCAGAATATTTTGGGAAAACAAATAAAAAAATCTATTAATAAAAAATATTGCTAAGGTAAGCAAATAAGCAAACCAGTTAACTGTTATACCTAACCAGCTAACCTACTCCATAGATTTATTAGATCATTGGATTTGACATTGTTTTGATCGTAAATCAAATCCGTACTTCGGACGATCCGTCAGCGACGTATTTCGGAGTAACCCCCCTGGGCAATCATTTTTTATCAATTCATTTGTTGATTAATACCTACTCTCTAAGCGACTGTAGCCTAGGGTTGAACAGGTTGGGCTAGCAACCAGAAGGTCCTAGGTTCGATCCCCGGTGGGCATGCACCAATGGATGAATTTTCATCTATGTGCATAATTTACAGTTCGCTGACGGTGAGGGAAAAACATCGTGAGGGAACCTACCTATCCCTCGGGATTAGGTAATAGTCAGTTCCTGTATACACGGCGACAAGGTTCACCACCTGTCACGTTGGGTTCTGACTATCTGGTGAAACGTGGGTTTTGAGTTGGTTAATACCTCCACAATGTGGTGGTGTATGGCCACTCAAGCCTCTGACTACCCCCGAATGGGGATAAAAGTCGTGACGTTACATTTTTACCTACTCTCTAACTATTCTGAATCACGTGTAAAATCACCGTTTAAAAGGATGGCCATGATTTCAAATTAACCCTGTATAAGATTGACTGGATACACCAAACGAAACTGATCCATTAAATTGGTAAGCCATCGACGTGTTTGAGCAATTGCAGCTTATGTACAATTAGTTTGGTTACCCCTTGCCCAGTTATAAAATTCGTTCGAACGTGGCGTAAGGTGTAAATTAACAGCAGCAGTTTCGGATCTTCAATCACAAAACCGTAGATAAGAGTCTTAATTTGTTCTTGGGTTGTGTGTGACTGTCTATTGTGTGGCATTGGTCAGGCGTATCTGTTGTAGACTGTACATGAAAATAATTTATTGCAGCTCGATGTAGGCCGGTTTTCATTAACATCGGACTCGTGATGGTCGTTATGAACGTGCATTGGAGACCACTTTCGTTTGTAAGACAACTTCATACGCCGTACTTTGTATAGGTAGGTATCTAAAATAAACATTCGTAGGTAGTATGTTTGAGATGTTTTTTCTATCGTGCATAAATACCTACTGATTTAAAGGTTGATCATAATGTGTGATCGGTTAAGGTCATACGTACCATTTGTACCAAGTTTGTATATTATGTAGTCACACTTGTATCTAACAGGGGTACATATTTCAATGCTTATTCGTCGGTTTAGGTTGCTTCGAACTTGACCTCTCTGAAATTATTTATAAATTAGGTAGTTTCCCAAATTCGAATCTATAATAATAATAAGCCCGCAGGGCAGCTAAGAACACGTCTATGACATGTTCAAAAGATTTGTCAGAAGTATTCACAGACCTCCAATAAGACTCTAAGGGCTAGGACATTCTGCGGTAGCGCTGTGGCGTGAGTTCCCTCAAGCGAAGCCTAGTAACATTATTAAAACCATATGCCACATTAATAGCGATAGTGATTAGAGCAATAAAAGGTAGCACCCGACACAAGACAAGACATTTTTAAGTACTCGTCATCAGGAAATTGAAGCTTAATCGCTTTAAATTTAAAAAAGTTTTTCGTTAAAATTGTTTTTTTTTTCAGTTATGCTCTTTTTCCAACCAGGCACCTAATTTAAATTAAAGTTACTGAAAAGACTGATTCGGACGTACTCTCATCAAAATAAATGAATTTATTCTTCAATAGTTGATACAACATCGAATTTTAATGTTGTCCTAGTTTCCGTGCCGGTAAGTGTATTATAACATTTTAGGTAGTACATAGTAAAAGTATGTAGCCTTCATAAATGCACTTATCTAGAATTTAACTATCCTACCTAATTACCTAATGTTTTTCCTGCTTATCCAATACCCATATACCTATATCACAAATATGTGAGTATGATAAAAACAATGATAGCGTATAGATAAGAATACTCATTATCTCTAAATTATGTAGACCTATAAATGTCGGTATATCCTTAACACTTATAATCTGATAGAAGCAGATTATTTCGGTAATTTTGTTTTGTTTCACTACGGGGGGCGATGAGATAGGAAATTGAACAAGTGAAACCGATTGCTTTACTTGAATAAGCACGTCGGTCATGAAAAAGTGAAGAATCAAGATAAACAACCAAACTAACGCAAAGGCCAACGTAGAGATAAAATTTACCGCCAAATTTATAGAAATTTTCAGCCAGTTTACAATGGGTATTCAAGGTATTTCTAGGAACCAAAGTGATATGTAATGCCAGAGTAAGTCCATCAAAAATTTCTATAAATTTGGGGTTTAATCTGTGTACTAGTTGAAAGTCAGAATCAGCGGGGCTAATATGGACGTTATGCAATATTGCCAATGCAATTCATTTTTCTGAGGAATCCTTAGCAATTCCGCTAAATTTCTGTGGAATAGTGACACATTTTACGCCATTCGTGACAGTTTCACGGAAATTCAGCGGATTCTGCTGGAGGGTTGGAAAAATGAATTGCTTTAGCAGAATTGCTGCAATTCATCTTTGTGACGGTATTAGCACCACAGATTTTTTTGAAAATGATGTCCCTAAACTTATGGAGAAGACAGGCTAAGACATTCCGCGGAGGAATGTTTAACATGTATGTGTCATGGTCACAATCATCGTCATATTTCATCTTGACAGAAGCTAGAAGAAATACGTTCTAGAGTCAGCTGTTCCCAATATAAACACAAAACGAGAAATTAATATCATTATTATGCTTGTTAACTACGTAACTACAATTTTCAAAGTGTACGTAAATTATTATCAGAGTGTACGGTTGTTCCAAATTTAGCCAATGGTATAATAATTCCAAGAGGGAAGCCCGTTATCATATTCTGGCACACTTCCAAGCTGTTTCTCGGGATTCATAAGGGGAAACCCAAAACAACAAAATGCCCGAATTACCGGTCAGAGTTAGATCCGACGACTCCTCCGCAATCCCACTATCCAGCAAGAATATAACAACAAATATGAATTCCGTTTTTGGCGCGAAGTGGAACAGTGATAGGTACATTCATTTTCGTTTTAATTTCTTAAACAAATGTTTATTTTTATAAAAAAAATATATTGAAAAACTATTTCCCTCTCGATGTTTTAACCTCACCGTTAAGTTACTGGTCATAATGCAATGCAGTGATGATGTAACTAAGTAAGTAATCATTTATTTTTCCAACATAGCTAAAAAAAATAGTGTTAAATTAGATTAAATTCCATGTTGCACTATGTTTTACCTTTTGGCAAATGAAATCCCAAGGGTATGCTGTGAACTTCTTTTTATAAAACTTAGGCAGGAAATAAGCATTGCTCCGCCTGAGGCTAAGCAGTAACCGGAGCCTATAGATCCTTGCAAAACCAAAACGCTCGCATATTGCCGACTTGAAGGAGAGTGGGACAGGGGGAGGGGAAAGGAGGTGGGTTGGGCTTCCGGCGCTCTCACTTATCGTATGAAACGCAGCTATAATAGCTACTGTACCCTTTATTTATAAGGCAATCGTACGGACAACTCGAAAAATCTAAATTTTATTTTAAGTCTTCGGGCCAACTTGTATGCGCCTATTTATCGATTGCTAAATTAGCAATGACGATGCATCAAATTTTATTAGACGACGCCGCAAAGTGATCCTCTGCATAGATACGAAAAAAATTACGTCCGCCACCGAATATCTGACAGACCAAAAAAAGAGGCAGCTGCCTTGCGACCCACGAAGTTTGACCCCTGCCCCTAGTTTACACTGACGAAACATGGCCGATTTATGTTGTTCTCTCTATTATTTAACACAACAAAATACAGACAACACCATGTAAGCCATGCGTCTTACCATGCGTGTTTGGTTAGGACATGGTGTGGAATAGAACGGATTTCACCAAAGCAGATATAAAAGTAGTAGGTTAGTCTACTACTACTATAACTACTTTCATAAATCCATGGCGAGCACTCTTTAATTTGTTAGATGGCTCGCAGCTAGAAGCGTAACTGCTTAGTGCTTACTGCATAGTATACATATGATGATAATGATGCGGCCTATGGCACATGGTGTGGGTACCACAAGAACCGGTCAATAGAAATGTTATCTGCGTAGTAGAACGTGAATCACGCGTAAATGCGATAAGTGATCCCCATTTACAGTGTAGTTTAACCCGTGTAATAAAGATAAATGTTATGCAATTTGCGTTTGTAACTAATTAACGTTAGTTTTAGTTGAGGGACCTTACCTATATTGCTATTATTAGGTACTAAATCGGTAGGCTGAGGGTGCACTTATTTAATAATTTCTTATCTACTTTCTGTTTATCGTCGTGCCAGCAACTCGTTTTTTAACAAATTAGTTGTAATTTACCAGAGGTTCAGGGTATATTGTTTCGATACTTTCCTATCAACTTTTAGCCAATGAGATGTAAATTATTTTCATATACCTACCTAATACACACGTTATTTTGTACAATGGGACTTCAAGTACCTACGTTTCCGCCTTATTCATCATCCATTCCATCTATTTGTGACCACGTTAGTTTTTGACTGGACATATGATGAAAGTGGAACAACCAAATAAAATTATATTTTCTTTTCCAAATAACTGGAGTTGTAAACCCATATAGATTCGTGCATAGTAAGTAGATAACTTAAATCATTACCTAAATCCAGTCGGCTGTGCAAAAATTATCTATCTTATCAATGTCAAGAGTAAATTACATTCATATGTACCTATCTACTGATTGCTTCCATAGTAACTATGTGAGTTTATAAGCTTAAAATAATTTATCATAGGAATTAACCCCAGGGATCCGCGTTGACCATAATTTATTTGCTTGCAGGTTATGTGAAGCGCGCCCGCTATCGTTCGGTCGCCGACTGCGCTTGTTTTGTGCGATAGTTGTTTATCGCTTGGAACTCTATAAAAAGGGTGCGCCGCGCGCTGCGAGCGGTATTTGTGAGCTCGGTGCGCGTCCAGTGTGTCGTCTCGTTCACTCGACCAAACAAAACAACAAAATGTCGTCAAGGGACCCAGCCTCCGACCAGCTTGTGAATCACAAAAAAACCGTCAAAGTAAGTTCAGTGATTATTACATTTCTTAAATCTATTTGCAAATATTGTCATCTTACAACTCAGTTCATTGATATGTTTGTTTCGTTGCGTGTGTGTACTCTGTAGCTGTCAAGAATTTACGTCGTGAGTAACAACTGTGGAACTCTCAAATTTAATGCGGTGGAATGTGTTATTGTGTACTTTATTGTAATTTTTACCTAACAATTCATTGTACCTACCGAGCTGTCATTGTGTTAATTAATTGCTTGTCATTGTATAAAGTGATCTTTGTACCAGGGTGACATTGATTACAAGTAGGTACTTATAGAATTTGGAATAAACATCATTCTAGAGCTAGGTATTGATAACTTAATGTGTGATAATGCATTGATAATTGAGGAGGCCTTCAATTCAATGTGTCGTTGCTTACTTATTTTTATATACTCGACTGGTATTTTTAATCGATGTTATTGTGCAATTTAATCCAAGTTACCTTAAAGCACTTGATGTTCACCTTGCGTTGCATTGCGAATTAACATAATACTTACCGACTGTTGTTAAAATACGTAGGTACTACTGAATGCGCACACAGGTACTTGTTTTTGTATTTAGTGTGCTATACATACATACTTAACACTATGTATTTTATTTATTTCAGGATTCACCTGGCTTCATAACCACCAAATTCGGTGCGCCTGTTGGAGTGCAGACCGCCATACAAACAGTTGGAAAGAATGGGCCGGCTCTTCTCCAAGATGCCCACTTCCTGGACAACATGTCTGCGTTTGACAGGGAGCGTATCCCGGAGCGCGTGGTGCACGCCAAGGGAGCCGGGGCTTTTGGGTACTTCGAAGTGACACATGACATCACCAAGTACTGTGCTGCCAGAGTTTTCGAATCTGTAGGAAAGAAAACACCAATCGCCGTGAGGTTCTCAACAGTCGGCGGCGAAAGTGGATCTGCTGACACTGTCCGCGATCCTAGAGGATTCTCTGTGAAGTTTTACACCGAGGATGGCAACTGGGACCTCGTCGGAAACAACACCCCCATCTTCTTCATCAGGGATCCCACACTGTTCCCTAGCTTCATTCATACACAAAAGAGGAACCCTGCTACTCACTTAAAGGATGCCGATATGTTCTGGGACTTCATGACCCTAAGACCGGAGACGAGCCACCAAATGCTGTACTTATTCGGCGACCGTGGTATTCCTGACGGTTACAGGCACATGAATGGATACGGCTCTCACACATTCAAAATTGTGAACGCTCAGGGTGTACCACACTGGGTGAAGTTCCACTACAAGACAAACCAAGGCATCAAGAACCTACCTGTGGACAAAGCCAACGAGCTGGCGTCTTCTGATCCTGATTACTCCATTAGAGACCTGTACAATGCCATCGCTAAGGGTGACTTCCCATCCTGGACGCTTTACATTCAAGTCATGACCATGGCTCAAGCCGAAAGCTCAAAGATTAATCCATTCGACTTGACTAAAGTATGGCCGCACTCTGAATACCCCTTGATACAAGTCGGAAAATTGGTATTGGACAAGAACCCTAAAAACTACTTTGCCGAAGTCGAGCAAATAGCTTTCTGCCCTGCCAATCTCGTACCCGGTATCGAGCCTTCACCAGACAAGATGTTGCAAGGTCGCCTATTCTCCTACAGCGACACCCAGCGCCATCGCCTCGGAGCGAACTTCCTGCAAATACCAGTCAACTGTCCGTTCCGCGTGACCGTGTCGAACTACCAGCGGGACGGTCCGCAAGCCATGAACAATCAGGATGGCACTCCCAACTATTTCCCTAACTCGTTCTCGGGGCCGCAAGAGTGCCCGCGCGCGCAGCGCCTCCAGCCCAGATACAATGTATCCGGCGACGTCGACAAGTACGACAGCGGCCAGACCGAGGATAACTTCTCTCAGGCGACTTTGCTGTACAAACAGGTGTTCGAAGACGGCGAGAAGCAGCGCGCCGCCGCCAACATCGCGGGACATCTAAAGGACGCCGCTGGATTCATTCAGGAGAGAGCCGTTAAGATCTTCACTCAGATCCACCCTGACCTCGGTAGCAAGGTCGCCGCCGGCCTGGCTCCCTACAAGAAGTATCATGCTAACTTGTAAATCGACAATCTGCAACTAATGGTGCTATATACGATATATACTAAGCGATTTTATTGGGATTTTTCAGTCATGTTGTTTTTTAAACATCTGGGTCTTATGGTTAGGTTGTTAGATTGAATGAACAATATAAATAGTCTAAGAACGCTTTTGATCGGTATAAATGAATTTGCATTTTTCACACTCGTGCATAATTTACGAAAACATCCCAACATATGGTTTTATAGATGTTGGTTGTTGGATGTCCTTTTGTAAAATACAAAAACCTGTGACTGACTTTATTTTATTTTTGTTGATTATTATACAATAAAAGTTTTGTACATTAAATTGCTTTTGTTTTTGTATCGTTCGTACATTCATTTAGACACATTTTAAAAAATATGTCCCAAATTTTTAAACCGACTTCAAAAAGGAGGAGGTTTCTCAATTCGACCGTATATATATATTATTTTTTTATGTGTGTTCGCGGATAACTTCGTCGATTATGAACCGATTTTGATGATTCTTTTTTTTAATTTACCAGGTATAGTAGCACAGCCGACCGCGACAAGGCAATACGCGAGATAAAACGATTTTGTCATTCTCTCATTCACATTAGACAGCTTCCAGTGTTTTCGGCGCCTTTTCAGAATTTCGGCGCCAACGCTGGAATCGTGTAAATTTGGCATAAGGCGTGATAAAAGTCTTATCTTGGCGTGTATGCTAGCCCCACAGATCGTGGTGTCCCGGGGTCCTTACATTGGAACAATGAGAATATTAGTTTGCTTAGATATTTCCCCGTGTTTTGTCATCTTCATCAGGTTAACAACCTCACCAAATAAAATATGTGTATGAAACAATAAACATGCTCATTAGGCACCTTCTTACGTATTTCTCATACCCATGGACCAATTACTCTGTGCTTATACCTACCTCCAGACCATACATAGATTTAGGTATGTTTATTATGTACAAGTCGTAAGAAATATAAAATTAATGACTGGATGTTATCCCTTTGATGAATAATATTTATTAATCTTATCATGATTTGAACATACCTACTTAAGCCTTTGTAATACACAAAATCTGTACACCTAGGTTTACTGGATGACAATGTGCGGATATGATGCTACCATCGTCCAATAATATTTAATACCTACAGGTAAAAGGAAATATTATACATGTATGTATGTATATAATAAAATATAACAACTATGTCACTATGTATGTAGTAGGTAGCTTAGGTAAGATACCGACTCAAACATAAAATTATACATATAGTTCGCGACAGGTCGAGATGACAATCGGGTTATGAGCTTTGCGCAGAATAAAATCCGAATCAAAATTAGCAGGACCCGCAACGCAGCAACCCGAATGTTATCTCGACCTGTCGCGGACTATAGGTACTAAGACAAAAAACAACTAGGTAAATATGTAAACATTGTTAAAATTTGACTACCTAATAAAAATTATGTGTGATATAGGCAGTAGGTACTTTACCTTATCATGGTGATAAGCGTGTAATACACAATATGACGTCAATATGTTTAAAAAATATTAGGGACTTTAGGAAGCTTATTTCGTTACAAAGTCAACGGGGCTCTTAAAAATTGTAATTTTTAAATTTTCTACTTAATTCGAACACCGTATCGGAACGCGACCTCGACTGAGAAGAACTGGCGAGAAACTCAGCGGGCTTGTCTTTTTTACACTGGTTATTTTATTTTATTATTTTTTAAGTCGCCACTTAAAAAGAACTAACCAGTGCCATGTAGTGGGATAGTACAGGCTAGAAATGAAATGAAGTCGCCACTTGCTTAGAAGGGTGCCTTGCCTCCATACAAAATTGTAGAAATATAATTTTGGCATTTATAGAATGCTTCACCTTCTCTGGACTAAATACCGAGCCCTTTAACGAGACGAGACTTATCCGAGAGCCCTCGGATAAGTAGGTGCCAACTCTTGTTAGAGTAGTCGTGGTCAGGGTTAGTTATTCTCGAACATGGCCGCTGCTTTGCAAAATTCCTCTTTACATGGCTCTGTATGGCGCTTATATTCTAGTACCTATACCTACACATGTAGGTACAGTATTTGGTTTCGATTAAGACGATACAAGAAAAAAATGAATTTTAGTTTCGGGGTGTGGCTAGCGTCGCGTGAGCTGCCGAAGGATATATCCCTCTCGCTTAGCTAGGACAGAACAGCTATGGAGTAGACTATAGTATAGTTATTTTTTGAAGGAACAATATTGTTTAATTCGTACAATTAAAATAATATGTCCCAGTGCACCTTTTAAAATAGATGAAATGGATGAAAATATTCAAATATATTTT
Source organism: Drymonia ruficornis (assembly GCA_947859195.1). Classification (NCBI taxonomy): domain Eukaryota; kingdom Metazoa; phylum Arthropoda; class Insecta; order Lepidoptera; family Notodontidae; genus Drymonia; species Drymonia ruficornis. Next base: position 7,979,158 of record OX401907.1, read on the forward strand.
TTTCGTTTTATATGGGAATTTTATGTCGAGTGTATTTGAAAAAAATAATTTAATTTCTATGTTGTTTTTATTGCTGAAGACAAAGTAAGTCAAAAGAAGACAAACGATACCTACAATATGCTGATAGATACGTATAACAATATTTCGATCGTATAATAGCCTATAACCAGCGGACGATCCAGACGCGTCCAACGATATCTCATTAGTCAAATTATTATGATAAAAATAGTTTGGACGTTATACGGGAGCAGATGAACATACATACATATCGGTCAAAATCATAACCCTCCGCCCACCGTAGTCGGGTAAAAATGTACATACTCTGTGTCAGTGACTGACTGCCGGATATGAGTATCTTTTTCATGTTTCGTAGGCAAAGGAATACTTTGGTACTTAACTTCGATGCCGATCATGAAGTCATCAGCGGTGTCTTAATATTTTTTTTTACCATATTTAATTTATTTTTTAATTTAATTTTCAGTTTTTATTAATTTTATTGATTTAACCATGCATTTATTTTTTGTTTATCTTTTTATCTTTATTTTTTTATCTATCAAAATCACCCTTAGACTGGTTACCGCCACAGGTGACAAGAGGGCTGGCTCTTTCCTTGCTCAAAAAATTCGCTTGACAACAGGAACAGCTTGAATACAGGGAGGACATGCAGCCAGTATCCCACGCGGACGGTATTTGTTTAATTAGGGGTAGGTTTTTATTTTATTGTATTTTATTTTAATTTATGTTATATTATATTGTATTTTAATGATAAAACATGAAAAATAAAAAAATAAAATTTTTTTTTTTAAATTTAATTTTACTTTTATTTATTGTTTTATATTTATTGTGAAATTATAATAATTTTAATAATCAATATTGGACTATGTCTGAAACAAATACATTGAATTGAATAATTTAAATACAAAAATTATCACATTAACTCGTTAAATCACGGTTTACACCCGCTAGAACGAAAAAGATCCTAACATGGTAGGTAGGACCTGAGGGTTGGCCAGTTAATTACTTAAAATACACTATATTTATTTCAAGAAAACATTCATAAGATCTGAAGGCGTCGGACTCGCACATAAAGGGTTCCGTACCACCGTAGAATAAACACATCAAAAATATCAAGTTTGAGACTTGATATTTATTTTTAAATGTTATTATATTTTTAGTATTTGTTCTGCACCGGCAACAGAAATACACATTCAGTGAAAATTTCAACTCTCTACCTGTTACGGTTCGTGAGATACAGCCCGCGCTGACAGACGGACAGACAGACAGACGGACAGCGTAGGCCTAGTAATAGGGTCCCGTTAGCACCCTTTGGAACCCTAAAAAGTAGCCTATGTTCTCCGCCAAGACCCAGTCTATCTCCATACCAAAATTCATCAACATTGGTTCAGCGGTTTAGCCGTGAAAATGTAACAGACAGAGTTACTTTCGTTTATAATGTAATAGATTGAATAGGACGGACAAACATTTTCCTATCCATATCTGTAATGTTATTTTTTACGATAATTTATTGATGTATGATATATTTATTACTTGCCCATCCATACCTACAACAAACGCAATAAAGCGACTCCATTGTTTTGACAAGCAATGTATTCCCACTGTCGGCCCAAGACCATGCTGCAAGTATATAACAGTAAGCGAAATAGGGAGTTTTTACAGAAATGACACGAATAACTACGAAATGACAAGAGATGACACAAAATGACAAGAGATGACACAAAATGACAAGAGATGAAAAGAAATTACACAAGACAAGGAAAAGCAAACGAAAATCACGCTGCAGTGCAGGTCGTAGGTTCGATTCCTGCCCAGGACATGCATTTGTGTGCATGAACATGTCCGCATGTCCCGAGTCTAGGTGTAATTAAGTGTATATTTAGTTTGTATTTACAAACAAAAAGTAGTATATGTAGTAATATCAGTTATCTGGTTTCCATAGTACAAGCTCTGCTTAGTTTGGGAGCAGGTAGTCATGTGTAAAAGAATTTCCAAGGATATTTATTTATTTATCATAGGCGTCGGCGGACTGTAAATACTGTACTGTACCTGTAATGTGGCACGACCGTAATATTTTTTCATAATATTTTTTAAAAAATCCTTCACAGGTCCGACGTCGAACAAGTCCGACTGGACACTGACAATACAAAGTTAGAGAGAGACATGGTTAGTTCAAGTACTTAAAATGTGAGATGGCGATATTGTGCGCGCGCTCGGAAATAAACAACGTAAGCGCCAAACCACATTTTCTTGAATTAAAAAAAAACTACTTCATGAATTAAAATATGGTTGAAGGGTAGTTTAGATATCATTATTTGCTATGTTTTAGAAATAATTTCGTGATCTATATCGTAAAAACATCGTGGTAACAAGGAAAATTGTAAATAATTAGAGCTCATTTCATAATTTTTTTTTATCGAGAAAATTTCATCAAATCGTGATTTGGATTTAAGGATACTCAAGATAATATAGTCAAAAATCATACATCTAAATATAAGATTCCTAGTCCACATACTTACTTAAAGAAAAAGTAGAATAGAAAATCAACCAAATTTCGAGCCCTCGTCTTAATCTTAGCTATAAACCAACTCAGGAACAGCAATATTTTAAAAGCCGCTAAACGTCACCCTCATGGTCAAAATAATCTTGTTTACTTCTAAAAGAACACCAGCCAGCGAAACGAACAAAAAAAATATTCTGGAGCTACTCACTATGCAACAAAAAAAAACAGACAAACTTAAGCTAGTAGGTGCCTGTAGGCAAAATTTTAAAGTTCCACTTCATCACTTTATTTGCTCAAATGGAACGTACATCTGCCAATAATAAATGAAATGAAAATTTCATAGGTACCTACTTCGATTTGTTTATTGAGGTGCGCGCCTAAAATATTATTTCAGCAATATAATCTCCATCATTGTGTTGCTCGATGAGTGACGATGAGGTGTGGTATAGGACATGATCATCGTAAAATAACTCCTTTTATTCCTTTCCCTTCCTTCCCTCTCCCCTAGAGCTGTTCTCTTGATGTATACCTCAAGACGACACCTCCAGTTAGAGCTCAGTAAGTGCTCGTCTGAAGATGCAGGTGAAGACCTAAGAGTTTATAACCAAACCAATATAGGCAACCTCTGGCAAACATAAGTTCTGAATTTAAAAAGCACAGCCTACGTCGTGAAACATTCACTAAGACCCGACACATACATACGGAATTTTCCGTACGGAATTCCGTTTCGAAATATCGAATCGGGGATTCCGAACCCAGTAAATCCATCCAAATGTATGGACGTATCGCGTTCGGAAACCCCGATTCGATATTTCGAAACGGAATTCCGTACGGAAACTCCGTATGCATGTGGCAGGCCTTAAATCTATAAAGTACTTATTTCTGTTTTACGAAGGATAGCAAAACAGTTAGTACTCTTGTTTAGTTACCAACCGAATCAACACCGTTATGTCAGAAACTGAATGGACCTGACATTGTTCACTATTCCGCTAGCTAGAATGGAGTTGGCCAATCGCTGTGATACCTATGACACGCTATGATGAAGGCACTTATTTAAACTTGAGTAGGTGCCTTCTCATTTTATTTTCTGGTCTTAAATGTAATTGATTATATAAAAACCTGTTGAATGCCTATGAGGCCTTCTCTGAGTACGGTTGAGTGGTTAGCGGATTGATAATAAACATTTTTATGTATAAAACCTTTTATACTTACCTTTATACCTAAAAAATATAAAAAATAAATAAACGATATGTCATTATCTTTTTGATTAATTATGTCTTCTTGTCAGTAGTTATTAGAATAATTTAATTGTATAGCCTTTTCTACTTTATACCTTATTCCTACTTATAATTTCATGATGATATATTGTATCGCAAAAAACCTATTCTTCATTATTTTAGTTTGAGCTTCCGAAAGTATATAGCCAGCCAAATGTGATTTGTATTGAAATTGTGCCCTTTATTGTGCCTTATATTTTTTGAATTTAATATTTTATGTTAAGCACCTGCCTGAAAAAGTATGTACTGACACCTACGTATTTTATTCTCCTACTAAACTTGTCCGTTTTTTCTAGTTAGCTATGAAGTTATACAGATTATGTATTTTAAAAAAAAAATCACGCTCTTCTGCTCTTTAATCATCAATGCACGTTCTCCGTCTTCTTCGTGTATGTAGTACCTACATACCCAACTTGAGATACCAACCTCACTAATAATTTCATACTTAAAGTAGGTAAGTTCCCATCAGAAAATAAAGCCACGTTAAGGTATTTTTTCATTCGTTGGCAGCTTGGTACCTATTAGTTTACTGGTTATTAAAGATATCTCCCCTCATAAGTTGTCTACTAAACATTAACACATACGATAAAAACTGATATGAAGGTGTATGATCATTTGTTGCTCTAATGTTGATTTCAACACTTTGTATTGTTCCAGAATGAATTGCAAGCGATGTCAACGATCTCTTCGAAGCAGCGAAGGTCTCAAATGTGGTACATGCGACTCCAAGTACCACTTGCGCTGCGTGAGCGAGGCGTGCCCGGAGCGCGACGGCGGCGACCGCGGCGACCGCGGCTACCAGTGGCAGTGCGCCCTCTGCCAGACCTACGCCAAGTCGGACAACGTGGAACCCGGCACAGACCTCACCCTACTGCAAGCTATTCATGCCATTAGCGAAAAGTTCGAACTCGTCAACAAAATTCAACTGCCGAAGCTAAACACCGATTTGGTACAAATTAAAAGCACAGCAGATCGCATCGCGAGACAGAATAACGATATTTTACGCAAGATTAATGAAATTGAAGAGAGAGAAAAGAAGAATGAAAAGTACAATGATAAATCACATCAGTCGACGACGTACCGTAAAAGGAATGTTTCTTTTTCTCAACGGTCGAATAATACGGCGCAGTCTGTCCACGAGCTGCCGACGTCGTTTGCTGAGAAGGCGGCGCGGTGCAGGGCGCGCAGGCGATCGTATCTATGGCACAGGATTTTCAATTTGCTAAATAGAAAAGTGAACAGAAGAACACCCAGAAAAATTAAAATATAGATCAGCTATGGTCTTACTGAAATAAATTTGGTTGAACTCTGTGCATCTTGTTTATTTCTAGACAAGAATCGGTAAATATATCGGTGGTCTTCAGTAGTCTCACCGGCTAGTCTTACCAATAGGACTTGCGGGAATTTAGTTCCCAGTAGTCTATTAGTAGGACAACCATGAGTATAGTACCTACCTATTCATTTTTACTGTGAATGCGTACCTATTTGTGTCTTTGTAATTACTGTTTTTTACCACTTTCTATAGTAGGCAGGTAACAGTATAAATTAGAACCGTGGAAAACAGCGCGGAGAGAATCTTATCAATAGCTAATTAGACCACTATTGTAATTTGAAATTAATACAAGTAGGCAGGCAACAAACTTTATTAAAATAGCGATATTAGATATTATCGTTGATACGAGTAACTCTAAATAATATACTTTATTATTTCATTGTTTCTTCACAGAGAGTGTTATTGATGTTTACTAAAAATAAATATATTGCACCTTGAAAATCCACTGCGACTTCTCTGCTTAGCGCTTTAAGAAATAAAGATATGAAGACATTAATTTCTAATTACTTTATGGAACAATCTGTCTAGTGAAGTGTTTTGTAAATAGCTAAATAGGTGATTGGTATGTGTCGCTTATTGCTATTGCCGTGGTGTTTTGGTATGTTAAACCTACTTTGTTAGTTTGGACTGGATTTGATGCATGAATATACCAACTTAAATTACCAATGAAATAATGTTAAAACTGTACAGTATAATAGGTAATAGACCTCAGTGCTTATCCTGTTTCTAAGTAAAGTTTTTACTGTAAAGGAATGTTTTCTATCGGTAAGGAAAAAATGAACTGCGTTTGCAAATTTTCCTGCATACCTATGTACCTACTAACTAATGGCGCCGTAAGAAAAGCAGTAAAGCAATACGATGTCTATTTATTTACAAGACGACTTGACGAAGGCTCTCGCTTGACACGCTTAAGTTCATTTGCCTAGAATGAGTCCGTACTCCGTCCGATAGGTATATAATAAAAACCGGAGACCCAAGCGTTTGTTTTCATTGCGTTTTTTGCTTTCAACGCGGCGCGATCATATCGCGCCAAACAGGTTTCATTTGATTGCTTGAGAAAAATGTGCAAGTACATAATGAGCTTGATAACGTTTACGTTTATATTAGTGGTAACGTACGTGAGTGATGTGACCAGCCAGCAAGAGACCGTTGTGGACACTCCATACGGAGAAGTCGCCGGATACTTGATGAAGACGCGAGGCGGGAGGCAGGTATCCGCATTCACGGCCATCCCCTACGCGGCCCCGCCTGTAGGGGACCTAAGATTTAAGGTACGTTTCTGATAATTATTAAAACACTAGCTGATGCTCACGACTTCGTCTGCGTAGAATTTATACTTCGAGAAATGATTGGTCTCCCATAAAAACTGTCACCCCCGTCAAGTTTGATTTTCGCAACAAAAAGCCATATTCTGCTCCAAAGTTCTATCTATCTCCATACCAAAATTCCTCAAAATTGGTTTAGTCGTGAAAGCGTAACAGACAGTAGTAAGAGATATAAGTATAGATGAGCCGCGTTCCTGATGGGATTTCCCATGCTTTCATACAAACTGTCACCCCCTAGTTAAGCCAATTACGGGATGAATTTCCCCTAAATTCTTAGAGCTTACCTACGTTAGGTATAGGAAATGTCATGCTAGTAGACTCACCGTAGGCTATGAATTGTCTGTTAGTCTGGTGTTATAATCGCAGGGAGTTAGTGCAAAACTTAAAATCCTGTCTTGTAAACTAACATAACCTGTGATAAAATATTTTTTCATTTCATTTCTGTTTGAACCTATTTTAAATAATTTTAATATTACGTAATATGTACCAATATTGTAGGTTTATTTGATTTCATTGAAACGCCAAGGTACTTGTCATGATCAAAATAAAATGGGTTCCTATATCTACCTGATACGAAAACAATATTTCTCATCTGATAGTAAGTTATACCTACTCAGTTTTGTTAACGCAAAGTAAGGTGCAGTACTCAAGGTGTATTGTCTATTGTACTAACAGTTCAGTTACCTGGAAAATTATAAAAATATAATTACGATTTCTCTGATACGCCGCTATAGTATTATGTGGCCTTGTCGTGATAAGGAGATTGGACGGATACAATACTTTTTATACACGTACCTCAGTGTACCTGTTTAAAAAATATGTGTTAGTTGAAAATTAATAGGTTAAACTCTTAATTATTAATAACTGAATCCGTATATTACAAACACAGACCAATCTATAGTCTACATAATCTTTTAACTAAATGCATATGAAAGTAGTTATACTTACGGTACTTTAACAAAAAGGCAATTTTTAAAATTTTTGTCTGTCTGGATGTTTGTTCCGGCTAATCTCCGAAATGGGTGGATCGATTTTGACTGGCAACTGGCAGATAGCTAATGTTATAAGGAGTAACTAAGCTATTTTATAACAAGAATTAGGGTTGCGCGCAATAAAAATATAACCATTAAATTCCATGCGGACATAGTCGCGGGTAATCTATTTCAAAAATGTACGCGTGTGAAGTCGCGGGCACAACTAGTAAACTATACAGGGTTATTGGTAAAACACTAACAACCTTGCAGGGGCGTATTACTGACATGAAAAACAACAACTTTTGTTCTTAGATTTTTAAAAAACAAAAATCACACTCTAAAATGCATGAAACAAGAAAATATGCTCATCTAGAGAATAGCCGTGGTACGTTTGGGTACCTACTTTAGGGCAAAGTGGAATACAACCACGTACCATGGCTTTCCTCTAGATGAGGAAAAAATCAATTCATACCTTTTAGAAAGTGATTTTTGTTTAATTTATTGTTTGTGTTTTGTAAAAAGTCATAGAACAAAAGTTGTTGTTTTTGATGTCAGTAATACGCCCCTGCAAGGTTGTTAGTGTTTTACCAATAACCCTGTATAGACGCCGCATAACATAATATGCATTACTTCCACAGCATATGTGTGGAAATTACCTGTTTAAATAAATCTCAGTAGGTAATCTGACTACCTACAGTGAACATATACCTGTCCTGTGTTAATTTAAAATGCTAAGCTTCTATAGGTACCTACATGTTTTCTGCCGTTGACATTTTTATAACCGGATTCACGGTATTCGAGTTTTAAAATATTCATATCAGCACCTTAGTTTATGTATCTTGTTATTGACTTAAGAGGGTATACAATATGTTAAGAAAACCCTGTCCGAGCCGAAACCGGTATTTAGGTTTCCCAATCACATCACAAAATAAAAAAAAATATTCATGATAGTAAAACTTAATTTTTTTTTGCCTCATTCCCCCAAAATGTACAAATTTAAAAAAATGCCGACACCGTTATCGGCAGTAATTATGTTAGATCGTGTGGCGGCACCTCTGACCACAAAGTACGTAATGACGTCATTTTATGAAAAAAAATATATTATGTATTGTTTTCCAAAAAAAGGGGAGGCCTTTGCCCAGCAGTTAGACACTATGCTAAAAAAAAATTAAACATCGGACAAGGTTTTCTTAACACACTGTATACGGCTGATGACAGCCACGGTAATGAAAAGACGTTTGTAGCAAATATACGATTTTTATTGAATGAAGATAATGTAAAAAAATATTGGTGGTAGAGGCCAGGCTACAGCAAATTGACTGCAGCTCATATGGGCTGGCTCGCCCGGGGTAGATGGCACCACCCTCTCACAGAAGCTCGGCACAAAGTAGTTATAAGGCCGTGGTCTCCTATTAAATGCCATCGGCCGCTTACAACGTCACGCGTACGCCACGTCACAATGTTACTATAGTGACGTCGGCGTGTGAAGGAGACCACAACAGTACATTGCGCTACGCAGTACGCTATTGTAAGCATTGGGACGCGGCGTACGCGTGACGCTGTAAGCGGCCGATGGCATTTAATAGGAGACCACGGCCTTACAGCTGCGATTCTTACGATGAGTGAGAGAGCCGGAAGTCCAACCCCCCCTTCCCCTCCCTCTGTCACACTCCCCTTCACGTCGGCAACGTGCGAGCGATGCCTTAGGTATTAACTGCTCAACATCAGGCGGGCTGTAGGCTTGAAAAGGTCCACCTTATGAAACAAAAAAAGCTACTAGCTTTATAAGCTTTATAATTAAAATCTATCAGCTTATTTACTAGCTTAATAATAATTTGACATCAACAGGCGCCGGTCCCAGTGGAGCCATGGCAAGGGACGCTAGACGCCACCAGACCAAGCCCAGTGTGTGTGCAGAGAAACCCTTACATACGACAGAAAGACATCGTGGGCCAAGAGGACTGCCTGTACCTTAATATTTACACACCAGTCACTAGTAATGTGAGTATAAATATGGTATTTTGGGGTCTCTATGCTGAGCTGGCAATGAACTTTGAAGAGAAAAATTATTAAATTTTTTCAAGTAATTCATTGATTTCAAAAATAATCTTAATTTACTGTTTCTAAGCAGATTTTTAAAAATAAAATTATTATAATCTTAGTTAAACGTTTAAAGCAAGTAAGTTCAGTAATAAATAAAAATCACTTTTTTGATAAATTTACAAAGTTCATTTATTTCGAAAGTAAAGGAAAAATCAAATGTAATAGGTATGTCTTTATTTAATTTCCAATAATTTTGATGTATTTAAATGTACCTTTAATAGCTTCCTCACAAATAGGAATAAGAATACAATCGCCAGCAGGGGGCATTCAGAAATTCTGAAAAAGCAATATTTTTTCTGATTTCCACCAATTTCCATGAAATTTTTCACGAATGTCATGACTATTTTACTGAAATTTCAAGGGCTTACAGGATTCCTCAGAAAATCCGCAAAATTAATTGCATTGGCAATGTTGCATAGCGTCGCTATTAGACCCCCGGGGGGCTAATTGCAACACTTCAATATGTAACCATAGACCAGCGGGTCTAATAGCGACACTATGCAACATTGCAGCAATTCTGCAAAAGCAATTCATTTTTCCGACCCTCCAGCAGTATCCGCTAAAGCCCCTCTGCGTTGCTATTAGCCCCTCTAGGTATATGCTTTGTTGACTAGGATCTGGTGGGAGGTGCTGGCCTGCCGGTGATGGTGTTCGTGCACGGCGGCGGCTGGATGTGCGGCGACTCCACCGCGGAGATGTACGGCCCGCAGTTCCTGCTAGACAGGGATGTTATCCTGGTCACCATTAACTACAGGCTAGGTTAGTATAATAAATATATATATATCGCCAGACAATAGACACCAACTGTATGGGCCCAAACTAAGCAGTCCCCCTAGCCAAGTGGCTTCGTCTACAAGCGTTTCTACAAATCGCTACGCTTAAATGTATGGAAATGACAATACAAGTCACGTGACGTGACTTATGTCATTTCCATACAGGATTAGTCATCATGATTAGTCTTGGTTATTTAAGAATCTATAATACTATCGAGTTGTAATACTGGCTTATAATAATCACCACCAGTAGCATACATCGAAGATCATAAATCATCAGTACCTAGGTACTAATAGGTACTTTTGTAATATTTATTTATGCAAATAAGTACTTATAGAGGTGAGAAGTGGTAGTTAATAGAATAACTCAGGGGTTCCCAATCTTTTTCAGCCCGCGGCGCAGTTATAAATTTAGTATTTTGTCACGGCGCCCTACCCTAACTAGCTATTTCAAAAAGATACAGTCGAAAGAAATAGGTACCTAGAATAATACTAGGTTAGGTAGATAGGAACAAAAATTAAAACATTTACAATATGAAATTGAGTTTTTTTAATATCAACGGTTTTCAATCGCATAGGTACGCATACGGTTTAAACATACTTTTCGGCGAGTGAGTGACTGCGACGTGCGCGACTTAAGTAGGTACCTATTGTCTTTACCGATGCGAGCGCTCAAAAAAGGTGCCCGCGAATATTTGTGGTTTCGAATAATGATAGATAGAGGATCGACTCACGGCACCCCTCTTTACTTTCTACGGCGCACCAGGGCGCCGCGGCGCACAGTTTGAGAACCCCTGGAATAACTCATTACCTATAGGTAGTAATCTAGTAATTTTATATGTAAATTGTGTAGCAAACTGTAATGACTATGACAAAACGATATTATAATATTGTTCATTATAATATCCTCAGTCAATCATCAGTCCAGGAAACTTCTTATATACGCTTTATTCATGCCATTTGGGTTGGACTGATGATGATGAGGAAATACAGAAGGATAAATAAAACGTTATATAGATACATATTAGGTACGTTAATACACCGTACCCACGAGCGGAACGTTAAAAGGGTATTATCAATATTATTTTACAGATAGGTACATAGTTTTTCTCTGCATGTTCCGAGTTTCAGTGTACAGTCAAGAGCAAAAATACTAATTATATACACTTTAAAATTTTAAATCGACGTAGCATACTTACCTATACACTTTAAGGATTTCAAGGAAATCAAGTTCAGAACGATGTGACCATCAAGTACCTATTACAATACCTAATTCATTACATTTTATTTTAAATATAAGTGTAGTAGATATGCTACGTAGATCTTAAAAATATAAAACCATAAAGTGTGTTATGCTTTGCCCTCGACTGTGCTAGCTACTTGTCACTTACCATCCCACTACTCAATAGTAACACTATTACTATTGAGTACTTACAAATTTAGGAAAATATCTCCTATTAAACTTAGATAAAATAAAAGTTTGCGCATAGAATTATGTATGCGTGCGTTTTTGATAGCTTTAGGCTCTGCGGAAACGTAGGTTGTACTTTAGTTGCCGACTTGCCGACACGGGTCGATTATCTACCTACTTCTTATGCGGGATTTACACGGGTCGATTTCCGCCGCACGACTAAGAATAAAAACGAATAAAATCCAGGATTTTGTTCCTAGCCGCACGGTGAAAATCGACCCGTGTAAATCCCCCATTACATAAAAACATCCCGAATCGGCAACAAAAATCCAATCTAAGTTTGCGCAGCGCTTTAAGGATACTTCACAACTAAGGGGCTATTCAAACAAACTGCGTCCGGGCTGCAGGCCGGTTGCAAAATTACAGGCGAATGCAGCTCCTCGCAATGGACCCTGGGGACAACTAATTCACCCGCGCTGGCCATCGTGCGTTTGTATGGAAACTATTCTGACCATCATACCTACCGTCGATTCGATCTTGCCTCCGTTTAGGAATGTAATGTTAACTAAGCTAACTATAAAAATGTTTCCAGGTCCGCTAGGCTTCTTGTCCACACAAGACGAGCACTGTCCTGGCAACAATGGCCTCAAGGACCAGCAAGAGGCGCTGCGGTTCATACAGAAGGCAATAGGCAGCTTCGGCGGCGACAGGGACTCCGTCACGATATTCGGCGAAAGCGCCGGCGGCGCCAGCGCACACTACCACATGATATCTGAAACCAGCGCTGGTAAATATTTACCTGCGTAAAAGGCGAAAGGCGGCATAAAGGCGAATGTGTGAAAGGCGGCAGTGACCTTTTTCTAAAGGTGATTCTGGGGTTAACGGGGTAACTCAATAGGTTGTACCTACAGCTCAACCAATGTTTATTCCGGCGGAGACTATTCCGCACTATATTCGGACTCAGGAGTGCCAGATTTTAAAATTGGATGCAGAAGTAATTATTCATCATGCACCTAAACACCCCTAAAATGGTTCGGATCTAATATAGGATTACTTTTCATATTCGTCGATGTCAATAATGCTTATTGTCAGTTATTTTACCTACTGTAATTGGTACCTATTATGTATGGAAATCATCCATATCCAAACCGATAATTTGAGAAACGATTGTGGCCCCAAAAGTGTAGGAAAGTAGTTTTCTAATGTTCCGTGGTACTGAAGGTAGCCCACTAGCCCACGGAGAAATCATAAGTTAATGGCACCCGACCTCGCTTACTCTCACTCGCACAGTAAGCATGTCTGCACGAACGAAAGGGAAAGGTATGTCGTCATTTTCATTGACTGGTACATTTCGGATTTTTGTCGATTTCAGGACTTTTCCACAAAGCCATATCGGAGTCTGGCACCGCCCTGGTGCCGTGGGCGGAGGCGCCTCCAGGCGAGGCTCTGAAGAACGCCTTCCGCCTCGCCAAATTCCTAGATTGTCCTCAAGCACCTTCGGAAAAAATGCTAGCTTGTCTCCGTACTAAAGACAGCTATGAAATCATAAACACTGAATATAGATTTTATGTAAGTTACTTCACCTTAGTATGTTTCGTTTCTTTTTTCTTATGTTGGTAGAAGGTGTTGGTAATGTTTCGTAATCTTTGAAAAGAACAAGAACCTTCATATTTGAATAACTTGCCTTTTAATGAATTTATTAGAATTTTCTAAAGAATTCTCAAATCAATAAGGTGAGTGATATAATAGTGTGTTGTCAACATTACGAGGCCGTAATAAATATCGAAGTACATAATTGTGTGTGTGGTAGACGTGGGACTACGAAGCGATGACCCCGTTCAAGGCGGTCGTGGAGCCGGAGCTGCCCGGCGCGTTCCTGACCAGGAACCCTCGGAAGCAGCCACGCACGCCCGCCGTGCCCTGGATGACTGGACTCACCAAAGATGAGGGATGCTTGAAATCAGTTTGTAAGTAACTTTATACTTAGGCTCGTATTAATAAATGCATCTCAAAGTTAAGATCAGTCTAAGTGTAGTTTTGACATTTAATGTATGGAACATTTGTTAAAAACAGTATCTTAATTTCGATCTCAACTTTGAGATGCATTTATTGATACGATCCTAGGTACTATATTCCTGTCATTATTGCGTATTTTAAGGGCATAGCGAACTAACGCTGTTTCAGAATTCTGTTTTCTCCACAAAAAAATAATAATGCTGATAGTATACAAACTAAGTTATAATGGTACAATGTAGTGCCTTCGTTCTTATTGTAAATACACTACAAATTAAAACTAACTTTAAGTAACTAACCTTACTACCTAAACTAACTACTTAAACTAACGTTAGAACCGACGATACCTACCTACTTCTGTGATTGCGCGTGTGACTAAACGTTTCGACGTTTGTATAGAGGCCCTGTTTTCAATGTGTTACGTAAGAGCGCGGCTCCACCAGTGCGCTGCGCTGCGTCGTCGCAACGGATCAAAGGGTCGACGGGCGAGAGACGAAGCGGGGGAAGGTGATGCGCCAGTACAAAATCTTGCGACGACGCAACGCAACGCGCTAATGGAGCCCGGCCCTAATGGTTGCTCATTAATTTTTATGTACCACAAATTGGCCGCGTCCAATGCCTCCATTCTATTCTATCGAGTGGGAAAATAAAAAATTAAGCCGTCTTAGGTTTAGAGTAGGGATGGGCATAAATATTAAAAAAAAATAACACTGCTAAATGCTAATAATAATTAACACTTAAAATTAATATGTAGCTATTTTAGCAACTGCTAAATTTAAACACATACAGATTTTTAACATTATTATATCATTCCAATTATTTTACGGTATCGCTAACGGTAAAAAAGTTCCATATTTCACTTTTTTTTTATTGCACTGCGGTGGCAAAAAAGCGTACGGCCCGCCTGATGTTAAGCAGTTTCCGTAACCTATAGATGCTTACAATACCAAAGGCATTGCTCGCACATTGCCGTCTGGAGGGAGGGGGAGGGGGGGTGGGCTTACGTCTCTCTCACTCATCGTACGAAACGCAGCTGTAATAGCTGCTTTACGCCGATCTTCTGTGAGAGGGTGGTACTACCCCGGTTGAGCCAGCCCGTTTATGAGCTGCAGTTAATTGGCTACAGCTTGGCTCTACCATATTTTTTGCCGTTGAATATCCATTTTTAAGTAATTTTTGTAATACACTACACAAACAATTGAAATTTCACTCACAGCACTCATTACCTAGATAACGTAACACGTAAATATAGGTACTTGTGACGGCTATATTTAACATCCATCTTAGAATTTATTTAACAGGTGTTGACACTAAATAAAATGTGCAGTGTTAATTTAGCAGCTTATTAAATTTGGACCCATCCCTAGTTTAAAGTTCCGTAGTCCCCACGAGAACCTTTTTAAGTTTTATAAACCATGTCGGTCTTTGTCGACCTAATTTGACCGTCCCATATCGTTCGTACTATCCGTATCGTCCGTGCTCTGGTCTGTGGTACCTTAATGTCATCATCATTTGATTGTGCTCGGTACTTTCAGTGAGCCCAGTATTGCAAGATCAGGCATCATTACCGTCATTAGGGTTACGTTACGTCATTAGTCTGTAATTTAAACTCTGTATGACAATTACAGTTGAAATAATGCTGGCAGTAATATTGCTACATTTGAAATCGGTGATTTAACCATTTTTCATCACTCATACGCGGAAAGTAGGTCGAAAGGTGCCTGAAGCGCCGACAGAAAGTGATACCTTTTAGGTCGGGCAAATTCGTTGACAAAACACGAGAGGTATCACGTTATTATAATTCTGTTGACTTCAAAGTCATTTAAATAAATGTACACAGATCGAAAGTTCAATGACCAGTCAATTAAAATTCAGAACACGCGGATTAAATTAAATTAATTCCCATCGTACGACCATCATCAATAATTATAGCTTGTTTTGAGGTACGCTTCGATACCTTGGCTGCTTAAATGTGAAGTGGATACCTAATTATTTGATTAACTTTATTGTGTTCGTTATAAACTAGACAATTTAGCTTTTCCCCGAAACCCGGTATCTTACCGCTGCTATAGATCCGGGCTTAATCTACCCACACAAGTGGAGGTGTTTACTGGAAAAGTGTGTGGCCCATGATAAAAAATACAAATTATTAGCAAAGATTTATAACATAGATTAATTTTAGTTTCCGCGGCGCTCCAACTAGATGGAGCATGCGCACTAATAAAATGCGGCAACTGATAATGCTCAAATTGTTGAGTACTTCAGTACATCTGACAGCAACCATTGTATGAAACTGACAGGACGCGTCGAAAATAAGTTGCCTCATTTCTGGAAATGATTTTTCTTAGTAGGGCGGTATCTAGTAAATCTATGATTTATAATAAGTATACGATCCTTACCAAAATATGTTAAAATTCGGACAGGTTATTTTAATGAGCAGCACACCAGCACAACAATTCACATTCTTGTTTGCCCAAGCAATAAAGAATTTGTATTTTTTTGTGGTTACAGGGATAACAGCGAACGCAAGCAGATATCAAGAATTCATGTCAGGTTTTGAGACAATAGCGCCAGTCACATTTTATTATGAGAATTCGCCATACGTCGACGTCATCACCCAGAGAATACGCGGAAAATATTTGAAGGACGACGACAAGAAGGCTACGGAGGCCGGGCTTCTCGACGTATGTTATACAACAAAAATCGGTCTCATATAGAGGCAATTAATAACGTTTTAATTGCGGAAATTAATATCCTGCGACATTTTTTACACACGGCTACCTGATCCCAAACTAAGCAGAGCTTGTACTATGGAAACCAGATAACTGATATTACTACATATACTACTTTTTTATTTGTAAATACATACTTAATATACATATACACCCAGACTCCGGACATACAAACATGTTCATGCACACAAATGCATGTCACGGGTAGGAATCGAACCTACGACCTGCAGCGTGAAAGTCGCCTCCGCGCCAACCACGCTAACGGGCCTGTCAATGTGTCAGAGAAAAATTTAATAATTTTGTAGCATAGCATATTTTTTCGCTTGATAATTATGTTGAGACACCTCTCGGACACCAATCATAAATCTAAGCCTATCTACATAAATATTGTTTCTGCTTTAGATCTACACAGATTCGTATTTTGCGTACCCAGCAGTGGAGGCGGTGGAGCTCGTGTTGAACTACACCAAGAACCCAGTCTATCTGTACGAGTTGGCGTACAAGGCCACCAACAGCTTCTCACAAGTATTTGGTGATCCCGATGGAGATCATGGTATGATTATATTTTCTTACTTAACAGAACCTATGTCCAAGCTAAGCAACGCCTGTTCTATGAGTAGAATTAGATACAGTAAAATGACTTTGATTTATAGGCTTTGGCTGCCCTATTAACTCCTTTTACTTAGTAATACAAGTCAGGATCTCCTAAATCTCGATTAGTCCCAGGGAAGCCGTACGACATAGTGGAGCCAACTTGACCGACCGATCAGAGGGTCAGTCAAAATAGCAAAACGCTACAGTGGCAGTTAAATGGCTAAGCGACTCGGCACCCAGGGCAATTTTTGTGTAACATCTGTAATGTGACTGTAGAACTTTACAGGTGAATCCAACACTTCGTTTATAAATTGGAATGTCGATATTCATGTTAAATTACAATGTGTCATAAGGTGTGTGCCACGCGGACGACCTCATGCATCTGTTCCCGATACATTTTCTTACGAAACCAGTCTCCGAAGAAGACGTGAGGACGAGCGAATTGATCGTGACGCTGTGGACTAACTTTGCGACGTCAGGGTAAACAATTTAGTCATTATTATACTGATGAAGCCCCATTATTAAATAAATAATATTGTTGCTACATTTTATCTACATAATCCTTGAAGTATTTTTTCGAATAATAAAACGCTATTGATCAGTGCCGACCTTTAACTTAAGCGCATGAGAAGGCGCGCTATTGACGCGCCTCAGCCAGGGTCGTTGCCACAATAAAAACGTTCATTCTGCGTTACAGACGCATAATCCTATTTTTCCTATTTCCTTCTGAGCAAAGGTTGGGCCACATACAACCCTCCATGTGCTATTGGCCTTATCTGACCTGATTATGGTGTGATTATACGATTTTGTTATATAACTAAATGGCTCATTCCAAATGCTGTTATTCGATGCTCGTAAGAAACGTCCACAAGATTGCTCGAATTGTCTATCATGGCATTAAGGTAGGTACTATATTGTTTCAGAAATCCTAATAAGCCAGTTAGCATCCCGTTCCAATGGGAGCCGACGACCAGCGGAAGCAAGATGGAGTATCTGAAGATAGATACACAGTCGTACATGAAGGAAGACTTAGGATCGCGGTCGAGGTTCTGGGGCACGCTGCCTCTGTGGCACAACATGCTGAGCAGAAGGTTCCTCGACGAATTGTAGATCTATAGTTATCATCTAATAAAATTTGTTAACGTTGTTGGTTTATGTGTGAATTCATTGATGCTAAGATTGATAAAATAATATACCTCCACATAAGATTATTATTATGCATTAAATAATAACGGTGACAGATATGAGCCAACCACAACCACACAATGAATATTCAAACATATTTTCCTGAACCTTTTGAATGAATACGTTGTTTTTTCGTGGTTTGACTCAGCAATTGTTTAAACACAAGTTACAGACATAAAATGGTTGATGGCGTCATTTATACGTCAAAATTAGGTTACGGAACATTATGCTATGGCATGTAGTCCCTATCATGGGCTAGCATAGACGCACAAGCTTCATCGGTAGTCCACCAGGCGCTAAGATTGGAATATATAGAAGTCCTGTTCGTCAGGTACTTGTCGTTGATCATGGCACAGAACCGGCAGTAGTCGTCCGTCTCGGGGCTCTCGTTTCTGAAGTGGAAGCTGTAGTGCTTCCTCCAGCGGAAGTATTGCTGATATTTGGCTGGGTCTTCAATTGTTTCGTATATTACTTGCGCGAGCTTCCTCGTGCCCAACTCCCGTGCATTCAGATACGTACCCGGCGGCATAAATCTAAAAGTAGACACGAGTTAAACTATTTTTACACCAACAGGTTAATAGGAGCGTCCACAAGCACCGAGCAATTAGTTATGACCTTATGTCTCCGTGGTCAGACGTCAAAGCTGTTTGCTTGGGCTCGCTGCTCGGCACATGGGGACGCCACTTATAGCTTACCTCGAATAGTTAGCTCCGCCGAACACTATGGGCACCGTGTAGTGATTGAGTGCGTGTACTATCTTTTCAGTGACATAATCTTCGCTGATAGCGTTCTCAAATGCAAAATAAAAATAATATTTTTTCTCTAAAACCCCCAGACATTGGTCCATCATGTTCTTCGGGCACTGGAACGTGCCGCAGTCGCCGTAGATGTCCACTTCCAAATTAAAATAATTTAAATAGGTACGCAGGTCATTCACAAACTCCTCCCTGCCGCTCATCGTTCTACAATTTGAGACGAACCAGGCCGCCGCTTTGTTTTTCTTTTTAAGCTTCACTTTCAAGTCCTCATCGATAGGGTTCATTTCGGTCACATTCATCCAGTTGACGTGAACACTCGGCGCGATGACGTGTCCGGTCGCATTTTTAACTATAATATACCCCCATATAGAATCAGAATTCAACTTATACGTCCAGGTCCAGTTGAAGTATCTGTCCCAAGTCCGACTACAAATAGGGTAGTTGACCGCCGCTTCTATGTTCGCATACACGTACTTCTGGTGCGCGGACCGGGTTCTCGGCATATCGTCATTGTTGTATACTTCCATCAGTTGCGGCCCGTTAAACGCTATCACGTCGAATTCTGTGTAATGACCCAGATACTGCCTGTTGTCGGTCACATAACAGTTGTTCCATTTACATTTTCGCTCGACGAACACAGAATTACCCTTACCGAAATAGATGAACGGGCAGTTATTAGCGTTAGTCCAAAGGAGAATGTACTTTTTTTGCGATACTAAAGTCTCCTGTTTTTTCTCACTAGATATAGTTTTAGTCAAGTTTTTATAGGCTTTTATGATAGTTTCTGTATGGGATTCCCCATCATAGCTCATGTTATTAACAAAAAGTATAACAAAAATTGAAGCCATCGTTGCGGCAAAGTACAATACTTTAACTTTGGTCCATTTGTAACGATGTTTCTTCAAGCAAACCTGCATTTATGTTAGTACACCTACTCCTGCTTAAGCGCACTAACGAATCGTAATGTTTGATTGTTGTATACACGCGTCTCTCATATGTGTGAAGACATGTTGACAATCAGAACAATACGAGTGTTTATAAGCTAATTTGGTTCACATACCATAACATTGAAATAATTGAAAGAATACATACTTACTGTGGCATTTAGTGTTGTAGGTGTTCGTGGGTCTCACGCACAATAAAAACTTACTATGTACTTACATAACACGTAGAACATAAAATTTTATTGAAAGGAATGGCATCATATTTCACAAATATAATAAATAGGTGTTAGCCACGACCAGATACATTACAATATTATTATTGGATATCGGGGAAGTCAATTCGCGACGGTTCAGCCCCAAACCCTGACGCTCTGGTCCCAGGAGCAGCTGGCGAGCGCAATGCCGTTGGGTGCCATAGAGATTGACGTCACGCGGTTCTCGTGGGCGTTCAGCGACCCTAGAACATATTATCATTTAACAACTTTAACTTGTACCGGAAAACATAGTGAAGGTCGCGGGAAACCGCCGGATGCAAGTGGCACAGGACCGGTCGTTGGTCATCACCGGTCAAAACCTTGGGGGAGGCCTATGCCCAACAGAGGACGTCTTTTGGCTGATATGATGATTATGAACTTGTAATAGATTCTATACAAAAACAGTGATAGCCAAGTAGATCGAATGCACGCTTTGAAAATTCATCACTTACTGAACGGCGAAGAAAACATTATAAGGAAACTTGCTCTCTTAGAGAACCTAACCATTTTTCGGATGTGTGAAGTCTGCTAACTAACACCAGAAAAATGAAGATAGACTATCGCCCAAACCACTCACGCAACAAGGGGAGTAAATAATCAGTGAGTGACCGTAAGGAATTTACCTGTATGCGTGACTTTGAGGGTGTCCCAGGAATGGATAGCGTTGTCGTCAGAACCGGCAAGCAGGTACCTTCCGCTGAGCGAGAGAGCTGGGTAGAACATAAAATATATATTACTAGCTTTTGCCCGCGACTTCGTCCGCGCAGAATTGAAATTAAAAAAAATCGGACCCCGGATCCCGTTTCCCGGACCCGGATTTTGTATCCCGGATCTCGTTACTCAGGTTCCGTTGCCCGGATCCTGGATCCCGTTTTCCGGATCCTGGATCCCGTTTTCCGGATCCCGAATCCCGTATACCGAATATCCCGGATCCCGTTCCCAGATTCCGTTAGCTAAATCCCGGATCCCGTATCCCGGATATCACGGATCCCGTATCTCGTATCCCATATCCCGGATCTCGTTTCCTGGATCCCGTATCCCGGAACTCGTTACCCGGATTCCGTATCCCTGATATCACGAATCTCATATCAAATATCCTGAATTTCTTATCCTGGATCTTGTTTCCCGGGTTCCGTATCCTAGATCTCGTTTCCCGGATCCCAGATTCCGTTTGCCGGATCCCGGTTCCCGTATCCCGGATATCACGGGTCCCGTATCCCATATCCCGGATTTCTTACCCCAGATTTCCTATCCCGGATCCCGTATCCCGGATCTCATTTTCTTAATCCCGGATCCCGTTTTTTCAGATCCCAGCTTCCGTTTGCCGGATCCCGGATATTTTTTTATTATAGGACTGCGGTGGCAAAAAGCGTACGGCCCGCCTGATGTTAAGCAGTTACCGTAGCCTATAGATGCTTACTATATAAATATTTTCCTTAAAGTATAACCAGATTTTTTTTATTATAGGACTGCGGTTGCAAAAATACGTACGGCTCGCCTGACGTTAAGCGGTTACCGTAGCCTATAGATGCTTAGTATATAAATATTCTCCTTAAAGTATCGACCTATATTTTTTTATTATAGGACTGCGGTGGCAAAAAATCGTGCGGCCCGCCTGATGTTAAGCAGTTACCGTAGCCTATAGATGCTTACTATATAAATATTTTCCTTAAAGTATTAACCAGATTTTTTTATTATAGGACTGCGGTTGCAAAAATGCTTACGGCCCGCCTGACGTTAAGCGGTTACCGTAGCCTATAGATGCTTACTATATAAATATTCTCCTTAAAGTATCGACCTATATTTTTTTATTATAGGACTGCGGTGGCAAAAAAGCGTACGGCCCGCCTGATGTTAAGCAGTTACCGTAGCCTATAGATGCTTACTATATAAATATTCTCTTTGAAGTATCAACCTATATTTTTTATTATAGGAATGCGGTGGCAAAAAAGCGTACGGCCCGCCTGATGTTAAGCAGTTACCGTAGCCTATTGATGCTTACTATATATATTTTTTCCTTAAAGCATCAATCTATATTATTTTTATAGGACTGCGGTACCAAAAAAGCGTACGGCCCACCTGATGTTAAGCAGTTACCGTAGCCTATAGATGCTTACTATATAAATATTTTCATTAAAGTATCAACCTGTTTTTTTGTTATTATAGGACTGGGGTGACAATAAAGCGTACGGCCCGCCCGATGTTAAGCAGTTACCGTATATGATGATAGATGCTTACTATATAAATATTTTCCTTAAAGGATCAACCTACATTTTTTTATAGGACTGCGTTGGCAAAAAAGCTTACGGCCCGCTTGATGTTAAGCAGTGACCGTAGCCTATAGATGCTTACAATACCAAAGGCATTGCTCGCAAATTGCCGACCTGAAGGGGAGTGGGATGGAGCTTTTGGCTCCCTCACTCATCGTACGAAACGCAGCTGTAATAGCTGCTTTACGCCGATCTTCTGTGAGAGGGTGGTACTACCCCGGTCAAGCCAGCCCATATAATATGAGCTGTAGTCAATTGGCTACATAAAAAAAGTTGAAATCCATATTTTTTGATACGTAAAAAGAAACCTAAACTCAATTATTCATTCGTGTTATTTATTACCTCGGAAATGACGAATTTCCATATGAACTTTCATCCCCTATTTTACCACCTTAGGAGTTGAATATTAAAAAACGCCGAAACCCATATTTTTTATTTTTAAAAAGTCACCTAAACACCAATTTTCATAATTTTAACTTGAAAAATGACGAACTTGCATACATACAAACTTTCATCCCCTATTTAATCCTCATAAGGGTTGAATTTTAAAAAAACGCCGAAACATTTTTTTTTAAAAGATACCTAAACACTAATTTTCATTATTCTAACCTCAGAAATGACGAACTTCCATACAAACTTTCGTCCCCTATTTTACCCCCTTAGGGGTTGAATTTTCAAACACGCCCAAACCCATATTTTTTTATTTTTAAAAAGACACCTAAACACTAATTTTCATAGTTCTAACTTGAAAAATGACGAATTTGTATACAAACTTTCATCCCCTATTTAATCCCCTTAGGGGTTGAATTTTCAAAAACGCCGAGACCCATAATTTTTTATTTTTAAAAAGACACTTAAACCCCAATTTTCATAATTCTAACTTGAAAAATGACAAACTTGCATACAAACTTTCATCCCCTATTTAATCCCCTTAGGGGTTGAAAGTTCAAAAATGCAGATTTTTTTTATTTATAATACGTAAAAAGAAACCTAAACACAAATTTTCATTATTCTAACCTCAGAAATGACGAACTTCCATACAAACTTTCGTCCCCTATTTTACCCCCTCAGGGGTTGAATTTTCAAAAACGCAGCAATTCAAATTTTTTATTTATAAAAAGGAACCTATACACCAATTTTCATAATTCTATCATCAAAAATGACGAACATCTATACTCACTTCCCAACTAACTTTCATCCCCTATTTTACCACCTTAGGGGTTGAATTTTTCAAAAAGCTGAAAACCATATTTTTTATTTTTAAAACTTCACCTCCACACCAATTTTTATAATTCTAACTTGAAAAATGACGAACTTGCATACAAACTTTCATCCCCTATTTAACCCCCTTAGGGGTTGAATTTTCAAAAATCGCTTCTTATTGCTTGCCTACGTCACAAAATATATCTACTGTCTAAATTTCATGTCTCTAACTTCAGTAGTTTCGGCTCGGCGTTGATGAGTCAGTCAGTCAGTCAGTCAGTCAGTCAGTCAGTCAGCATTTCCCTCTTTATATATTAGTATAGATTACCGCGATAATCAGTTATAGGCCAAACCTAAGTAGATTGGAACCCGATACAATAACAAAAGAAATGGGAAAATGTTTACAAAGAAGGAAACCTTTATTCGCAGCCGCGCCCTTTTCAAAACACGATACTAAATTACATTAGAGTTATATGAGACTTGAAATGCTTTTAATGATTTGGGTCAACATATTAGGATCTGATATTACCCTGGTAAATAAACGGAACCCCGTGAATTTGAAACTTTGAAATAAAAAGATACAACGGGATTAATAAATGGAATTTTATGCCTGTATTGATAAATGCATCTCAAAGATGAGATCAATCTTAAGATGCAGCTTTGACGTTTAATGTATGGAACATCTGTCAAAATCCGCATCTCAAGTTTGATCTCAATCTTGAGATCGATTTATTAATACGGGCCTTAAAGTACTAATATAAAACTTTTTGCAGTTCCGAGATCCAGTTTTATCGACTTCACCGATACGTTAATATGCTATAATATGTTAATAATGTTTCATAAACAAGTGATAATCTAAACGGCACAAAGACGTACATAACATTCGCGTTGGGGAAAAACCGTAACTGATACGTTGTGTATTTTCCCTATAATTTGTTTTACACATCATCAATGTAGTCTATAAGATACGCATTCATATTTTTACTAGGTGGTCCACGTGGGTGGATATTTATCAACACGCCCGCACACTGGTCTGGAAATTAAAAAAGAAAGATTTCGCGAGTTATTAACGCTACCATAATATTATATGCACTTGTGCTCGCCAACAACTTTTGTTCAAACATATTATTATCAAAGTTATAGTTTGTAAGATATAACGGCTTATGTGATATTTTTTGTATGGAACCTTTACAACTTAGATCCGATGGAACGTAGAGTCGCTACGACTAGCCGACGATAATTGGCGTCTCTATCTGTGCTTTACGCCTTACCACGACACCTGGCGCTAACTCCACCAACACCTTGTGTTTAACAGAATATTTCCACTGTTATGTACTCAGGGAATATACCCGTGCTTTTGAGAAAAATAGGACGTTACATACCACAACTAGTGAAGCCTCCAGCGCCGGGCGGCGTGTAGTGCGCCATCTGCTGGTCGCTGCGGATGTCGAAGAGCCTCGCCGTCTTGTCCTCGGAGGCCGTCGCGAAAACTTGCCCGCTGTTGTGGAACTGCCGGGGGCAAATTGATTAACATAGTTTAAAATATATAAATACACGTATACATTGATATATCCAGGGGTATACAGGACGATATACCCCTAACAATACCTGACATTAGGGTCCGTATCAATAAATCTATTTCAAATCTGAGAACGATCTTAAATTTACCTTTTTCGATATGTCATTTTGTACTGGTAAGAATGACATATCTAAGATACTGGCGCTGGTTACGGGCGTACCTGGCGGCCCAGGAATAGGTACTGATACTCACACAGACACTGTTGACGTCAGCCTCGTGGCCGAAGAACGTCTGCTTCGCTTTGTCGTCCCTCACGTCCCACAGTTTGCAAGTCTTGTCCACCGAACCGGTCACGTATGTCTTCATGTCTAGTATTAATAAATATTCAGTAAGTAGTGCAAATAATCTTAATTGGTGCGTCCAGGTGCCTAGCATGCCTCGTCCTGCGTTCCGGCGTTAAAACGGAGTGCTCGGGTGCGGCATGCGCCTAATGTAGGCGCATCCAATGGCTAATTAACAACTCGTATATTATAACATAGCTGACTAGCTACAATCTTTTATGGAAGCTGATCGTATGCATGCAAGTAAAAAATAATTTGTTGTGTGTATGACATTCTGTGATGTTCATGCAGAAAGGCCGCCATTATTTTTTTAAGTGTCTCATCCATGGATCTCTTATACAGTAGGTACGGTCTCATTCAATGAGGACATAACATTTTCAGCTCACCAGAAGTCACTTTACCTATTTAACCGTAAAAATCTTAAAATATTGTTACCTGGCGCTAGTGAAATGCTGACAACGTCACCAGCGTGTGCGTCAAACTCCATCTCTCGTCTACCCGCTTCTAAGTCCCAAACGCATCTGTAAATAAATATGTCGTATATTTCAGTCCCAATTCCCATAGGTTTTTTTTGTCTTCGTGATGCACATACCTGGCAAACAAATAGGCTATCTGAAAGACTGACTAAATTGAACTATGCCGGTGGTAGAGCCAAGCTGTAGCCAATTGACTGCAGCTCATAAACGGGCTGGCTCGACCGGGGTAATACCACCCTCGCACGGAAGATCGGCGTAAAGCAGCTCCCCTCCCCCTCCCTCAGTCCCACTCCCCTTCAGTTCGGCAACGTGCAAACAATGCCTTTAGCATATATAGGCATCATTACAAGCATCTATAGGCTACGGTAACTGCTTAACACGATGCGGGCCATACGCTTGTTTGCCACCTCAGAACTATAAAAATGTTACATACACATAATTAAATTGAACTTATAAGAGTGCAGGGATCAGTAACTAGCACAGGGGTGGAGCTATGTAAGCAAGGGTAAGTTAATAATAAAGATCTAAGGTGTACTGCATCAGAACAACTCACATCTTCATATCCCCGGAGCCGGTGAGGATGTGCGTGTCGTCGAGGAACCGGCAGCTGCTGAGGAAACCCTCGTAGCCGGCCAGCTCGCGCACCATCTTCGCCGCGCCCGTCGAGTCGCGGTTGTTCACGTCGTACACGGTGCACATGTTGTCCATGCCCCCGCACGCTACGGGAACACACGTAGACACATAATGAGCTACAAGCTCCAATGTATTGGTTATCTACAACTAAAGCGGAGCTCGTGGCTGCTAGCGAAGGAGCTAGAGAGCTCATCTGGCTAACAAGAGTATTAAAAGAAATGACAAATTTAGTGAAGACACCTATGTTAAGTGTGGACAACGAAGCTGCTTTAAGACTTGCCCATAACCCAGAGTTTCACAAAAGAGCAAAGCACATTCGGATTCGACATTTCTTCATAAGAGACTTGGTTGCCGAAGATGCAATGAGCCTTTTGCCTCTGAAGATGTTAAAAAAAATCCACTAGACGCAGCACTAGTGGGGGTACACTTGTTTTGATTTCTTTAAGAGTAACGGGAAGCATACATTGTAAAAATGAAATTAGAGAAGATGATGTACCTGGAGCAAAATTAAAATTTGCAATACATCAAGATCATCTTACCCGGGATTTAAAACGATGGCTTCCATGCCGTGGTTTACCGAAATCAGGTATAAAAAAAAATCATAGAAAGGTAAGTTGTCGTTCACAGCTTTTCGTTTTATTTGTTTTCCATGGTGGTAAATGTTAAGAGGATAAGCAACTACGCATGACATTACTGAATCCAGTACCGGAGACATCCTGCAGTTTTCCTTCTTCAAATTGGGCAATTTTTCCTTCCCGGACTATTTCTCGTTCTTTTTGTTATGTTACAAAGTTTTATCACTTTTGGTCCCTTTGATAAATAGTTGGAACCTAAATGAAACCTTACCTGATGATGATGAATGTATTACTAACTGTGGAAACTTAAAAGCACTGCAAAAAGGAAGGCAATAGGTATTGTTTTAGTGATTTTGTTTAAAAAATGGAAAATAATGCGACCGAGTGGCTCGGTACATTGTTACTCTCCGGTCTCCCTGACAGTTATCAACCGATGATTATTGCAATTGAGAGTTCAGCTTGGAAGCGTATTTACAACATGAAGGTGTCTGGGGCTGCATCAATGGAACCGATTGTGAAGTGATAATCTAAAAAAAATAATTTGGATCCCATCAACTACGAGTATGCACAAATTTAACAAAGCGCGAAGAAGCCCAAAGACGTGTGGGATAATCTCGCAAAAGCACTTGATGATAATGGATTAAAAAGAAAATTCGCTTTACTGAAGGAACTCATCACCACAACATTTATGTGAACCGTATTATGACATCTGTTTACAAACTAAGTAGCCTCGGTTTCAGCGTCGATGACAAGTGGCTGGGAATGTGCTTATGTAAGCACGTTACGTCTGTACCTCTTCCACATTATAATGCAGCATGTACGTCAACAGTTATTACAGTAGCTGAAGTGCTAAGTGCTTGTCTCCAAAAAACGCGATCCAGAAAAATCGTGATAACGTGAACCCTGATAAAGAAAATGTATCAAATATTTCATGTTGATCCATTTAAAAATCATTTAAGATATCCCATTTCTCCAACGGGAAAACCACTAAGAAAAATATTAATAAATTCCCTAGCGCTATATCATCAAAAGCTTGGAGAGATTTTCACAACTTAAAGGAAAAAGACTTAACGAGATAGACGAAAAAATAAGAGGAAAGCTGAAAGAGAACAAAAAAAATACGAACCGAAAACGAAAAGGCAGAAAATACTGTGTAGAAATGGCCAGCATTTAGGGTACTTCACTATTCCCACATCCATTAGAAACGAAACTCAAATAAAGAAAAATAAGACATAACGATACTCTTAAAAAAATCTACCTACGTATCATTGAACAAAGATTTTAACACTAAACCAAAAATATTATCAGATATTTTGATTAAACCTGGCGAAGATTATCGAAGATTGAAAAAGAAAATTAAACCGTTAAATACGTCAATTCTTCAAGAAATAGACTTAAACATACTTACCTGATAACGACAGTTTCTGGACTAATGTTTCAACAGATTGTGAAAATGTCATGCCAGCGAAGTTATTTCTGCTCTTGCTAAGCCAATTAACTTAGCACAATCAGATTCTGATAATGATTTAAAAAATTTTGATTGAAAACTTTATAAGTATGTTAATTTTTAATTGATTTATAATTTAATATTGCCTTGAGGATATACATTTGTTTGAGATTTAAGACATAGGGGGAAGATGATGTGGCTCGGTACATTGTTACTTTCCAGTCTCCCTGAGAGTATGTACATATAAAGCGCGAAGAATACCAAAGAAGTGTTGGTTAATCAGCAAAAGCATTTGATGATAATGGATTGACAAGAAAAGTCGCTTGACTAAAGGACCTCATCACTGTTAAAGTAGGTTGTACTCAAGACTATGGTAACTATTTATAAAAAGAACATGTGTGTCGATTTAAAAATATGTGACAGTTCTGGTGAGAAAATAACAGTCGTGTAAAAAACAACGGAGTGTGTACTTCATAATCTAAAAGTGATAACAGTGTTTATCTAAATAAAGGACTTTTAATGAACTCTTCTAAATTCTAGTGATAACATCAAACAACGTTCTTCCACAGCAACAATAAGGTCTATAAAACTTATTAGGTGATGGCGTGCAGCACGGATACCATCACTGGAAAATTTTCGATCCGTTCACTAGAAGGGAAAACAAATTGGAACACCTGGAAATTTAAAGTCACTTGCCTTTTACGCATGATACCGCATGCTTTAGAGGTAGTGGAGGGCTCGTTCCAAAAACCCATAGCACCAGTCGCCGGAGCGGGCGATGCTGACATTAGCGATTCATTTAAAGACCTTAATGTATGGACACCGTTCTTATTGCCTAAAGGCAAGAGAGCCTTACCGTGCAAATGGGTTCTTCGAGTAAAGAGAAATCCCGATGGCTCTATTGAGAAATATAAAGCCCGCCTGGTCGTAAAAGGATACAAGCAGTGGAGAGGATTGGATTACGATCAGACGTTTAGTCCTGTGGCTCGCCATGCGACAATAAGAGCTTTGTTGAGTGTTGCCGCGCAGGAGAACCTACACCTTGTAGAGTTTGATATGTGCACTGCGTTTCTTCACGGTAAACTTAAGGAGGAAATCTATGTTCAACAACCTGATGGCTATAGCGACGGAACATTAAATGTCTTAAAGCTTAAGCGAAGCCTATATGGATTGAAACAAGCTCCAAGGTGCTGGAACTCTTGCTTCGAAGAAATTTTAATAGACATGAACTTCAAGCAGTGCGATGCTGACAGTTGTCTCTATACGAAGAATTCCAATTATAAAAAGTTACTTATTACATTGTACGTCGATGATGGATTAGTAGCTGCTACGGATAAGAATTTGGCGGATACCTTCTTGAGCGATTTGAAAGAACGATTGCACATCACTACTAAGTCGGCATCGTATTATTTAGGCTTACAAATCTGCAGAGAAGAGGACGGATCCATCCTTATCCTCATCAGATCCTCATCAGTGGCCGACGCTAACAAATTTCCATGCAAAAGCGGCCACACAACATTTGTCGAGTCTATAAGATATTTGGATAGAGGTTTTGATAAAACGAATGCTAAACCCAAGAGGTACCTACCTACTGGATAAGTCTCCAATTAAAATGGAAAATAAAATACGTGGGTCGATATTTTGAAGGACACGAGAGAGTATTTATAATAATGAATCTGCAATCAAGTTGGCGCATGATCCTCCTAAGAAGCACGAAACACATTCATAACCGATTTTCCTTATAAGATAATGTGTGTTTGAGGGGAGAAGTAGTTGTTAAAAGATTGCGTCCAGAGATCAGGTGGCAGATTTTCTCAGGAAACCCCACGAAGCCCGCATAAATATAATCGAATGGTAGGTATAAATCTTTTCTGTCGGTTGGTTCAGCTGGTTGGTAGTGAGCAATGTCAGCTGTTCAAAGAAACCCATCGGATTGTTATTTTTTGATAGGTACAGTCAGCAACGAAAGTCGCTGAACATTCTGAATTTTTCAAATTGGTTATACTCTTTATTCTACAAACGTAGGTAAATCTTTATAAAACCAAACATTAGCAACATGTCTACATTTTGTTTCTATAAAGAAAAATTATGGATTTGAAGCAAAACAAAAGTGTGCAAGCTATTTGAAAAACTGAGAATGTTCAGCGACTTTCGTTGCTGACCGTACCTACCTAGTCAGCGACATAATCGAACTTATGTGCAGTGAAGTCGTTGTGATTAAAGCGCCTATAAACGGCCCTAATATCAGGGGCAATACCAGGAGAGTGGTGGTGGGGGTGATATCGATCAAGATGCCACCGACGCTACCAAAACATTAATAGGCTTCATTGTGTGCATAATTCTGGCACGACCAAGCAGAAACGGAAAAGGAAGATCGGGGTTAACAACTGGTTGATGAAACGTTTTTATCGTTCATATACGACAACTCTGAAGTGATCAATAACTTTCGTCCAGGCCTCTCGCTCCTTCTCCGTCGCCAGGTCTCCGCACGAAATAAAAATAAAAATAAAAACACCGCAAAAACGTCTTGCCGCCGCTACACTCGCAGGCAAACTATAAAGACAAAGTTACACATTGGTGTCTTAAGAGGAAAAGAGAACAAGGAACATTGAGATACAAGGTTTTCATCATGTTGAGTGGTACAAAAGGTGCCATCAAAGCAGCAGAAGGAAAGCTCAGGAAACCTACCATTGCAGAGGGAGCAGGTGATGCTGATAGTCGGTACAACTTAGTTGAGTTAATGGATAAGTTTAGGAATGCTGAAACTAGTGTTTTGCTCATACTCACCACCAATATGTCTGAAGAAAATGATGAAAATTAAGACGGCGAATAAAGTCTGGCATGAGTTACATATATTGTTTGATGGACAAACCGAGGATAGGGCATACAACCTTTGCATGGGAGGTCTTTAGATTAAAACTTAACAAAGAAGATGATGTATCTACTAATATGTCAAAGCTCAAGAACCTGTAGAGCAATCTATAGAGAACAAGTAGAGCGTTTTAACGGAACACTTTGGAAGTCAGTTCAGCAGTTATTGACCAAGTGTTACATTCCATAAGATCTTGGCTTTACTTATACACGCCGCACGAAAAAATATTTACGCATACAAGGCATACCTGGTTGACAAAAGCCTAACGAGTACTAGTGCGTAAATTTAACCGCACCAATAAATATTAACCAGTTGTTGAAGATTGAAGAGGTGTCTTTGCTCCAAGTAAATCCTGATTACTCTTATATTAGCCTTGCCAATAGGCGAGAATGACTGTCTCGAAACTCACGAACCGCCACTTAGCACCGTTGTACTACTAAAATATACAAACTATTCAAAAACAGAACACTAGGTGTAACGTTTAATGAATGTGAAATGAACAGTAATCTATCAATAACGTTCCAAGCGCTACTGAAAAATACTTAGTGAATAACAGTTAATTAATTGACTCTTAAATAAATCCCCAGTGTGGAATCAAAACAGTAAGTTCTTCCACGGCAATATTTTAAAACCTCATTAGTGAAACGTCTAAGACGCTCTGGATGAGATGGGAGAATCCGATGAAGCCGCAGTTTTCTATGATTCACGAAACCGGATATAGATGAAGAAGCTGAGCCGGCAGTTACGACAGTATCGCAACTCCAGAAGCTCCAGCCGAGATTCTACGAAGAACACTACTAGGGACCGGAGACCGCCGATCCACTACGGAGATTACATTCTCTAGCGAGGATAATTTGATGATCCAGGGCATATTCTCTTAGGAGGATTTAATAAAAATATTAAATTATTTGTATATGTATAATTTTACATGAAACCACGATAAAAAAACATTTAAGTTTAAATTTAAAACTGACTTATATGTGACAACTTTTACATTTGTTTACCTTCACAATGAAAACTAAAAACTAGAATAGATTAAAGCGCTATTTTGTTGAATTACTTGCACATTTCATTGATTTAGTCTAATGATGATTTATTAAAAAATGAAGCCATCATTTTTATTTTAAAAACAATACGAACTGTCTGAACCGGGAATCGAACCCGCAAAATGTGAAAAAAATCCTGTAATTTAACTGTACTCATTGTGTGTTCACAATTACAATGCGGCTGGCTGATTATAAAAAATAACGTGTTCCATTTTCAAACGTCTCTTCTTTTGTTTTAGTGAATCTCATTTTCAGTTTGGCGTATCAAAATTATGTTGATTTAATAGAATCATACTTTCTGAATCACAAAAATATATCGTTATCTTCGCAGTGGTACCGCCAGAGATATCCAGATAGATTAGCACCATCTCGATTGGTTTTGGAAAGGTTGGTGGATAATTTGACAATTTAGGACGTCTTGATCGTCGCTTATCGCAGCCACAGCATAAATGATAAACGTTAATGATGATGAACTAGACATTTTGATTTATTTTGAGGCAAACCCTAACAGTTCAGTGAGGTAAGCTTTCAATTCCAGACTTTCAATTTTCAAAAACCAAAATACACCGTGAAAACTCAAATTCAAGAGTTATGTTGAAGGACGCTAAGTAAAAAAATTACGCCCGGCCCGGGTGATGCCGAAAGAAGACGTATTTTCTGCCACGAAATGGAGAGGCTCATCCAAGAGGATCAAATTTTCTGAATAAAATTTTTTGGTCACATGAGTCAAACTACAGTAACAACAGTATATACAACCAGCGTAATAACCGTTTTTGGTCCAGACAGAATTGCTTAAATCCGGTAGTATATTTCAGCATGATTTTCTTTGCATTTGGATGTTTCATGATAGGTACATAATATCCAGGGCGTCCCACATCGAGGGAAATAACATTTTACTGAATGAAGACTTTAATTTTATTCGGGTTCGTAAGGGATTCTGTCAGGACCAAAAACGGTTATTACTCTGTTTGTATATAGGTACTGTTGTTACTGTAGTTTGACTCAATGTTATTCAGAAAATTTTGATGCTCTTGGATGAGCCTCTGATTTACTCCGACTAACTCTAATTTTATATCCTCCATCTGCATACAATTATCTGAGGATTCAATTTGACACATGTTTGCCTCTTACCAAAACTTTAGGCAAATGGTATCGCAACGTCGATGTCACTCCAGGTTTTATTGAGGGAGCGTTCACATTATTAAAATTTAAAGCTGCTAAAGGCGATATTATTTGCGCACTGATGGCCGATGAAATAGCCATACGCCAACAAAGTATATGGGACCAAAACTATATAGAACCACAATTATGTTGATATGGGCAGTGGTACAAGTGTCACTTCTGTATCAGCATCAGAAGCATATGCGCTCCTGTTGGTGTGCTTAAGTGAGCACTGGAAACTCCCTTTAGGGTGCTTTGTTGGATAAAATAAACTACATGCTCAAATGACGATGTGGATGTTTTCCTTAATCCTATTCATATGTGTAAATTGATCAGAAATCACTTCGAAAGTATTATTTTTCTAGATGACGAAGAAAATGAAATTAATTGGAGTTTTGTAGAAACATTGCAAAAATTAGTAAAAAGTGTCAGAAAAACACCAAGAAGGTGTCCATTTAGCCAATAAAATAACAAAACGTCATTTAGAGTTTCGTAAGAGGAGAAGATCTTTATTTGACGGAATTCGAAAGCTGGGAAACAACTGAATAGTTCATTTTATTATGGAATAATTTATTTCAAACCTTCCTATTGGATACTTACAGCTTTATCACGGTGCATATACTTCAAAAAAGAAAAAAAATAATGCCTCGTTTATGAAAGACAAGGATATCCCACTAATTCGTTAAGAATTTATAATTTGCTATTTTATCAATTTATTGTTTTATAGTAGGGGAGCTACATCAGCATTTATTGCGAACGAGATATATTGCGTGCTTATGGAGAAATGCACATAACAAAACTATCGGTAACATGTCACCATCAGATTACGGGTGGACAAATGTAAATGGGAAATACGAAATGACTTGGTTCGCTGGCAATAAATTACCTGATGCATACGAAGATGTCATAACACCATTAATTCTTGACGAAACTCCAGAATTAGGTATATATCTTATTAATAATGTAATCACACGCTTTTCATGAAATCAATAAAATATTGTTAACCTCTCTTATGATTTTTAATTATAGATACGGGAACTGCTGGAGATGTAGAAGATCCTATGGAACACGATAATTCTTCGGATGAAGACGAAGATTAAAAATGTTTTTTTTTATTACTAATAAAATTAAATCTTTAGATAAAGTGAAATGCCTACAAATTCAAACCTTCCTATTGGATACAGCTACAACTCGTCGCATATCCTTATTTTTTTAAAAGATAGCCCCCTTTTTGTAAGGTAAGGATATCCCACTAATTCTTTAACAATGTATTGAAGACGAAGATAAAAAAAAAATAAAAAATAATCAAGTTATATTTCTTTATATGAAGTTCAAAATAAATAGGTAATATTTGTAAATAGAGGGTAGATTTTTGAGACGGGGCAGTAATAGTACATTACTGCTGCGGTCTCTAATGAGTGTGTTGTTGACCGCGTTGTTGATGGGCGAAAGCGCAGCGCAGCGCAGCTCCAGGCCTCCACAGCGCGGTCAGCGTTGCAACCCTTGATGGACAAGCTAAAATAAAGGCCGAGACCAAAGGTCGAGGCCTTTATAGCGCGGCCAGCAAGGGTAGCTATGATGACCAAGCTTGGAGGCCGTGAGCGTAGCGAAGCTTAGCTTGAGGCTAGTATAGCGTGGACAGCAGTACACTCATTAGAGACCAAGGCTTGTACAGTGCTTTACTCAAAAATGCGACTATAAGTTTAAACATAACTAGCTAAGTAGGTATAAAAATTAATACAATTATATTTATATTTTTACGAACTATATCTATAGTTGTGTATTTTCTCTGTTTACGTTTCCATGGCAACGGCACGACCTACTCGTTTTAACCGTCAATAAACGAACCATAAACATACCTGTTTGTTACGTTTCCATGGCAACGGTCAAATAACAGCAATATAATGACGATAATACGGGGTAATAATACATTGTATGTCATGTAGCTCTTGCAGTACGACAAATCCGATTTTGCTCGAAGAAGGTTTGTGAAATAATGACAACATTATAAACTTTTTTGAGTAAAGTACCTTAACCGTTATAGTTAGAGGAGAACGTTCGTAGGAGGCCTTCACTAACTTTTTGAGATATTCTGAACTGCATTCACAGATTTTGGAAAAAATGTACAGTCAGCGAGAAAAATGTTAAAATACAAAAAAAAAAATAAAAAAAAACCCATCGATCCTATTTCATGTAGGGATTAAAATACTCTATTGGACCATTTAAGGTGTGAGTACTAGAAATGACAGAAATCGCCAAAAACTGTTCCCATACATTTCGGTAAGGAGTCAAACTTCTACTTTTGCCAAACTTTTTGTACTGGGTGGGTGGGTGTAAGATACTGGCCGAAAAAAAAAAATTCAAACAGCGAATTCGATTTCAACATTTCGTGATCATTCTTATGTTTGTGCTAATTGCTAGAACTTCATGTTAAAAAAAAATGTCTTCAAATCGTGAGCGCTTAGACTAACTTGAAGCGTATTTTATAACTCGTAAAAACCCTGAAGCTGCTTTGGTTTGGTACGCAAATAACTATCAACTGCGACACGTACCCACGAGAAAAGTCTATTTGAACCTTATAAAGAATCTGGAGGTAAATGGTACATTCATAAAGAAGTTAGTGCGGCAGCCTCGTGTACTGGACATAAACACGGAGATTGCTATTTTAACCTATGTGGAAGCTTATCCAGAGATTTCGTCCAGATGTGTCGCTCTTGAAGTGGGCGTATCCCCCTCACTTGTATTAAAGACATGGCAAAAATACGGTTATAAATGCTATCGACAGGGTCGGATAGTTCAAGCATTACATCCAGGCGACAATGTTCGAAGAATGACCTTTTGCAGATGGCTGAGAGGAAAAATAAGTAGAGATCATGAATTTCTAAAGTATATACTATGGTCTGACGAAACCAATTTTTCAAATAACGGTATATACAACCGACGAAATCACCACTATTGGTCTCGAGAAAATCCTCTCAGAGTTCGGGAAAGCCGTAATCAGGTTCGCTTCTCTTTTAACTGTTGGTGTGGTGTAATGTCGAGCCGAGTCGTAATAATAATGGAGAAATGCACATAATAAAACTTTCGGTAACATGTCACCAACAGATTACGGGTGGACAAATGTAAATGGGAAATATGAAATGACTTGGTTCGCTGGCAATCAATTACCTGATGCATACGAAAATGCTGTCATAACAACATTAATTCTTGGCGAAACTCCAGCATTGGTCTTTGACAAAAATTAACGAAGCGTGGGCCAAATGTGTTATGAAATCACAACGGATAGACCGATTTCGATGATTTAAAAACTATATTGATAAAAAGGCTAAGTTTTAATTATAGTGTTGGTTATGAGTTGATTTGTTGACCTATTATTGATCCTCATTGCAGCAGATATAGAAGATCCTATGGAACATGACAATTCTTCGGATGAAGATTAAATATTTTTTTTTATATGAAGTTCAGAATAAATAGGTAATATTTGTAAATACACTTACCGCCACGAAATCTAGGACAAGCTCAAAATTTACAATAAAAAATAATGACTTTCACATTGACTTTATATTTATAAGTTTAGATAAAGTCAATTCTTTTTTCAATTTCAAAATGAAATTGAGAAATTATGGATGGTTACTAAATTCTAAATTTGAATTTTCGTCGATAATCTTTTTACGCGGTAAAGATTCATTAGAGAATTTAGTACATTCCTAAATTTCCGTCCAAGTTTAAAAAAAATATGAAAATAATATCGTTAAAACAGTGTTTTAGAATTCGAAAAGAACAAAAAAATGCCTGTAAGTCCGCATCAAGTAGCTCAAGCGGTGGCGTTACTCAACAAGGGTTAACCATACGAGAAATTGTTACCATGCTGAACGTACCAAAATCCACGCTTCATTATGCCCTTAACCAGGAGGTACCAGGAGACTCATCGCTACACTCGAAGACCGGGAAGTGGTGGTCTAAGGTGCACATCAACTCGGGATGACCGGTTTATTACATTGGAAGTTCTGCGAAATCGCTTCTTAACGGCAACTGAGTTAAGGCAGCGGCTCCAATTCACAAGAGGTGCCAATGTCACATGTTCACTCACATGAGTGAACGGACCATTCGAAGAAGGATGGAGGAACGAGACTTACACGCTCGCAGACCAGCACGAGGACCGAAACTCGACAAGTAGCCCGCCTTAGATTCGCCCAAGAACATGTCCATTGGACACATGATGATTGGAGCAGAGTTATGTTCTCAGACGAGTGTCGAATCGCATTGCTAGCTTCAGATGGACGTATACGTGTGTATAGAAGACAGGGAGAACGATTCCTTCCCATAACCACAACTGGAACTGATGCTATGCAACACCGAAATATTATTATTAGTAGTAAGCTAAATATATGTGCTGATAACTCTGCCCGCTCTCTTCTCCACCTACAACCACGAATACAAGACGTGCTGCTGTTATAAGCCTTTTATTTATATTTGCGAGTTATCCAGCCCTGTGGGTAAGACACCACAACAAACAACAACTTGTCGCCGCCACGACGGGCGACAATCATGATAACCTTCAGTATGCTAATCAGCACCACCCCACCACGCAAATCGGCAGATTAATATATTTTATATTTCATATCAGAGACATGTTGGAGCCTGAAAAATATCAATATCTGACACGCTTGAGTATTTCCATGTCATTGGTTTGTTTTGGGTAGTACTTAAACGCAAATCAAAAAATTACTTATTGCACAGCAATATATTTCTGGCGTATTACAAAAACTATGTGACATAGATTGTAATTCAGCGTAGTTAATGTATTATTCGTAACCATAGATGTATACCTACGTGTTCGTAACATACCTACGAAGTTGCCAGACGGTGCAAAAGCCACGCTCATCACCCATGCCGAGCGCAGGGGTATGACTTGTACTTTGTTTCCGCTCCAAGTGTCCCAGATAATCAGCTTCCCGTCCAGCGAGCCGGTGACGCAGTGCCTGCCAATGACAATCCCCCCGCTTTACACAAATACAGGATTTATTCTGAATGTCTATTGCGTTATGAGTTTAAGACAGTTCTGCTCTGACAAATTCAATGGCTATATTCATGAAGGCGAAGTTATTATTAATCAGGGTTTTTTTTGAGCGCCTATGTTACTTGTACAGCAATGAGTGCCCGATAAATTTACTTTATAGTAACCTCGAATGACCGAATTATCCAAATTCCTACATTATAATAAAATTATGTTAATAATTATAATGGTATCGGTACAGAAGTTTTAACATTGTGTACTTTTAATTAAACAGGTGTGGATATTGGTTCCTTCACATATTATATCGGGTGAAAATTTCTTTATAAACAACATTTTGCAGACTTATTGGTACACGTAAACTTCATGAGTGTTATGATATCTACCTACTTTTACCGGTTGAATAAATAAGACGTTTCAAGCGAGGAATCATACAATACTTTTATTCATACCGGACTCAGGTCTCGTAGAAGCTACATTCACAATATTTTAAGGGTAAGTTCGATCGCATATTTATTAATAGTCGCATGGCTGCTTATTTTAATATTGTAAGTACTGCAAGCAATTTGCATACCTGGAATCCCCGCTGTAGTGTACAGAGTTCACCTTATTGATGTGACCTTTCAATGTTTTCTTGGTAACGAATCGTATCTTGGGTACATCCCCGAGGTCTCCACATTTTTCCGCTAGTTTCGCATCGGCACCCTTTTCTTGTTCGGCCTGCGGATAGTGAACAGTGTGCAGTACTTGTGTAGTGAAATCCAGCCCACAATAAAAGTGCCTACCACAGTGAATTTACAGCTGGACGAAAATATTGTAATACGTAGGTATTTTTTCCAAGATTTCAACAATACAGTAGATAAAGTATGAATGTTATTTTAATTTGGTCTAGCGATTAGGTAATTTGTTTTAAGCTTGGTCGTAAATTACACATTACAGCACAAACATCCGTACCTTTACTTTGGCGATCAAGTCCGTTAGTTCTTTTTTGAGTTCTGTCGTTTCCGGATCCTCCTTGGGCATGGCTCGTGCTGGCCTAACTGCTGCTACAGCGAGAGTTTACCTCGATGGCTCGAGCGACTGTTATGAGCCGTGTGCAGCAGCGAGCTGATATTTTTAATCGCATTTACACAAATTGGATTTCAGTTTACCGCTGAAGCTTTACATGTGCCAGTAGCGTGCTGCATACCATTTTCTATGTCTTTACTAATCATCAGAGCAATACATTTTGATACAGAATTTTTTTATTTTCTATTATCGAATCATTTTGCATGTTGAAGAAGGTATGTCTTTTGTCCAACACAATGCAGTGCATTATGCTTTATCTTAGCCAAAACTATTACGGTGGCAGAGCCGAGCCAAGCACAAGAGCCAATTACTGCATCTCATATACGAGCTGGCTAGTACCACTCTCTCACAGAAGATCGGCGTAAAGTAGCTATTTTAGTTGCGTTACGTACAATAAGAGAGAGAGCTAGAAGCCCAACATCCACCTCTCCCTTTCCATCCCTCTGTCCCACTTCCCTTCAGGTCGGCAACGTGCGAGCGATGCCTTTACGGTAACAGTTTTACACCGAGCGGGCCGTTTGCTTATCACCTTAAAAAACTCAGAGAAGTAGACTACCATGTGTGTTTCCAACAACCGTGTCACCATGGATATTAAACTAAAATTGGAAAATAATCTGTAACAAAGGCGTTTGCCTCCGTAATCAAACTGTTAATGAGACTTGATTTAGATAGTGTGTGTAGTAGTCATTAAACATAAGGCGTGTTTTAGAACAATTACTTTCCCTGCATCTAAATTCAAATTATTTGAACACTTCGAAAGTTGAATTTTACTTCATTTTAACTATACCTACTATCGCTCCCTAATTTTATAACGTGTTCATAATAATCTTATTTTTAACCCGGGTTTGGGATATGAGTTGTAAGTAGGTAGATAATAATATAATAGATACGAGTTCATCGCTGAAATTTCCAGAATACTTGTTTGCAACGAGC
The DNA here is from genome assembly GCA_947859195.1 of Drymonia ruficornis. NCBI lineage: Eukaryota > Metazoa > Arthropoda > Insecta > Lepidoptera > Notodontidae > Drymonia > Drymonia ruficornis. Next base: position 8,019,910 of record OX401907.1, read on the forward strand.
TGTTTTGTCACCGTCAATGAATTAAGCGGTGTCTTCACTCGCGCGGCTAGATCCATGGAGCCTCTATTTAATCTGTTAACTGTATCAATTTAAATAGGATCAAGCCAACCGAGACCGACGCCCCAGAAACGATCACTTTCACTTATCGTTTCAATTCTTTTTGGACAATTCATATCGAGATGTTGACTGTTGCTATCTACTAATGAAAAACTCAGATTTCGGCTTGCACAGACAGACGATGCACTTCAGGAAATGACCAATATTAGTGCTCTTGGAATCCACAAAGAAGTTCTATTGTTATTTACTACATTTAAAAGATGTGCAATTTTTTGCAATTAATTTTAACACCTCCATAATAATGTCAAGCCTTTGTAAGATATTATCGTTGTTCGTACTGATATAACTCGTGTTTATTACGTGTGTAACTTTTTTGAAATAACACCGGTTCGGTGACATAAATATAGGTGGAGTCACATAAAATAAGAAGATTATATTAGAATATTTTGAGATTTAATTTTGCAGGTGTATGTTACATACACAAGTAATTTAAGGTAAATGGAGGAATCGTGTAGTAGGTAAAAATTGCTTAAATATAGGCAGTACCTAGCTTAGCTACCGGAGAAGTTATTGTATTTTCCGTTGTATTTTTTAAGTAGCTACAGATTGTTGTTTTGTGAACTTTGACACTACAAAATGACTCGCTTGATATAGTTATCATGACGGAGGAGACGGTAGGTATGTATCTCAGTATGTACGTACAACGTACGTACGTATGTACGTGACCACTGATAGCATCATAAGTATATCACTTGTATCTTCATTATTTACTATTTTGTTCTGAAATCGCAAGTGGTACGTTTAACGGATTGAACTCGTATTGTGCTAGTAGTTACTACTACTACCCACAGCTACAGCAGGTAGAATAACCGACAAGCAGGTAGGTGCTGTGGAAACCTTTGTTATGGTCCAAACGATAGGTTCGCTAACGGTCTACAATTTACTGTTACGACGTTTTCTTTTTACCCCGTCCGACGCTTTCATTTCACGGTATGATAACTTTTTCTGAAAGCAATAAAAATAGAGAATAGCTCTCACCTTTTCTGTTGTAATCAATTTGATAGATCGTATCGGCGGTGCGACTGCAGTCTGTCGCCGGGAGCTTTGGAGAAAACATGGTTCTCAGGCACCGGTGCTTCCCCTTCAAGTCTCGCTCGGCGCTGCTTGTGCTGGCAGCCCTCGTATCGGCCACTGTCTCTCAAGATTTCTGCACGATAGACTCCAAGGAAGAAGGCTGCGCGAAGCAATTCCTTTATAAAAAAGGTGACACTTTCCGTATATTTATGGCACCATTTCTTTGACTTAGTATTATACTAGCACAGCATTAATACCTACCTAAGCATATAAGTGTAATTAGCTATGCGATTTAAGTGGGTAGGTACTTACTTACCTAGTTTGTAGTTATGTAAGGTGGTTATAGTAAGTAAATACCTATTTACCTTACCGATGTTAGTTAAGGCTATGTTATGTAATCTTAGCTATCATAAAACAATTCAATGGTTTTTGCAAGTAGATAGGTAGGTACCTGGTACCTAGGTATTTCTTTCTGCCCTGAGATAGATACTTAAACACAAAGCAGATAAGGCTAACAGGAAATTTAGTTGTTCAAATTCCTTACAATTACCATAGATGTAAGCCTAGAGCTTATTACATTTAGTGACTAAATTTAGGAAGGTGTAATAACCCTATGTCATGGACTTCATAATGTTTCTCGTCTAACCTAACAGCCTGTATAAGTCAATCTATTTTTTAAAGTTATGTTACCTACCTACTTATTTGTTACAACCGCACACAATTTTATAATATTTGATTCCTTTCAAGACAAAGTTAGTAAATATGACAAAACGTGTCTAACGGGAAGAGTATATTTAAAAAAAGTTTTTTTACCATTCTATGCCCCATACTCATGCGAACTCCCAAGTACCTACCTATTATTTTGGACTTTTGAGACACCTGTACAAAACACTGTAGGTAGGTAGACGCCTACTTCAGGTTCAATCAATGACCCAGTTTTTACATGGATAAATTGATTAGTATTTCTATTGCCATGCAAACTGACTATACTAATTTTATTCATAAATATAACTATAAGTCTTAATTAAGTTGAAACAAAATCAATGCAATAAGAAAAAACCAAGCAACGATAACGAAACGTAGGCTTTTTGGGGGGAAGTGGAAAAGGTTGTTGTCATTTTTGTTTTAATTTCCAAAACTTGTGTTTCATTGTATTATAATGTGTAATGTTGGTGGAATATTAACCATTATATGTTCATAAATGTGCGTGAGTGTGGGCAATTAGAACAAAAGTGGTAAAACATGATTTTCTGGTTCCTCCAAAAAGTCTAGTAATTTGTCAGTAAAGTATCCGCCACTTTACTGATAGGGTTTGGGGGGGGGGGGGTATTTGAGGCCTAGCCAAAGGTCTGTCCTGTGCTTGACGCAGCAAAAAAATTTTATATTATTTTTACTTGACACTGGCATATGCGAAAAGCGACGCCAAAACGAACAAAAAAAAAAAAACTAAACGTAGGTAAAAATATAAACGTCAACGTGAATGACGGGCTGTCAGTGTGAGAGCAATAGTGTGGGGCGGTGTACAGCAGGTCTATCGAAATTTATTTATCGAATTTCATGTCATTTGAATATGTATTTTTGGTAATAAATTTCAATGATAGTGAAATAAATATATCAAGCGTTTACCAGAATAGGGATTATTAAATATAAATTCAATATTTAATTCTCTCATCTAAAAATATAATCTAAAATTACATTTTTCATTACTTAAAAAATGTACCTTTAAATTTGTTTTAGTTAAAAATACGATATTGTGTCTTTTCATACTATGTCCTCGTCGTTGGCAGAATCCCTGATCCGTGGACGCCAAATTAGAAATAACATCTTTTCATTCCATAAACATATTTTATAGGACTAAAAGATTTACTAAAAATCTACTTTGTCAAAAAATAAAATTTCCAGTTGTCAATTTACTCAATCCATCTTATTATGAATAAATTAGGGAGAACCTAGATGGCGACTCGGCTACCTACATACATACATATACTCACGCCTGTATCCTTAGGGGGTAGGCAGAAACTAATGATTGCCAGATGCTACGATTTTGACACACCTCTTTTGCTTCATCCACATTCATACATCTTCTCATGCACTGCCGTCGGTTGAGGGTGCTACGGACTTGACCTTTCTGGAAGAGACCATTAATCTACCATCCATTTATTAATGTATCTATCAATTAACTATCAGCTACCTACCTACCCACTATACTTTGAAGCAACTGACAGCATCTAGGATTATTGGCACCAGATGGCGCAATATACACACTTAGAGCTACATTGAGACTTGACAGTTCTAATAAAAGTCTCCCTTTCTCTGTCGTCGACCTCGTGATAATTTGTTATTATTGTAGACAAAAGTGCAGATAAGAAGAAATAACGTCAGCCCGCAAACATCTGGTGATACCTATCTATCTATGTCGGCATGGCAGAACATGCATCATGACTCAATACAAACAAATAATTTCTAGTTCTCAGTTTCTAGGTTTTTATGTCATTGAATTTGTTCAATATGTGAATCGGAGGAATCATATCGATATTTGACGATACAAGTGCATCATCCCTAGCCGGTCACGAAAACCATGTGTTGTTTGTTTGATTTTGTTTGACGCCAGGCAAGAGGGAGGGGTGGGGTAGTGTAGCGTTAAAAACTATTTCAATCAAGCTTTGTTATTTTATGATTGTGTGATGAATGATGTATGTACCTATATTAAGTTAAAGAGTTCATTCGTTGAGGCGCCAGCCGCTGCACTAGTAACACGTGACACAATAATAATTGATGTTTCATAGAACAAAACCATGCACTTCGGAGCGGTGATCTCATAAGTACCTACAACACAGATTTTGTCATGATCGGGTGACGGTACGGGATACGAGGGGACGAGCGCATATACGTACAGCCAGTTGTACTTATGATTATTTATCATAAAAGTTCCAACGTATACAGCTGCATTCAGTACGCGAGCTTATCGTGTCGGCTCGGAAGCGGGAACGGGAACACGTATATCTATATAGAACGAGCGAACCTATAGGAGAGTTTTAGCCACGTTTTGTGTTACGAGCTCAGTTTACGGCCGCACCGCAGGAAGTCCAGTGAACCCCGTTGTGGTCATGGACCGATTTGGAAATTTATCAATGTTGCTGCAAGTGTTAGGTTTTCTACTAATTACTAGTCAAATCAATGGATTTGGTGAGTATTTAATTGTAAGACTAGCGAATTGAAACTGACCTGTTTATCTATATTACCTATACTTACCTATTCTTGTATTTACTATGTTCCTATGCTGGCATCTATGGCATGATGTAAAAATACTTCTGTTTAAGTTAGCCTATATACTTACTACCTATCTACTTGCTATTTATACATACTTACCTAATGTTACAATTACGATATTTTATGCTTTGCATATGTATATTGAACTGCTAATCTGCACTGCAAATTAATATTTAAGAATATTCAAGAATATGATATCCTGTAGCTCAACATCTATACCTACATAATTTGAGAACCCAACATGATATCTGCTTATTCCAGAATATTCTGCTGGCATACATTTATATCTGTAATGAATGTCTAGGTATTTCAATGATAATAAATATCCTGGGACATTCTTTTACACACGGCTACCTGATCCCAAACTAAGCTGAGCTTGTACTATGGAAACCAGATAACTGATATTACTATATACTACTTAAATCTCTCTTCTTTTTTAAAAGTAAAATCTGTGTCCAACTTTGAACAAACTTGTTTTTAGAAATATACCTACTGAATATAATAAAAAAAATATTAGCCCTTTCAACATACTAATACTAAGTACTGGCCTTCCCCAATGAGAGGGGGATTCAGGCCATAATCCACCACGCTGACTAAGTGCGAGTTAGTGGATTTCACATGTCTTTCAAAAACTTGTTAGATTATCTAAGACATGCAGGTTTCCTCAAAATGTACAGAATAAAATTCACAATAAAAATAATATTTCGTTTTAGAGGATGTGAAGGTGTTGACTGTTGCCACTGAAGAAAACCATGGCTTGGAGAGGTTCTTGAGATCGGCCAAAGTATATAATATTGATGTAGAGGTGCTGGGCAAGGGCCAAAAATGGACCGGAGGGGACATGAAATACCCCGGCGGAGGCCAGAAAATAAACTTAATTAAACAGAAGTTGGAGAAAATGATGAAATCTGAAGACAAGGAAAAAATTATAATATTTACAGACAGGTTTGTGAAACATCTTTTTCTGGATCTGAGATATAAATACCTAATAGTGATAATTTTTAAATGAAAGTTTATTTGTTTTAGCTATGATGTGTTATTCCTGTCAGGATTAGATGAGATAGTTAAGAAATTCAAGGCATTCCCCAAAACCCGAGTATTATTCTCCGCTGAACAATTCTGCTGGCCGGACACTAAGCTGGCAGTCAAATATCCTAAGGTTGAAGTTGTTAACCCATATCTGAACTCGGGAGGATTTATAGGTAGGTCTTAAATTTAATAATTTTGTTGGTAACATTTGGCTAAACAACAGAATAGGTATTATACCAGCACCTAAATTGTTAATACAAATCATCAAACTAGATCACTACTTTGAATTCTGTAATTCATTTTTACTCCAAATATTCAATTTGAAATAGATTAATATACATATACACCCAGACTCAGGACATACAGACATGTACATGCACACAAATGCATGTCCCGGGTAGGAATCGAACCTACGACCTGCAGCGTGAAAGGCGCCATCACGCCGACATCGCTAACGGGCCCGTCAAATATATACCTACTATGTTACGCTCAAGGATCAAAAACAGCCAGTGAGCGAAAAACCAGCGAAGCAGATGAGCGTCAGAGCTCTTCATAAATTGAATCGTGACCGCATCAAATCAATCAGGGCCCCGAGTCTTCTAACAATTAACCATTGCGTAACCATTCGACTCTAATATTATCTTCGAGAATTCTTCATTGTCAATCGTAAATTCTTGGCGGTCGGCATCTTGTCGGCCGGCCTGCTAACAGATGGCCAACAACATAAAAACCGTCAAGAATGTACGATTTATAATAGAGATGGGTCAAAACTCTACTCCAGTTAATTAACCGGGTTAACTCGGTTTACAGTAACGGCAAGACAACCCAAGTTAAACTAACTATGCGTATCGGTCGCCGCTATGGGTAACGGCCGGGTCGGTAGTAGACAATATAATCTTCAAAACGTTGACTTATGTATTTTGTGTGAGTGAGTAAAAACGTTATTAACCCAACATCCATTAAATTAAAATCGATTCACCATCCGCAAAAGCTTTACATTTTTCCTACCAATATCACCAACTCGATTTGGATTACTCGGTTTACACGTATTTGCAACTCGATTAATTCGGTTTGGCGAAAACCATCGCTATTATAAAGAGGAATTCACTAAGATAATATTAGAGGCCAGTGCACAGAGTACTATAATATATTGTGAAGTGGTTAAATGCTAGCAGACTTGAGACCCGGAACAAGTTTTAGTAGGCGTTCTGGCGGATATAATAAGTGCCACGACACGTCGTAAAGCTAATAAAGCGTTGAGGCTGATTATGGTATTTGAACCTAACATAGTAAATAATCCAAAGAATTATAAGTTACAGGTTCCTCAATGTATAAAGCATTGACATTAGTAGAAACAATAAGTGTTTTAGTAAAACATCATAACAATATACCACATTGTTATATTGCTGCTATTTCAATAAGCATTTACAAAAATATTTACATGTGTCACAATGGAAATATTCACTGACAACCATTTAATGCACAGGTTTTGAATGTTAGTTATTCAACGTTAAGGGTGATTTGTTTCACTCCAAAGAGAATGTTGACAGCCTCGTTTATAGATAGATATTAATTCTAAATTGATGTCTGGAGACATTTAATTTATTTACAATCATGTATCAATTCTGTCAGGGTACCTGCCTGAGATTTACAAAATGGTCACACACAAGACAGTTAGTGACAAGGAAGATGACCAGCTGTATTACACACGGATTTACTTAGACGAAAACCTAAGGCAAACACTCAAAATCTCACTGGATCATAATGCTGCAATATTCCAAAATCTTAATGGTGCTTTATGTAAGTAGTATCTATTGTCATACCAATTGAATGCACTGTATTAATTATTATACCAACGACAGTCGCATTCATATCGATTGCTCACTTATTGGGTTGTTATTTTCAGCTGATGTTCAATTAAAGACTAACACTACAGAGACTTGGCCGTATATTGAAAATGTTGTTACTAAAGAGCGACCTCTTATCGTCCACGGTAACGGGCCATCCAAATTAACATTGAACAATTTTGGAAATTATTTAGCGAAGGCTTGGTCAGCACAAGAGGGATGTGCTATGTGTGCTGAAAAAAAGATCGAGTTGAAGGTAAACCTAGAAAACGAAATAATTTTTATTTGTTTTTATTATTAGCCATTAGCAGGTTATATCCAGTCGAATGAGTTTTGGTCCCTCTATCTCCACTTGTTTTTTAACATTGTAAACAGACGATACATGTTTCGTGTTGTTGCAGAAAAGTTAAACTCTTTTTTAACGGGAGTTTAGGCTAATATGCCTTTTTAATAGCACCGGATAAGTCTCCTCGATGCCAAAGCCATGTAAATCTGACATTTGGGTGAACCATGTTGCGTCTGTGATTGTTTTGGAACCGTTGTAGTCTTCCGTGTTAAAGTTTTTTGCCGAAACAAAGTAAATTTAAATGTCTTATTATTTTATATTTTGCATTCAGGATGACGAGTTGCCTACCGTGATGATGGCGGTATTCATTGAACAAGCTACACCATTCCTGGAAGAATTTTTGGATCAAATATTGACGACTGATTACCCTAAAGATAAAATCCACCTTTTACTGAGGAACAATGTAGAGTACCACGAAAGTGAAGTCGATGCATTCTTCCAAACAAATTCTAGACAGTACGCGACCGCAAAGCGTATTAAGCCGAGTGATTTCATTAGCGAGTCTGAAGCACGCAACATTGCCAAGTGAGATTTTATTGACATACTTTATTCCCGTTGGTCACTGCGGACCTAATACGGTCCTTATGCATTAGTGCTAATGAATTGCATTGCAATTCATTATTCCAATTTTCTGAGGAATCCTTAGCAATTCCCCGAAATTTCTGTAGAATAGTGACACATTTTATGCCATTCGTGACAGTTTCACGGAAATTTAGGGGATTCTGCTGGAGGTTTGGAAAAATGAATTGCTTTAGCAGAATTGCCGCAATTCATCTTTGTGACGGTATTAACCCCACTGTAATACTAGATTGACAGAATCCCTTTCTAGTTAAACACTGTGTTCAAAAACTGTTTACTGTTTTGAAGCCTATGTTCACTTAACTATTGGAATTTCCTACAAGAACTATAACTTGATGGATAGTATCCAGTAGTAGGATTAGTAAATACTGTAAGGTCTAAATAACCTAGCTCATAATGGTTTATACTTTCAGGGATCGTTGTGCGAATAGTGCGTGCGACTATTTATTCGCCATGGACAGTTTGTCTCGTCTGGAGGGGAGCACACTGCGTCATTTGGTGTCCTCTGGCTTCGACGTGGTAGCCCCGATGCTAGTGCGACCGGGGCAGGCGTGGTCCAACTTTTGGGGCGCGATCAACTCGGCCGGCTACTACGCACGCTCGGCCGATTACATGGACCTTGTGTATCGGGTCAACAGGTAATTTAACTATGATATGAACATGCGATGATAACTGAATTTCATTGCTCTTGCTAATGAATGTGAGTTCGTTTGTAGATTTAATTAATCACAGCGTAAATAAGTTTAACGGAGGATCATGCTAATTCAGGCAGCAACGAAATAGTTAAAATGAAGCTCCGATAGTTGAACAGACAATAGAACTCAATAAAGACATTTATTCAATAAAGTACATTTTTATGCTTAGACACATTAAAAAATTCAAGGTATTAAAAATATAAAATATGCAATACACAATCTTATTCTAACATTTGTTTGCTTAAAAATCTTGATACTTTGATATCAGAATCCACTTAAAGGGCCTTATTCAATAGTCGAAATTCTTCTATATCTATGGTTTTATCATTCGGATATTAAGGGCCATGGCGTGACCTCCGTTCTAACGTGGTTAAAGACATCACGTAGCTTTGGTACATTTCTAGAACGAGAAATTTCGAGTTTGCAAGTTGTGAAGTCTGAGTAGTACAGGTGGTTCGAAGAGTTCGAAGTGTCAGTCGAACGCGATGGAGAAGTCGGTCTTGAATGAGCGCCGGTCGATCGAGTACATGTTGTCGGCCGTGCATTCGTACACGCCGGCGTCCATCTGCGTCGCCGGGTCTATCTCAATCTTGGACTTGACTCGATCGTCGCCGATTGGCCACTCGTGGATCTAAACAATTGGAATCAGTTAATAATAAATAACCGGCAGCGTCTCGGTCTCGCGATGACCTTTACAGATCGTTGCAAAGCAAATAAAAAAAAAATTAAAGACATATTCCTAGCGCAGTCGACTTAATTTCAGATCATGTAAAATAATGATGATGACAATAACTTAGAATTATTGTACACTCGTTTGGTTTCTGTAAAAAATAATCTTAGTTATTGAGAAAATCTTTGCTCACGGCAAAGTCGGCATTTTCTCGGGTCGGAGCGGTGGCGGCGGCGTCGCGTCGGGCGGCGGGTGCTCGGCACCGGAGGCGAGGCGGCGCCAAGCCCTGCGGCCGCCTAACAGCTGTGGCTTGGCGCGGAGCCTAGCGGGCGCGGACGGCGGCGCGACGGCGCGGGCGGCCGGCTGGTAGTGAGAGAGGCCGCAGTCGCGCCGTGCGCTATCGGCGCATGGTAGCTGCGCCGCGCTATGCACCTTGCCGAGCGTATTAATACAAACGCGACGCGACGCCACCGCCTTCATGAGCCCTTTTCTCTGTGAGCCCAGATACATTTTATTCTTTGGAAAAATACGCGCACTTCAGCACCCGCGTTGCGCCGCGACGTCACCTCGACATTGCACGACTGAATCCCGTAAATAATATTTAATATTCTATATCTTATGCTACCCGGCTCCTGGTTCAGACGGCCAAGTGCCAATATCCATAAACTTATTCCATATTGCCCATGCCTCGGCTGGACTCGGATCGAACGCGGTGAAGTATACTTACATACTTTATTTAAGCTGCAATATAAATTTAGTACATTCACCAATTGACACATATAGGCGTATATGAATTTAAATTATCTGGGCGGCCCCTACCGACGCCATACGATACATTAATATATCATGCAGACAATAGCGTTCATAAAATCAAGTGATGGGTTCTTGTATAATGTCCGGCACGTATCTGGAACGCTCTGTGAAAGTACGGGGATAGCTTGGCACATCAACAGCGGCCACGCTACACGTCGGAATCCAATCGCGTAATAGGCTAATAGCAACCAACATAGTGTTTGCATAATGCCAAACAGAACGACACCAACCAACATAATATAATAAGTAAGGATTTATGCATTACTATGAGAAACTTGTGTTTGTAAGTTTTCCTGAGTTTCTCACATTTTTTTTTCATCATTCTGTTGTTGATCACTTCAATGACTACAATGTTAAATAAGGCATCTGACATGTACGAAGAAGTCACTTTAGTATAATAATTTTCCTTGTATGGTTTACTGAACGAATTTAACTAGAATTCTCAGTCTCGTTTAATTACTTGGGCCCAATAGATGGAGCAAGGGTTGGCGCACTCTGGAATAACATATGGGCTACTTTTCACGCTCGCAGGCCACGCGGGTGGAGCTGCAGTTAGAGAGTAGTAGAACAATAGTTGAGTAATAATTGTTAACAAAATAAGCATCCGTATATACTCTTACAGACACAGACAGCGTCACTCAACACATCGTACAAGTATAAATGTTCACTGTGTTGACTGATGCAGCATTTACACAAACAGAAGCACTTATTACGAGATTTCGCATATTAACAACTCCATTGAATTAACATATTTTTGGCTGTAAAAGCCTCGTAATTGAACCTTTTTTCGATATTCACATGTGTCGTACAATGTTTTCTTTTTTCATGTTTATAAGATAAAATACCAACTGGCAATGGTTATTATTTTATGCACTGTTTTTGGCCATTCAGCATAAATTGTGCCTTAGTTTGGAGTTTTGGAGTGAACGGTTAGACAACATCATTAATCAAATAATAGATTGGTAGAGTTTAGCGATAGGTGTATTTGTAGCAACATGATTAAATTAATAAAAAATATCGCAGGGCGCAACTGAATATCAATAGATACTTACATGCAAGTAATGGTGAGCAAATATCTCCACACCGTCCTTGAACCAGGTAATGTGTGGTCGAGGAGAGCCCTTCGCGATACACAGGAACGCAATCTTGTGACCCAACACGTACTCCAGATCGAAATGCGACGCCAGCAATATCTTAGCTCCCTAAAAATCATCATCATCATCATTTACAGTTTGTTTTTGCATCTTCGCTAGATTCTGCGTCGTAGTGCATCTTCCCAGACTTTTTAACCCCAAGAAATCGGCACAGAAAATTTTAATCATGATATGTACAGCTGTTTTCTCGCTCGCTCAGGAGGCAAACAGACAAGAATTTTAAAAACTATGGATTTGGACTCGATAGTCCTTGAAATGGCCTATTACACCCATTTTTACAATAACATCTTCAATTTACAAACGCAGGACGGACAGAGTTTGATATTGAATGTAGATATAATAATAATTAACTTGTTGTATTGTTTATGATAATGCTACTCACATCGTTGTTGTTATAATATTGGTCCGATTCTGGGTCGCGGTATTTGCCGGTAATGGGTAATCCTATTTGTACCTGAAAGTGGGAATAAAATTATTTCAATCACGTTTCGAAGCACTATTGCTTAATGATTGATTTCTCAAATACTTTACCTTAGATTTAGTTCTGCCCCTGGTCCTTCCACGGCGGGCGTTAGTTGTATCAATGAAAAACGAGATAATTATTAGAAGTATCAGAAGCATGTTCGCATTTTTGAAAAGCATCTTGTTAGGTGCTCAAATCTTAGTTTAAGAATATAACAATCTCAAAAGGTATGAGCGGCGCGTCACTGGTATTCTGGTCTGTTCCTGCGAGGGTTCCGAGTGCAACTGCGTGGTGGTGTCGCCGATTCCTGTTGCGCCAATCTTTCAATTGGCTAATGACGAGGTGCTAGATGGAGGGCCCTTGTCTCCCCTTTTGATGTACGACATTCGTCATTTCCTTTCGTATTTCGTATGGCGGCGAAGCGAATGGAATATTTATAAATAACGTGGGTCAATGGATTTTACTTGTTGCCTCCCATCCCATTTTGAGCCCATCGCTGTATAGATTAGGATCTTTAAAGATGTTTCATCAACTAAATAGCAGTGTAGTGCTATTGAAAGAGACCTCATTTAGCTGCAGAGTCGTTTTAGGGACAAACACGGAATGCATTCGGGTGAATGTGTCCCAAATACGGTCTGTTTAAAATAACGTGCAGTACTGTGCCGTGTGATTAAAGGGGTAAAAGTTTCGTGTTAAAACTTTAACGTTACTATAGTTTGTATCTGACCACAAAGCTTATACTTAAATAAAAAAACTGTGTTGGGTTATCATTGAGGTTCAACTTCATGTATTTTTATCAGTCGTTCTATTTGTAGACACTCGATAAGCGTTTCTGCAGCAACTTTATATTGATCAATTGGTTACAGAGGAGTATGGAACGTCCCGTTCATCACCAACTGCTACCTAGCCAAGATGTCGGTGTTCCGGACGCCCGCTGGCAAATCGGTGACCTACACCAAAGAGGGCATCGACCCCGATATGGCTTTCTGTGCCAGTTTACGGGATATTGTAAGTTGTCTGATACCAACTTGTACATTATCTTGATGAAAATCCGGGGCTTACTTAATTATCCATTATTCCAGGGTATATTTATGTACATTAACAATGAATTGGACTTCGGCCATTTGGTGAACCCGGAATCGTACGACATCAGCCGGACACATCCCGATATGTATCAGCTGTTCGATAACAAAATGGAATGGGCCACCCGGTACCTACATGAAGAATATCTCCTCAATTTCGAAAAGACGCGCAAGCATTTGATGGTAAGTGTGAACTGCTAATACATGCTCCTGAAGTATCTCTTCATATAACACTACAGTGCGCATGATTTCGGCTCTCGATCTCTGTGAGGATTTCTACTAGGTGCCTGCGAAATCATTGACAATTATTATGAAACTATATATAACATCATATTATTCACATTCGGCACATTAATCGTTTGGTTGCAAATCTGAAACACTAATAAAGTATCTAAAACTGATTGCCTCGCGAATCTTAATACCGCGATTTAGGATCGTATTTTTGTATTGGCGCGTGCACCTAATGCCAACTTTTGGTAGCGAGATAAGAAGTCGCTACAATACGAAGTGTCATAGTTAACATTGCAAACGATTTCAAGGCCTGTATGCACTGCGATCTCACGCCGAGCGGGCAGCGAGGTATTTTAGGTCTGCAAGTAAGCATTCATTCCGACAACTGGGCCCCAACTGCAAATTTTTAACCATTAAACAACCACTATGTGCTGGTGTCTAATGATATCTTCGTGGATTCTTCATCGCAAATAGTATGTACTTAGCGGTCGACATCCACGGGCATGCCACAATTAACACAACTAATACTTAGGTACTTATTTTTTCTGATTTCGTAAAAACTTTTTTAATTTCAGCCCTGTCCCGACGTGTACTGGTTCCCGATGATGACTAAAAGGTTCTGTGAGGAGTGGATCGCGATCATGGAGGCCTTCGGACACTGGAGCGACGGATCGAATAATGTAAATATCTTTTATAGTTATTTCTTTACTATTTTGTTGGCTGACATTCCTGAAAGCCTCTTTTAAGGAAGCTACCATTCGCCTTGCCTGTATGATAAAAACAAATTTCGGTATTATTATTTCTCAAGATCGTGTTTCATTCGACAAATTCCTTTATGCCTAAATCGTCTCAAGATCCCAATTAAGATCGACCTTCACCCATCTGCTTACCGGATGAAAATTATATTCTATCAAATAAATTGTGTTTCTAAACATATACCACTAGGGTTGCCGTAAAAATATGCTCATGGCTATTAGTAATGAAAATAACAAAAATAAATACTTATTTTCGTGCTTTGCTTTTCGTTTCGTTTTCGTGCTTTAAATTTAATTTTAAACATTAATTGCACGGAATTGGCATTGAAATTGGGATCCAACTGTGCCTAAGTCTAACTGCTTTGCATGCATAACACAGGTTCTGATTACACGGCACCTTTTATAATAAAGGAAAAGTTAGAAGACCCGTTCAATTTTTAGCTATAATAACAAGCTTGTTTTGCTTCATTATCTGACGAAGCAGACATTTTTATTTATGAAAAAAATGTACCTTGTTCAAGTATTTACGGTGGCTATGTGTAGTACCAAACACTGTACCAAAGTAAACGACGCAAATAATAAGATTTTTCTTAAAAACTATTCTGCAAACGAAGATAGTGAAAAGTACTTAAAAAAATAATTAAAGCTTTGAATCAAACACAATACCTACCATGCTGGATCTCATTAAAACAAAAAAAACTCATTAACTGCTTAACATCAGGCGGGCCGTACGCTTGCATTTCACCTCATTCCCATTATAAAAAAAACATATTGTGTATGTTTGCTTTCCATTTGCATTTAGTTCTTTGGGCAAACAAGTCAGTGATATTAGAAAAAAAATACTTATAGCCATCATGAGCATATTTTTTACGGGAACCCTATTGGTATATGTTCACAAACACATTTTTTTGATAAAATATAATATCCGGTAAGAAAATGGGTGAAGGTCGATCTTAGGTGGGATCCCCAACTAATAGTTTTTGAGGTAATATAATAATCTCGTTCGCATTTGACAATCCTTTGTATTGTCCGTAAAGGATAAGCGTCTGGAGGGCGGCTATGAGGCGGTCCCGACACGCGACATCCACATGAACCAGGTCGGCTTGGAGAAACACTGGCTCCACATACTAAAGGAGTATGTGCGGCCTCTGCAAGAAATGGTGTTTACGGGGTATTATCACAACGTAAGTATAATAAACAAATAATTTAATTTATTATTAATTTCAATGACAATAGTTCATTTTCGGAGGCACTTACAAATGACCGAGCATCGTTCCAACCGCTTTGTGAATTCACGTAATCTATCCACTGAACTCTGTATAAACATCCACTCCAGAATAAGGCGATGGAAATATTTTAAACAACCGAATATCTATAAAACAAGCTGGCACTCAAAGCGCAGCGGTTGTTATTTACACAAACACATCAAATAAAGTTGAAAATTTCATTAACGAAAAAGTCGCCTATCGTTATGAAGAATTATGGGAGAAACATTCTACCTAATTATTTTGAAAAAAAATTGAAATTATCTTCAAAATAACATCAAAGTTGGTATACAATCCATGAGTACAAACCCAAATATTAAGCTTCTTCATTTTCGTTCAAAACCAAAAGGTATAAGTAGATTCTACAAGAAAATCTGATAATTATCCAGAATTATTCCCCCACAAGTAAATATCAACAGTGGCAGTAATATAATTGATGATTGTGATATGTCGCCAGCCGCCGGTGTCAATCTTGAACTTCGTGGTGCGGTACCGGCCCGACGAGCAACCCTCGCTGCGACCGCACCACGACTCCTCCACCTACACCATCAACCTCGCGCTCAACACGGCCCGTGAGTACCCAGCCTACCACACTACACTACTAAATCTTATTACAACGTGTCCACGCGACATTACCAATGATATGACATGGACGTCCTTTTAAAAGAGCAAAGCTCTATGACGGAGGTGTCCTCCGTCAGGTTTTACTTTACTTTTAATTATTTAATTTCTTGTTGTGTTATTCCTTTTCTTGAATTTTATGTTTCTTTTTCTTTAGTATACCGAACTATTTCTTTAAAAAAACCCCATGAGACCGGCTTTGCCTAGTGTGAGGCGTATTGCGTTTTCTGTACAAATTGAATATTATTATTTATTGCTTATAATATTAAGAGTTCGTCGTCTCACTTGTCCGCCGTGACACAACGTGTCGCACTATTTGTACAAATGTCTGTCTTCTCCACTTTACGGTTATACAGACAGATCAGGAAGGCCAGCAATCTTACCCGTCAATAAGGGGACTAAAAATTCAGCACATCAGGGGGAGCTAGGTATTCAGTTGACGGAAAGTTTCCAATTCGGGTATTTTCCACTTCCAAAGCAATTTCCGACACATGGATTCCGTGTCGGGCGTTTTTCCAACCGCTAATTGCTAGCGAGAATGTTTTCCGTGTGTCGGAAATACCTTAGAAGGAAAAAAATGTGATTAGTAGCCAGAATCGCTAACTTTCCGTCCAGTGCGAATACCCCTACCCTCGCTGTTAAGTTTTCTGATTAACTTTACCACGCACACATTCGCATCCCAAGTGTCTATGGTTACCTTCTCCATTGTGGCATAAAAGCTTGGTTACCCTCATTGATGTATATATTTGTGTACAGACGTGGACTACGAGGGCGGCGGTTGCCGGTTCATCCGGTACAACTGCTCGGTGCGCGACACGAAGCAGGGCTGGCTGCTGATGCACCCGGGCCGCCTCACGCACTACCACGAGGGACTGCTCGTCACGGAAGGCACTCGATACATCATGATCTCCTTCGTCGACCCGTGAACACTCCACCCCCGGCCTACGACAACTCATTTACTTTTTAGCATTTAAGAGAAACAACTGGTTGTTTTATAACCACTATTATAATTTTAGAGACCTACACTAACCTCAACTATTGTTACGTTATATCGTAAATAGTTTTATTAGTTCTTGGGATCTAAGTTCGAACCATTAAATTATGTTGGTTCATAATTTCAAAGTCAATGCATCTTCGGGAGTAGATATGTTTTGCCCGTCAGAGTTTAATATTATCATTAAATACTCTGTCATTGTGCACATTTCTTCCAGTGTATTGGATGCAATCTTTATTTTAGAAATAACATAGGTATATCTTGCTCCTAAAATATTAACAAATAACAATGTAAACCAAAGATTGATTATGTTAATGCAAACCGTCAACTAATAATAGCATCAGGCAAGTAAAGAAGATAACATTTCATACTTATTGTATTATTTCTACACACCTACCAACTTATCTTAAAAAAATCCTACAATCAGCCTAAAAAGTTAGCTAAATCCTTACTGCTCAGGTTACCAGTAGTTCTACTAAGTAAATAAAAAACTTATAGGCACATTTTTTATGTCGTATGAAATTTTAGACGTATCGGTACTTTCGATCTTATGATTTGTTTTCAATGAAACAACATTCGATATCAATATATCATACCCGGCTTGCAAACTTATGAGGTCTTAATGTTTGAAACTACCATCCTTTATCTATAGAATAGTTACTGCGTTGAAACTGGTGCGGAAGGTCCGATCTTTTGATCCAGGTCGTCTACAAACGAACATTTGAAATCATACACAATACTTTTCCCCTTCCAGCCATACACTCAAGCTTTGCCAGACGCTTACCTCCTTACATGCACTGATGCGTCTAAAAACTTGCCTGCCAAGACAACCCAACGTGCCATAGAGAAATGGCTAAAAAATTTAGACTATCAGCTTACTAACAGAACAGATTCTTGAAAGTTGCCGCTAAGGGACTAAACAAACCCACACATATTCATACTCATGTAATCCCCATTTCTGATGATCACTCTCTACATTCCTTCATTATAATTTTTAACTACTATGAATTTTATCTGAGTATATAAGCGTGTTAATCTCTATCCTTTTTTATCTTCTTGCCTATTAATATTAGTGTTGCACCTGACGCAAATGTTATTTTTTTATTTGATTTTGGTCTCTGCGATACAGGCTCGGAGCCAAAAGGCCGCTATTTAAGCTATGTTCATAATTACCTACATTACCTACAGTTGTAATTTATGGCGTGAACTTTCAAAACTTTTTGGAAATACATATGTAAATGATTTATTTATGATTTAGAAAGCGAAGATGCGTCAAAATTTTCTATTGTCTCGGCTGTCAGTTGTGATTTCCAATTATTGAAAACTTTCCCTGGATACCGGTAGTGTTTACCGAATGCAGGTTCTGCGTATTTCTTAAATTTTTTGAATTCCTTCTCCTCCTTTTCCCATTCTGCTTTGTCGACATAGAAAAGTATGTTCCTCAACCATGTAGGCACGAATTCATCCATGTAAAAGAAGCGTCTGCGCCACACTTTGTGTGTATCACAGTAGTGGCCACCGTGCCCGCCCATCCAGAAAGGAAGCCTGCAAATTTATATCACACTTCATTCGATAGGTTTCCTCTAAAGTTATCTGAGAAAAATGTTTTTTAAAGACCATGAAAGCCAACAGATTCTAGAAAACTGACAAATACTTAACCGCGCGATTCTTGCAGACTTAACCATGTATTTACATATAGTTCGTATAAATAGTAACCAAAATACAATAAAGAGTTCATGCAACAATTTTACTTACAAGCTCATATGTCTTAGGGCCCATCTGTAAGTGTTGGTGTAGAAATAAGCGGACAAAGGGTTGAGATGAGGCATAGTCTTGTAGTTGGATACACCGGCCGCCAAGGATATCACTGTCAACCCTACTGCGTAGCCATCTATCAGTACCACGAAGCCATCTTCGATATTAGCTTTACTTGGCGCGGCTACTCTTGCAGCATATTCTGAGAAAATAATCGACTTTATCAAATTGGAATTAGAGAAAGACGCAGAATTAGTCATCGAGTCTTTAGAATTTTCCACCGATAATTACATCCTAGTTGCATGGGAACCGCTACAATTATATTAACCTCCTTGTTCCCAACAGTGTCCAAGCATTATTCTCCATGCCCGTTAATACCAGCGAATTTAATTTAAAAAAATGATACAACTATAAAGGATTTACGTGCACCCAAGTTACTCGGCGAGTTTACAGAGCACTGGTACTCGTTAATATGATTGTATCTAAGCTTGATTCCACCACAGAACGCGGGTGGGAACAGTTTAAACACGTTTCTGTTAAGAAATACTAAGAATAGTGATCCGAAAACGCCAGATAAGAATAATAAGGTAGAAGATTTATTGAAATAATTTCTCAGGGATAAAGCAGATATGTTAGAAACACTATGCGTGTCTCTCAAACCTAACATCACACAAGAAAAAAATCATTTCTATTAATATTCTTGGGTATTAGTGTTCATTATTAAGACAGGCATTAGAAATGCAACTGAACTTGTGGTAGTGGTACCTTAGAATGGAAAAAAGACAGCGGAAAGAATGTAGAAACCTAGGTTTTGTAATGCCTGTGTGGTCGACCTTATTTCTCATGCCAATCTATAGCCACGGATTTACCCGACGTGCGTCAACTGGCGGGGTCAGAAATGTAAGTATTAGGTATCTAGCTTTTTTGCTACGCGCTTCAACCCCGCTGTTAGTGTTAACAATTTGAGCGTGTATTCCCAGTTGTCACCATCCACATTCTTCCCATTGGGGATAAACGAGAAAGAACCTCACAATTATCGCCACTAGAGATATACAACACAAACTTTCTCAGTTGTTGCCACGGGCTTATTCCTACTGGGGACAAAAATATATAGCCTGTTAATCCTAGAATTACAAGAATCATAAACTACATTATTATCTATCCAGCGGATTCCATCGCACATCAAATACTTAATAGAAAACAATGAAATTGACTTACGGGATAAGCAAGCCATAGTTGATAGAGTCCCTATGAATATTACTCCTCTTTACTCTGACTACGTCAATCAAGTGAAAAAGACTTGGACAATGGGCAAGACTATTTCGATGAACGTTCGAAAGATAAAGGTATTCAGTATCGTACTATCCAACCCTACGTTCCTAGTTTCCCGTGGGTTGACCATGCTAATTTAAATAAACTCGTTGACCGTTGCCCTCGGACTTCGCTGTGGTCACATTCAATTTTCTGATGAAAAAATCGCCTCCCAATTGCTCTTCGTGCGGTATGATTGAAGACGATCAACATATTTTAATGGAATGCACTCGGAACTCGGACCTTAGAGAATCTGTTTTCGGGCACAGAAACTCTATGGATATAGGTAGGTCTCTGTAACAGTATTCTGGCTTATCCACCTTCGGATAAAGCTAGACTTTTGTAAAAATTGGTAAGTTAAGTATGTGGTTTAGTCATAAGTCTTGTAAACCGACAAATTCTCCTTCGAGAATAGAAGTTGAATCACTTGTCTCTCTACAATGAATTTTGTTGAAATTTTTGTGGTTCTCTTGATAAACATCACTCTGAAACTACTGGTTGGATTTGAATTAAACTGCGTGGTGAAAGTTATAATCCGGTTCAACATTCAGTATAGCCCAGGTCCCCGGGTCCATTTTTATTTTCCGTGAGTAGCTTCATTTTGATGAGACGCACAACAATTTCTGTACGAAAACTCTTGATTGTGGTAGGTAATAGGGGTAGCAGAGATAAAATATGTTGATTTGATGATTCTCAAAAAATTATTACTAACTGGGTTTTTTTTTTTGTTAAATCTGATGATAATTATCTATTCGAAATAGAGATGTGCCGAGTACAGCCTGACTCGAGTACTTACTCGAGTACTTAGTAAGTACTCGGGTACTCGAATACTCAGATTATAGAACTCGAGTACCCGGTACTCGAATACGGGTTCCGAGTACTTCATGGTTTTCGAATCCTAAGTCGGGTACTCAAATAAATAGAGGTGCAATCAATAATTTGTTTATTATCCCACTGTACTGTATTAGTGTTATATATTAAAAAAAAATCGGTGATCAGCCAAATCAAGGTAGACTGAAAGCCGACCCCTCATAATGGGATAAGGCTAGGAAGAAGAAGATATATTTTCTAATTGGGGAAACAGGTAATTATTAATACATATTTAAGTAGACTATATACAGGCTTTTTTTTAGAAAATACGTTATATATCGGGGCTCTCGCCAAAATTTTCGCCATTTTCGCCAATTTTTACGAGTGCAAGTACAACGCACTAATTAGATGTGAAACTCGGACGTTTGCGTGGTTAAAAATACATAATACAAAAGTACTCGAGTCCTATTAAGTACTCGAGTACTCATTCCAAGTATTCGAGTACCTGTCCGAGTCCTCTGACTCGAGTACTTACTCGAGTCCAGAATACGAGTACCAGAATACTCGAGTACCAAAAATAGCGTACTCAGCACATCACTAATTCGAAAAAATATTTGTCCTACAAAATGTATGGTTTGATCTAAGAGTGCCCTCATTCCAACATGTATCGATAATGAGGTCATCAAAAATGATTACTAACTAGCAGATTTTTTTTTACTTAGTTAATATTGATATAATTTAACAGTCATATTGTCCTACATTTTGTGTGTTACGTTATCCCGGTCCTACGCTCAAAAGTAGTAGTACAGATTGATTTAAAAATAATTACTATCAAGCTGAATCTTCGTGAATAGCTTCGTTTCGATGAGACGCCCAACAATTTCCTGTGAGAAAATTCCCAATGAATTACCGTAACGAATTTAGTTGAAACTGCAGATTTATAGAGCTAAGGATTCTATAACATACAGCTCAATAATTTTTGGTCTACGACAAAAATTAACGAAGATACGACTAATTTCCTAACGAAGTTTCCTGACCGGGCCGCGCCGGCCGCCGCACTCGCTGTGACGTCACGCGGGCTGATACGCGCTCGGCTAGCGCTTGGGTTCGGTTGTCTTGTTCGCGCGCAGCGTGTTTTAAGCCTCAAAATGAGTTTACAGGAAAGTTTTCAACAAGCTAAGTCGGATAACCTGCCAAAAGTCGATACTTTTATGGTATTCGACTACTTAAACAATAATTTAAAATACACCAGCGCCGAGACACGTGGTTGGAAACGGAAAAGGTACACTTAGGTACCTACCTTTTCACTTACCTTTTCTGTTATGAATACTATTTATACAAAGAAACCTATTATTTTACCACTAGGTTAAGCGTGGAAAGGTTCGGTGTACGGGCCCGCGCCCGTGTACCTACCCAAAGTACTATAAGATATATAAGATACCTAGGAAGGTAGGTAGTATCCTGTCATAAGTAGGTAGATTAGGTGTTTATCCTATTGAGTACTATTTTTATTCCTGTTTATTTTTGACGACCGCTTGGCGCTGTAGTTTGAGCGTTGGCCGCTTGTCTCACTGCATCGGGTGGTTGTGGGTTCGATTCTCGCCAGAGGCAAATTTCGGAAATGGCCTTTTCGTAATCTACTCTGGTCTGGTTGTCACTGAGATCGCCCCCAGTCCATTGTATGGTAGCCAAGTATCAGCGGTGCTTAGGGGGCGTCCATAAATTACGTGAGGCATTTAGAGGGAGAGGAGGGGTCTCTGCAAATCTCACGTAATTTTTTCTCCGCAAAAATTAGGGTGCGTTTCCATTGAAGCGGAGCTGGGCGGAGCGGACCGTGAACTGGCCAATCACAGTGCTCGAAATCTCCACTCCGCATCAGTGGTAACAGTGTAAGCGGAGTTGAGTGGACTTTCGAATAAAACAAATAAACACGCGGCCCCGAGCCGGACAGAACGGAGTCGAGCAGGCTGTGGTGCCGAGTGGTGGGCACGAAGCGGAGCGGCGTGGAGCGGAGCGGACCGGAGCTGTGTGGAGCGGAGCTGAGTGGAGCTGAGCGGATCTGACCGAAGCTGAGCGGAGCTGAGCGGAGCTGAGCGGAGCTGAGCTGAGCTGAGCGGAGCTGAGCGGAGCTGAGCGGAGCTGAGCGGAACTGAGCGGATCTAACCGAAGCTGAGCGGAGCTGAGCTGAGCGGACTTTCGAATACAGTATATGAACACGCGGCGGATAGCTTCCGAATTTTCATCTTCTAGTAGAGAAAGATGTAAAAGCGCTGTTCTTTTCTTAACCGATAACATGACGTATGATCACTCCATGAGATTGAATTTGACTCAAATTTGACTGATCGGAACACGGCTCAATGCAGCTCAGCTTGACTCCGCCCCGCTCCGCTCCGCCCCGCTCCACTCCGCTCCGCCCCGCTCTGCTCCACCCAGTTCCGCTTAAATGGAAAAAGTTGCCACTTTTCACTGCTCTTCTCCGCCCCGCTCCGCTTCAATGGAAACGCACCCTTAAACTGCGAGAAAACTGGGTTAAATTAAGTAAAACATGTTTCTCCACTAGAATAGGGCTTTTGAAAAATCTCACCTGAGATTAGAGGGGGAGGGAGGGGGTCGAGCAAAATCTCACAACATCTTACTAAGGGGGATGGGGGAGGCAAAAATTCACAAAAATCACCTCACGTAATTTATGGACGCCCCCTTAGTTTGGGACCATACAGATGGCGTGTAAGTCTGGCGATATTTATTATTATTATGTATTATTCCTTTATAATCTATTATTAACATAATATTATAACATTACCCATCACCCTACCTAAGGATTCACTATCACTACATACATACCTAGTATAAAACAAAGTCGCTTCCCGCTTTCTGGCTGTCTGTCTATATGTATGCTTAGATCTTTAAAACTACGCAGCGGATTTTGATGCGGTTTTTTTTAATAGATAGTGATTCAAGAGGAAGGTTTATTATGTATAATACATGCTTAATATAGTAGAGAAACACTGATAATTTTAGAGGTTTCTAATGTGATGTCGTAAATAAATACATTTTTTTGCGCTTACATTGCAAACGCTGGCTGAATCCTACGAGATAGATCAAAATAATGTACTACAGTATTGTACACCATAAAAAGGTATACAAAAAGTCCGCGATGGTATTTATGTCTATCTCTTAGGGATAACCCACAATAACCATTTTTTATCCTTTACTTTTTACGAGAAATAATGGCTTATTTACGAAGCGATTTTAAGCAATACAGCATTAATCCTTATCCAATTAAGTACCTTAAATACATTGTGCATTTCATATAGATCAATATGGCCCTTTACAGCATGTAATTTAAATGAATAACACCTAAAATAGTGAATGGCGGCGCAAGCGGGAAACCGGGCACAGCGCGAAATCAACGAGGCAAGCCCGGTGACGTCACGCGCGCTGGCCGCACGTACCGCCCGTCGATAAATTTTGGATACATAAAATGTGTTAGGAAATCGCAACCGATGGACCGATTTCGATGATTTAAAAACTATATTGATAAGAAAGCTTAGTTTTAACTGTTAGTGTTGGTTATGAGTTGATTTGTTGACCTATTACTGATCCTCATTGTGGTAGCTTACAGAGGTAGCAAAGATAAAATATGTCGATATGATGATTCTCAAAAATGTATTACCACCTATCTTGTGCAGATACATTGTACAGATTCTGATATACCAATAATAATGTTGGCAAATTTTAAGTATATAAAAGATCTTATTCAAATAATAATTAATTTAAGCACGAGTAAAAAAGAATGTACTTAAACATACATGAAATTTATGCCAAGCTTGGAGATCAATTATCTTGTTCACTCGCCATATGCCATATTTTTACAGGGAATGATTACAATCCTGCTTTTTTTCGTAAAGGAAAAAGAGACCTTTCAGTATTTTAAGGAAAAATAAAAAAAATCAAGCGGCTTTTATTCAACTCCTACGAATTGAAAATACAGCATTAACAACGTCGAATGAGGTAGTTCAAATTATTGAAGAGTATGTATGCAGAGTGTATTCATTAAAAACAAAAAATGACATCAACAAAGGACGGTATGAGTTATTTGAAAAAGGGTATAAATCAAAAAATGAAAATGGAGACATTTTAAAACCACAAATCGTAGGATATGATCCTTCCAGTTTTCCACCAACAAAACAAGAATTGTTGCAACAAATTAAAAGAACTGCATTCATCTGCAATGTATGGTGGTAATGCACACATGCGGTGCCCCACGGAAAAATTGCCAGAAAATGTTGTATGGACAATAATTAATGGCAAATATGAATATTATTGGTTTGATGGTCCCCAAAGTCCATCTTTTGAAGAATTATCTTCTGACATACAAGGTACCTACCCTATTTATACTATTGTTATTTATTGATTGATTATTCATTATCACTATCACTACATATTATAAAACAAAGTCCTCCGCCGCGTCTGTCTGTCTGTCTGTCTGTTCGCGATAAACTCAAAAACTACTGCACCGATTTTCATGCTGTTTTCACCAATGGATAGAGTGGTTCTCGAGGAAGGTTTTAGTATATAATTTGTCAAGTTTTTGTATACATTGGCTAAAATATAATGATATTTGTTGGGGGTGTCGGAAAAAATAAGCCGTCTGGGAGCTTTCAACGAAAACGCTGCCTAAACCCTTTGAGATATAACAAAATGATGTATGGTGGCATTGTGTATCTTACCTATATAGGTCTATAGACAAGTCCGCGATGGTGTATGTCTATCTCTTAAGGATAACATAATATATCCATTTTAATACTTTAAAAAATGGGCAATTATAAAGCGGTAATTGGAAAGCTATTTACACAATTATGGTATTAATCCTTATTATTTTAAATAAGTTAGAGGCTTTAAGCATGCACATTATTTTACTCTTTTACACCATATAATTTAAATGAATATCTTAGGAGTAATCGCAAAAAAATTGGGTTGCGGGAACGGGATCAAAATTTCATGATTACTTTTGGTCGCGATAACCGACATCCACGCGGGCGAAGCCGCGGGCAACAGCTAGTGATTGACATAGGTAAATCAACCATTGATTGTATATTAATAAAAGCAATCAGGACATAAACTCTTGTATTTAGGGTTTAAATTTAAATATTTTCAACGCAAGGTACTACGTACAACGTCATCATCATCACCTCAGCCGAAAGAAGTCCACTGCTGGACATAGGCCCCCCAAGGTTCGCCACAATGACCGGTCTTGCGTTGCCCGCATCCAGCGGATTCCCATTGGATTGGGAATCTCCGATTTATTACGTACAACGTAATAAATTGTGAACTATGATTTTTTTTTAAAGTAGGTACTTAGGTTCAATAAGGCATACAAGCCAGCACTAATATTTGGTTACTAGGTTTCGTAGTTTAAGAGCTAGGTGCTATTTTATTTTTTCAGGAACACACTTATAAGATCTGAACCGTTCGCAAATTATTGTGTATACATACAAAAAATCATGATATTGTACCAAACAGTTTTTGAGTACAACAATCGTCAAAACGTTATCCCAGCATAAGCTGAAATAACTCTTAAACTTTAGGAATGCTTTTGTTCCCAGCTAGGTAGGTATGTCAGAACAAAGTGCGCCTGCGTCGTGTTCTACCAGATCACATTCATTGGTTTATATAAAACTAAGATATGGGACTATAATACTTCTGTCGCGCAAGTTTGTCTTCCAATGTAGTTGGTTATGGTTTCTTTCTTCAATAAAAAATATTTGGTAAATGAAGTGCCTTTTATTGTCACTGGCTTAATGAAATTGCGTGAAGGGATTCTGGCCCATATTTTCGTCACCTTGGAAATGGAATTGAGATAGCCGTCTAATTGCCTAACCACGGGATCAGCGTGGACGAGGAAAACGGTGCAGCCTACTGCCTAATATGTCTCTAGTTTAAGGCGAAGCAGATCTTAAGATAAGTTACAGGAATGGCGTTGTGATATGTTGTGCAAGGGGTTCCTTTGGCATGTTAATGTGATGTGACAACAACTTCATAAAGAACATCAATAAAGCCAGTGGTAAAAACTGGGAAAATCTGTGCCATTTTACCACTAGTTTTTTTTTCTAATTTTTCACCAGGGGACTGGGAATAAACAAGGGAATAACTAATTTAGAAATAACATCCCAGGTGGAGGTGATTCAGTCTGATGAGTGTGGTCTATTTGATGATTCCTATAAGGAAATCAAGTAGGTCCCTACCTATCTAGGCCACATACACATATCTATATAGAATTCAGGTCTCAAGTACTTAAATAACGTGAGGCGAGCAAGTGAAACTGTATAAAGATTACGTAGGTATTGTAGGTATTACGTTAAATGGATGGGGAGCGCAGCGTGCACTTCGTGGATTTACTCGAGCGTCGTCCAAACCTAGTAGATTCGGTAGATGAGATGATAGGAGGAATACATTGTTCTAAATGTTTCCACTTTCAGCGGTGGGGGAAGCGTCTACATGACAATTTCAATTTCTTTTTTATAAAAAGCAATTACATGGAAATACTCAAACGTGTCAGATATTGATATTTCTTATGCTCCAACATGATAAATTGAAAAACCAAAAATACTCGATCGCGCCAGATTTTGTAAGCATCTATAAGCTACGGTAACTGCTTAAAATCAGGCGGGCGGTACGCTTTTATGTCACCGCAGTCCTATAAAAAAAATATAAAAAAATCTGAGGGGGTGCAAATGTGAAACTTCCAGATTTCTTAGACTGACGATAAAATTAGCAAAATTGACACTTTGACACATCTTAGCTAGTAATGAATCCCCCTTATCTTAATCTGACGAGTTCGAGTATTTTAAGATGGTCTATTTTTTTATATTATTATTATTATTTTTATTGGACTGCTGTGGCAAAAAAGCGTATGATGCTGCTTTTTGGTTCCCCTGAGCGTACCCACCATTATTAAGGGCTCATACTGGTTGGAGGTTCTTATCAATATGTAAGCTATCTCCCTTATCTTAATCTGATGCGCTCGAGTAAATCCAGAAAATCCTTCTACGGCTCCCCATCTAAAAATGAAGTGCTTATATTTTTGCTTACCAGTTGTAGGAACAGATAAATCAAGTCCCAAACGAGGTTTCCAAAAGAATGTACCAGGAACAGCTCCCTAAAATACAGTTAAATCGTGTGTGATTCCTATATGAACAACGAGTTACTAATAATAAATAATATTCTTTTTTCATTATACCAATTAGGATTACAAGAAAATTTAATTAATAAATTGTACTTATAGTGTTAAACGATTAATATAATGATTTATTACAAATTCACTTACTTCTGCCACCGGTATAAAGAAAACATTTAAAAACACAAGCACAACGTTAAATTTTTCATCCATCTTAAAATCGAAATGTGACTTACGTCACCAAGCGCAGGAGCCTACTCTTTCAAACACAGTGCGATAATGAAATACAGTGCGCTCGGCTCGCTTAGTTATGATGACAATAAATTCCTGGGAGCACGTAGCCAGAGGAAGTCCGTTGACGTGATAGGAACAAAACACCAATGGACAGATCGACATCTTTTGAAAAACAAACATTTTCTGAATAAATAACCGGCGGCACAGGCAGAAACATTCAAATTTATCTGCAAAACGTTTAACCAGTTTAACTTGGAACATTTTTAAACGACTTACAAAAAAGGAGGAGGTTCTCAATTCGACTGTATTTTTTTTATAATGCTGTCTGTTGCTTTGTAATCTTTCTCTGAATACACATATAAGTAATATACTTATCAATTCTTAACTACAACTTGGTTTGTTTCGTATTAGTACTGGTTAGCTACAATTTAGTTTTGTCTTTCTTTGTTGTTGCCAATTTTTTATTGTTCAAATTCGATTTGATATCCGCGAGCGACACGCACGTTTTTTTTTCTCATTTTAAAATATTATCCTATTTAAGATAGCCCCCCCTAACCCAACCCCCCAATCCGAACCTATTTGTATTTTGTGCCCTCTTTATTCCCTCGTACCTATTTGTTTAAGTTTATTTGTGTTTTTCGCCCAAAACCTCCCTTTAGTTAGAGTTTAGACTAGAAAAGTGTCGTGTTGTGAGTGATATCTACGAGTGCTGCGACCACCCCGAGACCTTAAGTACCTCTGTTATTCCTGAAACCTTCATCCCGTCGATGAAGATAGAAGGATTGACTGATGAAGCTACCAAAATAAGGACGCCAGCCTCGTTAGGGTAACTCAAAACCCGACCACCAATCGCAGTACTAGCAACATTGCGCACCCTTTAAAATTATTGGGATGGACACTATCTCGGTTATTTTGCATACTTCACTGATGTATTTCTCTTCCATATTATGTGGAAGCTTTTCATTGGCATTTGTTTTCTTAGAATCAATACACTCCGTAAAATCAGCAGTTCTCCAAACAACATAAAATACATAGGCTATTAAATATAATGATGATAAACACAACATCATTATTTAGACAGATTTACATGAAGCAACACGGAATTCCAGAATATCCTTTTTCGCGGTATTATAAAACGAAAGACAATAAAGTAAGTGCGGGCTAACCCTGGTTTTAGCAAAAAGTGGAGTTAAAAGTGAACACAAGACAGAAGACTTTACTTCGAGAGTTCGTGCAGTGGAAGTTTCTCTGGCGGTTCGATGGCGTCCTCCGAAAAGACCACAGGATGTTCCTTGGACCTTTCACGTTCATCCTTTTCCCTGGGTGGGTCTGGCGTAGTTCAGATTACGTCGTCTATTCATTGTTTTGGCTGAACATACATGGTGGTGAAGCGTATTAGGTGATGTTTTTCTGCTATCGTTTCGACATCATCAACTATAGGTACCTAAATTCACGGACGACATCCTTCGCTCGTCACAACGTTGCGGATCGGCAAAGCCATATCGTCCTCGCCTACCTGTGGCCGCGCGTGAACTCTTATTATGCATGTGCCCTGTCATGGCATCTGGATGGAACCACCCGCAATGCCAGCCACACCTAGCACCTGACTGGTAGAAGGTATGTGGGTTGTTGTGTTATAGCATAGGCAGGCAGTCCCTTGGGGTCAGGGACGATTTCGTTCCTTCGCGTCCCAAGCACGCCTTTTAGTTTCATTTTCACACAAACATTACTTCTTCACACTTCACATGGACCAGTTTCTCTAAAATTCTGAACAGCGAGTATGATAAATTACCTTAAGTTGCTCCTTTTTTTTAATGATAATATTGTCGTTAATTGTTGTTTTAATTTAATAATCAAACTAAACAAAACAACGAAAAAATAAAATACTTTTCATGTACTACCTAATTAATCTACTGAAAAAGTAAACTCCTCAGTAAAGTGAATCGATGAGAAAGCAATTACATTTCTTTAAAACCTCCGTGCCATCCATTATTTAGATTGATACCGACAATTGGATTGATGTCGAAAGAAAAAAATACCAACCGAACAAATGCAAGCAAACTCTTTGCTATATCCACGTACTAGGGATTGGGTCCCGGGACGTCTCGTGTCTTGAAGTCCCGGGACTTTTCGTAATTTTAGTTGTCTCGCTCGAGTCCCGGGACTTTCGGGTCGAGACTCGAGACGAGACAAGATTGTCGAAATGGTTATGTAATCATTTTTATTTTCAAACTAGCTTTTGCCCGCGACTTCGTCCGCGCAGAATTTAACTAAAAAAAAAATCGGATCCCGGATCCCATTTCCCGGATTTCGTATCCCGGATCTCGTTTCCCGGGTCCCGTATCCTGGATCTCGTTGCCCGGATCCTGAATCCCGTTTTCCGGATCCCGTATCCCGGATCCTGGATCCCGTTTTCCGGATCCCGTATCCCGGATCCAGGATCCCGTTATCCGGATCCCGTATATCACGGATCCCGTATCCCATATCCCGGAT
The DNA here is from genome assembly GCA_947859195.1 of Drymonia ruficornis. NCBI lineage: Eukaryota > Metazoa > Arthropoda > Insecta > Lepidoptera > Notodontidae > Drymonia > Drymonia ruficornis. The sequence continues at coordinate 8,050,635 of OX401907.1, forward strand.
TTCGTATCCCGGATCTCGTGACCCGGGTCCCGTATCCTGGATCTCGTTGCCCCGATACTGGATCCCGGATCCCGTATCCCGAACCCCCGTATCCCGGATATCACGGATCCCGTATCCCGGATATCACGGATCCCGTATCCCGTATATCACGGATCCCGTATCCCGGATATCACGGATCCCGTATCTCGTAACCCATATCCCGAATTTCGTTTCCTAGGTCCCGTATCTTGGATCTCGTTGCCCGGATCCTGGATACCGTTTTCCGGAACCCGTGTCCCGGATCCCGTATATCCCGGACCCCGTATCCCGTTTTTCAGAATCTGTTTCCCGGATATCGTGAATCCCGTATCAAATATCCTTAATTTCATATCCCGGATCTTGTACCCGGGTCCAGTATCCCGGATCTTGTTACCCGGATCCTAGATTCCGTGTTCCGGATCCCGGATCCCGTATCCCGGATATCACGGGTCCCGTATTCCATATCCTGTATTTCATACCCCGGATCTCGTTTTCTGAATCCTGGATCCCGTTTCCCAGATCCCAGCTTCCGTTTGCCGGAGCCTTATCCCGTTTCCTGGATCCCAGATCCCGTATCCCGGATATCGGATCACGTATCTCGGATATCCCGGATCCCGTATCGTATTAGCCCGTAAAAGTCCTGTCAAAATCGGTCCAGCCGTTTCAGAGATTAGCCCGAATCGGTACCACCATACAAACTTTAATTCCCTATTTTACACCCTCAGGGGATGAATTTTCCAAAACGCTAAAATTAATATTTTTTATTTGTAAAAAGAAACCTAAACAACAATTTTCATCATTAAACTTCAAAAATGTCGAATTTCAATACAAACTTTCATCCCTATTTCATCCCCTTAGGGGTTGAATTTTCAAAAACCATAAAAATAATCTTTTTCCTTATTAAAATACACCTAGTCAGCAATTTTCATAATTCTACCTTCAAAAATGACGAACTTCCATACAAACTTTCATTCCCCTATTTTACCCCCTTAGGGGTGGAATTTTCAAAAACCCTGAAATTATTCTTTTTTATTTTTGAAAAGACACCTAATCACCAATTTAATAAATTCTAACTTCAAAAATGACGGAACTTCCATACAAACTTTTATCCCCTATTTTATCCCCTTAGGGGTTGAATTTTCAAAAACCCTGAAATCCATATTTTTTTATTTTTCAAAAGATACCTAATTAGCAATTATCATAATTCTAACTTCAAAAATGACGAACTTTCATAAAAACTTTCATCCCCTATTTTACCCCCTTAGGGGTTGAATTTAAAAAAAACCTTTCTTAGTACACCTCTACACATCAAGACAAACCCACCCTCCAAATTTCAAGTCTCTACGATCAGCGGTTTAGGCTGTGCGTTGTCTGTCAGTCAGTCAGTCAGGACTTTGATTCTTATATTAGATGTTAAATAATTGAAGGAGTGATTATGAGAATTAACAATGTTGTGATTATGACCAATGATTAAATACTAGAATTACTAGATAATAGGTAGTAAAGTTATTAAGAATTCGGTATTATGATTTTTAACTAAGTTCGTTTTATAACTATAAGATTTAACTGCTTAAAAGTGAATCTGTGTGTGATTAAAAGAAATAAACAAAGCAATTATTACATAAAACAGCTCAGAGGCGGCGCGAGGCGTAGGCGAATTGGGCGATCGCCTACGGCCTCGCACTCCTAGGGGCCTCGCACCCCGAAGGCATGATGAGTGAAATTTTTTGCCGCGTTAAAAATTCCGAAATTTTTCTCAATTTTCGAAAAACAGTATCTTGAGTTTCCGATTATCACGAAAAATAAATTCCAAATTATATGAACATGCAATCGTTTCTTTTCATTATTATTTTTCATTTTAAGTCCCAGAAAGTTATGAAATAATACACTCAATCAAAGTCCAGAAAATAATACTTAGCCAAGTGAACTTGATATTAAACAGAAACAGTCCAAAAATAAAGCCTTATCACAAGAAAAATAGGTACACCGAATACAAAGCAGTAGTCACCTGTGGAGGGTACAGCAGCGAGGGTAGCCTAAATACAAATTTTCATGTCTCTATAGCTTCAAAAAATATTGGACCCATAGGGGTAGTTTGTATAGACAAACTTTCATCCCTTATTTTATCCTTACAAATACTTATTATTTTACAAATTTGCATGCCTCTCTAGCTTCAGAAAAAGAAAATTGGTATCGCATACAAATTTCCAACCCCCATTTCAAAAAAAACCCGGCTAAGTGCGGGTTGGACTCGCAAATAAAGGGTTCCGTACCGTAGAATAAAAACGTCAAAAGTATCAAGTTACTAGTATGGGGACCCCCCTTATTTTTTAAATTTTATTATATTTTTATTATTTGTTGTTATAGCGGCAACAGAAATACACATTCTGTGATAATTTCAAGTCTCTACGTATTACGGTTCGTAAGATACAGCCCGCTGTCAGACTGACGGACGGACGAACAGCGTAGGCGTAGTAATAGGGTCCCGTTGGTACCCTTTGGGTACGGAACCCAAAAAAGCGCAGATTTTTTATTTTAATATATATCTTCAACAAATATGTCCATGTTTCTAACTTCAGAAATATGGAATCCCCATACAAACTTATTTAACCCTCTTAGGGGCGTTTTTTTTTCCAAAATCCTTCCTATGCTCTTCTTTTACGCTATAAAAGGTAGGTACCTATTGTTAAAACCTTATGTTTATAACACCGGCGGTTGGGGCTGTGCACGTCTTGACAGACAGACAGACAACGAAGTGACCCTATAAAGGTTCCGTTTTTTTACCAGTAGTGTTACCAGAGGGCCTCGCAAAATGTATGTTGCCCACATGAAATTTAGGTCTTGCTCCGCCACTGACCGTGTTGTCTTGTGGGTTAGCATGGTGCGCCGTGAAAAAACCAAGATATGTCAGAAAATTCGTTTGATGTATAGACATTATAAAGTAATATCTATATACTAATATATAAAGAGGGAAATGCTGACTGACTGACTGACTGACTGACTGACTGACTCATCAACGCCGAGCCGAAACTACTGAAGTTAGAGACATGAAATTTGGACAGTAGATATATTTTGTGACGTAGGCAAGCAATAAGAAGCGATTTTTGAAAATTCAACCCCTAAGGGGGTTAAATAGGGGATGAAAGTTTGTATGCAAGTTCGTCATTTTTCAAGTTAGGATTATGAAAATTGGTGTGGAGGTGAAGTTTTTAAAATAAAAAATATGGTTATCGGCTTTTTAAAAAATTCAACCCCTAAGGTGGTAAAATAGGGGATGAAAGTTAGTTGGGAAGTTAGTATAGATGTTCGTCATTTTTGAAGTTAGAATAATGAAAATTGGTGTATAGGTTCCTTTTTATAAATAAAAAACTTGAATTGCTACGTTTTTGAAAATTCAACCCCTAAGGGGGTAAAATAGGGGATGAAAGTTTGTATGGAAGTTCGTCATTTCTGAGGTTAGAATAATGACAATTTGTGTTTAGGTTTGTTTTTACGTATTATAAATAATAATTTCAGCATTTTTGAAAATTCAACCCCTAAGGGGATGAAAGTTTGTATGCAAGTTCGTCATTTTCCAACTTAGAATTATGAAAATTGGTGTTTAGGTGTCTTTTTAAAAATAAAAAAATATGGGTCTAGGCGTTTTTGAAAATTCAACCCCTGAGGGGATTAAATAGGGGATGAAAGTTTGTATGCAAGTTCGTCATTTTTCAAGTTAGAATTATGAAAATAGGTGTTTAGGCGTCTTTTTAAAAATAAAAAAAATGAGTTTCGGCGTGTTTGAAAGTTCAACCCCTAAGGGGGTAAAATTAGGGACGAAAGTTTGTATGGAAGTTGGTTATTTCTTAGGTTAGAAGAATGAAAAGTAGTGTTTAGGTTTCTTTTTACGTATTAAAAATAATAACTTCATCTTTTTTGAAAGTTCAACCCCAAGGGGATAAAATAGGGGATGAAACTTTGTATAGAAGTTCGTCATTTCTGTTGTAAGAATTATGAAAATTGGTGATTAGGTGTCTTTTAAAAAATAAAAAAGTAAAATTTAATAGCGTTTTTGAGAATTATACGGATATAATTATACGGATACGCGATATGGGACATGGGACATGGGACATGGGACATGGGACATGGGACATGGGATATGCGATACGGGATACGGGATACGGGATGAGGGATACGGGATACCAGATACCAGATACGGGATGCGGATTGCGGGATGCGGGATACGGGATGCGGGATGCGGGATGCGGGATGCGGGATGCGGGACGCGGAGTGCCGGGCGCGGGATACGGCACACGGGATACGGGATATGAAAAACGGGATCCGGGATATCCAGAATACGGGATTTGGGTTCCAGCAAACGGAAACGGAATTTCTTAAATTTATATTCTGCGCGTACGAAGTCGCGGGCAAAAGCTAGTTTTACAATAAACACAAAAAACAACATCATCATTATAGCTATAATAAATAAGTACCTATTTGTCATTACATTGACATTGACAATTTGCAACATTGCAATTCATATTTTGTGGACCATGCCTATTACGACTTTCCAAAAACTGTCAAATAGATGAATTGCGATTCATAATATGAATTGCTTGTAACTGACCATCTTACGATTTCGGTGAATCATATTATATGATCATAAAGCAAGGAATTTATACGTATACACACCTGGAATGATGACTTGCCAGCAAAAGTGAAGCCGACAGCGATATACCACACTGAACGTTTTTTCCTTTGCCAACAAGAGTGACCATAATATTTTGACATTTGGAGAACGTCCCCATGGCTATCTGGTGAAAACGTTATATTGTTCCAAGATTGTTATGATAGGAATATAATAAGAAAATAAGGCAAAAGGATGTTTATTTTCATAAAAACATGAGTAGGTACAATAAATTCGTCTGCGGTGGCCAAACTACGCGAGTGCCTGTCTGTATCTTGACAACCCAAATGGAGATACAAAATAGTATTTAAGATCGTAGATTTTGCCACTTTGTAATATAAAGTAACATGACACTTCACACGCTTGGACGTTTTCTAGGCTCTCCATATCTATGGTTTTTCCTATACTTATCTTTCTTATACTTACTCTTTTTCTATGCTATAAAAGGTACCTACTACTGTTAACATGTTATGTTTGATTTGGGCTGTGCAAGTTGTGACAGACGGACATAGAGACAGACAGACGGACAACAAAGTTATCATATTAGGGTTTAGTTTTTTTCCTTATTAGGTACGGTACCCTAAGAATATCTAACTAATTAGACCATAAGACAAAATTAAAGGGCAATGGGCAAAACTGTATGGGACTTGGTCCAAATATCCACCACTGACGAGACCTACGTAACCCGATAGACCACTAAATACTGAGTAACTTTTACAAAGACAGTTCAACAAAATAAGCTGTAAGTCAAAAAATACGGGTAGTTTAAAAAAAAATATGATTTCACCATTAGTATTATGTTTATACATTTTTTTCGAAAGGCAACAATATAAATACTCTTACTAACATTAAATAAAAATAAAATAAGCTGTCAGAAAGCAAAAAATGCCGTGAAAAGTTTTTATTATTATTTTTGTTACCTGATGAAAAGTGAACAACAAGCGCTTCTATAAAATAAATAAGCAGGTACCTTCTATGCGTTACCTTACTTTTTCACTTATCATCAGGTAACAAAAATAATAATAAAATATGTTTCACGGCATTTTTTGCTTTCTGACAGCTTATTTTATTTTTATTTAATGTTAGAAAGTGTATTTATATTGTTGCCTTTCGAAAAAAATTTATAAGTCATAACACTGGTGGTGCGTTCCAATCACTGTTAATTTTGTTATTTTCGTTATTTTTGTCCACAAATCACGTTCCACTCGCACCAACTTGTACTGAAAGTTATCATTATTATCGTTTTTAACACTTTATGTGGACGAAAATAACAAAAATTACGGTGAATGGAACGCAGCATAAGAGTGAAATAAAAAAATTAAAATTTTTACTGACAGCCTATTTTGTTGTCTGGCTTTGCAAAAGTTACTCAGTATGTAGTGGTCTATCGCGTGACGTAGGTCTCGGAAGTGGTGGACATTTGGACCATTTTTGCCCATTGTTCTTTGTGCTAACGAAAAGGAACAGTGAGGGCAGGGCATTTTCCTTTAAAACTCGTTGTGTTAAATTAGGGACATAATCTGTCGGCTTAAAATGCTTGCTGTATATGACGGAATTTTGGGTAATTTTTCTGTAGCCAATAGGTATTTGTTGTAACCAATTTACACGCCTGGGATCTGTAAAAGACAAAATTGTTTTTTTGTTTTTTATTGCTTAGGAGTAATCGGGAAGTGTAAAGTCAAAAGTCGTCCCAATTGCAAACAATTTCAATCGACAAACCATCGGTCTCGGCCTTTATTTTATATTGTCCATCAAGGGTTGCAATGCTGACCGCGCTGTGGAGGCCTGGAGCTGCGCTGCGCCGCGCTTTCGGCCATCAACAACGCGCCCAGCAACACACTCATTACAGACCGTGGCAGTAATGTACTATTAAAAAGTAACAAAAGGGTAAAGGAAAGGGGCCCCGAGAATTACATTGCCTGAAATGGTTAATCTGGCCCTAGACGTGCGCGTTCCTCGAGCGTGTGAACGACGCGAACGCCGTGTGCGAGCCCGGCGAGCCGTGACAACGCGGCGTGAGCGTCGCGTTTTACCAGCGTGTGGTCTGTCGCGCGCTGCAAATGCGACCGACTTCAAAAAGTAGCGATGTAGTCGTGCGGCAACGAAAAGCGCGACTTTATCGCTGCAAACAGTTCCCGTGGACGATATTCCTCAGTTAACACAGACACATAATAAGATTTATATTATAGTCCTTTTTACTAGCGAAATTTATGTCACCCGAACATCTAAAATGTACTTAACGTGGAAAACATAGTTACCCACTTACCTATGTTAAGATAATCCTTAATTCGGATAATATTCGCTTTTACACCCTTCCATTACGCATATTCTACCCATTTTTATGAGAAAATTCAGCACAATCCTCTAGATTTAAAATTAGCTGAAAATGTCGTGTGTCACGCAAATTGACGTTCTGTGTTTCAAGTTTTTAATTTTATTTCTGCTACGATTCCTATAGACATCACGGAACTGACAATTACGAGCGAATTATTAAAGAAGGTAAGTACTTATTTCCAGATATTTATTTATATTTGAAATTTTAATCTTAGGATATTCTTATACTTTACCATAGGTATTTCATTAATCGACTTTATTGTTTATTATTCTTAACATGAAAATGTACCAAGTTTAAGGTGATCGAATAAATATTAACTGGCAACACAAGGGATGAAAGGTTGTACTGTTAGAAAGGGAAAGAAGGCGCAGTTATAGGTATCTGGCTCGGACCGGTTTTTATAATGCGTGCATCGTGGGCGTTAAGTCCGTCACATAAGGATTATTTTTGATTAAATGAATGGAAAATAAAGTTTGTAGTCCACAGTCATGTTCAATGGTATTACGTCGATGTCATAAAGTGATTCATTTTTGTGACGGGATTAGCCCCACTGAGCTTTGCTGTATACCACAAAAATCGGCCAATGGGTTAAACAGGGACCCCGCAAACATACAACCTGGTGGCTGCGAACGGATCAAAAATAAATACATGTTATGGTTTTGGTTTATTACCAATGAACCTCAACTTTGGTCTTAGATGTGACTTTACTTTGAATTTCGTCGCTGCAGATATTCAAAGCGGCATTATTGGATCCGACTTTCTAACGTATTTCAACCTACTTCCAGACTGCGCTAAAGGAAGACTTCATGACGGGAAGACAGGACTGTCATCCATCGCGGAACTTCAACCGCAGAACCTAGCGTGAAAGTGATTACAACTGCCGATTCATAATATTCCACGTTACTACAAAAATATCCAAGTATCACACGTCCACCTGGCGTATTTCAAGAGCCAACAAAACCTTCAACAAAGCACTATATTGTAACAACGAACGGACCACCCGTTACGGCCGGCCACGACTCGACCACGACCGCCGGTCGCTGTCGCGCGCAGTCGTGGCCGGGCTGTTAGTTCCAGACCGCGTCGCCTTGCTCCAGTAAAAAACCGCGCCGCTCAAAAAGAGTTTTTACCCCACTCGTCTACGAGGAGATAGCCACCAATCATGCCTCGTTAGGTCCCTGTAGCGTCTTAATAATAGTTTAGTTGCTTATTTATTACGCTTCAGCACCAAGCGACGACGAGATGAAAATCATCGATCATAAAGAAGGAAAAGCTGTGCTTTTGGAGGAATAGGGAATTGACTCCTTTTGAACGGACGGCAGATCTATTTGCAACCGTTGAGCAAAGGCGCCTCGTGCACGAACAGGCACGAGACAAGTGCCTTCATGAATGGGAGATGGAGAGGCTACCACTGCAAGCTAAGAGAACGTCACAAGGGAACACAACATATTAATGAAAAGTTCGAATGCGAATTCATTTGTCAAAAGTGCCACTTGCCTAGGATTTCTAATGAGAATAATGTATTTCTCTAGTTTCGTGTAAACAAATAGACTAAATGGACATTTGGCTACCAATTTTAAATTCTATTCGTTGGTTCAAAATACATGTCGTAAGCTAGTGACATTTCCATACTATGAGAATTCTATTCTATTCAGTTGGCTTAGACAAGCCTTCTGATCGCCCAATTCCTCAATTGTATGAAGAGGCGATACTACAGATGAAACATGATGGGCACATTCATACATTCATTTCGCCTCCTTCCACTGTGATTGTACATAATGGGTATCATTATAAATTATTTTATTTATTCATAACTTTTTTTCTTCGGTGACCGAACGAGCTTTTGCTATCGACCTGTATTCGATAGGCTTTTCATACTCCGATTATTCTAGTGAATATATGCTGAATAAACTTCTGATAGTATAGTGAAACCTTCATTACATGTCCCACAGCATAAAAAGGAGATCATAGATAGTATACCTATTGAGCATCACACATGGTCTTAATGATGCTAGATATAAATCGTCCCGAACTACCTACAAATATCATTTTCAATAAAATACACGACGTCAATGAGCCCAAAAAATATCTCGAGTTTCAAGGTTAACTCACAACCAAGAAGAACCAGTCCATGGTGGACGAAATGTTTCGTCTGAATCTAGTTATCTTAAAAACCATAAAGTCTTTAATTCCTGAAGGGGTAGGCAAAGGTGTACTGCAGTACACCTTTACCTACACACAACAATGCCAAATTAGTGACAGATTAGCGTTTAATGGCGGTAATCAAAATTAAAGATTGTTTCTAGGTACAACTGAACGTTAATGAGAAAAATAAAGTAACATTCTTCTCAGACCGGATGTCCCGCATGTCGATAAGTAACTAGAAAATATATACACATGCAACAACAAAGTTAAAATAATAGTAAGTAATGACAGTGTATCTGTATTATTATTTATGACAAGAAGGAACACAATAGCGCTGCGGCGGTGGGCGCCCGCACTACGGAGGGCGGCTGGCGGCCGATCGATCCGCTCCGCCGCGCCCGCCCGCCCTCCGGCCGCACTTCACTCCGGTACCTCCAAATTTTGCTCACTTCATGGCACCTAGCTTATGTATGAAACGTAGTATCTATACGTTTTTATTGTTTAGCCACCCCCATTAACAAAACCTGATAACCGCTTGGCGGCATAAGGGTCCCAAGTCGAACAGCAAAAGCGAGGGCAGAAATCCGGACATGTTTTAGTTCGTCTGTCGTTTGACGTTTTTCGTTCACTCTTTGGATCATTAAAACTTTAGTGGTGGACGTCGATCGAAAGTTGGGAAACGTGCGACGCCTCGATACGCTAGTAGTGAGGACTCGAGCCTTGTGGACGTTGTTGTTGTGTGCGATCGACCGCGGTAAATTTAAAACCTCGTCTCTTATCATAAACAAAAACGCTTACGATGTCGATGTGGTTCATCTGTCGTAGTGTCAAACATGTTGTTTGTGCAAATGAATTTGTATAAGTGAAAGACAAATTATTTACAATAATTACCTACATACATAGACTGATAGCGTAAGCATCACTATTATATTTTAACGGAGAATAAAGCAGCACCACGTTTCGACACGGCAAACTTCGTTACTCAAATCATTATCAGACTAAAAGTTCGCCATTGAACGTACGAGGACAGTCAGTAAAAGCGGCGTCATTGAGTCGAATCGAAGCTTCGCCGAGGCTGGCTGCAGGCGCGGAGTGCGGCCGCGGCGGGACCGGGGTGGCCGGCGGCGCCGCCGGGGGCGTCCGCCCTGGCTACGGGTATGAGGCGCTCTCGGCGGCCAGCGACGGCAGTGACGGAGAGCCAGACGAAGCGCCCGAATACGCCGCTTTCGAAATGGAACTCTCAGGAGGCGGAGATTCGGCCGAAGGGCCCTCCTCGCGCGGCTCCACCAAAGTCAACTTCCCGCCCGAAGTGGAACTGGAGCGACGACCTACTGTTTCTGCTGTAGCCTCTGCGGCCTATCATCGCGGGCGAGGAAGATCAATGAGCGCCTGGAGCGATATCAGTCGCTCTAGCCTTCGCTTTGAGGAAAGGTCAGTCAATCTGTCATAGTTATATGAAAATAAAGGTTGTATCGTTACACAATACGGCTTTGAATCAGAGTCAAAAAGATGAACATAGTTCGAATCATAGATATAAGTAGCAGTGTATGATTCGAATAGATAACATGCGACAGGAGAAGTATGCCCGAACACTGATGTGCTAGGTACAGGAGTAAATAGTTCATGCGTTTGCCTGAATAGGGAGTTAATATCATAGTGCAGAGGGATTTCTACATCCACTCACCCATTTTTACATAATAAAACCAAGATAACAAGCGCCTTTTGCATCATGAAAAATGCTTGACGCATTCTGCCGTATCGGACCCATCTCGGCATGCGCATTTTGGACCGCGGCGGCAATTGACATTTTAATTTTAAAAGGGCCTTAGTGAATTAAACCTGATTTCGACTTTGAAACTTAATACCGGTAGTTAGTCCGGTGTGCAGCCGACCGCACTACGTACAGTTTCGCATTGCAAATGTTCATCAGATTTAAAACTCGATTCAATCTCAAACTGAGAGCAATTAGGTCTAAGATGTCATATCAATAAACATAATTAGGTCTCAAAACCGTGAATTTTGTGCATTATTTAACATAGCAAAAAGGTTGTCAATGCCTCTTTAATTTTGTTAACACATTTATTAAAATATTTTGTCATATGTATGTCGCTGACAAATTGTATGATTCGGCATTTTACTTACTGCGTCGTCCGTTTAAAAACGCTCGCTGTTATGTAATATGCCTAAGGCAAAATGTAAATTGCCTTGTCATTTTATAATATGCCTCAACATTTGATGGACAATTCATACGCCGTTTACAAATTAACGCAGCAAATTGAAGTATTTAGTTCTATTTTTTACCACGCGCGTCGCTGCTGATCAAAACAAGAAAAATGGCGTCGAATAGTGAATGAACGCTAAGGTGTCCATGGAAACTGGTACTCGCAAGGACTCGAAGGATGGCACGCGTGAGCGAGCGAAGCGAGCTTGGGAATTCGGGGCACTCGACTTGGCTGGATTAGGTTCGAAGGGAATGACGGGGGTTAGCGAGCGAGCGGAGCGAGCGATGTAAACCCCGTCATTCCCTTCGTGTTAGGTTATTGATGACCCTGAACGCAGAAATAGGAGCCCCGCGAAGCGGTGCTCCGTCGACTTTGTCATGGAGTAATATGGCTGGCAAGTGAAGATCAGATAAACGGAGAGTAGGTCTAAAATAAAGTCTGATTTGTCCAGCCTGTTTTTTATGATGCTCACCCTACAACTACAATCAATGTCGAAAATATAACAATTGAACGAGTTGCCAATTTGCCTTAGGCATATTGCATAACAGCGAGCATTTGTAAACGGACGACGCCGTATGTAAAATGTCGAATCATACGATTTGCCTGCGACATGTATATTGCGACATTTGTCACGCGGTTTGTAAGCTGATAGATAAAAAACTCAATAAAATATATTTAAGGCAAGTTTGATCTGCAGCAAAGGGCAGTAATAATGTTTTGCATGAAGATTTTATTGCTGACATATTATTGCTTTACCTATGAAGAGAACCCAATATGTCTTGATTCACCGTAAAATTTTGGTATCGCGGCGACATGGAGACGAAGGAGTGATCGTTGAACGTTGGGAATTCCAAAATGAAAGAAACCCTCAGGCTCTAATCTCAGATTATGCTCGAGTATGTCCTGTCGCCATCCAAATCCATCACAAATGCAATCCACGTGTATCTATAGTAATTTTATTTGCAATCAACCTTATGAAACAGAAATGCGCAAGCAATTATAGACCGTGGTAAACATTTTTTTGTCCGCGACTGTACTAGTGCTTATATAGTATTCTCATTACAATAGAACGATATCACGCTGAATTAAAACTTTGGAGATTTATACCTATTAATTATCTTTGCTGTATACCTACATAATATGCGGACAACGAGATATATTCGTTTACGGAAATGCGGCGACAGCGTGACCCGATTTCAGCTTTTATTTCAAATTTAGACGTTCCGGGCTTTCAACATGCATAATGTAACGGCAATGTTCCGGGCAGGTTATGATTCCGGAAGTTTTTGCTTTGTAATGAACTCCACCACACCCTAGCGAAGCCCGCCACTCGCCACTGGCTGGAGATTGAAGTCAGCTTATTAATTATAAGGGACAATTGTATACACTCATGAAAATGTTGGTTTTGATCTCATCGACATTATTATCGATATACTATGTAGGTACCTAAACTAACCACTCGCTCATAATTAGCCAGAGCTTATTGACTACAATAAAATTAAATTATTGTGATCCTATCGAACGGATCACGAATCGGCGAAACTACTGATTCACATTTCGTCAAAAGCATACCTAAAGTGTATTTTATAATTCCGGAGACTAAATTGCCAATCACAAATGTCAAACTTGAAAATAATGATACCATATTTATTTCTGTAGTGTTGTCCTACCGATTTTTTCCGGTACCGATTATTTGAACCGTAAAATTAAAAAATGTCATGCGTATATATTTATGAACTGACGGGTGTTATTTATTATGTACATAATTGATATACTTCGTAATATTCAATAGGTACATTCGATAACTAACTATTTGATCATTATAACTAATATGTAGGAAACAAAAAAAATGCCCGACCTTTTTTTAAGGTTGGTCCTTGGGCCATGAAAACGCTTTTGTTTACCTCATTCGGCCTTTGGCTTTCTTGGACGGCCTGACTGTAGGACTCAAGGGGCCTTCGGGAAAAAGGAGGCAGCTAATTGTTTCCCATGTAGGAAGCGAAGACGGATTATTAATATTTGAAGCCAAAAAGTGATTGAAAGATTATCATAAAGAAAATAATGCTGAGAAATACAAAAACTGGTTTAAAAGAATTCTCCCAAAGCTCCAAGACAATGCAGTTGTAAGCAAGCACGAAGACAGAAAGAGTTACCAACTTAAACTTGGCTCAAACGCCGAATGAAAGAGTAAAATGTACCAATAATAAAATACACCATATGAACCCCCTCCCTCCCCCAAAGCGAGCCCCACCACTGCGAGCTCAACCCAATTGAGTAAATCTGGGCTCAGGTAGGGGCATGGCGCGAGAAATAATAAAACATTTAAAATGAACGAAGTCCAAAACTTATTGAAGGGCTTCGTCAGGTGACTCCTCCTCAGCGATGGAAAGATTGCATTGCACACATAACTAAAGAAGAGGACAAAATATGCCATCTCAGTGTGCCATATAATGTAAAATTGACGGTTTAAGTTAATAAGGACAGTGAGCATCCCGAAAATTCGGAAAGTAAATAAATAAATCTTCTAATAATGCTGTTTTATTGAATTCGTTCTTACTACTTGTTGGAAATAAGCCAATAAAGACTAGATATAAGTATGTAAATACATTTAATAATAAAATAATACACTTTAAACGCATATGACTCCTTACCCGATTTTGCCAGTTCATTATTATAAATTTTAATGATTTCATTGAATTCCAGAAGTTTGCTCGAGGTTTACGCGATTTTGCAGAAAAACTTAAAAATAGTAGTAAAATATCTTACGGCTTTTCGATTAGTTCCGATTGCTGGACATTACTATTTAAAAATGGCCATAACCTATCCACACTGTTATTGTCAAATTGGTCTCCGGAATTTAAAAATACACCATCTGTTATATTATTTGACAAGCGTGTTTTTACTAATATCCACATTTGGAGGTCCTATAAATCATAAAATATTCAAACACGCTATGAAGCCCATTATTCTTACATTAAACTGCGTCCATCAACACAAAACAATAGTCAAAATTATTCATTAGTATGGAGAATTCACGCTTAAACAAGAAAAAATACAATAACAAAATTATCTAAAGTCTCCTAAGACAGTTTTCCTGTATCTTGTATAGTTTCAGATTTCCCCATTTATTGTCCCAGTTAAAAAAACACTATCTATATTATATACCTACGTAGTATCTATATTATCTATTTCAAAGAAAACATATCCTAGAAACGAAAAACTTTATAGGTAGAAACACAACATCTTTCCTGACCTACTTTCATATAAATCGTTTAGTTCGGTATCACTAAGGGCGAAGTTCCCCGACAACACTATCGAACAGACCGTTAAGGCAGTAAACGTCTGTTACGAGTACTTCAAAAAAATCGATTACCGCTCAACGGCCCGTTAGTGTTGTGGTGACATCATTACAGCATCAAATTTTGACAAAGTGGTTCCAAGCCTTTTATATCACCGAACTATGATGAACGAGAACAGGTCATACAGGTATATTACATCAGCAAACGAGTATGTTGATAAAACAGCTCCCGAGGAATATGAACCTCCTCCCACTTTGAGCAAATCGGGACCAGAGCTTTTTGCCGCAGCAGAATATCACTCAAGAGTTAACACATCGTCATTGACAAAATCTGTAGAGTTAGATAATTTTGCGGCAAATCGATTAGATCTTGTAACAGGTCAATTAATTCACAATAACAACGATGGATATGTTTTGGATGAGATAACGAGATTATTTGTATACAAAGATGTTGGTGACCAGGAAACGTCCAACGATACTCTACCGTTGTTCAATAACAATAGGTACCTACACCTTGCTCTGACATAGATTTTGAAAAGAGAATACGAGCTAAATCGGTTTTCGTGAAGGAGTGGTTGGGCTTATTACCAAAGGTTCCAAATAATTTTCGTAGAGCAAGTACATGTATGTAGAAGACACTTTCAGGAATAAGACACATACGTTCCAAATGTATAATAAGTAGTGTATTCAAAACCTAAAAATCCCAACAAAAAAAAAACGTTGTACCTATACAAGGCGTCCCACGTTTTTGCCACATGTAGAGAAAGTACCTTAAATACTGTAGTTAGAAAATTTTACTGAATTAAGACTTCATTTTGTAATTTGCAATTACTTACCATAGCAATGGCGTATCAAAATAGTTTTGATTTAATGGAAGTATATTTTCTGAATCAAACTATACTAGTCTTGTTTGTCTTTTGCCGGAGCTGGTTTAATTTCATACTACTGCAAACAGAAGTTTAAGCAAACTAGCTAGTAGGCAGGTATGCGAGGAAACATAATGAAATATTCAAAGTGAAATTCAGCAACTCAAAGGGCTTAAGAGCCGACTTTATTCGACAGCTTATAGGAAACAAAATATCTTTCAATCGTCAAATAGGCTTTGTTCAACGAATAAATGCGATGATATTTTATGTGTGGTCAGCTTCCAATAATAAAAAACAGCTTAATCAGAACATCAATACCGTCGCCTTCATCCCAGTAGGCACCTATCAGCTGTATGTAACTGGGATGCGTATAACAGTTACACAACATGAAACTGAATTTCAATTAACCTATTATTATAAATGTATAATAAAGGTGTATGAAATAAAAACGCTTTCATACAAACTCAACAGTTGTATTCGCCATTTTGTATTTTAGCAGAAAGATCAGAATAATATTTGAAAAAAAAAACTTATGTTTATTCAGTACCACCATCAAAGGTTTATATTTGCAAAGGTTACCAAAGCGTTAATACATTATAAATGCCTTTTTGAAGCGGCCGCGTCGCGCGGGCAGCTGTAGGTAAGTATCTATAGCAAGCAAACTATAGAACGTTACTTTGCAGAAACTGAAATTACTTTTTCCATTCCAGCATCCAATCTTCCTCTAACTATAAAAGATCAGTTTCGCTTCGATGGGACGGACGCAATGGTCGTTCAGCCTGTCTTATGTTCGAAATCACCAGCGAAAACTTTTTGTTTATTTATTGAAATCAATATAGTATTAATTTCCTATTGTATACTTATTTGTTATTAATTACTCTTATGAAGTGTTGAATATACTATGTATAAAGTTAATGATTACGACATTGTTACTCAAACCTAACCTAACCAGGTACATTATTTATCAAATGCTTGACTTGGTAGGTATTTGTTGAATACATTTTATGGCAGTGACGCAGAATCGATGTAATTCGTCTTTTTACTCTAAAATGTTTCCACAAAATGTGTCAAAATGTCTGACTTTATCTCCATTACGTATTGAGTTAGTGACACAATTAATTCATCATTTCAGCCAAAAGACGTCCACTGTTGGACATAGGCCTCTCCCAAGGTTTTCCACAACGACCGGTCCTGTGCCACTTGCATCCAGCGGTTTCCCGCGACCTTCACTAGGTCGTCAGTCCACCTTGTGGGGGGCCTACCCACGCTGCGCTGTGGTGAACTAATTAATTACCTACTCCAAAGTTGTGTTCCTGACATATTCGTTTTTCAAACCATCAACATTAGCACCTTTTTTAGTTTCTACATAAGGAAGTAAAGCAAAACATCTAGGTCCCACCACGCGATAGAAGCGATTGCATATGTCAAGTGTGAGACATCAAACTGGATCCGGTGGTTTGGTGAAGCAGATAAAGTAGAGATGCGGGGGTGCGCCCTGCGGGCCGTGAGTGCGGAGCGGGAGTCGGGCAGAGGGCGGCCGGCTGCGGAGGGCAGTGTCTCGGGGGCTACGCCGGCTCAAATCACGTTTAGTCTTACAGGCGGTGTGATACGCACCGCGAACACGTTCCGACATTGTGCCGCTTCTGTGCGGCCACGTGTACACGCTGCTCGCGCTCCGCGATTATTGTGACTCATTCAGTGCCAAAATATTCTGTGATACCCTAAAATAAACCGAAAACATTTTCATTCGAAAACTTTCGCTCGCTCTCTCAACTTTTGAGTTTGCATTACGTACTGGCTTCTTTTAAACAATCAATTACTTATCGCATTTTCTGTACTTTATATACCCCGCAAACTTGTTTGACTAGTTCATTGGAAAAAAGCTGGTATGGAATTAGGAGATGATATATTTTTCATATACGGACGCACCGGGTTTGTATAATATAAAAATCAGTAGATAATTCGTTCTTTCTTTCTCTTAGATATCGCACTGCACACCCAATTATGGAAAAATCACATGAAGGATTTTTTAAATTTAGGTTTTGTCGTGCAAGGAATAACAATGTTTAAATACGTATCAAAAGAAAATCTAGATATTTATAGTCTCCAATTATAATAAATTCGAATGACGGTCTGAATGAGCAGTAGGTATGAGAGCACTTTACAATCTACTGTTTGAGGTCAGCTAGAGCATACAAACAGCTTGTAGATGGCGAAAATAAACTATTGTGCAGCGGACACAATTCTCGAGGCGCGAGACAGCACTTATCTCACCTTCCTTCCACTTCTTTGAGCTCTACTAATACAAAATATATTCTGATCTCGTAACATAGTTATCTTAGGTAGGCTACTATTATAGTTTCTGCATTTACATTATAATATAAACTTTTTGAAGTTATTTAGTTCAACGGATCCCGGATTAAAACTATTTGCTATTTTGGTAGTATTTTACTAAAGGGTTTTATTTGTGAAGTGCCCACATTATTCAAACATAGGTTCTTTTGGTGATATCGTGCTATATGCCTCGTACCTATACCCATGTTTTTAAAGTATTATTTTAAATTAATACACTTGCACCCTGGAATATGATGCATCGTTATCATCGGAATCAGAATCGTCTTTATTAGTCAACATAGGTGATATGATATAGGTAGTCCCATCACAATTTCTAGACTTTGTTCTATCGGAGTTTGCACGATTATCGTACCTACTCTGGTCCGAAAAAATCATTGATTAATCTCATGATTTTTTCGTCGACTGTACATTTCAGAGCTGTCCGGAACCGTTTTCACAATTGCCGTCAATTCAGTAAAATTTCGAAATCTTCATCAGACAACTCATGTTATCCATTAGTTAATGGCGAAGAAAACCAGGGATCGCTCACTGCATTAATTGATCATTTGAAATGATGATGACTTGAATGATGATTAAATTGCAAGGAACAGATTGGTCACCGAAATAATACACAACTGCCAATATGATGTTCATATTTCCTCCTCAAGTTAAGCTGAAGAAGTGTTATTAACGATGTACTAAAAGTACTTATTTGGTAAAAACAGTAAAATTAATTAAAATAAACAATAAACACGAACTGCGAATTGTTGGATTGATTCGTGAAATCATTCGTTGCCAGTTAGATATTGTAACATTGTTTTTTTTATTAATAAACGCTTTACGATAATCGTAGGCTCAATCAGATGAACATAAATATTGAATTCAAGAGAAATACAACTCCTTGATGGACCCACTATTATATCCCAACAGTGGGTGGTCCACGAGAAACCCGTTCTCCCTCCTCGAGAAAACGTGGAAAAATATTCGTTACCTCACTAATACACACAATACCTACAAGCTGTTATTACAATTTACCTATTACAATACCTTCTCAAAATTTTCTAAGAACATTTGGATCACACATACAAACAAAAATATGTATCCGCGTACTCAATGCCATTGTTTTTGTGAGGCGAATGTACCATCTCGATCAACACCCTACGAACCATTAGAGTTTAGCTGCCTACAAATGGGTAATCGTGATAATGAAGATTAATTAAAATAGGCAGGTCGTACCGGTAGCAGGTATATCCCTACTCAAAAACAACAGGAGGCACTTAGTTATATAAGTACTTATTCACGTTTTGGATTAATCTGAAGATAAAATTTAAAGTTTTTGAATGGGTGGATTGTTTTGCAATTTATGTTTAGTCTGAATACTGGCTCACGTGTCTCTTGTACCTATTATATACATTGCCACTGGACAATTTCATAGTCATAAATTGAGAAAGAAAGAAATCCCTAATTGACCGCCCCAATGTCATTTAAAAACTTAAGTTGTCATTTAAAAAGGCGTAGTAGATATTTAATTTCCCTCTTTTCATTCATAAATGTAAATCGTATTATTATAACAGTAGATTCATGTTGAGATCATTTCGTTCGGACCGATTTGAAAAGTAGATTAGGTACGTTAATCAAGGAGTGAGCCGGCCGGATGAGCAGCCCTCGGACGAAATCCAATAAAGCGATAAACTCTTTTTCGCACATTTAACTTCCATCATTTTATTCGCGAACTTATCCCAAGACAATTCTGTTCGTAATGGCCACAGTGACCAACAATGGGCCACTTTGATCATTATCTGTGCACAACGACATGTGTCCGGATAGAGACCTTATCTTCTATAATGGTTTAATTTAATGATTCAGGTCGAGGCAACCTGAATATGAATACGTACTGTTTCATAGTTACTCCAAATTATGTGTATTCCATTCGCATTCACTACCTACTATAACAATTAGATACGATATTATCTATGACGAAAAATACCGATTTTTATTGCACTCAGTAGTTAAATAGAACTTTTTCTCATAATAGCTTTGTTTCCCAACTTCCACTTTGTCACACCACAACATATTATTAGTGTCCTGTGATATAAACACTGTACAAGTATGCGTAGTAATGTTTAGTTTTTTTCATTGTGGCTTTACCGCAGTCGGAATATCCTTGACCCAGTGAGTAGGATAGACGAAAGTATCCATAACAAAATACAGCGAGCCCACGCTAATGAGGGACACGACTGAGAACCGTCGCACTCGCGTCGTCGCCCGCGCCCTGGCTCGCTTGACAAGATACAACCTCTCCAGACAACTCCAAGGTAGTTACAATTTTAAACTAGGATTGATTGGCTTAGAGTCAAAAGAGTATTTAGATATTTCAAAGGAACAATGTCCTATGGAATTAGATACAGTAACAGTTCTGTATTATCAAGAGCAATTGTAGATGGTTATAGTGACGCAGATTATGCTGGTGACGAAAACACAGGACGATCAACCACTGGAGTTGCTTGCTTTTTTGCGGGTGGCATAGTTTCATGGCCGAGTCAATGCCAAGTATCGGTAGCAAGTTCAACGACTGAAGCAGAGATTGTTGCAGCAAGCGAAGGCGCACGTGAGCTAGTCTGGCTACATATAATTTTCAGCCAGTTAACGAGATTAGATGGAGTTAATGGTACCTCACCTTAAAGGTTGATAATGTAGCAGCTATTTGCTTGGCACATAACCCAGAGTCACCAGTTAACTAGTTTTGTAATTTTGTTGTAAGTGTCCGCAATTACTTCTGATATGCTAATGTTACAAAAACACAGAACCAAGCACTAACCACCAATTTAAAATAAAAATAAAAACTTATAAAACGAATTATTTTAATCTTGTCTACCCAGTAATATTTATAGCAAATAAAAGCTCAGCAAACTCTCAGTTTCTGCAGAACGATTTATTACTGTATAATTTGGTCACCTATACAGAGTCCTGTTTCCTGGACTGATTGACTTAAAACTTGGTACACAATCACATTTCTACGAGATAAATAGGATAACAACTAAAACTAACTTTGTAGATTCTTAGAAGTTAAACTATGAAATTAAGAAGTCATTTATGGGGCGTAGTCATTTTATGAATAGCTTTTTTAAGCTTTCAAAAAATGTACGCTTCAATGGCCAGATATCCTGAATCGAAGCGATTTTCGCTGATCATGATGACTTTAAAAATATGATTTATTTTCCAAACACCAATATCTCTACTTCTGAACGTTTTATTTGCGACTTTACTTTTTCCAAATAAGTATCAGTTGATAACTGAGTATTTACTATATTATTTCTCCAGTTAGGCAGGTACCTTTATTAATTTAAGTTTTTGTTATATATTAGCCACCTGCTCCTCCAGAAATTCATCAATGCCATTCGCGCTGTCAGTAGGTACCTAAGCTCAGGTGGGTAATAATAAAGGGCAGGTTGGCGCGTCTGAGAATAGATCAGGATCATAAATTATGTACTACAAGCTGCCGCCTCCAAACGAAATGTAGGTCATGAAGCTCAGGGGAGTGAAGAATCCCAATTACACAATATATACTTTACAACTTGAAGAAATACACAGATAACATACTTTTAAACATGTTGTTAGGTAGGTTACAGTGCACAATCATATTTTAATAGTTTTAAAATTATGATTTACTTTTAGTTGATGAACGATATCGCGTTTCTAAGCGTCTTAATCGTCTTAAAAGTCATGAGACTCTTAAGTGAACTTGGTTATCGAAGACATCAGTGATTTGCATCCGTTATACGCCGTCGTTCAAAGACACGTATGTATAAGTGCGGGACATCATGTCGATGTTCTTCTTCCGATTCCACAACCTACGCCGCGCCGAGGAGAAGCGAATGAAGCACAACAAAAACTTGAAACATAGGCGAAACATGAGTTCAGACACGCTTACCGCGCCGTCTCGCCTGCTCGAACGACCGCTCAGCGAACCCATCGACAGCCTGGACGAAATTGCACTACAGATACCCAGGTTCATAACACAACATTGTTTTCATACCGCTTTAGCTTTTTGTGCCCCATGTTATGTCGTCCCAGTTTGCTTTAGTGCTAAACCACGGCCAATAAGAAGCGATACGAAAATGAAATTTAAACACATTAATTGTTTTTCACGTTATGTCTTTATTTCTTTTTAATTACATGACTTTCCGACACAAAAAGAACTACGAATTTATAAAACGGCATTGACCGACCTCAATAGGAACATTATTAACCTTTCGTATCGTTATTCGTTGGCCGTGGTATACTTGCTCGTTTTTCCAAACAATAGGGTGTTTGACTAATAGCCATTTTTGTATATTTTTTATATTAACTCATAAGTAGGTAGCTAGGTACCTACAGTTTATTTACTGCAAAATACAAAATGATTACAAAAGATATTAGCTATTAAAGTTTGCTTAAAGCAATAGTATGAGGCAGTGGGATTCAATTCGTCCTCAACAAAGACGAAGAAGACTGTCTTCCTTCATCACAACGGCACTCCCAATTCTTCAGCCTAACTGATACGATTCTTGAGTATAGAAAAGCACTGAATCCACCAGTAAGATCGCCGCAACTCGCAAGTGTTGGCAATTTTCTCGACTCGTCATGTAGAAAAAGGCGGCAACTGAGACTCAGTATGTCATTGCAAAAGGGCTAAGGATACTGGCTAATGTGTTCAAAATAATAAATCATATCTTATTTCATAATTCAGTTGTAAATTCTCAGAATAACATTTATAAAATTGTTAATCATATTGCGGACTGTAATCAAAACTTTTCCAAAAACATAGTTTACAAAAAACATGTGCAAAGAACCAATACCAACTATATACCACGAAACAATTTCTGATTTAGCGGACGCTGGTTTAGACCAGTGAAATACCCTCTTAAAAGACAGGTTTATACAGGGTTACTGGTAATTCGACGTATATCCGTATAGCTAATAGAGGGACTCAAAAGCAACAATTTGAACCCCCCATATGTATGGCCAAAATTCAGTAGTTTTCGAGATATTTGAATTTCTAAGTTTTTTTATATTTTACCAGAATTTGACACTTCATCCCAATTTATTTAAAAAGTACGCATGGGCTCCAAATTGGAGCCAGTAAACCAACACGTTTTTCCTACCAGCGCAGAGATACACACATCTTATGTTACGAATTACGTATCTTTACATTGATTTTTATACCTTTCTGGATAGCCTAGGATATGAAGAAGTTTTTATAGCTATTTATACGATCGGTGCCATAGTATTTTTTTAAGCGATAGAACATTGTTTGTAGACGAAACTGAAAATTTTGATAATAATTATTTTTGTAATGGCTCATAATTTTAATTTTTATGTTAATTTTGTACTTTTAATGATCGTATTAGGTTATTGGGCACAAAATTAAGTTCGATTGGAGCCGATCCAATGCGTACTTTTTAAATAAATTGGGATTAAGTGTCAAATTTTGGTAAAATGTCAAAAAACCTTTGAAATTCAAATATCTCGAAAACTACTGAATTTCGGCCATACATATGGGGGGGTTCAAATTGTTGTTTTTGAGCCCCTCTATCAGCTCCTTTTGGATATACGTCGAATTACCAGTAACCCTGTATATTAAAATAAATATTTTGACATTCAAAAATGTACTGTAAAGACGTCAAAGACACCGAGACAATTTATTAATTTTTTGTTGGCTGATTACAACGATAATAAAGTAATTAATGTTGATTTGTTCGGAGAAAACAAGAAAGCAAATTGATAGAGATGACACTTTTAAAGTCTGCAAAGGGATGGAAATATATTAAAAGGAAATATATACGAAATATATTATTTTGCCCAATTATAATGTGTATGGGAATATAATTATGTCAAAATGGGAAGAGCGTCACCGAACGAATGACAATTTTTTTGGTAGGCTGGCACCAAAAGTTTAATAACTCCATAGGTCGGTGCAAAATAAATTTAAACAACATAGGAGATGCTTTACAAAAACACGTAGTCTAAAATTGTTTTATTATATTGACATTATGACTATACTTATTCGCTGCGCGAAATAAAGGCCAGCCCGCCGCACTGTGGGCTGAGAATCGGTTTTCGAAGACATAGAAACTGAAATTATGTTAGGTCACTTTTTTGGCTTGAAATGGATTTAGTTGATCAATTCTATACTACAAAATTAATATAAGACCATGGGATGTAAAAAATAACGAGGTATATTTTTTTTAAGAAAAAATTGTATGGCGATGACATGAAAAATGAAGATATCTCTGGAATCGCAAGGTTGGCCGTTATATCCTTACACACAAAAATTTTACTATTTATTTGTGATTTTTTGACATATTATATATTGCAATACCAATTGCGATTTTTATTTTAAAAATCGTCGAAGTTTTAATTTTTTTTTTCTGACGTTAATGACCCCATTTTAATGCTTAAATGCATCACATATGTGTAAATCAATCAATATTAATCAATTTTATTTACACCATAGCCAAAATAGTCTAAGTTATCATAAAAAAATGTTTTTCAGACCTAAGTGGAATATCTCACAACAATAAAACTAATAATAATTGCAGGATTAAAAACAGTTGTACTAAACTTAAGACTTAATCTAAACTTGTTCATCACTATCAGATTCCACTTCGGAATCAGGCTCTACAATAGGCATTACATCTAAGAACTCTATGGGAGGTTCCTGATCCTAAAGGTTAAGTAAGTCTAGAGTTTATTTAAAGTATGTCTGGCTCTTATGGGTATTCAGTTTCGTTCTTATCGAAGTTATAAGAGGATCAGCAGAGAGGATAAGCATATTGAGGAGATCTTCGTTAGATGATTGCCTGCTCTTCTTCCTCGAATGGTGTTCTTTAAACCTCCTTAAATCGTTGTTTCGTGCTCCTGAAGCATCTTCCGAAAGACTACCAATTGGAACAATGGCATTTTCTGCTATTACTTCCCCTCCAGGAATAAGTAACTTGTAGACGGTCGACGACATATAATACCAATAATATAGTTACACGAATTTTCCGCGGTTATTTTGGTATATTCTTTAAATTTAGACACATCTATACCCTCTCCAGATGTGATAGCGTGCAGAATCACAGCAAACTTGCGGATCAGGTCTTCATCTAATCCAGATGCAGTTTTGTCAGGAAACTCAAAAAACCTTCGCGCTGTGTTTCCATCGTTAATAGTGCCTGGTCCTTGCTTAACGATGTCAATCAAAAGATTGAGATCGTCTTAAAAAACTATCTTGGATAAGTTTCTTCCTTGTCTGTAATATCAGAATTTCTCGTCTCGTAGACTACTTCTTGAAATCGAGATAGAAGACATTCAATCACATTAATGCGGGCATATGGTGATAATAACCCAAACTCATACACACGGTTTTTGACGAAACAGTATTTAAGTTATTCATTTCCGTAGGCTTGGCCAAACACAGGTAGCAGGCTTCATTTGATTTGGCTTCTGAAAGATACGTACAAATTTTGCCGTTTATCATTGTCATCATTAATAACCTCATTTTCTTGGTATTTTGAAGGAACCTAAGCCTGGATTTCATTATCCATTTTAGTTTTTTCATTCATGACTACTTCTTTATTTTCCTTCAAATAATTGAACTGCACTGGACGACAATACGTAGATGAACAGGGTTTCGCATTCATCCATATGGTATCTCCTTCACCTTTCAACTTTAGCGGAATCAAAGAGGTAATAAATATGCTTAAAACCTGGATTTCATTATCCATTCTAGTTTTTTCATTCACGATAACTTCTTTGTTTTCCTTAAAAAAAACTGAACTGAATAACCTATTGAATTAGCATATTCTGCAGCAATGCGTCTGATACGTGATAGTCGTAAGATATTACATCTGTTGTTGAATATAAATTCGAAGAAGAAGAGCAGGCAAGCATCTAACGATGATCTCCTCAATATGCTTATCCTCTCTTCTGATGCTCTTATAACTTCGATAAGAACGAAACTGGATACCCATAAGAGCAAGACATACTTTAAATAAACTCTAGACTTACTTAACCTTCAGGATCAGGAACCTCCCGTAGAGTTCTTAGATGTAATGCCTATTGTAGAGCCTGATTCCGAAGTGGAATCTGATGGTGATGAACAAGTTTAGATTAAGTATAAGATATTGCATCTGTTGTTGAAAATAAATGAGTAGAAGAAGAGCAGGCAAGCATCTAACGATGATCTCCTCAATATGCTTATCCTCTCTTCTGATCCTCTTATAACTTCGATAAGAACGAAACTGGATACCCATAAGAGCCAGACATACTTTAAATAAACTCTAGACTTACTTAACCTTCAGGATCAGGGACCTCCCATAGGGTTCTTAGATGTAATGCCTATTGTTGAGCCTGATTCCGAAGTGGAATCTGATGGTCATGAACAAGTTTAGATTAAGTCTTAAGTTTAGTACAACTGTTTTTAATACTGCAATTATTATTAGTTTTATTGTTGTGAGATATTCCACTTAGGTCTGAAAAACATTTTTTTATGATAACTTAGACTATTTTGGCTTGCAATAAAATTGATTGATATTGATTGATTTACACATATTTGAAGCATTTAAGCATTATAATAGGTCATAAACGTAAAAAAAAAGTAGTGCCGCAATATGAAGTATGTCAAAAAATCATAAAAAAAATAGTACTATTTTTGTGTGTAAGGATATAACGGCTAACCATGCGATTCCAGAGATATCCTCATTTTTCATGTCATCTCCACACAATTTTTTCTTAAAAAAATTATAACTTGTTAAATTTTACATCCCATTGCCTCATATTAATTTTGTAGTATAGTAATCATCTACTGAATCTATATCAAGCCAAAAAAGTGACATACCATAATTTCAGTTTCTATGTCTTCGAAACCCGATTCTCAGCCCACAGTGCGCCGCCGGTCACGTGAAGTGGCAAACAGACGCGCGGCAATCTCCTTAAAGAGGAGACGCGCATTAGGGCCCCATGTGCCCAGGGTTTCAACCCCAAACGGCTCAAACATTGAACTCCTGATCAGGGCGAGTTTTCGACCTCGTATGAGTCCTGCCCGAATTCGGGCAAATGGCACTTATTGATGGCCATATCTCGATTGGACATTTTCTATAGAAATTACGAAGTGTTTTTTAGCACTTGGTAGGTAAAGGTGCGAACCAGTTCGACGATCTCCCCATCTCTCAGTGTGGGTGATTTTAAGACACAAAATAAAAAATATTAATAGGAGTCACCTCCGTTCACCTGGGTGATCTAATTCGCCAGGTGAATCACCTAGGTGCCCAAAGTGGAATAATCCGACACTACAACTGCTAATACAAAAGAAAATAACGTTCCGCAATACCTATTTAGTTCAGGCGCCATCAAGATTTTTGTTGGGCTGACATTGGCTTTTCACGAGAGTAATAGCCAAGATTATTAACATCAATAACCTTTAACTACCAGTACATAAAAGAGGCACACTTATTCATAAACTAAGCGAAATTCCGTGGGAGGTAAGGACTCTTTTTATTACATCTTAACCGCAAATTACAACAATATTAATAATTAAAGTATCGTCAAATTAAAACTCGTTCATAGTCGAGTAGTGACTCCTCCATTCTTTGAAATACACATAGGTTCGATGACATGAAGCAGACATTCACGCACGAAAGAGTTAATTATCGTTAAATTGTTTTTTCGCTACTCGAACTCTCAAGGGGCTTGGCCAACTTGTCTAGCGGACATTTATACAACTGTGTCATAACTACCCATACAGGCAGACCCCCATACGCCAAATAAAATGTTCCTTTTGACAATGCTTACGAAATACCTAAATACGAAAATAGATACAACAATGCTGAATTTCGCTAGCGTTACTAAAAGTTCAGATAGTATCCTGAGTGCTTATTACAATTACCTATTACTACACACTTATTTATATGTAGAGCTGCTGTGGATAGTATGCTGTAGGTAATACAGCGTGGTAACTATACAGTTAGCTTAACCTTTCACCATGTAAGTATCTATTCTGATTGATAATACTACTTTCATAATGTCAGATACCAAAATAAAGTTAGATAATGTTTTTTTACAAATCCAAACTCAATCCGAGTGCAATATGACAAAGGGAGGTCAGTCTAAAAATGGGAGACATTGATTGCTTACGACATTTAGAACGTGAAAATAAATCGGAATTAAAATCTTTAAGTGATTTTTTACTCCAGGGGGGAGTTAAAAACGACTCAACACTCTCAGAATAATTAATACATTGATATTTTTATTTTATATGGCATGTGCAATAATTAATTATAAGTATGAGGACAGTAACTTTTTATATCGTTACTAGGCAAGATATTGACACAAAGTCCTTCATAATTTTAAAACTTGACTTGAACTCCAAACGGAATCGCGCTTGAAGTAAGCGTCGTATAATAATCCTTCCGCCTTTGGTAGTAGCGGGTCATCTACATAATATTGAAAAAATTGCACACACAAAGGAACGTTCCCAGGCCTGAAACAAGGGTGAAAAAATAATGCTTTTACCACTTGAAATCTATTCTAGCTCCCCCATGACCATGAGTACGACGACGACGACCACAAAGCAGCGTGTACCGAAACCTATGAGCCAATCCACATGTCTCCTTAATGGCCGCGTCCACAAACCTCTAGCAGGCGCGCTCGAACAATCAGATATGATGTTATGTCTACGTGGTCACGCATCACAACAGATTGCTCGAGCACGCCGCTCATGTAGAAGCACCTAATAACGAAAACAAATCATAATTACGAGAAAAGTACAGGTTGTCCAGAAATACATTCATTAATACCCTCAAAATACTGAAAAATCCGTAGGTATGTAGGTAGTCGAAGTGAAACAAAATTAACACCAACATAGGATTTGTGGGATAAGTCCATAGTATCGTATTCTAAAGCAGGGGTTCCTAAACTTTAAAGATAGCGGAGCACCAACCAAATACCTTTTATTTTATGGAACCCCATATCAAATGAACAAATCAAATCAACACTGAAATTTATATAAGAACATTTTTTTTAGATATGTGTAATATAATTGAAACACATTATTCTTAACTTAAAGTTAATGAAATTGATTTACTGTTTTATGAATAATTGTTTTATAGTTCGGTATTATGTCCGACAATTGCATCTGTGCGTATATCTGGGGTAGCATCCAATCTTGACCTGTATTTGTTTTTTGTACCTATAAACGTAGGCTGAAAAGTCTGTTTCACAACGATACGTTGTGACGAATGGGAGCAATGTTAAGATAGCCTTTTTGGCTATTTCAGGGTATATTCACTCCTAACACCAACCCTTAACTTATTCAGAGATACAGATTCAAATGTGTGTTTTAATGTGGATGAACTTTGAAGATCTATGAATGCTTCATAATCCAGGACGGTCAGCACCGCTGGTTGACTTTTTATAATAAATGGATTTTGTACCCATTCAATATCAATATAATTTTCAGGAAAGTAATCGGACAAAGATTTCAGGAGATTTACCAAAATGTTCAGTTATAATTATAATAGTTTTAATTTCATTTGGTAATTCCAACGCGTTTTCTTGTAGAAAGTTATACACAAGCGGAAAACATTCAGTGTTGTCCTTTATCACACAAGCAATCCAGAAATTAAATTTTCTTTTAAAAGCTGTTAATGTATCTCTCGTCATAAATATAGTTGATGATTTTCCCCGCAAAAGTGTAGTTATTTCATTGTCCTTCCCAAACATTTCGGCAAGATACGCTAATTTTATGAGCCATTCATTGGTCATCATGCAAAACACTAACCGTCTTATTCATACAAATTTGCATCCAGTTACATCTCCTTTACACAGCGTTTGTAGGACGAAGGCGTAAAATCGTTATTCATAGAGCCTAAAATGCATTTTATCTTATCTGTGGCTTGGTTGCAAGTGGCCCCGATTTACAATAGCCTGGGGGCATCTTTAAACCTTGTGTAAGCTGCCGTAGACAAAGAAATTTGATGGATATGGATTTTTTTCTTAGTGGTTTTTTAAATGCAATATTCTCTGTCTACGGCCGATTCGATCCGAAGGTTTCCGCGCGTATTTCTAAAATTTTTACGCGCGTCGGGATAAAAGTATCACCTAAACTTTTCCGAAATGTCGTCAATTTAAACAATTAATACGATAAATGCAATAAACACAATTGTAATGATAAACTCAGTGCATTTTAGGCGGCAAAAAATATATCGTGTACGGGCCAACCCGATGGACTTACATGATATAGAATTTAAGAATCGGTACCGATTTAACAAAGACACGGTCCGTTATATAGCCAATCTTATTAAACATGAAATAAAGCGCGGCCCAAAAGGGTCAGGTGTATCCCCTGAGTTACAGCTGCTTATTGCTTTGCGGTGTAAAAATATTAGGGGCCTCAGACTTCATTTGTCACGAAGTTCATATAACCTGGCTAGAACTTTGCCTCTTGAAAGCCATTGAATAATATTTGTAACCGTTGTATTATTTAATAGCTAATAATAAATAATTTTGGCGGAACCCTGATGACTGTTCTACGGAACCCAGTTTGGGAATCCCTGTTCTAAAGCAGCACCAATAAAGATAAGGTACTGTGATGAAGCGTATGTTGGTTGGTAAAGCAGAGTTGTATTACATGCGAAAAGGCCCATGTGAGGGCAAGGGCGGGAGCGAGCGCGAGAATGCGCGCCAAGAGGGCGACCGCAACGCGCCCGCCGTCAGCCGTCAGTGTTGCAATACCTACCGAAATGGTAGACGCCAAGGTGCGATAACGAAACGGTAGAGCGGTGGTAGGGCCAATATACCGTATATATTGTACCGATTTTGAACAAATGTCTCCCGATCTTTGCTATGATTATTAAAATGACTGTCTTTTATCACTTTCATTTATGATTTAAGCCATGTCGCAGGCCTTCGAATTGTCTGAAAACTCCGACACTAGTGTTATAATCCGCTCATAATACAACTAAAGGACTGGTGAGGACTAAAGGACTTTCAAATTCAATTCAAATTCATGGCGTGGATGCTCTCTCTCTCGCTCGCTCCAGTATTACCGATCGATTCTAGCAAAACCTAACCTAAAAATTATTAATAATTATGTCTACTGAAGAAATGCAAGTAAAAGCTGAGTGATGGAAAATCTTGTTTTATTTATCAACCTCCTTGGCGATTCCACCTTCTGTTACACTAGAGTTGGCCACTAGCTGATACAAACTTACGAACGTACTTGATATAATTTTAATATTGTTAGTTGGCAGCACTACTCCGTTTCACCGAATGTTAGGTAGGTACTTTTAAAGAAGTCTCAAACACCGCACCAACGGGGTTTTCCTTGTTGTTGTGATTTAACTGGAGCAATAAATTATGGACAGTAATAAGGATGTTCTTACTTTGAGTTTGATTAGGAAATTCACTGAACTTGGAATTTTGTGTTACATTATTTCTCATTCCGCTTTATTACTTTTACTTCACTTGTAATTTACTGCACGTTTGCTTGCGATGATGATCAATTAGGAATATCAAATATTTATTTTTCTTCTATGTTTTTTAGTATTACACATACGCACATTAGTTCATTGTTTTTGTTTGTTTGTATCCACACATGAGTTCTATTTCATTCGACAAGTACCTACCAATAAAAATATCTTTTGTTTGCAGATTTTTAGTAGCATCCCTTCCGAATTTAACATTATCTCGTTCAGTGTTGCCAGATGTACGATTTAAGGCGTATTCATACGATTTTTTTGCTGTTTTTAACATATACGATCCAAAGATGATAATCGTACGTATTCATTCCTACGACTTTTTCACATTTCGTAAAAACCGATATAGAATTAACCAAAATAGCTATTTCTACCTCAATAGTAAGGGATTTCCCTTGATCCGTTACAGATAAAACCCGACCAATTTACGAAACACTTCATAAAGACAGCTAAATTTAATATAACGAAACTTTAAACGGCAAAACAACATTTAAAACGGTATGGATTTTGTGTAAATTTTTCTCCAACACAAGAAATGCTGTGTAAGATGAATAGTAAAACTGTTTACGGATACACACTACTTATCTCCGTAAAGAGTTTTACTATTTATAATGCTGATTTCATTACAATAAAAGTATATTATAAAATACATAAAGTTGTTAGAATTGTTAGAATCGTACTATTTTTTTTGTATGAGAAATTTAATATAACGAAACTTTGAACGGCAAAACAACATTTAAAACGGTATGGATTTTGTGTAAATTTTTCTCCAACACAAGAAATGCTGTGTAAGATGAATAGTAAAACTGTTTACGGATACACACTACTTATCTACGTAAAGAGTTTTACTATTTATAATGCTGATTTCATTACAATAAAAGTATATTATAAAATACATAAAGTTGTTAGAATTGTTAGAATCGTACTATTTTTTTTGTATGAGAAATTTAATATAACGAAACTTTGAACGGCAAAACAACATTTAAAGCGGTATGGATATTGTGTAAATTTTTCTCCAACACAAGAAATGCTGTGTAAGATGAATAGTAAAACTGTTTACGGATACACACTACTTATCTCCGTAAAGAGTTTTACTATTTATAATGCTGATTTAATTACAATAAAAGTATATTATAAAATACATAAAGTTGTTAGAATTGTTAGAATCGTACTATTTTTTTTGTATGAGCCTTCTTAAGGAATACGACTTTTTATTTACCCACCGTACGATCTCTCCATTCACGACGACTGGCAACCCTGATCTCGTTTTGCAACACTACCTGCTGCCAGTCGGCTACGTTCGCGAGTCGGGGCGCCCGTCTTGTCGCGATGTGGGTGCCGCCGCGCCACATAAACACACAATACATAAGTCCATTCAAACACTACTTCTAGGGCGCACTTATTGTTTTTATTACGACGATTTATTAACCATAATAACTGTTATTTTTAAAATTATTTTAGTTCAAAGCAGTGCAGTATTTTTACAAACACATACGATCAGTAATATCAGGCATAAAACTTCACGACTCATAATTATACTCCTATTTTACTATTAGACTATTTTATTGTGTTTGGATTAAGTTTGGAGCTATCTAGGTTACATTCAGCATCGAATAGTAGGTCTATTGCATTATAAAATATTGTCAACGAGGTATCGCGTTAATTTACTTCGAAGCTTTTAAGTAAATTAATGGTCACGTAATTGAATAACATGCGACCTTACGATGTAAATTATGAATACGCTTTAAATATTAATATAGTTTAATAATTATATTTTCTACTGCTATCATTCCTCACCGCCTACAATACGACACATATTTCAGACATTCTAGCACAGAAAGAATAAAGATAGTGCTAATTATTTGTGAAAAATTAACTATTTGTGTATGTGGAAATATAGACGCATGATAAGCAAGTATTTGAGTTCAAGTTAGTATGGGACTTAAGTGTGACGGGACGGCGCCGTGCTCCGCTTCGACTAATAAACCTTGGAGTAACACAATTACGATGTAACGTTAAGTCTTAGCACCTCCGTATCATGGCAGCTGCCAGCAGATACAGCTCCTATATTTGCTTGACCGGCTGGGATAGCTACGATAAGATCCCGAGGTAGGTAACTGTTTGTTTTCATTTTTGACTGTTATGATAACACTAGCTGTGCCCGCGGCTTCGCCCGCGTGGAAATTGATGTTTATGATTAGTCTGTCTTATTCCAGAGCCTACACTATCTGCGTTTCACGTTAAAATCCGTTTAGTAGTTATGGAGATACCGACGTGGCAACAAACATTCACACATACAGACACATACACTTATTTAGCTTTTGCCAGCGACTTCGTCGGCGCAAAATTTAAATTAAAAAAATACGGACTCGATCCCGTTTCCCGGGTCCCGGATCCGGTTTGCTGGATCCCAGATCCGGTTTGCCGTATCCTATATCCCAGATCCCGTATCCTGGATCCCGTTTCCTGGATTCCGTTTCCTGGATCTCGTTTCCCGGATCCCGTATCTCTGATCCCGGATCCCGGACATCGTATCTCGGATCCCGTATCCCATAATCCTTGATTCCGGATACCAGACCCAATATCCCGGATATCACGTATCCCGGATATCCCGGATATCCCGTATCCCTGATACCGGATCCCGTTTACCGTATATATCACGTGTCCCAAAACCGACTTGTATTTTTAAGAAGACATCTAAACACCAATTTTCATACTTAATTCTAACTTCAAAAATTACGAACTCCCATACAAACTTTCATCCCCTATTCTACCACCTTAGGGGTTGAATTTTCATACACCCTGTAATTATTATTATTTTTATTTAAAGAAACCAAAACAACTATTAACTATAAAAAATGACTTACTTTCATCCCACATTTAAACCCCTTAGCGGTTGAATTTTCAAAAACCCTGATTTCAACATTTTTCATTTTATAAAAGACACCTAATCACCAATTTTCATACTTCTAACTTGAAAAATGACGAACTTGCATAAAAACTTTCATCCCTTATTTAACCCCCTTAGGGGTTGAATTTTCAAAAACCCTGAAATTATTTTTATACATATATAAAAAGAAACCTAAACACCAATTTTCACAATTCTAACTTCAAAACTGACAAACATCCATGCAAAATAACATTCAAAACTTTCATACCCTATTTTACCGCCATAGAGGTTGAATTTTCAAAAACGCTGAAATTACTATTTTTAATTTTTTTAAAGACATCTAATTACAAATTTTCATAATTCTAACTTGAAAAATGACGAACTTGCATACAAACTTTCATCCCTTATTTAACCCCCTTAGGGGATGAATTTTCAAAAACCCTGAAATTATTTTTTTACATATATAAAAAGAAACCTAAACACCAATTTTCACAATTCTAACTTCAAAACTGACAAACATCCATGCAAAATAACATTCAAAACTTTCATACCCCATTTTACCCCCTTAGGGGTTGAATTTTCAAAAACGCTGAAATTACTTATTTTTATTTTTTAAAAGACACCTAATCACAAATTTTCATAATTCTAACTTCAAAAATGACGAACCTGCATACAAACTTTCATCCCCTATTTAACCATCTCAGGGGTCGAAATTTATAGGTATGATTAGCCTATGTATCCTTCCAGAGTTAACACTATCTACGTTTCAAATTTCATTAAAATCGGTGCAGTAGTTATGGAGATACGTGGGAACAAACATTCACACACACACACACACACACACAGTTACTTTCGCATTTATAATATTAGTAGGATACTTTTATAAGCTCATGTTTTCAATAACACACGCAGATACAAAGAATTAAAATATTGTTTGAATGTTCCTTGCAAAAAAGATACACTTATCTCCCAAAGTATCAACTAAATTTAAATAATTGATTTAGAACGGTTGAAAATAAAATAATAAATATTGAATGGTTGACATTAAAAGTATAATTTATAGTCAAACCGATTGTAAAGTTTTGTGGGGCTATGTTTATATATTTTGTATACCATATGTTTATGAAATAAATACATAAATATTCTTGATAAATCACTTGCTAAGCCAAGAATTGAGCCATTAAAAAGTGAAAAACACAACAAACTTATCTTTCCTGTTTTGTTTGTCATTTTTGTTCTTGTATGCTACCTCTGATTTACAATTAAGTGTTATCTATGTATCTAAAATTGTCAATAGAGAAAAACAATATTTTACAACCTTCTATTTGACTAGCGATGCTCTGAGCGGGCGAGATAAGTCTGCGGGACTATACCTACGTGTCCATATCACTACAGGGTTCGAGTTGCCACTCAGAGTAATGAATCCATCCTCTCTCTGTGACTTACGTTGCGACCATGCGAACAACGTCATCCAGATGTATTGTAGGTGTGTGTCTACTCGAAATAATACCAAGTAATTTGTAGGTGTACCGACTGCCATTGTAAGCTTATTTGAGTAGGTAATTCAGCTCTATTACGAATAATTATGATTTATTTTATTCATCTATCACCATATATAAATTGTATTAACAACAATTCCTGGTGTTCAAATCCATAACAGTATACGGAGTGAAATAATGACAGTCGATGGAGGGAAAATACATATTACTTACCTTAAATATTGATAATAGCCGTGTAAGCTAGACCGTCCCATCAACTGTGTTATGTCTTTTGTGATAATTTTATCATAATTATAGGTAAAAGCGAAAGATAGATACACAAAATAACAGAAGTAACTAATCTTTTGCGTCTGCTAATGTGTTGGGAATGTCCGTTATTATAATAAGTAGGCATATATATGTATACACGTGTCTACTTCTTTGATAGATCAATTAATGAGATCGTGATGCAAAAACACTGTCCCATAGATGGGGAACCGTAGAAGGGTTTTCTAGATTTACGCTTTTATGGATAAGACTGATGCATGCCCACCACGGCCAATCATCCCAAGCTGCTGTAACCAAAGACCCTGCCCATAGCAATTGCAGCGCGAAGAACTGCATTGAAAAAGGGCCCAGCCCTGCTACAATTTCCCCGCTTCCTCCCAGGAGGAGCGCGCGAAGAACCACGTCATCGACGGCCAATGGCCGACGTTCTTGTCTGATGCCAATACAATTCCGAGCTTGCCGCGACTAAAATATGTTCAACTAATCGATGCTGCCGAGAATAAACTAGATCGGAACTGCCGATTAATGCCTTTGATTTATTCATCATGAGTTCCACAAATGTGGATGCTTTTAAACAACAGATAGTGCCACTCGTTTATGCCTTCAGATGAATTACTCCCTCGTGTAATGACTGGCATAAAACCTAAGCTCTCAAAGGCTACGAGTCTAAGCCTATAAAAGTCAAGAACCGAGATTGACATTTTATAATGGGCCATTTAAATTTATCATTATTTTAAGATGATTATCTCTATTAGTTAAGAAATCATTCATTCGTTTTCAAGTTGATGAAATTCCTGTTTCCCCCAAGGTGTCCACCGGGGTAGACTGCGGTAGACAAAAGGAATATTTTCCCGGACACCTTAGCGGTAATACTACTACTCTAAATAGCTACAGACGCGTCGCCTACCAGTGGTTTTTTTTTTTACTAAATATGGACTGGTGAATATAAAACATTATTTGAGTGAATTGAAAATAGTTTTCCCTTTGATATTGCAAGTTATTCATAACAATGTAAATTTAATAACACCAATTTCATACATGCACCCAGAGTCGTAGTTAGGGGATAGCCGCGGGGGCAGCTGCCAGGACCACAAACCTCAAGTAGGCACACTAGCAAAACCGCAGCCTGCGGGCTGCCAGGGAACAGTTCATGCTAACTTGCACGGTAGTGCCTATAATAATCCTTAATCAAAAGTTTTCTACACATATCTGTGCAATATTCACTGCCAATTCTCGCTGAATGGAAATATACTACCTTTAATATTTTTGTCACACTCGTATAGAAAATACATATATCATACTCTGTCACTGTCAGGACGACCAGGTAAGCACATCACTGCGTTGGGAATTCCCATACGTCAAAAAATATTTAAATTGAAAGGTAAATAATAAGATAAAATTGACTTAAGCCAGTTATTTTCTTAAGCGTACGAGTATAACTTAGTTCTTGTATCGAATAAGTGAAAAAAAAATTCAAAGCTTATTTAAGTAATGCTTGTAGGTATGTAAGGCGTACTTCTCTTACCCAACTCAAATTTGAGTGATAGGTACCTACTTAACTTTGACGCGCCATACAAAAAATGACAGATAACGCCGTCTCAAACTACTAAGTGGGACATTGTGCTAAGTGCTAAGTGGGACATACATTTGAGTAGCCTTTGAGTAATCGGCCGTAATGATACACATTTTGGGGGACGCAATATTCAAATCTTGCCCGGGGCGCTCGTGACCTTAGTTACGACACAGCACCATTTATATATTATTATTATTTTCATCTCTTTTACGTAACTTGCAGGCAGGGATGTGGTTAAAAAGTTACGAACTTCAACGCTATAGGTACTCACAGAACATTATTACTCAAAGAGTTCATACTGTGGCGATATGCCACACCTGTTTATAACAAGTAGAACTGTTTAGTAACTGCCAGCTGATAAACTGACATATTACTGGTACCTTGTAAATTTATTTTAGTATTTAATTTGAATATTCAAATGTACTAGCTAAGTATTATATTTTAGTTCTATGGACATGGTCCAACCAGTTGGTGTTTGGTTTTCGCACCAGGAGAAGTAGCTACTCATAATTATTTATCAGTGACTGTACTTTAAGCTTCTTCATAATAATAAAACACCGGGACTCGTCGAGGGTCAAACCTTGGCGTCATCGTTGGACACCATTGTCGATCCTGGCTTACAGTGGTGGGAATGTGTGGCGGGCTTAGTCCCAAAATAAAATAATAAAACACCGTTTCTCATCCAATATCTAAAACCCCGCTCCGCTAAAAAATAATTCGAAGCCATGATCAAAGCTGGAACAGCTCGAACCTCAAGCAGCCCATGGTCATCAGCTTTGCATCTCGTTGCAAAAAATCATCAGCTTTGCATCTCGTCGAAAAAAAGGACTCAACGTGGCGTCCTTACGGATAGTATCGAGCACTGAATACCCGCATTATTCCAGACCGCTATCCAGTTCGTCACATTTGAGATTTTGGTCAGAACCATGCAGGATCCAAGGTATTCAGCACCATTGAACTTCTCAAAGCTTATCAACAAATACCAGTCAATCCTGATGAGGTTTGCAAAACTGCGATCATTACACCTTTCGGATTGTTCGAATTTCCATACATTCCATGAGCTTTAGTTTAAGAAACGCTGGTCCAACCTTTCAAAGATTCATTCAACGTTTGCGCAGTTAAGAGGATTCGCACAACAAGCTATCATCCATGCGCTAAGCATAGTTGAACGAATGCATCGTCAACTCAAAGCGTCACTGATTTGCCATTTATCAACGTGGACGAAATCATTGCCACTAGTTCTTCTCAGTATGAGAACGGAATTAAAATAAGGCTCCTTCTGCCAAACTTGTCTGGGAGACACTTAGATTACCCGGTTAGTTCATTACAACTCCGGACTTGCCCAGGAACCCCAACGTCGTCGCCGATTTTGTATCGCAATTAAAGAGCCAATTGGAAGCATTGCGCCCAGTTCCTGCCTCAGACCATTCGCGCCGGTCAATCTTCGCCTTCAAGGACTTACCGACGCGACGGCAACGCACATGTGGATACGTGACGACACTGTAAAACTTTCCTTGCAACCACCCTACTCAGGATCTTATCGAATTATCAATCGTAGGGACAAAACAATAACTATTGTTTACAAGGGTCATGAAACGACGGTCAGCATCGATCGCGTTAAACCGGCACATTTAGAAACCAATTCTTCCACGGATACTATTGCCCCTCCAACCTCGCAAGCATTCATTGCAGCATGAGACGATCATTCATTGGACATTCTACACCCTAACCTTGAACCTTGTCAAACCAGTACTCCTCCAGTAACCCTGCAAACATCAACCTCGTTAACCACCCGGTCGTTGCCAGATGTAGTAGGCGGGCTCATTTTGGACCTTAAAAGGGGGGTTTTCTTCTGCGTGGGGGAGTGATGTGGCGATATGCCACCTATTTATAACAGACCTGGGCGCCTACTCCGAAATACGAATACGTATCGTACGTTTTTCTTCCGAAAGTCTTCAGGGTTACCTAAGTGATAAGAGTCAACGCAACCTCTTTATTTAAACCATTACCATCAATTACGACCTACTTAGTTGATATCATAATAAAGAATATGTTCTATATTGAAATAGTTATTTGTGTTATATGGGGCCAAAGTGATATATTTTGTTCCGCGAGGGCGTTATTTTGAATTCAGAGGAAAGCGAAGGATTCTAGCGAGGCATTCTAAAGAAGAATCCTGAGCTTTGCGAGGAATTCAATATACGCCGCCCAAGGACCAAATATTTTGGCCCCGAATGATACATACTATTTTTCATCACTACCTATGAGAAAAATAAAAAGCTACGTGTACCTCTACCTACTCGAAACTCTCATAATATTATGTAGTATCCAAACAAATAATATATCATCACATTACATCATTACTCAAACTCATTTTTCATTATTATTTGCAATAACTTAAACTTACTAAACCGAGACAAAAGAAATTAAAAGAAAAATGTACATGACAATTTTTTTTCAGCGCGCGTTGCCATTACATTCTCTTTGGTTGGCGCGTAATCCTAACCGGCCATTAACTTCTTCATACATTAAGCGTTCGATTTTTTTTTTCACATTCAATTCAGAAGCACGAACGCTGACCAATCAGGAAGGAGAAACAAAAACTTGAAAGGCAATTGATGTTTTTCGAATGGGTGTGATGAAAAAATAATAGAAGAGTAGTGAAGAGTGTGCAAAATGTAAAAAAGGATGAAGATCAGAAAAATATACAGTCTAAAGTTTGATTAACTTGCAATTAGGCAATTTCACCTCGAAGCTACATTTCAGAGGGCTGGTTAGGTATAGTGGGCATGATGCCGAAAAATAATGCTAATATCGATGTATTTAAAAAATAATTCGAGCGAGCTCGTATGTAGACCAGTCAATTGACCAAAGCTTGTCTCTACCATCTACAAAGAAAGAAAAAAGTGTATATTGTCTTAAATTGTCAGTAAGTAAACAGCAGCTGTGGAAGTCAAGGATTTCGTCCGATATTTTACTTATAAACTGGTTATGGGGCAATTAAACTTTTAATCGTAATTGTTGCAGTCTGCAATTAATTTATTTAGATTAAAGTACATTAATTGTGAGGTTCAATTAAAATCAATTGCAATTATTTTTTTAACTGTGAAAAAAGCTATTACAACTAACAATTATTAGCCTCGTACAATAGGTACATGTACACAGATATCTATTTAGGTGGATGCATGTATAGATAAATAGGCATATAGAATTAGATACTACTTCGGTGAATGCGTGTTTAGGTAGGTAGGTATATAGAGCCAGAATCCCAAATCCCCCCTACTCTTCCTCTACCCCCTCAACCCCATTCCTATTCTCCCCCTCCACGTAAATAAAAATTGTTAATTGGGAGAATTACAATTAATTAATTGTTAATTGTAAAAAATACAATTAATTAATTTTTAATTGTATAAATACAATTAATAAAATTTTAATTGTAAAAAATACAATTAATTAATTATTAACTGTAAAAAATGCAATTAATTAATTGTTAATTGTAAAAATACAATTAATTAATTGTTAATTGGGAATTCTGAAAGTCATAATTACAATTAATTAATTGGAAATTGGAAATTCTGGAAGTTGCAATTACAATTAACTAATTGTGACTTCCAAAAATTAACAATTATTAATTGTAAATTTTTAATTGTTCTGAAATTTAATTTTCCCAACATTTGGTTCACCCGCCTCCCGCCACGCGTCCTTTGGCTCCGGTCAAAAAAACCGACACGGAGCGGAGCACCCCGGAGGCGAGGCGAGACATACAAGAGGAGGCGAGCGCGCAATCTACACTCTCGTGCTCGCGTCGCCTCCTCATGCCTCCTAGAGAGTCTGTAGCCGCGGTTAAATATACCCTAACCTCGTGGTTTCCATTTCCTTTTGACTGTACCTACCAAAGCGTGATTGACCAATCGCTAAATTCTTAGCTTTGTTAAGCTAAGAATTGTGAACGTCAAGACCGCGGGATCAAGTCTCAAAATAAAAAAAACTATTGGGGATTTAGTACCTAATTTGTATCTTTTGTACCTTCATCTCAGGAATGTGTACCTCCGAAGACAAAAAAAGTACAAAGGATTTTAGCTGGTCCCGCCATCTTGACGTCAAGATGGCGGGACCACCAAGAAGCGCTGCTTGCAGACGAATAATTCTGACCTGGGGATTTAGTACCTATTAAGTACCCGTCTATATCCAATTTTCAACTTCCTAGCATCAACCGAAATAAAGTTGTGTCGAGTTGAAGCTGGTCCCGCCATCTTGAGTATTCGTTAAAGTGCTGTAAACATATGAAAAGTGAGATATTTCCTTGAAAGTCAAATATCCAGATTTAGTACCTCCGAGGTACTATATCATATCTCATTTTCAGATTTGTAAATAAGGTAGGAAAAAAGTTATACACAATTACTACTTAATTTATCTCTTTTCATCGCTGTTTCGTACTTTCTTTGGTGACATTGGCCGCTTAAAATTTACTAATAGATGAAAGTATCCAACGTTTAACAGAATAGTAACAATTATTGTAGGTATTTATTTTATAGCTAGGTACATTTTATAAAAATGGTCAATACCATGATGGAAATCGTAATACTTAATAAAAAATCAGAAGAGCGAGGACACCAAGGGGACACCATGGGGATGCGGATATTATAGGAAGTGAACATTCCCCATCCGGGAAGGATTTATAATCAGAAATTGAATTTTTAGGGAACGGGCATTTTGGAATGTGGGTGGGTTCTATAGGCATTTTAACATTTGTGATGTAACGTATAATATGAGAAGCGATTCCTGATATCCCACAATATAGCCACGGTCTTCTTAGTAATTTGTTGCTCACTCACGAATTACTGCTTTTAGACGCCATCATCTTACGGAATTAATGAATACTTATGTGTATAAGAAATGAATATGATTTCTGATTTAGGTATCCACACCGTTGATTGTTATCTAAATAACGAATTGAGTATCATTGTTTTGTTTCAGAGTACGTGTGGAGTATTACGTAAACGAGAACACTTTCAAAGAAAGACTGCAACTATATTTTATAAAAAATCAACGATCGAGTAAGTATCAGCATTTAGCCTATTAATCAAACACAATAAGTATAGGCCTGTGCGCACAAAATGGAACTCTGCAGTGATCACAGATCCCAACCTGGCATACGGCAGTGTGAGATCCCAACTCTAACCCCTCACTATGCGGCCATCTCCTACGCAACATTCCAGAAGATGTTAGGAGAGAACTTCCAGTTCTCGCAAACCCATCCCCCTTCATGTGCCACCCTCATAGACAAATTCGTGAAGAAGATGTCTGACATAGAATTGGGCGAGCTTTCCGAAGAGGCCAAACAGAAACTAGTTCAGCTGGGTTACCCCATCGGGAGACTCGGGCGCCATGAAGACACACGGACTTCGAAGAGGAGGACCAGCCGAGGGCCAGAAAACCGCCGTCACTAGAATGAGTTGAGGCGGACTAGGATTAAGAGAAGAATTATAACATTTTTAAAAAACTTTATAACGTACGAGGGTGGGTCAAAAAGTTCGCGGAATGAAAGGGTTAGAAAGAGTCGAGGACTTTTTTCGTATGCCTAGAACTAATTGATGACCCAACTTCACCATAAATACCAAGTTTTGGCTAAATCTGGTCACGTAAATATGTTCTTACAGTCAAGGGCAAAGATAAAATCTCAAAAAATGGCGCTTTCAGTAAGATCATAAATTAGTCATATTGATTACTGGCCTTTAGATACTGTTCCTGACAAATGCACACTAAATACAATTTTGAAAATAAAATTTTCAAGCTTGACGGACATCGGACATTATATTGTGGGTTGGTTTGTGAAAATATCTGTAAAATATGAACCGCATATCTGAACATACTAAACGTAGAATTGTTGCTTTATGTGAAGATGGAGTTTCTGTATCCGATATATCTGATGAATTGGACGTCTCTGTATTTTTTAAGCATTTTAGAATTCCAGGTGCTTGCATACAGTTCGATGTTTGAGTCACATATCGTTTGGCCGTCCCAAGAAAACCTTATTAGTACAAGATCAGCAGTTGATTGAGGATGTTCAGTATCGCAGATTTGTAAACACGAGCACTTACGCTGCCCAGTTTAATGTGTCTTCATATACAATAAGACGTCGCTAACACGATGCTGCGCTGCATCATAGAGTGC
Source organism: Drymonia ruficornis (assembly GCA_947859195.1). Taxonomy (NCBI): domain Eukaryota; kingdom Metazoa; phylum Arthropoda; class Insecta; order Lepidoptera; family Notodontidae; genus Drymonia; species Drymonia ruficornis. The sequence goes on from OX401907.1 coordinate 8,094,421, forward strand.
CTGTCAAAAAACCACAACTAACGGAAAGGCATCACAGAATGAAGTTGAATTTTGCCCGCGAGTATTTAGACTACGATTTCAGTGATGTTTTGTTTCTCGATGAGAAAGTATTCAAGTCTGCGGCAGATGGGCGTCTTAGTTTATGGTGTGTTAACCATAGCCGATTACGGAGCCGATTTACGGAGGCAGACCAATCAAATTTGTTCAGGATAATTCCTCAATACACAACACTCGGACAGTACAGAACAGAACAGTACAGTTGTAGTCTGGATTCGGGACCAAAGTGATCTTCACTTAATCAAGATGCCACGTCAATTTTTTGCATCTTATTATGAATGCATATTTTTAATAACAATACTTGTATACATTATCTTTGCCCTTGACTGTACCTAGATTGTGTAAAAAAAATATTGTCGCATTAAATCTATTGAAAATATTTATTTCTTATTTCAGGTTTACGCATTAGAATAGCAAATTTATTTTTCAAAATTTTAGCCTGCGTACTGTACATATTCAGAGTCTGTGCTGATGGGGATCCTATTTCCGCTTCTTGGTAAGTTCGCACAAATCAGTTTTAAATTAACCACTCGTAGGGGTAGTTATATTATCGTGAAAACGAACAAGCGCCAGTTGCTTTTAGCCTGCCCGGGAATGAACAAAATAATTGGGTCAATAAAATAGGTCATAATGTGTCAATTTATCTGTATAGTATGTATAGGTACATATATTCACTACAAACACCTGATTATGAAATATTTTACGTACTTTATGCAAGGAATATTAAGTTTAAATCAAGACTTTTGTGTTTCATTTGTTTTGATTTAATTGAATAGGTTTCTAGTGAGTACTACTTAAACCTGAAACAGATAAAACATTTCTTTCAAGTCTAACTCACTTGGCTTCGCCAGGGCTCTAAATAATGTAGAAGCAAACAAGCACCTCCACTTGTGATTTCTTATAGACTTTATAAAATACTAATATGTCCTTGGGTCGATATAGAGCTGAATATAAAGTTCACTAGAAATTGCATTCAAACTGGATTGAGAATCGATATGTCATGTCATGTACACCAACTTTAGTTCGAATATTTCCCTCAATATATCTAACAGGTACGTTTAAAAATTATTATTTCATTATTACAATTCACAGTTATGGCTGCAAGCCTGGGAATAAGACTGAATTTGAATATTCGGCTAACTTGACAGAAGAGGAATTTCAAGAGCACCCGATAATCAATTGGGACGGAATAATATGGGTCAACAGACCGCTGTATTTGTGGGTTGTGCAAGTCATATTAGCCATGATATCCTTTACGGAAGCTCTATTACTCGCATATTTAGGTTATAAGGTAAAATCAACATTGTTATACAATTACATTTCGAAGGTTTTATTGTACCCTGTACATTTTCATTATTATGTTTTCAGGGTAACATCTGGCAACAAGTTTTGTCTTTTCATTTTATCTTAGAAATGGTGAATACGATACCGTTTGCATTAACGGTAAGTATACATTTTTATTTTAGTACACCGTATTATCAGTAGGAATGCGAGAAAACTTAGAATCCCTAACAGATATGCTCTCACTTGACTTCCTCATTTAAATTCGATTGAACTTGAGTTTGAGAGGCTGTTAAAACTCCACTTCAAGATAAAATGGTATTCTCAATCTCCACTTGACAACTGTCATGCATTAACATGATAGTTGTTATATCAACCTACAAACAGCATCAAGAGCCTCTCAGGCTTAAGAATGATCTCTTCCAATCTGAAGTAGAGGTCTTTTTAAGGTTCCGTACACAAAGGGTGCCGACGGGACCCTATTACTACGACACATATAGCGATATTTCTTTGTAATTTATTAAAATAATGTATTTATTGTCGCTATCTTCGCTCAATGATATACTTGCCACGAGGTGGAACCAAGAAAAATTCGAAGCTTTTAAGTTACGACGAAGCGCTATTTAAGATGCACTTCAGGTTCAATAAAGACATGTTTTCTACCTAGAAACATTATTTGCTGAACGTTAACAGCCATAAACGAACAGGAAACATACTATGCATGGAATTTCGCTACTGGAAGCTTTCAGCGAGTAATCGGCGACATATTCAAGGTGTAGCAATGGTAGTGGTGGTACTAAGTTACTTATAAAGTACTACAAATGCCACATCAATGGGCGGGCGCGGCGCTTTCCTCTTTTGGGCGCATCCAATGACTCATATAAATAATTAATAACAATAAATGATAGTCAATATCTGACCTCCTCTGTGCTTCGGACGGCACGTTACGCTGGCGGTCCCGGGTGTCGTTTAAAGATCTTTGACAGTCGTTACAGGCAGTCAGAAGCCTGAAAAATCTGAAAAAAAATGTCTTACCCTTAGGTTCCCGATAGTCCCACTAGTTGGGTCTCGGAGGGCAGATGGCAATCGCTTCGTGTAAATATCGATGATCAAATCAGGGTAGACTGAAAGCCGACCCCTCATAATGGGATAAGGCTAGGAAGAAGAAGAAGAATAAATGAAAGTCAACAGCGTTTCAATTTTCATTCTTTACGCTTAATACATTTAACCATGGTTTCAGTTGCCGTTTCCACCACTTCGGAACTTATTCATACCAGTGTTTCTGAACTGTTGGTTGGCTAAAAGGTCTCTAGAAAACATGTTTGTAAGTAACAAATAAACACAAATCTAGCTACTTATGCAACTATTTCACTTCTACTAACCCTCGCTGATGCAAGGGAACCAATATGAATATAGAAACAACGGAACTTTTCACGGGAATCATTGAAGTACATTTCTCACGAATTATGACTGATTAATCAAATGTGATTTGATCCCTAGAAATTTATTCAGAGACACCGCACTGTAGCAACTGGACAGATTTTCATTATACCAACACTTGAAGGAAGGATGTAGTGAATGATCTAGTTCTATGAATATATTTTCTTATCTTTTCCCTTTGGCCGCTGACTGTAAGTAAATTATACGACGACGAGTCAACGAATTACGAATATATTATCAACTTGAAAATCTGTCCAGTTTAAAAACCATCCAATTTAAATAAAGGCGACCGATCTTTGTATGTTTCTAAGACCCTTGTCGAATAAGCAGATAGAGCTCTTGCTATATTTTTTTAATCTTTGTTTGGTATCGCTAATTAATATATTCCATTTTTTCAGAACGATCTACATCGTGCAATGCAAAAATCACAATCGGCTCTGTCTCAACAGCTGATGATATTGTGTGTAACTTTATTATGCCTTGTATTCACGAGGTAAATATCATTTAATGCAAATTACAATGAAATGGGTTATAATTATAAAATGACGAACGAGATTAATCCAAAATTTTCAGTGTTTGTGGAATCCAACACTTTCAACGAGCTGGACACCGACACTTGAATCTATTTCAAGCAACATATTTCGTGGTCGTAACATTTTCAACAGTAGGCTACGGGGACTTTGTTCCGGATATATGGCCATCACAACTGTATATGGTAATAATGATAGGAGTAGCACTGGTTGTGTTGCCAACACAGGTAAATATGTTATCAGATTGTACAGGTACCTTAACCTTATCTTAATAACAACTTGAAGCCCGCACGCATTAGTTTCCTAAGCGGAGAATTCCATTGCACTATAGTTGCTTCCAAATTTGGAATGAAAATAGTTTTTGGGGAAATTTCTTATCCCAACACCAATGAAATAGAGAACCGTTATTTACCTACTGTTAACATACTTTATGATTTAGTCGCAGTCCAAATTGTGTAAAACCTTTAAATGTAATTTTGCACGAATATCTATACGCCGCACTACTACTGCCTACTAATACTACTACACTATTGCCACTTTAGTTTTACTTCAATGTCCATATTTTTCAGTTCGAGCAACTTGCTTTCACGTGGATGGAACGGCAAAAGCTTGGAGGGTCGTATTCATCGCATCGTGCGCAATCAGAAAAACATGTGGTAGTTTGTTCAACTACGTTGCATGCGGACACAATCATGGATTTCCTAAACGAGTTTTACGCTCATCCACTACTCCAAGACTACTACGTGGTTTTACTTTCACCAATGGAACTAGATACAACAATGAGGATGATATTACAGGTAAAACACATTTTCAATTATCACTATAATAATTGTTACTGTATAAACCTTCACCCATTTCACTGGTTTCTCTGCTGAAATTATTTTATGTGGTGAGCAGGTTTATTGATAACACCATCAAAGACTTTCAGGTTTCTAATACGATACCTCTACTTGGATGTTGAACTTTATAATAGTATCGACTCCATTAAGCAAATTAAAAGCAAATTAAAAGAAAACAACGACGCTCCATTTTCATAGAGTCAGGCGGAGATAGGTTTACACATAACATAAGCTCTTTCGAAGTTTCGTGCCGCATTTTCAGCTTATAAATACATAGATAATCGAGAGGTATCCCAACCGCCAGTCACGCATCTCGACATTCCATTGGAGATCACTGGACCGTGTATATGTATTCACCCAATAATGTCCCGAAATCCCGGAATGTATGGTAGTAATTACCACAACAATAATATATCACACGCTTGATTACCATACGATGACATACAAATGGGCACTATGAACGCGTTCGACCCCCTTCATTACCTGTGTTTTATTTTACTACCAGTATTACTACCAGTAACACGGGTACTATTGCTTTTCGTTTGAGCTACTACCAAGTGCTACAGTAGGAACACCGGGTATTTTGTACGTATTTCTACCAACTACCCCAGTAGGTAAAATCTACTCAGGCAACCAAATAATAAGTCTGTTCGCAAATATTTCGCACTTCATTAGTTTTATAACCTAAAGAAAAAGGACTGCTGCAATTATTATTACCTATAAAACTATATTTTTATGTAACGATCGTCTTATTTCAATTCCAGGTTCCAATATGGGCGCAGAGAGTCATTTATATACAAGGATCTTGCCTAAAAGACACAGACCTGATAAGGGCACGAATGAACGAGGCCGAAGCATGTTTCATCCTCGCTGCAAGAAACTATGCTGATAAAACTGCAGCCGATGAACATACTATATTGAGGTAATAAAATAATATTACAAGCCACTTTCTTTTAGATAATAACAAAAATGTTCTATGGGAAAACTGTTAAACAACATATTTATTTGGTGGATAAGAGTTATCTGACAACCCAGAAGCAGGCGGTTGGTCTTAAAAACTTTCGCATCATTAAAGTAGTACATACCAAAAATATGCACCTTTTAAATCTCACCTCACAACAGATAGATTTTCAGAACGTTGGATTACAAAAATGTTGCATCAATATATTATTTACGTCTCAACAGATCTTGGGCCGTGAAAGACTTCGCTCCTGCTGTGCCACAATACGTTCAAATATTTCGCCCGGAAAACAAATTGCACGTCAAATTTGCTGAATTTGTAGTGTGTGAAGATGAATTTAAATACGCCCTTCTAGCAAATAACTGCACATGCCCAGGGGCCTCTACATTAGTCACTCTACTTCTACATACTAGCCGTGGACAGTAAGTTATGATCAAACTCATTTTCCTAAAACAGGTAAATTATAAGTACGAAACTGAAAGTCGTGTGAGCATCATTGTTACTTCTTATGAGAAAAAAAAGTATTCGTTAATAATTATTATATTTCTGACGGTCATGGCTAAAATAAAATCACGAAGGTCTCAATAAAATCCGAATAGATTTTATTCTGCTGAAGACGGCTTAAACAAACCCAACAATGAAAAGATGTCCTTATCCGGTTCGCTATTTTGATATTAAAATAGATTTACTAACATAATAATGAGTCCTGGTCACTTGAATAAATATATGTATTATTATTATTATTAATATTTATGTAATAAAAACCATATATTTTTGAACATACCCATTGACTTAGTATACGGAAAATCCAGCGTGATTATTGATGCACATTACGTTGCGCTTTCTGGAGTTAAACCGGCATCGACAACTCAAATTAAAGATTGTAGGCATGTGCTGAACGAAATTGAAAGACACCACAGAGTACTAAGTTCGTTAGGGGAACAGTCACCGTTAAACGAGGGAAGAGCCCTCATGTGTGGGCATAGCCCACAAGGCGCCAGAAGAGCTGCCTCCCCGAGAGAGGGGAGCGGTCTTTGGTGTACTAGAATCCTGTGGCCTTAACCCACAGGTCACCAGGAGGAGCTGCCCTCACGTAGAAGGGAGCTGCCTCTGGTGTTATTAGTCCAGAGGAATAGTACTCATGAGGTCAAGGTAGTTGGCCGGATTGACCCTTGCAATACATACATAAATAAAAGAAATATTACCAGACAAACAACAACTTTACTGTATAGTCCCAAACTAAGCAAAGTTTGTTCTATGGTTACCGTACAATGGACTGTGGGTGACCCCAGTGACACTCAGACCAGGGCCTCGCGTCTCTAAACAATTAAAAACCCTCGAGGCCCATAACAAATTACGAAAAGGCTGTTTCCAAAATTGGCCTCTGACGGGAATTGGACCACTCGACCACACGATGCAATAAGCCGAGCGCCCTACGCTCAAACCACTGCGCCGAGCTGTATAATCCGATAACCAATTATGCTAATTTTGTTGGCACAACAACGAAACTAGACCAAACTAAATATATTTCCATCTTTCTCACACAGCAGGATTTTTAACAGTGTCAAATTTATTTTACTCAATTACCACCAAAGACAGTAGATTTTGTTTTACTGCGTTAAGAAAGATGGCTACGGGAAGAAAAAAAGACTGTTACATATGTTACTTAATAAGATTTTTTCATCAGTTTTCTTCGAAAATAATTACCAAAATATCTGTATTTGTAAACGTAACCACTGCATAGGGTAACATTTTTACGAAAGATTATTTAGAGAAGAAGTAATAAAGTAGCAGTTCAGACATTTTAAGATACCGACATGGTTTTTTATTTTTATTTAACGCCTAGCTCTTACAACGTCCCTTCATAAAAGTATTCTCTTTCTGTCGATTTTGTTATATGTACCTATGTAGAAATTAGGAACCGTATTATTGTTAATACTAGGTTTATCAAAAATCTTCCAGAGACCGCCGCTGAGGTTGGTGGGGCTGCTATCTCTGCAGAGTGCCTCAAACGCCGCAAGTATAGTTCCTTGAGCGCAGGTTACATGTTTGAAGCGTTTGAGGTAGAAACATTGGTTCCGTGGGGGCCCGGGGCCCACCGGATTTTCAAAGACATCTCCAAAACGTCTGGTAGAGACTGGGTGACCAAAGCCGCTGTACACCTATTTTGTACATAATATCTGCATTACCATCCAACGCAGCAATGCTGCCAGTATTCTCGGCACCCTGACGTCTGATATCTATGGGGGACTAGCTGTCCCGGCGAACTTCGTACCGCCTCAGAATTAATAAATGTTGTAATTATTAACTTATTAGCCGAAAAAGAAGGAAACCTCCCGTTCCACCGTTCGTCGCCCGTTCTTCTCCTTTCCAGATTTAAATCTTGTAGTTATTAACTTATTAGGCGAAAAAGAAGGAAACACCCCGTTCCCTCGTTTGTCGCCCGTTCTTTCCCTTTCCAGATTTAAATGTTGTTGTCATTGATATATTTTTTAATTTTTTTTATTAACCTATTATGTCCCACTGCTGGGCAAAGGTCTCCCCCATCTTATTCCATTCATCGCGGTCTTGGGCTCTCTCGTACCATCCGTCCAGATGAGCGTCAAGGTTTTCGCGCCACCGCTTTTTGGGTCTACCTCGGCGACGACGTTCGTGTTCTGGGGTGGGCGTTGGTCGCTTTAGCCCACCTTTCTGAGCTCATTCGGCTCAGGTGACCCGCCCAGGTCCACTTAAGTGCAGCTGTTTTCGATCCTACATCTGCAATATGGGTCATTAACTTATTAACCGAAAAATAACTACCCCCCCGTTCTCCTGTTCGTCGTCCGTTCTTCCCTTTTCCCGTCAAATATAAAAAAATGCTGTAACCCCAGTGAAATCGTGCCCGTGAAATAAATTTGCAAGATTTTTAGATGGCGGCTACATCTGACACCGGCGTTCATTACGCCATCTATTGAAAGTAATTTGAATCATACGTAAAATATGGGTTTTTAGCGCTTTCCGGGCATGTTTTCCAATTTTTTTAAATGTATGAACCTTCCTAAAACTTCACGGAATAATCTAAAAAAATAATCATCTAAATTGGTCCAGCCGTTCTCGCGTCAAGTAATGACATGAAATAGGGATTCATTTTTATATATATAGATTATTGGGCGATTTCTACTAATATTTAGTTTTCATTTTCTTTGTTAAATAAATGTATAATAATACTAACACATCTACGTGTCAACTTTTACAGAGAAGGACAACAATCAGCTGAAGAGTGGCATCGGCTCTATGGGAAATGTTCCGGAAATGAAATCTATCACATAGTCCTAGGTGACAGCAGATTTTTCGGCGAATATGAAGGCAAAAGTTTTACATACGCGAGTTTTCACTCGCACAGAAAGTAAGACATGCGCTACTACTGAGTTACCAAATAAATAGGTCAGAATTCTCACTGAGACATTTTTTTATTAAGGTACGGCGTAGCTTTAGTTGGAGTACGTCCAGCAGAACTACCAGAATTTTATGAAGATACAATTTTATTAAATCCTGGGCCTCGGCATATTATGAAGAATAGCGACACATGTTATTACATGAGTATAACCAAGGAGGAGAACTCAGCTTTTGTTGTTTCGGAGAAACAGACAGACCAGAAACCGACAATACCTAAAGACCAAACCACATGTAGTCTACTTTCGAACGAGAAGAAGCCAGGCGATGCAGAGGAGGGTACTGGCGGGCAGAAAAAACCAGACGGTAGTAACGTCGCTCAATATGAACTTCCACAAGTGATTCTCCAAGCCCCCGCGAGTTCCACACCAAAAGCATCGCCATTACGCATCAACCAAGCTAATACTGTTTCATCCGCTAATTTTACTGTCGCTAGCTGTGAGTGTCACAGTTGGTAAAAGATGAAAGTGAACCGAATACATACACTATCATTTTTATGTAATGAATAATTGAATATGCATTCGGTGTACTTTTTATTTTGCTTATTGCTCTTTGTTTTATAATTGATTCCGTTTGGTTGTTACAAGTACAAACGTAATATAATTTAAGACGAAGAGTAACTCACACATTTTTGAAACGGAAAGTCCTTGATGACGAAGATAAAAAAGCAAAGAGAACGCAACATTATTAACCCTAAAATATATCTGTTATTAAAAATAATAAAAGAATATCAACCGTAGAAGGAATGTGAATTGCTTTCTACCTTGTTATCGGGTCTTTCTTCATTGTTTAACGACACCGGTTCCCAAAAACCACTTTGTGACTTGGCTGTGCTTCATATGTCAGGAAATTATTATAAAATTATACATTTTTATTGAATTTCATTAAATTAGTATCAGATTTTTATGCATGTCTCGTTTTGTATGATAACCATGCCTTTAGTAAATTTCTTACTTGGTGTAAAATCAATCACCAGGTGCAGAGTCGCAGCATATTTATTAACTGAATATTTTTGCGCCGCCTGGCCACCATTGAGTCAGTGATCAATGGCATAAACGTCTCGCAATTTTGCACTTTGTGTCGATCGACGAATTCATGAATGTTTTCTGTGTGTCCTCTTTTAATCGTACTAGTACTAAGTAACAGTCGTACAAGATTCATGTGTTCTTAAATTGTCTGTTGACACAACATTTTCCTTCTTTGAAACTACAACTTTTACGATAATCAGTGGACATGCTCGTGATAGCCATAAAATTAAATAAGAAGTATTCGACTTATAACAATTAGATTTTCCAAATATATAATATTGATAACAAATCAATGACCTACCTACAGCTAAATACGGCGAAGGACCGTCAACATCAGACTCGAGGACCTGTCTTAAAGACTCGCCGGGCACCGACAGCGCCACTGATAGCCACCTGCTATTGCCGAAACCTGATACAAACTTCCTTAGTCCAGATGCGTTGAATTATCGCAGAGGTAACTGCATTATAAGCTCTTAGCAAAACAACAGTTAACAACATGGTTCAATGACTAAAGTTAATGACCATTCAGGAAGCCGACGACCATCGATTCTTCCCGTTCCCGATATGGTAACGACCCTTAACATTCCGGATAACCCAGACGACGAGATTGAAGTTGATGAAACCGGAGACGAACTGGAAGACGACGTTCCATGGAGGTCCCCATCAGAAAAAATTGCGTAAGCAAGCATATTAACATTTCAGTAGCTTCGATTGCATCCACATGCACGCAACTTTTGAACATTCAGCCGAAATATTTAATAATATGTCGATATCTTAACCATAATTCAATTTTTTGTGTTCTAATAACAGTATAGAGAATCAAACATTTTCGGTACCTTTGTTGATACTTTTTTATTAATTTTATGTCGTTCGCAGAATTGTTTCCAAATGTAGAGTTACGAAGCATACTGTTAACGACTGTGCATTTTATTTCTCATTGTTTTAGTGTTTACGTTCACTTCTGTAGATAGCAGACCAGGATCACGCAAGCTGCATGAATACCGCACAGTACGTATGTCTTACTTTGTTAATTTTGCATCGCTTATTTTAATCAGTTGGTCCACCGAAAACGTCATTTTAGATGATGCAAATGAAAAGTATTTTGGGTTAAGTATTTCCTATCAGTTTTCAGAAGTAAAGTCGGCCCAAAAAATTCTTTATCAGTTTTGAAAACAACTTTTAGTTACTTAATGAAAATTTCATTAAGGATGTGATTTGTTGTTTAGGTGAACAATTAGGGGAAAATGATGACACATGACACGAGCTTATGAAGACAATGATTTGACATTGACATTATGCTGCAGAGTTCTATATCAGTACCGAGACTGTGCGTTAGCACTTGCACAGTATGGAATTACAATTAAAAACGTTTTATGACAGGCCTGTAGCAACCTCATATCACGACGCCACCAACAGAAGGCACTGAGTTACACGCACCAAGACAAAATAGAAGTCCTGAATCAGGATTTCAAGATTCGCGTGGCACATCGCTATATAATAGAAGACTCCGACAACAACCATCTGGGTATAGCGGCCGGCCCCGCCAGGCTTACGAGTACCACCCGCCTGGCTGGCTCCATAAAACAGCTCGTTTGAATTTCCTCAGGGCGTTCGTAATTTTGATTAGTCCACCACAATATTTACAGATGGAGAGAACCATTCTCAATCGCCTATGCAAAGTCACTGCAATGCGGTATGGGATACGGGGTAGGGATATATAGATGACACAGCGACAGTAAATTCCATATTGATTAATCAAACGAAAATAGACCATCCTATGATGTGCAAATGATAGGTTAGACCATAGAGATTTTATTGGGTTAGACACAGGGTTAGGTTTGGTAAAGGATTTTCTTGGCTGACTTTACAAAACCGAAACTAAAATATATTATAAGAAATTCATGTGATATAAAATAATAAGTAAAAAAAAATGCAGTGTATCTTTTCGAAGTGCAACAGTACCTATGGGGAAATCCGAAACCATAGGAGATACAGGGGAACTGTCTTAGAAACTAGTACCTATACCACCATCTCTTATAGCATTATTATTTTAACCTTACAGCGACTTTTTGTATTTTGACGTCCCTTATTGTCATGACAATAAGGGTCATGACATTACAAAAAGTCGCTGTCAGGTTAAAATAATACTGCTGTAAGAGGTCGTGGTAGAGCCCCAGGTCTGTTTTTTGTGAATAACATTTTAGCATAATTATTTATTGGTCACAACTCACGATTGACCAAAAAAAAATACATACTACCTATGTCAAAATTCAGACTTCCCCACACTGTCCCAGTTAATGAAATACACTGTTTCAAATAAAACTCTGGTACTTGACGAATAAAGAAGTATTTTGATAACCTGAATAAATAACGCGCATTAATAAATGCCTAACCAGAACCATATTTAACCATAATACGATTTGTATTGTACTAAACACATGCCAACAATAACAGAAATACTTTTTAAATGCATCATCTGACTAGTTAAACAATTTTTTACTGCATTGGCACCTACAAGCACCTGTTTATAAACGAAACCCTAAATAGTGAAAGTATATTTTTAATACAAATAGAAACTCAATTTTCTTATTGCAATTGTGTGCATTGTGTATCTGTATAACTAACCCCTGAGCGTAAAAACCCAACCGCACGGCCCGTACCCCTGCCTCCAGTGATGACGTCACCACCAGCAGCTTCTCGTCGCTAGCCGGAAGTGAGGTCGCGCACAGCGCCTGGCGAAACGATTTCACGAGGTGAGCCAAGTTCACAAAACCTAATATAGTATTCATCATTAAACCTCATAACAAATTTCGACACCTCCCTGGGATCAACCAAAAATAAGAAACGCACTTGCATAAATCGATATTACCTTCAACTCATCTGATGTGAACTAGGCATTTATTAGGCGTCTATTCATTGTCATTCTACTACATATATCTACCTTATGGTCGAGAGTTTACTCCATTGTTTGTAAGTTGGTATGTATATTATTTAAGATCAAATTACACTTTGAGAAATACACTATAATTAGTGTCTGGCAGGAGACCATTTTTTATTTTAAAAGTGTCTGGGACATCGTTTCCGTAAATTCATAAGATTTGTTTGGTTTTGAGTAATAGCCAAATTGACAAATTAGCTTTTGACTTGGGTAGGATTTGACCGATCAATTGCACGAGTGTCTGCAAAATAAATAGGCCACTTTTCTACTCAGCTCGAGATCTCAGTTGGTAAACCTTTTTGATGAGATGGTGTGTCTACTAGGAGACAAGACGATGAATAAACCAAATACCTACTCATATCAGATATTTGCATCGTACGACTAAGTTGAGTAGCCTAACTTCAAACATTGTACCCGATAGATAATCCTCAAAGAAAAGACTCTCAGGTGGTTGCATTACATGTTCAGGGACAAAGGGACGCGAGGATTTTCTTCTGATGAAGTTGTGTGACAACTGCATTCAGAAACATGGTTCCTCCAAACCGGAAAATTGGAAATATAAATGCTGCCATTATCTCCGAAAGTTAACTAAATAATTATAAAGTACTAAACTTATATTGTATCACCAAAATTTATATCCCGCACATGTCCCTTAACCGTCTACAAGCATGAATTTGTCGTTTATAAATGTTTAGTCTGTCACCTCTAAAATATAGAATTATTCACAACAAGATTTCTGTTTGTCTAATGTATATTTTCTTTTAAAATAATGTAGATGTGTGTGCATATTATTACATCTTTATGATTTTATAACATTATACAACCTAAGATTTTCGGTTTCCGCTTGTTGGTCGGAATCATTGTTTGTCGGAGGGTACGACCACGTACTGATACATAGACTCGGTCAAGATATCGCATTCACGCCTGTCTGTGTCTGCTTAGGCCGTGGTCTCCTATTAACCACAACAGTACATTTCTATATCAAACATTGTGACGCGGCGTACGCGTGACGCTGTAAGCGGCTGATGGCATTTAATAGGAGACCAAGGCCTTAGTTCTTCTCAATGACGCAACAGATTTCGCTATAATTTAGAGAACATCTTCCAGATAATAGGTCAAATTGATTTCAGAAATAGGTTAACAAACGAGCAGCAGGTGACTTAATTATCCGTCCCCCGTGTAAATCATAATTAGGATATAGGATGGGCCATGAAATAGTTAACTTTATATATTTTACTGGGGAAGACCGAAGGTTACGGGAGTTTCTGGCATCATGCGAATATGTTGTTTATAACTGAATACACCTACATGCAGCAACATAGAGCCACTTGCCATATCTCTTACTAGTCTCTGCTGGTTGTGGCATTTCCATTTGTTCTATAAAAATCACTAGTAGAATACGGTGGATCAACACATTGGATTCTATTTATAACATTTTATTTTTCAGCGAGCTCGTATAGCTTTTGCATAAAACGAATAGTAAATTAATTTCTATAATGTTCTAATATTAAACAGAAATTTCCAAAAGGTAATTCTACCCTAACGTTAATTTTACAAGATAACTGGTGAAAATTACTGAAAATCAATAATGATTTACACTTTTATCGGAAGTACGCCTTATGCAGGGTTACTGTTAATTCAACGTATTCCTTGCAGGGTATGCTAGTGGAGCTACAATGCAACACTGATACCTGTACGTTATGTGTATTACAATATGTTCAATGAATGAAAAATATCAATATATTCTGTTAATAGAAACAAATCTTAACATACTATTGGAATAGACTGTGCCAGAAGAAAGTGTGCTAAAGTATTAACGCTATAAGTAAACAAATTCATAGCCCAACCTGTAAATATTTTAATTTATATTAGAGCCGTAATAGGGCACGTATACAATTTCACTGTATTCCGACAAACCAAGATTTCGACCAGTAAGGAGGTAGGTCTATATTCTTATTTTTCTAAATTATTAATGATACCTATATGTAGAATATTTTTACTTTACATTTTTGTACCAAAACCATATTTTAAATCTCTTTCGATTCCAAAGCTTTGCTTTTTGCCTTTATTGAAAGAACCAACATGTATTTGTATCATGCCTATATTTTTATCCTGAACAGTACAGCGACATTAAAGTCAGACGTTTCAGGATTGTGAAGGGGTTTCCACCGGTGTCGCCGTTCATCGGGGTCAGCCCAACATTGTGTTATTTACTCAAAGAGAAGAAGCCGCTATGCTGTTTGCAGCTAGCTCAAGTGTGTGAACATTGTGCCTACAGAAACGCCAAAGAATATCAATGGCAAAACAAAACTATAATACTCGCCGCCGATTACGCATCCAATGGAATATACAATTTTATCATCCCTCTCCGAGCCCACTTCAGATCAAAGACTTCACTTAATCCTATTATTTTGCTTCTGGAGCGCAGACCGGACATTGCATTTTTAGATGCTATCTCATATTTTCCTCTTGTGTACTGGATGCTCGGCTCGATTGACTGGTGAGTTATTTATACTTAAAGCATAATTTAATGAAGATTCAAGCAACTACTTATATACATATTAATAATTGTGAAAACTAATGTTTACATAACCAATCATATGACTTTTCAGTTTGGACGACTTACTACGTGCGGGAATAACTTTAGCTGAAAACGTTGTTGTAGTTAATAAAGAATTATCTAACTCAGCCGAGGAAGACAGCCTAGCCGATTGCAATACAATAGTCGCTGTACAAACAATGTTCAAGTAATCGTTTTTTTATAACTTATAGATTACAACGCAGTGGCGAATGAATTGTTAGAAATAAAATATAGCGACGTTTGGACTAAGCGGTACTACTTTTACGGGTTACAATAACATCTCTTCTTTTCCAGATTTTTCCCGTCAATTAAGTCGATCACTGAACTATCACAATCGTCGAACATGAGATTTATGCAATTTCGGGCCCATGATAAGTACGCATTGCATCTTTCAAAAATGGAAAAGGTAAGGTTATTACATCATACTTTAAGGTTTTTTTTTTCCCAGACGTCCATTACAAAATCAATCGGTTCAATCCATGATCTTGGTTTAGTGTGATTGATGATGATCGTGTCAACTTAATTGTCAATCTGCACTGGAACAAAATAAATCCAGGCCACAGATTACTGATACTATAGCTAAATTTGACTCTTCGGAATATTTAAATGTCAATGTCATGTCGGTAATGGTTTTATTCATGTATGTTGCAGCGCGAAAAGGAGCGGGGTTCGCATATCTCTTACATGTTCCGACTACCGTTCGCGGCTGGTTCTGTGTTTTCCGCATCCATGTTGGACACCTTACTATACCAAGCGTTTGTAAAAGATTACGTTATAACATTCGTTAGACTGTTGCTGGGCGTGGATCAAGCTCCAGGATCTGGATTTCTTACATCAGTAAGTTTTATCATAAATGAATAAACCTAATTACCTATTGCTGCGCTACGTACAATGCTGGCGAATATGGTACCTATTGTATGTTTAACGTCATAAATCACCCATCATCATATTCATTCATAATCAACACATCTCAACTCTCATTCATGCGAAATTGATTGCGAATGAAAATTTAATTTTCCTGTGATATTATAATGGTAATCGAAAATATTTCCATTGTTGCGATAAAATTACATCATTATATGTATCTATTTTTATCTTAAACTCCTAACAGATGAAAATAACGAAAGAAGACATGTGGATTCGTACGTACGGTCGATTATACCAAAAACTGTGTTCAACCACATGCGAAATCCCGATAGGGATCTATCGCACTCAGGACACTACACTCGCAGACGCGTCTCACCACGTGAGTATGTCGCCCGGGACTCCATCAAAATGGTTTTGGTCACGACTCGCGAGAATGCGACCATCGCGTGCATCGGTGAGTCGGTTAACTCCTACTCTCAAATATTTATTTCCTAAAATACAGTCCTTTACTGCCACTTACGTATGAACGCTATTATATGAAACCTTTACACACCTTTCCTTACTTCAAAGTGCAAATTACGGTTTTTATTGCTAACTTACATCTAGTGTAGTCCAAGTCTATGGACTGTATTTCGGGTATTTCTTTTAACTTGTTCTTGTATTATTCTCGCGTCAGCGTCACACCTTTTTCCATTCTTATAACTTGTCAACTTATACTTACATATACATTTAAGCATAACACTTGTGGAGTGTCTGTAATTAGTAGCATATTTTATATGAATTTTTATATCACGCGAAACTTGTAATGTCTTATATAACACGTGCTTCAATAATTTATATGCAAACTGCTACAGCCTAAAAAAGGGTTACGTTAACTTACTTTTGCTTTTGCGCGGAACAAAATCATAATAATTGCGTAAGACAAGTACCTACTATATAAAATTATATACGACAACAGCTGTATCTAAGCTGCCGTCGATACCGTCAACGTCGTTATCCAACTCGATGATCGCAATCCCGCCTATATGTTATTCGTAGTGTGTTTGGCATGATACGTTATACAAATATAAGAACATCAATACCACAGTTGTCAATTGTAATTATACTACAACCAAAATACATACATTTAGGATGGTACAAACTTAGAACGGTATAAAACCAATATAAAGAAATAATGGATGCTAACTATGCATGGATATAATCCCTGGGCTATTTTAACCAGTATAATACTCAAACGTAGCTTATTTTTCTATTACAGTGACAAGACAATTAAAGGAATAGCACTAGATTTAGATCAACTGCTTTTGCTTACAGCATGCTTACTATCAACTACAGTAGTTTTCATAATAAAACATCATTTTTCACACCATATTCGCTTATTAGGATACTATATTAGGTTCATCTCAAATACTATACTATAAAAATCTTAGAATTGATCATGAAATCAGTTCAACCAACAGGTGCTATCTAGTACAACACACAGAAATAAAATGGTCACCGACGACGTTCTTAATAGGGTAAAATTATATTAGGAAAAGTATTGGCAAAACAGTGACACGATAGTTGCAGCAGGAGGATGGCGAGGGTGGAAGTTTTACGGCGTGCGGGCGCAGGGAGGCCGCTAGCTGCCTCGGCGGCTGCTATGGAGAACGCACTCCAGCGGTAAGGTCACTACCAGGGGCCTTTCACAGGGACCTTTTATTATCATCATGCTGACCGACATCGACAGAAGAGCGAAATGTTCATAACTATTCAAAATTGGTTTCAAAATTACCCTAAAGGCAAAACGGCTATCTACTGGAGCAATTGAAGGTAGAATGGATAAAACTGATGGTTCAGCCCTGGCCGGCACGCTAGCTAGGACGACCGCGCCTGGTCAGCCACGGCCGAATTAATAAATGATACGAAGAATACAAATAACTCGCGATTTTGGTTCACATATCTTTGTTAGCGGTAACAAAATATCTCTATTAGTCTACTAGGAAAAATATTCCCAGTAATTGAACTGGTAAACCTGTTGGGAACGGCCGAGATTTTCACTTTCTCTTATTAAACTCATTCAATTTTGTGAAGGTATAAAATATAATTTATATAGGTACCTACCAACAAACAAATAATAGAGCTATGTCTATAATTAGAGATATGCATCATAAGAATTGTCGTCTATTAAAGATAACATTGTCAGTCATTAGCACATCAATGACGATTAAGGATAGTTTTGTATTAACATTTTAACAGTATTTAATATACTTCATAAAATTCATCAGTAAACTTCCTAGTTTTCTACCGTATAATAATGTATGTATATGATATGAGTAACATACAAAAAGGGGAAAACATATAACATCCCAAGTGGAGATTTAAATGATATTTGTTTGTATTCAGGGTGGAAAAAGACCGAATGAGGAGGAAATTATCCGAAATATTGATAATAGCAAATTTTACCCAACAACATTCCATTATTTTCGAAAATAAGAAAATCTGCAATCATATTTTTGAATATCAGCTGCTTGTGCCGGAAATCGAACCGCTGCAATGTATCAAAATCACCTTTATATTTAAGGGTCTATCATCATAAGTATAGACTTCTTCTCAATTCCAGATTGTTTTTTAATTGAAATAATATTATTTCAATATAAATTCTGTAATATTATAATTATTCTATTTTCGAAACACTTGCGGTTGTAAAATTATTTGGAGCCATTTAATAAATGTAAATTAATATTTAGGCATATATAATACATACATATAAATTAACACTATTTAAAATTGACCCATAATTAGGCACCCATATTGAACATAACATGCTTTAGCATTTTTAAAAAGTCACTAGGGTCTATTCTGTTTTATTTAGAAATTTCACCCAGTTACGACATCCACACCGAGTAGATATTATGCTCATCACCTTAAAATATAGTAGATTACAAACACAACGGCATACCTAAATGACAAGGTAGAATTCTGAAGTACACTGTAGAAAATTAATTATAGTTGGACCACGGGCCATCGGTGGGAGGTGGTCCAGCTAAAATTGAGCGTGTTGTTTCACTTTTATAAGCGTGCAAATCAGTAAGGCGAGGGTTTTTGAAAATTCGTAGAATAATATAATAAGGATTTTATTTGGAACCTATTCGGATATTGTAAATAAAAAATTGTAGTTTAAAAATGTTTCGTCTAATGATTCCACTCGTTGTTCAAAAGACTTAAAAATCTCAAACATAATATATGTATCGCACTTAATAATATGTTTTATTATATAATAATATTTTTTTTGATGCAAATTATACCAAATTAATTGTAACAAAAAGGATGAGACTATACTTGTCACTGAACTTTTATTAGTTTTTTTTTATAAATGTGAACTGTCCAGCTGAATGATACGAGAAGTTAAGCCATCGAGAACCTTCGCCTGAATTAATAAAATCATGCATGTTTGTTTTTAAGCACGAACAGCAATCATGATAATGATTTACTCAAATGAACGATAAGGCGTATAAAACACACAATCATTATTATTGATGGTAGCTTCACACTAACTTACATATCACCAAAAATGTACATGGTTTTAACCGACCGTTCCGTTCACAGTATTCTACAAGTCTAGCTGACGAGGCACGAGACAATCATGCGCAGAAAATTGAGAGAGCTGAAATTGCAAATTTAGTGCGTTCCCGGATGGAATCGCTGAACTTGACTGGAATTGACTACGATGACGTTAGTGAAAAACGAAATAGTCTCTCCTACGTCATCATAAACCCAAGTTGTGATCTGAACTTGCAAGAGGGAGACCTCATGTGCGTAAATAAATAAGAATGGATTATATATAGGGATGGTTTTAGAAAGATTAGATATAAAACTTTTCTTTTTCTTTCCAGATACTTGGTCCGTCCGTCGCCATTTTCCGCACAAAAAACCTTTGAAAGACATAACAGTAGGCGTAAATCTAATATTAGTTTTTGTTCACAAGCATTAATACAAGCACAAGGAGTCACAAGCAGACGAGGTTCCGGCATTGGCACGAGTTGTTTCACCCAAGCCCGCGCTCCTCCTCTGTGTACAACTAAAGCCAACTCGTTATCGCTTCCCGATAGCCCGACTATTATAACAGATTTCAGAGGGCGATCAAATTCGCTTAGAGTCGTCGATGATATATTGCTTCGTCGATCTAATTCTCTCCGCCAAGGGCTAAGTGGTGTCGGGTCGAGGCGTCGCAAGAGCAGCCTTGAGGAGATTGGCATTTCACACTTTAATTCCTTATTACAACACCAACAACAACAGCAACAGCAAGATGCTATCAAAATTGCTCTTAACGGTAGTATCGGTTTAGAAGTAACACCGCCCGAAGAAAACCCTTCAGAACGCGTTGCCGGTCCGAGCATATCTCTTGGTGGATATCAAGAAGTCGCAGCAGCCTTACCATCCTCATCGACTGGCCCCACGCTACCGAGCATCACATCGACGCCAGACCCGCAGCATTTACAAGGGACTATTGTATGATACCACCTCATGTGGGGACGACGACTAAGTTCCGTCATTAGAAACAAGTGGACGTAGATTTTAGCCTAGTAAAAATATCATGATATAAGTTTTCCTATAGACAATGACTCAATAAAATTATTATGTCCACTGTATTCGGAACTGGTTTCCACCTCGTAGCGTCTCTACCTTATATGTAGGTCTCCTATGTATATTTATCAATGTGCATAATTAGTTATGTAGACTGGCGGTAAAAGAGCTGTGTAATGTAAGTGGGATCAATTAGTTACTAGATAAGGGGGATTTATTAATTAGCACTGCGCCTATTTGTATATAATAAATTTAATGTGATTTAAACTCAAATTGTAAAAATGGGAATCCAGAAAAAAAACTAAATTGTTAATTGTAAATAATAATATTATATTATACTATTCTAATACATTTAGATTTAATTTTTTCTAGTATTAATCGACCAAATGAATTACATCAACTTGGTTTTGAAAATAAATTCCGAACTTACAATTACACAGATGTAGATTATGCCTATGATTAATTCGAGAAATCGAACGATCCAATAACATAGAACCTATAAAATGCAGATAATAATATAATTAAACATTTACTCACTGATGTTATTTATTTATCTACAGTTACAACCTACCATAACCTTATCATCCATATTCTTAACGTAAATATTTTATAACCAATCACGTGAAGGGAATGAGGTAAACAAAATTACTCTATTTAAAAAAATACTGATAGCGCGTCAAAGTCTTTCAAAGCACGTTACAATCATCACAACACACATTCGTTCCACTTTGAGTGGTTTGTATCGAGACGAATGAGTTTAATTAGCCAATTGCACAGATGTATAGACTCATCAGTAGGTACACAGTTTTCCTTAGACAAACAATAACCAGTATTATTTAATGTATTTTTATTTAAAAGGAGTTTTGTTTTTGCTTGGATATTTTGCGATGGTAATTATACATTTATACCTCTTAGTGTAACCGAGTGGCATAATAGGTAGGTACCCATTTCGACCGAGTATTCTCAGAGCTATTCTCGTTACGTCATTTATTTAAGAAACTTTAATAAGGATAACCTCATCAAACCAATTTAGCAGGTAACTCAGTATGGGGTTTATTAAAAGACGAAAATTTAGAGAATTATGTTAGATTCGTTTCAGATAATTTGCTCTACAAGTTGCAAGCCAAAATATGTACATACTGAAAAATACCCTTCAATAAGAATAAAACGAGACGCTAATAGCTCATAGGCCGAAGGGTCCTGTCCTGTTATTGCATATCCTATCACTCCCATAATCGAGAGCGTTCCCAGAATCGTCGAGCTATCACAGTAGATGTAGCAGTGAATTACTTTTCAATTTTATCATTAGATTCTCCTTTTTAACTCTACTAATTAGATTAGACTGAGTAAATTTAGTTTTGCTTTTGTGCTGAAAAATATCTTGTTTATTTAAAAAAATGACAATGAATATCAAACAATTTAAATCAAGAATAATAAACAAGTAAATCTGGCATTTCAGAGTCCCATGTTCACACAAGATGCAAATGAAGTAAGTCACACCCTTATTATTGGACATATTCCGATCGAATCAAATCACAAAATATGTTGAAGAGTTTGCCATAAAAGTTGTAATAATAAATGGTATGGATATCACTTGACTATTTCCACTTTTGATCATTTAGATGACTACCATAAAGTACAGAAAGAAAATAGCGGTCTAACCACCAGTAGACCAAACGATCGCCGAATATCCGGCCTAAACGTTTATCATTGATTTTATAGTACATTTATATGGGAATCTACGAACCCCCAACCACCACCAACTCGACTAGATGTGGGTGGGAAATATTAAACAATTGTTGGGGGTCAAATCAACCCAGATATAATATGAGCGTGGGTGAGAAAACTGGGTAATGCAGACCTGGACTTGACAGCCTGCTCGACTTTGTGAGAACACACCTAAAGGGCCACTGGTCTGGTTGTAATTCCAGTGTAAAATGTTATGTTGACTTTTGATAGCAACACTGGGTCACCACTGTCTATTATATGCTGTTAACGGTGCAAAAAACCGTCCCCCGTCCCCTGTCCCTCTACTCCAATGACACCGATAACTATTTTTCTTTCATAACGATACAACTATTCGGACTGGGCACTTTTAATGGATAATATAGAGCAGGGTTTCTCAAACTTTCGGCTCCACGAACCCCTGTTAAAGTTTCCAGGAGACAGCGAACCCCTTAACTAACTAATTAAATCCCCCCTCCCCCCAAAGAAAGTAATTGACTGTTGAAGAAAATAAGGTTTTTATTCCAATAAAAGGTAACAAATAATGTGCCAAAAGAAATATATTTTTAATATTATGTGATGGGTGTGCAAATGGAGTCAATTTGGGAGTAATTTTGGAAAAATTTAACCTTAATTCTGACTCGGTATCAAGTCGATTTCTGTATTTAGTTTTTATCATGACCAGGTGTGAAAACCCACTCACACATAAGTATGTTGTAGCAAAGGGAAATTCACCGCTTTGCGTGAGAGTTCGGGATACTTTCCTGTCTAGCTGCCCAACAATCTATCAAAGATATCCTTTTTAAATCAGCTTGAAGAGTTTCATCTACGTTTCTGCCTGCCAGTCATCAAGCCACCATTACATAAATCTTTTCGCGAATCCCCCCTGCCGCCGAATGGCGAACCCCTAGGGGTTCGCGAACCCCGCTTTGAGAAACAATGATATAGAGCAATAACTTCGCAATTTTGTTATAACCAACTTATTCACAATTGTTGTCGCAATGATGTTTGATATCACGAAGATCCGTGTGGCCATGGACATTCGTCGTAGATGACGTCGAAGACACAGTTTACTCTCTCGAATATCACCGTGGTATATAGAGCCCACCATAAGAGTTGTTTATGTCACGCTCTTTAGCACCATACATGTACATTGTACACATAATTTAAAGGTAGCCCTCAGGACTAAAATCTTGTTCTACGTACATTATTGGACTAGTTGGGAATGAAACGAAGTAAACCATGAATCGGGTAAGGAAAAAGTTAGAGAAACGAGACGTACTTGTTACTGAATGTGACCTTTTAGGTAGATATAATTATAAAAACGAAATGGCTAGTGAAAATTTTGTGGCGAAAATTTGTGTCGAAGTGGCGAGTGATAATCCATACCATATAAACAAAAGTTTACTCATTGTAAAAATGTGTTATATTTCAGAACCAAAAAAGCAAGAATAGCTGTTCAGCGAAGGTTTGAATCGAAAGTATTTGGTATCAATTACTAACGTCAGCCTATAGCGAATTAACTAAAAATACCTACCTATATTTTACAGTGCATGGGATCTGACTGCAATGTGAACGTAAGTACTTATAGTCCATGAGACCGTATAGTTTTGTGAACGGTAGACAACCTCTAAATCCACAACATGTAATATTATTATATTATTGACATAAATATTAAATCCAGTTATATCTTTATAGTGTACAGGCACGATGGCTTTAGCCTCGGTAAGACTAACATTTTCTTATAATAAAATTACCTACAACAACAGATTTGGTCCAAATTGGCTGGTTTGCTAGGTACAGTCAACGCATAAGTATATTACTAACACTTAAAGTGTAGAACTAGACAACGTGTACACACAAAAAATACTCTGACCCCCACATCAGAGGGAGATTGCTGGCCAGGCCAAAAGCGCCCGGACTAAAAATAATAA
The DNA here is from genome assembly GCA_947859195.1 of Drymonia ruficornis. Taxonomy (NCBI): domain Eukaryota; kingdom Metazoa; phylum Arthropoda; class Insecta; order Lepidoptera; family Notodontidae; genus Drymonia; species Drymonia ruficornis. Next base: position 8,118,600 of record OX401907.1, read on the forward strand.
AAAAACTAGACAACGTGAAAAGTTGACTGTAAGTACAGTAGGGGAACGAAAAGGTTAACCAGTTTACAAATTGATTCATTTAACGTGTTGCGAGCACATATTACGTTTTAAAACTAAGTCATAGAACAGACAGTTACATAGAAAATGATGTTCTAACTGTTCGATATCAAAGTTTAAATTTACTCAAAACAAAGTTGTTTGTTTTTTTTAACTTGCCTAATAGTTTGACCTGCCATACATATTTTTTATTTACGTAGTAATTATATCCTCTTTGGTTTTTATGTTTATTAAAATTATTGTTATTCCCATTGTCTGTCAATTTCATCTTTGCGCAATTTTTCAATATTTTACGAACACATTAGATAGTATTAAACCAAGCGTGTCACCTTACGATGACCTCACCCCAGCTATTTAGTGATTTGCTCAACGTAAACAGAATCGTTTCAATCGCTAAGCGTCAGTGAGCTAACAGAATGACGAGTAAATCGATTGGAAAATCGATTCGATGACAGAGGAATGAGAAAACAAAAGTAATATGCGCGTCAAGTTTGCGCGAACGCGCATACTTCTTTGCACGCTTGGCCGGACGGTTTGCGTTGTCTAGCCTCTCCATGTCTGTGATAGGTAACATATTCTCTTTGTTCATGTTTATATTACCAGTGCCTGTCAACGTCACAGACTACACACGTAACATGATGACAATCATAAATTGACAATGTAATTAAGATGTTGACAGCACTGCTTCTTGCACTGAAATGTTGGCATTTCTGTTTCTTGCACTCGTGCAAGCAAAAGTCGACTTTAAGGTGGTTAACCTATTCATTCCCCTGCTGTACAATTGATCACACTGAAGGAATGATGGAAAAATATTTTCAGCTCTGGACTTTGGACTGGTTTGTCGTTGTCTGTCACTTCACTCTGTCAATGTTACTACAATGCCCACGACAAATTGACGCCGCCCTGACAATACCACTGCGTGATAGTGATTATCTTGAAAAGACATAAAAGTAAACAATAAACAAAAGTTGATAATCAAATCAGAATGTCAATACTAGTCACTGTAATTCGTGGCAGAAGTGGATAGTGCCTATTCTAGCAAGGTCATTCGCATGCATGATGCAGGATCATAAAAGAAAAAGTAATAAAATAACGTCCATTGCAGGCTATAGGCTTCAACGCGACAGCAATAGTACGTAATTTTATTTAACCATTTTTTTATCTACTACAAAAAATAACGGGGGATGAAGCCACGAGGTCTGGCCCATATGCAAGTGGATTAGAAAAAGCCGCCAAGGTTCTAAATCATCGACAGACAGTAACGAAAATACGGAATTTTTCCTTTTGTCTTGAACACAACGGAACCGGCTCAAAAGAAACGGAGAATCACGCAAACTGATGCCGAAGTGATAAAGATAGAGATAGTTATAATCGACTATGTACTATGATACCAATTGTAACTGTATGTTATATCTTCTAGTAAATAAATAAATAAATGTTAACAATTCGATGTTAACAGTAGGTAACGAATAACGATGTGACTTCATTTATGAAGTCTCTTTGGACTAGTAGATACACTAGAAGTAGATACGAACCCCCAAACAATAGAAAGTTATGATGGAAGTGCACTGGCATTAGAAATCACTTTTGATCCTAGAGATTATTTGTAAAACAACCGAGTTTCCAACTGTTAACTGATTAAAATCTCTATAAATTTGGCGGTAAACCTATAAGCATAGTTAATAAGTACGGATTTTCAGACATATGGTGATCTATCCACTGTGGAAGTAAGTACAATGAGTAAGATATAAACCGTAAATATTTAAATCTTGATATTACGATTATTTAATGCCTACTTCATTACTTTACATATTTAAATACCTATTCAGAGCTATGGTCCATTCAGCAAAGCAAAAGTGAGTATTATTAGCTATTCAATAAAACAATCAAACACGTTCAAATCTAACACACCTTCAAAACTATTCCCGAATTATTTTATTTCAGACTCCCAAGTACGTGCCCCCCCCCCCCCCCACTAACACTAATACCATATTACACCCACAAAGCTAAGATACAAATATCAATCTAAAATCGCATTAGATCCTTAAGCTCAGTGATTAGAGAAGGATAGACTTCTCAAATTTATCAAAACATCATGATTTTCGATGAAAAGAAAATTGAACTGGTAATAGAACCTTAACAATGTTCAAACATAAAATTTCAATGAACTATGGTCGAATTTCGACCACGGGCGACCACTAGTAATAATTCATGTGCCTATGTATTTATTTTTTGTTTTTAGTGCGACGGAGTATTGAATGTTTGTATGAGTAAAGTTAGTAATAATGTTAAACGTCGTTATATATAATATTATTTGCAATCCAGATATTTAACAATAATCAAAAAATCTGTATAGTGCGCCGGGCGAGCCTGCGAAGCGATGGTAGGTCATAAAATTAATTTGCCAAGAATTCTATTTTATGATAATTCTATTACAACATCATAATAACTAAATAACTCGGCAATCACATATTGGTCCAGAAATACGCGAACCTACTTAATAAGAACGAAGAAAAAGAACTGTTCTCACGATATTATAGTTTTACGCTTAAAGTAGGTACTGGGATGATGCCACGTGAATTTTAAAATATTCGTAATATAACGTAAGGTGTATCGTCCGAACTTCAAGTGTAAAGCTTTACTATAACAATTTCAAAAAGACCAAGACTTGCTACCCATGTCTCGCAAGCATGTTTTTTAACAACAATGCTTAATACCCATACATTTTGCTTTCAGTGTCGATCAGCTTCTTGCTTGACATTTGTAAGTGAAAACAGATTTTTATGTTAGTTATTTTTTTGTGATAATGAAAATAAATCCAAAAATATAAGCAGATATTTTCTAGAAAACGAACATGCAAACACCACGGTCGAAATTTGAAAATGTAGACTGGACAACTTGTGTTTCCACAGGCTGATGGGCCCACTTCAATGTCAAGTGTAAGTAGATGCACACTAGTTACGAACAGAAGACGGCTTTGCGATTGTGATAAAAATTCGCGTGATTTAATTACTTGGCTCCTCATGTCCTACAGTCCAAGTTATAATTGTTTGGATTCGCAATGATTCTATTGTCTGGCGATTTTCGACAAACACGACCAGTGATTCCAAGATCGACCACTTCCGATGAAATAAACGCCTTAAATCATCGACTCTGTGGCGCTATGTGAACAAACTTCAGCGGACGACAAACATACCAGTTGTATTGCTAAACAAACCATCTCCCAAAGATTTGTCAAAAGAAATACGATCTTGAATCACGATATCAAAATTCGCGATATAGAAGACCTCGACCACAACCATGGGAGGTTGCGGCCAACCCCGTTAGGCATAACACCCGCCTGGGTGAAAGATCTTCCCTTCCCTCTTCCCTTTTCGGATAAAATTTCAATACATTTCTTGATTCTGAGGCGGTACGAAGTTCGCCGGGTCAGCTAGTTGATAAAGAACTCACATTGAATAAAAAATAAAAAGAAGCATTTTGAATAATGTTGATGTGTACCTTTTCTACTAAATACTGCATGTACTTTTGTATATTTGTCAGTGTTTGGGACATAAATGCAATGCAAACGTAAGTAATCCATGTTATTATCTTATCATAAAACGTAGGTATTATAAACTATTCCACAACGTATACAAAGCCAAAACTATTAACACTCATAATATCACAAGCACACTGGTAGCACAGCCGGCTGCGAGAAGACAAAACGCGAGATAAATCGAGTGTCCTGTTCCCTCCTATGCATTAAGAGAGAGAGCGACTAGGTGCGACATAAAGTTTGACTATTGACTAATTACAGAAAATTTAATTCATTATTAATTTTAATTTCTAGTGCACCGGAGATAAATGTATTTCAATGGTAATTATCTAAACTTATTAAGGAAGTCAGTTTACCCTCGTGACTGAAAGACGATATTAGATAAGAAAGGCATTTTTTATATCTTAGAATCACCTGCTGGGCTCTTATACCTAGTTCCAAATGACAATGGCGTCGTCATTATCATTCTAATAAAGCTGTTTATAGATGCTAGCTACCTATTTAGGTAGTACAATCATACAAACCAATATAATTCCACATGTATACGCTTTCATGTCTTGAAAGACTACGGAAGCATATTATATTTATTTCATTTAGTTTGATATAGGCAACGATTATCAAGGGAAAGGACAAAGGAGAAGATGTTTTAATTCCACACATCCCGATGATTCCAACGGACCTGTCATTCGACTTTAAACGGCTGCAATTCCCCGTGCGTCTGGCCTTCGCTCGATGACAATCAACAAATCACAACGCCAGTCATTGGAAGTTTGCGGAATTAACTTCAAGATGTTTAAGACGCGCAATGATTCTACTGTCTGGAAATTTCAAGTGCGAGAGTACAAGTGCGACTTAAGCTTTTACTGGACTTGGTCCAGGACCTTATTGTTTCGGGTCAGGCTATCGTTGCTAACGATACGTATAATGAAGATGGTAAAGTGATCGGCATTAGGTTGAAGATCATGAACGATAGGATAACTATTCCAACTTTACCCATGTCCTTGTATAGCCAAGTGCAGCTATCCGTGGAACAGATAGTGGCAATATTGAGGAAAATACCAATAAACCTGTAGTAAACACGACAACAGGATCAGACATTCGTACAATGGCCAAATTACCAACCATGCAATTAGCAAAATTCGACAAAAATGTCCTACAATTCCACCAGTTCGGGGACCAATTCACTTTTAACGTTTGGAACAGGATCATTAGCGATGTAGACAAGCTCTTATACTTGCAATCAGCACTAGTAGGAGATTTGATTTGGACAACTACGCGACAACTAACAAGAACTACGCTATAGCCAGAGAAACCCTTAGGAAAGATTAGAAAAAAATAATAATGTCACGTCGTTAAACATAAAAACTTGAGAAATATGTTCAATGAATTTGAGAAATCGTTGCATGTTTGGGTAAGGTCTGTCGGTTCTGGAAGACACTATGCTACCAAGTGTCCACTATATATCCAGCTGAAGAATTACCTCAAGTTACCTATGTCCAGGACAACGCTCGCACGCACACTGCTCGTATTGTCAACGAATGGTTCAATCGGCAACGTGATATAGTGGTGATTCCCTGGCCAGCAAGATCTACAGATTTAAACCCCATAGATAACCTATGGGGTTTAATGGTGCAGCGATGGGCAAATAGGAACGAAAGGACCAAGGAGGACCACAGTACGTCACTGTGCCACTCCGTTTTGTTTTTGCTATCTAAAAGTTCAAAGCAGAAAACTAAGTAAAAAATGTATTAAGCAGAAAAGCACTTCCGCGCTTTTTACAATGACTTTTAAAAAGAAGCACAGGCGTTACAACGTGATATTAATATAAAGCCGTTTATCACACCTTAAGCCCTTAAACGTCCCACTCCTGGGCACGGGCCTCCCCTCAATGCGACAATACAATACAATACAACACGTATCGACAATACGCTAATTGAGGATTTTTTATTATACTTTCGACAAGTTGTATCCAGCTTAGCTTTGTGTCTTTTTAGTGCGACGGAACCGGCTGTACGTCCGAGGTGAGAATTAACTTATGCAACCTGTTCTGTTACAGTTTTTCCAAAACCGTATAACATAACAACAATAATGTACCTAATTGTAACGCGAATAAGGCGACACAAAATAATAAATTAATATTTCGAGTGAAATATACTATCCATGAGATCAAATAGCTGGGTGTTGGAATCTATGGGTACGTACCCCATTTGAAAGATTTTAACTTACGAATAGGTACTTGGATTAAATCAAACATACTTTGCTCATTAGTCAAGTCCAACAGCGGCTTACGCTGGGCTGATCCCGGAGGGACATCACGGCTCTGCATATACCCCGTAGCTATGCGTATAATACGGTCTGCGCGATATTTGTTTTGGTATGAACAAAAATTGTACAAACACCTTTATGAACAAACGGCCACCTTTTTCAGTGTCACGCCAGATACTGCGAAGCACGCGTGCGTGAGATTAAATATTATTCAATTAATTTAAACAGATACTTAATGCTTTAGACATGGTGACCAACCAAAGGCGACCAAAGAGAAGCAAGTGATTCGAGACCATTAGACCAGACTACAAAAAGAATCTAAATAAATCCCAACACAAACTAAAGCTAACCACATAGCTCGAATATATTTTATACACCGACGATGCTGCTATTTGCATAAACTTATTTGGACATCTTTATATATTTTTATCAATGTTTTAATTATTTATGTGCTGATGTGAATAGAATCATATCTTCGATTACCTTGATAAACTTTGATTCGTCAAAATTGATACCAATGTTTTGGAATTATTCTGACTTGTTATTTTTTAGTGCAAAGGAGCAGCTTGCGAGACACATGTAAATTGATTATTTTTATAAACTTGTAAAGTTATCAAACCAGAAAGCAAAACAAGAACATCAAGGATTTTATTTTTTCTAGTGCGTTGGGAGATTTTGTCAAAATGTCCACATCTAAATCGTTAGAAGAAAATAATAGACTCGAAAATTTAGTAAAATCCCTGGTGCAGTGAGTTATGACATCAATTATTATTTTGGAAATCAACATCAACCTACAAGAACGAGAATGAGAAGACGACAATACCAAATGAAACAATAGAGTACCCTTCACGCATGTTACTGTTGCACTTAAATAAATAAAATTGTAGAAACCAGACTTAGTTGTTTTTCTCAAACCTTACTATCAAGAAGACCTGTTCAGAACAGATCAACAAATAATAATGTTACATAGGTACTTACAAGTAGGTATTGAAGATGAAATAGGAGGCCAATATCAACAGATTTTACAAAATTATAAAATTACATCTTGCAAGAACACTAATTTGTGCATCTTCTAGTCAGCTGTGTTATTGCAAGAAGTAATGCTAGCCCTTACCCTTGCCCATGCCCTTTATATACTTTCTTGTCATCAAACTGCCTAGCAACCATAGACATAGAACAAATACCTATACAGAATTCAACTCGAGAAACTTCAAGAAAGCAATCTCAAGAAATTAAAATCGGTAAACAAGGGAACATTTCTTATTTTTCTTTTGACTTTTATTTGAGACCTAAATTTTGCCTAAATTATTTATATTTTAATCTAAATTTCAAATTAAAGTAATATTACCTATACCTACATCTCTTACCAAAAGATTAAGACTGATGGTACTTTGTTTATATGGAACATTTTGATTGCCTCTGGACCTTAAAAATTGGGTCCTATGTAACTACTCTCGGATATAAAATCTTTTTTTTCTTTTTGAGAATAATTAGGGAAAAGAAAATGAGCACCCACGAATCTCAAATAACCAAGCATAAATAATTACAGCCATGGACTCCTAAAACCTTCAAAATCATTAAACAATCATTCACTTTTAAAGTTTATTTTTGCTCTCCTGAAAAGCTGCAAAAATAAATATCAGACCTCATGGTTCTGATGTCGAGATTAAAAAAATGTCATTTCAGGGTTCGTTATTGAAGAATTCAAGCAACCAAAAACAGCACAATATAGTCTATAATTGCTCTGCGCCATATAAAGTAAGTACTTGTACTTATTTCAATCAAATATTCACAAATCGCACGCTTATTGCTTACAAAACCATCCCACCGTTCGTTTGTCACCGCGCCGGCACATTCTTGACTGCGCGCGACTGTTGGGTATTGAGTGGGTACTGAAATCGAGGCGCGTAGGCATGACTCGCTTTCCGTCCGTTTCTATGAAGATGGAATACTGTAGGTATATATTATTCCGTGAACCCGCCTCCATGGCAAAGTGGATTATATTCCCAAAAACACGACAAGACAGAGTAGTTATAAAACGAAGGTCAATCTGCTTTTATGTAACACCTACCCATATTGTTTGATGACCTTGAGTCATGATTGACTACTATTCAATACGCCACTCTTGACAGGTGTCACTATCCGTAGTTTTCCGAACCCTGAAAAGTTCCTAAAACGGTTCAGGATGTGGGTGGACTTGGCAGGTGACTCAAGAGGCATCAGTGATGAACAAATTTTCAAAATAAATAAAAGCAAAGCGCTGGTCGATCAAGATGCCACGGAAACTATCAAAACAGCAAAGAATGGGCATCATTCTGGCACTTTCTACGGTGCGATCAAGTCAGAGACGAAAAAGGAAGACCTGTGTTAAGAACTGGTGGTTGTTTTTTATCGTACATATGACAACTCGTTGAGGAGATTACTTTCGTCCAGGCCTCTCACTCCTCCTTCGCCATGTCTCCACACGAAATAAAATTTAAAAACACTATAAATTCGTCCTGTCGCCGCTGCACTCTCAGACAGTCTGTCGAAAGTCCATACAACAGCGAAAATGTATGGCTCCCTAGTACTTCTTCCACTAACAGGGAAATATTACAAGTAGCTGGCCATCATAAAAAAATGAAAAATATATTTTTAATTATAATGTGGCAGCACAAACATTCCGTTTCGAACGAAATCCTTAAATACCAAATCTGCCAAATTAAAACATGTTTAAATAAATGGCCTTTGCGTTTCGGTTTCTTTTACTCTATTAGCTTTTTTGTTTTCACGTATTCACCGTAATAAGCATGGAAGGGAAAAGAGTATGTGAAGTATGTGGCATAAATGAAAGCCGCAGGGGTGGATTTTTCGTTAGTTTTCCACTCGATGAGAATCGGTAAGTAACAAATAAATAAAATTGAAGTGTCTGTTTGTAATATCAAAATAACAAGTTATAATATAAACTTTGTTGTCCTCTACATTAAAATGTTTCAATAATTTTAATGCTCCCATATCTGAAGGGCCCCTGATCAAACAGTGGCCATGACACTTGATAAACTTTGATGCGTCAAAATTGATATCAATGATTTTGGAATTATTCTGACTTGCTGTTATTTTTAGTGCAAAGGAGCAGCTTGCGAGACACATGTAAATTGTTTTTCATCCCATCTATTCGAAAAGGACGACTTGGTTCGCCTTTAAGTAAACCCAAACGTGGTGTTTTCTATAAAAAACTTTTAGCGGGCAGTAATGAGTTTTAATCCTCTTTATAAGTGCGCCGTAATTATCTAGGCCGCGCACTTTTTGAATTTGGAACATCTTAGTGATAAGCGCCAAAGAAATCGACCGCAAATATTGTTTGAATAAAGACTGGCTGGTACGACGGCCCATAGTCGCGCCGCCAACTGAATAAAAAAAATAACAAATTAAAAACGCGCGAACTACAGCTCACGTTTTCGTTAATTTTCACGGATTGTTAGAAATTCATGGTTTCGTTTTGAAAAATGAGTTCTTCAAGTGAAAGTGAAAGTATAGAATTAACTCCTCAAAGTATTAGAACTGACGCAAGAAATGTGATGGATAATCTATTACCTGCAAAATCCTGGGAGAGATATATGAAAGCCTATGGTAATTTTATTGAATGGAGAAATGCAAGAGGCGCCACGAATTTTTTAGAATCTGTGTTTTTGGCCTACTTCCAGTACTTAGCCAAAACTAAACAACCTTCCACTCTTTGGAGTACCCTCTCAATGCTAAAATCAACAGTCAGTTTTAATAACGACGTAAAACTGAACACATATTCGAAATTAATAGCGTATCTGAAGAGGATGTCTGATGGATTTAAACCTAAAAAATCCAAAGTGTTCTCAGTCAAAAACGAGGAGACTTTCCTTAATGAGGCACCTGACAGTCTTTCTTGCCGTAAAAGTAAGTAACTATGTATATGGTGGATTAGTTAAGTATAACCATAGTGTTTTAAAATGCATTTTATTGTAACCTGTACTTCGATAGATACTTATCTTAATTCACATTCGGTTTTGTTACAGGTGGCTTTAATTTTCGGAGTACATGGAGCTTGTCGTGGCAATGAACTTTTAAAAATAACTGTTGATGATGTCGAAAATCACTCGGATGATTTACTATTAGTAAAGCTGACAGACACCAAAACTAAAATTAACCGATCCTTCGTAATCCGAGGAGAATACAAAACTATTGTAAAGAAATACCTGGACCTGCGTCCTGCTGATATGAAGACCAATCGGTTTTTCATCCGTTATCAAAATGGCAAGTGCTTCAAACAAGTTGTGGGAAAAAATAAAATATCTAACATGCCACAAGAAATCGCTACTTATTTGAAGTTACCAGATATCAAGCTGTATACAGGACATTGTTTTCGTCGTACTTCTGCTACCCTTTTGGCAGATTCTGGAGCGGACTCAACTGTTCTTAAGCGACATGGAGGATGGAACTCGAGTGCTGTAGAAGGCGAAAACATGTGAACGCATCGTGGAAAACATTAAATTGCAACCTTCAGTTAATCCATCCATGCCACTGTCGCCGCGCACATCTACATCCAAACAACGAGATTCACCGTCACATTTTCCTCAAAATGAGCCAAGTTCGGACATTATTTCAAACAGGCAGAATATAAAATCTACAACCAATCAAGAAACAAGAACATCAAGTTTTTTTTTTTTTAGTGCGTTGGGAGGATTTGCCAAAATGTCCACATCTAATACGTTAGAAGAAAATAATAGACTCGAAAATGTCGTTAAATCCCTGGTACAGTAAGTTATGACATGACATCAATTATAATTGTGGAAATCAACATCAACCTACAACCAAAGAACGAGAATGAGAAAACGACAATACCAAATGAAACAATAGAGTACTTTACGCATAAATAAAATTGTAAAAACCAGACTGTTGCTTTTTCTAAAACCTTACTATCAAGAAGACTGGTTCAAAACAGAGCATCAAATAATAATGTTACATAGGTACTTAGGTACAAGTAGGTATTGGCGATGAAATAGGAGGCCGATATCAACTGATTTTACAAAATTATAAAATTACATCTTGCAAGAATACTGGTTTGCTAATTTGTGCATCTTCTAGTCAGCTGTGTTCTTGCAAGAAGTAATGCTAGCCCTTGCCCTTGCCCATGCCCTTTATATACTTTCTTGTCATGAAACTGCCTAGCAACCATAGACATAGAACAAATACCTATACAGAATTCAACTCGAGCAACATTAAGCAAGCAATCTCAAGTAATTAAAATGGGTAAATAAGGGAACATTTATTTTCAATTACTGACCAAAAATGAATTCCCGAAGAGATTTGAGACAGTCCAAAATAAAGACTAGCGTACAGCGTACCCACCGACATCAAGTGGTGTACTTTATAAGGCTAAGCATTGTAAGACTTAGCTCGAGTTTATAGACGCCGATATCAATGCAACAGCCATAAGATTGTACTGACATCTTTATAAAAAAACCGGCCAAGTGCGAGTCGGACTCGCGCACGAAGGGTTCCGTACCATTCTATAAAAACGGCAATCATGTCTGTTGTATGGGAACCCCACTTAAATATTTTTTTATTCTGTTTTAGTATTTGTTGTTACAGCGGCAACAGAAATACAAATTTTATTCTGACTTTTCGGATAGTTTTGATAAAATCTATTGCTCAATTCGAAATTGTATCCATAAAGGGCTATGGTAACTAAAGAGTGCACAGTATGTGCCAGCATTCAAGTCAATATTGATAAACACATTATCTATTTGAGTATAACCCGTTGTGGTAACAACACGAGGAAGTTTTGAATTTAAACCAATATGGTCAAAATATTTTTTTAAAGGTGCATTCTCATTAGATTCCAGTAAGTCTACATGAAAATCCCCGCACACTATAGTCGGAGGCAACAGGAGTGTTCTGCCATCAAATATGACACTATGAAAGCAATACAACAATTTCCAATCGATCGAAACCTAGAGATAACGCAAAACTTGTCAATAGCAGGCGAATTTTGGTCGTGACTATATTGCGATCTGAAAAACGAAACCATAGCGCGATCTAGGAGCTCATCTAGCGTCGTCTAGTGGTGCGTAGCGGTACTATTATTTTATATATTATGAGGTTCTTATTTTATATTATCTTTGTTATAGCAACAATTATTTACTCTTTGCCACCTCACTCCCATAAAAAAAAACTGCTCAACATCAGGCGGGCTGTACGCTTTTTTGCCACCTCAGTCCCATAATTGTTAGTACACACCTGCAATAATAGGTACATAAAGTACACAAATAAATAAATACACATTCTGTGAAAAACTATTACAACGCCATCTATAGTTCTAATACTCTGTGCTTGAAACTCCGAATGCATTTGAAACTTGATTTACAAATATGTTTACGTACGTAAACAATGTATTTTCACAAATCAGTTTAGTGTTAACATTATTTTAATTTAAGCTGTGAGCGACAAAAAAAAATGCGAATTACTCAAAAAAAAAAACAACTCGTAGTAAGATTCGAACCTAATACCCACATACACGTGGACTAACGCCTTAACCATACGGCTAAGATGATCTTTAGTTTTGCACTCGAATTATTATACTACTTATGACACTGTAATGCCAATCAATGTATCATAACAATGTTAGATGGCGCTACTTTGACTGGTACTATTAATTTAAAACTTATTTATGGGTCAAAAATGTAGTTTTACATTTCTTTTTTTTGTCAACAATTTATCTAAAATATGTCATAATGATCACTCATGGTTAAAATGTTAGTTTTCTCTTTATATATTGTTTAATTTATGAGTTATCAATAAAAACGCCAAAAATATCGAGTTTATTGTATGGGGACCCCCTTTATTTTTAAGTTTTATTTTATTTTTAGTATTTGTTGTTGTAGCGGCAACAGAAATACACATTCTGTGAAAATTTCATGTCTCTAGCTATTACCGTTTGTTAGATACAGCCCGCTGACAGACAGACGGACAGACAGACAGACAGACAGACAGACAGACAGACAGACAGACAGACAGACAGACAGACAGACAGACAGACGGACAGCGTAGGCTTAGTAATAGGGTCCCGTTGGCACCCTTTGGTTACGGAACCCTAAAAACAATAACCAATACCCAAGTCGGAATATTCCAAAATCGTTATATTTCTGAAATATTCTGACTTATTTTCATACTTAGTGTTATTATTTTAAGTGCACAGAAGCAGCTTTGCAAAACAATAGTACATTGTTATCCGAGGGGCAAAGTAACTTATTATTGGTCCCGAGACGGGGTATGGCGCCCGAGCGTGGCGAGGGCGCTTATAGTTCGAGGGACCAATAATTAATTACTTTAACCCGAGGTAAACACTGTGCTTTTCATCACGAATACAAGGAAAGAAAAAAAGGAAAAAAAAATCAGAAAAAAAACAAATAAAAAACGATAAAGGGAAAAAAACAGAAAACAATAATAAATAACAAAAAAAAGACAAAAAAACAGAAAATAAGAATAAAAAACAAAAAAAGAATAAAAAATAAGAAAATGACAAAAAAAGAAAAAAGGAAAAAAAACAGAAAAAAAGGAAAAAGACAAAAAAACAGAAATAAAAAGAAAAAAGGGAAAAAAACAAAAAAAGAATAAAAAACTAAAAGAAAAAAAAATTGAATAAAAACAAGAAAAAGACAAAAAAAAAAGAATAAAAAGCAAAAAAAAGACAAAGAAAAAAGGAAAATACTGAAAAAAAGGATAAAAAACAAGAAAAATACAAAACAAAAAAGAAAAAAGAAAAAAAACATAAAAAAGAATAAAGGGAAAAAAAACAAAAAAAACTAATAAAAAACAAAAAAATACAAAAAAACAAACATGAAAAAATAAAATTCATAAAGACAAAAAAAAAACCATTAAAACTAAAATACAAAAAAATAAATTGAAAAAGACAAAAAAAAAAACTAGAGTATGACTAGTGGGGATAAAAGTCGTGACGTGAATAGAAATTTTAAAAAGAACTCGTTATTTATAATTCGACAGAATCGTCGAAATTTTGACAGATCGGGCAAAATCGTGTTTCCAGAAACACGATTTTGCCTGATCTGTCAAAATTTCGAAGAATCTGGAAACACGATTTTGCCCGATTAAGATAAGTATCACTTTCTGTCGGCTCTTCAGGCACCTTTCGACTTACTTTCGCGTATGAGTGATGAAAAAGTATTTTTTTATTACACTTTATTTTATTTCGCATATAAATGAATTACTTTCCGTCCAAACGGAAGGCCATGAATTAATTTTATTTTCCAGTGAGAATTGTTTCCCCGAAGAGTATACAATACCGAATACCGAAGAAAATCCCACCAAGCGAGGGCGCTAATAGTTCGAGGGACCAATAATAAGTTACTTTAACCCGAGGGAAACACTGTGCTTTTCATCACGTGTACAAGGAAAGTAATAATAAAATAATTTAGTAGCTAAAGAATAAAATAGTGAACATTTACACATACACACACATGTATACTGACGTAGATTGCGTATTTTGCTTTTTGATATTTTAACACTGTCACTTTGTTTTTTTTAGAGGCCAGTACTTTTTCAAACATTATAAAAGGTTTTAGTCTGTGATTATAGTAGATTCGGAGCAGGAACGATTTGTGATTGATTTAGGGAAAAATGGTAAATATTTTTCCCAAATCTATGTTATTTCAAAGAAATAGTTGAAAGTAAATTATAATAAAGTCATTTTAAAAAATATAATCTTTAATTAATACTTAACTTTATGTTATTTCAATTTTACATCGCGTTGTAATTGAGTGGCTGTAAAAAGGTTGGAATTATTACATTCTCTTTGGTTGGAACATGGTTAAATAGAAACTCGTATTTTTTTGTAATTTGACAGAATCTTTGACAGATCGAGCCCAATCGTTATCTGGATATACGATTGAGCCCGTTCTGTCAACGATTTTGCCCGATCAGAAAAGTATCACCTTCTGTCGGCTCTTCAGGCACCTTTCGACCTACTTTCCGCGTATGAGTGATGAAAAGTGTATTTTTTTAATTCCGGAGAATTAATTGCCAATCACTAATATCAAACTTGAAAATAATCTTGCCACATTAATTTCTGTAGCGTAGACCTACCGGTTTTTTCCGGAGCCGATTATTTGAACCGTAAAATTAAAATACATAGTCATAGTCATAGTCGTACATTTCTTAAGGACAATGCAGTTGTACCTAATAATTTGCCAATGCACCGTATCACTTAGGAAGACAGGAAGAGTTACCAACTTCAACTTGGCTCAAAGGCCGAATTAAAGAGTGGCTGCAATAAAAATACACAATAAATATTATGATATTATGATCCTAGAATACGTTTTAAGCACAATTAATGGAGACCTCAAGAAGAGGTAAAGTAGGGCCAAGGCTCATGAAAAGGTACCTACGTCGCTTACGAAATGGCAGCTGAAAGGAGTATCACCATTTTGAGAATTATCATCAATCATCGTAATCAGTTTCATCCGATTATGAATAATTATTTAAAGTAAATAAATAAAATTTCTAATAATACTGTTTTATTGAATTCTATGTTCTAGGTACTTGTTGGAAATAAGCCGATAAAGACTAGATAAAAGTACATAAATTGTCGCCAAAGGCGAATTTAGCATCCCATAGATGTATTTTTTATCAATGTTGTTCGGTCTAATGTTCCTTCTGAAATAAATACTTTTTATTATTAGAGCGTGTTTAATTGTCGCTGGCCGACTTTAGGTAAGAAGAAGAAGATTTGAATTCAGACAGAGGATGTCTAGATTGAGATGTCAAATGGAAGGGAGATTTATTTCTACTCCCTTAGGAATTATCTACTTTTATTATAAGAATTTCCAGGATCGAATAGTATATAGAGCAAGGCAACTGCCTGAGGACATGGAGCAAGGCAACTGCCTGCAAACTGTAACTAAATGTGAAGTATTGTAACTACTTGAACAACAGCTCGTTACTGCGAGCCATTGCTACTGCGCCCGTTACTATGGACAAGAGGAGAGATGATGATCTTACACGTACTATTTATGAAGCAATGCTTCCAGACGATAACTAGTCCTGGCTGCAAGACCTTGATTCGTTACCCGAAAGACTCCAGTCTTTCGGGGGTGAGTGTACAACACGAAGTATACACTTTACAAGTTGACGAAATGATTTAATGACTTTGCGTGGCATGGGAACGGTTTGTGGGGAAGGTGGAGACCGTTCTGTGACTCTGGTCCCATTATTTATCATCATTTTGTCAGCTTGGAAATGTGAGTAATGTTGACGTGTGATTTCCTATCCTTGAGATCAATGTGGACAAGGAAAGACAAGGCAACCTGACACGTAGTTAGTCTAAAGCGAAGCAGATTTGGAGTTATGTTACAGGAATGGAGTTATACTATGTTGAGCAAGTATGTCCTGCCGCGTGTAAATGCAACGTGGCGACATAAATTTATATTATATATTTAATAATAAAATAATACCCTTTAAACGTGTATGACTCCTTTCTCGATTTTGCCAGTTCATTATTATAAATTTGAATGATTTCATTGAATTCCAGAAGTTTGCTCGAGGTTTTCGAGATTTTGCAGAATAACTTAAAAATAGTAAAATATATTATTCTCAAAGACACAAACACACCCCTACAACCTCGACATTAACTTCCTTTTATCTTCAACTGTATTTTAATCTCTTACTAATTTTAATTCTTTAATTTAATTTATTAATACTTGTATCTTAATACTAATTGTTTAATCTCTTTGTACTAATATTTCATTATTAATTTCTGGCCTTTGCGATACAGGCCCAGAGCCTAGTGCAAAGGCCGCTGTATAAACATTGTGAAACTGTACTTTGAAAAATAAATGATTTGATTTGATTTTGATCTTACGGTTTTTCGATTAGTTCCGATTACTGGACATCACTATTTAAAAAAAAAAAAAAAAACATACATACAGCCGAACATAGAACCTCCTCCTTTTTTGAAGTCGGTTAAAAATGGCCATAACCTAGCCACACTGTCAATGTCAATTTACTCTTCGGAATTAAAAAATACACCATAGTCGGCATAATAGTAACAGGACTCATAGTTAACTTGCGCCAGCCTGGGCGTTGAATCGGTTAACAAAACCATTGCAATACCACTGGATAGATTGAATAGATTGACACTGAAAAGATTGTTTATATTAGACCAATTGACCCAGAAAAATAATAATAACATTATTTTGTATGTTTCACGTCAGCAGGAATCAATATGAAAAAACAATTGACATGTGTTTTCTTCTTTCGTAATCAAATATTCAAAAATATTGACATGTGTTCGCTTCTTTTTTCGTAATCAAGTTATTGGCTTTTTGATTCAACTAAAGAGTATCAACTCTTATACCCAGGGATATAAAAACATAAAATAAATATCAAATAATAAATAAATATCCTGAGACATTCTTATACAAATACTACTTTTTATTTGTAAATACATACTTAATATACATAATACACCCAGATTCGGGACATGCAGCCATGTTCATGCACACAAATGTATGTCCCGGGTAGGAATCGAACCTACGACCTGCAGCGTGAAAGGCGGAATTTACACCAACCACGCTAACGGGCCCGTCAACGGCATCGGGGGCGGATGACGGGCGCATCCGGTTTGTATAGGAACAGTCAGCAACAAACTCCATGAACAGTTGACAATTTACATAACTCCTGAGCACGAAAACTTTGTTCAAGTCCCTAGTCCCACGTAAAGTGTTGGTGTAGTTTGAAGGTGGTAGAGCCAATTGACTGCAGCTCATAAACGGGCTGGCTCGACCGGGGTAGTACCACCCTCTCACAGAAGATCGGCGTAAAGCAGCTATTACAACTGCGTTTCGTACGATGAGTGAGAGAGCCGATAGGCTACGGTAACTGCTTAGGATCAGGCGGACCGTACGCTTTTTTGTCACCGCAGTCCTATAATAAAAAATAATAAAAAAGTCGCTGAACATCATTACTTCACCAGTCGTTGAAAATCATTAATATGAAAGTTATAAGACATAATCGTATTGAATCTAATTGAACTATGTCAATAATATAGATAAATAAATTATTTATAATGATATAATGTTAAAGCTACTCCTCCTACTTGTATATGTCTACGTCTACTATATAATTATTTACGAATATGATAAATAAAATAAAACTACTCAAGTATGTACTTGAAATAATTATGTATTTAACATTTATTCCACATATAAGAACCTATATTAAAATTACTACTACATCTACACTTCTATAAACTATGTACATAAAATACTTAACCATCTCCCACTATTTGGCGTCGGCTCAGCATATATTTTTCTCCCATTCATCCATCACTTCTAGGGTTATCCACATATTTTACACTTATTACTCGTCTCATTATATCTCATCCCATGCCAGAACTATTCATCATCTTAGTGTCTGTTACAGGCACTACTTTCCAAAAGTTATAATATACATATTTCTCATCTTATCACAACACACATCCATCTCAACTCGACTCAAGATTTTTTTATTCATGTAAGCTATATGTAGCGTTTATAAATCGTCAAAAACAATATTTTAGCGTTACCACCGGTCCACCATCCACGTTACCACCATCTCGCTACAATATCATAAAGCAACTAAAATAATAAATATTATTATAATTACATTAATTATGGCTAATATTCTGTACTGTATATGCGAGCCCCGATACCTGGGCAGGTGGTCCTGCCGAAGCTGGGAAATGACCATGAGCTCTTCTGTGATTCTGCAACGCCGTTCCCTGAATAATAAAACAATAATTACTCGACGATTCAATACTCAAGGTGGTAGAGCCAAGCTGTAACTGCAGCCTGCAGCTCATATAGGGGCTGGCTCGACCGGGGTAGTACCACCCTCTCACAGAAGACCGGCGTAGCAGCTATTACAGCTGCGTTTCGTACGATGAGTGAATCGGGTAAGGGGGAGGGGCTTTCCCCTCCCTCCATGCAGGTCAGTAACGTGCAAGCAATGGCATTGCAAGTATACGGCTACGGTAACTGCTTAGCGTCAGGCGGGCCATATGTTTGTTTGCCACCTCAGAACCATTAAAAAATCTGGAATGTAATTGTTGACCAATCCACACTATACTTTCCATTACTGTTGTTAATAGGGTCAAAAATGGTACAAGTGGTATATATCTATTTTAGAGGCGGATATTTGGAGCAATTCTGGGCAAAATCTGGAACATTTAGGGCGGATTATGCATTGTCTGACATTTGTAGAATGTGGAATTTCTTTATATTTCCGGGTCTTCCGACAAACCCGGACGATAGGCCTCGTTACCTGAATAAATCGATCACCGCAGACTTCACAAATGTAGGGACGGTCGCCGGTGTGCCGGCGTATGTGCAAAGTGAGATCGTTGCTCTGAGAGAATGCCTTCTCGCAGTACGTGCACTTGTACGGCCGCTGCCCAGTGTGCACGCGCATGTGCCGCGACAACTTGTTGCTACGAGAGAAAGCTGAAACCATATTTTATTTTTTAAATTAATTTGCACTACCAACAGTACCGACACGTTTCTGTTATGGCCGGCGCACAGTGAGGACGGCAGGGCATTGCATTTTAATTTTTATCAATCGAATTTAATACTTATCCAATCGAAATAAGGTGCTCCAGCGGGTGCACCGAGAAAATGCTCCGCGATGCTCAGACGTCGATCACCGAGCATTGAAATATAGAACTTATTTCGATTGGATAAGTATTAAATTCGATTGATAAAAATTAAAATGCCATGCCCTGCCGTTCTCACTGTGCGCCGGTCATTATGGGAAAAGTTTCATACCTTTCCCACAGACTCGACAGACACATGGTTTCTCTCCAGTGTGAGATCTTCTGTGACACTGAAGATCTGAAGACCTAGGAAATCCTGAAAAAAAAGTTATGAAATGTTGGGTGATCGCTCAAAAACAATACTTCGTAAATTCCTCCGGTACTAATACTAACAGTCAACGCGCATATTTAGATTTATTTTAACCTGTTCTGGACTACCGGCCCCCTTTACAGAAAATATTTTCCAACGCAGGAAGCGCTTCCCGTTAGCTATATGAAATATCAAAATATGGTTTGCATAATAATCTATACTAATATTATAAATTCGAAAGTTACTGTCTGTCTGTCTGATACGTTTTCACGACTCCGCTAAACCAATTTTTATGAGTTTTGCAATCGAGATAGACAGGACATTGAAGAACGACATAGTTACGAAAATAGTTATACATAGCTACTTTTTGTTGCGAAAATAAAACTTGAAGGGTGTGAAAAAGGGGATGAAAGTTTGTATGGGAGACCTATAATTTCTCAAGTTTTTTATAAATTTAAATAGTATGGAGATAGATGAAAGCTTGAAGAAAAATATGACTTCTCATAGTACAAAGCGGGTATCAGCTAATGATCTATATTTGGGCCTGCAATGGTGCAGGCAGAACCATAGAAGCCATTCTCTTTTCGCTCAGCAACTAACCTTTCCCACAGTAATCGCATTTGTAGGGCTTTTCTCCAGTGTGCCGACGCATGTGAACGATAAAATTCGACGAATTCGAGAAACTTCGCCCACAATACAGACACAAACAGTTGTTAGTCGAAGCTTTGTCACTTTGGACGTCATGAACTCGCTTGTGGGATCTAAAATTTAAAACAAAACATTCATTAATCACCAAATTCATAATTCGCGCGCAAGACATTATTTTTCATAGTCGCACCAGTTAACACAATTTAGGTCGTACGTTGGTATTTTCACGGCGATTAAAGAAAACATTAGCGTACCGTAGATACATGTCATTTCGGATTAACTTATCAATCAGTACCTAAGTAAATGCAATGTCATCTACTGGCATACCACTATTATGGTGACACCAGCGAGCTACATCTTCGACTCCATCGTTACTTTCCATCAGTTGAGATAGGGGCTCGCTGACCAGTGAATATAAGAAACATGATTCTCTCACCGTAAATTATATCCGTTATGAAACTTTTTATGACAAACATCACATTCGAAATTTCCACTATTCGGCATGTGAACTTTTGTATGTTTAATCAATAACTCTCTCCTGAAAATAAAGACATTTGTCATTTCAATAATTCAATATTATAGCCAAGTCCCTTACCCTAAACAATCAGATTTACTATGCTGAAACTATAGACAAATTTGACTGGTAACACTAAGCTCACGTTTAAGGCTGGCCTAACTTAATAATGATTGCAATACATTAAAATTCAAAGGGAAAAGGGTGGGTGCAAAGCGTTTGGAAAACTTAAATTAGGTAGGTACACAGTCACAGTCACAGGCAAAAATAGTACACTTCACGATTTTAAAATCTACGTAGCATCACTTCAGTTGTATCAAAGAAAGATCAGAATGATGTGTGAAAAATAATTACATAATCACGGGTATCAGTATGCTACGCGGATTTTGAAATCGTTACATGTTTTTGCCCTGGACTATACATCTGCCTAAATTATTATAACAACTTTCCATATAATTTAATTTTAGTTTCTGATAAAATTAAGAACAACAACCATATAATAGAAAAGGTAAATGAGAAGATTAACCAAAGGTTTAAATACATAGGTATTTGTTAACATACATAATTTACGGAATAAATCACAGATTGCAATACTTACTTACAAAATCGCCTATTACATGTATCGCATTGAAACTGTTTTTCAGCAAGTTTTGTTTTTGATTCAATGAATTTAACAGAAACACTCTGGCCTTCGTGGTATCTTAAGATGTGTTTGTTTAGAGATATTTCGTAAGCAAATTGAAGGCCACAGGTGCTACATTTATGCTTCCTTTCCACCTTTTTACATATACTTCTATGTCGTGCTGCAGACCTCACTGAGGCGAACACCTAAACACATACAATAAAACTTTTTAGTTATTTATTACTTTGATTTCCTTTAAATAATAATAGGCACATTATAGGCTGTAGCATACCTTTGTACATAAATTGCAACGCTGAGAAAGTTCCGGATGATCGGTGTCATGGTGATTGATAAGATCCTCTTCCGTACGGAATACAGCACTACACGCACTACAAACCTGGATCAGGTGTATACAATCCTAAAAACATATAACATATAACTAACACATAAAAGGTCAACATAAATACTATCAGATTAGTAGCAACTAATCTCGGACCAACTACCCTTTTGGACTACGAATAAGGGCCTGCGCAGACTGGCGGACGGGACGGCAGAGGATTTTAAATTCATCAATTAAATTACTTATCATCGTAATAAGGTACGGGAAAACTGCGCTGCGATGCTCGGTGTTCCGAGATCGATCACCGAGCATTGTAATATATACCTTATTCGATTGAATAAGTAATTCAATTGATGAATTTAAAATCCTCTGCCATCCCGTGCGCCACTCTGCGCAGGCCCTTATTCGTGGGGCGAGCCACATCTCACGATATTTCACCAAGTGGGGAGTGGGGGGGGGGTCGAAAATTCACCAAAATCATCTCACATAATTTATGGACGCCCCCTTTTTAATAAAACTTATAGTTACCAAATCGCTACTTGGTTCTAAAACCCGGTGTAACGGCATTTCAGTCAAATGACTATGTGGTTTATTCTTAGGCTCCATACCAGGTGATAAACTCTGAAATAACGTCACAAAATTATTAGATAAGCAAAAAAAATGTACTACCAACTCGAACGCATAACATAAGAACTATAAAATATACAATCTTGAAATTCAAAGTCTTCCATTTATCATTTCAAATGCCAACATTTTCTTCATACTTTTTACTAGGTATCAGATATATTTTTAACGAGTATCTATTCAATTATATGCGCAAGAACTCCGGCTCAACTATTTACACTAGCTTTTGCCCGCGACTTCGTTCGTCGCCCTCATGGTGTTCGATAATTGTCCCAGGGGAACTTACTATCGGGATAAAAAGTATCCTATGTGTTAATCCAGGTTATAAACTATCTGTGTGCCAAATTTCATCCAAATCCATTCAGTAGCTTTTGCGTGAAAGAGTAACAAACATCCATCCATCCATCCAAACTTTCACATTCATAATATTAGTAGGATTTAGTTATTACGATTTGCAATGATTAATGAGTGGAAATTATAAGATACATACATGTTGTTGATTGTTTGTAACATTATCTTCAACGCATGTGTGCAGATCAAACAATTTCTTTTCTAGGTACATTTTCTTACATAGCATACAAGATAACACTTTTGTATCTGAAATATCAAGTTTTGTTACATTAATAGATATTTTACTTGGCTATTTAATTATAGTGACATGGCAACTCAACTAGATGACACTGTTTTTATTGTGCATTTAAAAAATAGCTTACCTTTGTGTTCTACCATGTGTGTAGCTAATTCTTCTTTGGTTTTTAGATTCTGTTTACAAAATGCACAGTCAAGCTTTTTAATTGGAACTGCTGTTATATAAAATCCATTTTCTGATAACTTATTTAGAATAGCCTAAAAAAATAAATATTAATTCAATAGACTTGCATTGCTTTCCAACTACCCTACCCCATTAGTGAGTTATAAGATGTGTATCTGTTTAAGGCTGGAACCATTGCAACTGACAGCTCGAGGTTGACCGCTTTTTGCTCAAACAATGTCGTAGGACCGCGAGTTGAATTTTTTGAATTTAGAATTTTCGATACGCCACGATACATCAAAAAGACGACATGATAAATCAAAAACAGAAGTGACTCATATACTAAATTCGTATCTTGCCTACTTTTATTTAGTCGTATAAGGGTAACTTCGTAAAGGAAAATTTTCACTAAATCTTAAGTACAATTTAAGTACTACATTTTTATTAATAGGTAGGTGGGTAGGTTATTTTTTCTTTGTAAGCTTTTTTATTGTTATTTTGTTGATATTGTAAATAAAAGCTCACTAACTGTTAATTTTTAATTGTTCTGAAATTTAATTTTTCCCAACACTGAGTAATAGGTAGTACTACTTAAAAAAAGACTAGTACATAATTTAAATGTTTAATAATATAGGACAAAATAAGTAAAATTAAAACAACTTAAAATTCTAAATAACTGATAACAAGAAAAATTGTTGACAACATCGGGTAATAACTGAAATAAAAGTAGTACTAATCCTTATTAGTTACTAGCTGTGCCTGCGACCTAGTACGCGCACATTTTTGGAAAAGGTTACCCCTTATTTGACTGATGTATTGATGGAGGATGACGGACGGATGGAGTGGCAATGCAACGCATGCCGGGCATGCATGCAACCCTCATAGGATCACCGTTTCGCCCGTCAGTCTATCTGTCCGTCTGTCAAAACGTGCACAGCCTAAACCGCTTGGGTTAGAAACATGAAATTTTAACTTTTTATAGCGTAGAAGAAGACCACAGGAAGGATTTTTGAGAATTCAACAATTAAGGGGAGAAAGTATCTATGGATAGTCCCAGTTTTTCTGAAGCTAGAGACATGAATATTTGTATTTGTAGGCTGAGTAGCCGAAATAGGTACTAATTTTCATGTAAGGTCAAGATTTTCAAGCCAGAGCCATGGGTCTGGAGCAGCTCCATGATAATAATAATATATGGTATAATTAAAAATAAAATACTTGCTCCACAAAACGCTTCGTTTTGTGAGTTTTTAGGGTTCCGTACCTCAGAAGGGAAAAACGGAACCCTTATAGAATCACTTTTTTGTCCGTCTGTCTATCTGTCCGTCCGTCAAAACGTGCACAGCCCAAACCGCTGGTGATACAAATATGAAATTGGGACAGTAGGTACCTTTCATAGCGTAAAAGAAGAGCAAAGGAAGGATTTTGGAAAATTCTTACCCTAAGGGGGTAAAATAAGGGGTGGAAGTTTGTATGGAATTCCCTCATTTCTGAAGTTAGAAACATGAAAATTTCTATTTAGGCTACTTATACAAATACAAAATAGTAAATTCAGCGCTTTTGAAAATTCTACCCCCAAGAGGGTAAAATAAGGGGTGGAAGTTTATATGGGGGTTCCAATTTGTCTAAAGCTAGGCACAAGAAAATTTGTATTTAGGCTTCTTATTAACTAAGAATAGTAATTTCAGCGTTTTTGATCATTTCACCTCTAACGGTGTAAAATAGGGGGTGCAAGTTTGTATAGGCGTCCCAATTTTTCTGAAGCTAGAGACATGAAAATTTGTATTTGGGCTACTCATTACAAATTAAAACCGGACAAGTGCAAGTAGGACTCGTGCTCTGAGGGTTCCGTACAAATTTTATTATGTTTGTGTGTGCATCATATCTTTGGCGTGCAAATACAGGGCAATGAAGCAAGATGTGCTCCACTGTCTCGCTGGGGTTCTTCGAGCTTCCACTTTGCCAGTTTTCGGAACAATACATAATAATTACAACACCTAAGTGGGTATTGTTCCGAAAACAGGGAAAATCATGGAGACTCGAATCTCGGGATAACAACTGCACTGCAAGCGACTGTGGTGAACAGGTTGGGCTAACAACCAAAAAGTCCCAGGCTCGATCCCCGTTGGGGCATGCACCAATGGATGAATTTTCATCTTTGTGCATAATTTACAGTTCGCTGACGGCGAGAGAAAACATCGTGAGGAAACCTACCTATCCCTCGGGATTAGGTAATAGTCAGTTCCTGTATACACGGCGACAAGATTCACCACCTGTCACGTTGGGTTCTGACTATACAGGGTGAATTTTTCAAGTGTGCGTGGATGGCCAAATCCGAAACTATGAGTGATATCGAAAAGTACTCAAAAGAATCTCGGGGCTGATTTTGATGAAAATTGTAATTACTTCTCAAAATTCGTTTCTTATCAGCGACACTATCGCATGCTGTAATAATACAGTATTTGGTTTTTTATTCTAAATCAACTAGTTTGATTCCTGGCTACGAATATTGTTTTTACGGTAAACTTAAGGAAAGAGCTAATTTTAAACAAAATACTATTTTATTTCTCTTAAGTTACCTAACTATTAAACCTAAACTGATTAATTGTTCAAAAATGATTGAAAATTTGTAATTAGAACATAATGTTGTGAAGATGACTGCGCTGCGAAGGTAAATAAATAAAAATATTGAGCATAATTTCGAACAAGATAAAGGTAAAGTACGTATGACTTATTACAGTCAACTTGAAAATATGCAGCAGTTTATTAAAAAACACAGTTTTTATTAAGTTTGCCGTATGTCATTACTTCCCAGAATTCGTTCCTTATCAGCGACACTATCGAATGGTGTAATAATACAGTAAGTGGTTTTTTCAACTAGTTCGATTCCTGGCTACGAATTTAGTTTTTTTCAAAAATCCAATGATGCAGTTTTAGTTTTCACCAAAATCGGCCCCGAGACTTCTTTGAGTACCTTTCGATATTCCTTATAGTTTCGGAATTGGCCATCCACGCACACTTGAAAAATTCACCCTGTATAAACGTGGGCTTTGAGTTGGTTAATACCTCTACAATGGGGTGGTGTATATCCACTCAAGCCTCTGACTACCCCCGAATGGGGATAAAAAGTGTGACGATACATTTCTAAAAAAAATTTAACAGGTGATGACACTAAATAAATTTAGCACTGCAAATTTAGCTGCTTATTAAATTTCGACCCATCCCTAAGAAGCTGTGATGTTTATTTGATGTATGGTTTAGTAATGTCGAGCATTGAACTCCGGTCTCCCAACTTAATCCTGATGCTCAATAAAACTAAACATATAGTAAACATTGCCGACCTGAAGGGAAGGGGTAGGGGAGAAGGGAGGGGGGGGGTTTGGGCTTACGGCTCTCTTACTCATCGTACGAAACGCAGCTGTAATAGCTGCTTTACGCCGATCTTCTATGAGAGGGTGGTACTACCCCACCAAACGGTGGTTAGTCCAGCTTAAAAATAAGCAAACAAAAATAATTTCGTATCACTAATATTAAGTAGTATGAATAACATCAACTGAAACACGCTTAACATCAGGCGGGCCGTACGCATGTTTTTTTGTCTTGGCTTTTCTTGTCGCATATAGCCAGTGTCAAGTATTTACCTATAATAATATAGATTTTCAATGTTGCACTTCGCCACTTCCCGCCAAAAAAAAACAAGTTTGTGTAGCAACTCAGTGGTATAAAAAGATATCATAGGCAAGACAAAAACTATGAAAAAATTAAATGTAACGTCACGACTTTTATCCCCATTCGGGGGTAGTCAGAGGCGTGAGTGGCCATACACCACCACATTGTGGAGGGATTAACCAACTCAAAGCCCACGTTTCACCAGATAGTCAGAACCCAACGTGACAGGTGGTGAACCTTGTCGCCGTGTATACAGGAACTGACTATTACCTAATCCCAAGGGATAGGTAGGTTTCCTCACGATGTTTTCCCTCACCGTCAGCGAACTGTAAATTATGCACATAGATGAAAATTCATCCATTGGTGCATGCCCCACCGGTGATCGAACCTGGGACCTTCTGATTGTTAGCCCAACCTGTTGTTGTTGTTAGGCAAGACAATAAGATTAGAAAGTAGGTAAGCGGTTTTTAGAGGATTATGCTTTTTAATCATATACCTATTCATCATTCTATATTATTCATAATCTATGATGACAACAAAACGCGTCACTGACATAAATATTAATTTAAAAATATTAGTAAGCATATAATATTCTAAAAAATATGTTCAATATTATATTTAAACTATTTAAAACGTGATTTAATTCATAAAAAGCTAAGAAGACGTAACATTTTTACGAATTTCACGCAAAAATTTGCGCGCACGTCCAGCTTTCAACGGCGCCATTGCGCTACTGCCAGGAACATTTTGCCGGCCAAGTCATGATGACCCATGACGTTTGTCGCATATTTAAGGTTATTATTGATTATTTTTTAAATAAAATGACTAATATTAAATCTTGGATCCACGGATTCTTAGACAAGTCTTGACAATTTTTCTGGTATAGGTTTCACGTAAATCTGTTCAGTTGCTATGGAGAACATTTACGATTAAGGTTGACAATTTCATATTTTGAAATCGATTTCTACAAAATTTGGTAACATTTAAAGTAAATCGGCTAAGCCATTTTATTCCCGACCATATGAGGTTTAATGTTGTATACTTTATATTGCACATAAGCCAGCTGCTTCATCAAACCATTTACTTAGACCCACCCAGTTGAACATTTGTATCACCTTAAGGGAGGGTTCAGAATCGTCAGATAACTTACATTCATCAAATAATTTTGATGTTTTGTCAGATATTCTATGGAAAAATTGTCAAAATGTCCCATTTATTTGATCGATATAAGTTATCTAACGATTCTGAATCCAGCCCTAAGTGCATACCTAATGGGCCATTTAACTAAAACTATGGCCATGAATTTCCAGGTCCAGTGTGTCTGTCACATATTTTACTTACATTTGTTATTACTTTTTTAGGTCTGCCTCTTTTTTTTGGGCCCATAAGTTCAGGGTGTTTGTCCCACATGTGTTTTGAAAGATTTTCAGCACTATCAAAACATGTACCACAAAGTGGACAATAATTGCCACTGGGTGAATTATATTCAACTGAAACAAAGTAATCTATGTAATCAATCCAGTCATGAGAAAATTTCATGTTTTCCACTATTCATAAAAAAGTTTTTACACACATTTAACGTTAAGACATTTTTTCTTCTTGTGGTTTTCTAATTGATTGGCAGTCGCAAATACTAATAAACATTCATTACATTCATAAAAAAGCTTTTTATCTTGGGCCTCGTTTTCTTTTTTCACAGCATCTGTAAAAAGAAAGTAGGTACTTCAATATATTTTATTATAGCTAATAACATTTTTGATGTTTTAGCCAGTTATCAATAAATATAAATATAAATAAATAATTTAAAAATATAAATAATAATATACTTAAATACTATTGACCCACTTATTGAACCAATAATACAATACTTTCTATCCAACAAGTAACAAGTCTAACCTAAATCATCTATATCTGTAACACTCATTTGGTCTAGATTAAAATCACTATCTGAATCATCCTGCTCTTGTAGCGGCATCTCTTCAGTCTTCACATTTATTGCATTCACCTGAAATGATAAAACCAGTCTCTCATTAATCAAAATACTTACTTATTAATGAATTAATAGTATAATAACAACAGTATACCAACACTTACCTTTTTTTTTATTTTTTTTTATTTTTTATTATTTAATAACTATCATGCGATCGGTCTGGCGACCATAAGCAGATATTATGCCAAGTCGATGGTGTGTTAGGCAGGCTCGTCCAGCGATGGGTTTGCCTTCTTGTATCAACTTATAATGATAAATTGTCCCATATGTACTCTCTTTTGAGTCGTCTTTTACTAACACTTACCTGGCACAAAGATGTATTTGATGACCAATCCTGTTTTTCCTTTTTAATAATATCCTGCAGTGACATATAAGCTTCTTTTGATGTCTTCCTAAACTCATATGCTTTCTGTGCCTTGTCTTTACATTCAAAGCATATTGTAGACGGGAAACCATCATTTTTGCTTATCTAAATTAGAATATCATCATTTTATTTTAGATATTACAAACGTTTTAGTTATATAGATAATAAAGTCATTGTACAATTTACTCATTTTAGGTAACTATTAATAATTAAATTGCTATGATGATGGCACTCAAAATATAGTAAAAAATATTCTTCTGAAATTAAATGATGCTACAAAGAGCAGACCACTCAACTTTTTTATACGCAAGCATTGAAGGACACTTGGTCCAAGTACATAATATACCATAATATCAATAAACATAGCTTTAAGGCTTCCACTGACAGCTGCAGAAATTATATGCACTCAATGCACTGCTGCATATGATGAAAATGTACTCTGTACAATATATATTTAAATAACAATGATTTATTTATTCTCCATACCAAATTAATGGTTTTAATTTTACTGAAAATATGCCCAATGCAAAATTAAATAAAGTTTTGCTTTGGCAAAAATGCACCAGCAATTATGCATGAGTGTCGGTGGAAGCCTAAAATGTGATGTGATCTCGTAAGTATATCTTCTTTATCTAGTTTTATATTTCAAAGTCAATGAGCAGACTGCAGAAAAAGCAAAGTTTGATCGCAAGACTTAGGCCCGTATTAATAAATGCATCTCAAACTTGAGATCAATCTTAATAGGTCCATCCTCAGCGTTGCTTAGTGGCATACATATAAGGCATCATCGAGGCTTGAGTGGTTAAGATGGAGTTTTGACGTTTAATGTAAGGAACATCTGTCAAAAGCAGCATCTTAAGTTCGATCTCAATCCTGAGATTGATTAATACGGGCCTTAATAAATCAGCCCAGGTACCTACCTAATAGCCGACAGCATCTACACTACCTATGACTTGTAATAGGTAGGTACCTACGCGAGCAACTGCCGAGCAAACCTACGGGGCTAGTAGCGACACTGCAACATTGCAACAATTCTGCAAAAGCAATTCATTTTTCCGACCCTCCAGCAGAATCTGCAAAATGTCTTTGAAACGGTCTAAATGGGGTAAAATCTGAACTATTTTACTAGATATTTAGCGGAATTGCTAAGGATTCCTCAGAAAATCAGAAAAATGAATTGCATCTGCAATGTTGCATACTTTGATTATTAACTTCAAAGGTTGCATAGTATCGCTATTAGGCCGCCTGATATAAAAAAAATTAATAAGTGGTACCCACATCGCATTTTCTTTTGACCTGAAATAATCTGAACCCACCGAAGTTCTAAAATTTTCATTTTAGATTTTAGTTTATAAGTACCTAAGTAAAAAGTAGGTAGAACCTTACCTTTAGCCCAGTTATGGCAGTCACTATATATTTCAGAGTATTTTGTTCAATACAAATATCAAACAAAGAATACAACTCACTATCTCTTGATAGGCAAGTTCTACACAATTTTTCAATTTTAATTTTCGTTTCAGGCGCCATTTTCTTGCTTTTTAACATTTTGTTAACGTAGTCTTTGATTAGAATAACATTTTTTTTTATTTACTGGATTTCATTCATTCGTCATTTTGTTTGTTTCATAGATTTATTATTAGCAGATACGAAGCTATTGTTTATGGTATACATATTTAATGCAAATATGGACAACATTAACTAAAACATATCTGTCTCATTCTTACTCGTGACAATTTAGCTATGTAAAACAGTACAGTATATGTCATATATTTCTTTTTTCTGGAAGTTTTTGGTTAGTTCCGTCAGTAAGCCGCCTCCCTGAGGGCCTTTTTGGACCGCCATATTGGGCTGTCGGCTATGGTCGGGTCACTATGGTTAGTACTTCATCTGTCATGTCAGCGTCTTATACAAATTATTTTAAATTTTACGCTGAACTGTGTGTATTTTGTGACTCTTTATTATATTATTTAGGATTATTAAGGAAAAATCAATATAGTTTAGTGTTGCGTTAGGGCATGCAGTTCTGATTCTCTTAAGAATTTCGAAGGATTGTCATTTTTCAGGTTAGTTGTGTTATTTTCATATTTAAGTGTATTTATAGTGTGTGAAAATACCTTTCGTGTACATTATATTAGCTTTTAATAGAGTTCCCGTCTATAATCGTACTCTCGAATTCATATTTTCAAATAAAATAGAACTAACAAATATTCGCTATGTTTACATAAAAACGTAGTGCTGTTCTTATAAGTTTTGTTTCAAAGTTATCGATACAAATTCTATTCACCTACACGTTGGGCCGCGCCGTCACCCCGGGGTGACCACAAAGAAATTATTTTTGTTTTGGAAGGTGCGTGACTGTGCCGCCTTACATTTGTTTTATAATATTTGTCATCACTACTCACGAACATAAAGATGCGCGACAGAGATAACAAGTTGATTTATTGATAGTGAACATTTTAAAATTAAATGTGGGATTTGCTAAAACGGCTTAAAGAAGTTAAAATAGAGTTTATTCAAAATCTCCCGATTTCGCAAGATTTTTAGCTGATAAATTTGACGATTTTTAATTTTACGCTTTTGCTACACTAGGCAGTGGTAGGTAGGGATGATGGCCGTGTATGCATGAGGCTCTCCACACGTGCATATTTTCGTGGTAAAGTTGAGGCGCCAACAAGGCCGAGACATTGAAATTCTGGTGGTC
This sequence comes from Drymonia ruficornis, assembly GCA_947859195.1. Lineage (NCBI taxonomy): Eukaryota > Metazoa > Arthropoda > Insecta > Lepidoptera > Notodontidae > Drymonia > Drymonia ruficornis. Next base: position 8,150,587 of record OX401907.1, read on the forward strand.
TCTAACGTTAAATTGCGAACCCCGAAGAGTTGCCATGTGAAAATGACTTTACTTGAGCAGCAGCGTCACTCTGCACAACCATTTTAGAGGGAAGAGGGTGACTCACTCCACAGAGCCATAAAATAACATAATAGTCATGAATAAAAACATAATTTTGTACTGCCTACCCCCGATTAACGTGATATTTGTGCTAAGGTCTCTTTCCCCCCTTCATGACACTTGACTGACCGACTCGTTTGGTACACTCGTCGTCGCGGTGCCTCCTGTGTCTAAAAACCTTAATCGCACGAAATCTACTCAATCCTTTGTGTAATTGTGTTGTGTGAACTGGATAAACCCAAGTGAGTGCTCTAGTGATGTGCCTGCGCAGAAGAACCTGACGATCCAGCCATACCACCCTGGAAATGCACCCGCCTCCATCGTGTCGTTAATGTACACGCTTGACATTGACCTGAGCCTTACAGATCTGTCTCCCCCCTTTTTTGCCCCGACATGATCGTTAGGTATATCGATATGGATACTATCGACTAACTAAAAGTACAACACTTTTTGCTGTGCGCCATTTTGGACGCTCGTGTGCTCGTGTTTGGCTACAGATGACGTCACATAGGGCTCGTCCTTTCTCTCTTAGGTCATTGGTTTGTTTTGTCCACCATAGACAAAGAAGAGAAGATTTATAAGTACCTTTTTCAGGATCAGGGTTTTCCTATACATGTACCAGCATGCCTGTTGATTCGGTCGGTACCACGAACGTACCCATCGGCCGCACAGATGACGTATGCAGAGGCGTAGCTACCGCCCCGTATCAGCCGTATCAATGATACGGGCTGCAGGGCCCTGAACGTATGTGAAAATTTACAAACAAAAAAACTTATCCTGAGCGCGAATAACATCAAATTGAATCAACCGTTCTTTTCACTCGACACGTCGACTCGACATTTAACATTTTTCAATATACCTACCTACTTTCAAGTACTTAGGCGTCGATTTGCCTCCTCACCGCGCAATCAGTCAAATCAACTCAAGTTGAATCAACAGATTGAATACGAAATTGCATTGTGAATAGCCGCCTTAACACCAATGGTTTCGAAAGTCAAAAAGAGAAATCGGTAGCATTGCCCTAAAAAAAATCGGTAGATTTGTACTCAAAATCGGTAGGTATAGGTAGTCAACATTTTTTATTTATTTACACCACTGCCCAAAAAGGAGTGTATATGTGTTTAGGGTTCATGTATGTATGTGAGATTCTTTATTCCACCATAACTTAAAATTCCTAAACGGATTTGGATGTATGGGATATTGTTAGAATCCTTAGGTACATCATTCCGGGTAAAATGGGGATATTATTTTTGAAAAAAATCTTTATGACTATGGCTCAATTTTCAATTCTATTCCTATTTCTAGTATTTAAAAATACGTGATCCAGACACCTGTTCCACCTATTCCACCTAGTCTCAATTACTTATATTGACTATAGTTCGCGTACTTAGTCCTTAAATCTATACTTTGACTCGATACATGAGATTATTGATTTACAATTTTGTTGCTACGTTCCTACGTAGACATTTAATCAGTACATTTGTTTACTTATTAAATTACTAACGACACAAAAATATCATATATTTGGACTAGAAGACTAGTTAGCTACCACACTATTTAAACTAAGTAATTCGTAATAGGTCCTCGTAATAATACGCGATCTCCGCACGCAATGGAGAGAGCTCGCAGCGAGAGAGTGAGAAAAAGAGATTTATTGATTGCGTCGTCACGTTCTCGCACGGTACTTGGTGTGTCAGCGGACGTGTTGAGTGGAAGCTTACGCGTGAGCGCTAATACTGGTTGGACTAAGTACTGTCAAGATTGGAATAGGTGCTGCCTAGTCTCGTAAAATACCTAGTCTTCAGACCTGTTCTAGTAAATACGACCCATCTCTAACCCAACGATAATTTTATTTAGGCATGGCAACTCGCAGTGAGAGGGACACGGTCCCACATTGGGCCTCTCGCTCGGCTCGTTTTCTATCTATAGAATTGTCAAGGTATAAAAGACCTTAAGTGTGCCTTAAGATAGGACAATAAAGTTGATTTTCTTCTTAACCAAAAACTCAACTTGTCTATCCTGTAATATACTTCTATGATATAAATATTTGCTTACGTCGTCGTCGTAATAAGACTGGTCACCTGACAGCTCAAATATTTTTCACGATTTCACAGCATAATAGTTTGTTCACAACATAAATATAGCACAATAATTAGGTACCTATTTCGATAAGGGCTTAGTGCATCTTTTTTCTTCATACGGCAATACTGAACTGATGTCAGTGTCAGACAGACCGAAAGTCCGAAACGTCAGTCTGTGTCAGGTTGGCAAGCAGTTAGTCAGTTCGCTTGGCGGAGTTCAAGACGTACTTCATATTTGTAGGTACGTATAAAATTACCCTATCTTCGTATTTAATTTATTGGTGTTTGTATGTTTATTCTAGTATTATTTAAAATATATATACATTTTACCTATAAAATACATTATTGAATTGGTTACAGGTTAGTGCGTTTAGGAGTGCCATCAAGCCATGGTTTATGCAGTCAACATAATATTTTTGTAGATCAGAATGTAAGTATTGATTTTATAGTCCGGTGGTAGTCATATAGGCACTTTTACACGATCTAGGTATGTACTAACTTGAATCTGACTAGATTTATATTATGTATCTATCTAGTATTTACACTAGCAATAGATATTTGTGAGGTAAATATATTTTGAATAAACAAAATAGCTTAGCAAAATACATTTAGGTACGTTTTTATAATGGATGTATTTGTAATATGTTCCCACATATTTTTTATTTTATTATCAAATACAGAGGCTGAAATTGCCTGGAATCAGTTTCTTCAATCAAAATAAAGCTGTTTATGAACTTACCACAGAATAGGAAAAAGTACCTACTATGCTTATCTTCACAATATGTATTGATTTTCCTGTAATATTTGAGTCATTGTGAAAATGTCTTTTTACAAAATCACAGACATTTCAATACTTACTGATTATGGCAAACTATTGTACATAAATAATAAGTTAATTAGTATGGAGTAATATTTTTTTACTTGAGATAGCATAGGCATTAGGATTCTAAATCTAATAGGTAGCTGCATAAACATCCATTGATTACCTACCTATTTCATCTAGCATTTCCAGTTATTGCTTGTTTGACTCATATTGAAACTGTAAAAAAATTGTTTTGGTGGATTGTGTTAGGTTTTTGTAACATCCTAACTTTATTAATTGCTGTAGAAGTTTGCTAAAGATAGTTTTATTACTATTTCTTTGGACTTATGTAAATAAATAAATAAATAAGGATGAAATACTCAGGAGGAGTATAGGAGTAAAGTAAATTTAGGAAGCGAGGAAAGCATGTTTTGAGTGGTTTATGTTGGTTGTTCTACATTGAAAAATACTTTGCTTTAGAAAAGAGGAATTTGGAAAATTCCACCCCTGAGGGGGTAACATAAGGGGTGAAAGTTTGTATGTAGGGTCCCATTTTTTCTGAAGTTAACAAAATTTGTATGTATCTAGGCTACTCATTAGAAATAAAAATCAAAATTTTCAGCATTTTGGAATAAACTCTCCTAATATTGTTTTATGTAGGTACCTAACTTTTCTTGTTGCATGCTCGGGCTCCTAGTCGATGCGGGCCCCTAGGCAGTTGCCTATACTGCCTTAGGGTTAATGCGGCACTGGCTTTAGCTGCACTCTAACTATTTGCGCTACTGACGCTGAGTCAGGTAGAGCTGCGTATTCGCAAAATTGCATATTGGGACTTGGAATTGGGAATCCTATTGCAAATAATCTCGTCATCGCAAATACGCGGCAGAGCAATCTATAAAACATGCGGTAGTCGTAGCGTTACACGCAGCGTCTAGTGCAGAGATGCTCAAACAGTCGATCATAATTGGATGGATCGCAAGAGCTTACAGAATCGATCGCGGGTATTCTCGAAATGTATTTTTTTTAATTGGCCCTCAATATTAACGGACCGCCATATGTAAAGTACCTACACTGATGATAAGCGTATACGATAAATGCCCTGCATCAACATCCTCAGAAAATTTGTGATTCGTGCGTTAGTTCGTACCTTCATTTTGTACCTAATTTATTTTGAGTATAAGACATTTAATAATCATTGTGTATTTCTTTATATAGTAAAAACTGGCTGCCTAGATATTCTTTGGTAAATTGCCGACGCTAAAAGTTTGAGCACCCCTGGTCTAGCGCATCCGTTAAACGTGTGCGGATAAAAGAAGATGTACAATATGACTGAGCGCGTGACGCTAGAAACTCGGGGGCCATTACGGGTGTACGGAAAGTAACGATTCTTAGGATTCTATGGAATACAAGTGGGCGTCATCAAGGATCAAAATATTCTAATAATAGAAACAATTGGAATATTTTAATAGGTACTTAGAAACCATTACAGACTAATAATTACTTTCCACCATTTACTTATTATATTACTTCATAATCTATGGACATAGGTCTCCCCCAATGACTTCCACACATCATGGTCCTCTGTCACTCGCATCCACCAGCTTCCCCGCAATGCGTGCTATGTCGTCCAACATTGAGGGAGGTCTATGATCAGCAGTGCACGTCTTCCGGCTGATACGTGGATATTATATGATAACTACGCAAGAGTAATGTTAGTTTAGTAATGTTTTCATTTAAAGTAGTTATGGGACCCTAATAGATAGTTGATATAAACAAAATTATAATAATATTATATAACGCTTTCGGATTGTGTTAAAATTCTAATGGTAAAATCACCGTCACACACACACAACAAGTCCAGCAGCCACTTAAGATTATAGTCAGAGTGAAAGTGTTATGGTGGGCAGGCACCACTCGCCGACGACTTTCTCTAAAAGTCTGCAGCAATGAACTAATAAGTTGTATGTTCGCGATTCCGTTCATTTGGTTTTTTTATATACCTACCCGGAGAAACACCTACCAGATTTACATTTAAAAAAGAACGATACTTTTGTATTATAAAAGGAGAAACTGACTGATTTATCAACGCACAGCTTAACCCTGCGGTTTAAGCTGAGCAGTTTAAGACTCGAGGCGTGCCATTTTTATATTAAACAATATCCCATTGCAAGAAAGAAGATTTCTGATAATAAATAGGTCGCAAATTCACAAAGTATATGAGTACCTTCCTAGATCTCAAAATCATACCGCGGAAACCGAAAGTGCAGGTAGTTGTAGGATTTAAAAAACTTTGTAACTTAAGTAACATTGTTATTTGCAACAGACGCAGACATTCAATAATATGGCGCTAAGACAAGAGAGTGCTCCCGCGCAGCTGTCTCATGTGCCGGCGGCGGCGGCATATGTACAGGGTGGCGCATCACTCCCCGAGGAACACGATGATGTGGTTGGTTATTTTTTTATTATAAATTTTCGTTACTACCAAACATTAGAAGAATATTGATTTTTTATTTTATCATTATAGGATGAATTTGAAGATGCGACCGATGAGCAACCGACGTAAGTACCTTATAACTTTTTAATACCAATTTATCAAACCTACGTACGACGTAAATAAGAAATTAGAATTTTAAATTAATAATTATTTTTTAGGAACTTTACGGATTTACAAAGTGCTTTCGACGACTGTGAAGTAGCCATCAGGAAATTCTTCAATAATGATTTAATTGGAGCGATGAATATAATGAAACCGTGGTAAGTTTTGCATGTCAATATTCATGGTTGTGGCTCTAGCAAAACGTTGTTTGTAATATTTGGATCCAACTCCTCAAGACTGCTTATTGTCTAATCAATGCATTTCTATACGATGAAAAGAAAATAGGTACCTAGAGTAAGTATGTGTTTGTTTCAGGAACCGAACATCGCTGTATCACAGTTTGGGAACCTCAATATTCGAATTTATTCCGGCCATGTTGACGTTCGACCACGCACAAATTAACCGAGCGCTGACGGCAATCAAGGTCTGCATTTCTTTGTGCAACCAACACCGCAAGAACTACACGCTGGTAGAGAGCATTGGAACCATCATTAAAAAGGTACAATATTATGTAGCCATTAACACATCATTGCTCTGTCGGTTATTGAATTGACGGGGAATAACCACATCCGCGAAAGCAATCGGGTTAAAATACTAATTCGTCTGATTCGGGTTCTGGATCACAGAAACCAAAATACTTAGATACCCTTTATTCCATGTACCATACAATATCAATATGAACTCATCGCCCGGATCTTGACAAACTTCTGCGAATTCTTGTTTAGCAGTTTGCGAATACTGGGGTGACCCATAGTGATATTAGTATTACTTCGTAGGTGACCTTATAAGAGTTATATGATATCATATCTGTAGTTTCTACATTAGCCACGTATTAAACTTAAAGTCTGTGCTTAAGTGCAAGGTTATGTCAATTTTGTTGAAATTTTCATTGTCTGCAATACCGTTACTGTTATTACAATAAAATCAATAGGGTTCTGGACTTTTCAGGAATCCTTAAACATTACGATCGTAGGTTATGCACCTTGCAGTTAGATGCAAGGTGCTGTTTTCTACAATATTATTTATTGCATTTCATACGCTCTCAAGTGTTCAGGAATGTGTGGGATACTTATTGAATATGTGTAATTTATCAAACATTTTTATTACCTTCCCAAAGTTCAGTGAATCATAATAATAAATGCGAACTGCGATCGACAATTTGTATGATAACATTGATTCTCAAAAATTCCGCATGTCAGTTGTCCAAAATATGTGCTTGTTATTCCGGTTTCTGTCTTTCAAACTTTTTGCGACTTGCGTATTATAAAGGCCAGCTCACATTAGCATAGGTTGCAATGCTTCGTTCGTTATAATGCCCCTATTCTATGAAATACTACTCGTGTCGTGTAATCTCATCCATTTCGTTCTGATTTTACATTGGCTAGAATAGGCTCAGTCAGGTTTATCATCGCCCTCACTCTATAGATGTTTGGTTAAGTACCTGTTACATGCAAAGGTTCGTTTAATTGTATTATAGAAGTAAGCCAGGCTACTCTGCGTCGCGAAATTTGTAAATGCACAGGCGAGAAAATGATGTGTACCTACTTATAAGTTTAGAAAATGCAACCATAGTAATTCCGCCACTCCGGTAGTAATTCACGCAGTTTTACTATACGACTCTGTGACTCCCCTGTAACTCAAGACTGTGCGAAGCTTTAGACTACGTGGTAGTAAAAAATATTCCAGTGCCTAACCTTGGAACATAGCATTTTAAATGTCAAATATTGATTTCAACCGATAATATACACAGTTTTCGTGAAACCAGTTTATTTAAATGACACTAATTGTATATAAAACAAAATACCTATTCAATAATTGGCATTAAAATCTATAATACTATTATTTATACCACATTATATTTAAAATAGGTACCTAACCTACTTACTTTATAAAATAAAATTCACCAAAGTACCTATTCCTAATATTAATTTTCCCTTTTATTACCTATTAGTAAGATAAGTAGGTCAATAGGATTGCATATTTATGCAACCATTTGGTTGTAAACAATGCTAAGCAGGTTATATTTGATGTTTCTAAAATGTTTAGATAAATGCTCTTGCGTTAGTATAGTATAGTCACAATATATATAGAATAAAACAACAACTGGTAATTTTTCCTTTTTAGCCCAATTATGGCATGTACACTGAAATGGAGGCGCACGCAGAACTGTGCTACGCGGAAGCGCTGCTGCTGCAGGCCGCCATGACTATCATGGAGGGCGAAGACCTTACGGGCCTCATCAGGGGAACTATCAAAGTTAAAAGCTGCTACAATAGCTACAAGTAATTACTATTTCATTGATATTATTTTAGAGGCGTCACGCTGGGTGCCTGAAAATGGGCGTCGTCGCCAAGAAAGGCCCAGGAAACGTAGGCGTGGCGACCTGGATGCATTTAGTAACATCTGGGCAGAAATGGCCAATGACAGAGAAAAGTAGAGAGTTGTGGGGGAAACCATTACCCAGCAGTGGGGCGACGTGGGTTAGAACAAAAAGTTGTAACTAGTATTTTCCCTCGGTCCGGCCCGCGTGGACTTGAAAATAATTAACATGTTATTAGTAGCGTGTTAGTTAGAATAGGAGCGATATCATATTATGTGGATCCCTACATACAATGATGCTGATTGTGTTAGTACACCACTAACTAGCCCAAACTAACATTGCTAAATGAACTGTACCTACTGTCATCAAAATGTATGAACAAGACAGAAACACTTTAAGATCTGTCAAATTTAGTTTAGTCGCAATTTGAAGCCAACATAATAATAAGCACATTTGGTGTATTGTATTTCATTTGTCTCCGTTCCCACGTCATTCGCAAAATGATCTCCCAACTTCCTGTTACATTGTTATTGCTCGCTGGGTCAACATTACTGGTCTGCCCGTTTAGTTCGTCATGTTATGAGTGCAGAATTAGTCATTGGCATTAGCTTATGACCATTCTGCAAGTATAAGGTTTCGAACAAAAGGATATTTTTTATCGGGTCATGTTTCTTTAGCGAGAAGAGACAAAAAAACTTCCGCTTCTATAATTAGATGAAAAATATTCGAGTGAAAGCTTGGTTGTTTGTTAATCACCTCGAAATGCCTAAACGGATTTGTGTGAAACTAGCACATAATACAACCAGCGTCAAAAGTACCTGTATTTCTCAATTTTGAGGACAGACAAGGTGGTAGAGACAAGCTGTAGCCAATTGACTGCAGCTCATAAACGGGCTGGCTCGACCGGGGTAGTACCACCCTCTCACGGAAGATCGGCGTAAAGTAGCTATTACAGCTGCGTTTCGTTCGATGAGTGAGAGAGCCGTAAGCCCACCCCCCCCTCCTCCCTCCATCCCAGTCCCCGTCAGGTCGGCAATGTGCGAGCAATACCTTTGGTATTGTAAGCATCTGTAGGCTACGGTAACTGCTTAACATCAGGCGGGCCGAACGCTTTTTTGCCACCGCAGTCCTATAAAAAAAAACAGACTTTTGAACGAGACGATAATTTTATTTAATTAACGAAATGCATTTTTAATTGGTTAGTTAAAATATGTAGTTACTAGCCATTAATTTATTTTTAAGGTATTTATCTTAAGTTTTTTTTTATAAAGGGAATGTGCCAAAATCCTCGAGAAAAAACAATGGAACTCAGAGGAGTCGAAGATCCATTTCCAGAGCGGTGTGCGCTTGGGCATCGCAACCTTCAACTTGATGATATCCCTTCTGCCGCCAAAGATTATAAGTCTCCTCGAATTTGTGGGATTCTCGGGGAATAAGGTAAGCCATAAACCACTACTGATGTATACTGTACTACTGATATATTCGCTGCTTGGTTATCCCAGCCAACAGTGCTTTACACGATAGGTGCATAATTAATAGATAATGCGATAGTACTACTCATTGTTTTAAACGGAATGATTTTTATTACGATCTTGATATTGAACTAACTGAACTGCTAAAATCATGCAATCTCGTTTGGATCTTATCAGATGATTAATTTTACTTTCGACCTTACTTAAACCGGATAAATGTTGTTAATTTTGATGCAACAAATAATTGTGTACTTACTTGTTTCCTGTAGGTAACTAAACGTTAATACGAAATTACTAACCATATTCGTTGAATTTATTCAAATATATAATAATAAAATACATCTTTGAATACCAAAGTTTTATGGCTTTGTATTGTGACAAATTTATCTATTTTTTATTATTATTTAATAATATAGTCATCTACGTTCTAAATTATCGGTAACCAAATTTTTTAGTTATATTTAAACATGTGAACGTCATAATATTAGAATGTTTGACCTTGATTGAAAAACACCTAATCGTTATTTAACAATTCAATTTGATACCTCGATCTGAATGCACAAGATAATAAGCGTGTTTAATATTAAAATACCTATTGACGGTAACGTGCGGTTGATTTGCGTCATCAAACAAACCCCATTAGCTACTGATACTGTTTATTTATACCGGGTGCAATCGAAATCGTGGGCAATATTTTATAATATGACTCTACACATGATTCGGAATATTTTGGGAAAAAAAAAATCCGATTGATAAAAAAATATTGCTGGGGTAAGCAAATAAGCAAACCCGTTAACTGTTATACCTTACCTGGGTAATAAATTTTTATCAATTGATTTGTTGATTAATATTCCCTAAATATTCTGAATCATGTGTAGAATCACCGTTTAAAATATTGCCCACGATTTCGATTTCACCCAGTATATTTGTGAAATGGCGGTATATTATTATTTTTATTTAGTTTTGAGGTATCCTTAAATTTCAATTTCTCCTCTTCCATAGCCACCCAATGAGGTAGAGTTAGTTATCCTAACCACATGGTCCTACTATTTTGTTTAATTTTGACTATCCAGCTACATTCACATCACCGTTACTCCTGTAAGCCAGGATCGACAATGGTGTCCAATGACGGCGAGGTTTGACCCTCGACGAGTCCCGCGGAAAAGCTAAACTGTCTTGGAACCCGCATGAATCTAATCAAAATTAAAGAACAGCTGTATTTAAAATAAGATTATCCAGTTCCCTCTGTTGCAAAGCGGTAGACTAAAATAACAGTATACGCTGATTGTCACAAAACTTTTACAACTAATGGAAGACGAATTGTAAAGCACCATGGATCGTAGTTAGACTAATTGGACCGAAACTCATGAGCTGGTCATAGTTGGTTCCAATAATAGATATGGCAAAAGCGCCTAAACCCACGGCAATTTTTCCTGGTTTCTACAAGGTCTGATTATAATACACGTCTCATCAAAAAAATATAATCACCTCTGAAGTTAGGTTTTGAATAAGTTTTATATTTTGTTTTTTTTTACATTGAACAAAAAATAATAATGATGCCAGTTAATTGCGGATATTATAAGGTATCGTTTAAAGAATATTAATGTTTCAAATTTAAATTAAATTTCTTTAGCTATCGTGTTTTGTTCAACAGTATGTTTTTATCGTCGGAATTTCTCCGTTCGGAATTTCCGTATGAAAGCAGTCATTAGGGCCCGGGGAGGAGATACGAGATACTGAATAAACTTTTTATATATTTTTTTTGGTTTACGCCTTGGTTTCTAAAATTTTACAATTTTTTCTTATAAGCTAAAAACATACCTGTTGAACAAAATACGATAGCTAAAGAAATGTAATTTTAATTTGAAACATTAATATTCGTTAAAAGATACCTTATAATATCCGCAATTAACTGGCATTATTATTATTTTTTGTTTCATGTAAAAACATAAAACTCATTCAAAACCTAACTTCAGAGGTGTTTCGATTTTTTTGATGAGAAGTGTATAATTGCAGTATTGCAAACGATTTAACAAAGTATTGTTGTTACATGGTCATATTGTTGTTTCTATGTAATAAATATGTTCTACCATGTTTTATTTGTTAATTATTTTTCAGGCCCACGGCCTTTCAGAGTTGGAAGCGGGCTCCCGAGCCCCAGGCATGAGGTCAGTTCTCTGCGACCTGACACTTCTGGGCTACCATCTAGTCATTTGTCACTTCATCGGCTCATCTGGTGACTTGAATGTCTGCCAGGAAATATTGCAAAAAGAGCTAAAGGTAAATATTCCACCGTAATTAAATATCGTAAGCAGGAGTTAATACTAAATAATAGAAATTACAGTAATTGGCTGCGTTTATATCAGGCGCATGCCACGTGAGGCTGCGCGCTCACATGCCGCGCGCGGCAACCCCAATCACATGCACGGGTGAGCCAAAGGGCCAAGCCAACGAACACTCTAGACAGAGAAGGGCCACTATAGCCAAGCAATCAGTTACATAGTTACATTATCGTTATGTGTCATGATTAGGCCAAACTAGGCGAGGCAAATGACAGCGTTAAGGAGAGGCAGGACGAGCATTGGGCTCGGGGGTGCTCTGTCAAACTAACTGAGGCAAAGCTGCCTCGCGCGACATGTGAGACTCTGAATCTAACTATTCACGCATTTTTTCAGGTGTACCCGGATAGCGTCTGGTTCCTGGTGTTTAAGGGCCGGCTGGAACTGATGCGCGGCAAGTTCGAGCCTGCGGTGGTCACCTACAACCAAGCCATCGACAGCCACGATACCTGGCACCAGTTCCGCCACCTATGCTACTGGGAGATCATGTGGGTTAACAGGTAAGCTAAACTTTACTTTACCTCACACTAAGGCGAAGGCTAGACGTAAAGTATTTACTGTGGTCCGTCAGTATGGTAAATAATGATGGATGTCATTCGATCGACGGAATAAACAGGCAGGCTACACGTTCAGTATTGTGACGTAATTCATATAGTGCAGACGTCAAATGAAACACGAAAGCTTGTATGGATATTACCTTAGCGCTTGGTTTCATCCGCAATCTCAGAAGACATGTCCACTCTATTGCTTTCGCGACGCGTAATGACACAATATCGTGGTGCAAACTGATCATGTAGGCTAGTGTACTGTTAGATGTCAATATTTACCACAAACTGTCATTCTGGAAATGTAATTCGTGGTAAATACTGTCATCCATCAGTACACTCGCCTACACGATCAGTTTGGACCACGGTTTTTGATAAATAATGACGGACCTAAGTATTACTTTACGTCTAGCTGTCGCCTAATGGAACATCATTATGAATGTTGTTCAATGATTGTGTGTATAATTTCAGTCTGAAAATGGAATGGCGGGAGGCAGCATCGTATGCAAATAAACTCATTGAAGAGAGCTCATGGTCGAGGACCATCTACTCGTACACCAAGGCAGCCTTGCTGCAACAGCTCGGCGATGGCATGACCGCCTCAGAGACACAACAGTGCAAAGACCTGCTGAGGTATGTCACCGCGTCTTTTTTTAATAGCACAATACATGATGTACAACCAATGTCGATGTGATCGATATGTGGTCGATGGGTCTATTATAATAGGTAACGACCTTTGGCACCCTAAAGCAGTGATAGCCGATTGGTTAAGCACGCGTCTTGCGGGCTTCAGGTCCTGGGTTCAAACCCTGGCTCACACCTCTGGATTTTTCGAAATCAATGTGTGAATCATAACTTTAATATGATTGTCACTTGCTTATAGTGAAGGAAAACATCTTGAGGAAACTTGCATGTCTTATACATGTGAAATCCGTCAACCCGCACTGGGCCAGCGTGGTGAATTGTGGCCTGAATCCCCCTCGCATTGAGGGGAGGCCCGTGCCCAGCAGTGGGACGTTATAAGGGCAAATGTTATTATATTATTAACGACCTTTACATTAGTAAGTCCATTGTTTGATTAAAGAATTCCTGGGGGCGCCTAAAAGTATCGCATAACTGCAGTGAATTAAAGGTAGTAGAGCCAAGCTGAAGTCAATTAACTGCAGCTCATATACGGGCTCGCTCGACCGGGGTAGGTTCACCCACCCTCTCAAAGGAGATCGGCTTTAAGTAGTTATTTTAGTTGCGTTTCGTACGATGCGATGAGTGAGAGAACTGGAAGCCCAACCTCCCCTTCCTGTCTCTTTCTCTGCCCTTTCAGAAGGGCTAGACAAGTGGCTGACGTCTACAAATTCGCTACGCTTCATCTATGGAAATGACATAAGTGACGTGATCTCAAGCGTGATCTGCATAGCAACTTGTTGTTGATTTACATAGCGACGTTTGACATTTCCATACATTGTGAAGTTTGTTCTTTTCTATTCGATTAGCGTTCATGCCACTTGGCTAGCCCCTCTGGTCGGTAACTGCGAAACATTAAGCCGTACGCTTGTTTGTCGCCTAATATAAAAATGAAAAATAAAAATGGTCATTTAAATAAATATTATTAAATTGTCAGGAATGCGTCGTATTACAAGCAGCGCATTGCCGGCAAGTCTCTGCCTATGGAGAAGTTCGTGATAAAGCGGTGCGCGCGCTACCAGGCGCAAGGCGGGCAGCTCGTGCTGCCTGCCGTCGAGCTGCTCTGCTTGTGGAACATGTTCCACATCCTCGCCAACAACGATAGATGGGCACAGAACATGCTGAAGGTACGCCGACATGATCTCACTGTAACTAGCGCCGACAAATTGACGACTGTCATGTTTGCTAACACGGCACAAGTAAAATTCTGCATGAAATTACCTTGCCTGTGAGTTTTCTTCGGGTTATTCCAATAACTTCGTAAACCAGAGATAAACTATGCATGCGAGTAGTGATGTGACGGTGATACAGACTCTACAATTAGATTCTAAAGACGTAACTCATTCTGTCGTTCATACAATTCCTAATTTTGCATCGTTTATACTAAAATTAGATACCCCATAAAATATGTGTCAGATGATAGGTAAGGTCAGCCGCAAACATGCGGTTCTTGAATATCGAACGCTTGTCCGCACAGATTTAGTACACGTATCTTATTTATATCTATCATAGTGTCACTTGGGGGCCTAGACAAGTGGATTCGTCTCTAAGAGTTTCTATAAATCGTTACGCTTTAATGTGTCGGTACGTTTCCCGATTTACTTATCGATATGTAATGTAATTTCCATACATTTAAGCGTAACGATTCGTAGCAATGATTCCAGACAAATCCACTTGTCTAGGTCCTGTTCTACTTTCTTTCTTTTAGTCTATGTCTATTTATGTATAAATGTGTGAATAAATGTTTTGAATGTGTGGTACAGTTGATCGAGGCGACCCGCGAGGTGGTGGAGCGCGGGCCGTGCGTGCTGCCGGGCGGGTACGACGCGGACAACCGCGCGCTGGTGCGGTTCCTGCACGGCTGCTGCCTCGCCGCCATGGGCCTGCCGCGGCTCGCGCTCGACGCGCTCGACTCCGTCTTCCTGTGAGTATGCTACACTGCCACACCGCCACGCCGCGCCGCACTTTCTGGCCCTAAAGCGAGCATCACATTATTCAATTTGCAGAGCGCTAGGCGAGCTACCACCTTCGCACACAGCGCCGTAGCGTAAGCGTATCATGTTACGCGCGTAGGACGAGAGCAATACTCGCATGTACATTTTCTAACAAGTCCGCACACGAAGCGTAGTGGAGTAGGACTTGGATGGTTGGATGGTTTCAAGGCTAGTGGCTAGTGATCCAAATCTAGTAAAATCACGCACTGCGGCACCAGTTTTGCGCTAAGCAAATTGGATAATGTAATGCCCGCTTTAGTCACTTAGCCATTGAACTGCCATTGCCGCTACTATAGTGATTGACCCTCTGATTGGTCGGTAAGAATCAACCGACCAATCAGAAGGTCGATCACTATAGCAAAACGCTACAGTGGCGCCACAATAGCTAATCGACTTAGGGCCCAGATCGATTCAAAGTGCGCTGCGAGCGTGGCTACGCGCAAGTTCACCCTCCGCCCTTTACACACCTCTAACGCCGCACTATTATTTGCTATTGCGCAGCGACTCGCGCACAACTTCACAGCTGCAATGAAATTTAAATCCAATTGATTGTTTTTCTGTGTCCTCATTATTCCGAAACATTCGTTCAACCAATTTGGCTATCAATACTTCTAGTATTCATAATAATTTTTTAGACTGAAGAACAATATAAAAGAAGACACGTTTTTGCTGCCATACTCGGTGGCCGAAATGGCCATGTGCCACCACCGACTAGGCGACAAGGAGCGAGCGCTTCAAATGCTGCAAGATGCCAGGTAAGCGCCATATCTAACAATAGTATATTGGAATATAAATTCGAATTCTACTATAAATAGTTAAAAAAATACATTTAACATATTGCAGGTAACTGTTTAACATAGTCTTATTATTTTCAGGAAAAGATATTCGGGATATTCGCTCGAGTCTAGATTGCATTTCCGTTTGCATTCAAAGATTCAGGTCGTGAAGAATAACGGCGGGAGTGCCGAGGCGTGCAGAGAAACAACGGGCTTATGAGAGTACATGTGCCGTACGATCATGTAAAACGTTACACACACGCGCAAGACCCATACGCACCCTTATTTAAAGTCTCTTCAGTATCTTCATACAAATTTTAAAGACCAACGTATCTGTGTAAAATGAACCATTCTGTAATGGGTATTTAAATAATCATCCCTCTTTTTCGTAGAGTCAGTTTCAAAGATATATCTTGGGATAGATATTCTTAGGACTCATTAGTAGACTAATTGTGCTCGAAATTGTAAAAGAAAGAACCTTGGCGTGTACATCCTGGACAATTAGAAATGGAATATTATCAAGTCATTGTTGTACGTACGTATTAGAAGAAATTATTTTATCAATCGAAAAAACAAATATTTTTACTGTAAACAGTTTAGGTTCAATATCGTACATTGTATCAACGACGTGATCGTTATG
This sequence comes from Drymonia ruficornis, assembly GCA_947859195.1. Taxonomy (NCBI): domain Eukaryota; kingdom Metazoa; phylum Arthropoda; class Insecta; order Lepidoptera; family Notodontidae; genus Drymonia; species Drymonia ruficornis. Next base: position 8,166,932 of record OX401907.1, read on the forward strand.
TACTAGTAACATAAATGTGATTTTAATGCATTCGTATATTATGTAATCGCTGCATGTCTATTATATTCTGCAGTTGTAAGCTAGTCCAGATGAGGACAATCATTGTTGTACAGTCAGCAACGAAAGTCGCTGAACATTCTGAATTTTTCAAATCGGTTATACTCTTTATTCTACAAACGTTGGTAAACCTTTATAAAACCAAACATTAGCAACATGTCTACATTTTGTTTCGATAAAGAAAAATTATGGATTTGATGCAACACAAAAGTGTGCAAGCTATTTGAAAAACTGAGAATGTTCAGCGACTTTCGTTGCTGACCGTACAAGCATACTCGTACTATAATGTATTCATGGGTATGTAAAACTTATTCGAATACATGTGATCTGTATTATTTGGAGTCTCTCATATTTAACCACTAAGCACTCCATTGTATTGGAACTAGTATAGGATTAACGTGTATTAACGTGTACGTAATACTCAAATATATTATACATTTTATAATTACCAACTCATAGCTACCATAACATAGGGTAGATTGATGTTGTCGTATCGGTACCTAATTTATGATTTTTCAAAATAACATATTTTTGGGGCATGCTAGTACATGATTGTATTTATAAATATGTACACGTATCGGCCGAATACTCAAAGGCTACTTAAATATTGAAGTCCCACTTAGCAGTTTGAGACGTCGTTAACTGTCATTTTTTGTATGGCGCGTCAAAGTTAAGCAGCTCTCAAATTTCAGTTGCGTACGAGTCATGTACGAGTATTCGGCCGTATGTCCCATATATTAAAAAAAGTAAAAGTAAGTAACGTTTTAAAAAAAGTTGAACTTCGATGCTCGGCGCTCGGGTGCCCGTACATAAATATTTTTAAGGATAATTATGTCAAATATATCTATAGTATACAATAATATAGAATTTTCACAAATTTCAGATTCAAAACGAATCTTACATAAGTATGTATAAGTATACGTATGGAAACTTACGACTAATTCTTCTAGTTAAGGTTTAATCGCTCTAGTCTTGTCTTAACTCTCAGTACATCTATTTCAAATTTAAAATCTCTCTCGTTTTATTTGTAATCGAACTACTATGCAATTAAAATAAGAATAGGACCGGCCTAGCGCCATATTGTGACGTCACAACTGGAATTGGTACGGCTCTCTGCTAACTTCACTCATAAGTACAGTACTTATATGAGTGAAGTTAGCCGAGAGCCCGTCCCATTATTATTTTAATCGTGTAGTAATATCAATAATGATTGGATAGAATTGAAGAGCAGTCTTGACACATCATTCTGTGAGATTTTCGATTCATAAGTACTGTAATGTTATTTAAAAAATCTGAAAATGTTATATATCTGTAATCATAGTTTTAGTATACATCGGATATGGGGTAACATATATAGTGGTAGTATTTAATATTTATCAGTCAATTCGGCGTTATAAATTTAATGAATTATTTATATATAAGACTCTAGCAGGGTCGTGTTAATATAGAATATTTTTGAAATCGATATGTCGTCATTTTCAGTTTTGTTTTGCCTGTTTGCTTGCTGTTTTATCTGTTTGATCACGCATATCGCAAATCCTGGACGGCTTACAACGCTACATAGCAATTCAGGAAACGCCATTAATTTTCTAGCAGATTAATTTTCTAGATATCTGATTTTCTAGCAGAATCCTTAGCAATTTCGATAAATTTCTGTAAAATAGTCACACATTTTAGCCATTCGTGACCATTTCACTGAAGTTTAGCAGAATTGCTAAAGATTCTGCTAGTATTCAGAAAAATGAATTGCGTTTGTAGAATTTCTATGTCGCACTTGTTAGCCCCCCAGGAGGGATTTTAAATTAGTATAGGCATATTTAACAACAACAATAACCCGAGTCAACATCTGAGATACTTTCTATTCTGGAAAATATAAGGTCTTCCTAGTAGTTATAGAGAAAAAAACTAAATCCACGCGAAAGAAGTATAATAATAATACATGAATCTCTTTAATATGTCATCGTTTATTACGGTATGCCAAACAAAAGCAGACAAATAGAGATTAGTTAGGTAAATGTTCATAAGATGTAATCATAGGTATATGTATCGTAGATGAATGTAATAAGTATTGTGAAAAATTGTCCCAAGTTACAAATTTTACTAGGATATATTTTTTTACGCATTAGTCAATGTTTTCAGTACAATTTGGTTGTCCATATTTTTAAAACTTATTATAAATAGTATATCGGCATTTTTTTATTTCGCTACTTTAAATTTGTATCGATATTGAAGCTGATTGGCCATTAGAAAATTAAATTATTATTATTTTATTAAGTGAATTCTACAAATTTATTAAGTAAACAACTACATAGTTATCTTGCATAATATCTCGTATACATAGAACGTACGGTCATTGCACCCGTGACTCCTAAATTTTTCAATCAAGAGTCTGCCTTCTTTAATAGAAATACCTCGATTATTATGCTTATTCTATTGGTACACACACTGAACTTGACTAAACTAATTGTATTACCGTCCCTTTCACGATCGTAATGCATGAAGATGACAGCTATATTTTTAGTCTTGTCATATTTATTTTAATCATTGTTTGTAGCCTACAAAATTAAGTGGCAATGTATTATTAACCATGCGAGTATGCAACGCACACGCGGTCTCTGATATTCTAGGAATCGTTTGCCATAGTATTGTTCTACGCGTCTATATGTAATAGTGATAATGCTATCGTCAACACCTACATATATATCTAAGTGGGAAAAAAAACATGATTATTACATTGTTTAAGTAGCACAGCCCAGTAATCAGACCTTTGCGCTGCGCCGTCATAATCTAAATTTATCTTAAGGTTAGACGTGAAATTGTGATAAAAACAGAATGATTTAATGAATTTTTGTAATTTTGTAAAGTTTTTTATTAGCACATTTTGTAGCATAACTAGTTTTGTTATTGTTTTAGTTTTCTTTCATAGTCGTTTCGTAGTTTTCGTTCATAGATAATCTCACACAAAGTTATTTGTTTGTTTTAAACACGTGAGTATTTTTTACTCACTTGTATTGTTATTGTGTTATGTTATAGTAATTTAAGAATAAGCTTTCTAGATTGCTACATTGACGTTGAGCTATCGTAAGAAATAACTTACGACTCGTACTGATAACGGGTAGGTGGCTAAGTGAAATGTTTGAGTGGGTAGTTTATTTTACTACTGGAACTCGTAACTTATGAGCACCAGTACTGTTGCTGGCTACTATTGATCTACGTCAATGGATCAATCTAGCCAAGTACTTTACTCCATGCCCACTTAACAAATTCGCTTGAACGGTACAGCAGGGCTGCCATATAAAATGGGTGTAATTTGCCCGCCCTAGTATCTTTGTACAACAGAATTGCATACTAACATCCTATTTTTGCTGTTGTTAGCTGCTGCTGTTGGAGCTGAGTAATATAATATCAATTGCTGAGAAAGACTAACTAACAGTACCTAGGACCTTTAGGCCATTCGTCCACGGCGCTACTCAAATGAAACTGAACTGGTTACTAAATTAATAACTAATTTGTAACGCTAGTCGCAAGTGGCTCGTCCACTACTCAAAAGGACCACAACCGCTTAGTAACTCCCCAAGTTCCACACAAAAAACAACAAAACAAATCAATCGGTCGAGTACGCGGTGTATTACAAAAATATTTTAACCGCAGAAAAGATTCTCGAGACGAGTCTCGTGCTAGTAATTACTAATTAATTACTAACCAGTTTCTTTTGAGTAGCGTTGTGTACGAGCCCCCATAGAAATACTAGTGCTATTTCTACATTCTAGTAACTCGTTAGTAACCAGTTTATTTTGAGTAGCGCTGTGGACGAATGGCCTAACAGTACGGTTCCATTAAGAATGTCTGGTAGGTACGTACGTAGTTCATATGAACTATGTAAGCAATTACAAACTTTGATATTGTGACTTTTGAGTTCTATTTCCGCCAGTTCAAGCGTGCTCCCAATGCTCCCACGTGCGTCACGATATGGCGTAACAGAAGTGCAGGGAGTGTTTATACATTCCGTCTCAAAAATGCATATTGCCATTTATCCGTAGTCCTGTACAATCAGCGCCAACCTTTGATCAACAAACACTACAAACCTACGTATTATACAGTACAGCTATCGAGATACGAACACTTCAATGATTCAATGTGCATTGAATTTGATAAATTGCATCCTGGTTGGAGCCAAACGAGACGATCTAAGTATGGATAGGTATGAACGTCGTTTAGTTCCAGGTACAATAGGGGTCATCCATAAATTACGTCACACGTAAAGAGGGGGAGAGGGTCGACGAAATGTGACATTGTGTGACAAGGGGGTGGGAGGGGTCCTAAGTTTTGACATGTCACATTTAAAAATCTAATATATCTAAGTATTAAAACCGAAATTGAATTGTTAACGAAAAATTTTGAAAATTGCAAAAAATATGTGACGTCACACAGGGAGGGGGGGAGTCTCGCAAATGTGACCAGCTGTGACAAGGGGGGAGGGGTCTAAAAATCATGAAACTCGTGTGACGTAATTTATGGATAGCCCCATAGGGGATCATTAATAACTATTCCCCTTGTTTTACAAAATTTTAGGTAGTCACGGTACTCTACTATTGATAGATATACAATTATGTCGATGCACTCTACCAATCCTTATTTTTATTATGTGTTTGTCATTACGGTTGTTCATTGAGTTAACGGTTGTTATTTTTGAAATGGAAGTTGTTGTTACTAATATATGTGCGTATTTTACAAATAAAACAATATTCCAAGTAGGTAACCACATTTGTTTTACATTTTCCCTTTAGGTACCCACCCGTAAGGGCAATTCGTTTTCAAAGTTAAATTAGATACTTAGGACCTGTTCAACATCTTCTAATAACTTTTATTCGCCAAATAAATTTGACGATTAGACAAATATTCCATGGAAAATTTGACAAAACTTCAGATTTATTTGGCGAATAAAAGTTATCCGACGATTGTGAAACAGGCCCTTACAATAATTTACAAAAAATATAAGTGAAGTGTCCGTTTGTAATGTCAAAGTATTACAGCTTTATACTAAACGCATATGAAAGTATACCTACGTAACATTTTTTTTATTGTCTGTCTTTCTATTCCGGCATATCTCCGAAACAGCTGGACCGATTTTGGCGCGACTTTCACTGGCAGATAGCTGATGGACAAAGGTAAATAGCATTTTAGCAAACTTTAATAATATTTTTTTGTTAAATTCCATACGTACGAAGTCGCGGGCGCAGCAGGTAGTAAGTACTATAATACGTTTTCTACTAACCAACTCAGATTATTTAGTGATATTTAGGTATTAAATCCACAAGAATGGATTTCTTGTAATTTCTCTTATACCTATATTTATTTAGACAATAACAAATACAAAACCGGCCAACTGCTTGTCAGACTCGCACATAAAGGGTTCCGTACCACCGTAGAATAAAAACATCAAAAATATAAAGTTTCGTGTTGTTCCTTTATTTTTAAATTTTATTATTAGTATTTGTTGTTGTAGCAACAACAGAAATACACAATCTGTGATAATTTCAAGTCTCTAGCTATTACGGTTCGTAAGATACAGCCCGCTGACAGACAGACAGACGGACGGACAGCGTAGGCTTAGTAATAGGGTCCCGTTGGCACCCTTTGGGTACGAAACCCTAAAAACGAACAATTCCGTTGGCACCCTTTGGGTACGAAACCCTAAAAACGAACAATTTAAATAAGCCGGATTGAATTGGATCAAAGTTCCTAGCGATTTTACGACCTATGCATATTCTCTATTATTACATTATGGACCGGAAGACCATGATGCAAACTGTGGATTTACTCCAGCGTCGCCCAAACCTATTAGATTCAATAGATGAGATGATAGGACGAATAAATGGTTCTAAATGTTTCCACTTTCAGCGGTGGGGTAAGCGTCTACATGATAATTTCAAAATTGTAAAAAAAGCAATGACATGGAAATACTCCAGCATGTCAGATATTGATATTTTTCATGCTCCAAAATGATAAATTGAAAAAAATTACTTGAGCGCGTCAGATTTTCAGAGGGGGTGTTCAGTGAAACTTACAGATGCTCCCATTTCTTAGACTGACGATCAAATTCGCAAAATTGGATTGACACTTTGGACAGTTCTTAGCTAGTAATCAATCCCCCTTATCTTAATCTGATGAGTTCAAGTATTTTAAGATTTATTTTTTTGGTTCCCCTGAGCCTTGTCAATATGTAAGGTATCCCTTATCTTAATCTGACGCGCTCGACTAAATCCAGAAAACCCTTCTACGGCTCCCATCTATTATGTTTGAGGTAGGTAAACTCACATGATCCTATTTTACCTCTTTGTTAAACATAAGCATGGCCATCGAGTAAAAACAATATTAAGTTCGAAATTTCGATAAACTTCAGATATAGTCATGATCTGAGACAAAAGAATTTCGTTCATGTGTCTACTGGCAATTGACTTGTCTATACAATAAAAACCGGAATCTCCTGACTGCGACTCAAAATGAGTGAGCAACTGAAGACCGTTTCTGCTATGAACAAATTGTACATAGGGAATTTGCCAATAGAAGCTGACGAAGCGGCGGTGAGACAACTTTTCGCCGAGCAAAACTTAACCGTTGCCGATATCTCTGTGAAGAGAGGTGGTTACGCTTTCGTCGACTTCCCTGACCAATCGGCTGCAGATCGCGCAATAGATAAACTTCATGGTACTCTATCGTTTTAACTCACTTACGGCCGAATACTCAAAGGCTACTTAAATATTTAAGTCCCACTAAGCAGTTTGAGACGTCGTTAATTGTCATTTTTTGTATGGCGCGTCAAAGTTAAGCAGCTCTTAAATTTAAGTTGCGTACGAGTATTCGGCCGATGGTTTAGTATCTGACACTAACTCATGGATTTAATGTCAACTTTGTAAAACCTTAATGCCTATCATTTACATAATAATATAGCGTGTTAAACCTTTGCTAGCATTGATTTGAAAAGGGTAGCTTACTTATAATACCTATACCATGGTAGAGTCGTATGATTAACCACCTCCTGTGGGTAAAGTCATAGGAAATGAAGTCCTATATTTGGTGTTATGTCACGCCTGTGCCAAAGAAATATAACTATTACTCGTCCCTTTATTTTCATCTTTTCAGGTTACTCGTATTGCGGTCTGCAGTTGATCGTCGAACCTTCAGTTGCTAATAAGAAAATGTGAGTTGTCATATGTCTATAATTTCTAAGTGCTCAACGATAAAGTCATCTCAAATGGGACTCGGGAGCTTTATAATTAAAACACACAAACTGTACCTAACCAAACAGTTATTTTGATAAAATTTGCCTTATAGATAAACGCACACTCGCCATAAGGTTCATATTTGTTTTTCCAGGCACCTATACCTGTTGATACGATAATGCACTACTTATAATAGGTATACTTATTAATCCAGCAGACTTATGTATGGATGGAGTTTAATTAAGCACCTACATACAATTAAATAATTAAGTCCTGTGTGTGCTGGCCTTTTTAGGTAGGAACTCTCTTTGAATAGGTACTCCCTGGAGCTAACCGGGAAAAGTATATACTCGCAGAGACACATAACATTATGTATCTTGAACGACCTTTCTCCAGTAAATTTCCACAGAAGGATTGTTTGTTTACCTGATATTGTGTTACAATCCATTGTCCATGCTGAGACAATGGATACGAATACGACCCAAATAGAACTTTCTATATTTTTCCAGACTCCTAGAAAGAGCTCGCCGCTCGCCTTATTTACGCAGGCAGGTATCTAATTAAACATACATGGTGTCGCCTTTGTTTACAGGCCCGTACGAATTCAGTCTAAACTCCAAGGAGGCAGGTAGTACCTAATTAGGGTTGCCACCATTGATGTATTATTTTAGCAGATATGGTATCGCCTTACATTGCAATCACCAAACTTGTGACCACTACATGCAGTGAAATTCACACATCTGTGTCGCATTCGATTTCGTCAATTCGGTTTCTGTGTCGATGGACTGTTTAGTAGGACCATGGACCAGTTACTAAGGGGACTGGCCCTAAGCAAGTCGGCCGAGTGGTCTGCCTACTTCAACTATTTACCGGTAAATAGTATAATGAAAATGAAAAAACAATGACCACGTTTTGTTTCATACAAATATCTAATAAGGGCACCTCTTTCTTTAGTCTTTACTCTGTGAGTAGGACCTACTATTTTGGACAGTCACATGTCCCCCTCTTTCTTGGTAATGTCTTTGATTGCCACCCACCTTTTTCAGGCTGAATATCAGCCAGGACACGACTTAGCGCGACGGCGACAGGCGGCAGCGTTTTTTGCTAAAATTTTGCATCGCACGCGTTGCCGCAGACAGCGGCAGCTCGTGGTGTCATTCAAAATTTAGCACAAAACCCTGCCGCCCGTCGCCGTCGCGCGTAGTCGTGGCCGGGCCGTTACTATACGTTTTAAGTCTATACAAATAAATGCAATAATAGGTACTATAGGAGAAAAAATACAACAATTTTATGATACAAATGGTACATAGTAGGTAATAAGGTTTTATAAAGTAAATGGTAGTCTCTACTTTCCAAGTTCCAACAGTAGTTGATAGGGCCACTCAACAATGAAAATATAGTAGACCTGTCTTTTTTTAAGAACCTGCTATTTCGATCCCAAATTTAGTAAGTGGTCTACTTACCACACTGCTTAGGTACTACTATTTAGAGGTGGTAGAGCCAAGCTGTAGCCAATCGACTGCAGCTCATAAACGGGCTGGCTCGACCGGGGTAGTACCATTCTCTCACAGAAGATCGGTGTAAAGCAGCTATTACAGCTGCGTTACGTACGATGAGTGAGAGAGCCGAAAGAACACCCCCCCTCCCCTTCCCTCCATCCCATTCCCCTTCAGGTCGGCAATGTGCGAGCATTGCCTTTGGTATTGTAAGCATCTATAGGCTACGGTAACTGCTTAACATCAGGCGGGCCGTAAGCTTTTTACCACCGCAGACCTATAAAAAAAAATGAAAATAATTAGTAGTAAAAATAAAACAAAATATCTTATTTTCCTAGTGTAAGCGTTCCGAATCTTCAGAGCGCGAGCACCACTCAACTGAAAGAAGGCAGTAACGACTCTTTACCCGGAGGCTGGAGGTAAGTGTAACACTTATTCATTTCTGTAGGTACAAGATTGAGAGTATAGAGGGAGCAGTAGCTCTACCATGAAACTATGTTCGTCAGGATTCGATGGTCTTAGTCCTCTACGTAAATTAATTGTAAGTTCTTTAGATGACTGAGACGCCGTTGTGCAATTTTTCATGCCTACAAATATTTACGTAGACGCGAGCGACTAGCGAGTTTAACTCATGGTAGAGTTCCATTTCCATGTGTATTCTACTCTACCTTACTCTAGCTATTCCACACTGACTGTACTCTGTGTTTGAGCTGTTTTGTATTTATCCCGGAATATGGATTCTGTTGTCACTTGACTGATCGTGTGATTTCAAGGATACCGCTCAATCGGATAGTGAACATTATCATTAATTTCTACACTACCTTACTTTATTTACTTATCGATTGATAACTACGGTTTTAATTTAATATTTAACTGTCCATGTTTATTCTAAGTCAGGGGTCGGCAAGTAGTTTTAGCTGGGATCCGGATACTGTGGATAAATTTTAACGAGGTCCAGAAAAAAACAACTGATAATAATTAAATCACATCAGTTATTACTAATTCGCACAAACAACTAATCAAACCATATCAGTTGTAGGTACTAAATAGAATAAGTAAAAAGTTAGTATTCTATGTGGCTTAAAATATTATCTCAATTAATAAAGGTATAGTAAACCTTATCTACGTAATTATTTATACTTGGTATACAATAAATTACAATATTTGGCGGTCCGAGGTTCGACCATTCGCGGTCCGCACACGGACCGCGGTCCGCCTGTTGCCGCCGTTGTTCTAAGTAATTAAGTACTTAACATTATTTCCTATGCCTATACCTTATACTTACGTACTTACTTTTGTTTTCTCTCTATAAACTAACGTGACGTTCTAGGTAAGTACCTAGGTACCCTATAATTCCTACACCTTTTGTTTACGACGATCTCAAATATAATGGGGGAGAAATCAAGTGCCCTAATTTAAAAATCGGTATATTGTCGGCATATCGCAGGGGTGAAAGGAATTGCCGCGCTATCTTTGTGTGTGATCTGTGACCGCGGTAGAGTGGCCTTTCATTCCACTGCATTGAATCGAGTGCTGTTCAAAGGTATGTGTAAGTTTAAAAACGTCAGCGACTTCATTCCAAAGACGTGGCATGTTCAATAGCGTTAAAGACTGCACATTGTAACCGTAACCGTACCGTCACATGCAAGAGAGTATTGTTTGTGTAGAACAGACAGATTAGGAAGGACTGCAAATTCACAAATAGGTATTTTTGATACGTTCTATCTAGTTGACAGAACAGGAGATTAATCGATTTTGTCTCATTCACTCCTATGCATAAACTAGGAGAGAGAGACAGAGAGAGAGAGAGAGAGCGACTCGGCGCGACAAAATGCGTGATAAGTATTGTTTTGACACGTGTGCTGCAGCTTATGCAATGACGTTAATACATCTTTGAGCATATGTTGGAAATGTTACCTAAGGGCCGGGCTCCGTTAGCGCGTTGCGTTGCGTCGTCGCAAGATTTTGTACTGGCGCATCACCTTCCCCCGCTTCGCCTCTCGCCCGTCGACCCTTTGATCCGTTGCGACGACGCAGCGCAGCGCACTAGTGGAGCCGCGCTCTAAGACGTTCGTGCGACCGTACTAAGTAAATTAGATAGTAGTAAACGTTGGCAATTTGGCATTTTATTTACGGCACCAAAGGCAAAGGTTGTAGCCGAGATACCAGAAGCATGTCAACTGTCGGCTTTTAGAAAGTCTGGTGTGGGTGCACAAGGGTTACCATAGGTACTAAGAATTAATGTTACTATGGCACTCACAACGTAGACTCAATAATCGAGATCCGAGCCGTGGGTAATAAATACTCTGTAATACGCGGACGCACCTCGACACGTGTCCGTTGGGTGTGTGCGTGACCCTCGACTTGACGGAGGCGCGTCCACGTGGCACGATCGATAGAGATTCGCGCAAGCGCCGACTCAGCCGCCTTGCAGCCGCCGAACGGTTAGAATTTAGAAGTTCAACCCCAAGGAAGATATACCAAGTTATTATACAAGTTGTTTCAAAACTCCGAAATAATAAAATTTCGGTACAATCGCTTGCTCGTCCAACATAAACTGAGCTCTCTTATTTACGGGTGTCTGTAATAAAGAGAGCTCAGCTTATGTTGGAAATGTTACCATAGATGTGCAGACGACCTACCTACATAAATCAGTAGCTAGGGCTGCCAATATTTTTACCCGACTACGGCGGAGGATTATTATTTTGACCGGTATGTATGTGTAACTATGTTCATCTGTTGCCACATAACTTCCAAGCTACTTATCATAATTTGAGAAATGAGATATCGTTGGAAGTGTCATGATCGTCCGCTGGTTATAAGCTATGTGACGTTACATTAAATTGAATACGACGCCCTCTAGCGGACATAAAGTCGTGAACATTTTTTTTTAATAAAGCCGTGTACGGTATCATGTGAAAGACCGTAATTAGCACATTTAAAAAAAAAAATATACACAGGGTGGATTTTTGAGACGGGGCAGTAAGGGTAGGTACCTTAACCGTTATAGTTAGAGGAAAACGTTCCTAGGAGACCTTCCCTAACTTTTTGTGATATTCTGAACTGCATTCACAGATTTTAGAAAAAATGGACAGTCAGCGAAAAAAATGATAAAATACCAAAATATATTTTTTTATTCCCATCGATCCCATTTCATGTAGGGATCAAAAGACTATCAGAGCATTGAAGGTTTGAGTACTAAAAATGTCAGACATCGCCAAAAACTTTCCCTCTACATTTGGTACTGAAAAACGATTAATCAACTCGAAATATTTGTTGTTGCCAAGAGATGCTACCTATTTCTTACTGTGATGAAAAGACTATTTGAGGCCAACTGAAATTTGAGTACAGAAACAAGTCACAAGACCGGGTTTAAAGGCAGGCACCTTATGCAGCGGGCATAACTTAACCGTATAACTTACCGTAGTTTCTGTACTCAAACTTCAGTAGACATCAAAGAGACTTTATCTAAGAAATAAAATCATTTAGCAACACCTCTTCTTAGTACTTACTGTTTTACTTAATTATACAACCTGTGTTTACCATTATAATACGCAGGGCGGATTTATGTATAGGCCGAATAGGCCCGGGCCTAGGGCGGCAAAATTTTGGGGGCGGCAGAACTTGGTGCAATTCACAAAACTCACTAATAAAAACAGTAAGCATCAGTATCTAGAGACACTGATTAAGATAATTTTATCATTTACAGTCTTTCGTTATTTCTTAAATTGTAATTATTATACATTATCATTACATTTTTCGTGCTTTACAGGGAGTAGGGGAGGCGGCAATCTTCCATAGGGCAGCCAGCGTATCAAATCCGCCCCTGACAATACGATACATATATTATAGTACGGTTGGCAACCCTAACAGTAACTGAGAGAGATGTAGATGCCTTGTATTGATTATTATTATTAAATAAACTTACTGCCAAATACTTTTACGCAACTCAAAATTGAGAGCTGCTTAACTTTAATGCGCTATACAAAATAATACAGATAACTACTTCTCAAACTGCTGACTGCTAGCCTTTAAATATTAAGTAATTTGAGTATAGGTATGTTAAGTAATTATTTGTAATAATGATTTCGTTTTTGCAATAGGTATTTTCTATATGTAATAGGTAGGTATTTCTTTATTTTCTCTCAGTCTCTCCTATGCATTAAGGCCGTGGTCGCACAGATAGGCGATAGCGACGCGGCGCGCGATTATGATACCAATTTTATCGCTTATACCTATGATGCGGCCACCGCCATATGTTTATAGGAGTTTAATAGCTGTCGCATCGCGATCGCCTTACCAGTAGGACCCGGCCTAAGTAAGCAGCTCGGTGTGATATTATTATGCGTGCGCGTACGCGTGCGTGACAAAGTTCTAGTCTTGGCGCGCGTGATATGATAGCTCTGTTGGATGTGATGAATCTAATGACCGATGCCCATCGACTGACACAAGATTTCTTCTTATTAATGCATCGTAACACAATAAACAACAACGGTGCGTGTTCCGCGCAAATTCCTTAAACAAAGTTGAAGCGGGTATTACAATTTACACCACCAGATATTTGAGGGGTAATAAGGGTTAGGAATTTAGGCGTGTCGTCCTAATTGGCAAACGATCGCACGATCAAACGATGCGATTTCGACGCACGACGAGATTAAACGCATACCTACATTTCTTTAGTGTCCTATATCCTAATAGAGCTTGCAAGTCATCGCGCGAGCGCAGGAACAAATTTTCATCGCGCGACGAAATCGCATCGTTTATCCTGCCATTGTTTGCCATAATTGGAAGACGCCTTAGAGTTATTTTTTACTAGCTGTGCCCCGCGGCTTCGCCCGCGTGGAAATTGATGTTTAAGATTACCTTGTCTTATTCCAGAGCCTACACTATCTACGATTCAAATTTCATTAAAATCGGTTTAGTAGTTATGGAGATACGTGGTAACAAACATTCACACACACACACACTTACTTTCGCCTTTATAATATTATAGTAGGATTGCACTTCCTTGAAAAGGGTCCATAAATATCGGGTGGTGAAATACCTACTTTAAGGTATAGGTACGTGTAGGTAAGTGGGATAGAGCACTGTAGGCATGGATGTATTAACTCAGGATGCGCTTCGCATGATCTTCCCCTCTAGCTTTTTTTTATAGGTACTAGACCAAAAATCTCTGACACGTATATAAAAACTGTTTTCGTAATCGATTTGATCAGAGTAAGTATCGTTTTCGCGGTGTAAGGTGCTCCGTGAAAAATGCCGAATTGTCCCATTAAACGTGTGCAAAGAAATTACAAAAAATAGTAATATACAAAAAGATGGGGTAACATTTCATATGTAAGTATTTTTGATGTAATTAATGCCATTTTTCTATTAAATTCATTAAAATATTAAATGTCATAAGAATCGAAAACATTATCGATACAATTAATCGAGTACGAATTAATCGAATAGTCTACTGTGACCATAGACGAATCTTTTCTACCCTGGCAACTGTATTTTTTATTTGTCAAATAATTGTCAAGTATTTGAACTTTGTAAACAAACGGATAAATACCGAATTACGCGGTGATAAACCAGTCGCAGAATGTTAAAAACGATTTACAATGAATAAATCATTAGTAATTCAACAAGAGAGGTGATTCACAAAGTTTACAGGCGGTGTCTCGCGGAATTTGAGGTGCAAAATATTTTGTCAGAACTCGACCATGTTTACCAAAGAACCGCTGATATTATAGGTATATAAGCAGTTTATTTTACAGTTTTTAAGTTAAATAATGTGTTTATTGTATACAAAGGCAGCAAAGCAGCACAAAGCTTCAGTTTACAGGTTTTTCAGTAAATATACATTGATCGCTTAGAGGTACATTCGATGACACAACTTGATACTTGCGCATTATTTTTATGTGTTGCTTTCATCTCGACCAATATATAATCTAAGGTTGCTTTATTTTTCTATGTTTGCTTGTCAGTTAACATCGTTACTTAATTACTAAATAAACAAATAACCTTAAAGCATTAAAGAAATGATCTTTTATTGAATTATTTTATTTTTCAGGTACCGTTAGAAGAATAGTCGAAAATTGCTCTTTACGATGACATTAATCGATTAATAATAAATCTTCAAGATGACAGCAATGCTGTGGAGACTGATGATGATGAGTTGATGAGGCAGCGGCAGGCCCACGCCAATATATGGATTTATCAGGAGTGGAATATTTAGACCAAGATCTTTTGAATGTACGACATCTCTTGCAGCTTTATCAACATTTTGTAACTGCCAGGGCTGTCTAAGAATATTCTCTTGTTAATTAAAAAACGCAGTAGCTATGATATGTTTGTTTTATTTTCCTAAAATACAAAAAAAAATAACTAACTCATGTTGAAACAAAAACACCCACTATCGAAACAATTCAGATAAATACGATCTCGATAAATTCTTGATCTTGATAAACGGAATCGAACCTGACACTGCTCCGGGTCCATATGACCCAGAAGCAGGCAGCGTCTGCTACTGAGGCGATGAATCACATATGGCATAAATATATGTATAACAAATATTATCTTATTGACCAACATCAAAGAAAACTTAAAAGTGCTTGCGCTTGCATTATGAATAATAAATAATATGGAAAATAATCAATCAAGTATCAAAATTATTCAGTCGTATTAGTCAATGTTGCAAGAATGATTCTGTACTAAATACTTTTTGATTTGAACAGTGTTGTAGTAGTGTTTATTTATGATTGCACACCGGTATCGATAAAAATATAATATATATAGTGTATAATAAACCTTGGGAGAGGCCTATGTCCAACAGTGGACGTCTTTTGGCTGAAATGATGATGATGATGATGACATTAGTATAATAATACCTATTACGTTTATACGTACCTACCTAACAAAAGATATCAGCCAGGCCAGTGGCAGCAGATGGCGCTGGTCGAGTGGGAGTGGGGGGGGATGAAACAGCTTATTTGGGAACATTAGGTACTTATTTTTTAGATAATCTCATTTTCAAGGAACTGAATTGGGATGTACCCGGAATCATCTTGTTTCCGTTGAATATTTACGCCTCGTGAGTTACTCATTATTTCTTGTTCAGCTGTTTCAGTAGAGATAATTCAGTAGATTATAATGACAGCTATAAATGTAATAATGAGTATATGAAACTATCGATATAGCTAATTAGAAATATCGATAGTGGTATTCACCCTATTACACCGATGGTCCTACGGTAGTAAAATTTTGTATGTTGACGTATTAGATCTTTTAGTGTGCGTAAAATATACTAGTGTTGGACATTTCTTTACGTGTGCGTTTATAATGACACAAAATGTTTTGAGTAAGTGTGCGTCAATTTTAATGTAGTGGTTACCTCCCCTCCCCCAAGAATTGACAGAACATTTTGTTCGTTGAATTATGCGTGTAGCGAGTCCATTTTGTTACTTTGTTCGAGACTGTAGGGAAATTTTATAAATAGGTACCATAGGTACTCTATTTATTTATTATAGCTTTTGCCCGCGACTTCGTCCGCGCAGAATATAAATTTAAAAAATTCCGTTTCCGTTTTCTGGAACCCAAATCCCGTATCCCGTATCACGCATCCCGTATCACGTATCCCGTATCCCGTATCCCGTATCCCGTATCCCGTATCCCGTATCCCGTATCCCGTATCCCGTATCCCGTATCCGTATCCGTATCCGTATCCCGTATCCCGTATCCCGTATCCCGTATCCCGTATCCCGTATCCCGTATCCCGTATCCGTATCCCGTATCCGTATCCGTATCCGTATCCGTATCCGTATCCCGTATACCGTATCCCGTATCCGTATCCGTGTCCGTATCCGTATCCGTATCCGTATCCGTATCCGAATCCGTATCCGTATCCGTATCCGTATCCGTATCCCGTATCCATATCCGTATCCGTATCCGTATCCGTATCCATATCCCGTATCCCGTATCCCGTATCCCGTATCCCTTACCACATATCCCATATCCCGTATCCCGTATCCGTATCCCGTATCCGTATCCCGTATCCGTATCCCGTATCCGTATCCCGTATCCGTATCCCGTATCACGCATCCCACATCCCGTATGCCGCATCCCGCATCCCGCATCCCATATCCCGTAACCCGTATCCCGTATCACGTATCTCATATACAAAATCCCGTATCCCATATCGCGTATCCCGTATCCCATACCCCGTATAATTTTCAAAAACGCTATTATTATTATTTTTTTAAAAGACACCTAACACCAATTTTCTTAATTCTAACTACAAAAATAACGAACTTCCATACAAACTTTCATCCCCTATTTTACCCCCTTAGGGGATGTATTTTCAAAAACCCTGAAATTAATATTGTTTATCTTTTAAAAGTCACCTAATCACCAATTTTTATAATTCCAACTTCAAAAAATGACGAACTTCCATACAAACTTTCACCCCCTATTTTAACCCCTTAGGGTTGAAATTTTCAAAAAAGATAAATTATTATTTTTAATACGTAAAAAGAAACCTAAACACAAATTTTCATTATGCTAACCTCAGAAATGACGAACTTCCATACAAACTTTCGTCCCCTATTTTACCCCCTTAGGGGTTGAATTTTCAAAAACGCAGCAATTCAAGTTTTTTATTTTTAAAAAGGAACCTAAACACCAATTTTCATAACTCTAAATTCAAAAATGACGAACATCTATACAAACTTCCCAACTAACTTTCATCCCCTATTTTACCACCTTAGGGGTTTGAATATTCAAAAACGCCGAAAACCATATTTTTTATTTTTAAAAAGACACCTCAACACAAATTTTCATAATTCTAACTCGAAAAATGACGAACTTGCATACAAACTTTCATCCCCTATTTAACCCCCTTAGGGGTTGAATTTTCCAAAATCGCTTCTTATTGCTTGTCTACGTCACAAAATATATCTACTATCCAAATTTCATGTCTCTAACTTCAGTAGTTTCGCCTCGGCGTTGATGAGTCAGTCAGTCAGTCAGTCAGTCAGTCAGTCAGCATTTCCCTCTTTATATATTAGTATAGATATAGATATAGATAGATAAAATGTAATTGACTACAGTAGCCTTAAAATGTGACAAGCCCTACCTATGTATGTACTATGATTTTACTGGATGATTTAATCAGTAGTGGCAGGCAAGGCCACAGGTAGAGTGGCCAACTGTCCCGGTTTAATCGGGATATAGCGATTTCAATCCTCTGTTACCCGCGTACCGCCTAAAGCAGTGTTTCCCAAACATTGTTCTGCCATGGCCCGGTAATTTTCATACTGCCCCTTCATGACCCACTCAAAAGTTTAAAAATGTTTTTACTATAACTTGTCCAACCATATTCCGGTATCGGCTATTCATTATGTATTATTTTAAAACAAGGCGGTGATGCTTGCGACCCGTTATTTTATTTTGATGGCTCGGTACCGGGTCGCGACCCACCAAATGGAAAATGCTGACCTATAGGGCTCACAAGACGCCAATTATTTTTGGTCCGATTTTCAACATCCACAAATTTTACCTATACCTACATGGTGAATTTTTCAAAAGTACTCAAAGAAGTTACGGGCCGATTTTTATTAAAAACAAAACTGAATCATGCGATCTTTGAAAAATAAATTTCTCTAGCCGGAAATCGAACCGAATGATTTTGAAAAAGAGATACTCATGCCGATAGGCTTAGGTTCTTACTGTGTCGCTTCTGAGGATTAAAATCTGGGCAGTAATGTCAATCAAACGGGAAACGAATTGAAAGATTTTAGAAGTCCCGATTTTATTTTGCCTGTCCCGTTTTTACTCCATAAAGTCCCGTAAATCTAATTATCAGAGTTGGCCAGCCTAACCACAGGAGTAAAACACATACCTACTCTTGTGGCAAGGGCCAAGGCGGTAACGACGACGGCGTCCACACTCACCAAGCTTGTACCGTACCTACCACGTGCGTTGCGCGCCTCAGCGGCGGCGGCGGCACCAGCCGGCGTTGCCGTGGCGACGCGCAGGCAGGCGGGGTGCGGGCGTCGTTGTCGGAGGCCCTCCGCCCGCTTACCGGGCGCCCCGCGCGACGCGCCCGCTGCCGCCGCGCCGCGCGCCGCCGCCGCTGCCGCCTCGCGTCGCGGCCGCGCCGACCGAACGAACGAACGAAACGGACGACCGGGCGACGCTCGCGCTTTGCGCGCTCTCCCTCTATCCGCTCAGTCAGTACAGTACTCGCTCGCTACTACACGCGCGCACCGGTTTATTCCGTGTGCCCTCTTTCCTTACCGTAAACGCCGCACGAGGCTCGAGTTCCCCGTTCCTGGCACTGATCTACCTTTCATCACAACATGGAGGGAGAGATGTCCCAGGGGGCTTCCGGCGATGCATCACCCACTTACGAAGATAGGTAAGAGTTTGTAACTACCTACTTTGCTGCACGAAGCGGTTCTTAATGGCGAGCTATAGTTATAGCAATAAGGTTAGGTATAACAGCTAAATGTTACCATTTTATTGAGAAAACAGATGTTTATTTCAACATTTTTAGAGGTAAGTAGGTGCTTACCTCGGTATTTTAGTACTAGGCTACTCTGTAGGTTAATATTCTGTATGATACTCTAGGTAGAGATACTTACCTATAAGATTAAAATAGGCACCCTCTACCTATCTGATAAATAATAATAGGTAGGTAGTACTTCTCTAAAAGCTAAACAATTATTTGTTTATAAATCTCTTCCTTTCTTCTTATAGGTACCTAACCTACAATGTCTATACTCTATATGCATAGAGTTTACTCTATATTCTATATTAGGTACACTATAGAACTCAATACCTAGGTACCTACACACCTTAATATAGGTCCTACCTATCAACCAAGGTAGATATGTAAATTGGTAGAGTCATTGATAGTATTAATCATCAATGGTTAGAGTAGAGAGCATTACATTTAGAGGTTGGTACATCCAAATGTAAGTATGTATAGGTACCTAGGGTCTTGGGGTAGTTAAGGAAGTAAACAATTGGTAGGAAACAGTTTTGGGATGAAAAAACAAAACAAAAACTAGCATCATACCTATGTACCACCTACTTACTGTAAATTGAGTGACTTAATTTAAGTAGGAAAGTAACTAAGTACCTACCTAGTTTAATTACCCTAAATAGGTAATTCATTACCTACTAAACTGGTTAAGTTAGAACTTGTAGAGACTAGGTACCTATTCTTTTTATGCAATGTTACAATAGACCTAACTCAGTAATACATAAGTGCATATGCAGTAAGTAGGTAGTTACACCTATTTACCTGAAATTACAAACATAGTAACACCCGTTTCTATAAACAAGTCATTATTTATCTACTTATTTTTAAGTTTTATACAGATTCTCTATAGGATATTGTCATATTGTACCTATGGACAATCTGTTAATAAGGTGTAAGTCAGGTTTTTGCTTGGATTTTACTTAACAACAAGTATATACTTGTTTATAAATACGTGGGTTACCCTCCTAGTACTTACCCTTACCTTACTAGGTACTTAATACATAACATACCTACAACCAGTTGGACGATAATAACTGTACCTAGTTAACCTAGGTCCCATTGATATAGGAATGGTTATTGGTTAGAGCCTTTGTTGAAACTTAGGGATTTCGCACCAACACTTAGGCACCTAGGTAGGTATATCACTTAGCGCCAAAAGGTCTTAAGGTACAGACTGTACCTCATTAACGCTGTCTGTACCGAAAAGTTAGCATTACTAAGTGCAACTGTAGCACGCTAAAGATGAATTAAAACATACGGCATAATCACAGTATTGATTGATTGAGATTGATGACTTAAGGGCTATTCACACGGAGAAACTTTAGTTGATAGTTTCTTCAACTAAAGTTTATATCCTAACAACTTAGTTGCCGAAACTATCAACTTTTTAATGGTTTTTTTCACAGAGTAAAGACTAAAGAAAGAGGTGGCCTTATGTATGAAAAAAACGTGGTCATTGTTCTATCTACCGGTAAATAGTTGAACTACTCGCTTCGTTTTATGTCGATGTTAGTACTAGGCCGACCACTCGGCCGAGTTGCTTAGGGCCAGTCCCCTTAGTAATTGGTCCATTGTTTTTTTGTTGAAGGTTTCCAGTTGCAGCAACAGTTGCTAGTTGCAGCACCAGTTGCCGCGATTGTTTTATATGAAAACAGCTAGTTGCGAGTTGCCAGTTGCCGCAAAAGTTGCCAGTGTGCATAGCCCCTTAGCATATAAAGTTTTTAGAAAACGGGTACATACCTACCTATTTACTCAAGAAAAATAAGCATGTACCTACATAGGTACCTAGCTGGTACATTTTACATATGTAATAGGTAGGTATAAAACTTTCTGCTACCTTTTATGACATCCTAGTATTTTTCAGGTTTACATTTTAACAGTATTATCTATACTAATATACTTATAAATCCATAATAGCTCAATGGTAGTAGGTATTACCGAAGTTTTAGATAAGGGGGCGTCCATAAATTACGTGAGGTGATTTTCGAGACTTTTCGACCCCCCCTCCCCCCTTGGTGAGATTTTGCTCGACCCCCTTCCTTCCCCTCTAATCTCACGTGAGATTTTTCAAAAGCCATATTCTAGAGGAGAAAAATGTTTTACTTAATTTAAAAAAAAAAGTTAGTTAAGTTAAAAAAAAAGCTTGATTTAGCCCAGTTTTCTTGCAATTTTACACTGTTTAATGCGGTAAAAAAAATTACGTGAGATTTGCCGAGCCCCCTTCTCACCCACGTGAGATTTTGCTCGACCCCCTCCCCCCCATAAATGCCTCACGTAATTTATGGACGCCCCCCTAATGCCTATCTCTAGATACTTACCTTAAAGCCCTTTGGTGCGCTTACCAAATAGGTACGGGAGGCCCAGAGGACGAAGTAGGTACGTACTTAAGTAGTAAGTACCTACGTTGTACGAAACTGCAAGCGTGAATCGGAGCACGCAAGCGGGACCGGCTTTTGATTGCTCCGTGCACCGAGTATAATCGGACCGCAGCCGCGGCGGTTGGGCGTTGAACTCCCGCGTAGATACCTACTTACTTTATAATCAAACATTACCTATCAATACTCTTTAATACATAAACATTATTATTAACAACAGTGAAACTATTTTGCTTCTCCTTATCTTTACGCGTTACTGATGGAACAGTCTGTCGTATACCTACCTAATCATAAATGTACCGGCCCGGTATTACACTGGTATTTTACAATAAAGCAGTTGCAAACCAGTTCAAGTTAAAAATTTGAAAATATTTTTAAACCATTCCACCAACCGTAGGTACCTATGTTTTTGTTTTGCAGTGATCTTGATTTTGATACTAGCTATCTTGATCTTCCTAACTTAAAGTAGGTAGGTAGGTAGTAAATAAATGATGTCTTAAGTAGGTACCTATATTATTTAAGTCCCATAATTAGGGTTGCCACATTTTTTGGAACAATAAAAGTACATTCGTACATTTATCACTTTTTAAACATTTTTGAAATATTTTTCCGTGCAATCAGTATTTTTTTTTATTTGCGTTTAAATATTACCCATAATCTAAGACATTCTGACTTATCAAGCTAATCATATTATTATTTATTTTGTTCTGATAATAATTTATAAAGTAAAATAAAAAGTATACTTGATAGTCAATGACAATCGTTCATTAAGCATTGGGGAAAATTTTCACATGGTAGGCAGCACCAAGTTTCACTGTGAGTGATATTGCTGTCTCTTATCATTTTGACGTCATGAGCGCTACATTCGAATAAGTGTGAAAGAGACCAATATCTATTAATATTAGTTTCAAAACTACGTCACGAAATGGTCGAGTGGCTCCACTTAAGCGTTACTTACTTATGGTGTTTCGAGTCTCTAGTATATTTAACTCAATGGGAAAATCTTCCTGCAACATTTCCTTTTTTGATATACAAGATTGAGAAAGTAAAGCGACGATGTGACGGTTCTATGAAAACTGGTAGTTTCGTTCATCCACAGTTTTGAACACAGACTTGAGTAATGAAAGAATGTCAGATAGAACTTTACTAGTGAAGTGAAAAAATAGTATTATAGCGTACTCTATTACACACAAAATAGAGCACAATATTATATAATAAAGTACGTGTAGTAACCCTACCTATAATAGGCAAGTTGACACGTTTTTACCAACCATCTCAGATAATTTAGTTAGTTTATTAAATCCACAAAAAGGGGTTTCTTTGAATTGTTTTATGTATTTCTTTAGAAAAGTTAGAAAATAAAAATGCACTTTTTTAATAATCCGCTAAAACGCTATCTTCAGCAATATGGCGGATTCGTGACTTTACAGTGCAACAAATAAACATCAATCAATATGTTTTTATCGACGGAATTTCTCCGTTCGGAATTTCCGCATGGAAGCAGTCATTAGAGCCCGGGGAGGAGATACGAGATACTGAATAAACTTTTTATAATATTTTTTTTGTTTTACGCCTTGTTTTCCAAAATTTTACAATTTTTTCTTATAAATATCCTAAATATTCTTAAAATATTTAGGTCCTATCTCACAATTGTCACAATAATAGCATAAACTTTATCTGATGATCTTAAGTACAACCTACTTACACCCACTATTCCGTTTAAATATATATTATGTTCTAATTAAGAAGTTCTAATTAAGAAATCTGAGTTGACTACCTTACAGAGCGGTTGGATGCTTAAATTTAACTAAGGATATGGTTTTCCATATCCTTGGTCCATCCAGTCCATAATTATTATCTTTTTCTGGGCAATATTCAATGTCCAGCAGGCCTAGCACAGCTAAATGTGGCAACTTGAGATAAATCGATTTTGTCTTATTTTATGCATTAAGAAGAAGAACGACTCGGTGCGGCATAATCGATTACACGGGTCTGCAACGAAATCCTCCTTCAAACTTCCAACTTACCTATGGTATTTGAAACCGAAAAATAAAATATAGGTACTTACCATTAAGCTAGGTACATTTATTATTGATGGTCGCCTGCACCACTATGGTTACATTTACAACAGGGGCGTAGCTACCGCCGTATCAGCCGTGTCAATAGTACGGGGCCCCCGGACTACAGGGGCCGCAAACGTGTCTGAAAATTATTTTCCCTTCATTTGCGAAAAAACTTTTCACTACATTTGGGCCCCAAACAATTTTTGATACAGGGCCCGTCTAAGGCAAACTACGCCAAATATTTAAGCAGAACTCTCGTAATGGAGCCCAGCTAGTTTGGCATCGTTACCATGGACGTGTAGGTGACTCCACCACATATTAGATCTACAGATGTTTTCTTATTGAGTTAGGACGAGAGAGAGCGACTCAGTCCGTGCGACATAATCCGTGACCTAGTCTTGGCTCGCGTCCTAGCCCTGCAGGGGAAAGAAATAAATAATGGGTCATGGAACCCGCGTGTTGATACAACAATAATTATAAAAAATGAAACTTCGTACTTATGAGGTGTTAATAAAAGGGCTCAACAAGTTTTGCAAAATGCATCGAAAATAAAGTTTTGGTGCGCTTTCAGAAAGTTCGCAGGAGGGTTAAGGGCGAGGCGGACGTGGACGGCACGTGGCGCGGCGCGTGTAGCCGCGCACGAGGCCGCACCTGCTCCCTACTCTGCCACAGCTTTTGTTTGTTACCTTACGTTACGTGGCAAGCACGACGTCCTTAAACTTCAACAGCTCTTGTATGTTACCTAACTCGCGTTACGTAGGCTGTACGCCCGACCTTCTAACACTTCCATTTCAATGGGTAGGTAGCCGAGGTAGCTTTCTTAAGAAGGTATCCGTTAGATATGTCCTAAATGTTTATTTACTCATTAGGTATTTAATTTATACTTAAGTTAACCACTCTTTTTAGTCTTACTGCAGAAGGCATGATCTCCAAAAACCGATGCCTCAAACCTAACTAACCAAGAACTTGCGACTACGTATACTTTAACACAGTGCGGAGTGCGGAATACTCGTAAATCAGCTATACCTATCTATACCCTATACCCCCTCAAAAACGTACACTATGTAACAAAAAGGACAGGTACTTACCTATTCCTAATAATTTTTTGCGAAAAAACATTGTACACCTTAACCTATCCCTACCGTTTTAGATAACCTACCTATCGGCTCAGATTTATATAAAATTGAAAAAATATCTGCTCACTTACCCTTTCTTTTACACCGTGTACAGACAGTAATGGCCTGCGCACATTGGCGGACAGCACGGCAGAGAATTTTAAATATATCAATCGAATTGAATACTTATCCAATCGAAATATGGTGCTCTAGCGTGCTCTTCGATGCTCCGAGAAAACTGTGCTGCGATGCTCCGAGGTAGATCACCGAGCATTGAAATATATACCTTATTTCGATGGGATAAGTATTAAATCGATTGATAAATTTAAAATCCTCTGCCATCCCGTCCGCCAATGTGCGCAGGCCATAAAGCTTCAAAATCACAGCTCTGCTATAGCTGAATTTACTATACTACAGTTACTGAATTAGGACTACCTATTCTCCTGCAGTTTGAACAGGTATCATCTGTAAACAAATTGGATTTAACTGTTCGTTGGCATTAAAAACGTTATTAGATTCTCGTTTCTCCCCTAACCAACTGAACTTCCAACAAAACGCCTCGCCGGCCGCCCCGTGGCAAAAGTTCTAACTGCCGAATCAATCCTTTCTTTGTATGAATCCATTGAATTAACATACTGCAATAGAGACTTGCCATTCTATCTTTCAAAACGGGATTGGAACACAGGTTTCGTTTGCTTAAAATTTACTTAAGAACAAGCAATCACTTATCCATAGACTAGCTTCTGCCCGCGACATCGTCCGCGCTGAATTCAAAATAAAATAAAACTTTCATCTCCCTTTTAACACCCTTAAGGGTGGAATTTCGAAAAGCCCTTTCTTAGTGGATAACTATACTTCACAAAGATGTCACTCTCCAAATTTCATGTCTCGAAGCTCAGACATCATGTGTCAGGCTGTGCGTTGACATATCAGTCAGTCAATCAGTCGGGACTTTGCATTTTATCACTTAATATCTGTAGATACGGGGGTAGGAACTTACCTATAACTATTTACTCATAGCTTGCTCCTCTTCCAATCTTGCGACTTAATTTATGATTTCCGAGCGCTTCAAGTGACGTTGGTTATTACCTAGTGTTAGTACACTTTCATGTAAGTATGAACTACATATTAGTAATAAGGGAATATTAGGTAATAGTCAGTTCCTGTATACACGGCGATAGGTAAGGTTCACCACCTGTCACGTTGGGTTCTTACTATCTGGTGAAACGTGGGCTTTGAGTTGGCTTAATACCTCCACAATGTGGTGGTGTATGGCCACTCGAGCCTCTGACTACCCCCGTATGGGGATAAAAGTCGTGACGTTCCATTTTTTTAAACTACATACCTAATAGTTACTTACCCTACTACGAATAATAATAATTACTCGTAGTTCTTACTCTAGATGTGATCGAGTCACATGCTGCGCAGTAGAAGCATGATGGATAGGACCTATCTAGTACTTATAGTACTTACTTAACGATCTGTCAACAAAATGAGCTTCCAGATAGTGTTCCATTGTTTTGTAGGTACCTACTTACTACGCAAATCGATTTGATGCCCAAGGTATCATACTGTTCGTTTACTATGTTATCGTGATCTTCAAGGAACGATAAATGGTGTTGTGACTGCGCTTCGCGAGCGAGTTTTCTGTAAAAAAAATAACAAAAAAATAGCTACATTATCATTATACTTTCTAGCACCTATAAGTACATCAGTATCTTAGTGCTATGTGACTGTCCTAAACCACAAACCATCATCGTTGGATACTGCTAAGTTCTTTTTTGAAAACACCTTTATTATTTTGCTCGTCATTTGTCTAAGCCTGCTCATATTATTTATTCGACATCATTTGGTTTAAGTAAATTATAGATAATAAAGGTACCAGCTATAGTTAAAGACCGCAGACCTGTCTATTTGACTAGTAAAACAAAAAAACTTTGTACAGCTTATCTTTTGAGGGTCGAGTTTCAGAACAAAATCTAAAATCACTGCCGATTTTTTAAGGATCGAAAATCTTACTTTACTCGTTGTCGTTAATCATTGGACTGACATGGACTAAGATAATCTAAGACATGACAATCAGGGCCGGATTTAGGGGAGGACATTCGGGGCAACTGCCCCGGACCTCCACAAAAGAGGGGCCCCCACAATAGAGACTGAAAAGACGAATTAACAACTTTCCTTTGATATATTTTTTCGCTATTTTACCTACAGTATTTTGTACAAACATTTATCTACATTTGTTCATCCAATCAGTAAAAGATCAATAGGTATGTCAGATGGCCCTGATAAGCACTTGCCATTTACTACCCATCATGATCGAGTAGGTAGGTATCACAATGGCTGAATGGGGCGATACTTGTCCATAGCGTTCATTTTCAAAAATGTAAATTATAAATAAAAATAGGCTTCGAACTACTATGGGACAAAACAGTATATCAAAGCTATTTCTTCTGAGCATTGAAAGTGATTTATTTTGGGAATTGGATTTCAGCGAAAAATTATGATTGATGATTTCATCAACGATTTTTCGTCGCAAAAAGCTCGGAAGGTTCCGTTCGTTAACAGTAAAATTTAATTTCCAATAATTCTGGTATTTTTATTATATTTAAATAAATGTTTGCCGCAAGATTTCACATGGACACAAACTATTATTTATTTAAAAAGTCGACTGAAAAAAAAAACATTTTATTAGTAAAATAATTAGAGGCCAGGGGGCCTCCACTCTTTTGTTGCCCCAGGGCCTCCAGACCTCTAAATCCAACCCTGCATGACATACATACACACATAAGATATGACATGATTATCTGTTCAATGGGAAGACTCAGACAAAGAAACTAGCTCGTATCCACTCAACTTCTGTACGTAAGAAAAAGGTATCAGCGTACCTATTGATTGCTGATGTGTGTTTTTCAAAACTGAACCAGTTTCAGACCGTTTATATTATTATCGTTACGTAAACGTTGATAACCGAAATGTTGATAACACATTGGCGAAGCGCGAAGAGGCGGGGTGGGTGCATGTGCAATATAGGGGCAAGGGGTGTGGCCGGCGTTCTATTGGCCCGCGCCCGCTTCTTGCATAACGTGCAAGGGTTGTATCTGCTATTATAGGTAACACTCCAATCATCGAACTCAAATGATTAATGAAATAGCAATAGGTAGCGAGACGCAGCTTCCAATCCTCTGCGGGCGGCGCTCTACTATTCTCTACTCTGTGGCTCTACCTACCGTTTCTGTATACCTGTTACGTACGTAACGGTTGATAAAAACCTATGTAACGAATATGCAATAAGGTTTAATGTTACTATGAATGATTTTGAAAAGATGAACTAAGTAGGCAGGTACCAGGTATCTACCGAGTTAATACCTAATTACCATAATATAAACTGTCCTTGCGATGATGAAGGGATAGGGAAGGGACTTAGCAAGGGACGGGGCCGGTTCGGAGAGCACACTTCAATAAGAGACGGTACGGTACTTGCCTACCTGGAGCTGGTTTCTCTGCTTTTGTTATGAATATAAAAAAGAAATACCTACCAGAATTTGTACCTATTATGTAGAGTAAAACTGAAGTACTTACCTTTTATAAACGTAAATCTTTTATACGAGCTTAGTATGACCGGCTGTGATAAAATGTGAATTAGGTATAAGTAGGCTAAGTAATGATTTATTTGGTATCATTCTCTCCCATGAAATATTAATTAACAAAGACAGACAGAAAGCGATTCGGTACAACACAATCTTTGATCTAAAGCTCCGGCTACACGACGACACACGACAAACATTGATTTATCTCGGCCATAACTGAATCTTGTTGCTCCTTGAAATGTTGAAAATTGCTCATCATGCGTAAAAGTATTTCTCGCACTGCGCTTTTAATAGGTTTTACCATAAGCAATAATTAACAAAAACTCGCACAACGTACGTAATCTGACAGCATAAATGCCACAAAAGTGACAGCTGCAAAATGATACCATATAAAAACTTTGTTCGGGTTGCAAATTTATTTCAATGCAGAGTTAGCGTGGTCGGACTATCCATTCATCTAAATCCGTTTGGCCGTTTTATCTCATGTGATATTAGTTAACTAGCTACTGAAGGGTGTGTTATTCTAACGCTCATCTAATGTCACCAGCAGCTGCGTATCCGCCCGCTGGTCTGGGGAGACAACCCCTAGGTACGTATGACAAACACACATTTGTATTGTACATACAAGTATATTTACAGCATTCTCCCGATAGCG
Source organism: Drymonia ruficornis (assembly GCA_947859195.1). Taxonomy (NCBI): domain Eukaryota; kingdom Metazoa; phylum Arthropoda; class Insecta; order Lepidoptera; family Notodontidae; genus Drymonia; species Drymonia ruficornis. The sequence goes on from OX401907.1 coordinate 8,196,037, forward strand.
TTACCATGGAGTCGAAACTACAGCAACCAACTGCTTGAGCCAGCTTTTACCCAAAGGGTGCAAACGGAACCCTATTAGTGAGACTTCGCTGTCCGTCTGTCCGTCCGTCCGTGCGTCTGTCTCACGAACCGTAATAGGTAGAGAGCTGAAATTTTCACAGAATGTGTATTTCTGTTGCCGCTACAATAACAAATACTAAAATTAAAATTAAATTTAAAAAGGGGGTTCCCATTACAAACTTGATATTTTTGTGTTATTGTCTTATGGTCGGTTTCCATACAAAAGATTTCAACGTGTGACTCTAAATATCACTATTTTTGGGATGTTCCTTTGTATTCTATATTTAAGTTAAGCCAAAACGTGAAGCTCTACGGTCCGCAAAGTCTAGGAGCAGGGGTATTTTATTTAAATATATCGGACACTGATCCGGAAACTTAAGTCCTTATAGGTTCCTACGGGTAATTTTAGCCCGCAGTTAAATCGTACTTACTCGTTTCCAATATTCTTATTCATCAGCGATATGTAAGTAAGCGATACTTAGCCAAAATAAAATAGTAACAGGTTTATTTAATAACTAGCTGTGCCCGCGACTCCGTCCGCGTCCAGTCGGTGAAGCCCTTAAATATAATTTTGTCTATCGTCTAATCTGTATTACGTCAGTCTGCATCAGTCTGAGTTCGTATGTCCGTGGCTGTCTATCTGTACCAGTCTATACCAGTAAGGTGGTAGAGTCTGACCAGTAAGGTGGAGATCGGCATTCAAGTAGCTAATTTACCTTCGTTTCGTATGATGAGGGAGAGAGCCGGAAGCGCAACCCAGCCACCTCCACCTCCCAATTCTACCGCCGGATCGGAAACGCGACCTCGCCTGAGAAGTTTCTACTTAATACCCACATTGCTAATTCAAAGTTAGCAGGTCCTCCAGATTTATGGTTTAAGCAGGCAGTTACCCAGCAGCATCATTACTGAGGGGTTGGAGTTCAGAGTCCAATGTCTATGTTTCTATTACTACTTAATTCAAAATTAGCAGGTCCTCTAGACTTACTTCTTAGGTAGGTAGCTTCCCTACGGCATTAGTACTGTGGAGATGAATTCCAGAGATTCTAAGATTCCGCGTGATACAAAGACCCGCTTAATGTTTTTTTATACGTAATTAGGAATAAAAAAACTGAATTTGTTGAAGCAAGGAAGATATTAAATTTTGCCATGTGGTGCAAGGCAGGCATTGTCTGATTTTAAGTATAGCGACATCTATTTAAGAAAAACTAAACTTAAGATTGTAGAACGCAGCAATAAAATATTTATTATTATTATTAAAATTAAGATTATCTAGTCCAAATAGTGTCGGATCACACACAACGTAGGGCTCCGTAGGGCTCCGCTCTAAATAGACGTATTTCAATAACTTAAACTTATTTTTGGCTAGAATTTCTGTGTGGTCATAAAAATTTACAACCTAATATTTTAGAAAAAACTATCCTAGATGTTAAGTTGGACTATTAGTCATATCCATGCCAAATTTCATTGAAATCAATCCATTGGATTCGAAGTTGTGCGCGTTCGAATATTTAGGTCGTTTTTTTAATGTTTTGAATTTTCTGTGGCAGCCCTAACCATTCTTGAAATCAAAAATATCCAAGATGTTAAGTTGAATTATTATTGATATGCACGCCAAATTTCATTGAAATCAATCTGGTGGATTCGAAGTTGGTCGCGTTCGAATATTTAGAATATTTAGATAGTTTTTTGAATTTTCTGTGACACCCTAAAAATTCTAAAACGTGTTAATGTCTTTTGTTTGAATAGGCTATGTAACACAAAACTAAGTAATTTTTAATATTTAGTTTTGCAAATGTTCTATGGCAACCCTAAACATTTTCGAAAAAATAAATATCCTAGATGTTAAGTTGGACTATAAGCCATATCCATACCAAATTTCATTGAAATTAATCCGGTGGATTCAAAGTTGTGCTCTTTCAAACATTTAGATTTTTAAAGTAGTTTTTTTTAATTTCTGTGGCAACCCTAAACATTTTCGAAAAAAAAAGTATCCTAGATGTTAAGTTAGACTATTAGTCATATCCATGCCAAATTTCATTGAAATCCATCCGGTAGATTCGAAGTTGTGCTCTTTCGAAAATCTGAGCAAACATACAAACATACAAACATACAAACATACAAACATACACACAGACAAAAATTCTAAAAATGATAAAAATGTGTTCTGCTGGTCCATCTAAGTCCCCCCCACTATTTTTTTTCCAAATATTTCGAATGTACAGACGCGACCAATTTTACATTCTTATTATATGTATAGATAATATTTTTGCATTCATAAATGGTGTTTAGAGTTTAACATACTTAAATTGTTAACCCTTGTCTTTCAAACCTGTAGGGCTAGCACACACGGCAAGACAAGACTTGTCACGCATTATGTCGCACTGAGTCGCTCTCTCCCTTTCTTAATGCGAATTAGAGAATGACACAAAATCGATTTATCCCACTTTTGTATTGTCACGGCCGGCTGTGCTTAGAGTGCTGTTTACTGCTGACTATATCGTCTTTGGATACACAAAGAGAATAATTATTATGATAGTGAAGATAGCATGAGATTAATGGATCGTTTGGTCGAACTAAACCCACCTTAACATTCATATACTTGTTTGAAGAAGTGATATGAGTACCTAAAAGTACAATCAGAGGTCAAAATTCACAAGCCACTTCTATCTAAAAGAACTAGAATTACAAAATCAGATGGTGTTAAAATGAACTCAATGTCCTTGTAGGTAGGTGAGTAATAATAAAAATTCGAGGTCGTTAAGAACGTTAGATGGCATCCGCTCGCAGTGGCAACCCCTCCGAAATAATATGAATTCATTGGCCATCAGGTTTTTAAGCAGGATAAAACTTTTTGGTTGGGATATTATTACTACCTACTTTTTAAAAAGGGATAGAACTACCTATGTAAGTACCACAAAATTACTGAGGTAACTGTACTGTACCTACTCACGGTGGTAATCATGGTACCACCTAATTCCCCCCCTAATCTCAGGGAGATTTTTCAAAAGCCATATTTTAGTGGAGAAACATTTCTCAAGCAATTATACAGTATTTCTTATGGAAAAAAAAATTATGTGATATTTGCCGAGATCCCCCTCTCCCCTACGTGAAATTTGGTGAGATTCAGCTCTACCACCGTGATTTTTAATTGGTTTTATATAATGGCTATTTTCACCAAAAATTGTTAAAAGAGGATGGGGAGCTACATTACCTTATACATGGTGAATTTGAAATCATGGGCATCCTTTTGAACTATGACTCTACACATGATTCAGAAGAATATTTTGGGAAAATAAATTAAAAAATCTATTGATGAAAAAATATTGCTCGAGTAAGCAAATAAGCAAACCCCGTAACTGTTATTCCTAACCTAGGCAATAAATTTTTATCAGTTGATTTGTTGATTAATATTCCCTAAGTATTCTGAATCATGTGTAGGACCACCCTTTAAAAGGATGCCCATGATTTCGATTTCACCCAGTATAAACGATAAGCAATATGACATTGAAAAGCATTTTTTCATGTTCTACAATTTTAGTATGGCGGGAAGTCTCAAATCGCTGTGGGAAAAAGTTATCGCTACGTAAAGGCCGTGTGAATTGAAACGCCACTATGTACCTAGGTACTTTCCATGAGACGCGTTTATAAGTGCAGAAGCAAATCTCAATCTAAACAGTACCGTATGTTCATAGCAATACAGCCTTTAGCGTGCTACTGCACTTATTAACGCTGACTGTATATAGGTCACCATTGATAAGTAGAGTTGCCACACGTAGTAGGTACTGTAGGTACTCTGTTTTCTATTATACTCCAGTTCGCTTTGGCGTACTTTATATAATTTGTTTGACCCTACTAGGTAGTTTCGTCCTTTTGCATGGAACTAGGATGTCGTGGAATCAAATATTGACTTTACACACAACATTGCCACATTCAATATCTCTGAATCCGTAAGCTTAATTGCTTGGAAAAAAACATAGTGAGGAATGGTCTAAATATGTAAACCATTGTGAAAAGAAGCTAAAAGTCCCTTTATACTCTGATTATTAATTTCGTAGACTAAAATGACAGCTTTTTATGTCAAACGTCAATTTATTTGATCTGTTCATCATTAATTAAGTTGTTTTAATGATATCTGTTCAAATTTATTCAATGTTATTTACCAAAGAATAAAATAAACAAGATCACTCATAAAAAATAGATTTAATTAAAATATAAATTGACATTTATAGCGGTCATTTTAGTCCACGAAGTTAAAAATCAGAGTATAAAGGGACTTTTAGCTTCTTTTCACTGTTATAGCACGGCAATGTTATACTACCCGCGCGATCCACTGCCATAAGCGGCGATTACATAATCAATCCAGATCACGATCATTAGGTTGAGGTGGATCAGAGTTGATAAACGGATAAAATTCAATCTAGGTTACCCAATCAGTTCACTGTTTGCAACTATGAGATGAACACGCATTCACAACCATGAAAAGGAAAAATGGACCCGAATAAGAAAAATATCTTGATTTGCAATACTTATGTCATTCCCCATATTTAATACTAGGTATAAGCAAGTGGTTACGCTAAAATATTGTTTTTTAACGATTTACTTATAAATTCTTTATCTAGCTTACATTAATAAAAAAAATAGATTTGTTAGCCGTTTGGTTACGCACGGAACTTGCGTGCTTAGTTCTAGGGTTCCAAGTTCCAACCTTCGGCTCGTAAATCGTCAGTTTTTCGGAATCTGTGTGCGAATCATAATTGCAATATGATTATCATTTGCTTACAGTGAAGGAAAACATCTTCAGGACACATGCACGACTTAAAAAATCTAACCAATTTCAAAACACGCAAATCCACCAACACGCTCTGGGTCAGTGTAGTGGAATATGTCCGAAATCCCTCACGCATCGAGGGGACGCTAGTGCCCAGGAGTGGAACGTCAAAAGGGCTAATTATTTATTAATATTATAATATATTGTATTCCCATACATTTGACTTATCCCGTAGTCTACGTAACTTTTTACATTTAAATAAATATATATTTTAAAAAAAAGTCTACGTAGGTACTCAAATTCCCAATATTCTGGTAAATGACAATCTAATAGGTATACAGGGTGTTACGTAAAACGAGGGTCTTATTGAAGGAGGGTATTCAGTACTTGATTCTCGTTTCGAATATTTAAAAAATACATTATATTAATTATATAATTAATTTGGTATTAACCTTATTAGGTATCCAATAAAATACAAATTAATGAATAAATTGAAGTATGAAGGGAAAACGGATAAAGATCATTTCAGGAGTTGGCAGTTTCAATACAATCTTCTTCTGGAGAAGTATTCGGCGTGTGCATAGGTATTTTATGTCTTAGATGGCAGACGGCGCTTGCTCCTCGTCGTTGTTGACCTCCGGGTTGCATCGTGGACCAATGGAACCGTGGACCGTGGAAATTGATAATATTCCAAGTTAAACCCTAAATCTTGATTAAGATCAAAGGATCTTGATCATAGATTTTAAGTAATCGGAATATTCGTGATCCCGATTTGTCAAACCAACACATTACACGATCCATTTGGATCAGCATCATTGATCGTGTAATGGCTGCCATACAAAAGGATGTCAGGTGGTAGGGCTGCTACAACGAACATTTTGCGTTTTTGTTAATGTAGCTACCGTATGTTCTTTCATATGCGTAAAAAGCTGTTCTTTTGACATTACAAACAGACACTTCAATTTTATGTATTTGTATAGATTTTACGTGGGTAATATTTTTGTGTTGAGCAATGTGTTACCACAGAATAGTGTTACCCTTTGCTGCGCAAGGTCTTCACTACCTACTTTGCCCACTTTACATTTCTACGTAATAAAGACGGTTACAGCGGGGAAATCAAAATTAAACTTATCGCCAATTAATCGTTTATATGCACATATTTATTTTTATTTATTTATTTATTTCATAAAATATAGAATGATAAAAATATAACATAGTCCCAACCAATGTGTGTTACCAGTGATGACTTATGGAACTGAAACGTGGTCACTGACCGTAGGCCTCATAAGAAGGCTCATGGTCACTCAGAGAGCTATGGAAAGGGCTATGCTAAGAGTTTCTTTACGAGATCGAATCAGAAATGAGGAGATACGTAGGCAAACCAAGGTCACCGACATAGCCCTGCGAATTAGCATGCTGAAGTGGCAGTGGGCGGGGCACATACCCCGTAGAACTGATGGCCGATGGGGAAGAAAGTTTCTTGAGTAGCGACCACGTACCGGAAGACGCAGCGTGAGTAGGCCCCCCACAAGATGGACTGACGACCTAGTGAAGGTCGCGCGAAACCGCTGGATGCAAGTGGCATAGGACCGGTCGTTGTGGAAAACCTTGGGGGAGGCCTATGTCCAACAGTGGACGTCTTTTGGCTGAAATTATGATGATGATGAACATAGTAGTCCTACAAAATTAAACTCATCTGTAAATATTTTGGGAGTAGGTAGGTATAACAAGGAAAAAACTGATAAGTACACGGAATTGGCACAATCTGTGAAGCTACCCTTATGTTGACAGCTGCAACTGAGTGAAGCTAGTAAGGAAACAAATAATTCGTTTTTCAGTTTTTGGAAAAGTCATTTTCTAAGGGCAAAGTTGTAATGTTTTACGGTAGGTACCTATTTGCTAAATGGACCAACCCTACATTAGCTAAGTATCTACTACCTACACACGACTATTATTCGCGCTTACCTCGCCTAAAGTCTCCTCTGAACCAATAAACTACCTACTAACCTACCTACGACGCAAAGAGAAATAATGAATGAATGAATAATGATTCATGCAATGACGTAGGTACCATGGGTAGAGCATCGTTATGTGCAAGCATTCTGAATTCAGCCCGCTGTTTAGTTAGTGAGCTCGCTCTCGCCGCTCGTACGCACGCATCGAGTATGCGACGTACCTACCACCAAATTCAAATAGTGTATTAGTCTTAAATCTGTTTTTTTGTCTAGTTTTTTTATTTCAATTTTAATTATTTGTTTTAAAAAAAACTATTTATTTTTGTTTAAAAATAGAAAATCAGGAATAAATTTCATTTGGCTCGTTCGGTAGGTACCTACCTACTTATTCGGTTTGGGGTAGTTAGCCTTTGATTTAGTGCCCAGGTTCCTATCTTGTTGACTCAAATAAATAAGGGGCAATTCAGGCTATTGGAAGGGCGTTTTCTCTCCTTGGATCGACGTCTCGTCTACTTGTAATTTTAAGGTGAAGCGGGACACGAGGCGGGCGACGCCTGTACCAGACGAAGTAGGCGGTGTCGGGCGACCGCCCTCCGCGGGCCCCGGGCGAGCGCTGTGGAAAACGCATGGGCGCGGGGCGCCCCGTCGTCGTACGGACCCAGTAACGAATATACTTCAAGAACTGTTATCGCTTTTAGTGATTGACCATAATCGGTGGTATATTGTCGATATTACCTTCACTATAAAAAAAAAAACCTTTTTCTTTGGGTAAGGCGTCGTCGCAATACTCCCAAAGTCATTTATGTTTATTCTTTAGTAAAGAGGGTAGGTAGGTACCTAGGTACTACTTACTAGCAAAGTAGGAAGGTTTAAGGTGTATAATAAACCGTGGCAACCGATTAGTATAGTATACTTAATAAGAAAATATATTTACTTAATATCTTTGGTGGCAACATTGCCCAATATTCCGTTTTTTTTTTTTACACGAATATACCTTATTTTTTATATTAACTCTTAATAATTGCATAAAAATGTGAATAGGTTTTAGGAATTTTTGAGACGAAATTTAGCATTTTTTTCACTGACTACATTTTTTCCAAAATCTGTGAATGCAGTTCAGAATATCTAAAAAGTTATGGATGGTCTCCTATGAACGTTTTCCTGTAACTATAACGGTTAAGGTATCTGCCCTTACTGCCCCGTCTCAAAAATCCACTCTGCATAGGTAATAAAAACAATTAAGGTCAGTTGGGGTAAGTGCCCTCAAGGGGTAAACGCTTATACCTTTCATATCTTGATGACTAATCGAGTTCTTGAAAAACTGTCATGAAAATCATTATGTAGCTAAAACTAGTTAGATAAATAGTAGATGGTGTGAGAAATGCATACAAATTAGCATCTATGGCCATATGTCACACAAAAATCGCACCGGTTAAGTTTTTGGTGGGTGCGGAAATCCCAAAAAAATCCTAATTAAGTTAGTACATATATTATTTAATCATTTGTGTTGTTATTAATAAAGGCTATTATAAATTAAATTAAATATTTATTCAAACTTCATCATGACAAGCAATAAACACACGAACGCGCAAGTGACAGGACTAGTCTAGCTGTTCAGTAAATACTGTTGAGTGTCCAAACAGTATAAACTCTTCAACATCCTCTCCTGGATACGAAATGCTTAGTCCCATGGCTTCATAAAACATTTTATGTTTTGGCCGATGGAGACCCTTTGTTAATACATCGGCCACCATCTCCTGCGTGCCTTTTAGAAGGGGAGCTGTAGAAGGGTTTCCTGGATTTACTCCAGCGCGGCAGATTAAAATAAGGGAGATACCTTACATATTGATAAGAACCTACAACCAGTATGAGCCCTTAATATTCTTTTTTTTGGTTCCCCTGTGCGTACCCACGCACAGGGGAACCAAAAAAAAGAATAGACCATCTTAAAATACTCGAGCGCGTCAGATTAAGATAAAATGGGGATTCAATACTAGCTAAGAAGTGTCAAAAGTGGAAATTTTGCTAATTTGGTCGTCAGTCTAAGAAATAGGAGCATCTGTAAGTTTCACTAACCACCCCCTCGGAAAATCTGACGCGCTCGATTTTTTTTTCAATTTATCACGTTTAGCATGAAAAATATCAATATCTGACACACTTGAGTATTTCCGTGTCATTGTGTTTTTTTTTACAATTTTGAAATTTATACGTAGACGCTTACCCCACCGCTGGAGGTGGAAACATCTAGGACTATTTATTCTTACTATCATCTAATCTACCAAATCTAATAGGTTTCCGCGACGCTGGAGTAAATCCACAGTTAGCATCATGGGCTCCCCCTCTATTTATATTTATATTTATTTATTTGGTTAGCAGCAACCTTCTCCCTCACGAAGTTATTCAGCCTCAGTAGTGGATAAAGTAATGGTCTGTTGCTTCTTTGAACTCCAGGTTATTGCTGCACCCTGAAACAAAAAAAATATAACCCGTGCAAGACCTAGGGTCTCCAACATTACTTTCCCAGTCTGCATCGCAATAGCCAAGGATCTTTTCATTCGATCTTTTGTATGTGAGCTTCGTATTAATTGTTGCTTTCAGGTATCTTAAGACTCGCTTCACTGCTGCCCAATGTGCATTCGTAGGTTGACTATTAAACCTGCTTAATGAGTTAATTATGTAGGCAATATCTGCCCTAATAACTTGTGATAAGATATAACAAGCATCCAATAACCTCTTGATACGGAATGTCTTTAAGAACCATGTCTTAATGTCTTTGACTACGTATCTATTAAATTATTTTTTCCTTGAGAGATACACGTATTTTACCGGCTTAAAATTATATAATCTTTAAAACCCATAGAGAATATAACCACAACGTTAGAAGTGTATTATTTCCCAACTACTCTATGAATTATATGACGCGCAAAGTGTATGAAACGGACCACTATCAATATGGCGGCGAGTATAATTCGTCTAAATTAAGATGTGACGTTATGGCCTTATGGCCGGTTTAATAATTATCGGCCCTCTTCATTACAACGTATTTTATAGCCGCCATAAAAGAGATCTTCGTTTCATAAAAATATGTTTAAACCCAACTTGGGAAAGTGTGACAATACACTGTGGGTAAACGGAATGCACTACGCACTAAACCCGGTTCAGTGGGGCCTACTCCGAAATACGAAACGAAACGTTTCGGCTGACGGATGGTACATTTTCCTACTCTGAAAGTGTTTTAGAAATGTTCCGGATTCTTTCGGAGTAGGGTCCACGAAAGAAGAAACGTCAAATCCTGACATTGGGTCCGAGTGCTTTAATTAGATGTGTCCATATGGCGCGCATGCCTCACCCGAGCACTCATATTATGACATTACGTCTATGCGTTCCGACGTCAAAAGTGAGTGCTCGCGCGAGGCATGCGCCTGATGAAGACGCCGCCATTGGTGTGTGTTATCCTGGCACCACGATATTTTTCTAGGCCTCCTATCAAAATTTGAATGATGCAGTTAATTAGTGCTCCATCTCGTGTAAATGTGCCGAAAAAAATTGTGCCTGTAGCCGTTTTGGAGTTATTCACGAAATAATTTTGGAAATAAATCGTGCTGGGGTAACGTTACGCCACGATTTTTTCCTAGAGGACCTAGCTAGACCTAAAGTAGCTGGAAAGATAGCTTATGATATTCTTCAAATGTGCGTGTAAAAATTAAATTTGTGCTCCCTAAGGTTTCAGAGTTAGTTCGTGCGTTTTGCAATTTCCTGTATCTCAAAAACTGTTTGGCACACAATCATGATTTTTTGTACACACATTAGTGTTAATTTGTGCCAATTTGTGATAGTTTCATATTTCAATAAATTTGAACAGTTCAGGTTTTATAAGGGTTTTCCTGAAAAACTAAAATAGCACCTAGCTCTTAAACTAGGAAGCCTAGCAACCCAATATTAGTGCTGGCTTGTATGTCTTATTAATCTTAAGCACTTTTAAATAAATATTAGGCCTACTGTAAGTAATTTACGATTTATAACGATTTTACTACTATCTCGCGGTGAAATTATTTAAACCCTACACGAGTTTATTATGTTTGGATTACTTTCATGAAAATACAATAATTAGTGCCCTACTTCAAATACATGTATACAAAATGTCAGCTCTGTAAACCGTATAATTAAAAAACTAATAATAGAAACCTAGATGAAGAACTATTGGATGAAAAAGCAGCCTTATTATCAAATGGTAAAAAATGTTGATCACATCTGTCTCATACAAATACGACGCACTTGCTTTCACTCTCTTTATATTATCGTATTTCATAATATTCAGATATTGCACTTGAACTTTCTTTTGAACACCAAAATTGCACTTGCCCCATATCAATGGGGTAAAGCGACGAGGTATGATGTTGTTTGAATTCGTGAAACCACTAAACATTGTCAAATTTATACACAAGGCAGTTTATCAGCCAAAGAAGGTAAGATTTTTGTAGTAGCTTCCTGACACGTAAATTTAAAGCTTAGCATAATGAAAATTGGTCTCGAAGTATAATAAAAAAAGAATACTTACCCCAAGTGACCTTATAATATGTGCTTAGCATATTTAGCCGGGAAATTGGGCACATTGCCTTCCTTGAAGTCCGCTGCGCGTCTTGGCTAAACAATTTGATATAATAAAAATAATACATATTTATTTAAAAATAATACATATTTATTCATTTTCATAAAATAATCATACAATATCATCTTAAAATTAGAAGGTAACAAAATTCTAAAGGAATTATTTTGGTGGGCAATGAACACCAAAAGTTGTTCAGGAACCGCCAGGTTACATCGCCCGCCAGTAAATTTCAGCCCTAATGAGAGATTTCACGTTAGATCTTCATAAATCTTCAATTATTTTATCAGATATGGTAATTCTAACATTGCAATCACAAAACTTGTGCTTAGCGCACACCTACATGCAGCGATATTCACACATCTGTTATCGCACTCGGAATTCGACGATTCACTTATTAAGTACTTAAGATAAGAAGGCATTATTCACCAAAAGATGAGCCGTATCACCAATAGCAACATGTTTACGTTATTTTCCGCGAGAGACTAAGTCGTACTGTCCATGGACTCGTGTTTAGTAGGACAAACTCTTTTTTGGCCATTCACGTGTCCCGTCTTCTGGGTAATGTCTGACAGACATTGTCTGATAGAATCCTGACAGACAACTGACTGACAAATTACTTAGATGACAATGACAGCAGGTATCGAAGTGCTGCCAGCAGAGTAATATTTTTTTACTATAGAATGAATTAAACCTTTACTAGATGTTTGAAAGTCACTAAAAAGTGGCGGGTTGGGCAAATTCACTCCTTACGTTGCTACGGTTTACGGTAAGTATATAATTATTTTCATCTATTTGCTATTTAGGGTTCCGTACCTACTCAAAAGAAGCCCAAAGGGTAAGTAAGAAGGTAGGCTAACTGTTCTACTGGGTAAGCTACAGGGCTTACCTAGTAGAAGAGTTTGCCTACCTTCCTACTAAAAACTGCACTCCCTCATTCATTCATTCATTTGTCCTAATGACTCATGGTTGAACCCGTTTGCGCGATGAATCATTTGGTCGAAAGCTCAAAACCACGAACTTTCATTAGCGCGATGAGTCAAAATTTTATTTTGCAAGGATTTGGGGATGCCTATTACGAATATTACTATAAGTACTATATTTTGACTGATTTGACTACCTGGCACCTAAAGTATTATCTACTTTGACCACCTATCATCACCCTATGTTTTTCAGCTTTGACTTCTTGCCGCAGTCAGGGAACCTATAAAAACAGGGGCACTTACAAATTGTCATTTTACATATTTTTAGGGTTCCGTACCCAAAGGGTGCCAACGGGGCCCTATTACTAAGCCTACGCTGTCCGTCCGTCCGTCTGTCCGTCTATCAGCGGGCTGTATCTCACGTACCGTAATAGGTAGAGACTTGAAATTTATACAGAATGTGTATTTCTGTTGCCGCTACAACAACAAAACTACTAAAGTAAAAATAAAACTTAAAAATAAAGGGGGTCCACATACAAAAACGTAATATTTTTAACTTATTTGTCTAATGGTCGGATTTGATACAAAATACTTCAACGTGTGACTCTAAATATCACAATATTGGGGATGTTTATTTATATTCTACGGTGGTACGGAAGTCGGAACCCTTTAAGTGCGATTCCGACACGCACTTGGCCGGTTTTTCTTTAAATTCTACCGCCCCGGTTCTACGCTGAGAAAAATTGTCTAACTGGTTTTGTATATTTTAGGCAGTCGTTTTCCCCCCACCCTGTACTTATTAAAAAATACTAGCTGTGCCCGCGGCTTCGCCCGCGTGGAAATTGATGTGTAAGATTAGTCTGTCTTATTTCAGAGCCTACACTATCTAAGTTTCAAATTTCATTAAAATCGGTTTAGTAGTTATGGAGATACGCGGTAACAAACATTCACACATACAGACACATACACTTATTTAGCTTTTGCCCGCGACTTCGTCCGTGCAAAAATTAAATTAAAAGAAATCGGACTCGATCCCGTTTGCCGGATCCTGGATCCGGTTTGCTGGATCCCGGATCTGGTTTGCCGGATCCCATATCCCAGATATCCCAGATCCCGTATCCTGGATCCCGTTTCCTGGATCCGTTTCCTCGATCTCGTTTCCCGGATCCCGTATCTCTGATCCCGGATCCCGGACACCGTATCTCGGATCTCGTTTCCCGGATCTCGGATCCCGTATCCCGAATCCCGCATCCCGGATCCCATAATCTTTGATCCCGGATCCCAGAACCCGTATCCCGGATATCCCGTATCCCTGATACTGGATTCCGTTTACTGCATATATCACGTATCCCAAAACCAACTGGTATTTTTAAGAAGACGTCTAAATTAACTAAAACACTATTAACTAATAACAATTTTCAAACTTAATTCTAACTTCAAAAACGACGAACTCTCATACGAACTTTCATCCCCTATTTTAGCACCTTAGGGGTTGAATTTTCATACACCATGTAATTATTATTATTTTTATATAAAGAAACCAAAACAACTATTAACTTAAAAAGTTACTAAATTTCATCCCCCATTTAACCTCCTTAGGGGTTGAATTTTCAATAACCCTGAAACCAACATTTTTCATTTTTTAAAAGACACCTAATCACCAATTCATCATTCTAACTTGAAAAGTGACGAACTTCCATACAAACTTTCATCCCTTATTTAACCCCCTTAGAGGATGAATTTTCAAAAACCCTGAAATTATTTTATTACATATATATAAAAAGAAACCTAAACACAAATTTTCACAGTTCTAACTTTAAAAATGACAAACATCCATAAAACCTTTTAAACTAATTTTCATCATCAACCGGGGTAGGCATTACAACTGTGGTCTTGTTGTTTTGGTTGCACCGAAGGTTATAACTTTATTATCGTAGGCCCCTCTATGAAACAATATGAGATCCTTTGCGATCCGTAAACATTCCGCAACCATTTTTATCAATAAAAGTTTTCGGAATTACCCAAAACAAAAATTAGGCCCATGGAATTATCCTACAGTGGTTCAAAACGTTGATGAGTGAGAAAGCCGGAAGCCCAACCCCTCGACCTCTGTCCTACTCTTTAGATCGGCAGCGTGCGAACGAGTGCTTCGGTCAGTATTGCAAACATCTAACATTCGATCTATTTATTGCTCTGCTTAACATCCGACGCGCCGTATGCTTGTTTGCCGCGTAAGTGATTTTTTAAACTTTAAACAAACCGGTCAAGTGCGAGTCGTGTTCGCGCAATGTGGGTTCCCCACCCATATTACTTAGATAGGTTGGGGTTTAGCCGAGTTCCAGCAAAGAACCAAAAACCGACAATAGCGTTAATTTTCTACCTTTATTTACAATTTTAAATACTTACTCAATACAATATACACTTTCATACTAAGTTCATCGAAATCCGAAATAATGTTCTTTATCTATAAGCCATTTTATTGCAAAGTTATTCATTGTGATAAAATTACTACAGACAAATTCAATGTTGGGCAAATCCGTCATATGCCAGTTTTGCCCTTTTCCAGAAATGTTAAACCTTTTTTGTTTGTGCACTTTTATATAACGATAAAATTAATATGCGTTTACAACAATACATTTTAATTTAAAAAATATAATTAAAAGGTTTAGTTGAATACTTGCCGGTATTATTTTAATACGGAAATATAATTAATAAATAATAAATTTTTTTCAGATTTTTTAGTATAGTATACCTTTATTGGAGATTCGGTATCACTTAGTGATATTATATCACTTTCCATAAATTACAAGTTAATAAATTGAGGTTCACAACCCCTGAGTTAGAAATAGGCCGGATTTGCCCCAATTTAGGGTGTTTGGGCATTATCTTGTAATTTTCACCCCCTATTTTACAACGTAGAAGCTGAAATTTGTACGTATGGGGTCCCAATGGGACGCATGAAAACAGATATCGCGCGACAAACTATTCTTCTCACTATATGGCGTACTTATTTTATTCGGCTTACTTAAAGCGGTTACTCACGATGCAATTTCGTATTCAATCCGTCGATTCAATTTGTTAAAGTCGACACTGACTACTGAAATTAGGCGTTAATTTGCCTCCTCACCGCGCAATCTGTGAAATCAACTCAAGTTGAATCAACGGATTGAATATAAAATTGAATCGTGAGTAGCTTCCTTTAACCACATAGGCACAGATTTCAAAAATAAATTTACCAACTTGTGATAACGGAGTTTGACTGTGAGCTATTTTGTAATACCCAAGAAAAATAATAATAATAGGAGCCTAATCTTTAACTAATTAAAGCTCCTTGTCCACTTGAAAAAAGTGTAAACTATTTCATTTGGAGGTTTCGGCAGGGATTGGAAAAAAGTTATGCAGGAAGTTTTAAATCTTGCTTTTGTTGTAATTTTCGTTAGGTTCATTACATTACAATGTGTTATGATAGAAAATTTAATTTGCCTTTTATTTTATTACGAGAAAAAGCAATTACTTTCAGTTGTTTGGATCACGCTTGTGCAAATAAAAATATTGTTACGGAAGGCAAACGGAAGCAAGCGGAAGCAAAAAAATAGGGCGACCCAATGTAAAGCGCTTATTAAATAATAAGCTGGTTTTAGTAGGCTCAGTGTTGCTATCTACTATCGTAAGAAATGCACTAAAGTATCCGGGAAAATGCACTAGATTTGTGCTAATTCTGTTCAAAGAGCATTACATACATAAAATGAAATAAATGTATATAAGTAGAAAATAGTTTTTATAATGAATTTTAAGTTTTTATTACAAGCTCAGTCTGTACTTAACTTCGGGAATTCCCCTAGAGAAGAAAACTCAGATCGGACGTCCTTGTTCCACTCTACATGGAAACAGCTTGCGCTATCCCTATCTTATTCACAATGTTTCTAGAATTCGGATAGGTAGGTAGGTACACGACACGCATTCCCAAAGCTTATACAAACCAAGTGGTAACCAGCAGGGCTATTACGTATCTCAGTTGACAACTGGCTTCGGTTGTTCACCGAACTTTGATGGTAAATTAGAATGACATAACCTTGGTATTACGTATTTCTTGCGGTGCTAACCTAACCTAAACTCACTGTACCATGATGTCCATTCACCGAAATAGGTAATACCAATGTTATGTCATTCTAATTTACCATCAAAGTTCGGTATACAACCGAAGCCAGTTGTCAACTGAGATACGTTATAGCCCTGCAGGTAATTAATAATTCGTTGTTTCTGAAAGCGCTATTGATTGGTTTATCAACGTGATAAATTACAAATTCTTGAAAATGTTGTGAAAGTTTGGGCACTAAGCACAGTAATTGAATTTTGAGCTCCAAAATATCAGGAAATCCCTACTTATACCTACTGATACTTACTTATATTCCTAAATTATTATTTCGGGCTTTTGAGACAACCTGTTGGTAGATACCTACGCATAAATGCAAAATAACCTAAACTCGTGTGAAGTGTATTTTTATAATTGTACTTTAGGTAATTTACATTACTTACAGTACTTTAGGTATTTTATAACAAAATACTTATCTAACTACATAAAGTACCTATAATTAGTATTTGTTTAAATTTAAAATTTAGAGTGAAAAAAAACATACCTATACCTACTGTAAAATAATGGCAAATATACATGGTTAGGTATAAATCAGTGATAGCTTAATTTCTATCAATTTTGTTAAGGAATTAATTTATGATTAGTATATAGGTACCTACCTACTTAGATACTTTTAACTTTAAATAGGTATCTAAGTACTGAAGGTCAATGAATGGAGAATATCGCACGCAACCGTTACCACACTCGATAGTATAACTTTGAGATCGATACTTGCGCTTCACTAAAGGTGTGGCGTTCTCCCCGCGGGCCCCGGCCGGCAGCCACGCCCAGTGCGCGCATTCTCAAACAAAATCCGTACCTATGATTATGAAAATGTACGAAGAATCGGGTAGAGTCGGCTTTGTCGTTCGTTTCGTTCAGTCACGCACGTCACATCTAGGCAGCTCAGTTGAGTAGTGATCTCGCTCGATAGCCCACGAACCGTACGCACGGCGCACACGTGCCCCTCGCGCCCATCATCCCTTCTCCGCCCCGCACCCCGAGCGATTCCGCCGCTCGCTCGGTGTCTCCGTCGTCCGTCCGCCCGCCAGCCAGTTCGCCACTCCGCCGGCCGGCACCGCTTGTTAGCGCTCGGTGTCGCTTCATCCGGATATTTGCTACATCAAACTATTATTATGTAATATGAAAATAAACAGATCAAAGTAACCACGTGGGCGCACCGGCCGGCACCGTTCATCATCACTTTTTGGCCATCTACCACCCAAAATCCCACGCCCCGGATGACAAGTGTTTAGTGAAAGTTTATCGTGAAATACAAAGCATTCCAATCTGTTATCAGTATTTTAATTTAGGTAAATTATCTACCTACATATAGTTATAAAAAAAATATAACCTTCATACAAGTGAAATGTCTAACTCAGTGGAACAGCAGTTTAGCGAGCTTAGTTTGTCACAAGAGGATCATGATCAATATGAGCAAGATGACCATCAAGATCCAAGGTTAGTGCTTAAAGTGTATCACTCAATATACCTACTCAATGAAGTCGGTAGGTAGGTCACTTATTTAGGTAGATTGGTTTTATTCAGGTAGTGTAGTATGCCAGTGTCACGTTATAACTATTGTTAATTGTTTTACATTAAAAATGTAGGAATTGAAAGCGCGATAGGTACCTACGTACAGGGTAATTTTCTTTTTAGAAGATTACGTAGGTAGATTGTTTTCATATTATGGATGGGCAAAAAAGGTACCACCTATTAAAAATAATGGGTGTGATAACTAGGGCCAACCATACTGCTAAAACCAGTGTTACAGTTTTTGCCTGCTACCATCCTTAAAGCACTGTTAAACATTAGGCTGGTATTTTATTAATCCTCAGAACATTGGAACTTGAGAACAATAGTTACCTATTTTATATTTACTCATTTTCAAATTCGCTATCAAAGTTGAGATTTCTGTGATAGATTTAAATCTTGTCTTGCGCTCGTGCTAGCCCTGCTGAAGACAAGATTGAAATTAGTACCTACTAGCACCCACTAGTTACTGAGAAAGAGTGGGAGTGTGTTCAGAAACACGTTTTAAGAAGAAAAAGTTTAACGCATCAAGAAAATGTATCATTATTATGAACACTTAGGTTTGGCTGTAGTATACCTACATTGAAAACCGATTTCAAAAACGTAAACGTACGGTACCTATGTTATTCCTCTTTCCTCCACTTATCAATGGTAAAACAGTAGGAAACGTTTAAAAAAGTTTATAAGCTTCACGAGAACTAAAAACAAAGTAGGTATGAAATACTTTGTTATACGTACTGTTTGTTTTGTTCCCACGACCTACTGTAATAATTATACTATTTTTTTGTAAATCAGTTGACAACCCTAGGAGTAACTGTGGGTGTGATGAACTTTCACACACAGGGCCGCGTTCAGGGGCTCAGGGTGCAGTTGTCGGTTGCTTTTTCACTCGCTCGAAGGTACGGAACGGTTAAGCGTTTGTTTCATAACCTCAAAACTACATCGTTTTCAGGGTTCCGAACCCAAAGGGTGCCAACGGGACCCTATTACTAAGCCTACGCTGTCCGTCCGTCTGTCCGTCTGTCAGCGGGCTGTATCCCACGAACCGTAATAGGTAGAGACTTGAAATTTTCACAGAATGTGTATTTCTGTTGTCGCTACAACAACAAATACTAAAAACCAACTAATAAAAAATCACGCTCTAAAAAGTATGAAACAAGAAAATATTCTCATCTAGAGGATAGCCCTGGTCCGTGGTCATAGGTACCTAATACCTAACTATGCCATTTTTCTCGAAGGACCTAAATGGACCACGGCTATTCTCTATAGGTAGGTATGAGAATATTGACCGGGGTTATGATTTTGACCGGTATGTACCTATGTATGTATTTAGAGCGTGATTTTTCAGTAGTCGGGTTTTAGTTTTTGAACTTAGTTTTTATTTAAATATTTTGGAGTTATAACAAACAATATACAAGTAGTTTGGAAGTTAGGCGGGAACAGATGTACATACTACATACATACATACCAGTCAAAATCAAAACCTTCCGCCGTAGTCGGGTAAAAAATAAAACATAATTTAAAAATAAATGGGGTTCCCATACAAGAACCTTAATATTTAAACTTTTTTATTTAACGGTGTTAGGAACCCTTCATGTGCGAGTCCGACACGCACTTGGCCGGTTATTCAAAAATACAGGTGGATTTTTGAACTGACTTTTTGAATCGGGACTAAGGGCAGGTTTCTTAACCGTTATAGTTACAGGAAAACGTTCCTAGGAGACCATCCATAACTTTTTGAGATATTCAGAACTGTATTCACAGATATTGAAAAAAATGTACAGTAAGCGAAAAAATAGCTATTAATACAATTTTTTTAAATTCCTATTGATCCTATTTCATGTAGGGATCAAAAGACTCCATCGGACCCCTAGTGCGAGTACTAGAAATGACAAACATCGCCAAAAACTTTTCCCATACATTTTGTACGGAAAAACGGTTAATCAACTCGAAATATTTTTGTTGCCAAACGATCCTATTTCTTACTGTGATCAAAAGTCTCTTTGAGGCCGACTGAAGTTTGAGTACAGAAAGTCACAAGACCCACCTTATGCAGCGGGCATAACTTAACCGTATACCTAAAACTTACCGTAGTTTCTGTACTCAAATTCAGTTGGCCTCAAAGTCTTTTGATAGCGTGCAATGCGCATCCGCTGCGCTGCGCTTCACTCACTCACACTACCTATGTATCAATGAGGAGAGAGCCTTACGAAGAAGTAAGATACACTGCTATCCTGGCATACTATGCGTCAGCTGTGTAGCTAGTTAAGGCCGCCCGGCCGCACATTATAAGAAACTAAGGGCCTGCGCAGACTGGCGGACGGAATGGCAGAGGATTTTAAATGTATCTATTGAATTTAATACTAGAGTCCCTCGCTTAGCGAGGATATGCCCAGACCTTGGGTTGCCATATTTATTTGGTGGATACAAAAGATATCTGCCGGTTCTGAAACAGGACCTAAACTACGTTGCCGTCCTTCTCACGAATGTAATGTATGAAGAAGACATATTTAGTTTAGTCGTAGTTCTGTAGCCATCAAAATAAGCATCAATACCTACTAACATGGATGTGTGTCAGAAAGGATGCATGCACCAGTGGCGCTCGCACACATTGAAGTAGCCTCTGCGCATTTTGCACCTGCCGGCAGGTGATCATTGCTCAGCAGCACACGCGTCGCGCGCCGCCCGCGCCGCTTGCGCCGGTCATGCCCTTCTGTTCCTTTTTTCTTCCTTCTGTAATAAAGAGTAGTAATGGGTTTGGGTTCATTAGCAGGACATACCTGGGGGCCAATTGCACTAATTTTGAACGATTATGCCAAAACAAAACCATAACCAAAAACGTTACGTTAGAAACGATTTGGATTTCTTCTGGACGATACATTGGGGAACAATTGATTAAACTGTCAGTATTTATCAATATTGGACATTTTTGACAGCGATTAAAATAGCGCGATACCACTTTTAAACCGGCTAAACTAAACCTAAGCCAAAACCGTTCTGTTTAAAACGGTAATGGCATTAGGAAATAGCGCGTTCGCCACTCAGGCCTACATAATTCAACGGCTGCGTTCAACATCAGGGGTCAGAGTTGACGTCAGAACGCATAGCCATAATGTCATAACATGAGTGCTCGGGCGAAGCATGCGCCTGATGTAGAGGCAGACAACTATTAGGTACCGAGATGGCTACGCGTCAGTTTTACCCAAATAAGATACCTAAGCACTTCGTTCATTGATTGAAACATAGACTCAAATTAAAGAAATGGACATAGGTAAGAAGGGTTGCAATCTGTAATCTAAACCATTTAAAGCAAGGAGTGCCTATTTTAACCGTACTGCACCTCTAGACAAGTGGCTGACGTCTACAAGCGTTCCTTCAAATCGCTACGCTTCATGTATGAAAATGACATAAGTCACGTGATTTACATAGCGACTTGTAATGTCATTTCCATACATTGTGATTCTATTCTATTCGATTAGCGTTCATGCAACTTGTCTAGGGAAGCAGTGCGCGAAACTTTTAAAACTTTTAGAAGAACTAAGCGGATATACAGACAGACATAAAATACATAAAAAATATTCAGAATAGGTCACACAATACAATTTTCAGTGGTCATAAACTAGGTTCGCGGAGTAAACCTGTGTCTTGAGGCCAAAATAACCTTATACCTTTTTGGTCCTAAACTCCAAAGGGACGAGTTGGCGAAAACAGTAATCATTAAACAACCCTTCGAGGGGGTTCACTTGACGACAAATTACTAAATAATGTTACTGCAATTTTATGCAGTTCTTCCTATGAGCGAAGATTTTATTAACCATCTAGCACGCGGGGCGAGCTACCTAACCCGGAAGCGGGCTAGGACGGCGGCGCCTAGGGTTGCCAACTATTTTTGAGAAAAATAAAGTATCACATCTTTAAGTAGGGCAAAAATAAAGTATTTAGAAGAAAAAAATAGTATTTTTTCAAAATTGTATTTATTTCTTATCTTGAAGACATATGTTTTGTTTTGAGAATTACTTGTTAACCAGTCGTATTGTTTTTCGCATTCGGATTTATATTTTTGTAAGATTTTTAATTTGATTATTTTAGCTTTTTTGTGGGAGTGATTAGTGTACACTATCAGAGTTACTCGTCATTTAAATTCTTTAAATGAAAACAATCAAACAAGAACTAGGTATTTTCATACAATTTCGCCGATAGTAACGGTAATAGTCCAGTAATTATCCATACAAGTGTTTCATTTTACGCACCACAGTAATGATTGGAAGTATTTTCACATACTTTATTTTTATGTAAAAGTATAAAGTATATTTATCAAAAATAAAGTAAGATACTTTATTATAAAGTATGGTTGGCAACCCTAGCGGCGCCCGTCCGCGTCACGGCCGCCTTATTAATATTTTATGCGTTTACGGGCTATTGGGAGAGTCCTTAAATAATAAGTACTTATTGGCTCTCCAGCCGATATTGCATTTAAAAAATACTACACGTTGGCAGCTATTATCGTCCATTGCATAGCTTTATTGATTAACTGCTTTAAAATCATCTTGGATCTTTGTAAGAAGTATATAACAATAAAAGGCAGACACTGTTATGTCAAATCAAAGTAAAGTTCTATAAGTACTGTGCTGTAGTAGATATATAGTTAGGTACACTAATTAGGGGTAATGGAATGTATTGTTTTATTATCAGAGTAGTATTATGCGCCCGGGAGGGAGGAAAGAGCGCGGTGCGGCGGGCGGCGGCGCGCGGTCGTTTTGCATTGCTAGGACCCGAGTCGTCGCGTCGCGCGCGTCCGCCACTCGGCCGCAATTCGGTTCACTCACTCTTTCTACAGTCACACGGGTAACACTCGTACTTGCGCTATAGCTTGTTTGCGAATGGACTACGTTCGTCATACTTTGCGGTCATTTTCCTTGACATAATAAACTGTTATAACACCAATCGTGCGTTGTACGATAAGTTGTACTTATTTCATCCGAGAATTAAGTGGACACTCGTAAACAAAGTGGTGAAAACATTGAAAGCGTCTCAGCGTGAATCCGTTTCGGGCGCGACGTGCTGTGTTAAGGTTCATATTTCGTCTATATCTTATAGAATGGCGAAATTCCGCAGGTATGACCGATAATAATAGAGTAGGTACCTATTTATCTATACCACTAGATACGCCTGCATCCTTTGCATGTTAGATGTACCTAGATACAGTAAGCGTTATGTTGTGGGAAATCTTGGGTACCTTACCTACATACCTTGGTCAAAAACTTGTTGCATCTACATTTATGCCATGTACATGAACACGTGTTGCGTAAAGTAAAATGGCGGCGCTGCCGGCGGCGGCGGCTGCCCCGCGCCGGCCGCTGCGCTGCGGGCCGACCGGCGACCGGCGACCGGCGCGGGTACGAGTTCATGAATCACCAACTAACTGGCTGTGTGATAGACAGGGTTACTAACCGTCAGAAATTGTATTGGCATCTATACTAATACTATAAATGCGAAAGTTACTCTGTCTGTCTGTCTGTTACGCCTTCACGACTAAACTGCTGAACCAATTTTGATGAATTTTGGTATGGTCGGGACCTTGGAGCAGAACATAGGCTACTTTTTATGCCGAAAAAATGTCAGGTTCCTGTGGGATTTCAAAGTTAACGCGGACGAAGTCGCGGGCAGAACCTAGTACCTATTACATAATACCAAACCGGCCGGAATCTACTGAAGTATACACAATATGCTCTAGATGTCTTTAAAAATTATGACTCTGTTAAGCGATAACATACAATTTGGTTAGTTGGGATATGGCTGAGGGAACTTACGGCCGAATACTGAAACGCTAATCAAATATTAAGTCCGACTTACATAGTTAGTCATATTATCACAAAATGCCAAATTCTCAAAATGCCACATGAGTCTACAAATGCCACATTCTATAAACGACGATTATCAAAATTCCAGGTTCCATGTACCGATGACATATTCTCAATATGGAAAATCTAGATCATTTTGACTTTCATAAAAAAAAAACACTGTTGAGACGACGAACCTAGGTATAATGTAACAGGACAGTTTACTTCTACACAAAAAACGAGCCAAGTGAGAGGCTAAAACGGTACAGTTTCCCTTTCTACTAGGGTGTCCACACAATAATAAAAATCAGGAATTTACCACTATAAGTCTTTAACGGACTTATTGTACCTAATCAATATTTTATAGCTGTAACCCAAGGATATAATGGGATTAGGTAAGGTAGATGATATGAACCCAAGGCTATAACGGAGGTGTCTACGATGTCTGTCAAAGGTGTAAAAGTCGCCCACTGTTAGCCTATTTACAGGCTATTTAAGGCCTAGGCCGCGCTCTATTTCTTCCCTTGCATTAATTCATCATCGCGTAGGTAGGTACTCTACAAATTAAAAACAATGAATTGTTCAATATATTTGGTCCTGACGTAAGATTTTGATGAAAGAGGCCTTACATTTTTGCCCCCGAATTCATAGAGATTTTAGCCAGTTTACAATGGTTTTGAAAAGCATTTTTAGGAACAAATGTGATTTGTAATTCCACTGCAAGTCGATCATAACTTTCTATGAATTTGGGGGATAATGTTTTCTTAAAACACCACAGCAGGTTACCAGTAAACATAAGGAAAAAAATATACGACAAAAATATGGTGGCGTTGTTTAAACAGCAGACGCAATAGCCCACTCCATGATCTACTTGAGTGCATAGGTATTTTTCTTACAGTAATTCCATTGATTAATTAAATACAAAAAAATGGGACGAAATGTCATTACTACGTACTTATTAGGTACTGTAGCCATTGTTCTTTGGCCAAGTCTGTAACAAAGCTCTGTCCCTCAAATTACAAGTCCGGTTACGAACGAGCTGCCGCCGCCTCGACGCCGTTGGCTCCATGAACGGCTGGTGTAAACACACCGCACTAACCATCTGTTCACCTCACTCGGCAGTAGTCTCGGGACCATGGACCAATTACTAAGGGGACTGGCCCTAAGCAACTCGGCCGATTGGTCGGCCTAGTACTAACATCGACATAAAACGAAGCGAGTAGTTCAACTATTAACCGGTAGATAGAACAATGAAAATGAAAAAACAATGATCAGGTTTTTTTTCATACATATATCTAATAAGGGCGCCTCTTTCTTTAGTCTTTACTCTGTTCGGGACTTTATAGAAAAAAATACGGGGCAGGCAAAATAAAGTCGGGACTTCTTGTAAATACCTACTTAAGCAGGACGCAGGACACCGGGGTCTAAAATCGGGACAGTTCGCCACATTCATCGGCCGGTATCTTGAGTTTCTGGTATCTACTTTAAAAAAAAACTACTCAATATCTATATAATAATAGGTAATAGGTGGAGATACGCTGAAAAACCACCTACACCCATCTGCTCACCGGATCAAGCTTATATTTTATCATTTATAATATGTTTCTGAACATCCAATAGGATTGCCGTAACAAATATGCTCATGGCTATGATTAATTTAAATTATTAAAACCATTATTTTTAAACAAATTTCACCGACTTACTTGCCTAATGAAAATTATATCAAAATGAAGACAGTTTTATTGCGAGTACAGTGTATAGTGTTGCTTGCGAAAATCCAGTCAAGAATAACAGTTGGCGGGCTTTGAAATTAAAAAATTGGAGCGAGCAAAAATGTATGACAGAGAAGCATTGCGCATCCGCGTACTATTTGATGCGATAGAGGAGGACGCAGTACAACAGCTGCGCGCGACGCATCCGTGCATGCTTTAAGCTTTTTCATGTATTTTTTTTATTTTTCATCCTTGAGCATATTTTTTATGGCAACCCTATTGGTAGGTATATGTTCAGACACATATTTTATTTAATAAAATATAAGTTTGATCCGGTAAGCAGATGGGTGAAGGTCGCTCTTCAGTGTATCTTAGACCATAAGTACATAATACATAACAACCTCGTTTTTGATAACAGCTAGACCAATGTCAATATTCAATACAATGTTAGCATAGGTATTTTAGTCGAGAAATCCCCAAAAACGGGACTGTGCTTATCTCGCGCAGGACTTTTAATTTCGGGCAAAAAATCGGGAAGTCTGGCAAAGCTGGTGGGGTCGGGAAAAATCGGTCGGTCCATAGAGAAATGTCTCAAATGTGAAACTTTCTATGGAGGTTTTTTGTTTTGTTACCATAAAAACATTTGTGAATACGGCGGCGGGTGGTTAGTCTGCAAATAAGACACAATTTCTGATTAAGATCAGATGAAAACGTCAATTTATTTGGAGAAACCATGATTGCTAATGATTGTGGGGCGCCGAATGGTCCTGGATCCAGCGGGTCACTCCCGGAAACTTAAATAAAATCACTCTGCTTCGTCCCGGAAAATGGAATTCGAACGTAGCGTTATCTATCTAGCATGTGTAGGTTTGAATTAGCTTTAAACGCGCTTTAGCTCGCTTACACACGGTTGTAGAGTGAGATAGATGAGTTGTAGATATAGGTGCCTACGTACCTACTCAGTTCGCTACGAGGGGTCATGCAACGTGCGAGTGCAATAGAACGGAGTTGTGAATGGCGCGGTTAGAGGGGGAATCGAGGTAGGGTAGGGGGCGGGGGCCCCGGTCTCAGGCAGGAGACCGCGCTCGCGCGGTGCGACTGACGGTGTCGCTGTCGGGCGGCGGCGGCGGCGGCGTCGTCGTCGCGAGCGAAACGGGCTTTACTACCTACCTACCGAGGCTACCGAGCGACCGACGACGACGCGGACGGACGAGGCGAGTGATGTCATCTCCGGCACTCCGCCATTTTGTAGCTAGCTACACTACAGTGTAGTGACTACACCCGCGTAACTTGACAGCCTGCTCACCCAGATTCTGAGTATCATAGTAAATTAAATACACGTACTTACTTTAGAAAGGAATGCTGACCGGATGATGAAATTAGGGTTGCCACTTGCCATTTTCCACTTGATACAGGCTAAACATTTTCTGGACAATTCTGAGGCTATGAACGAAGTTAAGAGCCTCAAGTTTCAACTTCCAACTGGTGCACGGACAATTAAAAAATAACGATTTAGGCGCGTGAAGTACAGATAGGTGATCAACCAAATTTGAAACAAACATTTTACATCTGTACTTATTTGGCTTAGCTACTTACATAATATCATAATAATTAATCTTAATCTACTACTTTCTAGTTTTGCCTTTTTCACTGGGCAAAAAGGTTGAATTCGGGAATTCCGAAACAGTAGGTATAATGAATGGGTTATGACAAGACGCAAAATTCCGGGGATTTCCTAAACATCTGGCGACCCTATGAGGAGTTTAGGAATAATGTGATGGATAACGACAATTGTTAGCTAAGAAATAATGTGGAGAGAAGATTGAGAAAAGTATGGTGAAATAGTTATTTATTGGGCCATGTTGAAAGTCAACTGACTAAAGAAATTCAAATGAGTGTACCTACTTTACTTATAATTCCGTATTATTTCAGCGATATAGTATTTTTTTTAAATCTAAACGAAGCGTTATTTTCATACCACTGCAACATTTACCCAGCTGCGAAATTTAAATTAATTAATGCAATACATTAATAGTAGCAAACATAAACATACTCGGTTAAATAAACCTACAGTCATCTGAACGAAATTCCTACGGAATTGCACATTTTTGCAAATAAACTGAACAAGCTATGAGCTATTAGCACAATCTCCTTCTTTGGCGGTGACAGACATAGCCGCAGCACGAACAGAACTACGAGTATTTAAAATTTTTTTTCATTCGTTAGTTTGGTCATGCTTTATCCCACATCTGTCATTACGAATTAGATTAAACGTTCGTAACAATCAAGTACGATTATAACAACAATAAAAACAGTTTTTGTCGCAGCAGTCACCTAATCGATCTATACCGCTCGTTCTATCTTACGTGCGGGGGCACCACGCGTCCCGCACCTCGCGACACCGCGAATTGATCTTGATCGTTATTTTGAATTGCAATTCTAGATAAAGTAATAATCCAATGACAGTATCATAATCGAGAAGGTGTATAGTCTCATCTGATCATATACGTACATGAATGTAGGTAACGCTAAATTGTAGGTAACTACGTAGATTGTGCTAAGCTACTGAAGGTTGTGAGAACGGATTATAAATTTATTACACTAATAAGTACCTACCTACCTCAATGCCTAAGCTTAATTAATTATTCAGATGTTTTATTTTTCTACATATTACACCTGTGTTACTACAAATAATAACTTATTCGTGTCATGTCCAACTAGTCTTTTCTTGTGCTCACTGGTCAGATAGAAAATAGATACTTAGACCTGATTATTTCAATATATTGATTGTGTACAAGTGGTATTGTCGCTTCTCGCAGCCGGTCATCAAAGGTACTCATCAGTGGGCTACCCCTGCATGTTCGCTTCGACAACATCGAGCCGCTGCTCTCACAGTATGGCAACGTACAGCATTGCGACAAAGCGAACTCGCGCGATGCCAACACCCAAGCGGTGTACATCACGTTCGAGAGCCCGGAGCAGGCGCAGCAGTGAGTATTAACGACAGTTCCATTCTCAGGACTTGCACTGCGCGCACTCGGTCTCGCCTGGTGCTTCTCTCTTCTTTCCTTATTCTATTTGGTGCATGTTGATTCTTTGTGATTCATATCTATGTTCGCTTTACTTCCCATCTTTCGCTTTATGCTTTTCAGGATGTGCTGAATTTATTGTACTTATTTATAATATTATCTTTAATTAATTGGCATGACGATTTTGGTTTTGGGACATGATTTAGAAAAACAATTACTAATTTCCGTACCTAGTATTCCTTTTGTAAATATTTTAGTTTATTAACAAACTCAGGGTGCAGTCATTAAACAGGTAGTTTTCCCTGGTGCTGTCTTCAGACACACAGTTCGACTAAATTGCATTGATCGGCTTTGAGACGAATTATAGCGAGCGTGTCATGTACCGAGGGTATTGCGGACACTCCCAAATGTTTGTTACCATAAAGTTCTGCAAGGTAGTCGCCGGCGTCTGCTTAAAATATTTGAAGTGCAAATTCTACAGCTTTCCCTTATCGGCGGTCACCTGAGGAACTAACAATTTGCCACACAGATATTGTACATAGTCGCCTATAGTGAAGATATAAATTCATGGTAGAGCTGCGGCGCCCTCAAATTTTTGGGCCATCACACTGTAAATCACGAATAGCCCGCAACGCTTGCTATAATTTGTCCATTTCTATATCTCTTCTAACTTTTACACATCATCATACATGCATGGGTATTGGCTAATGAACGTTAACTAAGGTGCGTCTTAACGGGACATATTTTTACTGCAATACATACTGCGACTGCAGTAGAGTGGTCAGTAACAAGCAACTTGCATTACTACGTAATTTACCGCTATCTAAATTTCCCCTCAGTCGCAATTTTTGTTTCTCTTATTGATTTAAGTTTGATGTGAGACAATGAGACGAGCCAATCAGACTACCAATATTGTTTTAGAATTAGATTATTGATCAGAACTATTTGGATAGCCGGTATAGTTTGTATAGTTGGTTATTGCATTAAAATATAGCTCGTTATGAGACATCTTCAAATATAGAATATAGCGATAAGAAGTTATTTAATTATTATAAATCTTGTTACAGAGCCATCAATGGCCTGAACGGGTGCGAACTTGAGGGTAGTCGGATGAAGGTGGAGGCTGCCGAGCAAAATAGCCGCGGCGGACGGCGCGGGCGCCCCGGGGGCGGCCGCGGCGGCGGCGGCGCCACCGGCGGCGGCTCGCGCCCCACCGACTTCCCACTGCGGTTGCTGGTCCAGAGCGACATGGTCGGCGCCATCATTGGCCGCCAGGGCAGCACCATTCGTCTCATCACACAACAGAGCCGTGCTCGCGTCGACGTCCACCGTAAGGACAATGTAGGATCCCTCGAGAAAGCCATCACCATATATGGCAATCCCGAGAACTGCACCAATGCATGTAAAAGAATCCTTGAAGTAATGCAACAGGAAGCCAACAACACTAATAAAGGGTGAGTGCACCAGCATCAGCGCTGGGTCAAACGTTACCTATCTTTTAATGTGTCTTATTATTTATAACCTTCCTTCAATCTTTTCCAGAGAAATATGCCTCAAAATCCTAGCTCACAATAATTTAATCGGCCGCATTATTGGCAAGGGCGGTAACACAATCAAGAGAATCATGCAAGACACGGACACCAAGATTACCGTCTCCTCTATTAACGATATAAACAGCTTTAACTTAGAGCGAATCATCACTGTAAAAGGCACCATAGAAAACATGGCGAAAGCAGAGTCACAAATATCAGCAAAATTACGTCAAAGCTACGAAAATGACTTGCAGGTAGGTGGCAGCTTTTCTATCACGTATGTTAATTAAATGAGAGCGAAAAGCTAACAGTACTAAATTACTAACGGTATGTGTTACGCGTGTTTTAGGTGCTGGCACCGCAAAGTATAATGTTCCCAGGGCTGCATCCGATGGCGATGATGTCCACGGGGCGCGGTTTCTGCGGCGCCCCGCCGCCCTTCCCGCCGCCCATATATGCGCCGCTGGCCGGCCAGGGCGGCGCGCAACAAGGCGCCGGTGACTCGCAAGTAAGTGTCTTTCTTTCTCTTACACACGACACGACACACTAGCCGAACAAGGTTTAGCTTAGACTTGAAAACTGTTGATAGATACACTTGCACGGGAGAGCCCGGCTGCTACAATAAACATGATTCTCTGGAAATGGTCACTTGAAGGATTCAACCATTTGTATTGTAATTGAGTGCTGCGTTTCCGTTTTTGCATGTTCTAACGAGTTTTTTTTTCTAATTTGACTAGTCGCAAAGAATTTCGACTTTTATGGAGTAATAGTAATGTAAAAATGTAATATTATTTTCAGGAAACTACATATTTATATATCCCAAACAACGCTGTAGGCGCTATTATTGGTACCAAGGGTTCCCACATTCGTAATATCATTCGATTCAGCAACGCTTCTGTGAAGATTGCGCCCTTGGAACAAGATAAACAAGCCGAGAACCAGAGTAACCCGCAACAAGAGCGCAAAGTTACCATAGTCGGCAGTCCTGAGGCTCAATGGAAGGTAAGAAATGTATAATTAAAAGAACATAATCCCGTAATCAATATTATCTAAATTATTTTCGTGTTTTTTTAACCGACTTCAAAAAGGAGGGTTCTCAATTCGATTGTATGTATGTTTTCAGGCACAATATCTCATTTTCGAAAAGATGAGGGAAGAGGGTTTCATGTCCGGCTCGGATGACGTGCGACTGACAGTCGAGATAGTGGTGGCGTCGTCGCAAGTGGGCCGGATCATCGGCAAGGGCGGGCAGAACGTGCGCGAGCTGCAGCGCGTGACCGGCTCGCTCATCAAGCTGCCCGAGCAGCCGCAGCCGCAGCAGGCCGGCGGCCAGCAGCAGGACCACGACACCACTGTCCACATCGTCGGCCCCTTCTACAGTGTCCAGGTACTAACACTCGAACCGGATGCATCTATACTAATCGGAATTATTCGGCAATTCGTTTCACGACCCCTCGTTAAATATGTACATATTTGCCATTCGGTAATCGGTATCGTTTTAATCGCAAAATTTCTTAGCTGGAGCATGTGATTTTACTATAGCCCACATACTATGAGTAGATTCACAGCCAAAGCTTTAAATAGTACTTAGTATAGACAAAAATAAAAAACTCGTGATATTTTTAAACCGTTGAGCGTGCGTAGGCTACGGGAAAAAAAATACAACGGTGCGACTTATTGTAAGAAACGAAAATAGCAAAGGTGTCGAGAAAATTTCTTGTAAACGGTTCATGAACAGATAATTGGCTATTGCTTATTCATTATTACTAGTAAATAAGCAATAGCCAAAGTTTTAACGACAAATGGATTCAAATAAACTTATTTCGTTGTGTAAATTAATTATACAGGGTGTAAGAGTGATGTTATGTAACGGTATCGTAGTTTACTATACTACTGTCATATGCTAAAGGACCAGTGGAAACAAGCTATATCAAACTAATTTCTGTATTGGACTATTTATGAACTATTCGATACCGTTACATTATATAATTTAAGAACCAGTTGATGTTTAAGTTAGCTGCTAAGTTAGTTGCTGTCGCGAATAAATATTGATTGGTGGATTGTGCTGATGTTTGTGTGAGATATAGACATGTAGTTACAAGTCCAATGATAATGGTATTTGTATAGTATAAGTAGATAATTATGGTGACGTGGTTTAAATGTCAATAAGATAAGTATGGAATTTAATTAATTGCTGGCGCAATGCGAAGTTGTTTTGTTTTACTCTGCGTTATCTGACCGCTCGACTCACTGTGGCATAATGAGATATTTACGTTTTGTAGCTCTCAGCTGAAGCAGGGTGAGGCATAACCGAGGCTGTCCGTGTACGGATTGAATCCTCAGTGAGCGTGCCACTAAGCCAAAGATCGGTACCACACGATAGCCATGCCAAGTTATTGTATGCATTTGATGCAAAACTATAGGTGAGTCAACATTAACTTCAATATTAGCGTATAAATAAATATAACACACTGCGAATTGTACGTAACCAATAAAGCACCTTTAATTTGGTCTGTGCATACATATATCATTAGGAAAACTATAATTGTGTCATGGACTTTGTAACTACATGTGTTTGAATTTCAATTGTAACATTGAACTGTGAAAGTGATGTTTGAATGAAATATGTGATATTTATTAATAAAGACATATGAACTTGCCTGATTAGGCGAGTTTATAGCTTTTTATATTTTAAAACATTGTATTGGGCCTTACATGCCGAGGGAAGCATGCTAATCAATCGAATATTGACGAGCAAGTGTTTCGTAAACAGCACACGTTGTTCGCCGCTCATATTTATTTGCTGGGATCCGCCCATCAAATATGTGTATCACCATAAGAACGTAAATAATAAAAAGCTTCCACGTTGCTCTGCGATTTTTCTGTTATCACTAGCGAGTAGTAAATAGCGTTAAGGATACGAATGTTTTTTATATTTCTCGGTAAACCTAACTAAGAACTAACTATCGACGGCAATCCAAAATTCCCGTATTGCCGTATCTTCGTATAATGCAGTACAGTAGGTAATGATGGTGTTTAATTGCAGTCGGCGCAGCGGCGTATCCGAGCGATGGTGGCACAAGCGAGTGCGCCGGGCCGGCGCCGCACCGCGCAGCCGCCGCCGCCGCCGCAGCAGTAAGCGGCTCCGCCACCTCCGAGATCCCCGCGCGCCCTCCCCACCACCACCACCACCTCCACCTCAACCCGAGCCCTCGCAACACCGTCGGCCGCGGCCCGTCTCCGCCGCGTCTCCCGCCAGGCGAGTGCCGATCCTCAATCGTAGAACCGGTTAATAGCATCATCGCGGCACGGGAGCCCTAGCGTCCTCCCAACCGAGTCGCGCAGGCGGGCCGTCGAGTTGACAACATGTGTCCGAATGTTGTTGTTGACGTAATTATATTATTGTAGTGAATTGTAATTAAATCTATTGATAAATCCATATTTTATCCGGGGAATTATCTATGTTGATGATTAATATTTGAATATATATTATACTTATATATAATATTATTCATATACACTATTTTTTTAATGATGACGTGATTGTTATATTGTTTTCATACCATGTTATTCTGCCACACATTAGAGTTGTCCGTCATCGATCGCAATAGTTGATTATGTTCTCTATACATATACACATGTTAATAGCCATAATCTATCTATAGCACCGCGCCATTCTTACCTATACAAACGAGAAGTGCATATTATGTTATGTTATAATAAAATAATAGTTTAATCTGTTAAATCACTACACTATACTGTTGAATATAATTATAAAGGGTGTGTGGGATACAAACCAACTAGGAACGGAAATTAATTGACGTTGCTTTAACGAGGAGGCTCATTGGACAAACGGCTTCGCAAGTGTATATTTTAAGAATATTTCTTTAACGATACATGGAGTTTCTGCATGCATGCTGCTGAGAATGTGTCGTACAATGGTTCTCATTGAACTGATGTGAGTGTTGGGTGATAGTAACTAATCCAAAGAGTGACCGCCGATGGTGTGTCGAATCGGCCGAGTACTGGCGAGCCTTTACTGGACCGGGGCGCGCGGCGGCCGGGCGGGCCGCCGCCTGCCCCACTACTCTTTACTGGCGTTGATAATCTACCTAATATGATGGATATAAATATTTTTGATAGTAATTGTTGGAGAGTAAGGAGTAAACTTATGAGTTTTAATTTGTAAGTGACATTTGTTGATCGTTTTCTTTGTAATTTTGTCTTTGTTAGCTTTATAATGTTTTCTTATATTGAAAATGTAATGCAAAACTTTTGACATTAGAACGATACCGTAGCGTTTAATGGTGCGAGTGTGAGCGTCGCGTCGCGTCGCGTCGTTCTTATTGTTCGGTTCTATCGTGATATGTTTTTAATTATTCAATTGTACGATTTGCGTTATAATTGTGCCAAGTGAGATAATTTAACTATGAGAGATTAAGATTAAGTGAATAATATCAAAATTAATGAAAAAGCTTAGATGTTTATATTTATAATTGTGATAATATATGGAAGTTTTGGCAAAAATGTTACTAAGAATGTGTTACACATTCTTATTTCCATTTCTCGAGTTTTAGGTTAGATTATAATAAAATGATGAATTAGTAGGTCGCGGCGGCGAGAGGCGCCCCGCGCCGGCCAGCTGGCGCCGCGGCGCCGGCCCGATACTTCAACACTAGTCTCGGCTCGTTACATCTAGCCACGTCTACTCCCGACTCCCAAGTGCATCAAAATAATTTTCAATTCATTCATCAAGAATTGGCGTAATATTTTCAGTTGCATCTAGTAATTATAGTGCTGAATGTAAAGGGTACGCATGAATTTTATTATAATTAAGTCTGTTTTACGAGATTATTCGGATATTCGCTTTCAATTTTGTAACCAGATCCGACAGGGGCAGAGCGTTATCCGAACAAAATTTTTGTACACACCTGCAATTTTGTATTGCTTCCACATATTATTGAAAATATCACATTTGGCAAGTCAGTCCTTATAGTTAAATAACTGCAACTTGCTTTTGGCGCTGTATTTTTATCAATGTTTTATAACACCTACAATCTCCGATAGTTTCCATTTCGTGGCCGTTGTAATTTTATGATTACGACTCATAATAATCCCATCGTATCTTTCCCGTAATTTTAATAAATTATGCAGATACAGTTTCTGTTTTTCTGTTGAAAAAATATAAATTCTTTTCTCATTTCTAGGTAACATTTCTTTTTTAGAACAGAGAATATCATACAATTATAACGGCTAAATTTGATGTCGCCTGCCAATACTGTCCAATAGAACATGTTATGTAATATAACGAATAATACCGTTTAGTGTGTGCGTCAGATCCTTTACATTGTACGGGTTCACGTGTGCGTAACCGTACAGTAGGTAGGTACATAAATATGGGCATTGGATTGTACAGGTTATTTAAACAAATATGTAACACTAATCAGTAAAAGGAGTACTGCCTACCATTGGAGCAGCAATATCGTAGAGGAAAATGGGCAGACTGGTCTCTGACAACCGTTAATGACAGGTAGACAAGCATGGATGTTAATTCTGTTGTCTCCTTTCTTTAAAACAATGTCCAGTTTACTAGGCGTTTCGCCAGTATCAACTACCTTAATACAAATGACAAACGCAATAACACAAAATAGTGACTTCCATTTTAGGAAACCTTAATGGAAGCCAATTCTGTTGTATAACGACTAGATCTAATTTGATACATTTCAAATGATTGTTGTCTTTGAAGAAATACAGTTTCGTCAAGAGGCTCAGCACCGTATAAACAAACATTACTATGAGGTTCCATAGTGCGGTCGAACACAGACGCATTGAGATATATCAAACTTGCTATCTTTGCTCCCTTAACCAAGTATTGTTTGTGAATATGGCTGTCTGCGCCAACACATAATTTAAAGGTCAGCTTATCTGATTTAATAGTTTTATTTATTTGTGGGTCTATGCTGTTGTTGTCTAATAAGTTGCATTCGACTCCCACTATTCTCAATTTATTTTCTCTTTGCATTCGTCTAGCTAGATATTTCTTTTCTCACCAAAGAGGAATCTGTCTACTGCGCCCGTAATCCATAATACAACTCTACTGATGTTCTTTGTTTATACTTCAAAGAAATATAAAGATCTACCGCCAAATTTATAGAGATTAGCCAGTTTTCAATGGTTTTACAAAGCATGTCTAGGAACAACAGTGATGTGTGTAATGCCAGTGCAAGTCGATCGTAACTTTCTATAAATTTGGGGGATGTATTGTGTATGTAGTGTAGTAACATAATGATCATAGTAACTAAAATCATTACTATTTACACTACATACATGTCATGATAGTATTTGTTGTTTATAACTTATAAACCGGCCAAACGCAACTCGGGCTCGCGCAATGCGAGTTCCGATAAGAAATTACACTTCCAACTCCCAAGTAATGAACTTTGACAGTTGGCAGCATAGAGGTATTAACAAGCACAGAGGACGCGGTTCAATGATCATCTTGAGCAGTTGTAAAGCTGTTTTTATTACTTTAGTAACCAATGTGCTAAGAAATGTATACTACACTGTTGACATGTGTATCACCAAAAAGGG
The DNA here is from genome assembly GCA_947859195.1 of Drymonia ruficornis. NCBI lineage: Eukaryota > Metazoa > Arthropoda > Insecta > Lepidoptera > Notodontidae > Drymonia > Drymonia ruficornis. Next base: position 8,232,717 of record OX401907.1, read on the forward strand.
CTCCACAGCCATTTAAGATGCGCGTCCTCCATGTTCGTAGTACCTTCATGGTAGCAAGCGTTACATACTTAATTCGTATGCAATGACTATCTAAACGTCTCCATTCTGCCCATTATCCTTCGGCAATTATCACAGTTGTAAATTTCACTGTGTAATGTGCCACCTTAAGATATTTTATAATTTTGAACTGGTTGACAGTCCATACAATGTCTGCTAATACCAAGTGTATTGACACGACGTCGCTGACTTTGTTACTCTCCACAATAGCTGCGACATTGACATTGTCCCGAGAATATAATACATAGCTTATGGTAATCATCGAGCCAATGTGGCGTCGAGAGACCGCGTTGGTAATATTGAAATAATGACGCTGTGACAAATTATTATTTAACGTTGAGGCTCCTAAAAACGTGTATTAAGCCAGAATATTATCAGCAAACTATCAGCAAATAATTTTACATTCCACAAATTACGAAATAACACCTTTATGCTGAAAAGCGAAAACTACCTGCTGCTACTTTAGCGGGTTTACAATATATTTCACGCATTCAATGTTTAGTGACTATACGGTACGAGTGATAATAAAAAAGTATGTTTAATGTATGCAAGCTAAATATAATTTTACGAAAGAGCTAGGTAACTTTTTACTTTGAGTTAACATTTAATTAATGTTGCTCTAACATTTCCACTCGTAAATAGAATGCAGTATTGTCTGGCCAAGAGAAATTGGCTTGTAACATGCGCCCGATGCCGGTCGAAAGCGCATCCGTCGACCGGCTATATTTGTCCGCCACAAAGCAGATTCCGCTTGCATCGGCTATCAAAATGGAATTTAATATACGGTTACTTTCACTGCGACAGGAAGAGTGTACATAATATAGGCATGTTGTTTATTCCTTCGAAATGTGAGCAAGAGGATACATTATGATTTGTAATGTTAGGATGCAGAAATAGTTTTAGTTGATGATTGTATCGTTGTGAAGTAGTTTAAGTTGATGGAGGCGCGGGCGGCGCGCGGCCACGAGACTGAACTACACCCCTGCCGCCGCGCCCCCGCGCCCGTTACTTACATGTCATTGTCGCTAATAATAATATTATCATTCTTGTTTGATGGTTCTACTGTTATTTACATTTACTTACATTATAATTCTTTCTCGTGTGTGTAAACAACATTTTGTGTATTAACGTGTGAAAGGATAAATAGGTATACTTATCGATTTCATTTGCATGTGCATGATTGTATTTTTGGATATCGTCTATCATATTATATACGAAAATATGAAAGAACATTATGATTAATTAACATGTTTATTTTTTCGAAAGCCTAGAGCACACATTGCATTTTCTTATTTTATTAGATTACTTGTTAATTTTATTTAGTGGAGAAAGAGCGCACTCATTCTGTTGTTCATGTTAAACCCCCTCCAATGTATGCTATTGAAGTTTATCGAGTCTATAGGTAATAGTGTTTATGTATGTCGTATGTATTTATGTACCTTGCTGAAACATATAACAGTGTATATCGCGTCCGGCGTCGAGCGCGTCGGTCGGCGACTCGCTCGGCCGGACTCGCTTCGTGTCGCCGCGACTCGCGACTCCCGCTTCCCGCGCGCCATGTGATATGGAGGTTGATTCATGTTACCCCGGGCCTGGGCGCACGCCCGCGCCGTGCCCCTATTGCTGCTGCGAACATTATATTTGAAGTGATGATATAAGTACTGTTCGCGTTACACCGAGTCGAGCCGTGCCTCGGCCGAGCCCCGGCGCGCGGCGCCCCGGGCCCGCTGCAGCATGAATCATCCCCAATGCAGGAGGCGTCCACTGGCGATCTCATGACGGGGCGGGACCCACGTTCGCGTTATGTACTTTGTTTAGATAAGAGGAGCTGTTGTTGTTGCTTTTCTGGTATTGTATCAAGGTCCAATATGCATTGATATATTGTTTTAATTTTCACTATTCTGCAGGTCGTTCTGACATACATAAGTTCACCGCATTTTCTTTAAATTTGTACTGTTATTTTTAGAACCATTTATAATTGGTATAAGTTCTGAAACTAATAACTACCTCAATATTACTAAATGAATATGATAATTATCTTTGTGCATGTTTTGGGAACTGAATTTAAAAGATTACGAAAATTCAATATAGTATAAGATTGCTATTTTAAACATAGTAACAGAAAGTTGTCAAAATTAGGTTTCTTAACGTAATAAAACTGGTGAAATTTATGTGGGTTTTTCTTTGTGTATTCACGGTAAGCGAGATATTCACTAGGCGACAAATGTGTGATCTCGGACGGCGCCGGCGGCATGCCTGCGATTGCAATTCAATTTAATTCAATTCATTCGTTTCATTCATTTATCCCTAGTTAATACCCGGCTTTACTCGCTAGACCCTCTAAACAGTAAACACTATACACACACCTCCATTTAATAACTTTCAACAACTGTTTCGGACTGTTAGTTCCACTACAGTAGCGGCACGCCATGATGGCCGGTTTGACATGTGAGAGGGGGAAAGGATGAACCTTATTATAACGGAATAAGATTCATTTTCGCATTCATTTTTTGACATTCTTATTTTTTTAAACGGCCAGTCTTATTCCGATATAAATAGGCTCATTTTATTCCCCAACCACATGTCAAACCGGCCATCGTAGAGTGCCGCGACTATAGTGTCACTGACAGAGTAAAGGCTAAAGAAAGAGGTGCCCTTGTTAGATATATGTATGAAAAAAAACGTGGTCATTGTTTTTTCATTTTTCTATCTACCGGTAAATAGTTGAACTACTCGCTTCGTTTTATGTCTGTGTTAGTACTAGGCCGAGTTGCTTAGGGCCAGTCCCCTTAGTAATTGGTCTCACTAGTGGGTCCAAAACGAAACCGATCGATGGTAGAATAAGTAACACGTACCTAATATAGATTTATGGTAACACGTTATTAAAAACTAGTAGGACTCGCGCCCTGAGGGTACCGTACAAATTTTATGTTGTATGTCGATAAGTAGTCATCCCGTGATTCGAGTCTTGATGATTTTTGCCTGTTCTCGGAACAATACACCCTTATGCGTTGTAATTATGTATGTTTTTTTATTTGCAATGAGTAGCCTAAATACATATTTTCATGTCTCTAGCTTCAGAGAAATTGGGACCCCTATACAATCATCCGTGAGCGTCAAGACCGCGGGACCATTACTCAAAAAAAAAAAAATCCTATCGGGGATTTAGTACCCTTTCGTTTAGTTCCCTTTTAGACTTAGTACCTAATTGAATTGAACCTAGAGCTAAATCTGCAATTCAATATCAATTCAGGTACAATTAAATTCACCCGAATGTCTTCCGAACAACCTGTCGCCTACAATTCCGGAACTGATATTGAATTGCAGATTTAGCTCTAGTTTCAATTCAACGCATGTCTCTATCTACTACGAATAAATAATAATTCGTAGGGCCATCACATGGACGTATTATAAGGTAATAATAGGTCATTAGTAAAAAGTCCGCATTGTTAAGGACCTCATGCCAAAAAATTTGATGGGGAGGTGAGCGTGCAATTCTTGGATTTGCACGAGCGTCGTCCAAACCTATGGTGTATTTTTTAATTCCGGAGAGTAAATTGCCAACCCCAAATGTCAAACTCGAAAATAATGCTGCCACATTTATTTATGTAGTGTTGTCCTACCGCTTTTTTCCGGTACCGATTATTTGAACCGTAAAATTAAAAAATGTCGTGCGTATACAGCATGGAGTACTATAAATACTGGAGATAGAAAATTTTACTCAAAGGAATTATAATAATTGTTTCTTTGTTTTTACCCGACTACGGAGGCGTTATGATTTTGACCGGTATGTATGTATGTATGTATGTACGTATGTATGTATGTATGTATGTATGTATGTATGTATGTATGTATGTATGTATGTATGTATGTATGTATGTATGTATGTATGTATGTATGTATGTATGTATGTGCATCTGTTCCCACCTAACTTCCAAACTACTTGTCGTAATTTGACAAATGAGGTATCGTCACAAGCGGCTTAATGGCGCGCTGGTTATAGGCTATGTGACGTCACCTAAAATTGCATATGGCGCCCTCTAGAGGACATAATGTCATGAATTAAAAAAAATACATTTTTTAATGAAACCGTGTGGGGTATCAAATGAAAGAGCTTGATGAGCACATTTCAAATATATATATATATTGTTACCTATAACTCCAAAATAATTAAATAAAAAGTAAGTTTAAAAACTAAAACCCGACTACGGAAAAAACGCGCTCTAAAAAGTATGAAACAAGAAAATATTCTCATCTAGAGGATAGCCGTGGTCCGTGTTCATATGCCATTTGGCCCTAAAAGACCTACACGGACCACGGCTATCCTCTAGATGAGAATATTTTCTTGTTTCATACTTTTTAGAGCGCGTTTTTTCCGTAGTCGGGTTTTAGTTTTTAAACTTATTATGTTCCTGTTTCTTTATAAATGAATTACTTTTTTACATAATTGATATATTTTGTAAAAAAAACTGCGTGTCCATTTTTTCTTATCCATCCATTCCATCTTAAAATTCTCGAACTCGTCAGATTAAGATAAGGGGGATAAGGGGGATTACTAGCTAAGAAGTGTCAAAAGTGTCAATTTTGCTAATTTGATCGTCAGTCTAAGAAATGGGAGCATCTGGAAGATTCACTTTTTCACCCCCTCATATTTTTTTTTAAATATAGGACTGCGGTGGCAAAAAAGCGTACGGTCCGCCTGATTTTAAGCAGTTACCGTAGCCTATAGATACTTACAAAATCTGGCGCGCAAGAGTATTTTTTTTTTTTCAAATTTATAATGTTGGAGCATGAAAAGTATCAATATCTGACCGGCTTGAGTATTTTTATGTCATTGTTTATATTTAAAAAAAAAATCTCATGTATACGCTTCCCCCACCGCTGAAAGTGCAAATATCTAGAACAATGTATTCTTCCTATCATGTCATCTACCGAATCTACTAGGTTTGGACGACGCTCGTGCAAATCCACGAATTGCACGCTGGGCTCCCCATCTAATAGAGTTAGGGACGGAAATTAAAACTTTATGGTGTGGGAGTGTGTATAGTACGTTTTTCTATACTTGTCCTATTTCGTAAGCAAAGATGGGGTCCAGCGGGGCGATTGCGTAACTTTTTTGTCAATGTTTCAATGGTTTCGTATATAATTGACACAGGATGAACGAAACCAATTGAAACATTGACAAAAAAGTTACGCAATCGCCCCGCTGGACGCCATCGTTGCTTACCAAATAGGACAAGTATAAAAAAACGTACTATATGTTTGTTACGCCAACGTTAAGAAAATACATTTAATTATCTTTGTTGGCTACAATTTTTGTATAAGCCAATACAGACTAAATAAAAGTACATGTACTTGATTTTTTATTTTGTGGACTAAAATAAAAACGTCAGAAATATCAAACTTTTGGTGTATGGGGACCCCCTTTATTTTTAAATTTTATTTTATTTTCTGTGAAAATTTCAAGTCTAGCTATTACGGTTCGTAAGATACAGCCCGCTGGCAGACAGACAGACTGACGGACAGCTTAGGCTTAGTAATAGGGTCCCGTTGGCACTATTTGGGTACGGAACCCTAAAAATCAGAGTATAGACACAGTGAAAGTACGTATAGACATATTCCATAATAAAATAATTCATTTTAAACGTCTATGACTCCTTACTTGATTTTGTTGTTTACTGTTATAAATTTCAATGATTAAATAGAATTCCAGAAGTTTGCTTGAGGTTTATGCGATTTTGCAGAAAAATATTTTACGGTTTTTCGATTAGTTCCGATTGCTGGACATCACTATTTAAAAATTGCAATAACCTAGCCACACTGTCATTGTCAAATTAGTCTCCGGAATTAAAAAACACACCATAGTAGATTCGGTAGATGACATGATAGGAAGAATACATTGTTCTAGACTTTCAGCGGTGGGGGAAGCGTATACATGACAATTTTAATATTTTTTGTATAAAAAGCAATGATATAAAAATTCTCAAGCGTGTCAGATATTGATACTTTTCATGATCCAACATGATAAATTGAAAAAAAAAAATACTTGAGCGCGCCAGATTTTGTAAGCATCTATAGGCTACGGTAACTGCTTAAAATCAGGCGGGCCGTAGGCTTTTTTACCACCGCAGTCCTAAAAAAAAACTGAGGGGGTTAAAAAGTGAAACTTTCAGGTGCTCCCATTTCTTTGACGATCAAATTAGCAAAATTGACACTTTTGCCACTTCTTAGCTAGTAATGAATCCCCCTTATCTTAATCTGACGAGTTCGAGTATTTTAAGATAGTCTATTTTTTTTTGATTCCCCTGAGCGAACCCACCAATATTAAGGGCTCATAATCTTTTGAGGTTCTAATCAATATGTAAGCTATCTCCTTATCTTAATCTGACGCGTTCGTGTAAATCCAGAAACCACTTCTACGGCTCCCCATCTAAATGTGACATCGTTAACGTTGATGGCGTGAGAAAGTTTTGATCGCGGTTAACTTGTAAATACCTAGTGACTACGGAACGTAATTATCATACTTTCTGAGTTATGGGCCTTTGCCATCAATGACACTGTGTTGGTACACGACAAACAAGCATGAGTAGCAGCAACTAATATACAGAAATATAAAATATTTGATTTATTTTATTCATAACGTTCATGTGGTTACCCTATAAAAGTGCGGCACAGGGGACTGTATGGGTTGGTGTGACAAAATGCATGATTTTCAGGAAGAGGCACTGGATACCTAGAGCTACCGTCTAAGTGAACTTTAATGGAACTCTTCATAAATTGCGGAGTATCTGTTTTTTGTAACCTCATGTGAATTTTCCCGAATCCGACTTTCGGTTTTTCAGTTTTCACGCCATTCAATTCATTCATCAATTCTGAGGCTACTTGCGACATGACATTATCTGTTGTAGAAGTATGTGTTGTCGAAGTATCTGTTGTCGAATTATCTGTTGTCGAAGTATCTGTTGTTGAAGGTATGGTAGCAAAGAGCTTGACGGGACGTTCTGAACTAGCTCCATTTCCATAATTTTTTTTCTTCTTTGGGATCCTGTCTTTCTTTTGGGTAGTCAATCCTTTTGGGCTGGATCTTCCAGGGGACTCTGAAAAATACGTGAAAAAGGATTTTGTATTCACAGTCTTAATAGCAATATCTGTAGACAAACTGGTAAATGTAAGCGCTGAACTTATAAAGACATTGAAATTACTTATCCGCCAAGCCAATACTAGACACTGATGAAATGCGGTTTCCCCGCCCGCATACCGCCCGCACACCCGCCACCACCTGCGGCTTCCCGCCCGCAACCCCGCTCGCACACTGCCATCGCCTTAAAAGTTCCTTAAAACATATACTTTTCCCATATTAATATTGTGGCCCACGAGCCAGTGTAGACAGAGCGTAGGGTACGCGGGATTTGATGTCAAAATTATATTATTTTCAGCAACGCAAACCGTCCGAGCTGCGTTCTTATTCTACCTTTCGGTGGCATGCTCAACGTGGTCGGTGAGGTACTCGCTTCCTGATCCGGCGCAGGTATAAATGACGCCTTCTTCTCGTCTGCAGTCTCCTTCTCATCTGAAGTATCGGACTCATCATTGGACTGCAATGTGCTAGTAGTCGGTTTTTCTGTAATGTAACCAATACAAATAAAAAAAATCTCGAAACTTGTAGTACAAACATATTCTTTGCTTGTAATGAGAAGGAAGATCACACAACAGTTAGTTTATGCGGCCCTTATTCAAGGATAGGGGAACTAAGATGTTTATGTTTGAAGTACGTAGAGATGCCCTTAAATCAGGTACCTACTGTTATACACGCATAAGGTAGGTGGTATTGGTACTTGACAAGTGATGCAGACCGGTCTGTGGCGAACAGACGGACCGACCGATACAAGTACCTTGTCCTTGTAGCTGTTGTGCACAAAACGTGCGCCCCCAAATTCATAGAAAGTTATGATCGAATCGTTATGGTGGAATTACAAATCACATTTCTTCCTAAAAATTATTTTCAAAACCATTATAAACTGGCTAAGATCTCTATGAATTTGGGGGACGGTCTACTAGTGTCAACATTATTTTAATGTTTTAGGAGCCTGGGCAGGCCACATTCTGAAAATGTCCGTCTTTGTTATACTTAGGACCTGTTACAGAATCGCCAGATAACTTTTATCCATCAAATTTGAAGTTTTGACAGTTTTCTATACAATATCTGTCAAAACGTCGTATTTATTTTGTGTATATAGGAAAGTTATTTGATTATGAAATAGGCCCTTAGTATAGGTAAGTATTGCCTAAACAATACTTACCCTAATTATAGGGTGTAAAAATTAAGTTTATTTACTTGTTTCCGCAGGATGTGGATTATTAAATACATCATCATAATCTCTTCTTAATTTATCTAAAAATAGAGAAAAACATTAATAATTCGTAGACAAAAATTAAAGTTGGGGGGGGGGGGGGGCATACTATATGGTAATACACCTATGTTTTTTTTTTACTATACGCCGATAGAGAGGAAGATGAGTCTCTACTGCACCTTAAATGCTAACGAAAATTTCTCTTAACTGGCATAATAGGTAAATCAGTTGTCAAAGGGCGCCGAATTGTATGTTTCAGTCAAAAAATGATTGCAACTCAAGTTAGACAATTGCCCTGCTGTACTACCTAGGTATAGACTGATTCATGTTTCGATCAAGGGGTGTGGGGGATATGGAACGTCATTGGCCGGCCCCGGTCGCAGGTTCCGTTGCATTGGCTTGCGAATGTCATTCGAGGAGAGGTCCATCCCACTGCGAGGTGCGAGCCAACCCTGCCCTATTTACTGACTGCATTGCATGTATTACGTAGTACTTTTTATTATACATACTTACCCTTTTCTGTTCACCCTAGAACTAGCTGTGTCTCTGTTTTGACTCATCAGTGAGTGACTCATTCCCCGGCGAAGGTACCTATATATATTTTTTTGCTAGGTAACCCTACCCTGGAGCCTTGGATATAGTTAGGGTTAAGGTATGCGGTCATCATGACATTAAGTTTTCTTAGAATACTCAAGGCCTGTTCACCAAAATAAATTGGATGTTTTGTCGCATATACCTACCTAATTATATGGTAAAACTGTCAAAACATTTGATACTTTGGTGAATAAACCTTATCGGAAGATCGTGAAACAGTTCCTTAGAATAGAATTCGTATTGCTGCTGAAGCTTAAACAGATAAAAAAATATACTTAGCGTGCACTGTACTGACTATATTTTTTCGAATGTCCCGGCATCATACGACGTCCATTAAAACCTGTAATAAAATATTAGGCTAATAAACAAATACGAAGGTATTGCCTTAAATCTAATTAAATATCGAATCTAAAAATAGTACTTAGTCTTCTTATGCAGATCAACCCGCGATGTCTCTATTTAGATAATTAAATTATGATACACCATCACGCATGTATATCCCGAAGGTGTAGACAGAGCTGTACTGCAGTGCAACATTTCGCCGAGAGTTTGGATGATTGAAATGAATAATTACCCGCAATTTATCTATTTTTGTTTTATAGGTAAGCCGCCTGTATATCTTTTCAATGAAAATTTCGATGTATTAGGCACTTACTGGAAGGTTGTTTTTTATTCCCTGTGTGTGTGGGTGTTATCAGGGGCTGAAGCGCTGGGTAGCTTGTAGTCAGGAAGTTCGAGTCCACGAGGCTCATCGGCGGGCGAGAGGACTGCGGAGTCGTCGAATCTATCTGCTGGTCACTTACTAACAAACGCATTATTGTTATTTACACGCCAATAGCGTCATGGCTGGGTGCGGTTCCACTGACGCGTAGCTGGGCGGAGTGGAGAGGAGCGGACCGTGAATTGGCCAATCACAGTGTTCGAAATCTTCACTCCGCATCAGTGGAAACAGTGTAATTGGCCAATTCACGGTCCGCTCCTTTCCACTCCGCCCAGCTCCGCGTCAGAGGAAACGCGCCAAGGCAGGACGCTCCATACATATATATAATTAAAACAACTTCGGATTACGAAGTTAAAAAACCGGCCAAGTGCGTGTCGGAGTCGCACATACAACAGGGTTCCGGACTACCGTAGAATAAAAACGTAAAAAAATATCAAGTTTCTTGTATCGGGACCCCCTTTATTTTTAAATTTTATTTTAATTTTAGTATTTTTTGTTGTAGCGGCAACAGAAATACACATTCGGTGAAAATTTCAACTCTCTATAAGCCGTTCACAGTTATTTTACCTCTGACGTTCCTCATTTTATTTTTGTAAAACGCAAAGTCAGCCTTTAAACTTGGCCTTTGATACCATGAACCGTAGATTAGGCTTTATTCTACAGGCTACATGTCTTATAAAAACCTAATATCAACTACGTTTTTCAAAAATAAATTAATAAGGTAAATATCAGAGGTAAAATAACAGTGAACGGACTGTACCTATTTATAGCTCGTGAAATACAGCCCGCTGACAGACAGACAGACGGACAGCGTAGGCTTAGTAATAGGGTCCCGTTGGCATCCTTTGGGTATGGAACCCTAAAAAGTAGTAATAAAGACCGCAATGGGGAACCAAAACTCACATAGGTATCAAGAGTTAACCAAAAATCTTGTAAGTACCTATAACCGATCGCAAAATATTACGCAAACAAATTAAAATCGGCGGCGTTCCACTAGGTAGGTATATAACTTTCGAATGTAGGTACGAACGAATTGTGGCCAACCTAAATGTTTTCTGAATCTTTAGTCCTAATACAGACGGTAATCAAACTAAAATAAATATTTTGTTCTGTTCTAATTATGCCAAATTTTGTTTTGTAGTAAATTTGTAGACGAGCGTTTCCAAGTTCAAGGTTTATTTATGTAGGTTACTACATTTCTTCTGTTTAAATCTAAGAATACATTCTTGGAAAATTAATGTATGTACTCACACGTATAACTATGTGTTGTTAAACCCAGGGATGGGTCCTCGACAGTTGTGGGACACGTCGAATTGTCTTCCTCCACAGAGACGCTTCCTTTTTTCAGCTCAATATTTTCTCGCAAGACTTTGACATATTCTTAAAAAGGTAGTTGTATGCAACGTTAGATACCTGCTCTAATGAAGACCGTTGGTTATCATTAATTAAACCTACCCGATTTGAGTAATTTGACTAAGAACAATGCCTGTCTTAATTGCTGGTCTTCATTTGAGTCACTGTATGACAAAGTTTTACCTCCCATTAGGCCCAGTATCAATATTAATAACAAAACTAGTTTGGAACTGAGAAGCATAGGTAATTGTGCCATTTCGCCCTGGCCTTATAATAAATTTCATTCCAATTTTATTAACCCTTGGCTGCGGTTTATGTGTGCAATAAACTAATGCCATAAAATGTTCCTTTATGGTTTGAGTTTGACAAGAAATGTAAACAAACGTTTTTATTTTATTATTCTAGACTTATATTTACACGATTGTTCTAGTTGATTGGTCGGTACAATGTTTGTAACTCTAAGGACTAAAAAACTGGGCACCAAGTCTGATAATATTTAGCCATTGGAAAACCAATATGATATTCGTGAATAGGGGCTAATCCTCATATGGATTTATATTTGTTATATTAACTCATTAATAATGTGTAGTTAGTACATTTTTCGGAACATTAACCGTCTTGTTTCACTGTCAGTAATCATATGTAAGACCTAATATAATTATAGGTACAAGTAAAAACTATAATTAACCTCTAATATTCATTGTTAATGTATATTCTTGTCGGCCAACGGACTGCTATAAATATGCTAGAAGGCAATTTTAGAGACCAGTGATTTTACAATGGTAAAAAATTAGCAGACTTGCGGCCAATGTATGTATAACAATAGATGGTGGGTGTTAGGTGTTAATCGCCTTTGTGGTTTAATGGTTATGTGTTTCTAGATGCCAAAGGTTTGTTCAAACAAAAGATGTAGATATTCATCCAGAACCTATTAACGGTGAATAGGTATATCTATCGATGGTGAAAGTGTATAATTCATGTTTGAACAAGCCTTTAGGCAATTAGTTTTAATATTTCGTAAGGTTCATCTCGCCAAAAACTGCTGACGCCGTTGTATGGTGACTGAAGTTCAGCGGCATCTGCCAAGTTGGTGTCGCTAACCTGAAATTAATCACAGATTAATTACCTGTGCTTCGGTAGTATGTACATTGTACATACCCTTTTCAACCATGTTTCAATGGAGCTCGTTCACCCCGTGTTGCTTTGTCGATTGAACTTTATTAATATCGCGTAAAGGCTTAAAGTCTAGTCCCGACTGTTCTCGATTCATTCGAAAACGAAACGAAAAAGATACGTAAGGCCTACAAGTTTCGATACTTTCGATTTACAAAATCTGTGTAGTTGTTCTTGAAATTACGTTGGACAAACAAACAGAATGTTACGCATCCTTAGATTTTTTACTATTTATCTACAGCGCGCCTATGTGCTGTGACATCCTTATCTTATCCATCCATAGGTACTAATATAATAAAGAGGTTCGTCACACATACACACCTGCACGCCGTTCCGCTGTTCGATACCATTTCTTCTAAATGTGATCAATGTGATTGGCTTAGACCTTCTTTCAAATGGTTCGAAGTAATCCTTTAAAATAAAGACAAGAATATCATAATAATGATATACTTACCTTATTTAAATCTAAACCGGCAGTACAGATTCGTAACTAGCTTCGCCTTGCATTTGTCTGCTGGGACTGCCCCTAACCCCTAGTTCAATGTACTACGCTGGAACTTCCCCGGCGCAGTGGGCCAGCCAGACGTGTGCAGTTGCTTAGTTTGGGAACAAAATAGTCTTGGTGATTTTGATAAGTCACACTTAATCTTACCTTACTAAATGAAGGACTAAAGCCGGGGTAGAATGTTTTAGCGAGTTTTGTCACTGAACGTGGTGTTCTTGATATTACTCGACGTATTTTGAAGTCATCTGCCTGCATTGGTTGCTGAAAACAAAATAGATACATATCTATTAAGCCGGAAACCCACGGCGGCGGCACACGGAGAGGCCACGCACACGCTACGCACGTGGATCAAGCTTCGCTTTGCAGGAAAATGTATGGCACCGTGTCCACGGCGGCGCACGGAGAGGCTACGCACGAAATGACGTCATCCATACATTTTCTTGCAAAACGTAGCCGTGGCCGTGTGCGTGGCCTCTCCGTGCACCGCGGTGGGTTTCCGGCTTTATAATTATGTACGATACCTACGAGATATTTCTCAGGCAGGCACTAGTACGGCAAGCATAACATGTATTACAATGGGAAAATGGCCTGTAAGGTGTTCAGTCATACATTACATCGATATTGACGCTACTTACATGCGAAGGAGGATAAAACCACATCGAATTAAGTTTTGGACTCTGACTCGTGGAGTCTACAGATGTAGCAGCTTCTTTTATCATTGGCTTTATCGTTGTTTTATGTAGCATGTCCCTTGGGGGCTCTTTAGATGCTGAAAGTAATATAAAATTAGGTACCTACATGGTATATAAAAAAGCGATATTTACCTGATCATTAACAATTAATCAATGTGGGACTAGAACTCAAGAATGCGGAACAAGAACTAAGCAAGTAGCAAAAAAGATCAGAATTTGTTTTTAGGGTTCCGTACCCAAAGGGTGCCAACGGGACCCTATTACTAAGCCTATGCTGTCCGTCTGTCCGTCTATCTGTCAGTCAGCGGGCTGTATCTCAGTTGAAATTTTCACAGAATGTGTATTTCTGTTGCCGCTACAACAACAAATACTAAAAATACTAAAAATAAAATAAAATTTAATAATAAATGGTTTCCCCATACAAGAAACTTGGTATGTTTGACGTTTTTATTCTACGGTGGTACGGAACCATTTATGTGGGACTCCGACACGCATATACTAAAAGCTTTTAACATGAGTTTTATGCGATATATTTTTATAATTTTTCAAAGCGAGATAGAGATATCGGAAATGTTCTCCGAGAGATGTGCACTGTTAACAATACTATAAAGAGCTTACTTTCTGTTGATCCAGGATTTACAACTGGTAATATAATCAATATAATGAATATGTTCATATCTATTGTTCTGTTACAAAAGGACACTAGTTTAAGCTACACCACCGCGCAGTGTTCAGTATTGAAGTGGCATGTAACCCATCGCCATTTAAAATCCTCAGGCATACTGAAATTCCAAGAAACATAATGTTTGCTTGTCTCCACGGTTCATATTGCTTCGTTCATCGAACCTTAGTTCCTTGAAGTAAAATTATACTCAATTCTTGTATTACGATATTCTCCACTCCTTATGGATGATCTAGCTAGTGAATAGGTATTATCATTTCCTGTGGGAACAACCTGTTCTCGGATTCCTTGTATGACTTTATAGGTAAGTAATTATTACAAATTACAAGTGAAACCTACGTAAATATATGCGCTCTTTCTTAAATTTGATATGCTTTCGCTAGCAGATGCAGTTGTTTTGTTACTTCGCTCTCATCAAATTAAAGCTTCCAGTCTTTCAGGAAAAAATGAAAGTGTGATAGCATTACGCCAGCCTAGCTTACGTTCCCGAATTGCTGTGAAGTGCCAAAAGTACTTGCATTTCTACTTCACCTAAAAAACCTTATTTCAATAGGTACCTACTTAATATACATTATTTAGTCCAGTTCTCAGTCACTGATTGTGCCCACTGACTAGGAATTTTAACGAGATTGATCTGCGATTTATGTAGATAGGTAGAACTGATGAGTAGAAATAAATAGAACAAGATTGATATTCAGTAATTTACTTTGACATCTTCGTACCTAAAGGTTACAAAATGTTTAGGTATAGTCTGACCGCAAGCGCTGTACCGCGCCTCGCCGCTCGCGTACCTAAGGCGCGGTACAGCGCTTGCGGTCAGACTATACCTATGTAAGTTTAGTCTAACTCGCGATTGTCGTCGATGATGACGTTGGCGGCGCCAGCGCTGGCGGCCGCGGCGTGGCAGGGCGCGCGCGCACACGTGCGGCGCTGCTCCTCGCGCTCGCCGCGCGCGCACCGCCCCGCCACGCACATGCGCTGCCGCACCAGCGTGCCGCCGCCGCACGTCACTGAACACTCGCCCCATTTGCTCCACCGACTCCATATTTTGCGACTTTTTAAGGTATTTGAATCTTCACATTCGGCTTTGAGAAAAGAAAATAGAGAATTAAATTATTACTTATTGGCGGCGTCTTCATCAGGCGCATGCTTCGCGCGAACAATCAGTTATGACGTTGAAACGTATAGACACAATGTCATAATATGAGTGCTCGGGTGAGGCATACATGGGCATACCTGACATATGGACCCACCTATTGAAGGTACTTACTTACAATCAATTAATTACAAATACTTTACATCATTAAGTATTTAGGTAGGTAGAATATGGTGAGTGATGTACTTACTTACATCATTCACCATACTGTTTCATACTGTTTTCATAGAGTGCACACGCTCAAGCAGACTACAATTTAATACACCGATTTAACGCGGAACGCTAAATGCTCTGTCTGTTCGCAGCGTATTGACTTACTGGTTTCAGTATCAGCATTCTCCACATCGTTTGTTGCAGTACCTGTTGTGAGTTCAAAATGCTTAGACACCTGGTCAGGCCTTACATTTTTTTTTTGCTCTTTTCTAACTAGGTCTATTAATTCTACGGGACTTAAAATAAGCTTATCGCCCTGTCTTTTGGAGTCATAACGACAAATCATTAAAGACACGATGAATATTATTAAAGAAATCTTGTAACAAGGGAATAAACACATTCCCGTTAGGTTAGCGGATCCCGCGTGTTACGTCCTAATGCCGCCTGAGAATTTCAGTTGAGTATTTGGTTCAGGTTACGAAGAAGCACAAATGTTTGTTATATTATAAACACTATTGACATTTGACATAGAGAAAGCACATGAAAGAATCATAGATAGAGATAGCAGTCTTTGGATAGCAGCGTTTCTTCAAGAGCTTGGTATGTACTGCAATCTTCTTGCTCGACATGAACCAATCCCTCGGGCGTGGTCCTATTTGGCAAACGATGAGATTTCGTCGCACGACGAGTTAAACACATACATTTCTCTAGTGTCCTAATTGAGCTTGCAAGTCATCGGGCGAGCACAGGAACAAATTTTCATCATGTGATCGTTTGCCAATTAGGACGACGGCTGTCCTCTAGTCTGGTATTAATTAATTAATCAATCTCAACATCGAACTGATCTTGAAGAGTGCGAGAGTAGGTTTGGGATGTCATTTTATACTGGATTGACACAGTTTAATCAAAAACATATTTTAGGCACACTTTAGCGAATATACTTACCTTATTCCCTGGTTTCCAAGAAAGGGGTCTCTTGAACATTATTAACCATTGCGAAACCACTAGTTTCTAATATTATCTTCGTGAATTCTTAATTACAAATAGTAAATTATTGGCGGCCGACATGTGTCGGCCATCTGTCAGCAGTCTTCTGGCCGATTCCCTTTTTGGAAACCAGGGAATAGCCTTGATGACTAGTTTAATATTAGAGACCATTGGTTATCCATTGGTTTTTAGCTAGCAGATTCGGGTAACTATGCGCAAGTAGCAGGTTCTTATTCCGTTACCCAAGCACAGCTGGGGCTCGTCGCTAGTTAATAGTAAAAACAAATTGAATTTTACATAATTTTATTTAAGATAGGTACTCTTCTGATTACACTTTATACATTATTTTTTCAACATTATAGCGGGCATGATAAAATCGTAAGATAAAGTTATGCAGTAGGCAAGTATCGAACCCTAAATGTCCCTATAATATACTAAATACAAAAAAATACTAATAACGTAGCTGATTGCATTATTACGTACGTATTTAGCATTTGAAAGCACAATTTGAAGCGCAACCAAAGGGAGATGTTTCAAGCGTTATTTTACCTGACTAACTCTACAGCCATGCATAGCCACCTCCTTTAACCAATTCACAAACAATAACTTTAAGGGTAGGAGTTGGTTGCGGGCGGCAGATGCGGCGACGGCAGTTGCCGCTGTCAGTTGCATACAAAATTGTCACGATGACATGTACCGCGACGGCACGACGGCACTCAATTCTACGGGATTGACGTCTGCCGCCTGCCGTCGGCCGTCTGCCGCCCGCAACAAACTCCTACCATTATAATAGAAAGTTTGACATATGTTAATTGGTGCGTCCAGATGCCGCGCATGCCTCGCGCAAGCGCTCTTGTGCTCGGGCGCAGCATGCGCCTTATGTAGACCCAGCCAATTTGCTGTGCGTTCGCGCGCTCTAAAGGTGGGAGTTCGATCAACGCGGCAAGACAGCAGACGTCAGTCGGTCCATAGAAATTGTGGCGATGACATGTGCCGTGACGGCAGACGGCATTCAATTTCTATGGACCGACGGGCGTCTGCTGTCTTGCCGCGTTGATCGAACTCCCACCTTAAGACTTCATTAATCATCGGAATCATGACGTAAACATCAATTTCCTGATTGGAAATTTAAGGCAATGCCATACATATATCTATAGGTATGCTGTTTTTTTTACGAAACGCACTATTTTAGGTTGTACTTAGAGGCTAGACTTCATTGCAGCTAAATTTAATAATATTTATATATTGTCGGGCAACATATACCTATTGTTGGTATTTCGATGCATTTTTGTAAAATGTTTCAAGCGATTGCCAAGAAACAGGTATCGGTCGGTATAGCGACAGTTCGAAACATGAATTAAATTTAAATACCTAATTAACACTACATGCAGGTTTATTCTGCAAAAGGTTCTGACTTATAAGCACATATTGTTCCTATGATTGATCTATTTCAAAAACATATTAGACTAAAATTGCATAGTACTTTATTTATATGCTTTAAAAGCACAAATAATAAATTAACTATCACTTTACATACAATCATCTTTGAATTTAAACCTAAATTTCTACAATATTATATACATAGGACTCGACGATCCTGCTGTGTATATTCAGACTTTTGATTAGTGTCTTTTATTAGGGATTATTATCTATTACTTCAATTTACACTAAGTAATTATTAGCGAATAACAACTAGATTTCAAAGTTTCAAATTCAAACATTATAAGAATGAATTCATTTTCAACGAGCTTACTAACAATTTGAATAATGTTTAATTCGGATTTTACAAATAAAACACACTCGATCTACTCATACTAACTAAGCTAATTACAAACTGTTATTATTACGAACTAAATATCGCAAAGCTATGTCCGCAAACAAATGGTGATCTGCGATCGTGAGGAGATAATAAAGTATGTAAAGAATCACAAACATTGTATCGACTGTCGCCAAACACGCGGTACAATGAACTAATACTAGGTACTAGAAAAACAGAACGGAGTGTTTACACGGCATATCTAGGAAACGGGATTATTCTCGGGCGTCACTTGTATTAAATGACTAGCCTGAAACTAAAGTGGTCTACGATACAAACTAAACAATATTTATTTTGTATCATAGAACCCTATAACTAAAGTGGTCGATGTATTTTTTTTACATAGACCAATTTAGTTCCAGGCTAACCATGATTTAAGTGAGCACATGCCCGGAGACTGGCACGACTAGCCGCTGACGTCATCGCTATTAGCATGCTAACCCTCTCCCACAAAACATGTGCAGTGAATAAAAGAAAATTGATTGATGACGTCACATTCAGTACCACGTTTTAATATGAGTACCTAGGTCCGTGTGTGAATATCATTACTGCCTTAGGCGTTGTACCCACTTGAGTAACGTGGAGAGACAGGGAAATGGAGAGTTCTACTTTACAACTGTAAATAAACTAAGTAACATTTAGCTTACATGTAATGTCCGGTTTACATGATCCAAGTGGTCAGAAAGCAAGTTACTAGCCTCGATTATATTATAGCTCGGTATCGCGTCAATTTCGCCACTCAACTTGCCTGGCGTTTTCCAAGCCGACTTGCAACTTTAATCATGTAAACCGGGCATAATTTTAAAATAATTTCTTCAGTCTCTATAATTGTTATAACCAACAAAATATCAAAACGCCAAAAGGGCATTGCTGTGACTAGTTTTTTGACTGGATCATGTATTCACAACTCTATCGAGTCTGTGCTTACAAATATAGTATCTATAGTTAAACTCTATTCAGGTCTCAATGGTAATAACATTTTTAGTTTTCCTAAAATTCTTATAATATAATTATCTACTTTATACAATAAAATCACTGCAATGAATGATTATTGATACTCCAAAATAAAATATTTATAATCAAAACATGGTTTAAAAGGATTTAACACTATGAGAAACCTTTGTTAACATATTTATTATGACATTATTTGAGCCTCATACATTGGTTCACTCTTCCTCAACGAGAAGTAAATGTTGCAACCGCATTGTACCCGCAGTTTTACATAAGATTTTACATACAGCGCTTTACTGAACAGCGCCCTATTCAGGCGTTATGTAAAAAGGGACACATAAGTGCGTGCGGCCCTGACTCGGAAGTCTCATAAGGATTGCCTTCCAAAATTACATAGCTAGATTTTTAACTAAATTTGCCGGATATTTTTGCCGAAACGCCGGACTATTTAACAGGAAAGTTGCCTCGGAAGCTATTTAAATATTTGTCTGAACAACACAGTAAAAGCCAGACAAGGGTTAAGATGGACCACGGGATGCACGTGCCATGTGTTATCGCTACTTGTCTTGTGTATTCCAAGTGCCGCATCGACGCAACGTTTCGTACTTGGAGCACGACAACATATTGATTACACTGTGACCTACTTT
The DNA here is from genome assembly GCA_947859195.1 of Drymonia ruficornis. Lineage (NCBI taxonomy): Eukaryota > Metazoa > Arthropoda > Insecta > Lepidoptera > Notodontidae > Drymonia > Drymonia ruficornis. The sequence continues at coordinate 8,252,555 of OX401907.1, forward strand.
AGTATCTGTAACTAGATCGGCTTACATCACATTTACGTCGATTAGTAGGTACTGTATCGCGGAAAATACATATTATCAATCGGTTAGAACTTTTACTTAATCAATAAAATAAAAGTAATTGTTATAAAGAAAGATATCGATAGATATTTGTAAGTAATATTAGGGGCCATCCATAAATTACGTCACACGTAAAGGGGGGAGGGGGGGTCGACGAAATGTGACATTGTGTGACAAGGGGGGGGTCCTATGCTAAGTGACGTCAAATTTAATAATCTAGTATATCCAAGTATTAAAACCGAAATTTGACCTGCAACCGATTTTTTTTGAAAATTTCTTTAAATTGAAAAAAATAAGGGACGTCACACAGGGAGGGGGGGAGTCTTGCAAATGTGACCAGCTGTGACAAGGGGGGAGGGGTCTAAAAGTCATGAAATTAGTGTTAAAAAAATTAATGGATGGCCATATGATAGTATCTTAAGTAGTCGAACAGCATGTAGGGATGTAAAAACTGTGATCATTTGGTGAAATTATTCTTAAAACTCGAGCGAAGCCAGGCGAGACCGTTAACATTATATTACACTTAAATACGATTTACAAACAAGAAGCTCTATTCCAATAAATCAATGGGCTACATGAATACACAAATATTCTCAACGCATAAATACTGTATGTGGAACAATATACACATAGGCCCATCGCATAGGGCGCTGAAGACTATCACAACGTAATAACACCTTTACTGAAAAAATAATGAATTTTAACATTAAATAACAAAAATATACAACACCAGAATTTGGGCTCATTAATACTACAGATCTATAATCGATACATATTTAACTCTTAAAAATATTAGCCACATGTATATTGGTGCATAAACATATCGACCGCATAGGGACACCGTAGACATGCTTCTTTTTGCATCAGCGATCGGCGATTTAGCGACTCTCTGCGTTCGGACGCAGCGACTGCTCCGACTGTAAAAGCGACTAAATCGCCGATAGCCGATGCAAAAAGTATCGTGTTTGCGGTGGCCCTAACAGAAACGATCGCAGGGCAATTATTTTTCTGTTAAATTCGTGCAGGTCACACAAAAATTGATTCGAGTAAGATGAAACCGTCTTACTGGACCCAGGAGGCCGGCACCCACAGTGGCTCCGACTGCACCCTCCATGCGATTTTGAGGAGTTGCGTGAGGGCGCTGGCGAGGTCCTCGTTCACTATCTCCTCGTCGAACATGTAGCCGTAGAGGAAATTGATACGGTTCGAGGACCTCACGATGTCTGAAAATTCTTCTTCCTGCGATATAACAAGCACCTTTTTGCGTTTCACTTGTATAATAATAAAATAATATACATAAAAATAATTGATTACATAGCTGCTATGACATAGCACACTGTTTAGAAATACTCGGTGTTGTTACAAGAAAGTTAAACTTTTTGAACGTGTCTAATAAAATTTCCATTGAAACAATTGATAAGACACGCGTTCAAAGAGAGTTTAACATTATTGTAATAACACTAACTTGTTTCTGTCCGCGGCTACAGCCGCGCAACTACAGTTATTGTCTACCAGCTCGGTCCCCTAATGAATACAGCGTGATGACTTTTGTTCCTAGAAATGCTTTGTAAACTGGCAAAAAAACTCTCTAAATTGGGCGGTAAGGCAACAAGAAACAGCTGATTTATAATCCCCACTTACCGTGAAAGCTCTAGAACATTCCTTGTCAAACGTCGACCGGGCGTTTGCGGTAGTCCTGGTCTCGGCGAGGCGCTCCATTGAGGGGGGCCTGATGAACACGATGTAGGGCCGCAGACGGGGGGTCCGCAACATCTTCAGCGCTTGCCAGTGAGGGCTCAACACGCACACGCGACCTGAACAATCTCGGAGCTATTAGAAACGGAGGTAACCCTCTGACAAAACGCCATGGCCAGGGCCCCTACATTTAACCACTGGAATACTATCTAAATATCATCATCGTGAATGCTTCATTATACCGACAACATGCAGACCGCCAAGAATTCAGGAAGATAAAGAGAGCAGTAGTTTCACAATAGTAAATTGTACACGCCCATTAGCAGTCATATAAAAATAAGCGCCATAAACGCAAGTAATAACGTAACGAAATAAGGAGAACTGACAGGAATCACAACCCTTTGAACAACACCAAAGGGCAAAAAATAATTGTTAGCCGACTCGGGGCCCAGGCCATAAGCATGCCTAACCTGTGAGCGTGTATTTATTTTTGGGTTAGTACGAGTTTATGTGACAGGATTGGATGCGAGAGTACATTGCATAACACGATAATTCCGACATATTTTTATGCCATTTTTGCGAGGCGATGTTCGCATAGCACGCTAACTTACACAAGCGAAAACTGAATCCTATTCTATTATGAACGGTAAAACGAATTTGCAACAGAGGCTCGTGAGCCTTTGTGAGTTTTGATGCAAATTTGGTGGTTGTTATGATTATCCGCATCCATTTTGCAAGAGGGGATCGGTTGCGCTCGCTTTGTCTTTCGGTACATTCTTATACGAAGACAAATTGGCTAAAATTATGACTGATTGGATACCCCAATTAGCCAAACGGCATTGCGGCAGGCCCAGAAGGAGATGGCGGGATGATTTGGACTTCTACATGAAGGTTTGGCCCACTATTGCTATAAAGACGAAGGAGTGGATGAAGGAAAGGGAGACCTTTGCCCAGCAGTGGACAAAAAATATGGCCAGACTGACACACAAACTGTATGGTCTTAAACTTAGCAACGTTTGTACTATGGTTACCATAAAATGGACCAAAGGGTTTGATGGAATAGATTGGGCATTTGAAGAGAAGAGATGAAAATCATGTGACTAAAGTCTAAACGAATGATGAATGTGGAAGGAGACACAGTGAGAGGAAGACCAAAGAAAAGATGGATGGATTGTATAAAGAGTAATATGAATGGGATTGGAGTGGATGTATGGTAGCAAAGCGCGATGAATGGAAGAATTAGACACATTACGGCGACGCCAGATAATGGGAAAAGGTAAGCCAGATGATGATGGGACGGGGGCGATCCCAGTATAGGCAATTTATTTAATAAACCCAGTAGTCATGGTAATATTAATACCTGAATTTATGATAGTTTCGACACTCTCCGCAGTCGTGCCGTACAAGTTCCCTTTATATTCGCCGTGCTCAATGAATTTCCCGTCAGCGATATCTTGTTCCATTTTTTCACGAGTAACAAACATGTAATCCTTGCAGTTTTGCTCGCTAGGTTTTTGAGATCGAGATGTATCTACAACGGTTAGAATTGTGTTAATTAAATCTTGTTGAACTGATATGAATTGGAATGAATGCGGGGTTATTGGAAAAACACTAACAAACTTGCAGGACTGTATTACTGACATTACTGACTGACAACAACAACTTTTGTTTTATGACTTTTTACAAAACAATAATACATTTAACAAAGAATCTAACTCTAAAATGTATCAAACAAGAAAATATGCTCATCTAGAAGATACCCGTGGTACGTGGTTGCAGTTGTTTATGATGTCAGTAATACAGTCCTGCAAGGTTGTTAAGCCTAGTTTACATTAGTCAAGTAGGCGACCGAGTCGAGTGGCGAGCGATAAAAAGCAGGCGAATGTAAACGAAAGGGCAAGTAAACTGGGCCAAGTACTGAGCGAGTCGAGTGGTCTCGCGCGGAGCGTAGTTGCTCGGCCGAGTTGTTCCCCCACCACCTATTTTACTCGACTCGGTCTGCCTACTCGCCTAGTGTAAACCGTCGACTCAGTCCGAAAGAGAGTTGAATGTTAGCTAGACTAACTGGGCCCAGTACTGTTACCAGAAGCTACTGGGCCCAGTTACTTTACCAATGTAAATTGTGGAAGGCGAGTCGAGTAATGCCCGAGTAACTGGGCGCAGTTTGCTCGGCCGAGCTGCTGGCGTAATGTAAACCTAGCTTTAGTGTTCCAATAACCCTGTATACTAATAAGTATTAGGTACTCACATGGTATAGGTGTAACATATTTTTCCGGATCAGTAGCGATAAGTCTCCTGCGTAATTCATTCCTGCCTACACCCGGCGCGCCGACCAGCACGAGCGGTCTAACGAGCCCCGGCCGCGGGTACAGCCGAGCCACCTCTTCATACGTGGGTATCATTTCTCGGTCAAAATCATCATTTTCTGTGATGTCGTATATAACTTTTTTCACTTTAGGTAGTGACTTGCACGGCAGTAGAGCCGTGGCGGTCGGCGTCGGCGAGCATGGCGTCTTCGGAGCGCATTCAGAGTCGGCGTCGGAGGGGCTGCACAGCGCCGGCTTGCCTGCGTCGATCACATGCAAAACGGGACAGACAATGAGTATGCACACACTCGTAACTACATGCACACATAAAATCGCTACTGATGCTTATTATCTCGGCTACAACTTAAGGCTTAACAAAATTTGACACATCTTAAAGTATTTCTGTGTTGCTCATAGAAGTCAAGTTTTTAGTTGTGTGCCAACATCAAAACCAAAGCGTTTATTTTATTTAGGCCTATGGGGGCACTTACAAATTGGCATTTTTCATTTTTTCCATAAATTCTACCGCCGGATCGGAAACGCGACCTCGACTGAGAAGATCCGGCAAGAAACTCAGCGGGCTTGTCATTTTTACATTGTTTTAATTTATCGCCATTTACTTATTTTAAATAAAAATCAACACCAAAGATTTTTACGCATAAAAAAATCCTACTGTACCTGGCACACTGTAAAATAGCGTTCGCATTTGCTACAAAAACATTTGCGTATTGCATAAGAAGTAATTTATGAGTATTGTGAAACCAACCATCCATATTTTGGGGATCCGTTTGTCTTTCGTGAATGATGCGGCCCTCTTGCAGCGCTCTCGAGGGGATCAGCCCCGCCCGCATGACACGGTCGCCTTCTCGCCGCGCCTGCCACCTGAACACACAATTCATTATATTTTGTCAGCGGTTCTATACCTATAAAATAAGTATTTATTATATTAGATAAGAAACTTGCCAATACGCGTCGTCTTGAGACACAATATGCAAAACATCGCCCTTTTTAAAATCGAGGCCCGCCTCCTTGCACGGTATGTACGGATCCTCTGATGAATTGTAATTGAACAGAGCGCGGACCCTCACTTTACTTTCTCTCGAACCCCCTTTACCGAACGAAGGCACTAGTTTGAATGTTATCGTACCCTCCGAACTTTGCTGCAACATGATAAAGGCATTATGGTCAGGCGGACTTGTCATTATAGTATTTAGGTGTGCGTATATTTAAATTACATCAACGCACCAATATAGCCAGGACATCGGCGGGGGTTTTGTTCTCAACACTGATCCCGTTGACTTCGATGACCTCGTCCCCGGCGTGGATCAGGCCCGATCTGTCCGCGGCGCCGCCGTGCATCACGCGAGCTATTACGATTTTCCCAGTATCTTCGTCTGTTTTTATTGTTGCGCCCTAGTGTACAAAATCTATCTGTATTGGATGACTTAAGAATATAATATCAACATGAAAGGTCTATTATTTTCTATTGCACTGATGGATGTGACCGCTTGCACTAGACCAACGTTGGAAGTAAATTAATAATAGGTACTATGCGAAAAACCAAAGACAGGTCAGATAGGTACACAAAACTCATAAGCAACATGTATTGTGTGGGGTAATGTGTAGGAAACAAAATATCAAGAATGGTGTAATACTAAACAACACAATACAAATTGCATCGGCATCTAGAGATAGCAGCTAATCATTCTTTAAACTGGAGACACGCAATGAAGAATAACAAATACAGAAGAACATTGACAAGACAAATTAAAAAGTAGGTGAATGCGTATTGTGGAAAGGTTACAAAATAATTACTCGAAGCATCCAAATAAGTAGCATAATACATATTTAACATAATGTTACAATACTTACCACTATAGGCTCTGCACTCTGAGCTCCACCCTTTTAATAAAAAAATATTTTCAATATACCCTTCATGACAACACGGTATTTCAGTAGAAAATGAGAACGAAGAAATGTACAGGATGGTATATTCTCAAAAAATCATATCAACTAAAGATAATACTCATATGAATACATTTATCAATGTTATAATCCATTTCCAAGGGTAACATACCATAACACTTTCACCCATTTCTTTTTAAACACAATAGCATTGCACAGTATTCCCAAATATTGAGACAATTAATTTAGCTGCTATTTCTAAATGAATTTATTGTAAAAATTTAAATACATTATTAACATCAGCTCACCAGGGGTTCATCACTTTTAACTAATTGAACTATTTTCACAGTTTCTTCTTCGTCATCAATGTCGGGTGGAATGTCAGGTAAATGTGGGTAATAGTCTTTTTGGGCAACAGCATCGTGAGTGCAAAGGATAGCCTGCAGAAATAACTTTATTATGTACTTACTACTTTTATCAACAATATAATATACTAAATTGCTTTCTAGCTACATTATAATATACAACTGCCCTGACTTCACATGGCTTTACTCTAGTTCCATATTTAATTACAAATTACATATAAACCTCCAGAACAAGATTTTGATGTGATGATCAATGATTGTGAACACTGCTTTAACATTTATTGTATTGTCTTCGCATTATACTATTTAGAACTTCATTTAAAATTGTATGGTAGCTCAAGACAGTAATAGTGTCTTATGAGAGTTGGGCACATCAGAAATATTGAAGAGAATGTGAATTCCAATCAAAAAGTGCCACCACATGAACCATCTGCATCAATGAGCCAATTGAATAAGATATAAGTAGAAGTGTTATTCAATCATCTAATTTTCTGCAAGAAAATGCTGCTCTCCCCAAACAATAGAAGTAGATCCCATGTGGAGAATGTCACTGCACCCTAATATTTAGTTAATGAAGACATTGTTGCAAGAAAACAGTGATATAATGAGAGTATACTTACTTGAAAGTGTGGTTTTTGAAGCAAGCCAAATAGTTCCTCATATTCCTTTGAAACTGACAACACATCACCAAGTAGTTCAAAGACTTCAAGAGTGACCTGCATAGCATTGGACAGCAAAGGATAGAACTTGTCATCTTTGCCTTTGGCGACAATTTTATTATGGACTTGGACAAGAGCATGGAGTTGTTTAGATTGCAGCAGTTCACTCAAGAACGCTACATCCTCTCCGCCCGGCTGCACTTCCTTCAGCGATGTGAGCAACCGAGTCAGAGCTAAAGAATAAAATTAACAACTGTTACCGCAACCAGAAAATATGAACTTACAGTCGCTTGCATATCTATTTCCAACATAAGCTAGGCTATCTTATTATTGATACCCATAATTAAGATAGCTGTAGCTGGAAATGTTACCATAGACGTGCAGGTGACTGTAGCTGCCTACTTCTATAAAAACTAAAAGAGGTACCAACCAATAGTACTTACAAAGGTAATAAGTATTGCACAGGTAGGTACCTACATACAAAGTGCTATTATATGTGCTGTAATGTAATAGTATTAATAAAATTTTACCTGGGTCCCAGTTTTCAGGCGTAGTGTCCATTTCACATGCCTTTTAAATCGATAAATTAACCATATTCCGAGCAATCAAGACATTAAATTTAGCAACACACTTTTGTAGGTAATAAGAATATGCAGTGTCTGAAACTAAAAATACACAATAAGCTAATGCAAACAGAATAGCAGGTATTACTGAAGACTGAAAAAAACTGAAATAAGTACAGCAGACTATACTATGGACATAATATTACCTATAATATCATCTACAACCGCGCCCTCACGAGTCAATAATCCGTCCGATGCGATAAACATGGAAAGCGGAACCCTCCATTTGAATCAAAATGTACACAAGTAAAAAGTGGGTCTGATTCTTTACCGCAGTTGGTATTTTTATAAAATAATTATGCGTTTTCAATGTAACTTCTAAAAAATAAAAATTAAGTGGTTTGGTTCAAGAATGCCGCGCATCATCTCTGCGCAGTTTTCTTCTTTCTCGCTCACCCAGTTCAATCACCCAATAAAAGCACTGTATTGCAAACCTCTGCCTCTTAAAAGGTGCGTAAAATATAAAAAGAAAAAAATCTCGATTGGATAACAACAGAAATCTTTGCTTCTCGTCTTATATTTTATTTTTATTTTCATATTTTTACTAATAAATATAAATTAATAAATAAATAAACCATGTCCCTTTTATTCCAAAACAAGGATAAAACTCAGGGCCACATCAGGACCACTTGCACAGATTAGATAGACCACTTGGATGCACTAAACTTGTTCGTTGTTTTCTCAGTCGCTCGAGGTACTAGAGGTGAGTCGTATTTTACTAGACTAGGTGGCACCTATTCCAATTTTGACTGTACTTAGTCCACCTAGTATTAGCGCTCAACACGTCCGCTGACGTATCAAGTACCGTACCGTACTACCAGAGCGTGACGACGCAATCAATATATTATGGAATGATTTAAATCTAAACAAGTTTGTTTACATAATTACTATAGAGAATGACATATTGTAAGCAGTAGCGACATCTGAAGTGAGCAAAAGGCAGTTTTGTCCCCATTTGATCTCATGTATCGAGTCTAGGCGTGAGCGTTATTTCACGTCACCGGTTACATTAACTGCTTACGAGCTAATTCACCGAATCACTGTTTACGCGACGAACGAGTAACTGGTCCTGGTTGTCCTTTGACGTAACCGATTACATTACGTTTCGTGAAAATAATGTAACGACACACGTCTAATCGAGTCCTATTATGGATCTAAGGACTAACGGTAGGTACGCGAACCATGGCCGATAATACTTGAGACTAGGTGGAATAGGTGGAACAGGTGTTTGGATCACGTATTTTAAATACTAGGAATGGGTGCACCTAGTCCCATATTTACCTAGTACAACCCATCTCTACGAGGTACGGAACGCCTACGGTTGTTGTATAACCTCAAAACCACATGTTTTTTGAAAATATCAACATTCTACCATGTCCATATCATATGGGCAATGATTCAAATTTATTAATTAGGTAGGTAAGGAGTCAAAAAAGTTCACTTGCTCTTCAAAAACACACATTTATGGACAAACAGACATACGTCAGTTAAACGTCAGAGCATTATATAACTCACTCTAATTAACTTTTTTATTTTATTTTTAATGTTTGATAAATATATTCCTTATTTATTTTTATACTATTTATCCCTTTATTATTGACATTATTTACATACAATACCTATAAGAAATTAGTGTAACAGCCGAGAGTACCTACCAATCGGTAGACATCTTTAAAATTCAGTAGAGTTTTCAGCACCACACGCACAGTGCTGCCAATATAATAATATGGCCAGTGTTGTAAGTTTTTTTACTGCGTCTCTCTGGTTGTAGCTATACCTAGAGATTTCTTGTAGTGTAGCCAACTCTGAATTTGATAGTGATGTGCAAGAGGCCGCGAATCGTAATCGGAACGAGGTGCGTAGCTTCTGAACGCGACCCAGTTTAGTACCATATTGTCTATGGAAAGGAAAAAAAGCATAGATAGGTAGCATAGCACGGCACAATGACCTAAGAGAGAAAGGACGAGCCCTATGTGACGTCATCTGTAGCCAAACCCGAGCACACGATCGTCCAAAATGGCGCACAGCAAAAAGTGTTGTACTTTTAGTTAGTCGATAGTATCCATATCGATATACTCGATCATGTCGCGGGAAAAGTGCTGGGTCCTGATTAGGTAGGTTCAGCCACAGATTTAGGAGCTACAGATGGAGCGCATAGAACACGAAAGTGAAGCCACCAAAGCAAATACAAAACAAAAGCGAATACAATCTCGCCCTATAACTACACAACTTTACACGCACACAAATGTATGTTTCCCTAGTGCCGCTCCTAGTTGTCACGCACACATATAATGCTACCTGGCTTCACTTCGTTTGTTGCCAAGACTACATCTGTCAACTTCTCTAATCTGTGGGTTCAGCTATGCTGGGCTAAATCAAATAAGGCAAAAAAGGGGGGAGACAAATCTGTAAGGCTCAGGTCAATGTCAAGCGTGTACATTAACGACACGATGGAGGCGGGTGCATTTCCAGGGTGGTATGGCTGGATCGTCAGGTTCTTCTGCGCAGGCACATCACTAGAGCACTCACTTGGGTTTATCCAGTTCACACAACACAATTACACAAAGGATTGAGTAGATTTCGTGCGATTAAGGTTTTTAGACACAGGAGGCACCGCGACGACGAGTGTACCAAACGAGTCGGTCAGTCAAGTGTCATTAAGGGGGAAAGAGACCGCAGCACAAATATCACGTTAAGCGGGGGTAGGCAGAACAAAATTATGTTTTTATTTATGACTATTATGTTATTTTATGGCTCTGTGGAGCGAGTCACCCTCTTCCCTCTAAAATGGTTGTGCAGAGTGACGCTGCTGCTCAAGTAAAGTCATTTTCACATGGCAACTCTTCGGGGTTCGCAATTTAACGTTAGAGACCACCAGAATTTCAATGTCTCGGCCTTGTTGACGCCTAAACTTTACCACGAAAATATGCATATGGAGAGCCTCATGCATACACGGCCATCATCCCTACCTACCACTGCCCAGTGTAGCAAAAGCGTAAAATTAAAAATCGTCAAATTTATCAGCTAAAAATCTTGCAAAATCGGGAGATTTTGAATAAACTCTATTTTAACTTCTTTAAGCCGTTTTAGCAAATCACACATTTAATTTAAAATGTTCACTATCCATAAATCAACTTGTTATCTCTGTCGCGCATCTTTATGTTCGTGAGTAGTGATGACAAATATTATAAAACAAATTTAAGGCGGCGCAGTCACGCACCTTCCAAAACAAAAATAATTTCTTTGTGGTCACCCCGGGGTGACGGCGGCGCGGCCCAACGTGTAGGTGAATAGAATTTGTATCGATAACTTTGAAACAAAACTTATAAGAACAGCACTACGGTTTTATGTAAACATAGCAAATATTTGTTAGTTCTATTTTATTTGAAAATATGAATTCGAGAGTACGATTATAGACGGGAACTCAATTAAAAATTAATATAATGTACACGAAAGGTATTTTCACACACTATAAATACACTTAAATATGAAAATAACACAACTAACCTGAAAAATGACAATCCTTCGAAATTCTTTAGAGAATCAGAACTGCATGCCCTAACGCAACACTAAACTATATTGATTTTTCCTTAATAATCCTAAATAATATAATAAAGAGTCACAAAATACACACAGTTCAGCGTAAAATTTAAAATAATTTGTATAAGACGCTGACATGACAGATGAAGTACTAACCATAGTGACCCGACCATAGCCGACAACCCAATATGTCGGTCCAAAAAGGCCCTCAGGGAGGCGGCTTACTGACGGAACTAACCAAAAACTTCCAGAAAAAAGAAATATATGACATATACTGTACTGTTTTACATAGCTAAATTGTCACGAGTAAGAATGAGACAGATATGTTTTCGTTAATGTAGTCCATATTTACATCAAATATGTATACCATAAACAATAGCTTCGTATCTACTAATAATAAATCTATGGCACGGCACGACGAACGATTGCTCTGTTCTGTCTGTGGCTAGGTACCTATTTGTTGGATATCGATTGCAGATTGACCTTTCTTGAAACGCCGCTGATTGTTTACAACTTAATAATTTTCCCATTGTAAGTTGCATTAGAATAAGTAATTAAATAGAACATAGTATTTAATTGTGTATGTTTTATAAAACAACGCCGCTTCTCCGCTTAAATAAAACGGAATCTTATTGGTATGTCTATGTCGTTTCGGTAGTGCGATAAAAGTCTGTCTTGTGCAGGTCGGTTTGCTAAGTTATTGATTATAAAATCACGTCATCCCTATAATTAAAATAGTATGCCTAACCTTTCTTCCTCCTACTGTTATGGTGTGTGCGTACTACAACAAGGAAATGACTGAATAGATAGCAACGCAATAACTCGTAAAAAATATTTCCGAGTTACCTACTTACTGTACGTTCAACAGTATCCAAAATATTTGTAAATAATATGTTTGATTCACATTTTATCCTGTGCATAGGTATTACATTAAAAATGCTTTTAGTTTTGTTTTGTACCTATAGTAGATGGTAGATACTTATCTACTTTTGTAACATAGGTACCTAGTACAGAACTGTTTTTTTGGTGTAGGATGTTAAGTATTGAATAGGAAAGTGGTTCTTGTGTTTTGTTACAAATCTTTATATATTTTTATTGATAAATTTATATTCGTCTTATTATTTGCTCAACAGAACTTTGTAAGTAATAACATTTATTTTAAGTTTCTCATTATGTGAAATAATGTATTTCTTTTGAGAACTATAAAGTTTATTTAACTGCAATGTTGGGTGCTTGGCACATACTTTATTTTATTTAGTATACTTATGTGAATTTTTATAAATAGATGCTAATTGTTCATATTAGTAATAGGTACCTATATCTGAGTTTGTTGATACACTAATAAAATTATGAATACACTTGAAACTTGCTTACTAAGCAGATATTTTGCAAGCAAGTAAGAATGCTTGTAGGTAACCTCATTGGAATTCAAATGTGTTATGAGCAAAGAATAACATCAGGAATGTTAATGTGCTGAGCAGTGTGTGATGTCATATAGGTAAATAGTGAACACAATAGACGCACAGTGAGCATTTAGAATAAATTGTTTTGATGTTTCCATGTATAGATTCACAATACACCTGACATGATAATTGTCTAATTCTTAAAAACATATAGTATCATATTCACTAGCTGCACAGTCAACAAATTAGGATTGTGACCTAGTACCTATTGACCATAAGGCTTCGTTTTTATAACAATCCTGATACCATAACATCAAATTTATCTTAAATGTTTCTTTGGTTTGTGACTTTATTTGCTGGGAAGTTTTTTGAATGGAATAACATGGAGGGTTAATATTTTGTTTGGTCAACTATAGGTATATATTTTATTTTAAAACAGTATTGGGATGTCTACATACATATTAGTTGGTTTACCAATTTACGAAATTCGTAAATGTCAAGTATATCTGTATAATACCTATCTACTTTGTTGTATCCTTGTGACTTAGGATGGGATGTGATTTTGGTGTGTAGCCTGTGCCACCATGGTTACACACCAAAATCACATCCCTCTTCCCTGATCCCTCTATCTTGCGCCATTTGTATGGTTGTTTGCAAGATAGGCTCTGTTGTCTGATGTGGTGGGTAGGTATGTGTCCTTTGCGTCGGTGAGCGTTCCCTGCCTCTCTTTCCTTCAACACAGCTAGTGAGGATCAGCCTCTTCAGACTGAGTCTGGGTCTCCCTTGATGGTGTGGCCAAAGAACTTGAGGTCTATCTGCCTATAGATTGTACGGAGTATTATTTATTTGATGCTGCATGAGGATTTACTCGTTTGTCCGGTGTTTAGTCCAGTATATTCTTAGCATTCTGCGCCAGTACCACATTTTGAACGCATAAATCCTAGAGCGAAGTTGTTAATGTCCAGGTTTCAGAGCCAGTTGCTGTCTAGCTGTATTATACATATATGGACCTAAACATTTCGTAGATAATTAGAATTGGAATGAAAATTAGTTAAGGTCAAATTTATAATTGTACTAAGTAAATGGACAGATTGGACAGATTGTTACGTTTTGATAGAAATAGAGCAAATAAGGTTCAAATTCACAGAAACATTTATAGCGGTCACTTGCCTTCGTCAATTCTTTAAAGATTCGCGTTTAAGGCAAAACATTAGGTAAGATACCTTTTCCAAATCTCAAACAGCTGCCTTTACAGACAGTTGACAGGCATCTACTAAAAGAAATGTGATTGCTCCCCAGGCGGAAGAGATGCTTGATGCCGGGCGCTCGTTTGAACATTAAGCCGGAGCCGGCAGACGAGTATCCGGCCTGTAACGAGGAGTCGCAGTTGGAGCTGCACCTCCAGAGGCAGCTCGAGGAGGATGTAGCCAGGTGACTCATTATATTATTCGGATAATAAGCTTCAATATACCACGACCAACGAGAAGTGATGCCAATTGGTAATCCGCGAGTCAGTCACTCCTGGGTGGCTATTTTATAAATTCATGGTTCATTCCGTGTTGCAATGCAAATTTAAATAAATTAAGGCAAAACAAATTTAACTATTTAATAAAATAATCTACACATTTTCGTATCGCTTCTCATTGCCTCAATTCGTTATCGGAAGATTCCGAGTTCGATACCCATTCTGATCTAAGCTGAAACCGAGCCCATTTCTACCCGGTCCATCTCTTGATTTAATTCTGTCCTTTAAAAATGTCAACGATAAATGATTTGATACATAAACGTTATTATGACGCAATATGATTCATTTTTCGTTGCCATTCTTAAATGTCAAAAGTATAGTAAAGAAATGTGCAGGGATTAGTACAAGCATTTAGCGTAGTAAGAGAGACTCATGGGGCTTTTAGCAATGTATTGCATTGCTAGTAGTAATCTTACAAAAGACAGTATCTTGTTGAGTACCTTTTTTATCTTATGTTGTTCATTCAATGTTATGCGCAAGTGTTAATCGTCTGGTGAGGGTCCATCATAAAAAAGTGCCGTTTTGTCTTCGTCACCCCTTCCTCCCTGTTACATCACAAACTGACCCTGTTTAAGTGTGTAGTAATGGCAGTAATTTCTTTTGGTAATTTGTACACCAAAAAGACCTGTCAGTCGGATGAAGCTTTGATACCACGCATCCCGACAGGTCGGCGCGATAAGCATAATTACGCATTGTTATCGAACCACCTTTTTAGATGGGTTACCCAATTGTTACAACTAATTGTTATGAAAAATTCCATTCCGACGCAAAATAATAAAAAATAGTGAGACTATTCGTTGACGTGCTATCCACACCTACGTGGCTATCGCTCCTTCGTAGGCTGGGATGCATCCAAAGAATTGGACAAAAGGCCAAGTAATACAATAAGAAAACCGGGAATAGGTGTTATTATTTTTCAACCACACAAATTATTGTTTCGAACGATATCGTTAGTAGAATAAAAAAAAAACAAGTAAATTTAAATTAAAATAAATATTTAGGTACCTATGTCACTAATTTCAGTTTACTTAATTTTTTTTTCATTTGGTGTTATACTCATTTTAATTTAATGTTTAGTCTAAATATAAAAAATAATAAAGAAAATCATCAGTATGATAAAAAGAGAAAGGCATAAATAACAGGTGTGATGATTTTCGCGCCAAAGACATTATGCTATGTGTGTTTCTGAACGTGCTCATCAATATTTTATTTTCTTGTTGCAGAATCTTTGACGAATCTATTTATTCTGATCTTGAAGTGGTGTGTGGGAAACTAAAAGTACTAACCCATTCTTGTATATTAAAAGCACGTACTCATAAATTTTACCATAAGCTACAGACGATTTTGCATGTCAATATTGGCCGCAATACATTTGATGAAATATATTCCTTCATAAGGTATGATTTTAGGTTCATTTGATGGTAGGGTGTTTGTAAATTTGTGCTATTTCACTGTTATTATTCAATTATTTCCCTTGTAGATTGCATGGCGTAACTAATTAAGCAAAGGGATAGGATTACCATTAATGGGCACTTATAAGAATCTTAACCTAATAAAACGTTGCAATTTCGAAGTCTGTAACTTTGCAAGGGGAAGATGTCAGTTTAGTCAAGCAATACGAATTAATTTAATAAAGATTACAAGTATTCTTATTCTTATCCTAGGGTCCTACTTCTGGGTAAAATCACATCATCTAAATTATTCCAATATATTTGTTAAATATAATAAAAACATCTGGTTTAAGAGGGTACATGCGGCTGATGACACCTACGGTACTGAAAAGGCGATGACGTTCGTAGCGAAACTACGATTTTTGTGGATAACGAATGTCCAAATCTGTCCGTTATATTGTTTATAAGTCTTAATTATTTTGGTATAAATGTCCCATAGTATCTGCGAGCCGTTGTGTTGAGAATTTACAATTCAGGTTAAAAACAACACATTTTAAATTGTGTTTTACAAAGTTTGGTAACATTTAAACATAAATTAATAAATAAATTAGGTTCCTGACACGGATTCATCTATAATTTTGCGTAATGTAACCGTTTTGAGCTTTAGTAAGCCCTTAAATTCAATTGTTTTATTATTATTCTAACTTGAGAATCAAAACATTTTTTCATGTTGCTTTACTAGCTTTTTTGTATGTTCACTATTAGGTATAAGGTTTATTCATTTATATTAGTGCTTATTGTATTATCTTATTCTGGCATAAACTCTTTTGCTTGCAATCTATGGCATTGATAACACTATTATCTCTGCGAATCAAATATAGATTAACGAAATATCACTAACAATAAAACTACTTCTTGGTTAAACGATGCTCTTTTATAGTAGTGTCACCTTCCACATTATCTTCCAGTAAATTTGAAAAATATTAAGGTCTATTGTATTCATTTTGGAATGGTGGTGAATGTTATCTTTAAAATAAAATAACTTACGTCTTTTTTACAGTGATGCGTACACTGAATGCAATATTCAACATCAAGAGCAAGAAATAATCACATATCTTGATAATAATCTAGAATTAAAAGTATCAAATTCTGGCAAATCTAATGGAGGTTTGGAGGAGCCTGAAGTGTTTCTAACACCCAAGTCCGTAAGCCCATGTGTGGAAAAGGCCTTCCAAAAAGTTACTGATGCCAGCCCGAGCACTGAGTTAACGAAAGAATATTATGCACTGGTCCCTATAGATGGGAATTTATTAGAAAAAGAACTCAATGAACAAGACGTCCTTTCTAATGCATTTCAATCCATAATAAAAGCTCAAACTGACGATGAATTGAAAGTTGCGCAGCGCAAACCTACTTCGTTATCTCTCACCTCTAGTCATACATCCAAAACAGTCAAACATTCCAACAGTTGTGATATTTTAAATAAAAATTGTGTTAACGATAGCTTTTCTTCAAAACCCGAACAAATTATTGTAAATAAGGTCACTAGTCAAGATTCTACATCTTATCAAGCCCATAAAGAAAATAATATTGTTAAGAATTTGCATACTTGTGATTTGAGTACAGACAAAGGATTAGATCCTACGTATTCGCCAGATAGTTTGATTACGGACGAACCTAGTTCGTCCTCAGATTATTTGTCTGCTGCATATACTTGTTCACCGGGAATTAGTTTATCTGGTCACGTACCTCAATTAAATGTTGGACTCAACACTGCCAAAATGGAAAACATTTTTACACTATCTGACTCTGGGTTGGAAAACACAGCAATGTTGGGAAGTATCAATAGCCACAAAGACGTCACATTAACAGACGTTTCGTTATCAGAAAGTACGTTGCACGATTTAGTGACCGACGATGCAAGTACCTCAGCGATATCTTTGCCTAGTCCTTTAGGTGATAAAAAACACTCTGCACGATCGAGGCAGAGCGGTACATCTTCTGATAGAGATTGTAATGGGCAAAATACAAACAGGAGCGTGTTCAAAGAAATGAGTGGAAAATCTACCAAAGAAGAAAAGCAAAGGCAGAATGAGGAAATCGTCATTCTGGAATCCTCTTCGCTCTCATCTGAAACAGGTTCTTGGGAATCTGTATATCCTCCAAAGTTCACTGAAAAGGACCTTTGTGAAAACTTTTTAATACATGAGCGTCAATATTGCTTAGATGAAAAGCCAACATTGCAATCTCTTGAACACGTGTCTAGCCGCGCGTCTCCGGCATGGAATAAAAAATCCACATCTTGTTTTATAGACGCGGCTAGTTTAGTGGATGAAAATGATGAAACCATTAATGTTCAAAGTGTTAATAGAGAAAGTTTGGGAAAGGTCCAATTTGATTCGTTGCCTGCGCCAAGTCAACCGGTACCATGTTCTAGTAATAAACAAGACATAAGCCCAATTGAATGGTCAGAGGGTAATGATAACGACGATTCATTGGAACAAGCTGAAAAGAAAGATCCAGATTCAATACAAAAAGATTTGTCACCTACAATATTTGAAATGACTCCAATCACAGAAGATTCTTTATGTGCCAATGTGTTTGATAGTGCGAGTCACGTAGAGCAAGTCAGTATGGATAAGGTAAGCGATGCTGATGAACTTCAAAATTATTCGTCGGATAAAGGGAGGTCACTGCGATTTATGTCTTCAACACCAAATAATTCAATAATGTCACTTAAGGCACATAGACAATATGAATCGGAAAACAGCAAACAAAACAAAGAAGGTGATTCTCCACCTATTTTATCAGGAGGTGTGTCAATAGAAGATCATTTACCTCAAATAGGCAGCCGAGAGAATAGCCCGTTACCAAAGTGGAAGCTAGAAAATGTGCCCATTGTTTCTGGTGCTTTCATACCGGAACAAAGTGATAGCAACCAGGAAAAGCACAGAACATCTTCTGCATCTGCCTGGGTTGTTGATATGTCTATTGAACCTAAGTCAGATGAAACTTCTGCTGTCACTAAACATGGCGAAGATAGTGTGACAGAAAAAAAGAATATATTCTCAATATACATAGACCTAAGTGAAAAAGCAACTTTAAAGGATATGCCAGCCAGATTGTCGTCTTCTATGAATTCTAAAAAGAGTGCTTGCATTGCGTCTTCAATAAATAGTTCTAAAGGACCAACAAATACAATAAACGATTCAGGCTTATCTCACGAAGATGCAATATCACATCAAAGTGTTTTCGAAAAATACGAGACACTATGCAATGATCCCAATATAAGTATATCTGAAATTATAAGTATTCCAGTAAAAAGTAACGTAATTCCAACAGTTACAGAAGATTCTGGAAAAGAAAAACGTGCAAGCAAAGGAGTTGGCGATACAGTCTTATCTCTCACCACAATAACCATTCAAGAAGAGTCAACAATGACTAATCTTCAGTCAAGTGATCTTTTCGTGAAATTATCTGATTTAGATAAACCAGTGCAGAAATCGGATATAGTGCACATTAACGAAACGAAAGAAACAGATGTCAGAATGACTAGATCCATTCCTGATAGTAACTGGTGCGAGCATCCGATTTCATCTAATTCAAGATCGATTGAGGTCATCAGTTCTTTTCATTCCGAAAATGCGCTGAGCTTGAACAGGCTGTTTCCACATTTAAAGAACGAGTTCAGTAGGAGCATGCCCGGATCACTCTCCAGTAGGACCCGATCTCCTTTAAGATTAGGAGCGTCCAGCACCATCGGCGACGCGGATGAGCCGGCTTCTGACATGTCTGAAATGAGCAGCATGCAGAGCAGCATTTGTCGCTCCGGTTTCGGTAAGAAGATAACACATAAAACATACATATAACACTCTGGCCTGTATAGAGTTAGGCACACTAGGCCGATGCTATTTTGGCCCCAATGTAATAGGGGGCGACTCTAGTGCCATCATACTGGGCATATTCTCTCTTAAAGCGTAGGTGATTCGGGCCATAGTCCACCACGCTGGCCCAATGCGAACTTCACACGTCTTTTGAAGGACGTGCACAAGTTTCCTCACGATGTTTTCTTTCACCGTTCAATAAGTTCGAGTTCGAAATAGAATGTACACTTGATTTTGAAAATCCCAAAGGTCCCAAATCGTGCGTTCGACAAATTTGCTATCACTGCTAAGACAAATCATTTTTAAACTAACCACTCTACGTCCGCCTACATTGTTTGCACTTTCAATGATTGCAGGCAATAGTACCACAGATAGTCAGACATCCAGCCTGATTGAAAATTGCACGTCGCGACTCGGGCAGGACTTGCTTAGGATGTTCCTGGAGGAAATAGCTCCTGACGTGATTGTGGAAGTATCCGGGAAACGATTTAAAGCGCACAAATGTATATTGTCATCTAGGTAATTGTGAGCTTAGTCATATTTTTGTTAAATATATCCAATTAGTTTATAATCAATTCCCGTAATTTGCAGGTGTCAATACTTCGCGGGTATCTTGAGCGGCGGTTGGGTTGAAAGCTTGGGGAATGTTATAGTGCTACCGCCGTAAGTACCTCATTGGACCCTTCATTTATATGAACCTATTGAAAGGCATCAATTAAGGGAAACATTAATTAAGGGATACATACAACAAAGGGACATTAATTACGAACGATTACGATTTGGATTATTAAGAACTAGCTCTTTACCCGATGATGGGATTTCCATGCAAGCAAATTTTATGCTTCCATATCCACAGGTTAGGCTGTGCGTTGCCTGTCGGTCATTTGTTAGAATTAAATAGAGGACAATTTGGATTTATTTTTATTATAAATTTTATTATTTATTTCAGGTTTTCTTACAATGTTGTGTATTTTGCACTGTGCCACATTTACTCCGGTTTGGCCACTATACCAGATTCTGTGAGCATCGTAGAACTAGCTACAATCGCTGACATGCTAGGATTGGAAGGCCTAAAGGAAGCAATCATGTTTACGCTCAAAGCTAAATATTGTCATCACTTCCATAAGGTGAATTAAAACTTACCAAATTAATTGACTAAATTACAACTACGCAGTTTTATAATTAATATTAAAATGTGGTCATTTGTTTGTTCTTGCAGCCATGTGCGGTGTGTATAGTTGGTGTTTTGGAATGCTTTCCGCTGTCATCCGTGTATGGGCTGGACGATTTGTATCATAAATGTCTTAAATGGATAACAAAACACTTCTCCAAAGTGTGGCCTACCAAAGCGTTCGCCACTCTACCCACCGACCTGCTGGACAAATGTTACCAGCGCCACATAGTGAACCTATCCGTTGACGGTTTAGCGGACACTGTATATGGGTGCGGCATTACTGGTGAGTATTAATATACACCTATATATTCTAAATATTGTTTGCAAATTGAGTAAGTACATATTCTTTAGTGCGCACGGGTAGTGAAATATAGAAAAATATATCCAAATAAATTATTAACACGATTCAATAGCTATGTAATGAGCGGTCTCATCGGAAGCTGCGATGTCGCCATATATCGTATTGATTTACATATTTCAAAACTTTAAAACATTCGTATTAAAATTATTTCACTGTTAGTAATCATAAGACATACTCTATACTGGGTGATTCACAAAAATATAGCCAACATTCCAATTCATAATCGTCGTTCTGAAGACATTGCATTACGATAAAGCGTATCTTTATATCATTACCGGCAGTGGCGTCACTCCAAAACAGTAGATGGGCCGAGAGTGTGGCGCGCATGTGCCGGCGGCTCATCAACGCGGCCGCGAACTACGCCGCCGCGCGGCTCGCGGCCGTGCTGCGCGCGCTCGCAACGCTGCCCGCGGACGCGCCGCACCCCGCCAAGCAAGCCCTAGACGATTGCATCGTGGCCGCCATAGAATGGGCGCCGCCCGAGGAGGCTTGCCGCGCATACTTTTTCCTCTGTTCCCTCATCAAGGACATACGCAATCAACACTACTCTAAACCCGACTTAATCAGCAACGGCACCGAAAGTGTCAAGGCTCTCGGACCGCATAACTTGTTATACACTTACGCTGCCGGTTGGCGTCTACATTGCGAGAGCGCGTTGGTTCGGGCCACACCACGCGTCGTCGGCACGCAGGCTTTTAAGGACTTGCCCTTCGATCTACGTAAAAGGTTGCGCGAACTCGGCTGTATAACGTACGACGTCCACGATACTCCCGTGACGCCTGCAGTACATGATAGAAAAAGCAGGAGCGCTCATCACAGCAAGAGCAACAAATCTTGTAGTTCGTCGACGACACGTAGTGTCGACATAGCACAAGTTCGCGCCTCGTTCGTACCTTATTCCCAGAAGCCGGTGATACCGCTCGGTTCCGTGGACAGGTTGAGAAGTAACAACGATCTACGCGACTTTAGGAAAATGCCCGCCACCGCGCCGCCCAAAGTTCGCACTACCAAAGCGCAGGAAGAGCGTGCGAAATTTAACAAATATAAAAACAACAAATCTCAGGAAAAGTTAAATAAAACGCCATCGCTTCGAGTGCCATCCTTCGAGAGTACGAAACCGAAGTATTTGGAACCCAAAATCTGCAAAGAAAAGAAACTTCCCGCCGTGAGGAAACTAATTTTGGATTCGTCGAGTGAATCCTCTCGTAATTCGAGCCCTATACAGTTACGAAATCTCAAGTCGAGTCCGTTGAAGCCGCGGCACGGCGACGCGCGCGCGCCCGCGCCGCCGCCGCCCGACAGCCCCGCCCCCGCCGCCGCCGCCCCCGCCCCCGCCCCCGCCGCCGGCTCGCGGCCCCGCACCGCCGAACCCTCCACCGAGTCGCTCACTGAATCCCAGACGAGTAACAAGTACGCCACCTTCACTAAAACAAAACATGCAACCAAAGGATCCACCGAATGTGAGTATTATTTATTAACGCAATTATTTTAGCTCATTACGCCTAAGATTATTAAATAAAGAAGATTGACATGTTAGTAATGCTTGACCAAACACTACGCATAACTTTGGGCATCTTTAGCAATCACGTCGCTCCTATCGCGTGAGTTAAATGGCACACCTCGCCATCCGCCCGTCCAACAAACAAAATTTATTTCTGCGTAGGTGTCTTTGTGCACCACATTATATCTGCCGTGAGTTTTATAAGTTTATTCTTCATTACAGCAATCAAGTCGAAGTGCCACCTCAATATTAATTCGAAGCCACTAAACAACATAAATAAAATGAAAACAAAGATACCAGTATATTTGAATAATAAAAATGCGAAGGAACCTCGGAAACGGAGCGAGGTGGTCAGCAAGCCTACTGCCATGAACAAGTCAACCGAGCGGAAGGTGCCCGGCTCCTTGATGAACGCAACCAAGTCCAGCTCGGCGAAAATGGTGCCGAAAGTGGTGAAGGACTCGTGCAGTAATAAATCCTCTGGGAGGGGCCAGAAAAGCACGCATGTGAGCCGGCAACATCGTGACGATATCCAGTCGCTCGTCGACATACCCATGATGGAACGGTCCGGGACGTTTTTGAAAGATGAACCCACCTTTGGTGACAAAACCACCAACATAGATATAGATCAGTGAATACTCCATTACTTGTTAGAATGTAGCATCTCCAAAATCCCGTATTTATTATATTTAATTAATGAAGAATTGATTATATCCCTCCTTAACTCGAAATCAAAATGAGATCCGGTACCTTCGCAATGTGCCACAGTTGGAGTTGTATTGGGAACATAACTGCTGGAAATCCTTTTGTTTTACAGGTAAGTCATCACATTATGTCCAGGCCCTTGAGTCTGCTAGCTATTATTCTTGCTAATATTAGCGAAACCACTGGTCTCTAATATTATCTTCGTGAATTCTTCATTGTATATGGTAAATTCTTGGCGGTCGGCATGTTTTCGGCCAGAGGACTGCTAATAGACCAGTGGTTCTCCAGTGGTTAAACTTTACCAGACTCGGGGACCAGGAAGTAGACATTTCTAAGTCTGTGGTCCGGTCTGGACAGTCTTCTGATTTGATGAAAGTATGGCTTATCTTGTACCCGTATTCTGACAGTCAATTATACCGTCATTATAAACGTGTAACGATGTACACAAAAAAAACATGTCATCTTTATTGACGCAAAATAATATCTTCGAAAGCAAATTCATAATGTTAAATTAAATTGAAGTATCTATCGGCGAAAAGCAGTTTCCAGATTGGCCTAACTCATCCGTTTTTTTTTATGTCGTTACATAGTAGTACGGCCAAATTTATGAAGAAAACTTCTAAGTAAGGGAATAAGATAATAAATATCGCCAGACTTACACACCAACTGCATGGTCCCAAACTATGGCTACCATACAGTGGACTGGGGCGATCCCAGTGTCACCCAGATCAGGGCAAATTACGATAAGGGCGTTTCTGAAATTTGCCTCTGGCGGGAATGGAACCCGCAACCACCCGATGCAGTGAGTCGAGCGGTCAACACTCAAACCACTGCGATAAGGCGTCGTCGAGAGACTGACGTTTTTAAATAGGATATACGTTCGCGCGCACTGCGAGACCTAAGGGCCAACGCCGACATGCTACTTTTTGCATCGGCGATCGGCGATTTTGCGACTGCATCGTGTTTTGGCGACTCTGCGGTCGGATGCAGCGACTGCTCCCATGCTAAAACGGGCTTAATCGCCGATCGCCGCTGCAAAAAGTAGCCAGTCTGCGGTGTCCCTAATAGTAATGTTTGTGAATACGGGCGTAAGTCTTGTGTGTACTTGTATAACCATTTCATGACTTTTATATAATTCCAGATCGCGCACTCGGACGTATATGAATTAAGCGTTACACAGATTCCTCACGACATCCTGAAAACTGTGAAGAAAAGAAAAAAATGTTGTATCAGCTGGATACAAGTGGCACAGGACCGGTAGTTGTGGAAAACCTTTGGGGAAGCCTATGTAGACGTCTTTTGGCTGAAATGATGATGATGAACTTCTAAATTGGTTTCAAGATTTTCAGGGTACGTGTTTGTACTTAAAATATTTATACCATATTTATTACTTCGGCGACATGCGGGAATTGTTTAATATTTCTAAGATCAATATTACTATAATAACTAATTAATTTATTAAAGTACAGTCCGCGACAGCTTGAGCAGTCATATTTTATTAGGAAACGGGCTTATAAATTGATTTTTCTTTTTATAAGTACTTGGGGAAGTCGTTTAAACGTTAATGATCTCTTGAAGCAAGTGAGGTGCGACTAATCCAGTCAGCGTAACGAGCGTTGGTATAACGCTACGATTAAGGCTGGGCAGAGTAGAGAATCTGCAATCCTTCAACTCAATCTGTCGCAGACTATATTCTATTCTAATAATCTAATCATTTATATAAAATACTATCAATTAAGCAGTTGGTGAACGCGGTATGTATTGATTCGAGTTACAGAGGCTCTTGTATATACATGTAGTACATATTCAGTACTTCGTTGCTTACTAAATCTAGATGGAACGGTGACAGTTGTTTCGAATACTACTAAATCAATTAGCTGTATAACGCCCCCCGCAAACATGCTACTTTTAGAATCGGCGATCGACGATTTAGTCGCTTTTTAGAAGCTAAATGCAGCGACCAGTTGCAAAATCGCGCGATTTTGATACTGCGATCAAACGCAGGGAGTCGCCAAAACGCAATAATCTCCGATGCAAAAAGTAGTATGTATGCGGTAGCCCTATACCAGTTAAATGTGTGAGAGCTGGGAGGCATTCGGAGTTAGCTATGGCCAGAATACATTACTCTGGTAAAACACATTCACGTCTGTTTTCGCCAAGCGTAGGTAGAGAATCAGGGAAATATGGGTGCACCTCTACTAGAGGTGTGTATGGTGTTACAAGCCCTGACAAAATATAAAAAAACCGCTGAAATAAGTACTTACCTACAGATTTTTAGGGTTCCGTACCTTAAAAGGCAATAACGGAACCCTTATAGGATCACTTTGTTGCCCGTCCGTCTGTCTGTTGAGACTTAAGATATGCACAGCAGCCCAAACCGCTGGTGTTAGACACATTATATTTTAACAGTAGGTACCTTTTATAGCGTAGAAGAAGATTTGGAAAATTCCACTCCTACGGGGGTAAAATAGGGGGCGGGAGTTTGTATGTGGGTCTCAAATTTTTAATTAATAATTAGAATTTAGTTAATAACCAGTTTAGATTCTTTTGACGAATCAGTGAATTTTTTAAAACGCTAAAAAGGATAGTTTTATTTGTAATTAATGGCCTTTATAAAAATGTTTATATTTTTAGCTTTAAATAAAAAATCGGGAATTCCATACAAACTTTCATCACATATTTAATACCCCATACGGTAGAATTTTCAAAAATCTATTATAGCCTACGTCATGAATTGTACCTACTGTCAAAATTACATGTTTCTAATTTCAGTAATGTCGGCTCTTGAATTAAATTAAAGTGTAATATAACTCATGTTTACCTTTTACAAGAGTAGTTCTCCGTTTATCAGGCGCTGTATTCTAAACGACAGTCACTCCAACATTTAATAAAACTGTTAAATACGGTATTATAAAATATTTATGGTGAAGTGTTGTTTGTTAGCATCTCAATTACTTGTTAGTATTATCCAACAAATAAATCTGACCGTCTTATAGTTTTCCCAAAGGATGTCTGTCAAGACGTCAAAAGATAATGGGCAAAATGGCCCCACCTCCAATAATCATTACTTGTATATTAAATTAAAGGTCTATATACATAGTTCATTATAAGGGAGGTGCATGCCAAAATTCACTGTGTGTCTGGAGTTATTCGATTTAGAAAAAAGTAGAATATGAATGATTGGTTTGGAGACGATCTGCGGTAAGTACTAAAAATAAACTTTACTACATCGAATAAGCCCAGACACAGCGAATTCTTGCATGCGCCTCATTTATAATGAACGTATGTATACCTTTAATTTAATATATAAGTCATTCCTATTGAAGGTGGGCCCACGCTTCATAAATTTTTGCCCTTTATCCTTTATTATTTGGATAAAAGTTAACCGTCGATTCTCAAACAGGCCCTCAGAATTATAATTATGGTTTTGCTTCAAGTTGGCAGAAACTACAATGTACTTATTCTTACTCTGTCTGTTGTACATAGATATTGACTTCCGCCCTCGTCGGTCCCTGTTTATTGATTACCTATTTATTAGCTTATGAAGCCTATTTCAGAATCGTCAGATAAATTTTATCCACCAAATAAATATAGCGGTTTGACAGTTTTTCCATAGAATTTCTGTCGAAACGCCTCATTTATTTGGTGGTTCTGAAACATGCGAAAAAACTTTCATCATCTTGTATTAGTGTTGGCTTTATTCTTGTATCTATTCGGATTATGTACTTAAAGTATTTTGATGCGATTTTCTATTTTTTGGTACTTAAATGCTTTTCTTCTTCTTCTTCCTAGTCATTTTCCGAATTTCGTCGTAATCGGCTAACTTAAATTTTATCAACAAATTGCTCTTTGGAATTAAACACACATGGAAGTAACATTAGCAATTAGCATGTTTACTGCCATTGTTTTAATTGGACACTTGATAAGTTATTCAAGCCCATTCTCAGTAGTAACGATAAGTTCTTTATCCAAGTATTATCTTTTCTTTATCTATACATATATACCGAGTTTCATATATTAGTGCTTTATATCATAATTTGTCGGTGTTTTGCTGTTTTATTAGCCACTTTAAATTGTGCTTTTCAAGAATTCGCGTACATTTAGGCGGTCTACACCGCACGTAGCACTACCTTAGGGTGCGTCCACAAGCTCCGAGCAATCAGTTATGACGCTCTCTGTGGAGCTTGACGTGAAAAATGCTCGGGCCCAACCCTCGGCGCTTGTGAACGCCGCGCCGTCAACTGCGATACGAAATAAATTATATTCGCTTGTAGCTATCAGTCCCAAATGTGAGCTATGTTTTATAATGTGTATAAAAAGAAAACACCGTTTTGTCGCTCATAATATTAATAGAGTAATTACAATATTCAGTTCCACACTATAGTAAGTAAGTACTTAATAACA
Source organism: Drymonia ruficornis (assembly GCA_947859195.1). Taxonomy (NCBI): domain Eukaryota; kingdom Metazoa; phylum Arthropoda; class Insecta; order Lepidoptera; family Notodontidae; genus Drymonia; species Drymonia ruficornis. The sequence continues at coordinate 8,280,053 of OX401907.1, forward strand.
ACACTTCTGCTCATAATCCGTCGTTTTGTTATATGCATAGTAAATGTAGTTATTATAGAGAATTATCTGTAGGGCATAGCGATTACCATTTTAATGAATCCATAAGTAATATGTAAGTAAAATATTATATTTATTTGGTCATGAAATGCCACATTGTACAGTAAGGTGATTATTTCAAACGATATCCATGGCCTATATATGTATAAACAATCAATTTTTAATTTAATAGATACTTGAGAAAATAATAAGTATGTGTTTATCGAAGTGTTTTTTTTAAGTAGGTAATTTTTACAAGCTTCCTTTATCAACAATTACCATTTCTCATTATTCGTAGCCATTTCCATTACATTTTTTTGAATAATGTTTTGGTAGGAATCGTATATTGGCATTTATTACATGAAATGGTGTCGTTAGGAGTTATGGGTTCCTTATATATAATGTATTGACTTATATGGTCGTTCGAAAGGATCAATCTTAAGGTATGTATTTTTAACTACATAACCAGCTTATTTACGGAACCTGCAGTCCCAAAGGCAATCATAATATCTATTTACACGTCATGATAAAAGTTAAATCTAGTTATTTGTCTACTTCTAAAGATTTATTATTTGTTATGGAAAATTTTACAAGGAACATGTTGTATCGTCTATATGAGTCATGTGATTTTTCTAAGTGGTTATTACATTTTGTCTTAGGCATTATTTAATTCTGCAATATGATAATAATTATTTTTGAGTTGTTTAATAGTACTGCGGCCAAGAAAAATTACGTAGGCGTTTTTATGTAAGTACCCATTATTTCATAAGTTTAAAGGTGTCTATTTCCCAATATACTTGTGTAGATATGAGTGCACATGTTAAGCATAGCTAGATATTTTAAAGAATAGAATGAAGTACCTATTGTAAGTTATTTTAATTCAAATAAGGTTAGTTCACAAGATGATCTCAGTAATGCACAGTATTCAATTATTATTTATTATTATTTTCCTGCCGTGTCATGTATGGTCGAAAAATTATCCGCATGTTTTATTATTGACTTTATTGGTACTAGGTATACTTACGTTAAAATTACATAAAAATAATATATTTTTATTTACTTACATATTGAATTCGAGACGACATTATTTTGGATTATTATTGTTATTAATAACGATATTTGTTACACTTTTTAAATATTATTTTGATAATTAATGCATCTTATGTAATGTACTGTTAATATTGAACGCAAAACTGCGAAATATTTGTGTTGTGCCCATTATAATTTGTTAATTTTAGCATTAAGCGTTATTTTAATCAGAATTCGTAAAAAATAAACGTCTGTACACAATATACTTAGCATTTTTCACTCTTTCATTTAGGTATAGGTTCCTCAACTACGAAAATGTTATCTATTACCAACAGGTAAGTACTGTGTTACTATAATACTCTCAACCAAAAGCTACTGGGCTAGTGTAGACTGACACTAGTTTCGACCTAGTCCAGTGGTGATTACGCTCACAAGTCAGTCGTGCTGACTAGCCACCCGTTCTATTTTCGGGCCTAGTAAGTCAGTCGAGTGGGACTGGCATTATGTACACTCTGATTATTAATTCAGTGTAGAAAAATGACAGCTATAATTGTATAAAGAGTGATATGAATGAGATTGGAGTGGATGTAAGTATGACAGCAAAGCCCGATGAAAGGAAGAATAAGACATACTGCGCCGACCCCAGATAATGGGATAAGGTAAGGCAGATGATGATGAAATGTGAATTTATATTTTTAATGAGTGGTCATGTTTTTGTTATTCTTTAGTAAATGAAATTGAATTAATTTGAACCAGAATCATAAAAACAACATTGATCAAATTAATTTTATGTTTGAGATAAAAATCTGTCATTATACTCCACTGAATTTATTAATCAGAGTTCAGAAGCTTTCAGGCAGTCGCTGCCAGTATGTTATTAAGTACACATTAGGTCAATGAGTACACAGGACAACAGGCCTGCGTCAAAAATATACAGTAAACGGACTTGGGTCGACCATAGCTTCATGGGTCGAGCTAATGTATCCAATTTTCGAGTCGCTGGGTCCAGTCACACCAGGCTAAGATTCAGAAATACACACGATAGTCATAAATTAAGTCTTTTTATTTCAGAAAACGATACAATATAGCATAATAGTACAATATAACAACAATACCATACGGAAATTTAAAAGTTCTCTATTGTTAATTATAAAATAACCCTACGGACAGTAAATTGTCTTATAACCACACATCTCCCAAAATTGTAAGCAGAGGTGGGCAGTCAATTTTGCATGTATTAATTAAAAATGTCAATACTTACGGCGTTAGCTTGTTGAAAATGTAACGAAAGTTAATCAATTGGTCAGTCTAACACGCATTATTTACCTTACGTTTCGAGCTGTACGAGTGAGCCAATAGCATCGGCATCTCTGAAGTAGCATCGACAAAACTTGAAAACTCATTCACTACCGAAAATGATATAAAATATAACAAGCGTACCTACTACGCTTATCTTGTATGGTTGCGAGCAGCACTGTACCTGAGCAATGGACCCCCGTGAACAAAAACAGTTTTATGTCATCAAATGAAACAACGTGTAAAACGACCCTCTGTCCAGCCATGATTATAGTCGTAAAACTAAGATTTTCTTAAAGAAATTGCAGGTAAACATTGGACCGACTAAAACGTCTGTCTTGCAAAAGCCATCAAATCCTTGGAGTTTACTGCTACGAGCAAGCACAATTTTGGTAAGCGTTCCGTTAATTAGGTTTGCGATTCTTGAATTCTATTCGGAGGCTGAAAATCCACCCACGTGTTAGCCCCGTTACACTACCGCAGACATTCGTATATTAAGTTCCAAAGGCAAGCTCGTCGACAATTCCAAATGAACGTCAGTAAAATATTCAGAACGGAAAGCAAACGGACGTATGCTGCGGTCCATGTATTTATTTGGAATTGTTCTAATCGGGAAAACTAATTATATTCCATTCTTCCTTCTCTCACCCGGCTCATGCTCGCTTGCGACACGTACCCGCGCTACTATTTGCAAGTTTACCAAATATTGGTAAGTAAAAGAAGGGGATGGATAACGAGTGCATTTCAATCAACGAGGTGATGGTGGCATGTTCCGTGGCGATACATATATTATGACTTCCTCGAATATCGCCCAGGTGATTAAACAATTAACTCATCATAGTAAGCATTTTATAAAATTACGTTCATATCTTATTTTTGATACCAAAGCCATATACGCTTAGTCTCAGATAGTACAATATTATTATTCTAATTTTAACATGTAATTTATTAAATATGTATCGACAAGTGCACAATAATAGCAAAATGTAGAGCCATTGTCTTAAAAAAAATAACCGAGGTTTACATCTCCACCTAGGGTTCGCGATGACAGCATCACTGGAAATATTATACGGAAATTGGCTACTACAAAATACCATTCCCTAATGATCTATGGATTTAAATAAAATGAAAATGTATTAGTAGTATATCTTCATTAACAACCCCCCTGCCCTGACATCCACCATAGTACCAAATTTGGATATTTTTCAGTAAGTAAAAATATTTTTTGTTTACTAATAACACATACCAAATTTTAATGAATAATACAACAATAATAGTCAAAACAAAAATAATTCAATTACTTAGTTTTATTTGTCACCACTTAATTCAGTTAAATTACAATATTTTGGATTAAATTTGAAGAAATTATATAAAAAATAATTAAATAACGAATACTCTAATATACATATAGGGTTTACGGAGACAGTCGACAAGAATCTTTGATGGAATGGAGAAGGAAACGGCACTCGACACGCTACACCGTGGAGGTCTCCCTCAACACGTTATGGACGCTCAAATTGCTGTAAACCCTTTGTATACCTGATCCGTAAGTCGAATGTATGCAATGTCCAATATTACTTAAACACCGCAGTTTACTTACGAGCCCACGGCCCACATATTGGGTCTAACTAACAATATTATCAATGTTCTGCGCCTCCTCTCCACACCTTGTCGTTGGAGACTGCCCCAAGTGACTACCCCAGTGACTTAGAAATATACTTGTAATGGAACATCAAGAGGTCATTGCCGTTTAAAATGAATTAGTATGTGACAGTATTTTATCCGACCTCTTAAGGTCCTTGTCTACTACACCGCACCAGACCATGAGCGTGCTATGCACGTAAAAACCCGACGAACCGTCGACGTACACTACCTACGCCTACTAGAAAGTATCAACACTGCGGCACGGTTACGATCATGGGGTGGCACGGTCTAATAGACATAGTCCTTTACTTCATCGTATTGTTTAATGAAATTATATTTATAGTACTGCCAACGAATACCTATATTAAACAAGTTTTAACGACATATTACAAAGTAGGTACGATAAATAATTTTTAATTTAGAAGCCCCGCGACTCGACCTGACTACCTGTGAAGACAGCTGATATAAGAGGTCCATTAGACGATCAATATTAGTTAATGAATACGCAAATTGTTACATAAAGAAGAGACTCGTTTTGAGCCGAGCGACTTACTACGCCTGAACGAACCACTAGACCAAGCTGTCGGTATTTTTAGGATTCCGTACCTTAAAAGGAATAAAAAACAGAACCCTTATAGGATCACTTTGTAGGCCGTCTATCCGTCTGTCTGTCCGTCTATGAAGACGTACACAGTCCAAACCACCGGTGTTAAGAAACATATTTTAGAAATAGGTACGCCGTCTTTAATGGAAAGGCAAGCCCCCAAGTTTATAGAAACTTATGATGTACTTACACTGGAATTGGTACTTACACAAATCACTTTGTTCCTAGAAATGCTTTTTAAAATCATTGTAAACTAAAAATCTCTATAAATCTGGCGGCTAGTATACACGGAAAAGGCACACAAAGCATTAACAAACACACATTGATAAGGATATAAAACAACAAAGACAAAAACGTACCATCCACTATGGAAAACCAAAATGGAGGTCCATAGATTATTTCAAAGGTTCCCGTATGACTCGGACGCTAAGTAGCGCTTATGTCGCGTAGCCACCGTAAAAGCGTATAAAAAAAACCTATTCAACTAACACCAACAAGTATTGTCCAATGTCTCAACAAATGCCTTTAACTCGGTAATAATTTGCGTAATCATCTTCTCCGATATACATGATTTATTTTAATAAATTGAAATGTGGTGGTTTCACTCAAAGATTATTTTCTTCATCGCGAGTTATTAATGCAGCGCAAACTTATTTACTTATTTCTCCACGATACATGCTAGATTAAAGCACGGCTTATTGAACAAAGAGACAGAAGTCTCATTCATCGTGTGTTATCATTCGTCACTGCGTTGGAAAAGTTTAGATCCAAGATAAGATTGAACTGCAGTGTTTTTTTACCCCACAAAAGTGACATCGTTATTTTATTCATGAAATCTACTGAGCTTTGCATTTTGAATGCCAAATACATTCAGATTTTAATTCACTTAGTTTATAAAAAAAATCCTTAAGCTTGAGATCGAAAATTGTAAAAAATATATATATAAAAAACCGTGCACAAATTCTGGTTTTATCCGTCAAAACCTTATGAGGCAACTCTGGGCGCATTTTATTTCAGTATAAAAGCGGATATTAACGATACTATCGTGATTTTGCATGTTTTTGGTTATAATTTTTTGACTTTTCTAAGCTGAAGTAGAAGTTGGGTCTAGGACAGAAAGATGATGGAGTTAGATTTGTGTTACCTAAACTTCCTCTGGATCGGTTAGTTTTGATGATTTGTTGATGTCGTAACTTCCTTACATACTTGTATTTTACATTCTGCGCGGACGAAGTCGCGGGCAAAAGCTAGTGCTGAAATGAAAACGGTTTAATATGCTCCCAAAGTTGCTTCATACAAGCCTTTGACGGATTAAACCATCATTTGGCAACGTTATTTTTGTATATATTTTTATACAATTTTTCAGCTCAAGGGCAAGAAATCAATTTTTTTTTTTTTATAAATTACTACTGCTAATCTATCTACTCTAATCTTTACTACTTTACTCTAGCATTCAAAATGCAAATCTCAATAAAGCGATTTAATGAATTAAATGTCACTTTTCTGGGGTCATAATAACTCAACTGATGTCCGATTGATCATGTAATAGCCCTCTAATACTAAATGCATAATTATTAGGTTAATAACGATTCTCTCATTAAGACTAAAATCAATTTTCTTTCTTATGCCTAAAGAAAATCCAGGATTTTTATATCAGCATTAAGGCCTCAGATATAGCATGATAAAGAAGTCGTTACATGCAATGGCGCAAGTAAGTGATTTATTTAAATAACAAGTGATAGGACAGTGGTCGGCTAGACAGTGTTTATGATTCAGGGGCACAGTATGAAAAATACAACGGCCTTAAACGTACTTTTAAGAGAGGAATGGATACTGAAAAGTTGCGAAGTTACAATATTGTTGACATCTCTGAGGCATTAGATACAGGAAGTAAAATATAACTGCTCATATCTATTGGCTAATTGGAGTATTAATTACCACTAACATTATTTTTTTAGAACAATTACATATTTCATTAATCTCAGAGCCGAAAACCCAGTAATGGAACAAACCACGACGAAAGTTTTTGATCTGTTATTCGCATACAATATATTTATATGATTCCGAACGCTCTGAGTTGAAGCACTTATTGAATGGAAAATATTAATGTTTTAAAAGCATTACACTGATAGAGTTGCAAAATCCGAGGGAACACAAGTGCGGAACGGCGGAAGCATGGAGAGGTCTCGCTATTAAAAAATAAAATGAAGCTGCCTTGTGCGACAGGGATCCGTCGGGAGCGTTGTAGCAGCGGTGGTGTCTGTGAGGCGATGTCAGGTCACCGCGGGGACAGAGAGACCATTCACATTATGAACTTGCCGATGATGATGCCGAGGATCGCCATGCCTATTGCGGTGGCCACCCAGGGCATCAGCGCGACCTGGGCGGTCTTCTCGGGGCCGTACGAGTGCGGGCGCATCGCGCGCCCCTCCCCGCCTCCCGCCTGACGCAGGCGCAGTAGCTCTTCCTGCAACATACATCTCTCATTGCAATCTCACATACATATGTAACACACCATTTTATTTATTTTTCGTATAATAAAAACAGGTAATACAATAGAAAGACTGGAAATTAGATTCGATAGCACATATGTCTAATTCAAAATTATTTGCTGCGTCCAGATGCCTCGCCCGAGCACTCATGCATGACATGTCTATGCGTTACGACATCAAAACTGAGTGCTCGGGTGCGGCATGCGCCTAATAAAGACACAGCCATTAACATGAATATAAAACAGATCGCAGCGCAGTAATGCAATAAATTCACATAAAATAAAATAAGAAAGTAAACAGTAGTGCATGTTTAGTATAAAAAATATGTATGGACTGGCAACTGAACTAGCTAGGACTCGAATTCCCCACGCATAGCGGGATGTGTCCGGGGGTATTAGGCTCGTTCCCTTTACATTGGGACAAAAATATCATCTGCGAAATGTAGTTGAAATTCTGCATACAGGAGTGATCATAGACAGTAGGAAAAAGCGTTATGGTTTTTTTTTTTTTCAAATAGTAAAACTTAAAATAAAACAATCCAAAAAGAATATCATAGATCATAAACTATCGCAGATGAAAATGCAGAGCGTATTACGTGGCATTTGATACATATGTGAGAATGGAGAAATGTTTAAATCCTAGTTATTAGATAACCGAATCCCTTAACCTTAAGATTGGGGTATCTAATACCTACAGGTTATAGCAGTTATTCCATATTCAGGGTTAGAATGCATCATTCCAGAGAATCGCTTCTCTGTAACATACTTCGCATTTATTAGCATGGAAGCACAATATTTCATAGAATAGACAGGATTTTATTTTTTTGAAATTTGAAGGATTTTATAAGAAGGCAACGCAATCTCTACGCAGAGCTAAATTAAAAACCTAACGGACCTTTTCTAAATTTTGTCACCAAAACAGTGTAGTGGCAGGCACTGATTCTAGGTCTAGGACTTTATATTTGTTATTATTATTTTAAGTAACACTAAGATATCTTAAAACGTCAAAAAAAAGGCCGGACATCGGCATTGTATCTGAAGTAACACAGTGTCTATCATAATTGCAGTCTACAGAGGTTAATCTTAACGTCTTTAGGAGAGTGTTACCTTAAACAGATCTTTAAATGATCGTGGAGTGCCTTGCAAGCCGTAACTTGATTTAGTAATTCTTCATTGCAGTTAAGTAGTAATAATTTAAGAGAAAGATGAGAAAATGATAATTTTAGAAGTAAGGAGGTTTGTCTATCAAATACAAAGATTAAAAAGTGGGTACTAATATTCTAGAGGAATGAACGGACTTGCAATATCAAGTGGACCACTGTACCCCAGGACAGAGGACGCAACAGGCTCATTCAAATGACGAAAATACGAGTCCAAGACGACGAGAAAACGCATTACCTGGCGTTCCACTGTTAATATTCTGTATGTATGCAGTGAACATAAGCAAAATATTGGTCTATATTCAGTGTTTTTGAAAGTATTTTATAACGCGATCCTTAGATTATACTTAAAATCGTCACGATACTATAGAATACATTGCAAGTCTTATACAAACTAACCGAAATCCTTTGTGGCGTTAGTGTGTAGCGATACATCAACGCGTACGGCCGCCCCGCAGTGCGAGGTATCTACCCAGTACTTATTTACGTAAAAGATTGGCAAAAGCAATGCGTTTGCGCAAGTTCGTATGGACCTATTTTACCTTATATTTTAGTATTATAACGCGAATTCGTTTAATGTCTGGCGTCATGAACGGAGTCGATCGGTTTTCAGGGTCAATGAAATTATCCAACTTAACATCTGCAGCTAGTGAAGCTACATCAAAAATGCGAATTATACATTGAATAAAAAACAGGATGAAATGAAGGAACTAAAATATTTTTTAATACAATATTATTATATATCAGTATCAAGGTCTATAAATATTTTTCAATTCGCATAGCATTTGTCGATGTATCTAACACGTTCGCTTCATGAATTTTTAAAACCTATTAATATTTTACTTCGATAATTCTTCACTTGGATAGATTCTACTTCAATAGGTACTGCTCTAGTCAAATATAAATTCCAAGTTAGTGAAACACTTGAGTGCAGTGCGGTGTTGAAAAGGGTGCACAAAAGAACAAAAACAAAACTTACTTTTAACTGAAGATTTTCGTGTCTTAATTTGCTTTCCTCCTCCCTCAAATGAATAACTTCTAAAGTCGCCTTTTGCAAGTCGGTATCGGCGTTGTCGGTCTTAGGGAAAGTCAAGGTCTGAAAATAATATTAAAAATATACAGGTTTTACATGCATTATTATACGAAACGTAAACAAGTACAGTTGCAAATAAAGAATAAACATGCAGTTTAGAACAATGGTTGTAATTGTACGTTATGTATCACGAACGGAATGTCAAGGATATCCAAATGTTTGAACTATACACGCTAGGTAGGCACGAGTACGACGAATAATTATGTGAATTATTGGTGTTGTTCACTGGATATAATTATTATAAACAACTGGTGAATATTTAAAATGCAGAAATATCATTGATCGGGTACCGTTTTCGCGGCTGCGGTGTGATCATCATCCCTCCGCTTTGCTTCATTCTGGATGAGACCCTCTACCGCATCCTGCAAGACAATTTGAATAACATGCCAAGCTTGGACACATATGTCATATTCACGAGATCCCAGGGGCGGGTTATCAGTTCAATGTCTCAGTGATATGAACTTAGTTAATGCAGATGAAACAGATCAGGATTCAAAGTGCACTCTTTATGACGTTCTTTAGTCGCGGCGGCGCTACTCGATTGATTGATGTAAGGGCAAAAATAAAATTGAAAAAAGCTTGCAAACAACAAAATTTCAATAATGCAGGAGCCCTGTATAAGATTGTACAGGTTCAATACTGGGCTCCATAAACGACATGTTCACAAATGTTTACCTTGGTAGAAGGCTTGGCTTCATCGGCGACTGCCACTCGTTTCTTTGTAACTTCGCTCTGGGCAGCATCACCGGAATCCTGTAAGCACATCAAAGTTTTATTTTTACATGTAGTATCGAAAAGGCAAAAAGGTTTTAATGATATAAGCGGTGATGACTTACATTTAGATTAGTCCCACGTGGAGATTCAAAAACACATTTCAACTTGTAGTCCATCAGTTGTTCTGGACTGATCTCCTTCCACTGAAATTGAAAATCACAATCGTATCTATTTCTCCATTCTTCCAAACACTTTTCCTATTTCTCTTTGAATTGCAAACGGCGTCTAGCTGTATTGGCTGATTACCTAAATTTACATGGAGAGATTACCATCCGCCTTTCGAGGCCCAACTATCGGTAACCCAAGTGTAAGACGCCGGCCACACGCTTCGTTTTGCCTGCGAGCATGCCATGAACTGGCCGTAACGACTATTGAAAATCCTAGAATAACAACCGCCAGCTCAAAGGGCCCTTCGAAGCTGGGAGGTGTAAAAATTATGATTCGGTCGCCCATCCAAGGTCTGACCGAGTCAATATGCCATCATGCGCCGACCTACCGGGCGTTTGACCAACTAGGCTACCACCTCTTACAATACAATATATAAAAATAAAAAGGGCCATACCACTTGGTCAATGTTAGTCTTCCCTTCCGGTGCAACAACACTTTGCACCATGAACTTATGTTTATGCTTCTCATTAGGATCAACATAAACGGGCTGTGGAGTAACTGTAAATATATAATATAAATAAATATCGCCAGACTACTGTATGGTCCCAAACTAAGCAACACTTGTACAGTGTATGCATCCATGTAGGATACTAACACTTCAGAAATTTAAAGGAATAGATGTTCACAACGATGTTGAAATAATAGTTAGGAATTTGTAATATGTATATTTTTTGTTATTTCATTATAACAAGGACTTACTTGCTATTTCCACTTTCGAGTTGGGTTCCAGTACTCCAGAATTGGGACGCACACAATACTTCTTGGGTGCAGTGGTTTTTATCTTGAATAAGACTGTATCATTTGAGGGGTTGGTGAGTCGCATGTAGGTGGTACACCCCTGCTCGAACAGCCCTGCATAATCAACTAAAATAATCAATAATAATGACTATATCACAAAGCATAAGTGCAAATTATAAAATTATATGTGTTACTCTACAGATAGATATTGGTGTAAGGCCTGGAATTCATTATGTTGGAAAGACGACTTTATGTAAACCACACAAGCTACACAACCGCTTCTAAATATACAAATTTCCTGATCATGTATGGCCGGTCTAAAAATGCACTTGTGGAAGCAACAGCTTCTTTGCCTGCCATGCTATTAGCATGAACTAATCTATATGTTAAGTTAGAGATTGATCTTCCTATGTAACTATCAGAATTGCTTTTCAGATCTACTTTCCCATTGACAGGTATTACATATAAGATTTGATTACAAATATTGTACCTACAACCTATCAGAATATTATGATTTTGTACCGATTAAAAACTGCACGAAAAAAAGTGTTTATTAATCACGAAAGTTGTAGATATCAATCATAAATACATAGCATTTTTTTAGTATTTGTCGCCTTTAGCGTGAGCTGTATCACATCAAGTGTTAGGGCGGAAACCCACCGCGGTGCACGCTACGCACGAAAGACGTCAATGATGATAATTTTGTTCGACAATGACGTCAATGACATCATTTCGTGCGTAGCCTCTCGCTCCGTGCACCGCGGTGGGTTTCCGGCTTTAAGCTTGATATGAAAGTTAGCAGGTTAGCTGTATGTATTTTTAAGTACAAAATGACTTGCTATTTTTCAAGACTAAATATCTTCAGGAAAACATATAAAATTAATAATAAGTGAACTTAACACCATACCTACTACCACTAATAATTATCAATAAGTCTTCAGTTTTATAATCTTTTTTTAAGGTTTTCCAAACATTAAGGCAGTGTCTTTCTCTTAATGAACAAAATTGAAATTCACAACTTTTATCAAACCTGCCTGGAATTCACTATTATAAATAATATGTAATGCAAATGTGTTTAATATTGTTAAACACAATCTATGCAATAGGTATATAAAAACCCTTTCACTTGCAATTTGTATAATTTTGTAAACAAATAGGTATATCTAATAAATATACAAATATTTACTTCCAAATTCAACACATTTATGTTTGTTACATGGAGTTGGTATAACCCTTGTGACCACAACTTTATACTGAAACATGTTGTTGTCTCAAACAACAGTCTTCTTGTTGACAACAAAAAATAGAGATAATTATGCTTCTGTATGTTTCATGAGAAAACCCTAGGGTAGTGATATATATTAAAAATGCCTTGTATTTAAATTAATGTTAGTAGTTTATGTTAGTAGTATTTAATTGTTATATGTTGCTGGGTTAGAATAGAACAGCAATGGGCTATATGTTATGGTAATACATTAAAATAATGGTAAATAAAGGAATTAACCCAATTAATCACTTTACCCCTTGTGTGCACTGACTAAAATTCACATCAATTTGTGTCAATTTGTTAACTCTTTGTTGTGCAATAAAGAGACTATAATAAATCAGTATGAATGCTGCATTAATGGACAAGCAGTCCCTGTGATGGACCCAATATCTCAGCCCATTGTGGAAAACATCTGCCTGTTTTGATAGTGGGCCTATCACTGCATGTATGCAGTTATTACATTGTTAAGTATTAATTGCTTTAGTGGCCTTGACATTCAACAGAAAGACTGGTTGCATAGCCCAACAGAGAAGTACATGGTTCATTAAATTAACTATAAGTAGGTACAACGCTTGCTAACTGTAAGTATGTAACTACCTATCGACCTTAACCTAATAGGCATTATAACTGACCGGTGAATATGGTTTAAAAGAAAGCAACATAAAGTCGAATTGAGAACTTCCCCCTTTTTGAAGTAGGACATTTTATTATTTTAGAGGAGGTATGTACAGTCGGCAACATTAGTCACTGAACATTCTCAGTTTTGAAATAGCTTGCACACTTTTATTTTGAATGAAATTCATTATTTTTCTTAACCAAAACAATATTTAGACATGTTGCTAATGTTTGATTTTGACAATGTTCACCATGTTTAAAATAAAATTCAAAATTGAAATGTTCAGCGACTTATTTTGCTGACTGTACACATCTTTGAAATACATAGACACCTCATCAAAGGTAATTAACTAATGATTTATCACAGTGATCATAACATGTAAATGTTTTAGATAATTATGTAGCTACTTATCAACCATAACCCTATAGGTATTATGACTGACCGTTGAATAATTTCTAGAATTTATTTAATTATTTTAAAGGAGGTAGGTACATATCTTTGAAATACATAGACACCTCATCAAAGGTGTTAACAAATTATCTATCAGTGATCATAACATGTTAATGTTTGAGAAAATTATGATAACAAAGTGTTTCTATATGGAACATGGATAACAATGTAAGAAAGACATTTGCCTACCAAATATCAACCTAATGTACTCAGTCGAAAAGATATTTCATACAGTAGGTACTATACAATGTGATCATTCATTTCATTATTACATGCAGGTACTGATTAAGCAGAATCATTAACGTGAACGTAGCCGTTGCCGAATAGCCATTTCATCACGATTGAAAGCAATTTTAATAGTATAGCCTACACGAGTATTTTCTACTCTATTGACGTCGAAATTACATATTTGCGACACTAGTTCCACATGTAATGAGGAAAATATAAAAAAACCGCACCCTGACAAAACGCCGATATCTGGAAATAGAAACTCCATTTGTCAGCAGCTAGCTCGCGACCTATGTAATGTATGCTGTCCAAGTTTCAATGCGGCGGTGTGTAGCTTGCGCAAACTAACATGATTTGATACTTACCCTTAAATTTGAGCTCATTTTGTGGCTCTATAGTTAACACTTGGTTGGGCATTTCGTTTTATAATAAATTTAATGTATTAAGCTCGTTGGCAAAAATTACAAGTGAAAAAATGACCGCGCAGAGATGTCGACCAAAAGCGAACGAATGAAACGATAATTAGTGATGTGACAGTGCAAGAATGCGGTAGTGTATTCGATCGATATATACTAAGTTACAATTTATTGTTACAAATAATATTGAAAATAATTTAGAATAGTAATATTATCTAGCGGGCACTTATCAGCACCGTGGGCCTTTTTAGTGTTTAATTTTTTATTTAATTTATGGGGTCCGCTTTAAAGTTTCTAGTTAAGGTGGACGCTACCTGGTTTCTTCTGGCCTAGGTAACATGATTTTGTATTGGTACCAATAGATAAGCCCTATAATATTGACGCGAATGCCAAAAACATCGGAATAAAAGTTTTTAATGCGAAAGTCTGGGTCGCAACATACATAATACACAACCAACCAACTTATAAACAAAATTCATCAATTTCCACAACAAAAAGACCATCGTTTGATCAGGATCAAGGCATCGACGCCAGGCGATGAAATTACGTAATGAGATAAATCTATAATTTATGCATCAGAATACAAAATCCATAAGCGTGACAGTAAGTAAGTACCACGTACTTATTTTCAACTATAACATTGAAGTAACACAAAATACTTTCTGGTTTAATTAAGGCTCAGTCATTCAATTGTGTCAGTATTAACAATCGAATGAGTTAAGCAGAATATTCAATAGATTCGAATCGAGTCGAAATAAAATACTTGCTTGTGTACCTAATATGAAATTTCCGAACTAATATGTATCGGTATACGGATACTATGAGATATATTTTCGTTACAACCCTAGCGCGAATGACGAACTCGATATGCGCATTGCGCATGCGTTTTATTTAATTTTCTGGGTTGGGGTATAATCATAGACATTATTGTAGTATGTATATTGGGGTAGGTACATACAGAAAGTAAAAAATATTTCTTGAATCTAACTCTACGTTTGCACCAAAACATATCGGTATACTTGTATCGAGAGGTGTTGAGTGAAACAAAGCTATCTGTGCGTTTCCACTGCGCTAAAATATGTTGACTTGACACAACATATTGTTGTCTCTGTAGACAAAAAAATAAATAAAGACAACATTATGTTGTGTCAACATGTTTTTGCGCAGAGGAAACTTACGGTTACCCTACGTTTGCACCAAAAATCATGTCGGTCTACTTGTATCGAGAATCGCGATGTGTTGAGTGAAACATATCTTGAAACATGTATTGTTGACGTTTGCATTCGCAATGTCACGAACAAGCTACGAGACTTGTATCATCAACATCATTATTTGCCATTACCGCGCGTTTCCACTGCGGTAGAACATATTGACACAACATATTGTTGTCTCTATTTTTTTCCTGACATCGAAACAAATAGAGACAACAATATCTTGTGTCAACATGTTTTGGCGCAGTGGAAACGCACGGTTAGATACCTACTATCCAAAAATGTGCGTAAACATTTCGTTGTCGCGAAAATCCATAGAGCATACCTCGTGTAGGGCTTGTAATAATTTTAATCTGCTTTATTTTTCAAAATTTGTCCCTTTTTTTTTAAATGCAGCCAATCGAATCGCCCACACGGACCAGCCCAACCGGGGTAGTACCACCCTTTCACAGAAGATCGACGTAAAGTAGCAATTTTATCTGCGTTTCGTCCCAATGATAGGTACTTGAGAGAGCCTTCCGGCTCTCTGCCTGATGTTAAGTACCTAGTTCCCTGCTTAACATCAGGCGTTCCGTATCCTTTTTTTTTTTTTCAGAATGTTGCTGTTCTGCGATAACAATAGGAACTGGTTGATAAAAACAATAAGTAGGTACTTAAGTACCTAATTTTTTTCACTCAAAAAATGTCGATACAAGTATACCAACATGTTTTTTGGTGTAAACGCAGGTTGAAATCAACGTATTTTTGCCATTGACCATAAGGTTTTTGCCTTGTGCAAACGCACGGTTTTTGTAGGTACCGACTACTACCATAAACGTATAGAGTAAGTAAACATTTGTTGGTCAAAAATAGTCGAAATCATCGACGTTCGTGATCAGAATAGTGGATAGATAGAGCACTGTGGACATTTAGACAGCAGTGTAAATGAGACACAACTATAGGCATTTGCCTTAGTTAAAACGAGATGCAGTATCTTTTGTATTGCTCAGTGTATCGGTACCACGAACGTAAATACATAGGTAGGTACTGGCTGTTTACTACTGCATAAAAAACGAGCCGAGCGAGAGGCCCCAGTTGGGACCGTGTCCTCTCATTTCGAGTTGCCATGCCAAAATAATATTATCGTTGGGTAGTGATTGTTAGTTTTAAATCAAGCAAATAAATTAATTTATTATTTATCGTGACTATTGTTTTATCATATTAACAATAGTCACGATAAATACTAAATTTATTTATTTGCTTGATTTAAAACTAACAATCACTACCCAACGATAATATTATTTTGGCATGGCAACTGGAAATGAGAGGGACACGGTCCCAACTGGGGCCTCTCGCTCGGCTCGTTTTTCTGTCTAAGAATTGTCTAGGTATAATAGACCTTAAGGCAACAGAATAAAGTTGAATATCTTCTTAACCAAAAACTCAACTTGTCATCCTCTATTAAAAGATCCTTGATCGGTACCTATTTAATTCTACCGGCACCAATTTTTGGCGCCATACTTAGTTTCAGTGGTTGTGGTTAATTATTTGCATAATAATAACCAGAATGAAGTGTGTGTAATATCGATAAATTGATTCTGTGAAAGACATTAATAAATGGGTAGCTCTACTTTAATTCGTATTTTTGTGTAGTATCCTTGCCGGCTCTTAATATTGCGTTTCCATGGGTTTTTACTTCCAAGGTAGGTACAGGATAGGTACTAAATAATAAAACAAAGAGTTATTTTAGTAGCTTTGTATTCTCTTTGCTTTCGTTGGAGGTTGCCAAAAAAATAAAACTGTCAAGCTCAAAACCACAGAGAATATTATACAAAACTGTACAAAACCAAAGTTATCAAAACTGCCTGTCTCCAATTGCTGCGCTTTTGCAATTTTATTTTATAATAATTTCAAGAGTTATGTAGGTACTATGTATGTGATTGTTATACCAAAATAGTGTTATAGTTTGCTCAAGCATAAACATCAGTGAGGATAATGGGACAGTAACAGCACTGATCTTATGTAGCTATATCTTCGTAATCGGGTAGCGCTTGCATAACATGCCTGTGATGGCCGGTTGTTGCGGTTAACCGCTCGTGTAAATATGAATTGTTTAAATATAAGTATCATTCTAAATACATGTCTCAAATTAGATCTGAGCTATAGAAATAGATTACTCAGTAGTTTGTTCAGAGACAAGATATATGAATATGGCAAGTGCCGGTACCGACCTGCTTCCTATCGCTATTTTCGCACCTCACTGGGAGCTGCACAAACGCACAAAGATGGTCTTACGCTCCTTCCATCACCACAAGAAGTAAGTTCAATAAATATTTTCTGCTTGACTGCTAGGGCCTCATTCACTCATTTGAAACTACTTGTGACCACCACCAATAATGGAACATCAAATGTTGCAGTTTAGCATTTATGAATACAGGTCTAAATGTGGTACTTGGTGTGATTTGGATTGATTTACCAAAATCTGTCTAATGTAGATAAATAACAAAATATAAGTAATGATGTCGAACTTGATATTAATTATGCTTATCTAAACACACTATTGCATCATTTGTACATGTGCCCTTAAATATTTGTGTATCAGATCTCAAGTACAAATCAAATCTACTTAAACCAAAAGAATGAAACACATTTGTAAATACATTTCTTTGAAATCGACAAGTACAGTAGGTATATCATAAGTATGGCACAGCTGTTTTAGAATCAAAATAATAAGTCCATAGTGTGGCTGATAGATTTTATTGATAGTTTAAACCACAGGAGCTATAGCCAATAGCAAGCGACACTATGCAACATTGCAGCAATCACCCTCAAGCAGAATCTTCTTAATTTCCGTGAAACTCACGAATGGCGTAAAATGTGTGACTATTTACAGAAATTTAGCAGAATTGCTAAGGATTCCTCAGAAAATTTAAGAAACTGATTTGCATTGGCAATGTTGCATAGCGTTGCTATTAGCCGCCCTGCACCCTATGTTCATAATTCTTACCTGATGAACCTTGTTACCTGATGAATACTTTTAGGTCACTAGCATTCTACGCAAGAATGAGTTCAACAAGGAGTTTACCACAGGCTCTGTTAAGTCGTATGACTCCAACCAATTGGCTTCTAATGATCCCATCGAAGATACCAGAAGTGAGGCCCAGTGTAAGCTGACTACAGGTATTTAACAAATTCTCAAATAATTATTGATAATATTTATAGCTATTTAGTTATGATGTTTCATAGTATAAAAATCTAACAGGCTTAAGGTCGGCACTCACCTATCAACTCGGCACCCGACCAGCACCGCTTCGCCGCTCGGCGTCCACTCGTTGTCGACAGGTGGTCCGCGGGCGGCAGCTGCCACGATAAACGTCACGTGATCAACCAGTGGACCGCGCGTGGTCAACGAATGAACGCCGCGTGGTCAGCACGTGGTCCACTTATTTCTGGTTCAGTTACTGGACGTCGAGGCGGTGCTGGTCGGGTGCCGAGTTGATAGATGAGTGCCAACGTTTATTCACAAATAATAATAGTCATGTTAATGAGAAAGCAACTCTATAGAAAGTTTAATTTTATAAATTTAATTTTGGGCTGTGCCATTTCCGCATACACTTTGAAACCTAAGAGAGTGAATATTGGCATAAATCTTTATCATTATTTTTTTTTTAACTGCATGTACATTTCTTATGTCCAAAGTGGAATTAGTTAAAAAATCTTGATATAGTGACGGCCTATATTCTGGTTGACATGATTTTATTATATTTTACAGCTTTATAACATTATGTACTTAATTAATTACACACCCATTTTAAGTCCTTTTCATAATTTGATGTATCTTATTTCAGGCCTCCTGATGGGTGTGTTTGATGGGCACGGTGGGCCTGCTTGTGCCCAAGTGGTGTCTAAGCGCCTTCTTAAATACATAGCAGCCACACTACTCCCAGTTGATATTTTGAATACATTCATAGAAGATGGATCAGAAGATAGTTTAATGGAAACTTTTAATGACAAAGTAAGTATTAATTTTTCAACTAGTGCGTTATTATAGCTCTTGGCTCTGCAATTGTATTACTCATTCTATTCATTCATTTCATTCATATGATGTCTCATAAAAGCGAAGTGAACGAATTATTATGTTTATGTTAAACATTTACCAAACAACTAAAAGTATTCACACTGCACTTATTTCAGGTTCAAATTGTGGAAGACTTAAAACTAGCTTATGACATTAGTTTCAAACAATATTTAGCTGAACTTGCTAAATGTCCTTGTGAGGGAAATGATATTAGAGTCTCTTTAGAAAAAGGTATTATGAGATTAGACAGTGATTTGTCAAGGGAAGTCATTGAATCTTATAAAAGTACGGGTACTGTAAATCCTAAAACATTATCAGTGGCGTTATCTGGAGCTGTGGCGTGCGTCAGTCACATAGACGGACCTCATTTATACGTAGCCAACGTCGGCGACTGCAACGCAGTGCTGGGGACTATGACAGAAGAAAATGAATGGATAGCCAAGAAGATAACCAAAGAGCACAATGCAGAAAATATCGACGAATTGAAAAGAATTTGGAACGAGCATCCTGAAAGCGAAAGAAAAACTGTAATAAGAAGGGACAGATTGCTCGGAGAGCTCGCTCCACTGCGTAGCTTAGGGGACTACAGGTACAAATGGCCTGCGGAAACTTTGAATGACGTAGCCGTGCCATTTGTTGGTCAAAAAGCGATACCAGCCAATTATCACACTCCACCTTACCTCACAGCTATGCCTGATATTTACTACCACAGACTGACTCCAAAAGATAAATTCTTAATAATCGCTTCTGATGGCCTTTGGGATATGATGACTCCACTGCAAGCGGTAAAATTAGTCGGTGAGCACATGAAGGGAAAAGTTTTTTTTAACCCATTAAAGTTACCGAAAAAAAATATTCAATTAGGGGATATAAATGAGCTTTTGCTACATAGGAAAGAAAGTTTGAAGAGTAAGCCGAAAGACCGTAACGCCGCCACTCATTTGATCCGGCATGCTATCGGGGGCACCGAGTACGGCGTGGACCACTCGCGGCTGGCGCACTTGCTGAGCTTGTCCTCGGACGTGAGCCGGATGTTCAGAGACGATATGACGGTCATTGTGGTCTATTTTGATTCAGAATTTATCAGACAATGTCCTGCATGAGACATACTGAATTTGACACTTCGAAGAGCTGTGCCTTCTTTCAATTTAATCTGACTTTGCCTATTTACATACTATTGAACTAGTATTTAAAATGTATTAATTTTATTGTGTGTATATTAATGTTTCAATAGTAATATTTGTTGTAATTTGCTAGTATGTTTCCGATTTAATTTTAAACTATTTATTCAAAATAAATGGATGAGCGATTGTAGTGGTACTGTTATATTATATTATGGAGTTATTGATGGTGCATTTATAGCCAAATGTTAAGTGGCTATAGTTAACTTTCATATAAACTGTATTACCTTACCATTGACTATATTTAAATTACACATTTTAAAATAGTTGAATATGCGCTTATACAAATAAGGGTCACCAAATCATAGATGTACCTTGTACCTAAACAAAGCTTCGCGTCGTTTTATTATCATTAGTTAGATATCAATATTATAATATACGCAGTTATAATGTTGTGCTAATTTTAGTGCCACTCGTTACAACGAAGCAGGTTTTGAAATCGTAAGCATTTCGAATATATTATGCAGTTTCTATGGGAAGCTCGGAACGCGCAGCTATCGATTTACGCTACGTTCACACGTTGTTAGGTTTTGCCGGATCGGATTTTTACCGTAGACGGCAGAACCGAATGGTCAGTTCACACGGCATTCGGTTTTGCTTGTTGAATAAGCAATCCGGTTTTTTGTGCTCGTGTGAACGCATGTATTAAAATGCTATTGCCACTAAACCGTATTCGGTATTTTCCCTTGCGACCGAATCTGATTGGAATCGCAAACCCAGAACTTAATTTTTGCCCGTTACGGTTATTTGCCGGATCTTAAAACCGTATGCACGTGTGAACTCATACTTATAAATTAAATTGTAACTGAACCGTATATGAATACGAATACGAAATGTGACATGGTGTGACAAGGGGGAGAGGGGTCCTAAGTTAAGTGACGTCACATTAAAAAATCTAATATATCCAAGTATTAAAACCGAAAGGAGACCGGCACGGTTTCATACAATCTTGGGCCAAGGTTGTAAAAGGATGAAAGTGGTGTCAACTGTTAGCTAATATAATTATTAAACTATCACTGAAAATTCTACGGATTCTTAAAATCTGAGAGCCGAGTTATAAGTTTCATTTTAACTTAAGTAAAAGTGAGGTTATGTATAAAAACCTTTGTAAACAGCTGATTTTTATGTGAGAAAAGTCCGATTTATGTTTTAAACACACTTCCTAAACAAAATAGGCAAGATAGGTCGAGGAAATATCAATAAAATGGGAAAAACACTCAAAACGCGTAAGCAATAACAAACGATACGTTTTTTTTAAAGTTTGTTTTACGGCCCTGGGTACAAGCCCTTTGGACCCTAACGAACAATACGAAACGAGCAGTGTGTAATCGTTAGTCGATTTTAAGATTTATCTTTATCATGTAAATGTTTATTATTTGGAACTATTATTTTAGTATGATAGTTCTAATGTTTTTAAGTACTTAGATTGAAGTAATCGTCTGGTTCTAACATTTTTATGTTTTTTTCATGAACTCATTCACCTTAATCGATAAGTTACGAATAGTCGTAATCGATATTCAGTTTATTTGGGAACATTACTTATTTTTTCTAGCGCTTGAATTGCGGCGGTATGTTTACATTTTGAAATAGAAAAAATAAGCCATTTTTTAAGCCATATCTCAATTCATTACAAATTTGGCCCAGGAATGCCCATCTCATTTGAAGTGTTAACGAAAAATGTTGAAAAATTCTGAAAATTGAAAAAATATGTTACGTCACACAGGGAGGGGGGGAGTCTCGCCAATGTGACCAGCTGTGACAAGGGGGAGGGGTCTAAAAATCATGATATTCGTGTGACGTAATTTATGGATGTCCCCTAACGATAATAGGGTCCCAAATTAAAAACTGATCTGTAGTTTTGACGTGATGATTGGTGCGTCCAGATGCCTCGCATGCCTCGCCCGAGCACTCGTGCATGTTATGACATTATGACTAGGCGGTCCGACGACGTCAAAACTGAGTGCTCGGGCGCGGCACCCTACCACATTATTGATTTTATTTACTTATGATGGCAATTCTTGTTGTGATAAATAATGTTCATCATATTATCTTAAATTACTATGTAACTGCAGTGCAAAATTATTTTAATATAGCTAGTAGTGTTCACTGTGGCTCACCCCCTCGGTGATTACAGACGCGATGTGTGTGTGTTTGTACATATGTTGTTATAATTTTTTGATATGACGATTATTTGACAAATAAATTATTGAAAATTGATATTCGTTCTTTTTGCCTTTAGTATAAATTTTCAATCGAATATTTCCCTACATTCTAAATTTCCATTTCATCGGAAAATAATTAGTCAATCATTATTATCTTCGTTTTCAAAATCGGCAGTTACCCTCGGTGGTCGTCGTCGGTCTGTGGACTGCTTACAGATAGTTTTTTTTATTCTACCTATACTGTCCAAAGTAGAAAAAAAGTGTCCTATTTCGCGCTATTTAATTAGCAGACTTGGGGGAAAAATAAAAGGGTAGATAAAATGACACGCTCCCTAAGCAAATAAAACAATTATCAATTAATCTGAACCTCATTTATTACATATTAATCATTATTATTATTAAAAGTGAATATTATAGTAGGTAATATCTATGAAAGTAGGCGAATAATAAATTACTATTTACATAGAAAGAGAATAAGTAGGTACGTTTAAGCTATAGTTATGTATTTTTGTGAAATCGACCGGTGACGACGGTGACGGTGACGGTGGGAATAAATAACATAGTGAGATTTTAGTTAGTACAGAACTTAATTTGTGAATGATTACAAACATAAATAATAATGATCCAACCCCCAAATTTATAGAAAGTTATGATCGTCTTGCACTAGCATTACAAATCACCTTTGCTTCTATGTTTTGTAAAACCATTGTAAACTGGTCAAAAAATTCTATAAATTTTGCGGTGAGTCTTTCCAACACTACCATTTAGCGTCAGCACTAACCTACGGAGTGGCGGCGAAGCGCCTAAAAGTAACAATTTAAAACTCACTTACTTAATTTGCTTCGCCACACGACTTTATACTCTGATTATTAATTATGTGGACTAAAATGACAGCTTTTTATGTCAAACGTAACATTAATTGATCTGTTCATCATGAATAATGTTGTTTTTATGATTCTGGTGCAAAATAATTCAATTTTATTTACTAAATAATAACAAAAACAAGATCACTCATAAAACATGATTCAATTAAAATATAAATTGACATTTATAGCTGTCATTTTAATCCCCATGATTAAAAATTAGAGTATATTGATATAGAGACTGCGCGCCTCTCGACCGGGGCATTATGAGCCTCCATCACTAGGTATATTTACAGTAGTATAGTAGTACATTAAGTTGATTTTAAATTGTGACTAAAAGTTGCTTCGTCGCCACTTACCCGGCCATTAACAAAAATAAAATGACAATTGGTCACTGATTAGTGTAAGGTGATGTAAGTTAACGTTTACAGATCATGTTACGCTTTGTATAGATGAAACCACCTTGAGAGAATTATCTCTTTCATTCGGGTGTACCTACTTGAGGTGGAGACAGGCCAGGGTATTTGGAAACATTAAACATCTGTATTTTTGCTAATTTTAAACTTATTTTGACATTCATTTCACAATTGTTAAGTGACTCAAATCCCTGTAGGCATGTAGGTATTTAAAAAATGCTAGTTTACATGTTTTGCAGTGAATATTTCCGGTTGCGTTCGTTTTCTAGCCGATTACTTCGCTTCATCTATACAACGCAAAAGTACAGTCAATATCAAAAATAATTGATCAAGTTTAATGTAATCTGTTTATCCCATAGACAGTAGAAAAATGTGGTTTATTTCATAATTTACGGACTGCTTGTTTACGGGTTGGGTGATGCTGAATATGAGTTTTAAGTGCATTTATCAATTACTTTAGATGCTGACCGTACGCCGATTTAGAATCGAATATAATAATATAAAATGCCTAGTTACATTATTTTTATTATTTCTCTCTTTAAGAGGCACAAGAAATTTGAATTAGGCGCCTTTCGTGTAAAGAAAACAATAAAACATATTTATTTCTAAATGAAGATAATAATAGTGTTAGTTACTACAATGAAATTAGGTAGATTTTAACAAGTTTGCAGACGTTATTAGGTAGGTATATAATACCTAAACCTACCGCCACTAAGCTCAAGTAAGCTAGTGCGAAGCTTCACGTAAAAATAGTGTAACTTAATTACAGATACCTACTTACTTCATTTCCTTCAGAATAAAATATTTTGTTAGGTATTAGTTACATAGCAGAACATTGTAAAAACATGTTTATAGGCGTGGCCATAACACGCGCGAAGTTTGATGTGCCGCGCACGATGTTTGATGTGCCGCGCACGATGTTTGAAATGCTCGCCATGCCTCACCCGAGCGCTGTCTGTCATTTGCCTCGCCTAGCTTGGTCTAGTCATGAGACAGAATGATAATGTTTGCTGTACTCGTCTCTGGCTGGAGTGTAGGTTGTCTCGCCCTTTGCCTCGCGCGGTATGCGACTAAGGCTGCCGTGCGTTCCTCTCGCGGCATATGGATGAGCAGCCTCGCGCGGCGCGTGTGTTTTGGACCCCGCAATTTACTTTCGCGTTTGTAGGAATATTAACAAAAAGTATGAGTAAATAGGCAGTTGTAAAGTTTCAGCAGCAAGCATCGTTTACGACGTTACACCTACACTTGGAACAATCATCACACGTGTGTTCAGTTCAGCTACTTAAATCTATACGAAATGCACAGCCCGCGACGATTTCCCTAGACTAGTTCGTTTGAAAACGCATCTTAACGTCTACAAACAATGCTGAAAGACACAAATTGACACGCGATCCAAAACTACCAATATAAACATACTCAAACAGACAATGCTCTCGCAATAAAAATGTGTAGATTACATAAATGGCGATTGCCCATACCTTTAGGTATAGAAATCCATTAAGAGTATCATAAGAAAGTTTAGTTTTAAGCAAAACATAACATCAAGTTCATAATATAAAGCTGTAGGTAAGATTCTTATACGATAAGTAATGTTGTAGACTTACAACTAGACACCTACGTTATGTTGAGAATAGCTAAACGGAAATATCCAAAAGTCTTCCAAAATATATGTTTTCAGAATTTGCCAAGAAGGATGGAGAGATGTAGAGACATCTAATCATAAAGGATAGTTTTTATACTATATTTTGGCAATGAAGATAGAAAGATATAGTCAATGAAAGTGCTTGACGGGCCCGCGCGCCACCAGGGGCGGCCCCGGCGACGACTGCGGCGAACCTGGCCGTCTCGAAACGTAGCAAGTACTACAGGTACCTAAAAGTTAAAAGGTATTTATTACACAAACTACGTCATCTACTACTGCTCTAACACATGGATAAGTCGTTATGAACAAAGTTGGTAGGTACATAGATAATAATTAATTAAAGATTTGTGTCTTTTATTGAACTCGTGGAAAGCTTTGGGATAAAAATTGTCGTGGTTGTGTATCTAAACATTTTTTATCACTTAACGCTATTTAATATTTAAATACAGTTTTCCATTAGTCGTCGAAATCGTATGCTTTTACATTTTCTACATCCATATTCAAAATAAAGTACATTATCTAATCAGTATCTTGAATCAACGCTTAACTCTTAAATTTTATAATTTAATTATGTTTCATAAGTTTCAAAATGTTACATTTCATCTTTACTTTTTAAATGCATGACGTGCAATCCTTTAATTTGGTTATAAAAAAAGTTAACTACTTCTGATGGCCACGCCACATACCTAGTACAATTTAAATTTTAACCATGGGGCATTAAAAACCCAAAACGCATGTAGCCAAAATTTTATATTGTCATAAAATGCAAATTTAACGGTAATGGGGCGCAACACTTAAAATACTATCAATTTATCAACAATAACATTAAATTGATAATGTCTCGACGAAACTTGGCTACATTTAATACCAAGTTGTGCAGCGCGGTCGAGCGTGGAGCCGAGTCGCGGCTGCGAGAACCACGGGAGTCGGGACTCGGGACTCGGGACGCACTGCACGCGTGGAGGAAGTAGTTCGTAACTATATTAAAATGCTGTTATTGACTTAATTATTTCATAACCGAGTTCTTCAGCAGATAAAGATTAGGCGATCGTTTGACAAATGATTTTAAATCTTATCTAATTGTAAAATAGGATTTAAATCGAGTACCTAATCGTTGTGCTCTTTGGGGATACAAATTAATGGATGATAACGGCAGGCTGATGTGCCATCGATCATTCTCTCGCACGGATGTGTAGATTGAGCATAAAATCATTATAATGTTTTTAAATTAATCGTGCCAAATCTTCCACTGTGGACTTGTTTGCGGTTCAATTATTATTTGTCTATTCATTTAAATAGTAGGTTCAGATTTGCGGTGTTCATCATTTACATTAGACAGAGCGGAGCGTAATGCATTTACCAACAAGAAGGGGATGGCGAGGCATGTAACTGCAAATATCTATACAGATAATAACTTACCTATACACAATATTCGTTTGCATTACACATACAACTGTTATCAACTAATATAATTATTATTTCCATGTTAAAAATAATATTTACAGTAATAATATGAATGTTTTTAACACAGGGCGCATGAGCTAGAAATGTATAACATTAAACAATTAAAAGATATCCCGGTACCTCTCAAGCGTACTTCAGTCCGCGCGAGATTTGCGCAATTATCCTTTTTTTGTTTTTCTTTAGTAATGCTAAGTATGTTAATTGCGTAGGTAACGCACGCGAATCAAATACGCATGACAGGATAGGGACAACTTGTGGCAAATAGTGTACATATAGCTATTTATATGTTAAAACATCTAACAGAACGAAAATTACCAGGCAATAGTGTAATAACAAATGCGCATTTCAATATGTAGGAAATTAATTAGCGAAAATCAAATGAATATCGTACCAACAGTAAATAAACCTCGCTCTTTGCCCGAAATTCAGATTGGCAAATATTGTTAAAATATATTCGTACACTTCTACCGCGTGTGCTGACCTACCTCGTATATTCTAGAATTTGTACATGTACAAATGTACTGTATGACAGTCATAGTCATAGGATCAAAGAACGTTGGGAAAATCAATGACGGAGATAGGGATGGGTTTTGGGGTCCCTCTTACGTGACGTGAGTGGGATATAAGGAGGTCTAGCACACATGCGGCGGGTGAAGGCTCTCTAGGTAAATGTGAAGTCCGGCGAGAGGATGACCGTGGATTAATCGCCCCCGAGCGAGAGCGCCTGCACGATGCGCGGGTCCGCCTTGCTGCCCTCGCGGAACTCCTCCAGCGTGAGCCGGTCATCGTGGTTCTTGTCCATCTGGTCGAATATTTTGTCGACGCGCTTCTGTGGGGTGTTGTCGTCCTCCGGCTGCGGCGTTTGACCCTGCCGTTGGGAAACACATTACTTCTGTTGAACTCTTGTCTAGTGGTTCGAGTGGCGGATGACTGTACCTACCGATAGTTATAAGTTTGATCGCTGCAAATTTCGGAAATTACCTATTCGAAATTTGCCTTCCTGGGCCAAAGTCTGCTGATTTTTAATAGAAAACCACTAGTCACTAATATTATCTTCGTGATTCTTCATTGCAAATCGTAAATTCTTGGCAGTTGATATGTTGTCGGCAATCTTATTAAACCTCTGGCTGACCGTCAAGAATTTACGATTTGAAACGACTTCACGAAGAAAGAGACCAGTGGTTTCCCATTGGTTATAAATTAACAGATTTGGAGACCTAGTCTGGATGTCACTGAGACCATACAGGTAGTTTGTGTATTAGACGGGTGATATTTATTTATTGTGTCATGTTATTAGGCAGCGTGAGCACCGATTTTTTCTTAATTGTCAGTTGGTAGGTAGCAAGTAATCTAGAACTCTACTTTGTTCTGTTAAAATATGTAGAGATACACTTACCACCATCAGATAGATCGCCTCTACTATGTTATACATTTCGTCCCGGGTGATGTAACCGTCGTTGTCAACATCGTACAAACGGAAAGCCCCTGTAATCAATACAAATGTAAACATACAGTTTTAGATAGATACACATCTTTTATAGGTACCTACATATTCTTTTTATATATTTGTTTTTTACAAGTGAAGGCCGTAGCACCCTCAACCAGCGGAAGTAGGTACTAGGTACATGTAAGTATGAGGATTGATCTGCATGAAGCAAAAAAGGTGTGGCTGGATCGCAGTTTGGCGATCGGTGGTCTCTGCCTACCCCCATATGATAAAGGTGTGAGTATATATTATAGTGTTCAATTAGACGAGGGACGTATTCAAACCCATGATTATTCATGCTTACACGTAACTATAAATATATATAAAAACACTAATAAATAAAAGAGAAAACTTAACATAAATATTGCAAAAGTTACCTTACGCTATCGAGCGACTGTGAGCTTTTCTTTATGGAAGGAAATTTACGCGTATAAATGACCTTTATTTGGTTTCCCTTCATATTTAATTTTATTCATATTTTTTTGAAAATATACATTTATATAATTAATTAGCTACGTCCAGAAGTGTCACATGCCGCGCGAGGAAAATTTTCCTCGCGGTGTTTGACTTGCCTCACGTGAGGCAAATGCGCGCCCTGCCTCACCTGAGCACTCACATTTGCGTCGCCTAGTTTGGCAGTCGTGAGACAGAACGATGTCAAACGTGTCAAACTGATTGATCGGGTATACCTTTCCCTGTCTAGAGTGTCAGTTGCCTCGCCATTTGCCTCGCGCGGCATGCGACTGAGGCAAACGTCGTGCTTCGCGAGGCATGTGGGTGAGCAGCCTCGCGCGGCATGTGACACTTCTGGACGTAGCTATTGAATATTATTAAGTAAAAAATATTTTTATTTACATATTTGGAAATGAATACCCTCCTTCAATATGTCCCTCGTCTTACCTAACACCCTGTAGGTATATAATGATACTTACAATGTAGTTTTTCATCTAGGTTGCCCCGTGACGTCACCGATAACGCTCGTATGAACTCCTCGAATTCGATGGACCCATCCTAGAAACAGAAACATAACACCATTAATGGATAGACTAGTACAAGTAGCCATCGCAGTACTTTCGGGCGCTTGAGCACGTAACAGTAATGCATGATACTGGAACAGAAATATGTAGGTATATGGAAACGGCCCCGTAAAGATTCCATAAACTTTCACGGAACCCCGTAAAAAGGCAGGGGCTTTAGCCAATGATAAATAAATAAGAGGTAAAATAAATAAGACGGGTTCGTCCCCATACGAAAACATCAGAAGGAAATCAATGTTTCCACTCCAGTGACGTGAAATACTGGCCTAAATGAGCGTAGAACCCTTACACGATCGATTGCATCTGATGTGAATTCCTTTATCACTGATTTAGGTAATGGGTGAGGATGCTGTTTACGAATGCTTAAGTTAACTTATTTTAATTTACTGAAACTACTTTAGTTAAAACTAGGGTATGTACAATCATAATATTATTAAAATTCATTAAATTTTAGGGACAACATTAAAGCTTGCCACTGATAAACTTGGAGACTTGGGATTAAAGTTCCCAGAGAGTGTTATTAATTGCGGCTGATGTGCGCAGGACGGGCGAGAGCGCGCGCCTCTGTGCGGCACAGCACAGCATAGCTAGCAGCTGTGCTTTCTGCTACGGATTTATCCTTAACTTACTTTATACGTGACTAGCTTTTGCCCACGACTTCGTTCGGGCAGGACACCAATTTTCATAATTCTAACTTCAAAAATTACGAACTTCCATACAAACTTTCATCGGCTATTTAACGCCCTTTGGGGTTGAATTTCAAAAAATCCTTTCTTAGTACACCTCTACCCATCAAGACAAACACACCCTCCAAATTGCAAGTCTCTACGACCAGCGGTTTAGGCTGTGCGTTGTCTATCAGTCAGTCAGTCAGGACTTTGATTCTTATATATTTAAAGATTACTCCTAATGTTTGATGACAACCATATTCATGTAATTAATTTCCTAAAAAAAAAAACCGGCATAAAACCCATACGAGCAAAAATCAGAACCGGTACGAGTGCCATAAGATCCGTTTCGAGCTTCGAATTGTGAAACATTTCCGTAGTAAATTAGTATCAAAATCACGAACGAAACGGCCCATGTTTCAATATACTTACCTACTTTGTAGTATTTTTTTTGATAACTAAGTAGTTTGTTAAGAAATGTATAATACAACATTTTAGTTTTCAGCTGCAGGGATGAAATACAGTTCAAGTTTACTTTGTGTACCATCAGAATTAGCACCAATGGACGTATCCGGTACTTTTCCCACTTATCAGTATGTCAGAATATATAACGAAGCTTCTGGCGCATCAGCTTGATACCTCATGAATATTGGACACTGCAGTCGTCTGTTACCTAATAATTCATTAAGGGCCGGATTATCTGGTTTTAATTAAGAAGCGAAACTTCCAGAAAAATGTTTTGCATCACATTGGTTGCGGCTTGCCGCATCATCGTTAACATTAATTAAGAGAGTTCGTATCTTTATTTCAAGAAAATAGGTACAGATTGCACAAACATCTGGTAGATTTATAAATTATATACTAATTGAATTAGATCTAAGAAGCGAATACAAAATATATTACTTAGTTGATCACTTACATTGTTTTCATCGAAAACTCGAAATACAAGCGACGCGAACTTGCTGGGGTCACCTTGCGGGAAGAATTGTTTGTAGATCTTTATGAATCCCTGGAAATGAGAACACGTTTTGTTAAATAGGTATTACCTATAGGAGATAAAATATTGATAAGAGGCCATCAGCTCGAACAACGCCACAATGGTGGACTGCGTGTTGAAGCTCACTTGACTTAATCCCTGTTCTTTAAGTCTTCTAATCTTTAAGTAACCAGCGTGCTTAGTCGCAGAACCGGTGGCCGTTGGGGCAGAAAGGTTCTAGAATCGCAACCACGAGCTAGAGGACGTACCTAGAGTACATATATGTATACACTTTTTGGTCCTATAAGCTTTTGGTCCTATGTCGTGGGAAGTGATAACGTGACGTGAAAAGCATTAGGGGAGACTGATGTCCAGCGGTAGATGTCATCCTGCTGATGGATGTTTTTATATGTATTATCTATGGTACGTCCCTTCTAACAGTTTTTGAAGGTGTGTGTTAATATTACCTGCTCGGTGAGGAGACCGTTGGGGCAATCCTTGAGGAATCCTTTGTGCCTGCAAAAAAATATTATTTAATTAATAATATAATAATAATATTCGGGGACATTTTTTACACACGGCTACCTGATCCCAAACTAAGCAGAGCTTGTACTATGGAAATCAGATAACTGATATTACTACATATACTACTTTTTTATTTGTAATTACATACTTAATATACATATACAATATAGGAATCGAACCTACGACTTGCAACGTGAAAGGCGCCATCACGCCAACCACGCTAACGGGCCTGTCTAAATAAATCTCATTATATCACATATTATTGGGAAAATATTAAACAATCCCTTACCAAAGTCGAATTTCCTTTTCAGTAACTGCAACAAAGAGAAATGTATTATTAATACAAGTTATCAAAATGAAAAGGCGTGAAGACTATCTTAGTTAAAAAAATACTGTACCAGTTTAAAGCTTTTAGGAGGCAGAGTGGAAGTCATGTCAATACAATTTTTGCGGTCAAATTTGGGAACCGTAACGCGCCACCTGCGACTGATCCATAATTCAGTGGTAGCTTATACCTACGCGGAAACCATGCGAAATGTTATTTTACGGAACATTACATTCGATTTCATCAGATAGATGTATTTGTTACCTTAAAAAAAAGACAGCATAGGTACACCTTTAAAAGTAATTTCTTGCTTGTACAATTCTGCCGTCTGGAAAACATAATATTATGTTACGCGCTCATAGTCGGCTGTAATCACTGTTCGGAGTTAAGTTGTGTCGGAGGTTAAGCAACGCTGGGCAAGGTCAGTCACAGATGGGTAACGATTTAGTGGAATTTCAACTGAGCATCTTCGAGCTTCAGAAGGTACTTAAAAAGTTGGACCCGGTTGTCGTCATCTAGGCAGCAGTTGTTAAGCCTTGTCAGAGGCTTTCGAGCGGCTTGAACAACTCTGACACCAAGTTGGCCACAAACCATACGATAAGAAGATGTTGAGTGAATGAAGTTGTTAAACACGCGTGGTATATTTTCTCGGCCATAAGTTTATATCATCGCTGCTATACATTTTTTAAGCGACTGTAGCCTATGGGTGAATAAGTTGGGCTAGCAATCAGAAGATCCCAGGTTTGATCCGCGGTGGGGCATGCACCAATGGATGAATTTTCATCTATGTGCATAATTTACAGTTCGCTGACGGTGAGGGAAAACATGGTGAGGAAACCTACCTATCCCTCGGGATTAGGTAATAGTCAGTTCCTGTATACACGGCGACAAGGTTTACCACCTGTCACGTTGTGTTCTGACTATCTGTATTTTTTTCATTTTTATGCCAATCGGAAAAATCTTGGGCCCTGAACGTGAAAGACTGGTCTTACATAAACGTAGCTACTAGTTTGTCCTGACCAGCCTAATATTATTACGGTCTCGCCGCCGACTTTCTAGCGCGGTTGTTATTTTGTCACGACGATTCTATTGATTTAAATATTCAAGGTATCGGAGATAGACATAGCCTACCATTTTATGATGAGGCAGGTGCTTGAGCGTAATGACAGAGCGATTATAATCAATCAATACTAATATTATAAATGCGAAAGTAACTGTCTGTCCGTCTGTATGTCTGTTACGTTTTATCGACTAAACACCTCAACCAATTTTGACGAATTTTGGTATAGAGATGCTTGGAAAAGTATATGTCGTTCTCCAAAAAAGAAAAAGAAAATATAACTTCAAGGAGGTGAAATAGAGGATGAAAGTTTGTATTGGAGACCAAACATTTCTCGAAGTACAAGTTCAACACAGACGAAGTCGCGGGCACCAATTAGTCATAAATAAAACTGACTGAGGCAAAGCAAGTTTACTAAGGTACTTTAACTTAAAAACCTTACTTTTGATGTAACAATTAATTTAACATTAGGCTTACTAACTACGTTGTTTTAATTTGTGATGACTATATTTTTGATATTTTTTATAAAAGTGGTCCGGTTTTGACGCGGCAAGTTTTCGCCGAGTTCAACACCGTGACCGCAACCTCATGCGGACAGGAAATGTATTTGAATTGGAAACTCATCATTATACAAAATTAGCAAACATCAGACAGGTGTTGATCACGTAGAGAGGTTTATAAATATTGTCACAACGCATCTTATCTTCATTTCGAGTTTGACGTTCCGGAGAATCATGTTGCTACTGCTGGTCAGTTTGTTTAGGGTACCTATATTTTTTATTTATTCCATAAGTATGTGGAAGGTATACAAGTGGTATAAGCCCTACAAAACCGTGCAATTGGTTTGACTGTGCGATCAATATATTCTCATTGTTATAAGTATCCATGAAGAGTTTCGGTGTCAACTATCAGACAGTCCGAATATAGTTGCAACGTCGGATAGCAGAAGAGCAAGATCGAATATAATTTGATCACACAGTTTATTCTGCCTTATCTTATGGATTTTGTATTTCTTAAAATATCGGTATGTACTCATTGATTGTATTCTTTTATTCCAGATATTAAATGGCGTCCTCGCAGACGCCGGCTATCATTACGACGTTCCCAGTGTTGGCTTCCACTTGCCCAGCGAGCAGCCAGCGGACTTTCGAAGTGGGCAAAGTTCCTCTGCTGATTTTAACAAGGGAATGGCAATTGCACAGACCTTGCTGTCAAATGCACATTTAAATGCGAACAGCGGGATTACGGGACAAGGCACTCAAAGTTACAATAATGGTCATGCCCACACCATAAGACCTACGGGGTTCTCAATTAATTCTGGTTACGCCCAGCCATTAACACGTCCTGCCAACTTAAATAACCATTATGCATCGTCGGCTACAGTCGGCGTAAAAGAGAACAGTTATCAAGCAGTAAGCACCAATAGCTTCAACAATGGTCTATCTCCACCGTCTGAATATAGTGCTAATTCGTATAACGCTTTTCCGCAGACTTTATTGCCACCTTTAGAATCTAATTTGAACAGTGACTTCACGCAGCCTGCAGACCAGGCTTTGAATAATGTTAACGTAAACAATTTTATGCAAAGTGGTGCTGCTAACACAAATAATGGTCTCACTCAGACCTTTTCTGCAGCTGATGCAATTGCATCAAATGCTGCTAGTGCACCTCCGGTACCTGCAGTTATCAAGCACATATATTTCCACGTGCCACCGCCAGACATAGAAGAGCAAGCGGCAACCCCACTACTTCCACCACCAAAGAAAACCTACAAAATTTTATTTATTAAGGTGCCGTCGCAACAGACATCGAATACTGCGCGATTGCAGCAATTGATTCAGAGTCAGAATCGGGGTGTTGAAGAGAAGACTTTAATATACGTTCTAGTAAATAAATCAGATCCTCGACAGTCGGTTGTTGTGCCGCAACCTACCAAGCCCAACCACGAAGTATTTTTCGTGAAGTACAATGGAAACCCTGTCGACGTTACGTCACAAATTAATGATGGATCGGAGCAAACAGGTACACCAAAGAGCATATTTCCAAAATTGCGACCGGGACTGGTGAATGGCCATAAGTGGAATGAAAATTTAAGTCTCAACCGTTGATTTAGTTTTCAATTTCAAATTAAAGTTGGACCTACTTGAAAACCTACCTACCTACTTGAAACGGAGAATTAGGTAATGTACCTTGGTCTGTGCTAGGTCGTATTTTTTAACAGTTTGTGTTCAGTTAATTTACACGTTTTAAGAAAATTTATACATAAGGTAAATATGGGCGCCTTTTGTAGCAACTGAATTATTATACTATTTCATCGCGTCTTGCAAAGACGTAACATGCCATGCGAATTTGTTTGTTTTGCTCATAGTTCATGCCTAATGTTATATTTAAATTTGTGTGGAAGTACATTGCCAAAGTATGTAGTTAATTTAAGTTAATTTATTTACAGATTTCTTTTCTTTGTAATGATCTATGAACCATAGGTATTTATACCACGTAGGTATATATATTTTTGCACGGTTTGATTTTTATTTTTCTTTCCCATCTGTGGTTGTTATATAACACTAGCTTTTGCCCGCGACTTCGTCCGCGCAGAATTTTAATAAAAAAATTCGTATCCCCGATCCCGGATCCCGTTGCCCGGATCCTGGATCCCGTTTTCCGGATCCCGGATCCGGTATACCGTATCCCGTATCCCGGATCCTGGATCCCGGATCTCGTATCCCGGATCCCGTATCCCATATCCCGGTTCTCGTTTCTCGGGTCCCGTATACTGGATCTCGATGCCCGGATCCTGATCCCGTTTTCCGGATCCCAGCTTCCGTTTGCCGGATCCCGGGTCCCGGAGCCTTATCTCGGATCCCGTATCCCGTTTCCCGGATCCCAGATCCCGTATCCCGGATATCGGATCCCGTATCTCGGATATCCCGGATCCCATATCGCACTAACCCGTAAAAGTCCCGTCAAAATTGGTCCAGCCATTTCAGAGATTAGCCGGAATAGGTACCGTCATACAAACTTTCATTCCCTATTTTACACCCTCAGGGGATGAATTTTCCAAAACGCTGAAATTAATATTGTTTATTTGTAAAAAGAAACCTAAACACTAATTTTCAAAATTCTAACTTCAAAAATGACGAACTTCAACACAAACTTTCATCCCCTATTTCACCCCCTTAGGGGTTGAATTTTCAAAAACCATGAAATTAATCTTTTTCATTTTTAAAAGACACCTAGTCAGCAATATTCATAATTCTTACTTCAAAAATGACGAACTTCCATATAAACTTTCACTCCCCTATTTTACCCCCTTAGGGGTTGAATTTTCAAAAACCCTGAAATTAATCTTTTCTATTTTGTAAAAGACACCTAATCACCAATTTTCATAATTCTAACTTAAAAAATGACGGAACTTCCATACAAACTTTTATCACCTATTTTACCCCCTTAGGGGTTGAATTTTATAAATACCTGAAATTCATATTTTTTATATTTTAAGAGACACCTAATCAGCAATTTTCATAATTCTAACTTCAAAAATGACGAACTTACATACAAACTTTCATCCCCTATTTTACCCCCTTAGGGGTTGAATTACAAAAAACCCTTTCTTAGTACACCTCTACACATCAAGACAAACTCACCCTCCAAATTTCAAGTCTCTACGATCAGCGGTTTAGGCTGTGCGTTGTCTGTCAGTCAGTCAGTCAGTCAGTCAGTCAGTCAATCAGGACTTTGATTCTTATATATTTAGATTGATTACATTATGATCAACTCCATGCGTAGAATGTCATTAGTAGGCTAAACTAGTTTTATAAAATAAATGTAAATTACATACTTTAAATGTTGTTACACAACTTAGTTATATAATAAGTGAAATCGCGTTTAGTTATAAATAAATAATTAACATAGGCAATTAAAGCTAATGAAATATTTACACATACATTTTTCATACCATATTATTTATTATATACTTAATTAAAATCGTATCGTAGATTAATATTCTCAAGAGTCAACCTTTATCTCCAGACTATTTTATTGCCCAGTTCCATTAATTCAAAGCAGCTGTATCCAGATTAAATATACTTTCGAATTGATTAGTGAATTTACTGCGTTTGTTTGTGTCGCTGTTACATTTAACGACGGTTATCTAAGACGTTACCTACGTATTTACGTATTTTTATGCTTGTTTTAATTGAAGTTCGGGCGTTACGTGATTCGGTGCGTGAGTCAATGCTTTTATACGGCGTTGTATTTGAATGTTTACATCAGCTATGAGCTAATAAAAGTAAACGTAACGTAAAAATACAATAACAAAAAGACATATTTCAGGGGAATTAGGCACATCTCTGAACAACATCCATTCAAAGATTGTTCTGGCGAATCCTGTTGATCGATACTCTTATGCTCGGGATACACGGCGTCACTCAATGTATCTCAGTGTAGCGACACCGCCACTACAACTGTAACAAGGTGTAACACTCGATGTATACACTGAGTGTATTAGTTAAAGTGTCGTCGTGTATCCCGAGCTTTACAGTTTGGAATTGTGTATTTTTATCCGTACTGAAATGTGCTCTCATAATTTCAGGCAAAAACCCAAGAATTTAAACTATGTTTTTACTTTTGCTGTAATATAATATTGTACCATGCTATCATTTTACTTTTTATTACGTAATAACTGTCCGGATCTTCGTACGCGTCGGTTTTAATTTTTGCCTGTTCTTCGGGAACCCTTTCATATTCCGAGATAAAAAAATAAATGAATATCCTGGGACATTATTTTTACACTCGGCTACCTGATCCCAAACTAAGCAGAGCTTGTACAATGGAAACCAGATAACTGATATTACTACATATACTACTTTTTGTTTGTAAATATATACTTAATATACATAATTACCCCCAGACACAGGACATACAGACATGTTCATGCACACAAATGCTTGTCCCGGGTAGGAATCGAACCTACGACCTGCAGCGTGATAGGCGGAATCCTACCAACCACGCCAACGGGCCCGTAAAAAAAAAACGAACTAAAAACTAAGTAGGTACGTTTATTATGTTACAGAAGATATAATATATGTATTATAAGTGCAATTCAATTCAATTTGCAATTCAATGTGCAAAAGTAACTCTGTCTGTCTGTCTGTTACGTTTTCACGACTAAACCGATGAACCATTTTTATGAATTTTGGTTAAGTGATAGACAGAACCAGCTAGTAATAAATATATCCTGGGACATTACCGCACCATTATAACGCACCTAACGTTACATTTAATTTCGACAAAGGTCAATGATCTCAGATGAAAATGAACAACCACCGTAGCTATAAAGAGGACCTATATATCTTACTTTAGTTTTGTGTCTAGACAGAATACGACTAGTATTTGGGGCATCATCGTTAGTCAGCCAAAGCCTCGTGACATCGCAATAACCGAAAAAAGATAATATCCTGCCAACACAGCTAGTATTACATAGGTACATTTTATAACAATAAGTTACTTTGACTCACGCCAGTCTCCGGGAGAAAGAAAAAAGTATAAAGGACTTTGCCTGCTAGACCAGACCAGATCTTCAGACTTTCCGTCAATTCCGAATTCAGTATGATAATATTTTTATATATCTCAGCATAGGTGTCGGGATTTTATGTGAAACGTTCATACATATGGTGTTGTGTAGTGAGTAAAGTGACAGCTATAGTATTTGTACGATTTTTTATAGAATAACTAGTATCCAAATACTGTTAAATACAAATTTTATCCAGTTTAGCCAGTTTACAATGAGTTTAAAAAGCATTTCTAGGAACAAAAGTCATTTGTATTGCCAGTGTAAGTCTATCATAAGTTTCTATAAATTTAGGGAAATTGCATAGATTTACTAGATACCGCCCTACTAAGAAAAATCATTTCCAGAAATGAGGCAACTTATTTTCGACGCGGCCTGTCAGTTTCATACAATGGTTGCTGTCAGATGTACTGATGTACTAAAAAATTTGAGCATTATCAGTTGCCGCATTTTATTAGTGCGCATGCTCCATCTAGTTGGAGCGCCGCGGAAACTAAAATTAATCTATGGGAAATTGTTTAAAAGGTCTTAAGCATTATTTGGGTATGGATTTCACATAGTAACTGTGAGCAGATGTGGAGAAAAATATAAATTTAGATTGAAAACAACGTAATTATGTATTTTAAACTTGTTTTCTACAAAATTTGTTAACATAAATTACCTAATACATTTATTACTCCTAATGGTCTGAAGTTTAATGTGGTATATTTTATAAGCAGATGGGCCCCCGGATTCATCAACAATTTTGCGTAAAGTCACCGTTTTAAGCCTTAGTAAGCCCTTCATGAATCGATATTATATTAGGTATAGTTCGCGACAGGTCGAGATGACATTCGGGTTATGAGCTTTTTGCAGAAAAAAATCCGAATCAAAATTAGCGGGACCCGCAACGCAACAGAATAATTTAATTTAATAATTTTGTGGGCGATTTAAATTGTTTATCGGGTCCTGCTAATTTTGATTAGGATCTTATTTTGCAAAAAGCTCATAACCCGAATGTCATCTCGACCTGTCGCGGACTATAGGTACCTTTACCTGTATAGATATGTATCTTCAACTGGACAGATAAAGTTGCGGGACATCTTTTAGATTACTCTTGAAGAGCAAATTAATGTCATTACAATATGTTATGCGAGCACTCAATAAGCGGGTTACCAGTGAATTATCGACCGAAGCAGTATTGCCAGGACGCATTAACTTTTATCTACATGCCATGTTATTTGACAGCCGTGGATAGTCGCTCTACCGGGACACTCCGTTCTTGCACTATGTTTTATGATCCATTAAACCCTTTTCAGCCTTTCCTGAACACGGCGAGTAATGTGCCATTAAAACGGTTCTCATCTCGTAAAAGATAAGTTTTGCAATAAAAAGGCGCATCTTTTATGTGATTTTACCATGATTGAACAAACTTTCGTTGAAGTGTAAACATTGGATTGTTGCTGTTTGAAATGTGTTTGAGGATATATGTACCTATACGGATTATAGAGACTTATATTGACATAGCACACCCATGATCAGCGTTAAAACGGAGGAAATGCTATTTCAATAAAACCATGTAATACGACATACTTACACTAATTTATGCACTCAAAATAGCTTTTTCAATAAATGTCGACATACATTGAATACATTGGATGTTAGTCACACAAGTGCTGAGATAAAAAAGTAAAATTGCAATGGTATTGCAATGAATTCCGTCGGTGGCTTGTTTCAAAAGGCAGGCAGTTTCTGCGCCCTCTTCCCGCCCGCCCTCCACCACCCGATTTCCGCCTGTTAAGGATTTTCTGCCTTGCTTGGCTTTCAACAAATTTTATGTTCATTCTCGTTATGTTAGCCGTATCAGATCTAAAGTTTAAAATTAGAAAACTTTTTCGATTGGATACGTCTAGTAAGAGTTCGGATTTAGTTTCAGCTGTTTTTTACTCAAGTATTGTGTAGCACATCAAACCGAGTGCGTTGCACGACGAAATGTACCATGGACAAAAACAAGTTTTACAGATTTGCATAATTTTCAGTTTCTTATTCCGCACCTGAATAAGATAAAGAAGATTACTTAAGTGACATGGATACCTAAGCTTAATAAATATAATGGTTTCATATTGACACGAATTATCGTTCCAACTCTTACTTTCCTCGCACTAGCAAAATGTTTAATAAACTGAATAAAGAATTCAACTTAGATCTCTTTCAGTTGACGAAACCGCATTTGAGATCATTATTAAACAAACAGTTCTTTTCTTCTCAACCCATTCCATTCCATTGACTTTGCCTACATAGATATCTAATTAACTATTTTTGTATGTTATTGTGTTGTTTATATATCTATATTTTATCTTGTGAATTCTTTTGAACTTTTCTTGTGAACTTTTGAATCATATTCTTACTCTCTTTCTGCGAAAACAGAAGGCTTATTATGTAATTTGTATAACTGTTACCACCACTGAACTTAAAAGCTGTTGTTTTAACTAGCTATAAATAAATATATTTTTGTGAATAAAATAGGCTGAGTGAACGGCAATGCAATGCAATGAATCATCGCAACGGATTCGTGTTGGACAGCAACAGGATTAAAGGTGAAAACATTGGGGTCATGGTTCTCCATACAAAATTCGTGCCACATAAACACGATACACACGCAGTTTTTCCTTTATGGATCGTTTAGACGGGTTCAGCGTTTGGCGCCGAAATTCTGAACTGGCGCTGAAAATACTGGAATCGTATAAACGGGTGAAGTCAGTAAGTCAGTAGGTCAGTGAGCTGCCCATTTTTTAAACTGACGGCCGGAGTGAACAAACTAGTACCAACTGTCCGATTGCGTCTACACAATGCTAAATTTCGGCGCCACTCACAAGCCAGTAAGTCAATAAATCAGTTTGATGTCTATTTGTGTGAGCGTCAAAGTGGCGGGCTTCAGACCTCAGAATAAAAAATAACTTCGGACTTGGGAATTTAGTACTATATTTGTACTAGTCTATACCCAATTTGATTCCCACAGGACTGGCTCAGCCTAGTATGGGAATAACATGTTTTAGTAATATTATTTTATTTTTAAATAAATATTTTTCCTTTTTTTTTCTTAACTTAATACATAGCATGAACCGAATTAAAATAATATTATGATATTGCAACCAGTCCCGCTATCTTGACGATTCGGTAATGTGCTGTAAACAAATGAAACGTGAGATATTTCCTTAAAGCTCCTAGATTTAGTAAGCGCTAAGTACATAAAGATACATTATTTTCAGTTTGGAAAAGAGGCAAGAAAAAGTTATCCACTATTATTTTCCTCAATAAGGTCTGGTTCCGCCATCTTGACGCTTACATAGGTGAACGTCAAGATTTGTTCAAGATGGCGGCAATAGGCAATGTCAAAAATAGTTTAACCAAAGAATTATGTCTATGGTTTTATCATTGGCTGTTGTCATGGACGTATTAAGTTAATAAGGATTGTGCGATCTCATGTTATCTTCTTTCTTTCTCTAGCCCCATGCCCAGTTCGTGGGATTTCAAGATATAGCTGGCGGAAATAAACTCTAACACATTGCAGCAAAACTATTTTTTTTTTATGTAAACGACTAGTGAAAACGTGCCTATTTTAGTGAGAGCCACAAACTAGATGTGTGTGTCTTGCTCGCACAGTTGCCATTATGAATTTAATTAACGGTATGGTGGGATACATTCTGAGGTGTAAAATCTGCCGAAATTAATCCAGGCAACTAATGGTAAAAATTCTGAATACTAATACTACTATACGATGTCGGATAAAGAAGGCCCGTCTCTTTTTTCGTATTGTGGGTGTTTAATGGGACTTAGCGAGGTCCCAAAGTGATCTGCAAGTGGACTCTGTCCGACGCCTACAAATGGCGATGTCGTCCCATTTTGATCTGTTAGGACGGCGGCTCGTGGGGTATTTTAACTAAAGCACTGCAATGCTACAAAAACATTTATTTCACTGCACACCCTACATACAATGATGAATTGATGGTAACGGCGTAAAGTATGAAGTTGACTCCTTAAGATTCATTACGCCATCAATAGTAATAACGCCATCTAGCGACAATATGCTGATGTTATTTACAATTACTATAAAACTTAAATCAAATCATGACATCCTGTAATAATTAACCATTTCATTTTACAATTTTATTGCTGTATATTTTAATTAGGATATTTTATTTAAAAGTACCTTCTTTGCTCCCAAATGCACAATCCTATCTAAACTTATTACATCCATGGTCTGTTGTCATGAAAACGTTTGACATTCGAAAATATGGCGGATACCCTTCAACAAATTGTCGGTTAAGTTCTAACAGTGCGTAAGTAATTTTTTGACGGTTTTGATATTTTAATGTTATTGCTTAGTGTAGGATATCCCGGACCATTTCAATGAATCAGACAACAGGCAACAGACCAATAATGATTGTATGTAAGGCATGGGTAACAATAACTTCATTAGTTTTTTGCTATTATGTAAAGTAGCTATTTTTGAGTTACGCACTTCCTTACAGGGTTCCAAAATAGAACGGGTGGCTAGTCTGACTGGACTGACTTGAGATTGAAGTCAGCACTGGACTGGGTTGGAATTAGTGTTTACACGCGCGGATCGCTGGACTGGGTTGCTGGACTGTCCTGTCACTGGCCCCGTGTAAACATCGCTGCCCGTAT
This sequence comes from Drymonia ruficornis, assembly GCA_947859195.1. Lineage (NCBI taxonomy): Eukaryota > Metazoa > Arthropoda > Insecta > Lepidoptera > Notodontidae > Drymonia > Drymonia ruficornis. Next base: position 8,323,373 of record OX401907.1, read on the forward strand.
GCAGACAGGCGGCTAGTCTGACTGGACTGACTTGCGATTGAAGTCAGCGCTGGACTGGGTTGAAAATAGCGTTTACACGGTGCCAGTTACAGGTCAGCGCTGGACTGGCTCGCTGGACTGGCTTGTTACTGCCATAATATAAACGCGCCATTACACTACACTTTTTATCACTTCTCTATGAATTTACTCGCAAATAATGATATAAGCCGGTAAAAAATAGTGTTGATTCTTCAATTGTGAGCTAGATAAATTCAATTAGGTAAGTACCAGGTTTGGAAGCCGGCAATCGGACGCGGCGCGGTGACGATCAGCTGATCAATGATTAGTTTCCATTCCTTATCTAGGAGCGTTTGGTATCTCCTATGAAAATACATTTCAAATGCTACGAATTTATTTCGAACATGTAAGTTGGTACAGTTTGGTTAAGCTTTCAGATTTTGTTTTATGGTAACAATTTGAGCTAGGCCCTGGAAATTTGAAAACTGCTCAAACCATTTCTTTATTAGTTTCAAACAAAAGATAACATTTTTACAAGCAACTTGACATTTTGATTCTAGTTACATCTAATTACATCTTAAAAATATCTTACCTATAAGTCCTAATATTCATTTATCCGATAAAATAGGGTAGGAATCAATGAAAGCGGCGATGGGCTGGCGTTTATAAATTTGATCAGCTATTTAGCAATTAGAATGGTATAGAAGTATTGCATCTACTACTGCGACGTTCCTGCTATTCAGGGCCATTGCTCCCTACAAATGGAAGAAGATAACTTACAACATAGTCACGCTTCGCCCTAAGACCCAGGAAATAAAGGGCAAAATTGCCATTTATCATGCCCACTTCAAGTGTATTTCTAGTAGAAATCAAAATACGAGATACATTCCCCGACCAATCAGCGATCAATTTAAGAAGCAATGATGATAAAATAGAAAAAAAAAATTGGAATCACAGGTCTCTACATAGGTTAAAATATTTCCTGCTATGTGAGAATCATTCTGTATATAGAAGTCGACGGCAGTCAGATACCGGCCACTATCGAAAATTGGTCGACTCTAGCTTTAATCATCTTGAGGAAAATAAATCTACCGAGTTCTACTAGCAACGTTAACCATCGGCCTTTACAATAGCGTAGAACAGTCACCAACACGAATGAATCTTTACAGGATAGTTTGAAAATGTTAGAGGATTAGTTCAAAAGTACCTAAAACTAGTCCCAAGTTTTTCACAGAAACAACTTTGTTGTTCTAAAACACCCTCGGTGAAAACTACTTTGCTTTTCTGAAAACGAGCTTTAAGCTACTGTGTTAGGTACTCTCGGGATACTTAAATGAAAACAAGCTAAAAATTCATGTCCTGAAAAATAAGAGCAAAAAGTAACGCTGGAACCGCCAAAAAGTACGTATTTTGCTATTACCATTTTCCTCCAACAATCTAGCACTGGACGATATAACCTTTACGAGTGTTTCTTTTATTAAACATTGTGCAATGTTACCAGAATAATGCATTTAGAAGAAGAAGGTATGTACCTATTATACCTACTTATTACCTTCGTCTTTCTGCGAAAACAGAAGGCTTATTATGTAATTTGTATAACTGTTACCACAACTGAACTTATAAGCTGTTGTTTTTCCCAGCTATAAATAAATACAGTCGAATCAAACTAAATAAATCAGATTATTTCACACTCAATCAGTGGTAGAAGTCCGCAAAATAAACTTGTATTGTTACGAGATCGGTACAATCTACTCGCAAAATGAAAATATATTCAGCAATAAAATGTAGGATGTGAGAGTCTATTACACCTCCGTATAGTATTCGTATTAATAATATTGATAAGTGCGTGTTCGTGAATATCGATAACAGTGAACGTAAAAGTGACGCAACCTCCTAACTTCGATACACTCGGATTAGAATGACTTTTATTCCTCCATGACCTTCCAGTACACTGTTTCTCAATAGTACAATACTTTCGAAACTAATAACGCTTATTATAGCATGAAATCAATAGTCGACTCACTAATAATGGGTCTACAAATTGGAAACTACAATTGCGATAATCAATTAAGACTGATATACGGACAGATATCTCTTGATTATGCGTATATTCAATAAACTACCTATATAAGTTAGGTCTAATAAAAAGTTACGGAACAATTTGCGGTGAAGCAAAAATGCCAGTATATTTTTACAGTATAAAATCCCAATCCATTCGAGTCTCTATCGGATGCAATTGAAATGTCGCCGACTATTGTCGTCGAATATATTGAATTCCAAATCGGTTCGTGATACCCGCGCTATTACAAATTTATTTTCAAAATAATTTCCGACTGTACAATATGAGGTAGTGGTGCCAATTCTGTTGTCTAGTCTTTATTTGACACAACTAAAACTATTGCTCAGTTCCATTGAGTAATGAGTAATAATAAGCCTTTTTAGCGATCTGGGATTTTTTGTGAAAGCAGTTATTTTTTTGTATTATTTTTAAACTATAACTTTGTGATTACTGACCAATACGCAGTGTTAGATTGTTACCCGTATGTTAGATTAATGTGACCATTGTAGCGCCATGCTCTAGGTATAGGTATTAATGGCCATGAGTGGGACTGAAAATAAATTAAGTTTAGTCAAGTTTTGATGTATTACCGACAGAATTAGCATCAATATATTGTTGCCTCTGTAACTTAACTATTCTGATAATGGAGTGACAACAAACTGACTGGCTAATGGCTCGATACTAACTTTAAGTTAGAGTTAATTACTGTTTTAATAATGCTTCGTTCACCTTCCACTCGCACGTAGCTGCAGTTACACTGAAAACCTAATAAGCGCAGACTACCCCACTGTAGGACTCGAATTACTATAGTATATAACAAGAATGTTGAATATTATTTACTGTAAACTGTGTTGGTGTTTATTATGTTGGCTATATAAAGATTAAACTAAGGTTGATACATCTCTAAGTATTTCTGTCTTGCTCATACGTTACGATAACGAGAAGGATGGTAATACAGTTAGTTTAGTCAAGTTTAGTTGTATACCAACATAATCAGAACCGTTTTCTAATCTAGCTGATTATTAATTCATCATAGAGCTTCATCTCCGCCAGACAAAATGAATACTTATAGAAACGAATCTCTTGTGATACCATTTCTGTATATTAATGCGAGCATAACAGTCCGTGTCTTGAACTCTTTGATGTAATTACAGATTGAATAGTAAGCTTACGATCGCTCACAGGTTCGAATTTTCTGTGCGCTTAATAGAATTCGTTTCTGTGATCTCTGCCGTAACAATGGGCTACTTACTATACTAGAATTCGACGCGACGTTGCTTTCTGCGCCTATCATGACTGATGGCCGATTTACACGTATTAAGTAATAAACTAAACTTTAACTGAAAGTGAAGAGTGTGCACGTTAGCAAATAGAATATGTTTTTTTCGGTTTTTTGTTTAAGTTGGTGGGCGTGGCTCTAGAGAACCTAGAGCAATGTAGAGTATACTGGATACCTTGATACTTGATACGTGCAAAATTTTCCAATTACTGGAAAAAAATACCGATTAATAAAAATATTGCGCGCCATTACCTGACGCATTCACTTCAGGGAGCAAAGACGGCTTAGTGGTCACAAACGTTAACGATGCAAATATTTATTTGTACAACGTCTTTGCGTCGAGTCATAGCGCTCAATTCATTTTTTTTTCAGTTTTAATTTTATTACCAATAATTGGAGAATTGTGCACGTGTCAAGTAATTCAATAGGAACCATTAGGGATAAAACTAATAGTTACTAATAATATGTAATTTTAATAGTTTTGTCTAGAAAACGTAGAGCAATGTAGAGTATACTGGATACCTGCCAATGGCCATCGATCGGCCGTCGACCTAGAACAAGGTGGCGAAATGATCTGGATGCTTTATTGGGAAAGTCGTAGCCGTAAATTGGACAGGGTGGAGTGAAAGAGAAAAAGTCCTCGCCGAAGAGTGGGACAACCCCATTGGTTAATAAAAAAGTAGAGTGAAACTAATTTCTTATTTGCTCATAATTTTTTAATGGTATCATTGTTAGGTGGCTATTTTATATGTTATTTTTTGTGATGGTGTATTTTAATTTTAGGTCTTTCAAGTTGTTGATCTGTGCAATATATTTTACTGGTCCAAGGTACTACCTCGCTGGCCCTGTGAATAGCATTGGCCCGTGCCCAAGCGAGGAACAATAAAAAAGAGCTGAATACAAATCAAATTTTGTTTTGATGGACCTAGGCATGCATTGTTACGAAATTGGGTAATGTATCGCAGACTACGAATCTTGTACCTATACCTGACCTTGTGATCTTTGGGTACTTGCATATACACAATTGCGTGCCAGAATTGTATTTTCAAACGTGAGAGTTCTGACTTCAGTGTACACATTCACACGGAGGTGTCAAGACATTTCGAGGTGTAGGGACCTACTGTATCCGAATAGGGGCTGCGTGCTTGGCACAAACTCCGCGGGGAAATTATTATTGAACCCCCTCAGCAGACGCTCTACTGTCGATGCCTTAACATTTTGAGATGAATTGTCACATAGTGGTATCAACTGGGTATCTTTGTATGCCTATCTTTGTATTGCCAGATAATGGCCGTATTCGGCTCGCATATATATACCGTAAAATGTATGGAAAACACGTTATTGTCTTCTTTGTGTGCATGACCGCTAACCTCTAACTGAAGTAACAGCTTAAATATTTCCCACAATCGTAAATATGGGTCTCAACAGGTCTGACGACAAATAGATTACGAGTTACAACGATTGTCATACACTGACAATCGTACGCACCCGAAAACGGTCAACGGCATATGGACAATAGTTGTACAGGTGGACCTAGGTACTAAGATTAGCGCGCGTAGTACTCTACCTATAAAATACAACCTTTCTCGTTTAAGGATAAATATTATTTCATGCTAAAATACCGCACTATTGATTTGTGTGATGCTCCGCATTTTATACCGGGACCCGGTGTGAACTCAACGTGAATGGAAACGAACCTGCGTTTAGTTGAAAAATCATTCACCTCCTATTTCACTGATCTAGTCACTCATGATAAACATTCGACGGCATAAGTAACGGAAAAAAGTTTGATAAAATTCGATATTTTAGAGTAACCTAGCTATTCTTCTTTTATTCCAAAATAAAGTGCTTTATTCTGAAATATACAATAACTTTATAAAATTTGAGTATATTCACTTCATTTTTCAGTCAGGCTATTTTTATATTTATTACTTTCATTATTCATTTTCGGTAACTTGGCCGTACGCCAGTTCAGGCTTTATGGGATTTGATCGTAATTTTGACCGGCCGCCGTCTGACGTCATCTCCAAAACCCCAAATCCACGGAGACCTCTGCGCGTCCCTGAGACTATTGTGCTCGGTGACTTTCTGTGATATTGGCAGAAGGACGAGTTGAAATACGTATTTTATAGCGTAATTTTATATTTCTTACTCCTGGATTTCAAAAGGCTTTCAGCACCAATAGTTACATGAGGGTTGAGTGTTAAAAAATCCACTAAACGAAATAATCCACATTTAAATATGTTTGAGTAAATTAGCACTTGATTTAGCTTACATAACAAAATAATTAACAAGGAAACAGTTTTTTAACTTAATCTCATCTCATTGTATAAGTATAAATTCTAAACTTATTAAAAACTTGTATTTGCACCTACTCTCTTGAATTGTAAAAGTCACCTTATCTCAGTTAATAACGCAGGAGTGAGTGTAAACATGTAAATATAAGAATTAATCAACAAATAGCGAAATGTTTCAAAAGGAAGACGTATTTTTTGTTTCTGTAACATTATGCTACAAACATGTGAATTGTAAACTAATTCGTTAATTGTTAACATTCCTAAATAATAAGCTATCGGTAAGGCGAAGACATTCACAGTACCTAGCGTAAACAACAACTAGTACGCATGTTATCACGTCATCGGACGATTCATGCTATCACGAAGTGTGTCGTAAATATTCACGAAACAGAACCCTCCCACTGACCGACTGAAAATTAGAGCAATGTTTATCCTGAAATAGTTAAACATCCTCAGTTACGGTATTGTTTTATAAACAAAGGAACAATGATCATGGCTGTACGCTAACATTACCGCATCAGTGAGTGTCCGACCACGGGCTGCGGTGGTTTCAGTTATTTAATTTCATATGGATCACGTAAGTTGTTCATATTTGTACTACTTCACTGTGATGCACGAGTTATTAAAATGTACAACGCGATTTATTTTCAGATCATCGAACTCTTGATTATATTTTCAATGAAACTGTTCGTCCAAAGTGCGCCGATTAAAAATGGATTTACTGTGAAATTCAGCCCGATTTCGTCGAAAGAAGATCTCGGCCCTAAAACTTTCGGTGCACTGTTTGCGAAAATTCCTCAGGAGTTGAAACCGAAAGACCAGGTACGAAAAGAAATCATTTCCAAGGCTTTCTTTCCCTATGCCGCAGAACTGGGAACTGGCTGTACCAATCAAATAGCTAAGCTGATGTTTCCCATGAAAAAGGAAAATAATATCAGCGGTTCCACAGCATTGTATAACATGAAGATAATGAACTTGCCTGTAATCCAGCAACCGTACGATGATTACAAGATTTTAGTGGCTACCGCCCCTCCTAATGTGAAGTTCGGCGGGCCCGCTGGCAAAGACCTGGTGGTATACGTGGTGTTTCCCGAAGACAGCTCCAGTCTCTCCAGCCCTCAGAATATTCCGAAAGTGTTTTTCGTGAACGAACGGAATGGTAAAATGGACGTGGAAAAGAAGCAGCGAGTGGACCCAGTATTTATAATAGACAGCAATCGCACCGTCACCGGATTGAAGAGTAACGCGGTATCAAAATTTGTTAGATTTAGGAGTAAATTAATGAATCATAATAATTTCGTGTATAAGGTGTCGCGTTAGTTTATACTCGTAAAGTTAGAAATTAATATGAAAAATTGCGAGCATTAATACTAAAGTAATTTGTCACTTAATATTTTTTCACAAAACTTCAAACAGTTGGAGGAAAGCCTTCAAGCTTTTAATACTTACTCAATTATCGGCAAGCGTGCGTCTATGGAATGGGGTGGCGATGAAACCCCATCAATGCATGTGGTATTTTCATTTCGTAGCTTGTAATATGCGCCATGAAGTTACCTAATTGAAACGTCTGTCGAATGTCGATGATTACGTGTCGTAACTAATTAATGGCTGTGTCCACATCAGACGCATACCTCTCTCAAGCACTCAGTTTTGTCGTTGAAATGCATACACATAATTCTATAATATGAGTGCTCGGGCGAGACATGCGTGGCATATGGACAAGCCTCCTATTTTCAAACAATGAGAGCTTTAAATAGGATGCAAATTAAGATAATACCAAAGTTATAATCAGCGGGGCGATTGCGTAACTTTTTCGTCAATGTTTCAATTGGTTTCGTTCATCCCGTATTGCATATTCAGTTGAAATTAATTGAAATCCGGATGAGTCTGGCGTTCACTCTTCCCGATTTCAATAAATTTAAATTGATAAAGCAACAAAGGATGAACGAAACCAATTGAAACATTGACGAAAAAGTTACGCAATCGCCCCGCAGAAATCCATGTGAATAACTTTAAATAAAAGTGACTACTGTGATACTAATGATCAAAATGGTATTGGCGCATAGGTATATGTATAAATAAATAATTAGATTAATATAAAATTAAATAAACATTTGTTAATTAAGTATTTTGTTTTACTGTAACGTCTTGCATATAACCCTGAACTGAAGAATGAAATGGTGCAACGTTTTGCAGGCCCGATTGGAGGGAAAATATTTGCAAAATAATGTACGTATCTATAACAAACCACAACAATAATAAAATGGTCTCATAAAATTTAAGTTAGTACTGACACATAGCTAAGGAACACTAAAATTATAATGGCTAGTAAGGGTCACTTTATACGGTCAATGTTCGTGAAGACGTTTAGGTATATTGTAGGTTTACGAGGATCTCGAGGTTTTAGAGTTTTTCAGTTCGATACTTTTTGAAATTGAGGCAGGAGCCACCTAGGTATACAAATAAAAATAATTTACGAGTTCTGTCCGAGAAGATACCTACACGCTTTGATTTCCCACCTCACAACATTTAAATTCACAATCAGTTCATAATAATTCGTATAGATGGCGTATAGGAGCTTTTCTCAAGTTAAAACTACCTATCTTTAATAACCATTCTTTCTGACCACAGAAAGAACATAGGCAGAATATTAAGTTTTATTAGTACGGCCGCCTGCACGTCAACAGTTCCAATATAACTGGACTCTCTTTAATATCGACACTTATAATTAAGAGAGCTTAGCTTGTGTTGGACATGTTACCATAGACGTGCAGGCGACTGCACTTTTAAGAGGTTCTTTGCTGTGAATAGGTACTGTGTTATGACGATGTAGGTACCTACCAAATGGATTATGTCCACAGTGGACGTATTCTGATTGATGAAAATAAGGTCAGGTCAATATTATTTTTTTCTAGCCCCCACTCCTGAGCAAAGGCCTTCCTTTTTATGCACAATTTTTGATTCTGTGCTGTTTTTTCACATTATTATTCTCAAAGTAAAACATATTTAAAATAAACACTCATTGTTTCCTATTTTAACTGACGCCTTAACTAATTATGGTAGGTAACTAGTGCAGACTTTATTCCAAAGTACCTATATTCAGGTATTGCACTGCAAGTCGCTGAAGGGAACAATTAAATTACACGTCCGTGGCACATGAAACGTGGCGTTCGCAACACGCCCCCAGGGTTACAGCCGACGTATCGAATTGGAAGCGTTCCTGAATTTGGCAACTGGATACAGATCCAAAACATCCGTTAATGGTTAGGTACAGAGGTCGAGAACATTTTGTACTGATCGATCATTTTAAAATGTAATCTATATAATGTATGTAATAGGTACAGTCTTCGATCAAGGAATTAAGTTTCAACATCGTATTAGTAAACGTATTTCATTGAAGGTAATTAATTACCCAGCATTTTGGGTTTCATATTGGGATGGCTGTGGAGTTGTGGGCAATCGCAGAAAATATATATTCCTTGATCGAAGGGTACAGTGGCCTGCACGTCCGTAACATGTCCAACATAAGTTGAGCTAATTAAGGTGTCAATAATAAAGAGATCCCAGGTCATGTTGGAACTGTTACCATAGACGTGCAGGCAACCGTACTTATAACATTATTTTATTTATGATCGGAACAATAGATAGGTACAATATTAAGTTACTGCTTATTGGGTGCATCCAGAAGAGGCAACCAGTGCACCTGTGCAATAATTTTTTAAAAAGGTATTTCTACGTGGTCAGCTGAAATTCGGGCGCGCCATTCGCCACATTTGAACGCACCCATTCACTTACGTTCTATAGGTTTTGAGAATAGATCTGACTTCCAATTTAGACCACAGATTGAGACCGAGTCGATTTGAAAGCAAAACGGCATGAGAAAACATTTCAGAATTCATTTCCATGAAAACGCGAGGTTAATGGACTAGAAGGATTTAATCCTTGCCTCCATTATTACGTTTAACTCCATAAACGTGAACTGAGACTTTTGCTGTTTGGAATGTCGCCCCGTAATAGCTTCTTCTTGCTTTGTACTAATTACTTATTAAGGCCATTTAAGAAAATAAAACTTTTAACATTTAATTAATAAATAGCTACGTCCAGAAGTGTCACATGCCGCGCGGGGAAAATCTTCCTCGCCAAGTTTGACTTGCCTCACGTGAGGCAAATGCGCGCCCTGCCTCACCTGAGCACTCACATTTGCCTCGCCTAGTTTGGCAGTCGTGAGACAGAACGATGTCAAACGTGTCAAACTGATTGATCGGGTATACCTTTCCCTGTCTAGAGTGTCAGTTGCCTCGCCATTTGCCTCGCGCGGCGTGCGACTGAGGCAAACGTCGTGCTTCGCGAGGCATGTGGGTGAGCAGCCTCGCGCGGCATGTGCATGTTGTAGACACGTCCAGTGGGTAACATTCAAATACTTGCAAATACTGTAAGGTTCCAAACTAAGCAACGCTTGTATTATGGGCACCGTACAATGGACTGGGGGCGATCCCAATGACACCCAGGCCAAGGCAGTTTACGCAAAGGCCGTTTCCGAAATTTGCCTCTGGCGGGATTCGAACCCGCAACCACCCGATGCAGTGAGCCGAGTGGCTTATGCTCGAACCACTGCGCCGTCGTTAGAGTCTAGGTCTATATATATAGGTATATCTATACCTTTACATACCTACCTATGATTTCACTGGTACCTATGATATCACACAGACTGTAGAAAAGTTTTATAATGCTTAGGATACACGACGACACCAGGCCGGTTACTTTGAAAAACGAAACGAAAGCTTCGGCTGACGGATCGTCCGAAGTACGGATGCGATGATCGTGATTTGACGTTTCTTCTTACGTAGATCCTACTCTGAAAGTTATTTGACATTTACGATTTCAGCGATTGACATGGTTTTGATCGTAAATCGAATCCGTTCTTCGGATCCGTAACACTTTCGGAGTTGGATATCACCCGATCCGTCAGCCGAAGCTTTCGTTTCGTTTTTCAAAGTAACAACCACACTAAAAGAGACATCGAGTGTCTAAAATGTGTAAACCACCGCGACACCTTGTTACAGTTGTAGTGGCGGTGTCGGTACATGATATACAGTGACGTCGTGTATCCTTAGCATAACATAAAAATAAAATAATGTTGAATGTGCGGTATTTTACTGAAACTGAAAATTAAATTGGATTGCGTGCAAGTTCGCGTCGGCTGGTTATTTGAACCATTTTATAAACTAGAGCCGATACCGCTCCAGAGTGTGCTACTGAACTTTAAATTTTTTATATCAAGAATACAAACTCGGGCAAATTTAAAGTTAGGGAGTTTGAATTGCGGCTAGAAACGAATTCGTACTTTTAAATATACTTTTTTGAATGTGAATAAATATAATTTACAACTAAACCTACCTAATAACTTTTGTACTAATTTATTCTCGAAATGTTTTCGGGTAAGTTTCAGTATCAAAATCCATTGTCCCAATAAATATACCACAGATTACTCGACATTTTGATAATTTTGGTTTCGTAAAAAGGACGGTTAGGTACGTAAATTGTTAGTTTTTTGTTTTGTGTTGCTATTCTTCTTTTAAGCTAAAATGTATTTGGCTAGTGGCAAGTAACAAATAGCATTAACAAACAAACATTAAAACAATAGATTTATGGAAGTTTCGCGTGGAGCTCTCTTGCGGAAACCAATAAAATTTGTCTACGATTAAACGGATATAAAACAAAAATTTATTACTATTTGATAGTTTTCTTTTTAGTACTTTTAAAAGGTGTATTTTAGTTTATTTTTTGACCGACTGCCCAAAAACAGGAGTGTACCTATATGTGTTTAGGGTTCATGTATGTATGTATGTGAGATTCTTTATTTATTTTATGACCTTTTTTAGATAAAGAGCTTATTACACCTTCCTAAATTTAGTCACTAAATTTAGAACCTAATTTCGAAAGCTTCTGATTATTTAGGATTCTAACTTGCTAAATGCATTTAGAACCTAATTTCGAAAGCTTCTGATTATTTTATTTTCTGATTATTCTAAATAATCAGAAGCTTTCGAAATTAGGTTCTAAATTTAGTGACTAAATTTAGGAAGGTGTAATAACCCTATAAGGGAAAGACGAAGAGAAGCGTTTCCATATGCGGCCGTCAAACTTAAAAGTACGACGTGTTACTTTTTAAACAAGGGGCATAAAATATAAAACCACCTGATATTATGACGTCACCAAGATTGGTCGTAAAATCTGGCACGCTCAATTGCACTTTCAGTGTGTAATAGGCATGTAAAGATGAAGCGTTATTAGTAATCGGGCCACCGGTGCCGACTCGTCACTTTACGATCCCGGGTGAAGTTAAATGGGCAATATAATATTTTGAGCCGACAGTTCGAGTTGTAAACCATGGTTGGCTAATTACACGTTGCTCGAAAATCCCCTGGAGTTTGCTTGAGATGGTACTTTTGCAACAAAACCAAGCAAATACTTTCGAATGCAGTAGGTAGGCTACATCTGTATACGTGCTATTTTGCCAGAAAATATTATGCTTTTTAATTATTTTTATGTATTTTAATTATTGATTTTATATTATTATTATAAAAATATCAAAATCATAAGCCTTTTAGTTTTATGAAACTCAAATTGTATCTAGGTAGTAAAAATACGGGGACAGGATTATTCCATTAGAATTTTATTCACGTTTCACAGTGGTTTTCATACATATGTAACTATGTTGTTTTATAAATAAAAAAAAACACTCGAAGCAGGAGAATTTATATTAGTTTAATAATTAATACACAAAGAGTGATAAATATCGTTGGCTATTCACAAAATTTAGACGACGACGAAACAGTAATTGAAGATGACATGTCTACGAAAGAAATACAAAACAAAACAAAACACGTGCCTAAAGTTTACAGGCGAGCGATATAAAAATGAATTGGCTGGTGCTTTTACATGGGCACCTATTACTTTCACCGGTTACGTTAATTTAACAAGCTTTTTTGCAACCGGGCGCCTTGGATTATATCTGGTTAGCAGAAGTAGTCTAACAATATCGTGAAGAAAGAAGGTACTGTAAAAAATAAAGAAGAAGTAGCAGAAAACCAATAATAAAACTGTGATTAGGTATAAAACGTAGGTAGGTACACCGTGCATCTGTATTTCTAATAATATTTTTTTTTTCCTACCTAATGATCCCATACAATAATTATACTCTATTTTTTTGGACTTCTTTCGATAAATTACCGATTCAGCGGTTATTGAGCGACTGCGTTGTACCTATAGGTACCTACATACCTACTGCATGAACACAAATGAACACATTCAGCGGCATTTTTAACATATCACAATAACATACTGACATTTTGGAACAAGTTCGTGTAGAATGTTACGTATTGTGTAATGATTTTCAAAATATCACCGTTGGGCGAATTTTAATAAGTATATATGACACAGGTTAAAATGTTGATATTACTTGTGGGCCCAAATTGGGAAGTTTTTTAATTCCTTGAGGCTGTAAAGAGTAGTCTCGTATCAGTTTAAAAGCTAAAAAGCTATCACTGTAGGTAGGTTACTTTAGTCTAAAATAGAGCGCACGCGCTCAACTAAGCATAAATATATTCTAAAATAAATGGCGGCGTCTTCATCAGGCGCATGCCTCACGCGAGCACTCACTTTTGACGTCGGAACGCATAGACGTTATGTCACAATATGAGTGCTCGGGTGAGGCATGCGAGACATATGGACACATCTATTTCCTATAGATTTCGGTGAATATTTTACGTAACCATACTCGCTGAGAAGCATAAATACCGTGTTGTTCGTGCAGTCAAAGCGTGCCGAGACCCGGTTATTAGCTGCGACCACAAGCACCGGGTCCAGAGTCCTTGCTTGTGTCATAATTATTTATGATATTGTCTATGGTATTGTCTATGTGGTCAGACCACAAAGTTGATTGCTCGGGCGCGCCGCTCGGCACATCCAGACGCGCCTATCGTTCAGGGTACTGAGCAAAATCTTTGAGGTTATATTTATATTAATCTATCACGCTATGATGGAGAGGCATTACTTTTTACAAGCAAATGCTGGTTTTTGCAAAGGGTAATCTAGTAGAAGACAAGCCATCTTTCTAGGTGGACTTGACAAGCATTGAGCTTAACAGATGGGTGATAGGTATAAGAGATCAAGACAAATGCGTTGGATGATCCGACAGTTTCGAGACGAGGCAAAAAAACGGTCGTAGAAAGTGAATCCAACTTATTAACATTCTTCATACGATACTTTTAAATATTAAAATATGGGTTTAGTGAGCACATAGGCAGACTTTATTTACATAAAATAAAATAGGATGATGAATGGTTACTCATCATTCAAAAAATAACAGAATACCTAATATATTCTGGTTATTTCTGGATGTTGAACATTTTACTTATACATACAGTGTGTTAAGAAAACCCTGTCCGACCCGAAAACTTATTGTTGCGTATCGAGATTAGATTCTATTTTTGTAAAAATGATCATTTTTATTTAATTTTTTGGAAATCAATTACGCCGTTTACATATATATTTTTTCATAAAATGACGTCATTACGTATTTTGTGGTCAGAGGTGCCGGCACACGATCTAACATAATTACTGCCGATAACGGGGTTGTCATATTTTTAAAATTTTGGGGGAAAATGGAAAAAAAAAATGATGAATCATGATAGTAAACATATTAATGAAAATTAATATGTTTACTATTAATATTTTTTTATTTTATTTTATTTGGTCATGTAATTGGGAAACCTAAATACCGGTTTCGGCTCGGACAGGGTTTCCTTAACATATTGTATAAGTTATCATTATATAAAATATTCACAGGTCACTCATACGTAGATATAATGATCGCTACCTGATATACACTATGCTCTCATAGATATACTATGCTCTTAGCTCATATACGGGGTGTCTGGACCGGGGCAGTACCACCCTCTCACAGAAGATCGGGGTGAAGTAGCTATTACAGCTGGGTTTCGTAGGATGAGTGAGAGTACTTTCTTCTGTGGGAGGGTCGGTATTACCCCGGTCGTGCCAGCTCATATGTCAGCTGCAATCAATTGGCTCTACCATGTAGGTATTTTATTACCTACATCGCAATATTAAACTTTAATTTGTTATAGTCATGTAATGGCAGATCTAAGTTACGTCAAAATGATCAAGCATATTAATGAGGTCAGTATGTATTTCAAAACGTATTTTTTGAAGACGGAAGCCGAGGCTATTTGTAGGACCATTTCGTCCGTCGAAAAATGTACTTTTTAGGGGGACCCTATTACTAAGCCTACGTTGTCCGTCTGTCCGTCCGTCTGTCAGCGGGCTGTATCTTACGAACCGTAATAGGTAGAGACTTGAAATTTTCACAGAATGTGTATTTCTAATGCCGCTACAACAACAAATCTAAAAAATTCAACAAAAGGGGTCCCCATACAAGAAATTGATGTTGTTAACCTTTTTATTCTACGGTGGTAAGTGCGAGTCCGACACGCACTTGGCCGGTTTTTTTTCAAATATGCACCTTATTTGGTGTAAGTATCTCAAGATCAATTTTATTATTATGTTTCAGTATTTTATTTAAACATACGGAAGTAGGAACTTAAATATTTCGATGTCTGTCCAAAAAAGTTCTACTTGAAAAAGTTCACTAAATGAGACCTGTATAAGGTCCAATTTTTTAATAAGGAAGGTAATGATAAATTAATACCTAAAATTAACACAGAAGGTAAGGCCATTATGAAATTGAGCTCAATGTTAATGCCTATTATATTATGTTTATTTTTATTAACCCTATTAATAAAATTACATGAGTTTTTACTTAAATTTGAGTGAGACCACATTATGACGTTGTATTATTATAAAATCAATGAAAGTTTCCGGAAAGAATATTAATAACTGATTAGGTATCAGCTTCAAAAATAACACTAGGCCGAGTTAAAATTCCACCGCATATTATGCAAAGATAATTTAAATATGTTTTGCATGAAACGCGTACGTATGAAGGCGTGTTAAAATGAGCGTAATTTAAATATCGCTTCGAGAAAGTGAAGTCAGTGCGAATCTATGAAGACCAACAAAAAATATTTATCGTATAAACATATAGATAGAGCAAACTAGTAGGTAATAATAATTCATAATAAGTAATAGTAATAATAATTGAATAATTCGGGCCCAATTTGGGCAAATCTGGGAAATACTTCATATGCTCATGTGACATCCTTTTTGCCCAAAAAATCAGTAAATCGACGAGTTGCACATACCTATTGAAGGTACCTACATATCGCAACCGTATCTCATCAGTAATCATTCGGATAATATAATGTCGGAGACATTATAATATATTCATTAATATCTTATACAGAGTGTTTTAAAAGTACGAAATAATAATTAAACCTCATATACCTACGGTAGCTGATGTGTAGATGCTTAGTGAAGACAGACTATACGTCTGCTAATATTTGTTACCACTTTCGTGTTGCGGCCTTAGAATACATCAAATGGCCCAGAATCCAGCGTAAGCTGCGTGTAGGTACCAACCACTAATTACAATTCAAGAAACTGTTTGTGAAGATTTTGCATCGTTTTTAAGATATTATAATATTTCAAAATTGGCGAGCCAAAAAATATGTTCGAATTTTAATATATTTTGTATATAATAAATAATTCTATTCCCAATACTCATCCAAACCGCCAAGTATTATTTCTAACTTTTGAAATAATCTGGAGTTGCAAACTTTACGATATCTCATCACAAAGTTCTGAACTATTGATGGATGGGATTTATGATACATGACCTTTTGCACTCCGCAGAGTACGTTAGCCAACCCGGCTAACGACCGGAGCGTGTCGGACAGGTGATATAAGTCCCTTGCAGCCGCCGCAAAACTTTTTGAGAGCCAAGTTAGGAGTTTGAAGCACTTTGGAGACATCAGGTGTCGACGGTCCATAAAGAATTTAAAGATATTATGTCTACTCATGTCAAATCCTTTTAAAGTGCTTTTACACTGGGCTTTAACTCTGCATGGATGTCTGCAAACAGTGTGATGATATCTTTACAAACTATCGGGAGAGAAAGCCTTAATCGGATTTAGGATGTAATTTTTTGTTTCGGTCAACACGGCGGTAGCAACTGCTGTCGTTGCTGTATGAGGCAATTGCTGCCTGTGTTGCGCTAGAGTCTATCTATAGAGTAAATAACAATATTGAGTGAAGTTTCAGGCTGGAAGATGGCAGGCGTCGATTAATGGGTCGACAATTGAATGGACACATGCCATTTCCTAGTTAGTTTCCGTTCCGTATAAGGTGATCCGCGAAGGCTTTTTTTAAATAAGAAGCAGCTTTGACAAACACACAGAACAAGGTGGTGGGCTTCAGGTCTTCGTCCGTATCTTAGGTGCGATTAGGGGGGGGGCGTGAATTCAAGGGCATCGACTTCGAAGGAACGCGGTTGAGCGAAGCCACATTACAAACCCCGAAAAATACATTTATGACAAAAATTTAATTTAGATATGAGTCTCACTAAACAGTTTTTAATCGCAGCTAGACAAAAGTACGGACATAAAAAAGCGTGCAAAACTTCTTTCCATGTTAATGCAATAAGTATGTAGCAAGCTAGAATGTGTCGTAAGCTCGCAGCACGTGGGCGTTACATACATGGAGACGTCTGTGCAGAGCTGAAGTACTCCTCCTATACGAGTTACTCGATTGTACGGTCACCGACATAAGTGCGAAATAATCTCAGTTTTTCAAATCGCTTACATACGCTCATATCATATCAATCAATATTTAAATATGTAGGTAATATTTAGCATTGACAATGTTCACAAAAGTTTGTAAAATAAAGACTACTACCGGTTTGGAAAAATGAGAAAGTTCAGCGATTTATGTGGCTGACTGTACCATATGGAAGAGAGAAATTGTGTTACTTGCAGAAACTGAGACGGATTGGTTTACCATCTATTTCCTTTTATGGGCTTTCCTATTGCGGTGACGATGATAAAAGTTGTTGTTTTATTTGTGGATAAGCTGGAATGATCGTCCGTAAAACGAAGAAGATAGGTACTTAATGCTCTCAAATTCTTTGTTGATAAACTTTTTTAAGAGATAGAAAGTTCTTTTGAGGGTACATAACTATTCATCAACATCATCATTTCAGCAAAAAGACGTCCACTATTGGACATAGGCCTCCCCCAAGGTTTTCCACAACGACTGTTCCTGTACTACTTGCATCCAGCGGTTTCCCCCGGTCTTCACTAGGTCGTTGGTCCACCTTGTGGACCTTGGATGTAGACCTTAACCTAACCACGCTGCGTTTTCCGGTACGTGGTCGCCACTCAAGAACCTTTCTGCCGCCTTGGCCATCAGTACATAACTATTACTTAAATTATACAGGGTTATTGGTAAAACACTAACAATTTTGCAGGGGCGTATTACTTACATCAAAAACAACAACTTATGTTCTATGACTTTTTACAAACCAAAAAAAAAACACAAAAATTCACACGCTAAAATGTATGAAACAAGAAAATATGCTCATCTAGAGAATAGCCGTGGTACGTTTAGGGGCAAAGTGGAATACAACCATGCACCATGGCTTTCCTCTAGATGAGAAAAAAAAAAACATACATTTTAGAAAGTGTTTTTTTATTTGTTTTGTAAAAAGTCATAGAACAAAAGTTGTTGTTTTTATGTCAGTAATATGCCCCTGCAAGGTTGTTAGTGTTTTACCAATAACCCTGTATAGAATAAGTACCACTGAATATGAACCCATTCCTTATGTACCAGTGAACTTCAAAGTTTCTAAAATATCTCCGAAAAGCCGCAGGCCTAATTAATTATTCAAATATAAATCGGTTTACATTGACGGCTTTTAATTAAAATGTCAGTCTAATCCTTGCAGAACCACGGAACCCGTTTTATAATAATACTAGCTCGGTGAAATTAATAATAGAAGCGAGTTTTAAACTATATTAAAATAAGCAAGAGACGAATTAAATTTTTGCCGGATCTTCGCAGATGATGTCGCGTTTCCGATCCGGAGGTAGAATAAAGTAAAAAATCTAAAACTTACAATTTATAAGTGCACCAGTAGGCCTAAAAGGGACAGCTCATTTGTTATAAATATTATGGATTAATCATTTGGCGTATTTTTAAGGTTTTAATGGATTAAGCTACCAAAACTTTAAACATTTTTGTTCACTTACCGCCTAATTTAGGGCCTCCGCAGACTTCCTTCTTTTAGCATCGGCGATCGGCGATTTTGATGCTGCGTCTCGCTCGTTCACGCTCGAAGAAACGCGACGCAGCATCAAAACAATTGCAAAATCGCCGGTCGCCGATGCTAAAAGTAGCAAGTCTGCGGAGGCCCTTATAGAGATTTTTAGTCAGTTCATAATGGTTATTATTCAAAACATTTCTAGGAACTAAGGTGATTTGTAATGCCAGTGTAAGTCTATATCATAACTTATTATATATTTGGGGTTAGGACTTATTCACTACGACCATTGATGGACAGAATAATAAATACGGACTCGGTTGGACCTACATTCAAGGAATGATTCGTTTTGATTACGGACCGTAGAGTTTTCAGAGTTTAGGTACCGATTCACCCAAGAAATAATTTAGATATAAATTATTTCTTGGGTGAATCGGTAACGCTTTAGACAAAGTTAGTTTGTAAAGCTGCCAATTAAGTCAAGCCAAGTATTTATTCCATTTACAACGAGTATTGATAAATGTAGCTTTCTGGACGTTTTTGTAACAGGTCTTTGCGAACTGTACGAAGGAGATTAAACATTTTATAATGTTGACTATCTACTCATACTGATAATATAGCAGATCCTCAAATCAAATCAAAAGTTTCAAATCAGATCGGCGTAAAGCAGCTATTACAGCTGCGTTTCGTACGATGAGTGAGAGAGCCGTAAGCCCACCCCCCCTCCCCCTCCCTCCATCCCACTCCCCTTCAGGTCGGCAATGTGCGAGCAATACCTTTGGTATTGTAAGCATCTATAGGCTACGGTAACTGCTTAACATCAGGCGGGCCGTACGTTTTTTTGCCACCGCAGTCCTATAAAAAAAAAAAAAAACTGAGGAAAGATCGCGTAAAAACTGTATCCTTACGTTGAACTGGACCACTACTGCAACATTTTTATCACAAACTATCTATGCATCTATCTGCTGTAGCTACCTAAAAAGGATAGTAAACAAGAATTCACCTTCCCGAATTGGGAAACTGTATTGAACCAATTTAGAGAAAAAAGTTCTGTTATATATAAACAAAAATATTGTTTCATAAGTTCCGCGGAGGAGGCATAACTTGGCCGTATCGAGGCATGTTATGCAATCTTTTTACGAGTGCCCGGATTGCTGGCTCACAATCGATATAATGTAGTTACCTAAATAAATACACGTGTGTGCAATTGCGCGTATACAGTTACCTACCGCGGCGTTGCTCTTTCCCATAGTCCAACCGGAAGTGCCGCGATTAGCGTGCCGTATTACTGTTATTGTTTTTTTTACTCATGACTGTAATGTTAATGTCGAAATCCTCTCTCTCGTGAGGATGTTCAAATTATGTTTTTTTTATAGGACTGAGGTGGCAAACAACCGTACAGCCCGCCTTATGTTAAGCAGTTACCGTAGCCTATAGATGCTTGCAATACCAAAAGCATTGCTCGCACGTTGCCAACCTGAAAGTTGGGCTTCCGGTTCTCTCACTCATCCTACGAAACGCACCTGTAATAGCTGCTTTACGCTGATCTTCTGTGAAAGGGTGGTACTACCCCGGTCGATCCAGCCTGTATATGAGCTGCAGTCAATTGGCTACAGCTTGGCTCTACCACTATTGTTATACCCATGGACCAGTTACTAAGGGGACTGGCCCTTAGCAAGTCGGCCGAGTGGTCGGCCTAGTACTAACATCGACATAAAACGAAGCGAGTAGTTCAACTATTTACCGGTAAATAGTAAAATGAAAATGAAAAAACAATGACCACGTTTTGTTTCATACAAATGTCTAATAAGGGCACCTCTTTCTTTAGTCTTTACTCTGTGGTTATACCAATACCAATGTTATATATGTTTTTGACATGTAAGTATTTACTAAATATAAAGGTAGAATTAGAAACTGGAGAATAATTATTAGGCGTATCTACAACATGCACATGCCGCGCGAGGCTGCTCACCAACATGCCTCGCGAAGCACGACGTTTGCCTCAGTCGCAAGCCGCGCGAGGCAAATGACGAGGCAACCTACACTCTAGACAGAGAAAGGTATACCCGACCAATCAGTTTGACACGTTTGACATCGTTCTGTTACATGAATCTGCCAAACTAGGCAAGGCAAATGACAGCGCTCAGGTGAGGCAGGACGCGCATTTACCTCGCGCGAGTCAAGTCAAACTTCGTGAGGCAATTTTCCGCGAGCGGCATGTAAGACGTCAGCAGGGCTATTACGTATGTCAGTTGACAACTGGCTTCGGTTGTTCACCGAACTTTGATGGTAAATCAGAATGACATAACATTGGTATTACGTATTTCTTGCAGGACTAACCTAACCTAAACTCACTGTACCTTGATATCCATTCCCCGAAATACGTAATACCAATGTTATGTCATTCTTATTTACCATCAAAGTTCGGTGTACAACCGACGCCAGTTGTCAACTGAGATACGTAATAGCCCTGATGGACGTGGCTAATGAGAAACATCTAATTACGTGATAATTTGTTATAGGTCAGCAAAGTGAACGGGCAGATGCAAATGACGTGATGCCATGTGTCTTGCCGCTCTGTTAATAACAATACCCGCTTAGTTACTAGTTACAACAGTGTGGAACACTTCTCGCAGTATGTAACAAATATACAGAAGTGTTCGCTAGCCCATTAGCCTATTTCGCTAACCCCATTAGGAACGAGATTTGACGGCGGGTTTCCATGGGTTCCTAGGGCGTAATAAAAATCCATTTTTCATTTTATGACTGGGTTTAACCGAGCTCGTTTACAAGTTACTTATATCATTTCGTCGCTGGTCACATCGCAGTTCATTGTAAATTTTGGAGTCCACAAAATATCCTACGTAACGACCTCAAAGCCAATTTATTGAGATATAAGTGAAAGGTAGTGCCACTGTACACTTTCATACCTACATTATCTATCAAAATATAACGAACGGCTTAACATTTCCTCATTTAAGTAAGTATTAGTTGATCTGTTGATTATTATTCCATTTTAATTGGACTACACAGTATTTTAGATTTTTTAGTCTCAATTATAAAATTAAAATTTCACATCCGTCTGTTCAAGGGCCATAACTCACAGGGTATCCATGGCGACGTCGCCAGCCGCCGTAGCTAACTATTCCTATTGAAATGTATGGGAGATAACACACCTGGCGACGGACTGGCAACGTCGCCAGTCAACACAAATTGTTTGGATACGTGTCTGGCGACGTCGCCTGGCGTCCCGGTGTGTTATGGCTCCAAATGTAGAGTCGTATCGTACCTAATATAATTGTCTTCAAAATCCAACGCCTCGTTATGAAAGTGGGATGTATTTCATTGCGCATTATATACATATAATATTTAGCTGAATAATAGAGACGGAGACTCCTTAACAAGAGCTGCAGCATAAACAGACCCAAGTTCCAAGTAAATCATCACTCACTCAACAATACTTGAATTATAAGGATAGTACCTACCAAACAAAACATACGGCCTTCACAGACTGCTCATTTTAATTTGCAATCAGAAACGACTGTCTACAAATTTTAACAACCGCTTCTAATCAACACGGCAGCAAAAAGAAAAACTACAGGTAAACAAATTATCTCCAGTTAAAATTTAACGTACGGAGACGAAAACAAACGCTACCCAGAATCGGCAAACAAGATAGATAATAAATAATTCCGAAGATAATTTATTACAATGTGAAATAGGCGTGTCTACAACATGCACATGCCGCGCGAGGCTGCTCACCCACATGCCTCGCGAAGCACGACGTTTGCCTCAGTCGCATGCCGCGCGAGGCAAATGGCGAGGCAACTGACACACTAGACAGGGAAAGGTATACCCGATCAATCAGTTTGACACGTTTGACATCGTTCTGTCTCACGACTGCCAAACTAGGCGACGCAAATGTGAGTGCTCAGGTGAGGCAGGGCGCGCATTTGCCTGACGTGAGGCAAGTCAAACTTCGAGAGGAAAATTTTCCTCGCGCGGCATGTGACACTTCTGGACGTAGCTATTGAATATTCCCAGTTCAGGGTAAGCTTGCGTATTCGTCTCGAATAAAGTTGGTATTTCTACGGAAACGGCTTCCACTTTCCACGAAGTCTTGGTACATTTCCAAATTTAGAATTGTTTGATTTGTTTTTGTTTAACGTGTAATGCTTATGGACCGGGAGCCCATGATGTAAACTGTGGATTTACTCCAGCGTCGCCCAAACCTATTAGATTCGGTAGATTAGATGATAGGAAGAATACATCGTTCTAGATGTTTCCACTTTCAGCGGTCTACATGAAATTTCAAAATTGTTAAAAAAAAGCAATGACATGGAAATACTCAAGCGTATCAGATATTGATATTTTTCACGCTCCAACATGATAAATTGAAAAAAATAAAAATTACTCGATCGCGTCAGATTTTCAGAGGGGGTGTTCAGTGAAACTTACAGATGCTCCCATTTCTTAGACTGACGATCAAATTAGCAAAATTGACACTTTTGACACTTCTTAGCTAGTAATGAATCCCCCTTATCTTAATCTGACGAGTTCGAGTATTTTAAGATGGTCTATTATTTTTTCTGGTTCCCCTGAGCGTTCCCACCAATAGTAAGGGCTCATACTGGTTGGAGGTTCTTATCAATATGTAAAGTATCTCCCTTATCTTAATCTGACGCGCTAGAGTAAAACCAGAAACCCTTCTACGGCTCCCCATCTATTATGACGTGCGGCGTGCAGCGGCCCGGCTGCCAGGATTGGCCGCTGGGATTGGACACGACCGTCGTAACCAGCCTGCGAGACTTAATCCTGCGTGTTAAATAAATTATTCAACACCACCCGTCAGACCCTCCGCCGTATTTTTCGTCTCCATTCCCCTTATTTTTTTGTATCTGTGTGGAAAGGAGACACGTATCCGTTGCGTAAATGCGTGAAAGAGTCGATGACGAGCACACAAAGGATACCATTTGTCACTCGCTCAGAACCATGTCGTTTGCGTGATGTTAAGTGAGAACTGCGCGACTCACGAGACGTAACCTAGCATGTTAACGCTCGCGGTCGCCTTCACGAGATTATTAATATTATAATTTTTGCCGAAAACCTCAGCCGAGGTCGCACGGCCCTGCGTTAAAAATAGCTTAGTTATTCTACAAGTTATTTAGGTTCCGTTTACAGTAACACCCCTGATTCTGGGTCATTAATCAACCCATGTCAGAAGTGTCGCCACTCGCCTCGCCAAGGCTGAAGCATTAACTCCCTAGTCGTATGTTCACTGAATATAATCTAGAAATGGTATTTTACGCAACGTGTTAAAAGTGCTCTAATTAATACAAATGATGTACATACAGCGTTGGTACTTTTAAAATAAGGGTTTCATAGTATTACGTGTTTATACAAATAGCGAATACTATTCCTATACACGTTAAACTAATCATCCTGAGTTTTGGAGAAAGGGTTGTCCGTTGTAGTAGAGATAGGAATAAATAGCACCTTTACCTTATGAAAGCCCAATCCTCCCCACTTCCCCATCCCTGTGTCCCACTCCCCTTCAAGGCGAAGTGCGAGCGATGCCTTTAGTATTGCAAGCATCTATAGGCTATAGCAAAGAAATTATAATGTGTATTATAATTTCTTTGGGCTATGGTAACTGCTTAAGAGGAGGGTTCGAAATTTGGTTGATTTTCTATTCTACTTTTTCTTTAAGTAAGTATGTGGACTAGGAATCTTATATTTAGATGTATGATTTTTGACTATATTATCTTGAGTATCTTTAAATCCAAATCACGATTTGATGAAATTTTCTCGATAAAAAAAAATTATGAAATGAGCTCTAATTATTTACAATTTTCCTTGCTACCACGATGTTTTTACGATTTAGATCACGAAATTATTTCTAAAACATAGCAAATAATGATATCTAAACTACCCTTCAACCATATTTTAATTCATGAAGTAGTTTTTTTTTAATTCAAGTAAATGTGGTTTGGCGCTTACGTTGTTTATTTCCGAGCGCGCGCACAATATCGCCATCTCACATTTTAAGTACTTGAACTAACCATGTCTCTCTCTAACTTTGTATTGTCAGTGTCCGCTCGGACTTGTTCGACGTCGGACCTGTGAAGGATTTTTTAAAAAATATTACGAAAAAATATTACGGTCGTGCCACATTACAGGTACAGTACAGTATTTACAGTCCGCCGACGCCTATGATAAATAAATAAATATCCTTGGAAATTCTTTTACACATGACTACCTGATCCCAAACTAAGCAGAGCTTGTACTATGGAAACCAGATAACTGATATTACTACATATACTACTTTTTGTTTGTAAATACAAACTAAATATACACTTAATTACACCTAGACTCGGGACATGCGGACATGTTCATGCACACAAATGCATGTCCTGGGCAGGAATCGAACCTACGACCTGCACTGCAGCGTGATTTTCGTTTGCTTTTCCTTATCTTGTGTAATTTCTTTTCATCTCTTGTCATTTTGTGTCATCTCTTGTCATTTTGTGTCATCTCTTGTCATTTCATAGTTATTCGTGTCATTTCTGTAAAAACTCCCTATTTCGCTTACTGTTATATACTTGCAGCATGGTCTTGGGCCGACAGTGGGAATACATTGCTTGTCAAAACAATGGAGTCGCTTTATTGCGTTTGTTGTAGGTATGGATGGGCAAGTAATAAATATATCATACATCAATAAATTATCGTAAAAAATAACATTACAGATATGGATAGGAAAATGTTTGTCCGTCCTATTCAATCTATTATATTATAAACGAAAGTAACTCTGTCTGTTACCTTTTCACGGCTAAACCGCTGAACCAATGTTGATGAATTTTGGTATGGAGATAGACTGGGTCTTGGCGGAGAACATAGGCTACTTTTTAGGGTTCCAAAGGGTGCTAACGGGACCCTATTACTAGGCCTACGCTGTCCGTCTGTCTGTCTGTCCGTCTGTCAGCGCGGGCTGTATCTCACGAACCGTAACAGGTAGAGAGTTGAAATTTTCACTGAATGTGTATTTCTGTTGCCGGTGCAGAACAAATACTAAAAATATAATAACATTTAAAAATAAATATCAAGTCTCAAACTTGATATTTTTGATGTGTTTATTCTACGGTGGTACGGAACCCTTTATGTGCGAGTCCGACGCCTTCAGATCTTATGAATGTTTTCTTGAAATAAATATAGTGTATTTTAAGTAATTAACTGGCCAACCCTCAGGTCCTACCTACCATGTTAGGATCTTTTTCGTTCTAGCGGGTGTAAACCGTGATTTAACGAGTTAATGTGATAATTTTTGTATTTAAATTATTCAATTCAATGTATTTGTTTCAGACATAGTCCAATATTGATTATTAAAATTATTATAATTTCACAATAAATATAAAACAATAAATAAAAGTAAAATTAAATTAATAAAATATATATATATTTATTTTTATTTTTCATGTTTTATCATTAAAATACAATATAATATAACATAAATTAAAATAAAATACAATAAAATAAAAACCTACCCCTAATTAAACAAATACCGTCCGCGTGGGATACTGGCTGCATGTCCTCCCTGTATTCAAGCTGTTCCTGTTGTCAAGCGAATTTTTTGAGCAAGGAAAGAGCCAGCCCTCTTGTCACCTGTGGCGGTAACCAGTCTAAGGGTGATTTTGATAGATAAAAAAATAAAGATAAAAAGATAAACAATAAATAAATGCATGGTTAAAGCAATAAAATTAATAAAAATTGAAAATA
Source organism: Drymonia ruficornis (assembly GCA_947859195.1). Classification (NCBI taxonomy): domain Eukaryota; kingdom Metazoa; phylum Arthropoda; class Insecta; order Lepidoptera; family Notodontidae; genus Drymonia; species Drymonia ruficornis. Next base: position 8,350,015 of record OX401907.1, read on the forward strand.
AAATTAAAAAATAAATTAAATATGGTAAAAATAAATATTATGACACCGCTGATGACTTCATGATCGGCATCGAAGTTAAGTACCAAAGTATTCCTTTGCCTACGAAACATGAAAAAGATACTCATATCCGTCAGTCAGTCACTGACACAGAGTATGTACATTTTTACCCGACTACGGTGGGCGGAGGGTTATGATTTTGACCGATATGTATGTATGTTCATCTGCTCCCGTATAACGTCCAAACTATTTTTATCATAATAATTTGACTAATGAGATATCGTTGGACGCGTCTGGATCGTCCGCTGGTTATAGGCTATTATACGATCGAAATATTGTTATACGTATCTATCAGCATATTGTAGGTATCGTTTGTCTTCTTTTGACTTACTTTGTCTTCAGCAATAAAAACAACATAGAAATTAAATTATTTTTTTCAAATATACTCGACATAAAAATCCCATATAAAACGAAAAAAATATATTTGAATATTTTCATCCATTTCATCTATTTTAAAAGGTGCACTGGGACATATTATTTTAATTGTACGAATTAAACAATATTGTTCCTTCAAAAAATAACTATACTATAGTCTACTCCATAGCTGTTCTGTCCTAGCTAAGCGAGAGGGATATATCCTTCGGCAGCTCACGCGACGCTAGGCACACCCCGAAACTAAAATTCATTTTTTTCTTGTATCGTCTTAACATCAGGCGGGACGTACGCTTGTTTGCCACCTCGGTAACAAAAAATATCGTATCCGCGACCACATGTTATCCATACAACCTTGCTAGAGTGCGCTCTTGGCCAATTTATTTATAATTCATGTCGCATGGACATATGGCTTGTTGCGTTCTCTTTGAAAATTACATCACCATTGACTGAGGCCGCAATGATAGCAGGAAACACAGTAAATATAAATAATAATTATTGTATTGTTTGTGGATTTCCATTCCAACTGCTACATCGTTAGTCTTCATTGTTCTAATTGAGTATCAATTCAATTTAGGCTTGGTAATATGTCCCGATCGTGACAAACGTAGGCGGTATTTGGAGTGTATTTGATATACGGGTAGATTAGCACAAGATTGAATCAATGTAGAGTTTGCTTGAAACGAACATGGTTGTGTACTAGTGACGTGCCGAGCCGGCAATTTTTGGTATTCGCGTGTTATGGTACTCGTTAAAAAATAATCCGAGTCAGTAATCAAGTAGGAGGACTCGGGCAGATACTCGAATACTTGTTGAGTATTCTAAAACTTAATAGGACTTGAATCTTTTTGAAAGATGTAAATAGACTTGTAGATAAGGTCGCGATTTGTGTACCCGACTTATGGTTCGAATACCATAAAATACTCGGAACTTGTATTCGAATAACACGTTATTCCTGGATACACATATCAAAATCCTATAATCCTATAATCTATATTCGAGTATGTGAAAACTGACAAAGTATTCGAGTCTGTACTCAAGTCAGCCTGACTCGGTACATCTCTAGTTGGTACGTTATTTGTACAAAGTACACTACTATCAAGGTAATTCCTTTTTAAAGATATATAGATAAATCATACTTGGATCGCAGATAAAAACAACAAAGTTAAATTGTAATGTTGATTAAGTAAGTAAGTACGTGTACGCTCGTTCGGCGACTGATGTAATGCTAGATTGAGATTATCTCGAAATTATCACTGTGCGGTCAGATGCAACCGAAGCTGGCATGACGACCACTCACTGCTGACGTCACGGAGTGAACGTTGGAACGTTCAAATGCATTTATAGTTGATTTTCATTACCTGTAGCTGCAATCCTAACACACGCCTTCAAATATTCAAGAGCTATCTCCCTACGGTTATATTTCACTGTCTTAAAAGCATTGGGAAGGTTATTACGATGTTATTTTCATTGCTCCGAAAGAATAGTGGTTTATGTACCTAACAGGCGAACGCCACGTTAAATCCTCATGTAACTAGATATGGCACCTTTTAACATTGCACCATTACGTGCAGCGAAATTCATCATTTCTTTGTTTCTTGAGTTAAAAACACATATTAAGTACATAAAAAGGCAATTTGATGCGTACCTATTTTTCACCAGAAAGTGAAATAAATGATGGGGCATATTGACTGCAGACATGCGTTCAAGATGTTGTTTCGTTGGTCCATGGACTCTGTTTAGAGTAACAAACTATTTTAGACAGTCACAGGTCACTCTTTTTACTGGTAATATCATTGCTTAATAGCTACGTCCAGAAGTGTCACATGCCGCGCGAGGAAAATTTTCCTCGCCAAGTTTGACTTGCCTCACGTGAGGCAAATGCGCGCCCTGCCTCACCTGAGCACTCACATTTGCCTCGCCTAGTTTGACAGTCGTGAGACAGAACTATGTCAAACGTGTCAAACTGATTGATCGGGTATACCTTTCCCTGTCTAGAGTGTCAGTTGCCTCGCCATTTGCCTCGCGCGGCATGCGACTGAGGCAAACGTCGTGCTTCGCGAGGCATGTGGGTGAGCAGCCTCGCGCGGCATGTGCATGTTGTAGACACGTCTAATACCCAATTTGATATTGTTGAGAGAATTATACGTGAAGGTGTGGATGCGACATGTTTTCGAGCCATCGTCATCATAGTATCCTGTGCCATCAGTAACGTTTGCTTATTAGATAGGTAAACGAATACAATAATCTACCAAAATGTTACAAACTATTCAAGGCTGCGTATGTCTCAACCTCGGTGCCAGCGCACAGAAAACATTTAAAAATAATGATACAATGCAACGATGACATATTGGAATGAGGCCAAATAAAAATAAGCATTCGCAGTGTCCGCCTCGGAGCATGCACTCTAGTTATATAAAGAATTAGCCATTTCGAGCGCGTTCGTACTCTGCTTTGTGTCTCCTCATTAAGGAACGCTCCGGTCGGGTGTAATTGCTACCTTATTTTAACGCAGTATGCGTCTCACGTATGGAGATAAGTGAAACGAAGTCAAAACTCGGAATAGGGTTAGGCCGCGGTCAGCTCTAAAGAGAGGGAAAGTGGATTTGCTACATGCCAGTAGTTTTTGGCCCGAGAGGTGTCCGTGGCGTTTTGTCAGTGGCTTTAGCTTTTAGTTAAGGCAACATACTTATAACTTAAGTTCTCCGAGTATGACTTTGGTAAACCCGCTAACGTAGCGTCTATGGAAAGTGTTTGCATTGAAATAATTGCTACACACAAGACCTTTTTAATCTGAGCTTGCACAGAAATGGGAAACGAGGTAGAAATAAATTCTCGAAAAAAAACACCGCTAGGGAATGCAGATTGAGCTCGCTTTCAGGATTGGGCTTGTTTACATTTTTCCCATTTTGTAACTGCTGTAAAGGATGACGTCAGGACGATGGTTGTTCCTATTTTGAGAATATAATTCTGATAAACCGAGACAACCAATTAAAATGCAAATTCGTGTTTTACGGGTTTTAAAACTGGGTAAATATGCGAGCGAACAAAATATATCTAGAATAAGTAAGTTAACTTAATTAATGCAGTGGTATTAGTAGAACAAATGAAATAATATGAAGTGGCGGCACCTTAATGATGACTTCTGTGCGCGCGGGCGCAGATTACTTCAAAGATAAATTGCTCACTGCGGTCTGCGCTCCACTTTGACTGTTCTAATGAAAGTAACTGAACTCGTTTGCAATACATAGACTATAGCAATTGCTGTGATTGATATGTACCTATACGTCCAAATGTCTACGCCGTGCGTCTGACTTCAGCATGATTAATGTAACCTTAGTTACGTATGACAAGGCTTGACTTGGTAGAGCCTGTTTCTATTAATTAACAGGCTTCAGCGAAGTATATTTTGTACGTTCACTTTGATCGTTCATTCATTTTCCGATTCCGTTACAGTTTACAGGATGCACAAGATGATCAAAGAAAGAGCGGGTTTCTAAAGCAGCTGGGTTGGCTAATCGACAAAATAATACCTAATGTAGATGCGGCTCACGGCGCGGCGCGCTTGGTTGTTTTAAAGGGGATTTTAGTCGGTCGCTACCCACATTGTGTGAGATAGGTATGTAAATTCGTATGCAGAATTGCAGATGCTAAAGCAACATTATGAGCGTGAAGAGCGCGGCCGCGCGTGTGCATAGATTTGAAATCGCGCCGACCTTCAACTGGCCCCGAGGCGATTCAACGAATGTTTATTACATTTCAGAGATGCACTTGCTGAACTCTCCGTTATACTGTTATCTTTGTCTCCAGCTTTGCAACGGAGGGTATTGGATATTCTTCTTCCTCCTCCTCGTATTCTTTCCTTTTATTAAATTCGTGCGGGTGCCAAGACAACTTAGATTTCCCCTGGGACTCTATAGGTTAAACCTCGGCGTGATCATTGGACACCATTGTCGATCCTGGCTTATATGAGTAACGATGGTAGGAGTGTGTAGCGGGCCTAAAGGCATGTAGGTTTGGGATAGGGATATAGCGGACGTGAAAATGACGGTACAATTCCGTACCAAGGAAGGTACGTAGTACAAGTCTACCTTAGAAATTAAGGTCAAATTGTTTTTGAGAGGGGTTTCAGTCTCACGGTGCACATTATAACTTGAATGTGGCAAATAGACTTAGTGTAAACCTATTACACGGAGCTTGGATGTACAAATAACTTGAAGCCCCTTGGAGAATACAAATAGATATTAAAATATAGGCTCTTACTTCGGTATTTATAAAACCTCTTTGCTTACGGTGTATCATGAATTCGGTATGACAAAAGAAGGCACTGTTTTTATTTACGTTTTATTGCACAAGTCAAATGTTTTATAAAGTACCCCATCGGGCTGGATAGCTGTTGGCATTCGATCAAGTATTTGGCTAAGCAAAAACACGACGAATGTTGGCGCAATAAACTTATATTGGGGATTTGGGACAGCCCTACTTATTGACGCGCCTACGGTAAAATAAAGCCGATATTCCCAATATTCTTTTTTTATTTGTACTAATAAAACTTGCAGGATATCGCTTAACTAAACAAAAAGGAAAACCTATCACGTAGAGCATCAGCCAACTATCGATCGTTTTATCTACGTTTTATCGGAGTAGCGTTCCGTGTTTAATGTTATGCAACGGAATATTTTTTTCTCTGTATGAAAATATTAATAACGTACCAATCAATCGAACTAACCCTTTTACCAATGTTCAGTAGACATTTTATTGTTGTATAGAGTTTATTCAGTGCGCGTGTACTTAACGTTTGATTCATATGTGCTATGCTAAGGCACATGAGTGAGCTCATACAGCTGTTCATATCGCAGCGTCGCCGCAGGCAGCCGGCTCACTCGAGTGCCTTACTCAGATGCGCTGAGCTCCGGTAACGAAGTGCGGTGTTAATTCAATCCACATTCAATAAACACGGCATGCACGTATAAACACGGCATGCACGTTAACAATGATAGTACTGCTACTTAGGAATGACAGTTAAAATATAATCCGAGTTTCAGCACTGCAGTAGCAGCACGCTATGATGGCCGTTTTGACATGTGGGGGGAGGGAGAAAATGAACCTTATTATAACGAAATAAGAATGACAGTTTTAAAATTTTGGAATGTCAAAAAATGAATGCTAAAATGAATCTTATTCCGTTATAATAAGGTTCATCCTCTTCCCCCCTCTACATGTCAAAACGGCCATCATTGCGTGCCGCTACTTTAGGATCAAGAAACTGGCTTATGTGTACTGTAAGGAAGGTGGCATAGAATTTAGGTTGCGCTTAACTTTCAGGGAAGATTTCCAGCATAAGCTGCGCTCTCTTTATTACCGGTGCCAATAATAAACAGAGCTCAGCTTACACTGGAAAGTGCCATTACGAAATTACTATAAAAAACAAAGAGCATGAATTTATATGTGTCTAAATGGCACTTCAAATCTATGACTATTCGTCGAATGGTTTCATATAGCGGTATAGATTACGTGAATTCAAAACATATCTGTCGCTTAAAGATAAGAAATAGTGAAAATTAATTTCAGTCGCTCGTGAGCATCAATCATCATTAAAAAGATGAGCTAATGAGACAACGTTTAATATAGTTATTAGGTATTAAAAAAAAAAAATTACTATCATAATTATGAAAATGAGTCTCTTAATATATGTTTAAATTTGTATTATAATTTATTACATACTAGTGGTCGCCGAGTGGTTGAAATTCGACCGTAATTCATTTAAATTTTAAGTTTCACTAGGTACCTACTTCTTTTATTAACAAATCTTTCTGGCCTTAAAAAAAACAAAGTGACAGAATGTCAAAGTACCTACCAAAAACAATATAGGTACACGATCTACGTCAGTATGTATGTGTGTGTATGTGAAACGAATGTTGTATGTATAATATTTTCTTTTATTATTTAGAGAATTTATAATGCCTTTTTTATATAAAAGATATTAGGTTTGTGCACTCCTTCTCCATGTAAACTTTAACTGTGCCTCATTTCATACTCCTCCGTCCACGTAATATTCTTAAAAAAGGTACGTAAAAAATATGCTTCACGTCACAGATTAGAGAAATTGACAGATCTTGGCAACAAATGAAGTGAAGCCAGGTAGCATTATATGTGTGCGTGACAACTAGGAGCGGCACTAGGGAAACACACATTTGTGTGCGTGTAAAGTTGTGTAGTTATAGGGCGAGATTGTATTCACTTTTTTGTTTTGTATTTGCTTTGGTGGTGCACTTTCGTGTTCTATGCGCTCCATCTGTAGCTCCTAAATCTGTGCTTCACGTATTAATAATAACAATACCTAACAGCGCTACATTCAGATAGCTTGAGGCTGGTAACAATTTAAGACGCAAGTGGCGAAGACGTGGTGAGTGCGGAAATGGTCGCCGGCTGAGACGCGCGAATGTTCAGCAAAAAAGAAAATGGACTGCTGGAAAAATCTAGGCCAGGGACGTAGACAGACCATACATAGTACATAGCTAGGGGATAATAGCTATTTTTTATGATGAAAGAAAAAAGTGTTTACTGTTTTATTGACACTTGGTCGTGTCTTAAGGCCGAAACTCAGAAGTACCTGTAGTACCTAACTCAAAAACTAAAGATTACAGTCATAGATTAATTTTGGTTTTCACGAGGGCACTCAAACTAGATAAAGCATGCGTACTAGTAATTGCGGCAACTGATATTACGCCGAAGTCGGCGTACTTCAGTTAATCTGACGCAACCAATGTATGAAACTGACGTGCCGCGACGATATACTTAAAATGCCGCATTTTTTAAATGATTTTTCTTAATATGGCGGTTTATTTAGTTAAAGCGCGAGCGCGTATCTTTTATAAATCTATGATTGCCTCAGATGATTGCAGTCTGTCATTACTGAGAAATCACTCTTAACTAAAACCGCCTATGTAAAAACCGAAAATATAATTTCGAACTTTTAATACGCCTGCAATGTTGTACGCAAGGAAAAATAAAAAGGAATGATTAATGTAAAAAGGAAGGAAGTATTAATAAATGAAACAACGAAATATTCGTTGACAAAGAGATGAGAAATGGTCGATCATCAGATAAGGCACGCTCTGGCGCTGCATAAAAGAAATGACATTCGCTACAAATAGCTTTTTAACATTCTAACATCGCAGTTACTAATCTTCTGCTTAGCACACCACTACATGCAGAGAACACACATTCTTTTCTGCTTTGGTTAAAAAACACCTAATACATAAAATAGTACATTGTTATCCGAGGGAGAAACTAATTTATCTTTGGGCCCGAGACGGGGTTTGGCGCTCGAGAGTAGCGAGGGCGCTAATAGTTCGAGGGACCAAAAATAAGTTAGTTTAACCCGTGGTAACACTATGCTTTTCATCACAAATACAAGGAACATAAAAATAAAATATTAATTAGCTAAAGAAAAAATTGAGTGAACATACACACACATGTATACTGACGTAGATTGTGTATTTAGCTTGTTGATATTTTGACACTGTCACTTTGTTTTTTTTAAAGGCCGGTTCTTTTTCAAACATTATAAAAGGTTTTAGTATGTGATTATAGATTCGGAGGAGGAACGATTTGTGATTGATTTAGGGAAAAATGGTAAATATTTTGCCCAAACCTATGTTATTTTAAAGAAATAGTTGAAAGTAAATTATAATATAGTAATTTAAAAAAAAAATTTTTTAATTAATGCTTAACTTTATGTTATTTCAATTTTACATCGCGCTGTAATTGAGTGGCTGTAAGACGGTTGGAACTATGACATTCTCTTTGGTTCGAACATGGTGGAACCAAGGAAGTTTTAAGTCTCTAACACTTGGCAGCAAAAGTGAAGCCGACAGCGAGATACCATACTGAACGTTGTTTCCTTTGCCAACAAGAGTGACCATAATATTTTGAAATTTTGAGAACGTCCCCATGGACATCTAGTGAAAACGTGCTTTTGTTCCGAGATTGTTATGATAGGAAAATAATAAAATAAGGAAAAGGATGTTTATTTTCTTAAGAACATGAGTAGGTACAATAAATTAGTCTGCGGTGGCCAAACCACACGAGTGCCTGTCTGTATCTTGGCAACCTAAATGAAGTTACAAAATAGTATTTAAGATCGTAGATTTTGCCACTTTGTAATATAAAGTAACATGACACTTCACACGCTTGGACGTTGTCTAGGCTCTCCATATCTATGGTTTTTCCTATACTTATCGTTCCTATATTTACTCTTTTTCTATGCTATAAAAGGTACCCACTACTGTTAACATGTTATGTTTGATTTGGGCTTTGCAAGTTGTGACAGACAGACATAGAGACAGATAGACGGACAACAAAGTGATCATATTAGGGTTTAGTTTTTTTCCTTATTAGGTACGGTACCCTAAGAATATCCAACTAATTAGACCATAAGTCAAAATTAAAGGACAATGGGCAAAATTGTATGGGACTTGGTCCAAATATACACCACTGACGTAACCCGATAGACCACTAAATACTGAGTAACTTTTACAAAGACAGATCAACAAAATAAGCTGTCAGTAAAAAAAATATGGGTAGTTTAAAAACTATTTTTTTTTATTTCACCCTTAGTATTATGTTTATACATTTTTTTCGAAAGGCAACAATACAAATACTCTTACTAACATTAAATAAAAATAAAATAAGCTGTCAGAAAGCAAAAAATGCCGTGAAAAATATTTTATTATTATTTTTGTTACCTGATGAAAAGTGAACAACAACAACAACAGCAGCATTCTTACGTATTTTCTGATGTTGCTCTTCTATAAAATAAATAAGCAGGTACCTTCTATGCGTTACCTTACTTTTTCACTTATCATCAGGTAACAATAATAATAATAAAATATGTTTCACGGCATTTTTTGCTTTCTGACAGCTTTTTTTATTTTTATTTAATGTTAGAAAGTGTATTTATATTGTTGCCTTTCGAAAAAAATGTATAAGACATAACACTAAGTGTGAAATAAAAAAATAAAAAAATTCTTTTAAACTACTCATTTTTTACTGACAACCTATTTTGTTGAACTGCCTTTGCAAAAGTTACTCAGTATGTAGTGGTCTATCGAGTGACGTAGGTCTCGGAAGTGTTGGACATTTGGACCATTTTTGCCCATTGTCCTTTGTGCTAACGAAAAGGAACAGTGAGGGCAGGGCATTTTCTTTTAAAACTCCTTGTGTTAAATTAGGGACATAATCTGTCGGCTTAAAATGCTTGTTGCATATGACGGAATTTTGGGTAATTTTTCTGTAGCCGATAGGTATTTGTTGTAACCAATTTACACGCCTGGGATCTGTAAAAGACAAAATTGTTTTATTGTTTTTTATTGCTTAGGAGTAATCGGGAAGTGTAAAGTCAAAAGTCGTCCCGATTTCAAACAATTTCAATCGACAAACCATCGGTCTCGGCCTTTATTTTATATTGTCCATCTAGGGTTGCAATGCTGACCGCGCTGTGGAGCCCTGGAGCTGCGCTGCGCCGCGCTTTCGGCCATCAACAACGCGCCCAGCAACACACTCCTTACAGACCGTGGCAGTAATGTACTATTAAAAAGTAACAAAAGGGTAAAGGAAAGGGGCCCCGAGAATTACATTGCCTGAAAGGGTTAATCTGGCCCTAGACGTGCGCGTTCCTCGAGCGTGTGAACGACGCGAACGCCGTGTGCGAGCCCGGCGAGCCGTGACAACGCGCCGTGAGCGTCGCGTTTTACCAGCGTGTGGTCTGTCGCGCGTTGCAAATGCGACCGACTTCAAAAAGTAGCGATGTAGTCGTGCGGCAACGAAAAGCGCGACTTTATCGCTGCAAACAGTTCCCGTGGACGATATTCCTCAGTTAACACAGACACATAATAAGATTTATATTATAGTCCTTTTTACTAGCGAAATTTATGTCACCCGAACATCTAAAATGTACTTAACGTGGAAAACATAGTTACCCACTTACCTATGTTAAGATAATCCTTAATTCGGATAATATTCGCTTTTACACCCTTCCATTACGCATATTCTACCCATTTTTATGAGAAAATTCAGCACAATCCTCTAGATTTAAAATTAGCTGAAAATGTCGTGTGTCACGCAAATTGACGTTCTGTGTTTCAAGTTTTTAATTTTATTTCTGCTACGATTCCTATAGACATCACGGAACTGACAATTACAAGCGAATTATTAAAGAAGGTAAGTACTTATTTCCAGATATTTATTTATATTTGAAATTTTAATCTTAGGATATTCTTATACTTTACCATAGGTATTTCATTAATCGACTTTATTGTTTATTATTCTTAACATGAAAATGTACCAAGTTTAAGGTGATCGAATAAATATTAACTGGCAACACAAGGGATGAAAGGTTGTACTGTTAGAAAGGGAAAGAAGGCGCAGTTATAGGTATCTGGCTCGGACCGGTTTTTATAATGCGTGCATCGTGGGCGTTAAGTCCGTCACATAAGGATTATTCTTGATTAAATGAATGGAAAATAAAGTTTGTAGTCCACAGTCATGTTCAATGGTATTACGTCGATGGGTGGAACTCGTATTTTTTACAATTTGACAGAATCTTTGACTGAACCGGCAAAATCGTATTTCTACTGTCAGCAATACGTTTTTTCCCGAAGTATCCCATTCTCTCAGCTCTATAGGCAACTTCAAACCTACTTTCCGCGTATGAGTGATGAAAAGGCATTTTGATCAACGACAAATTTAAATCAATGATTTTGATGCGTATTATTCATCAGAAATTGTCCCGAACTGTGTCTATGGACCCCGTTTAGTAGGATAATCTATTTTGGGCATTCGCATGTCTACCTCTTTCTTTGTAATGTCTTTGTTTTTGACATTACATTCGCTTGGGTAATGCTGCATGACTTTATACTACAGGTCTGTGAAGAAACTGCACGAGGAGTCAATTTCATACAGGATTTTTATCTCTATTATGATTGGTGACGCCATCTGAGGTGAAGAAATGACTTGCAATCACTTTAAAGTTTAATGCAGGTTACATTACGTTCACGCTTTTATAGCACCAACGCGAACAAGTAGATTTGAAATATTATCTAAACAAAATTAACAAGCTATACAGAATTTCCTTTTATATCAGGTTCAGTTGGTTTTGGATAACCGACAGGCTAAACACCATTCAAAAAACGATTAGCAAATCTTAAAATTTAAAACTGAATGCTGTTACAAAGTTGGTTGATTGCTGTTGATTGGTGGTGGTATGGTAAATGTATTGGAAAGGCCACGCTAAGGATGACCATCATGTTTTCGGCTATAATGTATATGAGGGTTGAGCAACGCGACCTTCAGCATATAATAAGAAGTATGCCAGGTGAAAAAAATAATATCTAAATCATTACCCGCCATCGCTTACCGATGGCCCAATGAATAGTTCAAGGCTTTCGTCGTTTTACTAATTGGTCGAACCACGCACACTCCGTCTTCACCTATGGCTAGTTGGTGCGTTTAATAATAAAATGCTTGAAAGATTCAAATTGATTTCACCACTCAAATATTATAACGGACACCGAGCAACTTTAATGAACAGTAGAAAATGCAAGGCGGCCAAATTGATAAACGCTACACAAAAATCGCACATAAATTACCAGAAAAAAATTTACAAGATTGTTCTGCAATTAATTATCATTTAATTCTAGCTAATAAAAGTAAATAACTCATATAGAGTAGTAGTATGAGGTACGGTTTTCTTGAGATTTTTAACATGTTCTTTTAAAAGTTTCTTAGATTTATTATGCGGTTTAATTAATTAGCGTTATTTATCCATTTGTTTTAACAGTTCGTTCGTATAATGTGTTTGCATAGTAAATTTGGGGGATGCGAGCGGCGGCAAACATGGCATATTAGAATATTAAGCATTGTTATGGCTTGCTCATACTATGTATCATGTGTCCCGTATCTCCTCTTTTTATATGACAAAAAGGGCACCGGGTAATATGCAATCATAACATGCGGCGATGCAAAAACGTTGATTGGGTCGGCTCAATGTGTAGGCACGCCTTTACTGATGTTATTCAAACCGTTCCTTGAGTGCGGGGTATCATGTTGCACTTATTTGTTACCAGGCTGTTTTCGCGTCGCTTCCCCGTCCGGAGTGTGGTTAATGGATAGCAATTCAAAAAACCATTCGAGCCGCGAACAACCGCGATATGCCGCCTCATTTGTGACTCTTGAAATATATTAGAATTTTGGTTGATGACATGGAATCCGTTGTCCACGTGTATTCTTTAATATTATGCTGTTAATCCAGAACAGAGTTGCAAAAAAACAGGAAATTTAAATGAAAACTGTTTAAAACGTGTTTAAAACATTGATTTGAATCAAAAGGAATAAATCACCGTGTTTAAAACATGTTTTAAAATATTAAAACATGTTTTATGTTTAAAACAAGGTGATTTTTTCGTAACAACCCTGATCCAGAATAAAATTTTAGTCATAGTAAGTACCACTTATCGGAAACCTGAGTTAAAATATTGGATAGTTAATATATGGTGGTAGCCGTAGGCAAACCATATAGTTATAATATGTAGTATGTGTGGATCTGGAGAGATGAGCAAATTAATATTATTATAATTAATATTATATAATTGATGGTCTAGTCATGACCATCAATGGGGTCCACCGATATAAAACAGGCGGAGTAGAAAATATTAAAATATTTGAACACTTTCAGAAATCAAGTGGAAGCCCAGGGGCCAGGAGTAGATTAGAATAGATAGAAGGCGGTAAAGTGAAATAATTTAGTAGATAAAACAGTAGGCTAGGCAGAAAATTAAACCTCAAATAAACTAGCACTGATTCTTGGGATAATACTATTGTAATGAAAAGCAGATAAAGACAATTCACATTCACCCAGAATCTTATCACGATATAAAAACATAGACTTGACAATGAAATCCTGAGGTAGAATAAGGACTTAGTTTTCAGACGATTTCAGAACTTGTTATTCCTTTTTGTACTTTTGTAAAGGTCTTATCCCTAATTCCTAAATTTATAGAAATTTCATCATGGACAAACTGGCATTACAAATCAACTTATTTCCTAGAAATCTCTATAAATTTATCGGAAAACGTTTTATGAATAAAGGCACAGATTATAGAAGTAGGCAGATGGAGTCTTGGAAACAAACGATGTGAAGCCGGGTAGCATTTTATGTGTGGGTGACAACTAGGAGCGGCACTAAGGAAACATACATTTGTGTGCGTGTAAAGTTGTGTAGCTATAGGGCGAGATTGTATTCGCTTTCATGTTTTGTATTTGCTTTGGTGGCTTCACTTTCGTGTTCTACGCACTCCATCTGTATTTTTCAGAAATCTGTGAATAAAGGCTTTACATAAATCTCCCTGTCATAACAAAACGTTTAGTAAAAAGTTTTAAGAGGAAAGATACCACCAATTTTTCTGTTTTTTTGAGATTGCCTATTAAATAAATTAAATAGCATTATCGTAATACATATTTTACTGTAATATCTTGCGATAGTTTTTATCACTATTGTAAAACGGTTATCGTTAGAAACTGATAATAGCAGAGGGCCTACTCTTTTACAAACGAAAACGAAATTTCGGACGAAATTTTCTTGATTCCTTACGAACGAAAATTGTTTGACGTCTTCATCGGCGTCGAATCTAAACGTCAAACAATTTTCGTTCGTAAGAAATGTCGGAATCAATGAGAAACGTAGTAGGAAATACGCGAATTTCGTCCGAAATTTCGTTTTCGTTTGTAAAAGAGTAGGGCCTCAGGTATTTTGTCGCAACCATTTTACGATACATATTTAAAAAGTTGGTTTATTGGTGGTAGACAACCAAGTTGTAGCCAATAACTACAGGCGACTGGCTCGACCGGGGTAGTACCTCGCATAGACTTTCGGCGTAAAGTATCTACAGCTTATTACAGCTATGTTTCGTACGATGAGTGCGAGAGTCGGTAGCCCAAACCTGGTAATAATCGTTTACTGCCCTAACGGTCCGCCAACAATCGTTTAGTGCTGTAACGGTCAGTGAACTCGGCTCTAACACAGTTTAGCGGAAAAGGGAGGATCTTCCAGCCAGGTGGGTGTATACCTGATGCCGTGGTCTTCTATATACAGGCTGACTGGTTGAACACTTTACATATTGATATAGAGTGCTCAGTACTCGATTCTCGTTCTAATTATGTAAAAAAAATAGGTGCCTAATATTTACCTAATTTATCTTTAATTATCCACTCAAAACAATAAGCGTGGTCAGGATCGTACCTTGATTTGACGTACCTATCAAGTGTCATAAGTGTCATTAGCACTAGCGTTCTACGCGAGGCACTGCGGTGTCCACAATTTCCGAGTTTTAGCACATTAATTTAATGAAGGTTTTTTCTGTAGTTCATTGGTATTTTTTTTATTTATTTTTAAAAAAAAATTCATGTTACCATAAATTATCACGTCCTTCAATATGTAAAGTGTTTAACCAGTCAGTCTGTATAACAATTCAGGATTTCTATACAAAATCGCATGTTATAGGTACTGGAGCGTGCACTCAGCGCCATCTGTTGGCGGTGAGGTTAGTACAACAGTAACTTAGTTTGTCTGTTCTCAAGTTTATTCAGACGGAATAGGTACAGATTAATTTCATTTGAGTGTTCGGCGGTAAAGCTTTCGGTCTATAATTGAACCAATTAAATAATACGTTCGTTTGGTGGCGTCAGTGGTTACTGGTTACATATTTATGAACTAACAATCATTCCAAACCGGAATACCTTTACAAACAAGTTCTAACATATTATGTACGCAGGATCGTTGGCTTTACTGCAATCACTTTTTTTGAACGTTCTCCTTTCTCCGGTACAACAAATAAGTAATTTGATATTTATGTTTATGTAGCGTTATCCCAACTTATAATTGGGGTCGGCGTCCTATCTGCCTTGATTTAGCTGATTACCGCTATCACGGAACGTCTGTACCGCTCTCCGAGACCTAACTAGTACATACCTAGGTGATTTTTATCCGCTACGGATACCATGGTTAGACAACCATTTTTCAGACTTTGAACGCGCGTCTTTTTTATAGGCCTGCGGTGGCAAAAAAGCGTACGGCTCGCCTGATGTTAAGCAGTTACCGTAGCCTATAGATGCTTGTAATACCACAGGTATTGCTCGCACATTGCCGATCTGAAGGGGAGTGGGATGGAGGGAGGGGAAGGGGGGTTGGGCTTTCGGCTCTCTCACTCATCGTACGAAACGCAGCTGTAATAGCTTCACGCCGATATTCTGTGAGAGGGTGTTACTACCCCGGTCAAGCCAGCCCGTATATGAGCTGCAGTCAATTGGCTACAGCTTGGCTCTACCACCTTGGCGTTATCCGTTAGTAATTTTGAATGTAATTCGCATAGGTAATTTTTGGTAATTTACTACGGAGATATGTCAAAATTCAAAATTAGAACCCTGAACGAAACGTATTATTGCTTGAGGCCCATCCATGGACCAATCGAATCGGGGTTTCCGAACGCGATACGTCCATACATTTGGATGGGTTTACTGCGTTCGGAATCCCCGATTCGATATTTCGAAATGGTATGTATGTATGTGGCGGGCTTTAGTATCAACAAAACGGTTTATAATAGCAACCCTGTTTCTGGGGCCAGATAAACATGCCCTTCGAAGCACGGAGGAGGTCGGTTTGAATATTCGGTAACCCATCCGATTCCGGACCTTGCACACATTCCTTAACATGCAGATCTAGACCCATTGCCAACTAGGCCGCGACCTACTTATAACAATATTTCAGAAATAACAACTTGTTACATAGGTACTTGTCAGTATTGGTTCCAAAGTCAAAATGTAATATTGACCTTGTCAACTTTATTAGCGTTCAGTATTAAAGTGTTGTTAGAAGAATTATGATCGTTGTGTCCACTAGACCCTGATTCGATCGCTGCCTAATATCCTCTGAGCAGTGGGCGTGGCGCTCGCATCACATATGTATAAGATACCTAATGTTGACATAAGATTAATTAATTATGTGACAAATTATAGCCGTTGCCGCGTTCGTCGGTACAGATTGGTGCGAGAATTAATAAGTTAGATAATAATTGACAAAGCTACATTTCCAACAAAGATTCATTATAGATTAGGTATCACTTGCTGAAGGTGAAGGAATAGTACATTACTGCCGCGGTCTCTAATGAGTGTGTTGTTGACCGCGTTGTTGATGGCCGAAAGTGCGGCGCAGTGCAGCTCCAGGCCTTCACAGCGCGGTCAGCATTGCAACCCTTGATGGACAAGCTAAAATAAAGGCCGAGACCAAAGGTCGAGGCCTTTATAGCGCGGCCAGCAAGGGTAGCTATGATGACCAAGCTTGAAGGCCGTGAGCGTAGCGAAGCTTAGCTTGAGACCATTATAGCGTGGTCAGCAGTACACTCATTAGAGACCAAGGCTTGTATAGTGCTTTACTCAAAAATGCGACTATTAGTTTAAATAAAACTAGCTAAGTGGGTATAAAAATTAATACAATTATTTTATATTTTACGAACTATATCTATAGTTGTGTATTTTCTCTGTTTACGTTTCCATGGCAACGGCACGACCAACTCGTTTTTAACCTTCAATCAGTATTTTTACGAACCATAAACATACCTGTTTGTTACGTTTCCATGGCAACGGTGAAATAACAAATATAATGACGATAATACCGGGTAATAATACATTGTATGTCTAGTAGCTCTTGCAGTACGACAAATCCGATTTTGCTCGAAGAAGGTTTGTGAAATAATGACAACATTATAATTTTTTTTGAGTAAAATAAAATAGTCTTTTGGAGAACGTCTGGAGTTTACAAATTCGCACTTGACGCTATGGCCTATAGAGACGCTATGGCAATATGTAATATAAATATATTACATATTGCCATAAATATGGCAATATACATATAATATTCGCTCCTTATTTTCACTGTAGTGTAAAATTAATAGTTCCTTGCGATAACATCTAAGGTACATTGGCCCGTTTTATCGCAACGCCAGTGTCTTCTTCAGTAGCACGTCAAGGATAAATAACTCCAAAGTTAAATTAGTTGTAGTAGTTTAATGAGTAAGTTACATGAATTGCTAAAATCGGGCACCATTTTGGATCGTTAATTTTCTTTTGCATTGGACCAGTGGAAAACTCAACGCTAAAATACACAGATTAATGCAAACAGCAAATACTTATTTATCTACTTACTTCTACCATACGAGTTATATATTCCCATTGAATACGGGCCCTCTCGCTCGCCGCTACGATATTTGCGGTTTTATCTAAGCTACTTAGCACTGGCTTTGATGTCTCTAAATTATTATCTTACGTTTCTTAAAATGCAATTAATCGCAGTTCAAAGAGGATTGTGAAGAGATTATGTCGTAAGACATTTTGAAGCTACCAATACTCAGACCGTAATTAGTAATTTTAGATGAATGAGATAAAAATATTTGGAAACACTTCAGTAATAATGTACGGTTCGAAGGCCGCGGCCCGGATGGATGAGCGCTGCTCCGCGAAGATATGGTATTGTAAGGAATAATTCACAGTGATCACCAGTTCACCAGCCTCCGTAAATACAATTTAGTCTAGGTATTGACTAATGTTACAGTTTTCGATGAAGGAAAACGTGAAGAAACCTGCATGTCTTAGAAAAGCTAATTAATTTTCGAAAGACATGTGAAATCCACCAACCCGCACTGGTACAGCGTGGTGGATTATGGCCTGAATCCCCCTCGCATTGAGGGGAGGCCCGTGCCCAGGAGTGGGACGTTAAAAGGGCTTATTGACTAATGTAAGTATTTGCCCTTATCGGTGCTTAATTTTTTATAGAAATAATATTATGTAAACTATAAGAAATGCTTCCACGCGTTTATTTTTGTGTGAAAATAAGACCTTGCTTTGAAGGTTACTTTATCTTTTACCTATTTACGAGTGTATTCAGAAGATCGGCGTAAAGTGTGTTTCGTACGATGAGTGAGAGAGCCGGAAGCCCAACCCCTCCTCCCCTATTCCTCCCTCATTCCCACTCCCTTTCAGGTTGGTGGCGTACGAGCGATGCTTATTGCGATGCTTATGCAAGCAGAATTTTTATTGGGCTACGGTAACTGGTTAGCATCAGGCTGTACGCTTGTTTGCCACCTTAGTTACTTACTTAGAATTTATATAAGGTATAGGTAGTATTTGTATTTGCTATTGTGCGTAAATACACTATTAAACATCTGAAAATCAAGTGAACCCCTCAGCAAACGGTAACCGCAAGATCTGAGCGTTAATGCGTTTAGTTAGGTATTCCGACCATTTTGAAGTCTCGGAGGTCACTATATTGTTACGAACAGAAACCACAAATCATGCATATTCTACGCTAATTTGATAATAATGTCAACTACGATTTATAATTTAACGACGGCGCTTATTATTGTAATTGGTAACCAATGATATTTAAAAATATATATAAAATTTAAAGTCCTGACTGACTCACTGACTGACAGACAACGCACAGCCTAAACCACTGCAGGTCATAGAGACTTAAAATGAGACTTAAAATTTGTCTTGATGGGTAGAGGTGTACGAAAGGATTTTATGAAATTAAGGGCGTTAAATAGGGAATGAAAGTTTCTATGGAAGTTCGTCATTTTTGAAGTTAGAATTATGAATATTATCAGGTATCCTGCGCGGACGAAGTCGCGGGCAAAAGATAGTTACTTATTAAATATATGTTTGTATAGTAATTAAGTGGTAGTAGTATTTTTAATGGAAACCGTCACACCGGGAGTGTGTGACGGTGTCTGTTACTCTTGTAAGCCAGGGTCGATAACGGTGACGATGATGACAATACTAATGGACGATACTTCTGACGATATTTATACTTATTGTGTATCAAAAGGTAAACTTTGATATTAATTGAGCCAAGTATTTCAAGAAGTTTTCTTAACAATAACGTTTTCGTCTTTGGCTAAATGGATTGACCTTTCAACATTCCAATTGATCCAAAACACGCGAGGTTCATATATTGATGTTTATCCATTCCATATCTGTCTATAGTTTGTGGATATCCGATGTTGTACACAATGTCGTGCGGAACATTGATGGGTTATATCGAGGCATGTTCACATGCTTGCATTGTGTCTGCATCGTGCTTGTGAAGGGCAGTCAGGTTCAGGTCAAGGACACCAGTGGTCAATTATTAATTAATTAGAGAAGCTCAGACGTATCACGATATTATTGTTACTGGAGCGACTTTAATAAACTTGGTGGGTGCCTAAGCTATAAAGTAGGTATGTCATGAAGAATTGAAAGGAGTTGCACGTGATTCCTTATAATCCATCTGATTAAATTATGTGATTACGCTTGGAGTTATATTTTGGATCACAACTTCTACTAAACTACTCAGTTAAAAAAGGGTGCGCAAACCAACAGAATAGTGTTGGTTGGTGGTTATTACCAAAATATACAATTTGAGTCATAACAACTGGACACTAAAAGGCTTTTCGGCTACTTAGTACCTCGTGAAGCGTTATAATTATTTTAAGCACGCAACGGGCGGGCGGGGCCCGTGGGCGCCACACTCAACACACTGTTGTTACATTTAAAAAAACACCGAGATAATTAAAGTTACTTAAGTCATAAAACAGAAATATATTTTATTATTATAATATGACTCAATTAAATTTAAGTGGATCGCTTTTTAGTGTCGAATCATAATTATTAGTTTAAGACGATACAAGGAAAAAATGAATTTTAGTTTCGGGGTGTGGCTAGCGTCGCGTGAGCTGCCGAAGGATATATCCCTCTCGCTTAGCTAGGACAGAACAGCTATGGAGTAGACTATAGTATAGTTATTTTTTGAAGGAACAATATTGTTTAATTCGTACAATTAAAATAATATGTCCCAGTGCACCTTTTAAAATAGATGAAATGGATGAAAATATTCAAATATATTTTTTTCGTTTTATATGGGATTTTTATGTCGAGTGTATTTGAAAAAAAATAATTTAATTTCTATGTTGTTTTTATTGCTGAAGACAAAGTAAGTCAAAAGAAGACAAACGATACCTACAATATGCTGATAGATACGTATAACAATATTTCGATCGTATAATAGCCTATAACCAGCGGACGATCCAGACGCGTCCAACGATATCTCATTAGTCAAATTATTATGATATAAAAATAGTTTGGACGTTATACGGGAGCAGATGAACATACATACATATCGGTCAAAATCATAACCCTCCGCCCACCGTAGTCGGGTAAAAATGTACATACTCTGTGTCAGTGACTGACTGCCGGATATGAGTATCTTTTTCATGTTTCGTAGGCAAAGGAATACTTTGGTACTTAACTTCGATGCCGATCATGAAGTCATCAGCGGTGTCATAATATTTTTTTTTACCATATTTAATTTATTTTTTAATTTAATTTTCAGTTTTTATTAATTTTATTGATTTAACCATGCATATATTTTTTGTTTATCTTTTTATCTTTATTTTTTTATCTATCAAAATCACCCTTAGACTGGTTACCGCCACAGGTGACAAGAGGGCTGGCTCTTTCCTTGCTCAAAAAATTCGCTTGACAACAGGAACAGCTTGAATACAGGGAGGACATGCAGCCAGTATCCCACGCGGACGGTATTTGTTTAATTAGGGGTAGGTTTTTATTTTATTGTATTTTATTTTAATTTATGTTATATTATATTGTATTTTAATGATAAAACATGAAAAATAAAAATAAATATATATATTTTTTAAATTTAATTTTACTTTTATTTATTGTTTTATATTTATTGTGAAATTATAATAATTTTAATAATCAATATTGGACTATGTCTGAAACAAATACATTGAATTGAATTATTTAAATACAAAAATTATCACATTAACTCGTTAAATCACGGTTTACACCCGCTAGAACGAAAAAGATCCTAACATGGTAGGTAGGACCTGAGGGTTGGCCAGTTAATTACTTAAAATACACTATATTTATTTCAAGAAAACATACATAAGGTCTGAAGGCGTCGGACTCGCACATAAAGGGTTCCGTACCACCGTAGAATAAACACATCAAAAATATCAAGTTTGAGACTTGATATTTATTTTTAAATGTTATTATATTTTTAGTATTTGTTCTGCACCGGCAACAGAAATACACATTCAGTGAAAATTTCAACTCTCTACCTGTTACGGTTCGTGAGATACAGCCCGCGCTGACAGACGGACAGACAGACAGACGGACAGCGTAGGCCTAGTAATAGGGTCCCGTTAGCACCCTTTGGAACCCTAAAAAGTAGCCTATGTTCTCCGCCAAGACCCAGTCTATCTCCATACCAAAATTCATCAACATTGGTTCAGCGGTTAAGCCGTGAAAAGGTAACAGACAGAGTTACTTTCGTTTATAATATAATAGATTGAATAGGACGGACAAACATTTTCCTATCCATATCTGTAATGTTATTTTTTACGATAATTTATTGATGTATGATATATTTATTACTTGCCCATCCATACCTACAACAAACGCAATAAAGCGACTCCATTGTTTTGACAAGCAATGTATTCCCACTGTCGGCCCAAGACCATGCTGCAAGTATATAACAGTAAGCGAAATAGGGAGTTTTTACAGAAATGACACGAATAACTATGAAATGACAAGAGATGACACAAAATGACAAGAGATGACACAAAATGACAAGAGATGAAAAGAAATTACACAAGACAAGGAAAAGCAAACGAAAATCACGCTGCAGTGCAGGTCATAGGTTCGATTCCTGCCCAGGACATGCAGTTGTGTGCATGAACATGTCCGCATGTCCCGAGTCTAGGTGTAATTAAGTGGATATTTCGTTTGTATTTACAAACAAAAAGTAGTATATGTAGTAATATCAGTTATCTGGTTTCCATAGTACAAGCTCTGCTTAGTTTGGGATCAGGTAGTCATGTGTAAAAGAATTTCCAAGGATATTTATTTATTTATCATAGGCGTCGGCGGACTGTAAATACTGTACTGTACCTGTAATGTGGCACGACCGTAATATTTTTTCGTAATATTTTTTAAAAAATCCTTCACAGGTCCGACGTCGAACAAGTCCGAGCGGACACTGACAATACAAAGTTAGAGAGAGACATGGTTAGTTCAAGTACTTAAAATGTGAGATGGCGATATTGTGCGCGCGCTCGGAAATAAACAACGTAAGCGCCAAACCACATTTTCTTGAATTAAAAAAAAACTACTTCATGAATTAAAATATGGTTGAAGGGTAGTTTAGATATCATTATTTGCTATGTTTTAGAAATAATTTCGTGATCTAAATCGTAAAAACATCGTGGTAGCAAGGAAAATTGTAAATAATTAGAGCTCATTTCATAATTTTTTTTTATCGAGAAAATTTCGTCAAATCGTGATTTGGATTTAAAGATACTCAAGATAATATAGTCAAAAATCATACATCTAAATATAAGATTCCTAGTCCACATACTTACTTAAAGAAAAAGTCGAATAGAAAATCAACCAAATTTCGAACCCTCATCTTAAAGAATTGACCAACATAAAACGTAACCAGACTATTAAAGTTACTTAACTATGGTATAATCGAAGGTCTATTGAATAGGTCCTATCTATAATCTAACACTTAAGTTATGTCCTAATAATGAAATATAATTCTTCAGAATTCTCGCTGTCGTAAGTTATACAACCTATGCGACGAGGTAGCCTAGGATAGGATTTCAGACATCTGATGTGCGGATCATGCGGATGCATTAGCGTAACAGATATTGATAACAAAAAAAGAATCGATACACTTGCAATCCATCAAGTATGAACGAGCTAATGTGAACTGTACGGAGTGCGGGTTGCATGCGAGGCGGTGCGTGCAAGCGAGCGGTGGTCGCTAAGGCAGCGTATCGAATGCGCCCGCGCCGCCCGCAGGCCTCGTCGAAAAGAAAGGACCGTATACTTGTTAAATAATGACGATAGTTGCATGTTACCGAGTGAAATGCTCGTAGGGATGGAGTGTTCTGACGAGATGAGCACCTTGCTATTTAAGAGCGGGTCGGCATGGCGAATGTCATCAGTTAACACCAGCTCACAGCCACAGGAACATCTCCGAAAGGTGGATTTGTTCTAAACGGTCTCACTGCACACTACCCAGTAAAGTTTAAGAAAATCGGAGCCGTTTCACCCATACACAGTATGCGCGCATTCGTGGTAAGCAGCTAGCGGGAGATAATTTAATTAATTAAATAATTTTAATTTACTATTTGGCACATGCGATTGATTGGTTATTCTGTGTTATCCTTTGAGTGATTCTAATGTGTTTTTTTTCATCGTGCAAGCAGCATTTCAGGCTAACACTATGGAACCAAAGTGAAGTGTTCAGTGCTAAGGACTCTATCGCAGTGCCAAATAGTGAACATAAATATCGCGGACGTCGAAGTGATGATTGAAAATTTATTAGTGTTTGTGAGACGTTGCATAAAATATTCATGATTTGATAATAGTTCCCTTCATAAGACTATGTCTTGTGATAACTTAAATTTGAATCGAAATTAGCATCAGCCGAGCCTACTCCGAAGGAATCATAAACAGGCCGCATACATAATTGAAATTAAGAGATTTAATAACCCCCAATATCTCTTCGATCGCATCGGGATAGTGTAGGTTTTTCTGTACATAATTTCGGATCGAGCAACCTTCGTCAATTTAAATTCCCAGCAGGATTTCTTACTTATCATAAAATAATTAGTTTAACTCATATAAAGTAATTAGTTTCTAAAATAATTTATTACTTAGTAAGGTAGGCTTCATTGGCTCTCGTTGTTTTTATTAGACATTAAAAAGGCAAAGTTTTATTATGTAAAAAACAAAAATGATTCCACCTGGGGACCCCGACTAAGTAAAGATTTAATTATTTTTATAGCAAAACGTGATGAGGGCCGGAACGATGGGGTCGCGGTAATGTGAATCGTATTTGTTACTCACTCGCGAAAGGAGCACTCGATCATTATTCACTTCGAGTGCGATCTCCTTTTCACTGAGTCCATTTCCACTCGGCGGCGCTCCCATAATGTATTCCAACAATCAAACCTTAGTGCACGTCAAATGCGACCGAAATTATTTGTATTCTATTCACCCCATTGTATATTACGGATTACTTAAACTTGTTTACGCTACCGCATACGATCCAGTCCGTCTTACGTCACATAGTATATGGTATAGTCTCACTTTTCCACCGAGTCACAAAATTATTATATTTATTGTAAAACTTATAAAGACTATAAAATAATATGGGACAAATTGCTTGGCGAATTGTTAATACTGCGTGTTTCAGTCTTTGAACTATGCCTGTTGGCTAATGTTTAGTTTATTCCGTCTTGTTTAATGTGATGCAGTTGGTTGATGCTGCGTGAACTTACGTAAAAACGGCCACTGTTCACAGGTCATATCCATATGATTCGGTTATTGTTCCTTTAATATTCTATTTAAAAAATGGAGGGTATTACATAATACCGATAAGCCATTTATAGATAGTGGAAAGAATAGTGCGAGAGAGCATAGGATTGGAAGAAACAGCGTAATCGCGACTTGTGTCGGACGGCTGTCGCCACCCTGCCAGACGCAAGCGCTGACCGTTCAATACCTACGCTCCAGTTAGGTACTTCCGTCACCGTTTCCCTCCGTCCTGTTACTGTTTTATGTCACCAACTTAATTCAAGTCACATAAAAATCTAGTTGGTACTTGCTGCATTTTATACTTAAAAAGTATTTCTATTGTTACAGATACTCGCCTGTGTGGCGTTGGCCTACGGCCGCCCCGAGCCTCCGGTGGGCTACAGCTACTCCGCTCCTAGCACGCAATACTCAGGCGCGTCTCTGGGAGGACACAGCACCGTGTCAGTTGGAGGTCACTCTGGCGGCGGTCTCTCTCTGGGCAGCGGCCACTCCTTCTCAGGCGCTAGTGGACTGAGCTTCGGAGGAGAGACAGGCTTCAGCAGCGGCGGATATGCCGGCGGATATTCCGGTGCCCCTCTAGTCCAGAAACACATCTACGTCCACGTGCCTCCTCCAGAACCCGTCGAACAGAGACTGCCCCACATCCCCGCCGTCGCTCCTCCCCAGAAGCATTACAAGATCATCTTCATCAAAGCCCCGACTCCCCCCACCCCCGTCGCACCCATCATCCCCGTTCAGCCTCAGAACGAAGAGAAGACTCTCGTCTACGTGTTGGTTAAGAAGCCCGAGGAGCAGCCCGACATCATCATCCCCACTCCCGCGCCCACCCAGCCTTCCAAACCCGAAGTTTACTTCATCAAATACCAGACCCAGAAGGAGGGCGGTATCGGCGGCGGGCTGGGCGGTGGTCTGGGCGGTGGCCTGGTCGGTGGTGCCGGTGGTATCGGTGGAGGCGCTGATATTGGCGGCGGAGTCAGCGGTGGTGATCTGGGTGCTATCTCTCTTAGCAGCGGATCCGCTTCCAGTTCTAGCGCCGAGGCCAGCGCACACGCAGGAGCCGAAATTAGTGCCGACCTCAGTGGCGACGAGGGCGCGGCGGAGGGCGGCCACGGCGGCGCCACCAGCACCCAGTACGGACCCCCCGGTCATGTCGCAGGACCTCTGCACTAAACGATGTCACGCTCGGGTGGTAGGAGAATAAGTCCAGTTATTTATTGCCCGGCGAGAAGGCGAGGGTACGATCCATATTCAACAGTTACGAGAAGCTTATTCCTCCTTACCACCGGAAGGTCGCAGCCCGCGGCCGAACGCCCTGTACATAGTCACCTGCACCGCGTTCACCCGCGAGCGCTCGCCACGACATAACACGACTCATCGTTTATCATCATCGCCACTCATCTCTACTTGTTATTAGTGCACAGTGTTAATGTTGTTCGAAAGAGGCATTTTACTGCGACTGTTATGTTATGTATTATAAAATAGCTTTTTTTACTTTTATAATAAAACCAAATGTGATGCTTAATCTGTTTATTGTACCTAATGGGGAGCGGGCGGCGCAGTGGAGGATTGCGTCACTTCCGAAAGTAGTCGTGAAAGGTTGGCCCGTGGTGAGGGCGTCGGTGAGTTGGAGTGTATCGGGTCCTTTCTCGCTCTGGCTGAGATTAGCCTCGACGTAAAATCGAAATTTGAACAATCAGAGCGGTCGGCGTTACGCAACCGTGTAACGAGCCTGGGCTGGTTCTCGGGCGCGCGCTTGGCTCGGACCCGCTACTACTCGTTAATGCCCGCCTTAATGGATCATACGTGTAATTACACTTTCATATAATTTAGTGGATGTTGGAACGATTGCATAAACCTATCCGTTTCTTCACACAGTCGAGCCATTAATATTTTTATGGATTAGGATACTCATGGCCGTCACTATTTTATCATTATTAATCTTACTTTTACAATTTAACCTCTGCTTTGAATGATTGCTCCTCTCCATGTATAAAGAAGCGACGTCGTTATTTTCCTTTGGAACATGAAATACCACCAATCAACAAATTAATGAAGTCGACGACTGTAATATTAAGACTACTATATTTTGTCATTATACCTACATAATTTGGACATTCAAGATGCATAGGACAAAGTTGAAGCAAATTACTTTACCAAATAAACAGCGGGCGTAAAACAATACAGTCTACGCGTATTACAAAGCACATGTTATCTCGTTATAAAGATCGAGTATGCCGGGATCTAGAAAACAATAGCGAATACAGTGCGGGTTCCCTGGCCTCCTCCATCGCCGAGAAGGAATGAAATTTTGTATTGGCAGGATGCCTAAAAAGTTACGGTCGGGCATATCATTGGACGTGGATCAAACAAACTCGCACGGCAGGGTGCCCACACGGTGAGCTCAGGAATAAAGAGTGAAATTTCATTAAGTAAAGTGTGTGAGGGAGTTACATATTTTAACCTACATTGCAGGGACCACTAATAAAATACATACGTTATCTTATAGTAGGAAAGTACCATAAGTATGAACTCATGGTATCAACCTACTGAGAATATAATAGGTAAAATACCGGCTGAAACTAATTAATATTTGGTCATGAAATAGGAACAAATGTTATAGAAATTTTTATGACTTATGAAATTGCTCGTTTCACTTTTTACGAGGTTTTTGATTAAAGTAATAAATAATAATTAAAAAAACACGTCTTTAAAGCATTCCCTAAAAAGATCTTAGCCTGTATATGAATGGAAGCTGGTGCAGCGAATAATGGCAGACCAACAGCGGGATTGGCGTGAGAACCAGAAAGAGCTCAAACGAATAACTTTATACGAACATGTTTACTAGGTTCCATTTCCAATAAAGTAAACCATTAAATACCGGGTTCGACTTGCATAATTTACTTACGCCACGCAAACTTTGCGCAAACTGTTACAGCTTACTGATTTGCAGTATTTGGACTAATTGTGAGTCGCCGTAATGTGGCGTAAATTGCAATGTTGAGTGAAATCGAATATAAAACACGCTTTTTTCAAGTTACCCGTATTGTATATCCCCGCCCGGGGAAATATATTGAACTGCATTCCGATTGGATTTCGGAAATTACGAATATTCCAACATAACAGCATTCCGCTGTATTGCCCAAAGGGGTGGGTAAAGAACACCCACATTTCGCTAATGACCTGTATGAGTTCCCAATTTAATTTGGGTATAATTATAATAAAACCGGCCAAGTGCGTGTCGGACTCGCACATAAAGGATTCTGTACCACCGCAGAATATAAAGAAATATACCCAAAAATGGTAATATTTAGAATCACACGTTTAAGTCTTTTTATTGTATGGAAACCGACCATAAGACAATAAGTCAAAAATATTATGATTTTATATGGGAACGCCCTTTATTTTTAAATTTTGTTATATTTTTAGTATTTGTTATTGTAGCGGCAGCAGAAATACACATTCCGTGAGAATTTCAACTCTACCTATTACGGTTCGTGAGATACAGCCCGCTGACAGACGGACAGACGGACAGATTGACAGACGGACAGTGGAGGCTTAGTTCCGTTGGCGCCCTTTGGTTACGGAACCCTAAAATTAATAAAACTGAAGTATTTGTTTGTAAATAGCAAAATAATAACAGCTTTTTACTAAGTGCAATAATGAAAGTACTAGCTGAAATGCCCGCAACTTTGTATACATTTTTGAAAGAGATTGCCTACGACTACACCCGCGTGGAATTTTATTTATCTTTTTGCGTGGAACGCTATTTTTTTTCTAAAATAAAAGTAGCCTAAGTTACTCCTTTTAACATCGGCGTCATCGGCTATCTGCCAGTTAAAGCCGGGATCCCACCGCGGCGGCGCACGGAGAGGCTACGCACGAAATGACGTCATGCATACATTTTCTTGCAAATGGCCCGTGTGCGTGGCCTCTCCGTGCGCCGCGGTGGGGTTCCGGCTTTTTGACGGGACTACCGTCAAAATATAAAGTTCCTCAGTAGACCAGTGTTTTTAGCTAAAACGTGAAAAATCTAATAGTAGGATGAAACCCATTGGAAATGGAAGAGAATAGAACAAAAATTAAAGGAAAATTTGTATTCATGAAACATTCTTTGATAATAAAATAAAATTGAATTAACGAAAATATTGTTTTAAGTAGATATTTTCGACAACCTACTGGAAGAAAGTGCATTTTTTATAAACAATTCATTAAAATTCTTTAGAAACACACTAGTACACCTACGTAGTACTTTCTTTGTTGAGTGAATGACGTCCTATCTGTCTTACGGCCGAATACTCTAGATACGCAACTCAAATTTAAGAGCAGCACACCTACAGCAGGTATATGACAAAACGCGAGATAAATCGATTTTGTCTTAATCTCTCTTATACATTAACTAATAGAGAGCGCGACTCGGTGCGAAATAATGCGTGACAAGGCTTGTCTTGGTGTGTGCTAGTTGACACGCCAGACAAAATTGAAAGATAACGACGAATCAAACAAAGATCAAACTGCTAAGTTGGACTTAAGGACACATTTGAATTTGGGCGTTAATTTAAAACAAAAAAGGTTCCAACTAGGGTTTGGGTCCCGGGACGTCTCGTGTCTCAAAGTCCCGGGACTTTTCGTAATTTTAGTTGTCTTGAGTCCCGGGACTTTTGGGTCGAGACTCGAGACGAGACAAGATTGTACTAGAATTTCTAGATAATAGTAAAGTTATTAAGAATTAGTATGATTTTTAACAAAGTTCGTTTTATAACTATAAGATTTAACTGCTAAAAAGTGAATCTGTGTGTGATTAAAAGAAATAAACAAAGCAATAATTAAGACTGAAATTAACTTTAAAGTTATTAAGATTTAATTTCCTGTTTAATAAATGTAGATTTTTACAAAAAAATGTATTTTTTTTTAGTAGGATTCACCAAAAATTAACTCAATTAAAATTCTTCAAAAAAGGCTTACCCCTCTTAAAGAAAATACAAAAAAAATAGTTTTTCTTAAAAGTCTCAATGTCCCGGGAATTCCCGGGACTTTGATTGTAGGCTGTCTCGTGTCCCGGGACTTTGAAATTGTCGGGAATTCCCAAACCCTAGTTCCAACACAGATTTAAAAAATAATTTCCTACTGGGGTTGCAACGACGCCGCGCCGCGCCGTAACGATCTGAACAGCAGCATTGTTTAATTTATTTTTGTACCTATACGTAGCGTCTGACGGAAAGTAAAGAAAGTGAAGCCTTTGTTTTCCCTTGTATTGCTGAAGGCAAGAACAAACAAGTCTTTATGGATCAAAACTCCATTGTTGACAACAGGCTTTTTCTGACGGCGTGGTGCTTCTCGGGTGGCTCTGTTAAAAGGGTTTTACTCTAAAAGCTTAACTACTGACACATATTGTTGGCCGGTTTCGCTGTGGAAAATAGTAAAAGCTTTATACTGCTTATAGGCTACAAACAACACTTTTAATTCTTATTTTTATTTATAACTTCATAAAGTTACTCTCTGCAATGCCAATATTGCTTTTTAGATTAGAAACTTCCGTGTTAAGTCATATAGTAATTTGCCTGCTTTTCCCCATTTATTAACATATTTTTTTATTTGGAGTTCGCTTTACGTAATTAAAATTGGTAATTACTTTAATGATTCACTATACGAAAGCTTAGGGATGTACTCAAAAAGTTGCCTCAAACTAGTTACTTAACGTTTTTGCTTATCGTTTTTATTTTCTTCTTTGGTTCAAAGAATGCTGGGAATTTTTCCCTGCAAATTTAAAAAGGTAGAATATTTCAGTAGTTCGGGTTTTTAATTAAATTTTACCTTCGTTGACTGCAGGGTCTACAGCAACACAATGTGAGCAACATTGCGTTAACATTCGTTATTTTTGAGAATGTATACCTATATTTACTCATAAACTTGTTTGTAGGTATAGGTTCTTATGGGCTTATTTCACCAGCAGAAGCAGTATATCTGTGGTACCTAGATTCTGACTATTTATATTTAAATGCTTTGTTGTTCTACCAACATGAATAAAAATATTTAGATTTATTTTTTACTAGGTGTGCTCGCATTTAGCACGCGTACATTTTTTAAATAGATTACCCGGGACTATGTCCGCGTGGAATTTCGTGAGTATTTTTTTGCGCGGAACACTATTTTTTTCTTTAATATAAAAGTACTAAGTTACTCCTAATAGCATCTGCCAGTGATGTCTCGTCAAAATCGGTCCAGCCGTTTCTGATATTAGCCGACAGACACACAAACATCCCGACAAAAAAGACAGACAGAAAGACAAAAAAGCTGTTATTTTGACATCACGAACAGACACATCAATTTTATTTATTTGTATAGATTTTGATCGGGGCTTTGGGATGGTAAAACGGTATAGGTAGTTTGGTCACGCACCGGCAGAAGTGCGGAAGAAACGACACTTGAGTGCGTGTTGGCAAATTTGTTTTCTCCTAATTCGACGCACACATTTTGAGTGTAGCATTATTTACATGGGAAGTCGAGCAAACCCACGTGACAATAATATCGATGGTCGCCGTGACAAGAAAGCAAATCGTGGGTAGAAATGGAAAGTGTAAATAGGTACTTACTAACACCCGTACAAATCATTAATTGTTCTTCAGTAATTTCTACACAAAAACTCTATTTCGAAAATAGTAAGCATTGTCTATATCGACGGGCCCGTTAGCGTGGTTGGCGCGGAGGCGCCTTTCACCCTGCAGGTCGTAGGTTCGATTCCTACCCGGGACTTGCATTTGTGTGCGTGAACATGTCTGTATGTCCCGAGTCTGGGTGTATATGTATATTAAGTATGTATTTACAAATAAAAAAGTAGTATAAGTAGTAATATCAGTTATCTGGTTTCCATAGTACAAGCTCTGCTTAGTTTGGGATCAGGTAGCCGTGTGTAAAAAATGTCCCAGGATATTATTATTATTATTATATTTGAGATAATCTTTAAACTGTCAGAAGTCAAATGAAGCCTTGTCCTTTACAAAAGTAACGGAAAAAGTAGGTAGGTAACCTTTGATACAAGGGATATGCATACTGCAAGTTTTTTTTTCTCAAGAACTGTGTCAACAACTTTTGTCTAGGTCAATAATAATGAGCTCACTGCGGATATTAACTCGAAATAAAGCTCAATTATGTTAAGAAACGAACTTGACCCTAAAAGTTTTAATATACTATAAACTAAAATATGGCTTTTATACATATAAAACACAATACGTGCTGTAATTATTTGAGGTAAGTTATAGTGAACTTATTTAGTTGCATCGTTAAATACGTTTACTTAACGTACGTTTACGTTTACTTACCTTGTGCGGTGCAACATAAGTATGTTATGCATAAAACTTGGGTATTATGTCAATTATCATAAGCGCCGCCACCCACGGACTGCTTGTCGACAGCTCTAGAGCAGTTAGAACAGCTCGACCGCATCGACCGCCCGCCGACTGCTTGTGGGAGGGGGAAAGGATGAACCTTATTATAACGGAATAAAATTCATTTTCGCATTCATTTTTTGACATTCTTATTTTTTTAAACGGCCAGTCTTATTCCGTTATAATAAGGTTCATTTTCTACCCCCCCCCCCCCCCCCCCACTTGTCAAACCGGCCATCGTAAAATGTCGCTACTGTAATAATAATTCCGCACAGGAGTACCTTTTGTAACGTAGGTAGACCACCAAGAAAAGATTTTTGAAAATTCATCACCTATGGGAGTTAAATGGAGGACGAAAGAATGTATGGAAGTTCGAACAATGCACATTTGTGTTTAGGTCTGTTTAAGAATAAAAATCAGTTCAAATTCGTATCCTAAGGGGATGAAAGAATTATGAAGATAGGGGATGAAAGTTTGTATCGGATCGGGCATACGGCTAGTATTTTTATAAGAATGAGCTGGATTAGGTACAAGCAATGTATGGTAATCATTGCTATTGTTCCGTTAGCTGCTTCAACTAAGCTAATTGCTTGTACGAATGGGCTCACGTCTATAGGGTTCATAGTTTAAGGTCCCGGGTTGGGATCAAACTCTGAATCTCTCGGTAACGAGGGCGGGTTCTCTAACCACCAATTTTAGTAGTAAAACTCACACGTCAAGAGCTATTACGCTTTTGACGCTTAAAAAACGCCTGTAGCATGGAATACGATTAAGCGGATTAAACGGACTCTATCTAGTATTTTGAGAGGGAGTACTGATAGCAAAATCCATAATCTCAATGGCATGGGGTAGGACAAATGGTCCGAATTAAAGCATGAACGCGGACTAATGTTAAACGTAAACCCACGTCGGAGAGTTCAAATTTATTTGAGGCTTAAATTTTACGATAAGTAAACGCTCGCGATTCAAGATAAGACAGCCATTACTGAAATACGTTCACTTATAAAATATATAAGTACTTACTTATTAACATTTTTGTTTTTTTGGTCTAAAATAATACAATATCACTATAAATTATATCTCAAATTATTAACCCTGAAAGATTGGGACCTATTTAATGTTGGCTTTTCTTTAAATAAATTATCAGTAACATTTCACAATCATTAGTTAGGCAGTCTAGTACGAGATACGCTTAAGGACGACCTTCATCCATCGACTTACCGGAGCAACCCTATATTTTATCAAATAAAATAATGTTTCTGAACATATACCAATAGGGTTGCCGTAAAAAATATGGTCATGGTTATGATTAATTAAAATTATAAACACCATTTTTTTTTTTAAATTTACCGACTTGCTTGCCAAATGAAAATTATATCAAAATGAAGGCAATTTTATTGCGAATATTGTGTATAGTGTTGCTTGCGAAAATCTAGTCAAGAATAACGGTTCGGGCTTTGAAATTAAACATTTTGGTACCATAGATAGGCTTTCGAAGCAGAATTGCTTTGTCCTTTTTTAACACTTTTAACTAGGGTGATATAACATTTAAATGTATTTAAGTACATTACTTATGTTGCATGTAACCATAGATTAATTTTAGTTTCCGTGAGGGCGCTACAACTAGAAGGAGCATGCGCACTCATAAAATGTGGCAAGTGATACTACGCCGCAGTCGGCGTACTTTGATACCTAGTGAAACTGACGTGTGATTTTGTTAGTAGGGCGGTATCTAGTTAAAGCGCGTGCGCGATACTTTTATCTATCTATGCATGCAACACGTACACCTGAATTATTTGTGAATATGTATTTGAATTTCCGAGTTCTATAGGCGTACCTCGGAGACGTGATCTGTACGCCCCATTTCTTTTTTAATTCCGCTTGCGAAGCTCGCGATCTTCCGGGTTTCGATGCTCACTACAATATACTGTTCCGAATACTTTTTAGGGTTCCGTACCTCAAGGGCGTCAACGGGACCCTATTACTAAGTCTACGCTGTCCGTCTGTCTGTCTGTCTATCCGTCTGTCAGCGGGCTATATCTCACGAGCCGTAATAGGTAGAGAGTTGAAATTTTCACAGAATGTGTATTTCTGTTGCCACTACAACAACAAATACTAAAAACACAAACACACATATTTTTTTTGATAAAATAGTGTTTAAAAATAAAGGGGGTCCCATACAAGTAAGTTGATATTTTTGACGTCTTTATTCTACGGTGGTACGGAACTCTTTACGTGCGAGTCCGACACGCACTTGGTCGGTTTTTTTAGTTTTTCTAGCGCGAACTGTAGTTCGTGTAAATTGTAATCCGCGACGCATCGGAATAAATAAACTTTTATGTTGAATAGCAAGGAGACAGGTCCATGTTTCATGGGAGGAGACGTCGTAAATTATGTTTTATCCATGGAGTTGGTGCGGAGATTCGGTCACGACCTTCACCAAACTTGATATCTCTATGAGATTTATAGCTTATTTTCTTGTAGGTACAATGATGGTAACTAGTTTTAGACAGTTGCCTATTGCAGGAGGCGTGACAATTAATAAAACACGCAAATTAGTAATTCTTTGGTCATTTCTTTGGACAGTGAGGGAAAACATCGTGAGGAAACCTACCTATCCCTCGGGATTAGGTAATAGTCAGTTCCTGTATAGAAGGCGACAAGGTTCGCCACCTGTCACGTTGGGTTCTGACTATCTGGTGAAACGTGGGCTTTGAGTTGGTTAATACCTCCACAATGTGGTGGTGTATGGCCACTCAAGCCTCTGACTACCCCCGAATGGGGATAAAAGTCGTGACGTTACATTAAATTTTTTTGGTCATTTCATTAGGCATTCTGCTTGAGAAGAAAAAAGTGCGTTCGCTTACTAAGAAATAATTTAAACTATTGTTTCGCTGTAAGTATGAAACATGTATACCTACCTAGTATCTTAAAAATATTATCCGATGGATAACATTTTACAAAAACAACCATCGTGTTTATAGTAACCTTGTTATAAAGAGTCATGGTCTTTCTAAAATATTTACCTGCTACGAAATGTTTTTCTGAACGATATACATCTCGTGTATAACATTAAAAGAGTAATACCGAGTTAATCGTTATCTTGTATCAGATATAACTTTTATTCATAGAGCGCGGGTTTTATCGCCTCAACGAGGTAATTTCATAAGATACATTTTAGTGGCCTGGCCATAAAGCGGTGCACATGTACGAATGGTAACATTTAATGCGCATTTTGAGGCGTTATCGACATGGATGTGTTTTTATGGTTGTCCCTTCAAAATAAATTGGCTTTATAGTATGAATAGCATTTTCCCGCGGCACCGCCAGCGTAGATTTTGAAAATGAAAGTAGCCTATAATAATGTGCGCTCAATGGGATTTGCATACAAATGTTCATCCCCTATTTAACGCCCTCACTCACTACTCACCTAACGTACTCACCTATATTATACAGGGTGAATTTGAAATCATGGGCATCCTTTTAAACGATGGTTCTACACATGATTCAGAATATTTAGGGAATATTAATCAACAAATCAATTTATAAACATTTATTGCCCAGGTAAAGTATATAACAGTTAACTCGAGTAATATTTTTTATCAATAGATTTTTATATTTATTCTCCCAAAATATTGTGAATCATGTGTAGAGTTATAGTTTAAAAGGATGCCAATGTTTAAAATTCATCCTGTATAAGGAATCTGTGCAAAAAAGCATGCTTCTAGACTAGCATGCTTTTAGTTTAGGTTATGAGTTAGAATTTTTCGTGGAACGTAGAAATTTCTAGAAAATCCTTTCATCCGTTTGTCAACCAAACTTACAAACAGCGCATTTACGTATAACATTACCTAGTAAGGATTTACGTCAATCGAGTTCAGTGTTAATTGAGCCATTATTAGATGTGTCCATATGGCGCGCATGCCTCACCCGAGCACTCATATTATGACATTACGTCTATGCGTTCCGAGGTCAAAAGTGAGTGCTCGCGCGAGGCATGCGCCTGATGAAGACGCCGCCAATAGGTATACTTTCAGTAACTGCCTCAGACATAGGTTCGCGTGTATGGAAATTATACGCGTGGCATTTACGACGTAACCCTAGACTTTATGACGCCATGACCTGCCTATGTAGCGGTGTTTGCTGATCCCATGACAAAGTATGACGTAGTGCTTTTAACGATGTTTTATGTACACGACCAAAAAGTAAATGGAGAGTCCCGAGGGAGGAAAATTTGCACAGTCAAAAGCCTAACAGCGGTCAAACGTTAGAAATATTTTTATAACTGTCGTGGAACAGTTTTAGGAATTAAATTTTTGTAGTTTTATAAATTTTTCTTGTCTCGTTTAGTTATTTTATATTGTTGGTATCAGTAGCGGAAGAGGTTCATCACAAATATCTGAGGACCGAGAGTTTTCCCCACTTTGAAGATGCGTGAGTCCCATGAATAGCCGCCTATGAATACCTCAGTTTTCACAATACACCAAGTGACCTTTATAAAAGCCATTCCTTTTGTCCACACAAGAGAGAATGGTCAATATATTTTATATTGCTTATCATTCTTTGTTAAGGGCTTTGTGAACGATTACTAGACAACAATTTATCTAAAAAGGAAACCTTTCCCTGATGTATTAATTGTATTATTACCTACCTCATTTGTTTTAGTCTCGCAGTCATTCGTAGTGCATTCGAGCGAAAGTTAGATGTATCAATTTTGTGGTACACTGAGAAAAAAAATAACGACAACAAAATGGTTTTTGTAGTTCCTAGTAATCTTTTAAATATGTTTTACTAAAAGTTTTGTATTTTCAGCAAATGTTTAATAAATGCGAGACATTACATAAAACATTTGCTGTAAATACAAAATGTTTAGTAAAAAATAATAAAAACACTACTAGGAATTACAAAAACCATTTTGTTGTCGTAGAATTTTTCTCAGTGTAGGTATAATGTAGACATCTACTAGGCTCTACATAAACTAGAGTACATACGTTTAAATTTTATATAGGTGGTAGGGCCAAGCCTTATCCAATTGACTACAGCTCATATACGGGCTGGCTGGACTGGGGTAGTACCACCCTCTCACAGAAGATCGGCGTGAAGTAGCTATAGTGAGAGCCGGAAGCCCAACACTCACCTTTCCCCGCACCCTGTCCCACTCCCCTTCGGGTTGGTAACGTTCAAGCGATGCCTAAGGCTTTTCACCCCGTGGAATCATTGACTATTAGGTATGTATATTAATGCGGCAAACAAGCGTTCGGCCGCCTGATGTTAAGCAATTACCATAGCTTATAGATGCTTGCAATACCTTAGGGCCTAAGGTATTGCAAGCATCTATAAGCTATGGTAATTTGTTTGCCGCATTAATATACATAATAGTCAATGATTCCACGGGGTGAAAAATCATCAAAATTGTTTGATGTTAACCTCTTGTTAATATTGTAAAATTGCGTGCGTAGGGTTGACCCGTGATCCGAGATAAACGGTGATGGATGAGGAAAGCGCTGCCTTCACCATTGTTCCTGCGACGTCAATCCTTTGTCGAGATCGCTCCTTTAATAGAGACTGTCGGAAAATCGCTCGACCGATTGTGAACAACTAATGAATAATGCGATCAATGCAGTCTTTTAGTAGGCACTCATTAATTCGATGGCTAGAAAGCATTTTAAAATGACATTCTTTTGTCGGTATGGTCGGTATCGTTCAGTAGAGTACCTATAATTAAAAAAAAAAAAAGAAATAGAAGCATTATTAAGTCATGTAATCCAATATGATTATATTATGCATGTATAGGTAGAATATAACTAAGTAGGTAAAAGCTTTTGTAGAAAGCCATTGTATTTTATTTGAGTAGGTCACTCGCGTTGTTTTTAGGACAACCCTATTTGTCATGACTTGTTGAAACTTGAGCAAAATAAGTACCTTCTACTATTTTTATGGATTTTATTTTATTTTTTATGTTATAAATTTTTTATTATGAAATTATAAATTGAACCATTATTTGCAGTAAAAGTCTATGGACATAAAAATAAAATAGTAGGTATTAATACTGCGGTCATTTGTAGTATAACAAAGGGGTGTTAGGAATGGGGGATGCCAACACCTAGGGTAGTGAAACTAGCCGCTGGCACGCGAGCCCGCCATCCTGTCCACCCGACAACACGCTCCTTCCACACCGAAAGCTAAGATATTTTCTCCGTCGGAATAAATATTGGGAAGATGTTAAACATTTCCTCTGGCAGTAACCAAATCAACTCGAAAAAATCTGTTTCTAGAAGTAAATTATATTCAGAATAGCCTTTCTGAGTTCCTTTTTATTTTATTTTGTATTAGTAGTAGCCTATCTGAGTAAACGCCTGTGAACAGCTAAAAGCAATAAGGTTTTCAAGAATACATTGCTAAGTATTTATTTTTAAACGACAATTAATAGAATAAAACTTGTATTTAACAAATACCCTTAAATCTTAGGGTCATAACACACCTGGCGTCGCCATGGCGACGTCACCAGTCAATACAAATTGTTTG
Organism: Drymonia ruficornis; assembly: GCA_947859195.1. Lineage (NCBI taxonomy): Eukaryota > Metazoa > Arthropoda > Insecta > Lepidoptera > Notodontidae > Drymonia > Drymonia ruficornis. The sequence continues at coordinate 8,388,852 of OX401907.1, forward strand.
GATATGTGGCCGGCGACGTCGCCTGGCGTCCCGGTGTGTTATGGCCCTTAACCAGAATATAATGGTTTTACAAGGTATTTCTAGGTACAAAAGTGATTTGTAATGGCAGTATAAGTACATTAGACTTTCCATAAATTGTTAATTTATGACGGGTGTGGCGGGCCTAGTAACCCTATTTTTCAAATACTTTGTTACAATCTACTTTGTTATAACTGGATTGAAAAATAATGTATGAAATTTTGAGGCAGTGTACGTTACCTATGTCAGTAAATATAGCTATAGTATAACTAGCTCTTCTATGCCCCTGCCTATGGAAAGCAAACCTGACGCTCTTGCAATTTTCAAAGAATCTCTACATCCGGCAAGCGCTGAACTATTGGATATTTTAATTGATAACGAGCCGCAAATTTTGCGCCAGGCCGGAAAGATAGTTTGTGACACTCCTTTCCGTTGACTACAACTCGAATCTAATTTCGTCAACTAAGGGAGTTTGCTCGAAACAATTAGATAGGTACCAGTTTACATATGATGATGCGTTTTGTTTGCTTGGTTTCGTTGATTGACGATTGTCTTTGCAACAGGTTTAAACACATACCCCCGAATTCATAGAAAGTTATGATCGACTAGCAGTGGTATTACATATCACATTTGTTCCTAAAAAGGCATTTCAAAACCATTGTAAACTGGCTAAAATCTCTATGAATTTGGGGGGAAGTTTACATTTTATAATAGCAAGTGTAGTGCTATGGTTAATGTATTTAAATTATCTTCATTCTCGCATCTTGTTTCTTACACGACAATTCTTGTAATGTAGTGTAGGAATGTTACAAAGATACCGGAGCGGTCGCTCCCTGAGGCGCAGCCGGACCGGCGCCGGCGGCCGAACTTTGTCACTTAACTTCCCTATAAAACTAAGTTTGCCACTCATTCCGGAAGTCTCCGCAATTACAGGACAGCTGAGATGCGGCCACTACTGGCTTAATACCTTTATTTATTGCGAAAATAGATTTAGTTTGTGCTAACGCCCACGGGAGACCGTAATATCTATTTTTTCAGCTGCCGTGAGATAAATTTCTGGGCGTCTTTAACTTATTTGATGATAGGTGAGATACTTAAGGACTGTCGCTGTTAAGAAAAATCTATGTCTCTACGTATATTTTAACGTTATGTTACTCTTACTGCGCTGATGCCAAACATAATTAAAGGAGTTATAATCATTGTCACCTTTGTTGTGATTCAAATGTTCGCACCATAGTTTCGTGATAAAGGTTTTGCATAGTTTGAGCGAGCGAGCCAATCAAGGCTCAATTTGTTAATTAGCATAATCAGAGGCTTGTGTTTCGGGAGCCCCGAGCTGTAATTATCATAAATTCATACGACAACTTTATTGTTTTAGTTAGGATCGGTGGTCTGCACCATTTTATCTGCAATGCTTTCATTGCTATGAGATTTTTTCAATGGCAAAAACTACAGACGTAATATACCTAATAGGTATACTATACCTAAGTATTGTGTTAATTAGGTATAGATATTCCCATAAAAGAGTTAATGTTAAGTGGCTTATTATTTTGTTCTACGCACCTTCTACTATTTTTAGTTTTTATATTATGGAATTCGTATTTTTACAGGAAAATACCATCGGCATGGACCCAGGTACGATAAATAACGGAACGAATTAGCAGTCGGTAATCCATCGAAGATAAAGTTGAAGTTCGTCGGTGCTTATCACGGGGTGTAATCTCAAATCTAGAGCGAACGGAGCGGCTACAGTGTTCCGCGATGCTTAAAAAGAGGATTTATTTATTTTTAATCTATCTGTAGATTATCGCAGAGCGGCTTAACGCAGCGGCCATGACCCGGTTTTAATGATAATGACACTATGATTACAGGTTGCGACAAAAGTGCGAGGCGCGAAAGACGCGGTCTGACATGGCGTCGCATCACGCACGCCGTCAACAAAGCCGTCAAATATTCATGAATCATGGCAGGCCCATTCTCTTCACCTCGCTATTAATACTTGAAACCATTTGAAACAAATCGAGTAAATGCGCGACACGGAATCGAATGAAACGGGCTGGCGGGTTTGTGCTATTAGGATTCAAGGGAAGTTTTGTTTACGCCGCGTGAAATGAGGAGATGCGTTATTTTTATAAGCTTTTATTCTACGTGAGTTTGCCTGTGTAAGCAAAATATAGAGAGTTAGTCAAAGATGTATTAAACATTTAGATGCGCCTTACCGCTTTTATTTTGGTAACAAGAATGCAAGAATGCACCTTGGTAGTTACCTTGCGGTAACACGGTACCCGACATCAACTTAGCCACGCACAAACCAGCGCAGAAGTGTCGCGGCTACGCGGCTAAACGCGCGCGCGCCAATGATAATGTAGGTAACTAATAACATTAGAATGTATACTGGGTGAAATCAAAATCGTGGGCAATATTTTAAACGAATACTCTACATATGATTCAGAATATTTTGGGAAAATTTTGGTCACCGGCACCGGCACAGTGACAGCTTTTTGCGAAGTTTTTTGGTCACTGACCAGTGAAAAATCTGCCGCCATGCCGGCCGGTGCCGTGCCGGCTAGTGGAAAAACGCCCATTCTATTCCGATACTCATTCAAACCTCATGTATTATTTCGCACTTTTTAAACAGCCTATAAAATACGGCTGCAGGTACAGAATGAAGCCAGTCGCTATTATTTCACGGTGGTTGATTTGAGCGCACGGCGCGCTTCTCCGCTGATAAATCGATTTACTCCCTAATGTCACTCCGCAAGGAACAACAGGTTCCTTTCCAAATGCGCAACTTGCTAAAGCCGCGCATTTATCTAACCCAATATCTTTTTCGGTTTCTTTCTGTTGCGTGATGCACGATATAACATGTGGTCGGAGAATTGCTTAAAGTATGAAATAACTACATTATGTAATCATCGAGAAAACGGGTTCCACCATTTATTATCCGCTCAAACGTAAATCGATAAAACGTAGTGCTTTTTATGTACCCCCATATTTGTTTTTGCTTTATGTATGGGTTATTAACGTTGTCTTTCGGCTTCATAAACAAATTCAGGTATTTTTGAAATCACTAGTTCGGATTTTTTAAACAAATAAATTATAATAATAGGGTTTTATCAGTATATACAGACACCAACCTACCTAACAGCCCGGCCACGACTTCGCGCGACGGCGACGGGCGGCAGCGTTTTTTTGCTAAAATGTTGATCGCGCGCGTTGCCGCTGACAGCGGCACCTCGTGGCGTCATGCAACATTCTAGCAAAAAACGCTGTCGCCCGTCGCCGTCGCGCGAAGTCGTGGCCGGGCCGTAATAGAACACCTTTCCATTAATTTGTTACTTAAGCGTTTAACATTTCTTTTCTACTTTATCTGAGTAAGATATAAGCAAATCATGAAACAATAAGGTACCGTAAGGTATCTAAACGAAAAAAAAAAATATATTACCGGTTAGTGACCCCGCCGCGCCGCACCGGGTGGTGACCATAAAAATCCGTTTCAAAGTAAACGTCTTGTGTACACGAAAACTTTTTACTGTAAAACATAATAATAGCTATAGCCAATTGACTGCAGCTCATATACGGGTTGCCACGACCGGAGTAGTTCCACCCTCTCACAGAAGATCGGCGTACTTAAAGTAGCCATTACAGCTGCGTTTCGTACGATGAGTGAGAGCAGAAAGCCCAACCCCCTTCCCCTGTCCCCTCCCTCTGTGCCTTTGTTATTGCAAGCATCTATAGGCTACGGTACCTGCTTAGCATTAGGCGCGTCGTACGCTTGTTTGCCACCTTAATCACATAAAAAGCTCTGTTGTAAAAATCCTCTACTGAATGAGTTTTTAAAGGCATTCTATTTTATAATGTCATGGCAATTTGTGTATAGGTATATAGTTCCACTCGCACATAACGAGCACTTAGCCAGGGGCTAGCGAATCTCATCCGATTTCTTATTCGGGCCCTTTTCTGCATTGTGTACTCCGCCGCAACCAGAATGATATCTAAGTAATTTGTCATTGTAATAATGCACAAAAGCCTCGGCCGAGGAACTTTCTTAAGGCCGGGGCTGCACTAGTAAGTCGACGCGTGCAACAGCGACGCGACGGCGATCATAACCCTGTAAACATATGGCGGTGGCCGCATCACAGAAGCGAAATTTTTTATATAAATCTCCGTCATGTCGCAATCACTGGTGCGGCCACGGCCTAAGAATCAAATAGGCTAAAACAGGGTTTCTCATAGTGGGGTTCGCGAACCCCCAGGGGTTCGCCATTCGACGGCAGATGGTTCGCGACAAGATTTAGGTAATGGTGGCTTGATGACTGGCAAGCAGAAACGTAGATTAAACTCTTCAAGCTGAATTAAAAAGGATGTCTTTGATAGATTATTGCGCAGCTAGACAGGAAGAGTATCCCGAACTCTCACGCAAAGCGGTGAATTTCCTTTTAACCTTTGCTACAACATACTTATGTGAGAGTGGGTTTTCACACCTGGTCATGATAAAAACTAAATACAGAAATCGACTTGATACCGAGTCAGAATTAAGGTTAAAATTGTCCAAAATTACTCCTAAATTGACTCCATTTGCACACCCATCACATTAATATTAAAAATATTTTTCTTTTGGCACTTTATTTGTTACCTTTTATTGGAATAAAAACCTTATTTTCTTCAACAGTCAATTTTATTATTTTCTTTGGGGGGGAGGGGGGATTTAATTAGTTAAGGGGTTCGCTTTCACCTGGAAACTTTAACAGGGGTTCGTGGAGCCGAAAGTTTGAGAAACCCTGGGCTAAAATAACAAACTGTTGCGACCTGCCTTCTTCCAATGTCATGATACATGTCCATACCTTCTTTCACACATTCTAAATTCAAAATTTATAACAAAAACTTTATTCTACGGTCAAAGGAACGTTAAGAGCCACAGTAAATTTAATAATTAAATTATGCGCTTATTTACAATGTAACGAATGCTAGACTTAATTTTTATTTTAAATTATCTAGTTACTCCAAGACAATAGCCACATCGTCTATTCTCTAGAAATAACACAGCCCGACCCGAAAAATCATTCCGAAATTATTGTTGTACTCATAGTCCGAGCCTCCAGCCTCCGGTTTATGGCCAAATTATTAACAATTTCAGCCAAAAACCATTGTGCATTACAGAACTGCCGAAGCTCTGTACCATACAATGGATCAGGCTAAATTAAATTATTAACTATAGTGCGGCGCAAATCACTCTGGTTTTAGGAAGATAGCACAATGGTTTCAGAATACGCGGCCAGGCCGGTTTTAGCAATAAAGTTCAGACCAAACAATGTATGCACTAGGACGTCTAGAGGATATTCATCCGATACCATTGTATCAGTATACAGTAAGTAACCAATGGTTCTCGAACGAGATTGCCTCATTTTTTTCTCGACAGTCGACGGATCTGAAGAGTACCTCATTTAAATAGGACTTATTGAGCATTTTACGAATAAAAAGGTGGGTACTTACAATAAGTGGCGGTCGTCAGTCTATCGATCGTGTCTTGCTTCAGTTTCGAGTTCTTCTTACCCATCTTCGAGAATACGACACCCGCACTCACAAGTGGTCGTCTGTTCTCGTCACGATACCGTGACGTTTTACATATTATTCAATATGCGCTGCGTCTCCACCTGCAAATAGGTTTTTTTTATATTAGTCACTATGGAATTGTCCTCATTAACAGGAGGTATGTATAATACCTATACGAATCAAATGGAGATACTTAATTACGCACGGTCGCGTAATATGGTCACGTATTGCCACGATCTGTTCCAAGTTCAGTCAACACAGTTCCTTGCGTCTCTCTCTATCCTTGTCTAATGCGACCGGTTCGAAGAGTCCGTCTCTCTCTGTATAATTTATAGCTGTTTTCCTTCTCCTGAATATTGTAGGGTGGGTAGCGAACGGCGGCGGGACGTAAACGAAATACTTATTTTAGCGAATCTTGGGCGAAAACAAGCCATTTATAAGATGGCGATAAATCAAGAATTCTCTTGTTCAGATACTGTATGTAGCCAATGTTTAGGCTGTTGATAGGAACAATGTAAATCATAAGCGTTCTGCCTGCCGAGAATCGCAATTGTTATGTAAATGTGGAAATATTGCTCCTTGTCAAGTTAGGCTGTGCACATACCTCAAAATTCTAAATGAGTTTCAAACACGTATACAATTAAACACGCCCACAAGGATAAGTTTATGCTCAACGTATGGTTCTGTCATTAACGTTAATATGAAACTCTGGCTTTAATAGATAAGACATATTATTATAATTTAAATGTACGTAGCTACGACAAGAGGCAATTTGTATGTCGATAATAAAAAGATCCACTGACAGAGTCATAAAGAACTGTAGCAAATGCATGCATATGCTTCGTTGTTATAGTTTAAAACGTTATAGGTTTATGTTATAATATTAGTAGGATGTTCTTAAATTGTAACGCCAAATTCTTTTTGTACTAAAGAACAAACTCATCATTCAACTGGGCGGAGCAAATTTTTCACAAGTAGCCACTCCTTTAAATTACTTACATAAAAAAAACTACCAAGAACCCAGAAATTAATTTCGAGTGGAAACTGTAATAAATTTCAGGTTCTCGGCGATCGTTCCACTGAAAACAAATTGGGATAAAAGTATACCGTCTTTTAAGATTATTTTATTACCTTTTAGTGTAACTGTTTTGTGTCTATCCTCCGGGGAAATAGAGCACATTCACACTCCATCACACTACAGGCTAATATTCTGTTTCAAAGTTACACACTTTGCTAGTTTACGGTATCTGAAACGAGAGAATAATGTCTCGTTACTATCGAATGTGGTTACACAAAATATATGTATTCGCTGAGCAATCTCGCTTTTTCATTTAAGCTGAAGGCACACTTTTTCCGGCCACTCGTTACTTAAAAGTTTCATTTCAGTAGGTAACAATCCTTCTATTTTAATACTGTTTTCAACAAAGATGATTTATGAGCGAGGAATTCATAATTGTGAGTTATGATCAGAATTCACACGTGCGACTTTAGACGTTAATTAATGTAAAAAGGTTCGTCGCTTGGTTTTGGTCATTTCTGCGTTGTTGGCATACGTTTATAAAAGCACTTATAAAATATCGGGTGCAGGTTGAAACAATGGTAGTGCTATAGTTGTGTTAAACCAGCATGCTACCCTTTTATTAGATGAAGTCGGTTAAAAAAAAAGCTTCGTTTTAATAGCATTACTAGGCCACCTAAAACCGCTTGCCAATAACGCCACTGTGTTTGAGCGCGGCAAACCTTTTAAAACTGTATGTGTGATATGTAGAATAGTAAAAAAAAAAATAACTCAGTTTTTTTTATTTTACGTTCAACACGTTTTAGGAAATATTACGTATCTTGGCATGGGTTCGATAGGTAGTTAAATTCTATAAATGAGTAGATATCAAAACTGAAGAATTGTTAACATTCGCAGAGCACACTCGCATGACCGATCTAGTTCGCGACAGGTCGAGATGACATTCAGGTTATGAGCTTTTTGCAGAATAAAATCGAAATCAAAATTAGCAGGACCTGCAACGCAACAGAATAATTTAATTTAATTATTTTGTGGGCGATTTTAATTGTTTATCGAGTCCTGCTAATTTTGATTCGGATTTTATTCTGCAAAAAGCTCATAACCCGAATGTCATCTCGACCTTTCGCGAACATTTAGTATGTGTCGTAGGGAAACAAAAGATATATGTATCTTCAAGATTGCTGCTACAGTCGCAATTTGTCCCGGTAGGGTCAGAATCAGAATCAGCTTGACTATTTCTTCTGTGAATGGTCACGCTGATTCGCTAGCTGAATGCTGTCAGCCCGTGATCCTCTGTAGCTTCGATCTGTGCCTCGAGTCTTTTAACAATTGTCAATTGCGAAACCATTGGTCTCTAATATTATCTTCGTGAATTTTTCATTGTAAATCGCAAATTCTTAGCGGTCGTCATGATCTCGCCTATCTGTTAGCATTCCTTTGGCCGACAGCATGCCTAGGGGCCATCCATTAATTGCGTCACACGTAAGGGGGGGGAGGGGGTCGACGAAATGTGACATAGTGTGACAAGGGGGTGGGAGGGGTGCTAAGTTTTGTGACGTCACATTTAAAAATCTAATATATCTAAGTATTAAAACCGAAATTTGAATTTTTGACGGAAAATTTTGAAAATTTCTGAAAAATAATAAAAAATATGTGACGTCACACAGGGAGGGGGTCGCGCAAATGTGACCAGCTGTGACAAGGGGGGGAGGGGTCTAAAAATCATGAAATTCGTGTGACGTAATTAATGGATGGCCGCCTACCGCCAAGAATTTGCGATTTACAATGAAGAATTCACGCGGATAATTTATTAGACATCATTGGTTTTGCAATGGACAATTGTTAAAAGACTCGAGGTCTACATGTAGTGGCATTACTTATATGAACATTATTCATTCAAGATTGAACTACAGCAATATTTCAATCTAATTTGAAGCCCATTTTGATTACTTGAGAAACGCATTGAGAATATCGAATAACAACTTTATGTTCTTTCTTTAGGTATCATTTAAATATTAGAGGCATTGTACGAGATATTCTGTTTATATGTTTACATAGTTTGGGGTGAAATGAAAGACACAAGCTCTTGAATTTGTACTAAGTTCGTTTTAGAGGACACAAAATGATAATTGAGGTTTAAGAATAGTTTTGTAAATGAGAATGGTTAGCAAAGAAATCTGTGCGAAATAACTATAGGTACTGGGTATGAGTAGGTATATTGGTGCTTATTTGGGAATGTGAGGGTTCATCGTCACGGATGCGGGATTACGGGCTACAGCAGGGTCTAGGGATCGGGGCTTTGGCTAGAAATTGGATGACTTAACTACGAGTAGGTACATTCCATTTAGGCGATCGCTATCGAGGGTGAACATGTCGTTTGTGGAACAATATTTATAGCATCCCATATGGCAGTGGCGGCACATAAATATCCATAAATAAAATTTTATTACGTTATTTTGTATTTAGTTATGTAACAAATAGCGATTCATTTTTTCACCCTGGTAATGTTAAAATATTCTTTATTTTTGACTATTTATAAATGCTTTATTGAGCTTACATGAATAAAGCACTTTTGATTTGATATTGATTTGATTAAATATCGGTAAACACACGTAAGGCAACAGCGAACAAATCCCTATAAACATATAGCGTGGCCGCATCACATAAACGAAAATTTGTATAGACATCGCCGTCGCGTCGCATGCCTTACCAGTGCGGCCCAGCCCTTAATGTATAGTACGTTTTTTTATACTTGTCCTATTTGGTAAGCAAAGATGGCGTCCAGCGGGGCGATTGCGTAACTTTTTGTCAATGTTTCAATTGGTTTCGTATATATAATTGGCGGCGTCTTCATCAGGCGCATGCCTCGCGCGAGCACTCACTTTTGACGTCGGAACGCATAGACGTAATATCATAATATGGTCGGGTGAGGCATGCGCGCCATATGGACACATCTAATGACACAGGATCAACGAAACCAATTGAAACATTGACACAAAAGTTACGCAATCACCCCGCTGGACGCCATCTTTGCTTACTAAATAGGACAAGTATAAAAAACGTACTATAGTAACTTTATGTACTATACGAATTGAATGTAAAAATAAGCTTTCAAATGATCCTCAGAATTCTTACTTAAAGTTGTCGAGAGGGAGAGAGACAGTGAAATTACGCCTTTCGGTGCAAACCATTTACAAACGTTTATACATTTTCGTCTGGCAGCTATATTGCAGTTTATGATACAAGCGCACTCGTACAATATTCAGGGCATTATTCGATCCCGCCATTAAACCCATCTCCAGAGTGTGAGGCCAACTGCACGCTGCAGCAGACATTAGGAGGATTGTACACGACCCGACGATGCGCGTCTCGGCTTAACGCGCGATTAGGCGGCTGCTACCTCGTGATATTTGATCAGTTGTGCAAACCACGGCGTCTCATTGTATAGACGTCTCTATTTCAGACTACCGGAGCCTACCTAGATCTATTGGAGGAATTCAGACCGCCGAACGAGTTAATGAGGTACCACATCAATTTAGAAAATCCTGGTGCATGAGCTTCCTGCGTTTGTTTTCTGTGCATCTGACTAAAGTGACGATTTTTTTTTTACTAGGTATGCATAATAAGCCTCGAGCCAAAGAATTATCTCCTAATATCGTCCGTACTCGCGGCACCCACATTTTATTTACAGCATGTTACTAGGTTCGTGTACGGTCGGCATTATTCTGACAGTTGCAAAGAATGCCGAGATTGCTGGCTATGTTCGCGAGATTTTCCCCCTTGGTAGCTACACCCCTGAACTGTTTCACACTAATTCAAGCAAGCTTTCTTTTAGATTTATATGCCTTGTGTAACATGTTGAGTTTATTTTCCATTTTGTCTTCAACGAACTGTTAAACTTTTTGATGAAATATGTGAGTTCAATTAACTTTCCTAAGAACAATCAATACTTCCAGTAAGTAGGTATTAGTTTTTTCAGAGGGATTGCAACAAACTAAAAAGATATCTACAATAGGTACGTCTGTGGAAAAGCTGTACAATTTAAAAAATACTTCCTCTGCAGATAAATTTGGTAGATATTTTGGTACGGTCAGCAACGAAAGTCGCTGAACATTCTCAGTTTTTCAAATAGCTTGCACACTTTTGTTTTGCATCAAATCCATAATTTTACTTTATCGAAACAAAATGTAGACATGTTGCTAATGTTTGGTTTTATAAAGGTTTACCAACGTTTGTAGAATAAAGAGTATAACCGATTTGAAATATTCAGTATGTTCAACGACTTTCGTTGCTGACTGTACCTACGGACATAGATAATAAAGAATTGCCGGGAACAATTCCAATGTCTTCTTTCCATTAATTTCTCGGTTCATTCCAGTTAAGAGGGCGAGTTAAATTGTCGGTCCTTTAATTTCCTCAAAATGCCCGACAAAATTCGTATTTTCATGTAAAAAATTCACTGCTGCACGGTTTGTTCTTATAAATTTTTCAAACAGAAATAATTTTAATTACGAGGTAGTCAAAATCAAAGCATGCGTCGCATTTTCTTTTAAAGGTAGGATTTAAAAACGAAATATAACAACAGAAAGGCAGATACACCTAGGTAGATAACTAATAATATAAACTGTCCGCGTGTGATGGCACCAAGAAAGCAGGCTGCAGTTATTTAATAATGTGACGATCAACTAGATTTAATCGCCGAACGATATTTTATTTACCAGAAGTTGTTAATTGCTTGATTTTAGAAAGACTCATTGAATATTTTGTCTCTTAAATGAGGCATACTTTCTTACCAAAGTAATGTTTGCGACGAAAACAGTCTCGAAGTGAAACAGCAAAGCGGGTGAATCAAGAACTGGCGGCATCGTCGCTCCTTCATTTGAAAGGTTGGCTTGTTAACTCGGATTGCTATTCCAAATGAGCTTTGAAGAATGATAACCACTTTCAACAGTCTTACTGTCGAAATTGGTGGATTACGAATTTCCTAAACGAAAATTGCGTTTCTTACCAAAACTGAGTTGAATGTTTTTTTTTACCCACCCAGAAATCCTAGCCAGGTAAACCCATCAAGGTGGTTTAGGTCAGGTTTCTTCTTGTAACTACCCATAAATTCCAGGTCAACAGAACGAGCCAAGAAAGTCTACACTTATGTCGTTAAAGGTTTTGATTTTTTTCATCATCAGGAAATCCTTGCTAGGAAAACCTAGGTTTATGCATGTTAGGTCATTAGCCGGTTTATTTTACTTATAGATGGTTAATATAGTAATTGATAGTTGAAGAGTGTTTATCACGCGAGGCTGAAGCGGGCTGGGTAACTTTGCAATGCTTCAGCGAGCTCGGTACAACTCGCGTGTGCAACTTTAACAAAACATTATAGTTCGTTGTTCAGCGAACTACAATGGTAGTCAAGAAAATTTATATGCATCTGAGTTGGCATTTTGTGAATTTAATATTTTTTTGGCCTTCCCCTTGGCCTTCCCCTTCCCCTTGGCCTGAAACTAGCCCCCAAATTCATAGAGATTTTAGCTAGTTTACAATGGTTTTGACAAGCATTTTTAGGAACAAATGTGATTTGTAATTCCACAGCAAGTCGATGATAACTTTCTATGAATTTGAGGGTAAGCATAGGAACATAGGAAAACACGAATACTACACATTGAAATGTTACCATAGCTAGGCAAGTACATTTTTTTATCTATAAAAATAATTATTTTAAGTGTCTGTTTGTAATGTCAAAATAACAGTTTTTCACTGAAATTATGTAAGTATAGACGGTACTAGCATTTTTTAAATTTTCGTCTGTTTGTTCCGGCTAATCTCCAAATTGGGTGGACCGATTTTGACGTAACCTTAGATAGCTGATGTTATAAAATTTTGTTAAATTTCACGCGTACCATGTCGCGGGCACAGCTAGTTAATTTATAAATAGCGTGGTTTTTGCGATCTTCACGTTCCAAAACATTGTAAAGTCTGACATTGTTAGTGAGCTTTTTCTGTATTTACCTATGCTGACTAATTAGTAGTAGTAGTAGTTTTACTATAATTAGCAACGAATTCCTATATCAATGTATCAAAGTATTTAAAGGTGCCCTGGAATAACTATGACACGTAAAAGGTTTCTCCGAGACGTGACTATGGCTATAGGTATAGGTATATACGCCATATTTATCTGGTGGATAAAAGTTATCTGATGATTCTATAAGAGGCCCTATATAAAATAATAAATATAGACGCTAGGAGAACAAAATACGTTAAAGCGATAAAATCAGCAAAATGTTTTATCAAAGCGCCAGGCCCTATTCTAAGCTTCAGACGGATTTGGATTGATAAATCACACTGAGGGAAGCTTTGGGAGCTTATTTTTAATATTTGAAGATCCGATCTTTTATTAGTTCTGTATTCGTTATTTTAAGAATGAGAAATGTATATTTAGCTTTGTTTTTACTTCTGCCCTACCTGCAGCTCTACGATAGTTTTACGATCGCTAGTCGATAGCGTTTACGTGAGATATTTGTATAGAAAATTGTACAGTGTTTCTATCGGCTCCTCGAACTCACAATTTGGCAAAGTACATAGGTACATAGGTATGTGACATAGCGAAACATTAACTTATGGTAGAGATACTGTAACGGTTCGGTCGATAACGTATTGTGGCGAAGGTATAGGGAGGCATCTACCCTGCGGTGAAGGTAAAATATCGCAGCTTTGTTGGATAAAGTATAATGGAACTGGGAAAATTACAGCCGGCATATTTTACCGTCAAGGTTTCGGTACCTCCGAGACTATGAAAAGATTGGATTTAACTGTGAACAATTCTACATGTAGGATATGAATTTAGCTGCAGCCTTTCTGTCTTTCTCTCGCAATGAATGTCTTATTGTATATTGTGTTAGCCACATCCAGATGTCTCACATGCCGCGCGAGGCAAATTGCCTCATGAAGTTTGACTTGCCTCGCACGAGGCAAATGCGCGTCCTGCCTCACCTGAGCGCTGTCATTTGCCTTGCCTAGTTTGGCATAGTCAGGAGACAGAACGATGTCAAACGTGTCAAACTGATTTCTCGGGTATACCCTTCTCTGTCTAGCTAGAGTGTCAGTTGCCTTGCCATTGGCCTCGCGCGGTATGTGACTGAGGTAAACGTCGTGATTCGCGAGGCATGTGGGTGAGCAGCCTCGCGACAGCATGTGCATGTTGGAGACACGACCTCAGACTAAATCGTCGATCGCCGAAAAAGTAGCGTGTTTGTGGTGGCCCTTATTGATTAAAAACCGTAAGATTAAAAAACTAATTGAATAACCTAAAATATGGTGGAGATTTAAAAACCGGCCAAGTGCGAGTCGGACTCGCGCACGAAGGGTTCCGTACCATTCTATAAAAACGGCAATCATGTCTGTTGTATGGGAACCCCACTTAAATATTTTTTTATTCTGTTTTAGTATTTGTTGTTACAGCGGCAACAGAAATACAAATTTTATTCTGACTTTTCGGATAGTTTTGATAAAATCTATTGCTCAATTCGAAATTGTATCCATAAAGGGCTATGGTAACTAAAGAGTGCACAGTATGTGCCAGCATTCAAGTCAATATTGATAAACACATTATCTATTTGAGTATAACCCGTTGTGGTAACAACACGAGGAAGTTTTGAATTTAAACCAATATGGTCAAAATATTTTTTTAAAGGTCATTAGATTCCAGTAAGTCTACATTAAAATCCCCGCACACTATAGTCGGAGGCAACGGGAGTATTCTGCCATCAAATATGACACTATGAAAGCAATACAACAATTTCCAATCGATCGAAACCTAGAGATAACGCAAAACTTGTCAATAGCAGGCGAATTTTGGTCGTGACTATATTGCGATCTGAAAAACGAAACCATAGCGCGATCTAGGAGCTCATCTAGCGTCATCTAGTGGTGCGTAGCGGTACTATTATTTTATATATTATGAGGTTCTTATTTTATATTATCTTTGTTATAGCAACAATTATTTACTCTTTGCCACCTCACTCCCATAAAAAAAAACTGCTCAACATCAGGCGGGCTGTACGCTTTTTTGCCACCTCAGTCCCATAATTGTTAGTACACACCTGCAATAATAGGTACATAAAGTACACAAATAAATAAATACACATTCTGTGAAAAACTATTACAACGCCATCTATAGTTCTAATACTCTGTGCTTGAAACTCCGAATGCATTTGAAACTTGATTTACAAATATGTTTACGTACGTAAACAATGTATTTGCACAAATCAGTTTAGTGTTAACATTATTTTAATTTAAGCTGTGGGTGACAAAAAAAATGCGAATTACTCAAAAAAAAAAACAACTCATAGTAAGATTCGAACCTAATACCCACATACACGTGGACTAACGCCTTAACCATACGGCTAAGATGATCTCTAGTATTGTACTCGAATTATTATACTACTTATGACACTGTAATGCCAATGATATCATAACAATGTTAGATGGCGCTACTTTGACTGGTACTATTAATTTAAAACTTATTTATGGGTCAAAAATGTAGTTTTACATTTCTTTTTTTTGTCAACAATTTATCTAAAATATGTCATAATGATCACTTATGGTTAAAATGTTAGTTTTCTCTTTATATATTGTTTAATTTATGAGTTATCAATAAAAACGCCAAAAATATCGAGTTTATTGTATGGGGACCCCCTTTATTTTTAAGTTTTATTTTATTTTTAGTATTTGTTGTTGTAGCGGCAACAGAAATACACATTCTGTGAAAATTTAATGTCTCTAGCTATTACCGTTTGTTAGATACAGCCCGCTGACAGACAGACGGACAGACAGACAGACAGACAGACAGACAGACAGACAGACGGACAGCGTAGGCTTAGTAATAGGGTCCCGTTGGCACCCTTTGGGTACGGAACCCTAAAAATGAACTCTATGAAAGTCTACAGTAGGTATGTATTTGTCGGCAAAGGGCCTAATTCCATCTGTAAAGTAAATCGGGGCGCCTTTGTGCCCGCAAATTTAGCCCATGTTCACATAGCGACTTTAATCTATAGGTACGGATTCACAGAATACGAAATTTTAACATACGATTTTTTTTGAACAATTAATTCTAAACCTTAGGTACTGTTCGCTCAGTAAAATATTGCATGCGGAAAAATTTGAAAAAAAAAAACGTAATTATGTCTTCGATACATAGGTTTCTATTATAATAAAAAAAAATACTGTATTGTGTTTATGTTGTTGCTATTGTATTTATTTTAAAGTATGTATCAATCCAATATCATTTCAGCCAGCTGTGATATTGCCAATCACGATTTCAACTAAAGATTTATAACAGACTAGCTGGTGCCCGCGACTTCGTCTGCTCAGACTTTGTACTTTGAGAAATGATTGGTCTCCCATATAAACTTTTATCCCCTATTTCACCCCCTTCAAGTTTTATTTTCGCAACAAAAAGTAGCCTATGTCCTTCTCCAAGGTACTACCTATTTATATACCAAAATCCATCAAAATTGCTTCAGCGGTTTAGTCGTGAAAATTTAACAGACAAAAATAGACAGAGTTACTTTCGCATTTATAATATTACTAGCTGTGCCCCGCGGCTTCGCCGGAATGGAATGAAAATTGGATTAGCCTATGTTTTATTCCAGAGCCTATGTTTAAAATTCCATTAAAATCGGTTTAGTAGTTATGGAGATACGTGGTAGCAAACATTCACACACCCACACACTTACTTTCGCATTTATAATATTAGTAAGAAGTAGGATGTAGCCTAGTATAGACAAAGATAGATTATACGAGGAACTAAGTGGATAAGAAAATATCTAGATGTAGGGTGTGATTGGACGGTGCCAAGCTCGAGAGCCGCTGGACGTTCGACCCAGTAATACGGGAATCAAACGCGTATCAGTGGACTACTGGGGATTACGTTAACCACGGCCGATAACCGGCATAGCCCGGGGATATAACGTATGGACCGGGAATATACGCATCTTGGGAATACGCTTTTCCTATATAGGTACTGATTGTTGCAAAAGTGGAAGTAATATTTGGGGGTTTGAGAGAGTATCGGGAATAAAATAAATAAATATCGCCAGACAAACACACTAAATGTATGGTCCCAAACTAAGTAACGGTTGTACTATGGCTACCATTAGTGATGGGATGTTCTTGAGAACGTTCTCATGAAATTCGAACACTTTTTTAAATATTGTTTTCTGTTTTCATCTCTCATCTTTCATCTCTCTTTTCTTTTCTGGCCAATGGGATTCGAGTTGTTGATGTTGCTTATTTTGGCCAAGAAAACAGGTTTGTGCGGTGAATTGCCATTTCCAGGAACTCCCAAGGAGACGTAAACTTTAACAGCATAAACAGTGAAACGCATAACACTAAAGTGTAACTTTACCAATAGTTTAATACGAAAAGTTTTGTTTACGTCCACCCGCGCTCTTGTCATACATTTTGATGCAACCATGTTTGCTAAGGTTACATACACCGGGACATATAGATTTATAAAAGTGCACCGCTCTGCTAAGAAAAATCATTCCAAAAAATGCGGCATCTTACATTATCGTCGCGGTACGTCAGTTTCACACATTAGTAGCTGTCAGATGTAATGAAGTACGCTGACTTCGGCGTGGTATTTTTTACCGCATTATTAATGCACATGCTCTAGTGCACACATGCTCTATGCTATAGTCTATAGATTCTTGCAATACCAAACGCATCGCCCGCACGTTGCTGACCGGAAAGGAAGTGCGACAGAGGGAGGGATAGAGGGTGTGTTGGGCTTCCGGCTCTCTAACTCATCGTATGAAACGCAGCTGTAAAAGCTACTTAACGCCAAACTATTGTGTGGGGGTGGTCTACATTGTAATACCATGGTATTTGGTTACAATGTACCATCGGTGTTAATGTGGGCGCGCTGCAGTGCACCTCTGCTTATCCTTGGAATGTTGGCGTGAGGCCTAGCTACGGATAGACACGTAGGTAGCACAGCCAGCTATTAGCCGAAATCGAATGCACGTGGATACGCTGTTAGGTAAATGTGCCATTTCCCGGTACTCCTAACTAAAGCTGAACTGATTTATGGAATAACCAACGCAGATTAAACTGACGAGCTCTGTGGTCCCATGGCCAACGTGTTTACCTACGCGCGACAGTGGCAATATCGTGGTTTGATGGTCATCACCGTTCTCATTGGGGATGTAGGAGGGGGAGTGTGTGTGAAATTACCTTGTCGTTATCAGATTAAAATGTTGGTGAGTTTGGAATCGTACGATGATTACACATATACTGTCCAGACAGATTATCTAGTTTACAATAATTTTGCCAATCATTTCTAGGAACAAAAGTGATTTGTAATGCCAGTGTGAGTCGATCATAACTTTTCATTTGGGGATAAACTTTCCGGAAGAAATTTTTGTGCATTAATCGTGTACCTATGAATGACATCGTGTACCTACGATGAAAACTGCATCAAAATCCATTGCGTAACAGAGAAGAACTAAGGAGACAAACTGACAAACGCGGATAGTGACTTTGTTTTATATACCTACTATTTAGAGATTATCATAATATACAAATTATGTAGAATACTATAGGACGTTTAGTCCGGTCCATTTTATGTACTTACATCAGTGTATGTACATCAGATAACGTAGCTAGAATATTCGTAAATCTTTTCCAATTCTACTTTATTGTTAGGTACGGTACTAAACTTAGTTACAAAGACAGTCTCATCATGTACAAAAACAATTTAATCTAAAAGCAAACTTCGTTGGCCCAACATCTTTAAAATTCAAGATTGTTTATTTTTGCGATGAACCTCGAAGCATAGTGAACTCGCAAAGGCGCCGAAAGTTCTTGACCAAATGATATCTTACGAAGATTTACGTAGGTGAATAAAACATTAGTCGACAACCGAGGGTGTCGAACAGGGAAGGTAGATGTGTGGCTTACGAAATTGAGGCGTGGGTAGAAGGTTAATAAATTACAAGCTCGCTACCAAGGCGCGCTGGCTAGGCGTAAATACCAGTAAAGCTATGCGGCAAATAGCTGAGCAGGCCCTTTTCCTGATAAGAAGAGTAATTATCAGTGTATGGTGGGTACACGCAGAGGACGTGAAACAAATCGTGTGGAAAAACAAGGTTAGGCTGACTGAAATATAGGTTTACGTGAGATTTATTTAGTAAAGGGTAGAGTGGGATTATGTGAAATTGGCGGAAAAGTTAATACTTTTCAGGATTAAAATAGTCACTGGTGCTTATTATGTTGGCTACAAATTAAGACTTAAGTAAATTTGACACATCTAAAAGTGTATCTGTCCCACTCATACGTTACATTATCCATTATCAAACTACAATAAGCAGCCTCGTCGTAAAGCTACAATTTAGGTAGGTACGTATAAGTACATATCTACGTGTCGACCTCTCTGATTATTCACGCATGCTAGGTCTACTTCCATTACCAGAAATGTTCGGGCTAACTGTCACTTGTTTCGACAATTTGAGGGAAGCAAAGACAGTTCGACACGTATCTGCACAAAGTTTCATTTCCTAAGTTGTACTTAGGTACCTATTTAGGTTTTCGCAAACTTTATAGTCTTACGATAAAGTACTAATTTTAAGTAAGTACTTATTTACTAATCAAGAACTCATTTCAGTCTCATTGAATTTGTCCTTACAGTGATTTATCGAAGTGAATATTCCAGACGCCTCAAGGTGTCCAAGAGAGTGCTCACGTATTTACCCACAGAAAATAGTTCTGTATTCTGTGGGCAGACCGATCGGTCATTAGACAATCGTAGTTATACTTACGGTATTGTAGAGTGGGAGGAAGACCTAAGAAAAGATCGATGGATTGTATTAAGTGTGATAAAAACGAGGAAAGCTCGTTAGACATAGAGATAACGTATTCTCTGATTTGGATTCTGGGTTTGGTATAGGAATTAATGTAGATATTATTTTAGCAGAGATGTTACCTTCTAACATCGAAATCACAAAACTTGTGCTCAGCGCACCACTACATGCAGCGAAATTCACAGATGTGTTTACACTTGCAATTTAACAATTCGCTTATTAAATACATAAGAAGGCATAATTATTCTGAAGATGAGACGTACAAAGTTATTTTCCGCAAGCGACTGTCGTATTGTGTCCATGGACTCGGTTTAGTAGGGCAAACTATTGTGGACAAAAAATTCAAATCGTTCATTTTGTTTAGGCCTATGGGGCACTTACTAATTGTCAATTTACATTTTTTCTTAAATTCTACCGCCGGATCGGAAT
Organism: Drymonia ruficornis; assembly: GCA_947859195.1. Lineage (NCBI taxonomy): Eukaryota > Metazoa > Arthropoda > Insecta > Lepidoptera > Notodontidae > Drymonia > Drymonia ruficornis. Next base: position 8,408,724 of record OX401907.1, read on the forward strand.
CGCGACCTCGACTGAGAAGATCCGGCAAGAAACTCAGCGGGCTTGTCTTTTTTTATTACATTTATGTTTTTTTTTAATCGCCATTTACTTATTTAATACACCATATACACCATGTGTTTTGGTAAACAATAGACAGTCACGTGTCTGCCTGTTCATGGTAATAGGTATTACCATGAACAGGCAGACAGGTATTTAGGTATAGGTGTTTATTTTTACTAAATCCGTTCGCAATAGATGATGACTATGAATAAAAACAATCATGGAACAAGGTTTTCGCGACGCAATTAGGAATGAAGTTTCACATCCACCTGTTCAGAAACTAATTAACACGAATGGCTCAGGCCTCGGAGGAGCCGCACAATTAATAGGTAATTATTAAAAACGTAGTCCGCGCTCCATTGTAACTGATCTTTATTTATGTGACAAGTATAATAAATAAGGCATGTCGCCGAGAGGCCTCACCATCGTTCAAATATTTCATCCCCTTATATTTATATTATCTTAAGCTGAATTATCTGTCAAGTTTCGGATTCGATGTCTTTTTATCGTAGATTCGAGATCCTTTTTATTTAAATTAAAGAACCGAGTGTAAATAGACATGTCTCTATACCTATCCAATTGATTCAGTAACGAGATAATACAGTTCAAAACTCTCTATTTTTTATTTAGCTCTCATTCCCAATTGGAGGGGCGTGAGATGCTCAGAGTAGCTATTTATCAATAAAATAGGTGTATTAAATTGAATGAGTGCACTGATCGCCAGTTAGCATGGCATTATAACGATATACACCGACGGATTAATGGCTGTTTTTGTTTATGGTAACGTGCACGCAACGCTTCCAATGTCGCACCTTTTGTGGCCGTTTCCAGAAGGAGTTCCATTCTGACAAATGGCCGGAATAATGGCTATAATTTAGCCACAAAAGTACCTTATACTTGATTTACGATTTATTGACTCGTACAAATTCGGCTTTATTACATTATAGGTGCTTATACTAAAGCTTTCTGTTGTCTTTTAGTCATCAAATCTATTTGTTTTACGCAATACTTACATGTAAATATGATGTAAATTCTTTTTGTTTAGCGGTTGGCGCTCGAGATATCGCTAAACGGACCCGATGGAAGACCAGCTGGTTATTACCAACCAGCATATGCTGAATTGGGACCGTTTGCGGCGAGCGCAACCAGAGTGTATTCTTGTAACATATTTTTACCTACCTATTGTGTCACTTCAACGATCTTTAAAGGGTCACTTATTCTGCTTGTAAGTCGGAATAAAGTGTTTGTTTTTTTTTCTTTTCTTTCTTTAATCACAAATATGGTATGGAACAATTCGTCAAACGGCTCGCACAATTTTTTTTTGGGGCAGGCAAGGTGTGTATTATGAGCTTAAATTCTTGAAAAACTAAGTATTTCCAGTATTGCCAAAGTTTTAGATTTTCCAACGATTTTTGAGACTTCGTACGGATTTGCCTACCATAGGCAGCGAACGTAGGTAATACTATAGCATTATTCGATATTATTGTAGTGAATGTACCTATTGATAAAACTAAACAATGTTTGTATTTTCTTTGCCCACGTGTGCGACACTCGGAATACTTGTAATTTGTATCCTTTTATTAATATTACAGGGCTTTTCCCCGTAAACCACCGATTGTTTTTCTAGTAAATTCAATAGGAAGCATATTAAGTAAAACAAAGTTGAGCAATACGCTCTAAGATTGCCTCCGGCACTCAGATAAGCAGCCGTAAGGACCCACGTAATGACTTGGAGTTAGTTGAATGGATGCCACGATGCTTCAGAACTTGTACGTGTATGACAGGAATGTACCTACTCAGTTACTACTTACTGTTTACGGCGTACGAGGTTATGAACTTAATTTCGAGGGTAAGGCCTAATTTTGGTGGAAGAGACAAGCTGTAGCAAATTGACTGCAGCTCATATACGGGCTGGCGCCATCGGGGTAGTGCCACCCTAGCATAGAAGATCGGCGTATATAGTAGCTGAGTTTCGTACGATGAGTGAGAGAGTTGGAAGCCCAACTACTTACCCTCCCTCTGTCCCACTTCCCTTGTCGGTATCGTGCGAGCTTTAAGTTGATTGTCGAATTGCGAGTGTAATAACTAGTGATGGGATGTTCTCGAGAACATTCTCACTCGCGGAAACTTACGGAAACATACTCGTGAGAATTTTCGAGAATTTATCTTCTGAAGCATGTTAAACTTGGCATAAACCTCATTAAACATGCAAGTATGGTGGTTTTAATTGTTTTTAAGATTGAAAGTTAGGATAACGTCACCCAAAATAAAAAAATCTCACGAGTAAGTTTCCGAGGGTGAGAATGTTATCGAGAACATCCCATTACTAGTAATAACAGATGTGTGAATTTGGCTGCATGTAGTAGTGCGCTAAGCACACGTCTGGTTGCAATGTTAAGAGATTCTGCTAAAATAATAGGTACACCAATGTCTGAAAGGCTGTGAGTAGATATGTCACGTAGGCGTAAAGGCCCGCGCCTTAACTTGCTCACATAATGTGTTCGTTTAAGCACCACACGAGCTAAAACATTATCAAGATGCAACATAATCGATCCCCTGGCCACGTTTTGCCTCGACACGCAAGCTCACACTAATAAACTGAAAAACTGAAATTTTCTTTGCCTCGGTTCGTTAGCTGGCTTTCTCTATGTAACAGTCAGATGGCTATAAAGGGATTTGTTTGTATACTTTAAGTTTGATCAGTGTAGACTATGAATTGAAGTGTAGAGGGTATAGGAGGGGGGGTAGGGTATGAGGGTGGGGAGGGAGTGTAGGGTAATAGGTATCTATTCACTAGTCTGGTATAGCGGTACCTTTTGTATTCTTATCGCAGACATTTATTGCAACTATTAAGAATACTCCGTATCCATAAACAAGTTATTCTTAAGTAAATTCTAAGAATAAGTAATGACTTGTTTATAGATACGGAGGCTATGTTATTGAGAGTCGAGATATTTTAAGAAATGTTCTATTTACAGTTAGTTTTGTATTTACATTTAACTATTTAAATAATCTTGAAACGGTATAATTATCTCGATCGGTAGATACTGAAAGCTGAATGTAACAAAATGTAATTTACTTATTTCGGGACTCTGACCGTAGGTAGAGCATTGGGAGACGAAATCGTCGTCCTAACATTTGCCGTTTATATGTTAATTCCGAACGTTTTATTGTTTCCCCGGTATCAGCGTGGAAAATAAAATGAGAAGCGAACGAGCGCTGTGATTTGGCCAGACGAAATTGGATGAAAAATTATACGGGCCTTTTGACCGGCCTGAAATGAGGTGGAGCCTCTTTCGTTCAGGTTATCAGAATAATCAATTCGTCGTGTGTTGTGCGTTGGAACGCAATCCGTCCCAAACAATGAACAACGACAAAGCTCATTTAACCGAATACAACAATGAATTCTCCAATGGTGTCGCACGTTTCAGCTGAAATAATATCATTTCACATTAGTAGATTTCGGCTGTGTTTGTTGATCGATTCAACGCTTCTACATAAAACATATGCTTTGTCCTTTTGGGATGGCAATGCTACCAGTCTATTGAATGGTAAGTGACTTACTTTAAAAAGCTGCACGTTAAATCAAATATAGGATTTTTCAACACACTTTGTGTACCTACATTTCACAGTGAAACCCTCTCCCTGTTCCTAAGTTTACAAGCGTTGTGTAATCTCGTGTAACGCAACATCAAGCGCAATGTTTGGTAACGTCGTAAAAAAAATTAATGCCTGCGGCAAACTTGTCATTGTAGTGAGTGGCTTAGAGCAGTCTTGTTGACGACGCTGGGAGTGGCGGCAACTTTGTTCGGACAATTCCACCGAAAGGCCGGCGACAAACATCGGCTGGGAAGCGCCCGCCCCGGCCTAATGGAACATACTCTAGTAATTAATATTTCTCTGCAATGTGTATAATGTACCTACTAACATTAGGTAATATTGAGCTGTAAGTTTAATTTAGTTCTATTGTAACTGTTAACATTAAATACCATTCACTACTCCAGTCTTAAAATCCACATCACGAATTAATTTTGGAACTTCCCCATTTCAGTTGAGCGTTGAAGACGTGACACGACAATTTCCCACCCGCCCCCGGGGAAATACATATGTCTTCGCACAATTTACAGCCATGTTTTCAATCTAAACACAAGTTTTGTTTCGAGACAGATCATGTAAAACCGACTGCGAGAAGTCATTCTCGCATAGGTACTTCATATCCGAGGCCCCATAGGCCCCAGCCACAGTTTATTGTGGAAAATTGCAGATTAGATTCGAAATTTAAAAAATAACTACGGTAATCGGAAAGTAAAACTCCCTCAAGAGTGACGATCCAGTCATAAAATAATAATAAAAGTAAGTTAACTCCATAAAAGCAGGCTGACTTTGTTATAAATAGGTGTTATAGATGCTCAGACCGCTTTGAAGGCGTTGCTTGAAGGTCGTCAATCAAGGCCACCGCGTGCTCAGTGTAACAACTTGACGCCCTCTTGATCTATTTCCAATATTGTGACTGTGACTGGTGTACGTAGGTGTGAAATTGTAAAGGTCTCGAGTTATTATGCTGTTATTGTTATATTATAGTCGAAGGGAGGGTTCGTAAGCTGCTTATCAAGCGAGCCAGGCCGCCAGAGCGGGGATCACACGTCCCGATACCATCAGTCACCACCGTCATTCCTGTCATCCGTAATTCTTCTGATCACGGCGTGTCTTTCTAGGCGTGATAATTCCTAGAATACCTTTAAGTTTGGCTTTTTTTTCATTGATAATCTGAATGTCCACTACTACAAATAACATAACCGAAAATAACATAAGAATTGTTGTTTCAATTGTGTGCTTATTTTCTCAATGTAACAACGAAGTATTTTATTTGTAAAACTTTGCATTTCCTATAAAGGAATTCGGAATCCGAGAGGAATTTGCTCGATGTTTTATCGAAGTCATTTCACATAGTTGTACCTTCATAACCCAAACGAATTGAGTTTGGAACTGGACAACATTTTAATAAAGGTAGCAATTTTTTTTATTTAGATATTTAGATTACTCAAGATTATTAGTAGATGTATTAGTTTTAGGTACAGTTACTACACAAAAATACCTACCTGATTGGGTACTTAACTGGTAAAATACAAATAACACAATTTCATTACCTTGTAGGTATGTGCGTGTACCTAAAACTAAGGTAAAGTTAACTAAAGTACCTACTTTTTTCACTCTTTCTACCTAAAAGGATGGAAACTTATCTTTAGGTATACTTTAAGAATTCATTCCTCTACTTCGTACCTACCTACGTTTTTCTCGAGATTGTGTAGTACATTTTCAATTTCAAAATTTCATCATAAAGTTTTTAATAAAAGCACCCCACGTTTATGCCGGGAAGACATTGAAAAGAAAACTTAGAGAAATAAATGACCGGGTATGGAACAAAGGGAATGAGATGAACTGCGAACAGGGACAGATAGGTAGATAGAAGTCGTTGGAAAATCAACATGGAGGATTGCAGAGTCACGCGCCGCGCGCCATGTCGACGGCGCGGCGGCGCGGCGCGACTCGGGGATTGCCTGCCACAAGGCGAAAATACCTCGCTCCTTCAATTGAATTAGAGATGCGAGACACTTCGGAGTCGGAACTGTTCGGTAATGAAGATTAACATCATCCACCTTAACTGATTTATGACATTTCTATACCCTAACTATTTTCATACTTCTGGATTCCCGTAATTTGTTTTTGTTATCTGACTAAGGTCGCAAACAAGTATACGGCCCACCTGATGTTAAGCAGTTATCGAAGCCTATAGACGCTTGCAATACCAAAGGCATCGCTCGCACGTTGCCGATCTGAAGGGGCGTGGGACAAATGGAGGGGATGAGGGGAGCTGTGCTTCTGGCTCTCTCACTTGACGTCGTATTGCTGTAATTTGTTACATTTGCGGGTGCAATACATTCCCCATTTCTCACTGTATCAATTTTGGCTCTCTTAGAGCGCGGCTCCACTAGTGCGCTGCGCTGCGTCGTCGCAACGTACAAAATCTTGCGACGACGCAACGCAACACGCTAATGGAGCCCGGCCCTTATACGAGAAAGTTATCTAAAACATTACCTCAACGACGTCGATTGCGGACGTGCCAGCACACCGGTGTTGGATTACGACCTTCTTGTTTAGCAAAATGCGGAAAAAACTTCCGGTTACGTGAAGTAATCACAACAAAACTCTCGCAAACTGTGTTTCGAACATTGATATATGTTTGATTACAAACTACTTACTAAATATTGGCGTAATAAGTCTATAACGCAGTGAAGTGTGTGTGTTATGTACCTATATAGAATAAGGTTGGTACATATTGGTTAGGGGTTCTGTAGTACAACAGCTTTAAGATAGTATTGAGCCCTTACGCTCAGTAGACGCTAGGTCTAAGTAAAATATTTGTATAGAAAATAGCACATTATGTTTGCTACCCGAGGAAATAATTTGCCTTATTCCTTAAAACTCCGAGGTCATTATTTTGAAACTTTTTCGTCCATACATGTTTCCATTTGACGCCAAAATAATTTTAGCCACTTAATATTTTTTTTAATATTTTAAAATGAAATGAAATATAACGTCACGACTTTTATACCCATTCGGGGGTAGTCAGAGGCTTGAGGCGACCATACACCACCACATTGTGGAGGTATTAACCAACTCAAAGCCCACGTTTCACCAGATAGTCAGAACCCAACGTGACAGGTGGTGAACCTTGCCGCCGTGTATACAGGAACTGACTATTACCTAATCCCGAGGGATAGGTAGGTTTCCTCACGATGTTTTCCCTCACCGTCAGCGAACCGTAAATTATGCACATAGATGAAAATTCATCCATTGGTGCATTCCCCACCGGGGATTGAACCTGGGACCTTCGGATTGCTAGCCCAACCTGTTCACCCCTAGGCTACAGTCGCTTACGCTTTACGTAAAGTTAAAATGAATTTTAAGAGGTTTATTATAGAAATAAAATACTCTCAAAAAATGTTTCAAAGTTGGTGGAAGGATTTTATCAGTTTACCTAGATTTTAACGTAGACGATAGTAACTAACGACTAACAATCTAGCGACTCCTCGTGAAAACAGACTATCATGGTAGAGCCACAAAACGTTAACTTAGATTGAACTAGATACTATAAGGCATAGTATAACGATGTCGACGTACCTACCTAATGGGGTTTAGATGAGTTTAGGGCCTAAACTCATATTCTAAACCCTAAACTTTAGGCCAAACTTTAAACGGTATGAGATGACCATACTTTAGGTGCTACAATAAAGTAGGTACTTACATATTTTAATAGATCTTGCTGCTGTATATAATATCGATGAGCGATAGGAAGAGATATAAGTATACCCTACCTATGGATAGTAGGTACAGTAGCTTACAGAATAATTTGTCTGAACCAGTAGGCCCCTGTAACAACAAAACGTGCTACCATATTCCGAGCCGGCGACGGTAACCGACTTTTTTCCTACGACTTTTACGACAAAAAGTCGAACGTTCTGCAGCTGTTGCGCTGTATATTTTTTGTGTTACAATCAGCGCGGGTACACATGTCGTAATCTGCGGTAGAAGCCCCGCACGCCTAGGGAATGCAAACTAACGGGTCGCGCTACCGAGTAGAGAAGTCGCGCCCCAAGATCGCGCCCTTAAATAAGTTTTCATTGTCTTCCTTAATACGAAAATACTTTATTCAAGTTTACGCCCTCCCAGATCTTATCGTCCCGTTAAATTGTGAAATTTGTTTTGTACTTCGCGTTATCCTGAATGAAGCACGTATCTGTTTAGAATTTACTGAGTAATTTGGCTGGGAAATGACGTTATTAGGATGTTTTATATACTTACTTCCCTTGCAAAACAGAATGGGTGTAAATAATAAATTATAATACACCGACATAAGTAGGTATGTGTGCTTCTAGGCACAAATCTAAAATGCTCAAAATATAATGCAAGTGTCAACGATGGTTATGTAAAGATGTATTAAAAATAGGAAAAATAACTAATCCAATCTAAAATCGAGATAATTCTATAATAGACGCGTCCGTAGCGGAGTTTTCTCGGTAACAGAGTGAAGCGCTATAAAAACAGATTAGCTCTGACCGCGCTCGATGGAAATCTACGAATACTTAACAGCGGCCATCGATCACCGGCTGAGGCCATAACTCACGACAAAGGAAACACCGTGACCCGTGCACACAATCAAAATAATTAACCACACGTTTTGCGTTACGTGGTGGGCCGTTTTGATCAAACGCTGAACACGTGCCGCGTTGCGCGGGTCCGTCGAGAACACGTGAGCGAACCCATTGAAATGTTAATCCAAATGGGAGAATTATAATTGCAAATGCACGTTAATTAATAGCTACGTCCAGATGTGTCACATGCCGCGCGAGGCAAATTGCCACACGAAGTTTGACTTGCCTCGCGCGAGGCAAATGCGCGTCCTGCCTCACCTGAGCGCTGTCATTTGCCTCGCCTAGTTTGGCATAGTCATCAGACAGAACGATGTCAAACGTGTCAAACTGATTGCTCGGCTATACCTTTCTCTGTCTAGAGTGTCAATTGCCTCGCCATTTGCCTCGCGAGGCATGTGACTGAGGCAAACGTCGTGCTTCGCGAGGCATGTGGGTGAGCAGCCTCGCGCGGCATGTGTATGTTGTAGACACGTCTAATGAAGTATAAGATTATGCAATAACACGACTGGATTGAACATATAGTTTAATAATGTACTGTAGTGTGATTAAAGCTCGTTGGAAAAGCTGTGCTGGTAGAGTTGAGAAATTAGTATAAAGACACTGTTTAGAATTGCATTCAAACTTTTCTACATATTACTAGTCTGTGGTATATTGATTGTCTGTCGCTCTCTTGTCTACCGCGAACCGTGGTGCACACGTTTACGTTAAATATATTCATAAATATTAGCAAGTCGCTCTGTGTTAGTCCTAAACACCTTTTTCAGTGAATACACATCGTTACCGAATCAGTGCCTTTCATTTCACAGGAAATATTAAACAGACACGGCAGACAGTTAAAAGTTAAATTTCGGACTTCCATATAAAATCGATTAATTACCATAGGTCTCACGGCCCTTAGATAAGGACCCACTCTTAAAATATATATTTTTAAATATAGTATTTACAATTGCTTTACACAACATTTTTCAGGACAGAAGTGCTTTTATAATGGAGCTAGGCTAAGATACATTAGGCGACTGGATTTGGCTCGCGATGAAGTGCACAGTTGGCTTGCTCATTTTTGTCGCGAACTGTTACATACCTACCTAATTTATGTAATAACCAAAATCTATACTTGGGTATTACCGACGTCCCTCCCCTGATCAATATGCGTAATGGACCAATGGTTGTTAGAACAGAGTATATACGGAGGAATATTCTAGGTAATATGTAGGAGACGGCTGATGACAAGGCGATCGACATCCACTTAGGTAATAGCCATTATAGGTGCTAAGTGATGCATTAATTACATAATTTGGCTTCTACTATAGGTTGTATTGTACCAAACCTTAGTAGTGGTTAGACGTGTCTACAACATGCACATGCCGCGCGAGGCTGCTCACCCACATGCCTCGCGAAGCACGACGTTTGCCTCAGTCGCATGCCGCGCGAGGCAAATGGCGAGGCAACTGACACTCTAGACAGGGAAAGGTATACCCGATCAATCAGTTTGACACGTTTGACATCGTTCTGTCTCACGACTGCCAAACTAGGCGAGGCAAATGTGAGTGCTCAGGTGAGGCAGGGCGCGCATTTGCCTTACGTGAGGCAAGTCAAACTTGGCGAGGAAAATTTTCCTCGCGCGGCATGTGACACTTCTGGACGTAGCTGTTGATTCTTGAAGAGCAAGGCAAAGACAGCAACGATTTTCGCTTGACGCAGTGGTTCGAGCGTTGGCCGCTCGGCTCACTGCATCAGGTGGTTGGGGGTTCGATTCCCGTCGGAGGCAAATTTCGGAAACTGCGTATTTTCGTAATTTACCCTGGCTTGGGTGTCACTGGAATCGCCCCCAGCCCATTGTATGGTACCCATAGTGCAAGCGTTGCTTAGTTTGGAACCATACAGTTGTAAGTCTCGTTTATTTATTTATTTTTTCTTGAATAAATGTTGTTCGTGTACCGTGTGATTGTTATTTTCTGCATCCTTAAGAATCTATGAACTTAAAAATTTGGCACATATGGCTCTTGCATTTATAAGAATTATACACACTTAAGGTGTATTCACACGATGAAGACGACAATGTGTTTTATTCGGCACTAGTGTACCTACGCTAAAATAGGTATGGTTAGAGCAAACGGACAATTACTAGTAGGTACATCAAACAATCAGTTACTGCTCTATCGGCCCGTTATTGTGTTGGTGAACACGGCCCTTAGACAGGTATTGTTTGTGAATATGGTCGTTAAACATCATAATCATATTTAAGTAGTATCGTTGCGTAATAACTTCACAATACAAAGCTAATTGAGCGTTTGTTTGCGTGTTTGTCACTTAATAATCTACCCTACACAATGCTTTACCCCCCTTTGCCATGGAGTACTTTACCCCCTTGAGGGTCAATAGTCGGCAAAATTATGTCTAAGTGCCGTTATTAATTTCTTTAAACACCAGTTATTTTCTACTGTAATGTATGTAGAATGCACTTTCATAGCTAATATAGGTATTTAGACCACAGTACGGAAAACCGTACTTCGTGACTCAGACTAATTAGGTACAATTTGCATTCAGCCATGCATTTAATTTGCGCTTTTATTTTGCGTAAAGGTTTTTTTTCTCAATTATATCCCCCTATATTGCATGTTGATATTAATTGAAAATAAGTGCTACGCGTGAGTAACTTCAGTATAAAATTCTATCTCTACTAAACAAATGTGCACTTATTTACTGATATTATTTTTGTATGCTATTGAAGCCGATTGAAACTGAGCGAGCATGTTCTTGAGATATCGTTCAAATAGAAAATTGTATTTTCTTACTTGAGTAGATAGGTACGTTCTTCAGGTGTACTTTGAAGATACAAAAGCGTGAGATCAGTTTAATAGTAATAGGATAATATAGTATTAATAACATCTAAGTACCTCGGTACTATCTTTAAAATAGCAATTAGTAGTACAGTTCTGGGCGGCGAGTCTCTTAATGCAAATTGCGCAGAATATGATGAAAGTTGTAAAATTTTGAGGGATTCCGAAGTCTACTGACCATCAATGACAACGGCAAATTGCCATTGCCAACTTTTGACTTTCGTAAAACTCGCAGTCTGATAGCCATTTAACTGCCGCCGATGGTGTTGTGCCATTTCCACCGACACCATAAGAAGAGAAGAAGTCAGAGTCAGAGTATATTTTGGTATATAAAAAAACTATATTGACCTAATTTAAATAAAAATAACCTCTGTTGGTAAATAGTCTTCATCAGACTTGGGATCTTTGGCGCGATGGTAATCGTATTTTACGATTAGTGTACCGATGGCATGGAATGGCAGTCATTAGCTGACTCCAGGGCCTGGCAGTCTGTGAAAAATACACGTCCATTTGCCCACAATAGCTGGGCAGTTAATTGACGCAAATACGGTCGTGTGGCGGATTTACTTTGGAGGCGCTTTGGCAGTATTCACGTCGTCAGCTAAATGGACACGTAGGTATAATATAGATATGTTAGAGTGAACAGTTTGACTTGTATTCAGAGACTACAAGTTACCTTTATACTTAGGCCATTATTTAATGGCTTAGAAACATCTGTTTTTGTTCCAACTTTGAAAAACAATTAAGGAAACCACGACGTCATCCGCTTTATAATTTCGCAAAAACTGAAAATTTCTCACATTCTACAATACATTAAATTTCATATATAACATGAATTAAAAATAGAAATAAGCAATTAGAACAAAAATGTAATTGTATTGTCTTGTTTTGTCTAGTCTATAAATATCTCGTCCATTAAAAGACTGGCTAAGAGATTTCCACCACGTTGACATAAAAGGTCTGCTTCATGAAAGGATTGCAACTGAAAGAGTTTGCGGCAGACCAATATAGTTAATCGTGGAGAAGCCGAGAGGCTAATAAAACTCCTCGACAATACCCGCCCACTCATTTGGTGTAAGTCTCTCCTGTACCTGTTTCTAAAGTCTTTCATTTCAGGCGCGAACCTTCCTTTATAATGCAAATGAAACTTACTTACGTATACGGGTAGAATATATAAATTTTACACTTAATATATAGTAGGCGACAGGTTCGGATGACATTTTTCTAGTGATGTGGCAAAACGTACCAGTAGTTTTATCGATATATTTTTTTTGCAACGTAACAATTTAAGGTTTATTATAAGTAAAATGAAAAAATATTTTATAATAATATTTTATTCATATTTACTCACAGGGTAATTATAATAATTGTTTTTCCGTTCAATGTCACAATTAGCGATAGTTATCGATAGCGGACTCGTGCAGCGCTAAGGCTAGGAGCGCGCGGGCGATGTGCGGGTATGTGGGGTGTCACATCCCCCGCGCCAACCTGTCGCACCTATTTTGATGACGTTCGTAATAGGCTTTTAAGTTACAATAAAAAATTGTGTAAACGATTTAAGACAGATAGGGCTATGAATAGATTTTGTGATAAACAGGTTAATAATGTGATTACAAATTACGATGTTCAAGATAATTGCAGTAACGTTTCCGGATCCACATCACAAATAAATACAGCAGGATATATTTCAGAATAGGAAATACTCCATACCCACACGAGAATAGATAAACTGACCTAATCTAGTTACCTATTTTCATAGTTTAGTTTTACTACTGGTCGTGACAAAACAAACTCAATTTGAAGAAGGGGAAGAGGGACCGACACGCGAGCAAACTGCTTACTGAGCGACCCGCACAATGTAGGTAAACTACCTGAAGGTAAACCTTGTTACAGTAAAAGCGGTAAAAGCAAAAGCATACATTTCATAGATATAGAAACTTGTATTAAAAAGTTTATGCACAAATGTTTCCCTGGAAAAGATTTTGCACAAATTATTGTATAGATAGGTAAGTAGGTACTTAGTTAAATTTTCTTAACAAAGCTCGCATGAATATATTTTGTAAGCATCATAAAATTAAGGCAAAGTCACCTCAATACATACCTACCATATTCCGTGAATATTCAAAAAACAATTTTATTAAAGCGTTCATGTGTAATTTTTTTAATAAAAGCTCCGACTGGCCAATAAATGTGAAGGAATATTGAAACCTTGAAACCGTCAAGTCATAGCGTTCAATTTTTTAAATCGCCGCATTGTACGCCGGCGCTGGTATCTGACTGCTGTCTAGGGATTTTCTTTGTCGAAAATGTTCTCGATGGCTTATTAAAGCTCGGTCACGTTAAAAATAGCCGTGTGATAGGATGGCGGTCGCAGGCCGCCATCGCGCCAGTAACGGGCCCAGCGGCAGTTTGGGGTTGAGCTGTACTATATCCGCTACGAATAGCGCACGACGATATTGTAACCAACGTAGGTAATATCATAAAATTTTATAGGTCACGAAGTATGAGCATTTTTTATTTATTTATGGAGTAGCTGTTCCCGCGACTTCGTACGCGTAAATGTTAGAAAAAGATAACCCGCGTTGATGCCCGCGTGGAATTTAATTATATTTCCAAAATAAAAGTAGCCTAAGTTACTCCTTATGACATCACCTATCTGCCAGTGAAAATCCCGTCAAAATCGGGCCGGCCGTTTCGGAGATTACTGGGAACAAACATCCAGACAGCCTCAAATTCTAAATATTGTGTTTTTTGTTATAAGTATCGTATAAACTTTAATATACATTTAGTAAAAAGCTGTTATTTTGATATCACAAACAGAAACTTCAATTTTATTTATTTGTATATGTATTTGTATAGAAGATGTTTCAAGAGTTTACGATCGGTGGCCCTAGCGATTGGTGTCGGAGCAAAAGGAACAATACACTCTGACCGGGTTAAAATGGTACGTATTATCATAGTGGTCGGACAGGGCCACGATACCCCCAATTATTCGCCTCACTTAATGTGTTCTGCCAAGTCTGGACTGGGTAACCGCTTATCCTGTACCCGAAACGATATGTTTACCCGCTTTCATTAAATGCTTAGTAGGTAAGGATTTGTTAGTTTTGGGAATCCGTTCCAAAAATATATAATGTAGATAGGTACAATTTAAATATAATTATTAAATTCAATGCAGGATAAAACCAGCTCTTTTTAGAATACCTACTCACGGATGAAACACAATCACTATCACTACATATTAGAAAACAAAGTCCTCTGCCGCGTCTGTCTGTCTGTTCGCGATAAACTCAAAAACTACTGCACCGATTTTCATGCTGTTTTCACCAATGGATAGATTGGTTCTCGAGGAAGGTTTTAGTATTTAAATAACCGAAATCCACGCGGGCGAGGCCGCGGTCATCAGCTAGTTATTAATGAAATACAAATAAGTTCAATTTTATTGAAGTGTCTGCAATGACAAGGTAAAGATTTTTTTTTTGTTAATAATTGTATCTGTGTTTTGTCTGTTTTGACGGGACGAGTTGGACCAAGACGGGACATTCACTAGCGGATAGCTGATGTTATAAGGAGTAGGTACTTTTATTTCCGCCACTTAGGTTAGTTTTATTTTGGAAAACATACAAGACTTTTTTATTTTGTTAAAGCCGGAAACCAACCGCGGCGCACGGAGAGGCCACGCACACGGGCCACGCCTCGCTTTGCAAGAAAATGTATGCATGACGTCATTTCGTGCGTAGCCTCTCCGTGCGCCGCGGTGGACACGATTGCATATATTTTCTTGCAAAGCGAAACTTGACCCACGTGCGTGGCCTCTCCGTACGGCTTAAAGCCCACGCGTACGAAGTCGCCGGCACAGCTAGTTAATCATAAATAAGTACTATATTAACATACATCCTGATACGTGCGACTGTAGCCTAGGGGTGAACAGGTTGGGCTAGCAATCACAAGGTCCCAGGTTCGATCCCCGGTGGGGCATGCACCAATGGATGAATTTTCATCTATGTGCATAATTTGCAGTACGCTGACGGTGATGGAAAACATCGTGAGGAAACCTACCTATCCCTCGGGATCAGGTAATAGTCAGTTCCTGTATACACGGCGACAAGGTTCACCACCTGTCACGTTGGGTTCTGACTATCTGGTGAAACGTGGGCTTTGAGTTGGTTAATACCTCCACAATGTGGTGGTGTATGGCCACTCAAGCCTCTGACTACCCCCGAATGGGGATAAAAGTCGTGACGTTATATATACGTCCTGATAAAAATAAAGCTACATCCTGTATTACACAGTTAATATCTGAAGCTGATTACATCTGGAAACTCAATTACTGATATGAATACTGATTACTGTTACTAGACTATCTGACTTCAATAAACTATAGGAACCTAACTATCTAATATTAGCCGCAAAACAATTGCAGTAGAACCCGCTTAATACGATCACGCTTAATACGATTTCTCCCATAATACGCCATTTTATGCCAGTCCCTGCAACTTGATCATCATTTGTTTGTTACAAAATTAAGCGAAAGGCATTGTGACTTCAAGAAAAAATTAAGATATTGAAAGATTTTGATGAAAATCACAAACAACAAATCAAACTCAGTTAGCTGCTGAGCTTCAGTTACCAGTTTCTACGTTACGGACCATTTTAATAAAGAATAGGGAAGACATTATAATATTAGAATTAGGTACACTATGTATTTAATGTAATTTATAAATGTATAATTTAATACCTACAAGTACGAAATTAGAACATAATACATAATAATAGTACGTATTATTTTCCCTATCCCGCATAATACGCTTTCTCGCTTAAGACGCGTTTTTGGTTGGGTCCCTGTGAAATCGTCTTAAACGAGTTGTACTGTATTATGAACAGGACGATATATTGTTGAACGTTGAACATTATTTGGCTCTACTATTTATGTACTGTATTTTATGAGTAGGCTAACAAAAAGGAAATCGGTACATAAGGTTGGCACATCTCTAGAACATCCTTGTATACTTCTCAACGGTTGTAATTCTCTACGAACATATTAATACTATCTACAAAATACGATTAACCTATGTTGTTTTTGAATATTTGTTTGGTCTTTTGATTAAGCCTGTAAAAAAACTTGGTATGTATGATAAGTATATATTGCAGAGTACCTATGATAAATTTAATAATAATTAATGTAATTTGATTTCAATCAGAAGGTCCCAGATTCGATCCCCGGTGGGGCATGCACCAATGGAATAATTTTCATCTATGTGCATAATTTACAATTCGCTGACGGTGAGGGAAAACATCGTGAGGAAACCTACCTATCCCTCGGGATTAGGTAATAGTCAGTTCCTGTATACACGGCGACAAGGTTCACCACCTGTCACGTTGGGTTCTGACTATCAGGTGAAACGTGGGCTTTGAGTTGGTTAATACCTCCACAATGTGGTGGTGTATGGCCACTCAAGCCTCTGACTACCCCCGAATGGGGATAAAAGTCGTGAGGTTACATTTACATTTGTAATTTGGTAATAATTAATTTGATTTCATTATTATAATATTAATTAGTTTGTGTACTAACCACCGAATTATAGTTAGCACCTGTACTATATGACATTGCCAGGTGACGTGTGCGTGCCAATATTTAGGGCCTCCGTTATCGTAACTTTCGGCGATGCTCTAACACCGGGAAAGATATTATCGCCAACTTAGCGTAGCTACCTACAGATACACCCTGTCACGCTTTATCTTATTTATGTGACAGTTAATAGGACGTCCAACCGCGTGAAGCACTCGTACAATTAAACCGAAATAGTAAACGTGTGGTCTTAAGTTTAGGATTCAGTAGGTATATGTTTGTTTACAATAAGTTTCCGGAGAAAATAGGCGGTAGTGAGGAGTGACAGAATCTGAGCTCCCATATAAAACACACCATACTTTCAACTATGAAGAGAAATTGAAAAATCCAAAGTCGCCAATAGACGTGTGTCGTTACATTATTTTCACGAAACGTAACGTAACCGGTTACGTCAAAGACGTCACCGGTTATTTAATAGGTGATTTTTGTAACTGGTTATTTTTGTAACCCTATGGTTTTCGTCACTACTAGCTTCTTGTATAAAAAAAATACAAACATTGTTATTTGTTACTTTTAGGGGTGACCGGTGACATAAAACCTATGGTGTAGTTCGGGCTACAGCTAAATAACCTGTTACAAAAATCACCAGTTACTCTTTCGTCGCGTAAACAGTGAGTCGGTGAATTAGCTCGTAACCAGTTAATGTAACCGGTGACGTGAAATAACGCTCACACCTAGTCGCCACGAAAATCTATACACGCATATTGCATTTTTTCAATGCATTGCTAGCGACAGGGAATTTCCGACCGTTGCTTCGTATACGAACTTTGACGTAGCATATTGAACTGAGGTGAGCTCTTTCTATTCGGATAGGTGCATCTCCCTTAGGTATATATCACAGAACAGCGATGGACAGGGGCATAATCGATTGCGTATGCAAAGTGCACACGACTTTTCGGAATATTTTTTAAATCTGTTTAAGCAACAGTAAAAGTATCATTATGTGAATATTATTCCGGAACTTTAGTGACAACTACAAATTCCTATCCGTTTTTGCGGGATACAGTCAAACTTACAATAAAAAACCCATTTGAGAATAAGAAGAAGGTTTTTTTTTTATATTGTACGAACAGTACACTGTATTTCACCGAATTTCGTTTGGTCTCACAAAGTTTTTTTTCCACCTGCGTCATCCCACCGCAGGACAAAGGACTCCCTTTCCTTCCTCCTCCCCTCCTTGTTTATGACTATTGTGGGAGTTTATAATATTATATTTATATCTACCCCGGCTTATAGGGGATTGCGCCACCCCGATGGAAACAAAAGGAAATGAAACAATGACAATTCAGATAAAAAGCGGCGCTCTCACATAAAGCTGACCTCAGTTGATCATTTAGTTGTATGCTTACTCCCGAGACTAAGCCTGGGCAATCTATCAAAGTCAGACTCATAATATCGAACATTATTTTCATAACTGTTTGGACAAGCTCGAGACGATGAAAATAATCACAAATTTGATAACAACTAAGTAATAACAAAATATTATATTTATGATTTATCATCCTGCCATTCATAAATAATGAAAGGCCAATATGAAAGCGCACCAACTAAATATTAGGTACAACTGAAAGAACCTATTTTCCACTGCTCAACGTTAAAGCACTTACATCACAGATTCAGGGCCTGTTTAAGAATCGTCAGATAACTCTTATCCACCAGATAAATATGGCATTTTGACAGTTTTTCCATAGAATATCTGTGAGATCGCCATACATATCTCGTGGATAGGAATTATATGACGACTTTGAAACAGGCTCTTATACTTGCACTTGCACTATTTACTTGCAGTTAGGGCTTGCACTATTTACTTGCACTTAGTTATTCTATAAGAAGTTTCCGTTTGAAGGTTTAATCATCAGTATTGGTAAATAATAAAGAAAGGACAGTAAATGTAAAATAGGTTTTTATTCTTCAAAAGCTCGCAGTGGGGAGCGATCGCGCTGATCCGGACATATTGGCAGAGCAAAGACAATTTAGCTCATCCAATTTGGCCCTGAATGATCTCATATTGTGCCATATTTATTCATGCATAAAGAATAAAATATAAAGCCCCATATCAAGAAACGTATTTCAGCAATATTTTCACACTTTCTTACAATACTTGTTTATTTGATGACTAGCTGGCACCCGCGACTTCGTCTGCGTAAAATTTGTACTTCGAGAAATGATTGGGATACAATCGTTCATCCCCTATTTTACACCCTTCAAGTTTTATTTTTGCAACAAAAAGAAGTCTATGTTCTACTCCAAGGGCCTATCTATCTCCATACCAAAATTTATCAAAATGGTTTAGCGGTTTAGTCGTGAAAGCGTAACAGACAGAGTTACTTTTCGCATTTATAATATTAGTTTAGAATATACATATTAGTATAGAGTAGTATACATGACAGAAACGTATTCTCTACGTAGCACAGTCCCGTAAGTAGTTTCAATAGTTACGCCAGTCAAATAAGTCGCCGTAACTGTAACAATATAGACGAAATGTGCTATCGGGGTTGGTCGATGTGATTGGGGTATTAGTTGATTAAATTGTTCTTACTGAATCGACCTCTACTCTGCTACATTTAAGACGAGGGTTCGAAATTTGGTTGATTTTCTATTCTACTTTTTCTTTAAGTAAGTATGTGGACTAGGAATCTTATATTTAGATGTATGATTTTTGACTATATTATCTTGAGTATCTTTAAATCCAAATCACGATTTGATGAAATTTTCTCGATAAAAAAAAATTATGAAATGAGCTCTAATTATTTACAATTTTCCTTGCTACCACGATGTTTTTACGATTTAGATCACGAAATTATTTCTAAAACATAGCAAATAATGATATCTAAACTACCCTTCAACCATATTTTAATTCATGAAGTAGTTTTTTTTTAATTCAAGAAAATGTGGTTTGGCGCTTACGTTGTTTATTTCCGAGCGCGCGCACAATATCGCCATCTCACATTTTAAGTACTTGAACTAACCATGTCTCTCTCTAACTTTGTATTGTCAGTGTCCGCCCGGACTTGTTCGACGTCGGACCTGTGAAGGATTTTTTTAAAATAATTACGAAAAATTATTACGGTCGTGCCACATTACAGGTACAGTACAGTATTTACAGTCCGCCGACGCCTATGATAAATAAATAAATATCCTTGGAAATTCTTTTACACATGACTACCTGATCCCAAACTAAGCACAGCTTGTACTATGGAAACCAGATAACTGATATTACTACATATACTACTTTTTGTTTGTAAATACAAACTAAATATACACTTAATTACACCTAGACTCGGGACATGCGGACATGTTCATGCACACAAATGCATGTCCTGGGCAGGAATCGAACCTACGACCTGCACTGCAGCGTGATTTTCGTTTGCTTTTCCTTGTCTTGTGTAATTTCTTTTCATCTCTTGTCATTTCGTAGTTATTCGTGTCATTTCTGTAAAAACTCCCTATTTCGCTTACTGTTATATACTTGCAGCATGGTCTTGGGCCGACAGTGGGAATACATTGCTTGTCAAAACAATGGAGTCGCTTTATTGCGTTTGTTGTAGGTATGGATGGGCAAGTAATAAATATATCATACATCAATAAATTATCGTAAAAAATAACATTACAGATATGGATAGGAAAATGTTTGTCCGTCCTATTCAATCTATTATATTATAAACGAAAGTAACTCTGTCTGTTACCTTTTCACGGCTAAACCGCTGAACCAATGTTGATGAATTTTGGTATGGAGATAGACTGGGTCTTGGCGGAGAACATAGGCTACTTTTTAGGGTTCCAAAGGGTGCTAACGGGACCCTATTACTAGGCCTACGCTGTCCGTCTGTCTGTCTGTCCGTCTGTCAGCGCGGGCTGTATCTCACGAACCGTAACAGGTAGAGAGTTGAAATTTTCACTGAATGTGTATTTCTGTTGCCGGTGCAGAACAAATACTAAAAATATAATAACATTTAAAAATAAATATCAAGTCTCAAACTTGATATTTTTGATGTGTTTATTCTACGGTGGTACGGAACCCTTTATGTGCGAGTCCGACGCCTTCAGATCTTATGAATGTTTTCTTGAAATAAATATAGTGTATTTTAAGTAATTAACTGGCCAACCCTCAGGTCCTACCTACCATGTTAGGATCTTTTTCGTTCTAGCGGGTGTAAACCGTGATTTAACGAGTTAATGTGATAATTTTTGTATTTAAATTATTCAATTCAATGTATTTGTTTCAGACATAGTCCAATATTGATTATTAAAATTATTATAATTTCACAATAAATATAAAACAATAAATAAAAGTAAAATTAAATTAAAAAAAATATATATATATATTTTTATTTTTCATGTTTTATCATTAAAATACAATATAATAATAACATAAATTAAAATAAAATACAATAAAATAAAAACCTACCCCTAATTAAACAAATACCGTCCGCGTGGGATACTGGCTGCATGTCCTCCCTGTATTCAAGCTGTTCCTGTTGTCAAGCGAATTTTTTGAGCAAGGAAAGACCCAGCCCTCTTGTCACCTGTGGCGGTAACCAGTCTAAGGGTGATTTTGATAGATAAAAAAATAAAGATAAAAAGATAAACAAAAAATAAATGCATGGTTAAATCAATAAAATTAATAAAAACTGAAAATTAAATTAAAAAATAAATTAAATATGGTAAAAAAAAAAATTATGACACCGCTGATGACTTCATGATCGGCATCGAAGTTAAGTACCAAAGTATTCCTTTGCCTACGAAACATGAAAAAGATACTCTTATCCGGCAGTCAGTCACTGACACAGAGTATGTACATTTTTACCCGACTACGGTGGGCGGAGGGTTATGATTTTGACCGATATGTATGTATGTTCATCTGCTCCCGTATAACGTCCAAACTATTTTTATATCATAATAATTTGACTAATGAGATATCGTTGGACGCGTCTGGATCGTCCGCTGGTTATAGGCTATTATACGATCGAAATATTGTTATACGTATCTATCAGCATATTGTAGGTATCGTTTGTCTTCTTTTGACTTACTTTGTCTTCAGCAATAAAAACAACATAGAATTTTTTTTTTTTTTCAAATACACTCGACATAAAAATCCCATATAAAACGAAAAAAATATATTTGAATATTTTCATCCATTTCATCTATTTTAAAAGGTGCACTGGGACATATTATTTTAATTTTACGAATTAAACAATATTGTTCCTTCAAAAAATAACTATACATAGTCTACTCCATAGCTGTTCTGTCCTAGCTAAGCGAGAGGGATATATCCTTCGGCAGCTCACCCGACGCTAGCCACACCTCGAAACTAAAAATCATTTTTTTCTTGTATCGTCTTAACTTCGACGTAGCGACTACGAAGGGGAAGTTATACCGCAGAGATGCGACATAAAGCCTGAAGTAAACAAAAGTTTATCTTTTATGAACTAATAAGCTAATGAACCACTGAGTAAAGACTTAAGAAAGAGGTGCCCTTATTAGATATTTGTATGAAACAAAACGTGGTCATTGTTTTTCATTTTCATTTTACAATTTACCGGTAAATAGTTGAACTACTCGCTTCGTTTTATGTCGATGTTAGTACTAGGCCGACCACTCGGCCGACTTGCTTAGGGCCAGTCCCCTTAGTAACTGGTCCATGTAATGAACAATGGTTTGGTACGAAATATAAAAACAACAAATTCGTTTAGAGATAGATAGCACCAGATAAACAGCTTTGTATTAAATGCATATAAAAGTATATTCGGTAAACATTTTTTTTTATCAGTCTGTTTGTTTGTTCCGCCTAATCTCCAAAATGGCTGACCGATTTGATGAGAAATTTACTGGCAGATAGCTGATGTTATAAGGAGTAACTTAGGCTACTTTTAATTAAGCAAACATTAATAACCTTCGTTAAATTCCACACGTACGGAGTCGCAGACACAGCTAGTTTTTCCTATATTATTCTTAAAAACTCGTTTTCAAACGGCTACTATTCAGAATTCTCTACGTGTTCCTAGCAATCAACTTAGGGCCATAACACACCGGGTAGCCATGGCGACGTCGCCAGCCACCGTAGCAACTATTCGTATTGAAATGTATGAGAGGAAACACACCTGGCGACGGCCTGGCGACGTCGCCAGCCAATACAAATTGTTTGGATACGTGGCCGGCGACGTCGCCTGGGTTCCGGTGTGTTATGGCTCTTATATTAGGGCGCCTACTCGCTTACAAACGAAAACGATATTGCGGACGAAATTCACGTATTTCCTACTACGTTTCTCATTGATTTCGACATTTCTTACGAACGAAAATTGTTTGACGTCTTCGTCGTCGTCGAATCTAAACGTTAAACAATTTTCGTTCGTAAGAAATGTCGGAATCAATGAGAAACGTAGTAGAAAGTACGCGATTTTCGTCCGAAATTTCGTTTTCGTTTGTAAGCGAGTAGGCCCCTAGGTTCCAAAACTGGATGCGAATGTAGACACGAAATGGGGCCGTCGGCATCCGAATATCAGTGCACATCGAGATCACAGCACCTAATAAATTGCAGTGGACTGTACGTGAGTCTAGTTCGTTGGGCATTTCGAGTACAATTAGTGTTGCACTACTATTTTGGCTTCCATTTCCCCGCAGCTCTGAAATTCTGCCTCTCTGCGAGACTGAAGTTAGGCGTCGTTTACACAGGAAATACGTATCAACTATCTTCATTGCTACACATTGAGTGAATGTATTTTCCACATAAACAGGCCCCCAAGTTGCTTAGCCATTGAACTGCCACTGTAGTGTTTTGCTATTGTGACCGACCCTCTGATTGGTCGGTTAGAACAACCAACCAATCAGACGGTCGGTCACAATAGCAAAATCCTACAGTGGCAGTTCAATGGCTAAGCTTCTCGGCGCCCAAGTATCTGTCTGTCCGTCTGTCAGCGGGCTGTAACTCACGAGCCGTAATAGGTAGAGAGTTGTACACAGAATGTGTAGTTCTGTTGCCACTACAACAACAAATACTAAAAATAAAATAAAATTTAAAAATAAATATTCCATATAAAATAAATAGTTTAAACCCAATTACCATTGATCTCACGGCCCAAAACGATTGGTCTTAAGAAATATTCATTTAAATTTTACCATCCTATACCTACCTACATTTATTTTTAAAATATATAACATACATAAACGATGTGCACTAGCTTTTATTACAAGGATGGCTATCGATACGAAAATAAATAACACAAAACAAAGGCTGATGTAACACAAAAGAGGCTTTCAATGTTGTAGCTGAAATTAGGGGACAATTTATCAGCAGTTGTTTGGGCGTGACATCCCTGCCATCCTTCATTGGCTGTACCTACATGCCTATAAGTATAGTGTTTTATTAGTGCGATAAGTGTTTATGTTAATAATATACGAGTAAGTATTTAGCTAAAGATACCAAGGGTTTGTTTTAGAATCGTTAGATAACTTTATCCACCAAATAAATATGATGTTTAAATAGATATTCTGTGAAAAACTTTTTTTTTTGGTACAAATTACCGGACGATTTTAGCCCTAAATAAAATATCATGTTTGCAATAAAATGTCACTGTGCATTTTTTTTTTTCATAAGCTATCACAGGTATACCTGTTATTATTACAGTTATTAACAGATTCATTTTTGGTTTCCGCGAAGGCGCTCTAACTAGATGCGGTAGCTGATACTACACCGAAGTCGGCGTGCTTCACTACATCTGACAGTGACCAATGTATAAAACTGCCGTGTCACGATTTACGACGATAATAATGGCCGGCGCACACTGGGGACGACAGGGGAGAGAATTTTAATTTTTATCAATTGAATTTAATACGCTCGGTGATCGACCCTGGAGCATCTCGGAGCAGTTTTCTTGGTGCACCAAACAGCACACCGGAGCACCTTATTTCGATTGGATAAGTATTAAATTCAATTGATAAAATTCAAATGCTCTCCCCTGCCGTCCTCACTGTGCGCCTGCCATTAGTTTTTGTTGTAGGGCGGTATCAAGTTTAAGCGCACGCGAAACTTGAATAAATCTATGGTTATAAAATAATTATACCTAACTGTTCACCATTTCTGCAAACCTATCTCATCTGCAGTTTTCTAAATTCAATCCAGTCTATTCGAATGAATGTTTGAGATAATCTGCCAAAATTAACGTTTACAACTAGGGTACTCTATCTACATCGCTTACTACATAAAAGTAAATTGAGACTGTAATTAGCTCCGAGGATCTCAGACACTCCACATGATAACAGCTCAAGCCATTAGACGGGCTTCTATTAAAGCTTGATTTAGTAAATCTTCTACATTATTTTATCTTGTAACCGAATCGAATTTATTTTTTTGTTAACTGTCATTCGTGGTCGTGTCCTTGATAATTGTTTGTAATAAATGTAGTTCTTTTTATTTTACGCTTGTTTTTAGTAAACAGAACTCAAGGAATTTTTTATTATTAGGTTCATGAAAGAACTGGATTGATAATTTAAAAAAAATCGTATCAATCACCATACTTTTCCAAATAATAATAACAATAATATCCTGGGTCATTTTTTACACACGGCTACCTGATCCCAAACTAAGCAGAGCTTGTACTATGGAAACCAGATAACTGATATTACTACATATACTACTTTTTTATTTGTAAATACATACTTAATTCACATATACACCCAGACTCGGGACGTACAGACATGTTCTTACACAAAAATGCATGTCTCGGGTAGGAATCGAACCTACGACCTGCTACGTGAAAGGCGCCTTCACGCCAACCATGCCAACGGGCCCGTCAATGCGACTTTCGCCTGCCATCACGAACAGCGGAAGATTTTTTTTGGGAGCATGGTCGCCTCTTTCTCATCACTGTTACTCCTGTAAGCCAGGATCGAAAATGGTAACCAACGATGACGCCGAGGTTTGACCCTCAACGAGTCGGAAGTCTAACGAAGATTGTTGAAACATACCCATCTGTAAATCTTAACCTGTGTCCACCTGAACTAAAACTATTTCGCATTCGACGTGTTCATATACGATTAGACGGCAAGCTTTCCTTCTGATAATCTTATAGTAAATGTTTAGTTCAAACTGTGTACCTACGACGGAAGCAATCCCACTAAATTGGTCCCCTGTGATTGAGTGGCCGCTTTCGTGACTTTATTTTGAAAGTATTTAAGCTCTAATCTAACTTGGGGAACTTTCCTTATTTGTGTATCGTTTATCAAAGAGAAATATCAGTTAAGTTTAAGTAGAAATGTTGTAGAGAAACACAACGATAGGATTACGCGTAACATGTCATGACGAGTTTGGATGTGTTGGATTGAGAAAGCAGGCATACGTAACAGGTAGGTTATCTAGGTATTACGTAACGTGACATGTTTTCAATCATTTCAAGATTATAATTTGACAATGAAATATTGATAATAAAATTGACTTTCCCAAGTTTAAATAAACATAAATAGTGAGTATAATACCTGCTATCAAACATGTTTAATGGTAATGGAAATAAAAAAGGAAAGATTATTAAAAAACCAAATAGCATCCCTAATTCAATATTGAAAACAAATATGGACACCCTCGTTTGGGTACGTGCTCCAGGCAAGTAGAAAAGGCTTAGTCAGGAAGCGTTAGATATAACGTACGGCTGGGACAAAACTACGCAAATAGTTTTAGGATAAGTTCTATAGTGGTTTAGAGTAGGCAGAGAAAAGTTACCAAAATATTAAAAATCAGTATGATGCTGAACGATTACAGCCAAAGTTCATGCTAACAAGGGTGTCAGCAGCTTGAAGTGTTTTTTTGGTAAAATAAAATCATACCAAATGGGCCGTTCAAACTTCTTAACGAACCATCGCATCGTCTTAATTTATGATGTCACGTATAAAGTGTTAAGACGAGTAAGGAAGTGCCCATGCATAAGAAGTACTTAACGTAAAATAATTCGCACGCCCGCCTTCGGGAACCGCATCCTAAATAGGTCTTTTAAAAACTTACTACCGAAGATCATTATAAGACGCGTTGTGAAAGCGAGCGGACGTGTGCGTTTTTCGTTATAGTTTCCTTTCTGTCTCGTGTGTATTTGCAAAGAGTCGGAGTTTCCCGTAGCCTCCACAAGCGAAAGCTCGACCTCAACCTCCGAAACCGAAAATATCTCTAGATTTTTCCTCTCCTACTGAACCCGTAAAACATATTTTATAGCATGACTCATATTTCACTAAAATACACGATAACATTAATTGAACGAAACACTTTCAGTAAATGATTACCCGGTAGATAAGATACGGGACGCAAGAGCCCTCAACATTTTCCCCGCGTCCATTTGCATTGTTTATCCAAATATGAAGTCCACTTGGGATTTGAAGAGGTACGACAGATAAAATATTCGTAGCTAGATCGAGAGTTGTCATAGACGGCAACTTTTGTTCTGCAACTTTATTTCACGTAAACATCATCCAGTGGGAATGGAGGCAGCGGCTGCGAAAAATACAAGTTGCGACATATTCCATCTCTCGGAGACTCAAGGGTGAAAAACAGTTACATATATTTACTCGTCCAATGCTCTATACTACTCTAAAGTAATGCAGCTATTCAACATCCAAATATTATTTTAGAACATCGCTATTTCGCCGTTTGCGGCTTCCATTTAACCTCTCCATCTTCCATGTTTTCATTCCCTGTGGTATTATGAAATACTTGATGAGTTTCAATTAAATTTCAAATACCTATTTCGGTTCACAATATTGCTCTTATGTGGAATTCTGTGTTCATTGAGCTTCTACCTGTGCGTTATTAAAAATTCCAAACGGCGACAGAGTACTTATACGTGTACCTGGCAGACAGCTGGCTGGCGGTCATAGTTTACCTAAGAGGCCATCCATTAATTACGTCACACGAATTTCATGATTTTTAGACCCCTCCCCCCCTTGTCACAGCTGGTCACATTCGCGAGACCCCCCCTCCCTGTGTGGCGTCACATATTTTTTATAATTTTCAGAAATTTTCAAAAAAATTCTTAAAAAAATAAAATTCGGCTTTAATACTTAGATATATTAGATTTTTAAATGTGACGTCACAAAACTTAGGACCCCTCCCACCCCCTTGTCACACAATGTCACATTTCGTCGACCCCCTCCCCCCTTTACGTGTGACGTAATTAATGGATGGCCCCTTATTCAAATACCCGGTAATAAAATATTCAAATAGGGTGTAAAACCACTGCTGTGTTCTGGGTTCCCCTTAATGTAATTTAGTTGAAGACACTTACCCTTTATAAGTAAATAATAAGCAAGAAACCATTTTGAATCTATACAGGTTTACTTATTTATGAATAAGTAATTATTTGTTTATAGATATGGTTGTGAGGCACAACCCCCTTGCCATCACCTCTTTTTACGATTCGAATTGCAAACCTAAAATGAATAGATGCGTCCATATGGAGCGCATGCCTCACCCGAGCACTCATATTATGACATTGTGTCTATACGTTCCAACGTCAAAACTGATTGCTCGGGCGAGGTATGCGCCTGATGAAGACGCCGCCAATGCCATAAATAGAGACTCACTTGCACATATATTGCTTTTCTGAATCATTTCATATTCACTCATTCTGCAAATGAGTCGCAAAGAGTTGATGGTAAGGATGGTACTTCATCATTTACGCTCAGGACTGTTCGGTTAGGATCTTTCAAACATCCCGTATTCCACAAGATTTCGCAAGCGGCAATCATTTTTGAAAATAAGATTCGTGAAATTGAATGGTCTCAGAGGTGCTCGCTCCGGAAATGGAACCTGCGCCCCCAGACTCTGAAGAGAGCGTTCACCCAACTCGGCAATTTCTGCGATTGTAGGTAGGTAGGGGAGCGGGGGGCTTGTTGTAACAATTTTTAGTTTTTTTCATGGGGAAGTCAAAATATTGAGTATTTTCATGATGAAGCACTCTTAAATGAGAGGTCATATATTCAGGTATAAATTAAAATGATAATTAGGCTTTAATTGATAACAAATGCATGTATAAATGACTTTTTGTGAAAGAAGTCGAATGTTACAACTTACCCCAGAGTTGGGGCTAGTTGTAACTTGCGTGGGGCAAGTAGTAACAATATAATAAAATAAAATATTTGTATAATTTACAGGCATTTATTGTCAATTAATATGAAAAATATTATTTATAACGTATTTATTCCAAACTATGAGGTTAAAAATGTTTATTTATCAACATTTAGTGATCTTTCTTGACACTCATTATCTACTTAGTCTTTTAAACTAAATAATAACATTTCTATCAACAGTCAAAATAATTTTCAATATCATAACATTTTTTTTTGTTCCTTGGACTTGTATTGTTTTAAAATATACCTATTTCAAATGGCTTTTCTAAAAGTTGCTAGTTAAAAATTATCATTAACTAAGTAGTTTTAAAATTTAATCATCACAATCAACGTGGCAAACTAGTCTAGCTTCATTGAACATCATATTAAATGCAAATTCAGTCGACATCAGAATCACAGTTCACACAAAAGTATGATACATGCTCGCTTTGTACACATTTAACATGTTACAATGTGCCCCGAAATTTCGTTACAACTAGCCCGATGGCAAATTTTTGAACATTTTTGTATATTGAAAAAAACGTTTACGCTATTGTCAAATGCTAGTAGTTACGTATGATAGCTTAATATATTGACTACACAAATTAATAGATACTCATTTCAAAAAGACATTGCAGTAACTTAAAATCAAACTTTACGAACTCAATTTTGGTAGGTTACATGGCAAAAATAGTGCACCTGCTCACAACTAATTACTGCGCTCTCCCCTGCCTCACTGGCTGTGCTTACGTCCTAGGCCCCGTTATAAGGAGTATATTAAGTGTAAACTGAAAACAAAATATTCAAAACCTGCTGAGTAATTAAGCTGTTTCTACTTACCCCTGTTACAATTAGCCCCCAGCTCCCCTACTTAACGTAAATTGTGTTTCCTATAAAACACTGGAATATAAGTAGTGAGCACTAAATCCTAATAGATCTGATTGTGAGTACTTATTACTTAATTAACAAACTTTTCTGCCTACAAAGAGATTCGGGACAAACTACTAAAACTAAGTCTTTCACGAATAATATTTAGCACAGAGCGTAGGTACCTAACGTGGATGATTCATATTTTTGCGCTAAGAGAAAAGTTTTCACGGCTGTACCAAAAACTATGTCAATTCGCGTCCGCAGATAAATAGTTCTGAAACTGTATGATACAGCTTACTAGGCTTACGAACCCAAAATCAAGAACGAACCAACAAACGAAACAGACTGTCTGGGTTCGTCATATAGTCCCTGAAACGCTATCTGTTTGCGTCCCGCCATTACTTGTAACGTATTGAATAGCCACGTCCAGATGTTTCACATGCCGCGCGAGGCAAATTGCCTCAAGAAGTTTGACTTGCTTCGCGCGAGGCAAATGCGCGTCCTGCCTCACCTGAGCGCTGTCATTTGCCTCGCCTAGTTTGGCATAGTCATGAGACAGAACGATGTCAAACGTGTCAAACTGATTGCTCGGGTATACGCTTTATGCGCTTCTCTTTCTAGAGTGTAGGTTGCCTCGCCATTTGCCTCGCGCGGCATGCGACTGAGGTAAACGTCGTGCTTCACGAGGCATGTGGGTGAGCAGCATAACGCGGCATGTGTATGTTGTAGACACGCCTAATGGCTCGTTAAAATTATGCTGTCATTGTGAGTTGCGTTTGTGCATTCAGCGGATAGATAAAGAAGAACTTTAATACAAAAATGATTAGTGCAAAAGTATGGAATTAGTAAAAAAAATATACATTACACTTCACACAAAATAACAAAACAAGAGGAAAATAAACTAAAAACAAAATAAACAGCATTGTTTTTAAAATTGACGAATAAAAATATTTGAGGAATGTTTTCATATGTCAGGACTTGATACCATCATTTGATACCATCTAATTTTATTCCTGGTACACATCCACATTTCTAAGTATCATTTCCCGCTTTTGACACAACCGTGTGCGAAAACCTTATAAAAATAGTCTGTGACAAAAACTGGGAGAGCGTTTACACATGTCAGTTACTTGTCGATACAGCCAATAATATTTTTACGAGGCAATAGAAATGTCTCCTTGGAGGCACCTACAAACGAGATGTGGCAACCACATTGCCATTCCCAGTAATGACCGTACTCAAACGAGACGACATTTTTATAGTTATTTATTTATTTAATGAAGTCATTAAGCTAAAGCGTGCCGCAATTTTCGCAATTGACTTTTAAGCTTGGGTATATTTCAAAAACAAATCATTTTTCTTTTAAAAGTCTGTTTAGTCCACAGAGTAAAGACTAAAGACAGAGGTGCCCTTATTAGATATTTATATGAAACAAAACGTGGTCATTGTTTTTTCATTTTCATTATACATTTACCGGTAAATAGTTGAACTACTCGCTTCGTTTTAAGTCGATGTTAGTACTAGGCCGACTACTCGGCCGACTTGCTTAGGGCCAGTCCCCTTAGTAACTAGTCCATGGTTTAGTCTGTGTTTTAGTAGGTCCTGCCTATTTTAAGCTCGACAAAAGTTTTTCCCAGCAGTTAAAAGTTAAACGGGCGCCGTTGATTTTTGGATCTTTAGAATTACTGGAAATAAAGTATTGTTTCAGTAATTCTCAGACATTTGCATGAAGGTATTTCTAGTAATAAAATCTTCAGGAAGTGTTATTACTTTTTTATCTATAGCTTATCAAAATAGTTGCCTCCTTAACCAATTGAAGAAGAAAGATAAATTAATTGGACTTATGCCAGACACAATAGAGAATTAGATAATTATTTCCGTCTCGCGTAAGTGTTTCTGCGTTTCGGAATAGAAAGGGAAAAAACAACCTTCTGGATTCACTCTTTGAATGCCTTTGAACAACAACGTTTTTACTAGATTAATACACCTAAATATTTTAAAGTGAGTATTGTGAATCGGCGTGAAGTAAAGCCATAAATGCTAAGTAGAGGCATCGTACAGAAGATCATATACACATAGTACCTACTAGGTACATCACAGACATAGATTTATGTCTGGGAGGTACATACTACAACTCATTGCATTTTCCTAGTTGGCACGCGTTCAGGTTATACCTGTGTGCCATCGATTTTTCAGTCGCCAAAATATATGGTACGTTTTCAAAGCGTCACTCAAGGGTTCTGAGGCACTTCACGCAGTCATTTTCCAACGTACATTTCACTTTACACTTACTTTTAAGTCACGGCACCTGCTCCTGGATCAGGTACTTAGGGCTCGGCGAGTTACTGCCTATACGACCTATACTGCCCTGTTAATGGACCAGAAAACTGACACTAAATAGTTATATTGTTAACTGCACTTACCAACTTAGCATTACAGTTTTAGATGGGTTTTGTTAACAAAGTATGGGACGAAAATTGAGAGCTGGGTAGGTGGGGTAGCAATTCTGAATCGGCACACTAATTTCTCACGCGTGCATGAGCGGGTGAAATGCTTCATAAGACGTGTCTACAACATGCACATGCCGCGCGAGACTGCTCACCCACATGCCTCGCGAAGCACGACGTTTGCCTCAGTCGCATGCCGCGCGAGGCAAATGGCGAGGCAACTGACACTCTAGACAGGGAAAGGTATACCCGATCAATCAGTTTGACACGTTTGACATCGTTCTGTCTCACGACTGCCAAACTAGTCGAGGCAAATGTGAGTGCTCAGGTGAGGCAGGGCGCGCATTTGCCTCATGTGAGGCAAGTCAAACTTGGCGAGGAAAAATTTCCTCGCGCGGCATGTGACACTTCTGGACGTAGCTATTGGTGAAACGTCAAATGTTGTATTGAAATATGACATTTCACCAAGAGATTCGCGTGTCAGATACTTGTTTGTCGTCCCACCCCCTTAGCACGGGAAATGTCAGACGGAATAGCGACCTATTACAATATAAGTTACTTAATTGTAGCGTAATAATGGTGCTGATTATGTTGGCACAAAACTAAGCTTTACTAAAATAATTGTATTCCCGTCCCTTTCATAATGGTAATGTAAGACAGAAATGCTTTTAGATGTGTCAAATTGGTATTTGGTTTTTGAATTATCATACCCAATTTTTAAAAAAACGAGGACCGAGACCAACGTTATTGCAGAGCTATAACTTACAAACATTGTCACCCCACTCGTAAATATTGGACGGTGTAAACAGAGCAAACAGATAGCTTTTCTCCATGTTATATACGGGTAGACTGTAGGTACTAAACACATTTTGATTAGTTAGTAGATATATATAATATTGATACAATTTACTTAGAGAATTCTTCGCTCTATGTTAATGATAGATACTGTCCATTGTCCGTGTGTGAAAGAGTATTTTAATAAAAAAGTTGGTCATGATACACATGTTTATTTTCGTTTGCGGCAATTGATTTTGGGACCGTTATTGTTTGTTTGAATATAAATTGATTTCGAGGTTATCGGCGAGCGCAAGAGACAAAGGGGACTGAATATCGATGCAAATAAACCACAGTGATTGCAAGTAATTGGACGATCAAATGCGCACGTGCAGCGTGTGGTCACCGCAGTGTTAATTAACGATATTTTAGCACGTTTGCAACTATATTTTACAAAAGCCGTAAGATATGTTATCAATTTATTGACTCTACATTATTAGGCGTGTCTACAACATGCACATGCCGCGCGAGGCTGCTCACCCACATGCCTTGCGAAGCACGACATTTGCCTCGCGCAGCATGCGACTGAGGCAAATGTCGTGCTTCGCAAGGCATGGCGAGACAACCTACACTCTAGACAGAGAAGGGTATACCTGACCAATCAGTTTGACGCGTTTGACATCGTTCTGTTTCATGACTATGCCAAACTAGGTGAGGCAAATGATAGCGCTCAGGTGAGGCAGGGCGCGCATTTGCCTCGCGCGAGGCATGTCAGACCTCTTGAGGCAATTTGCCTCGCGCGGCATGTGAGACATCTGCTGGCCTACTCCGAAATACGAACCCAACGTTTCGGCTGACGGATTGTCGTGGATTTAACATTTCTTCTTTCGTTTTTCTCTACGATTTGACATTGTTTTGATCGTAAATCGAATCCGTACTTCGGACGATCCGTCAGCGACGTATTTCGGAGTAACCCCCCTGGACGTGTCTATTGACATCGATCAACGTGGACCTATTTCATTCAACCATAGATTATTCCTGTTTCTATTCTTCTGTGTTTCTGTTCGGCATAATGTAATGGTGATTAAATGCTTACTTCTTCTTGTGTTGTGCTTTCTTAGTTTTCAGGTTTTTCGTTTTGGGCGCCACGTCGCTTAGCCATTGAACTGCCAATATAGCGTTTTGCTATACTGACCGACCCTCTGATCAGTCGGTTGGCGCCCGTATTCGGTACTGGTGATAGTAATATATGAGGTAATGACGCATGATGCGTTACGGTCGATCAATTGGCGAGGTAACCCCGAGAGTAATTACTTCATTTGAATTCTGTGACCATATTCGGAAATTAATTTGTTTTTAAGCCTACCAATATGGCATTTGTTTCGCCTATACTACAGTTGCAAGTCGGCAGTTCATGCTCACTCGCCTGGATATAACGTCACCATGTGCATCGGTTTATCCTGTCTGTTAAAACCGCTTTAGGGTCCGTTCACACAGACCGGATCGGAGAGGAGAGCACATTTTTTATCGCGTTAAAAAAAATAGTTTTAGGTAATTGAAATAAGGTTGATTTATTCATACACTGAGCGCGTTAGATCGGTTCTTAAGCATTCTCATTTCAAAAAGAAGTGAAATGAAAAAAACAACCTTATTTCAATGACCCAAAACTCTTTTAAAAACGCGATAAAAAAAATGCTCTCCTCTCCGAGCCGATCTGTGTGAACGGACGCTTATAAGGCACCCATTGGTTTAGTTCGGCCTCCATTGTGTACAAGTTATTGGATATGAACGATATGAGAGAATTTCATTGTTTATTTAGATTGCATCAGGATATTGCTTTAATGAAACACAATACACTGAACGGAACTAATAATCCGTTTCGTTCGGCTTCGAATTTTGAATGTGAAAAAATCAATCACAAACGAAACAGAAGTTTTCAGTGCCCACAGATTATATAGTAAATATTGGTTTGTGCACCAATATATCAGGGCCCTAAGTCGCTAAGCCATAATGCCGCAGATTATGATGAAAGTTGTTGAATTATGACGGATTTCGAAGTCTCCTGTCTGTCAATAGCAACGGAAAATTGCTGCTGCTCACCACTCTTAACTGTCATAAAGTTCGTTGTCTCCTCGCTATTAAACTGCCACTTGACATTCTGACCAACCAATCAGAGAAGAGAACAAGGGCCTTGTTCCCATCTCTGATTAGTGATTCTACCACACAATAGCAACATAATAGCAAAACAGTTGACTACCAGTCTATATCAGACTACGGATTTTTGACACGATGGTTAGATTTTCTCATTAGTGTACAGATAGGATTATAATCGCAGTCTTCAAGCGACTTAGGGCGCAGGACGATTTGTACGTGGGAATGGTAGAACTTTTAGATTTCCTTCAGCAAAACCTTTACATTTCTCACACCCCAAGCCATAAAAAACAAGGCCTATAAGAAATATTTTAAAAATGATTTCAGACAGATACCTACGTCAATAGATAGGGAAGGTTCTGATAGCATATTTCTATGTCTATCTACACAAGAAGGGTGAAAACACCATGGATCAATAAACGTAACTGGATTGCGCACTTGATTTTAGTTATTATGATATTCTACTTAATTAGGCTACGTTAAGGTTTATTATACTTTCTGTAGACAAAAAACGAGCCACACAACAACGAGACACACTCTCGTGTGTCTCACTCATAGTTGCCTTGCCAAAATACTCCTACCGAGCCTATCTCTACGATCTCACGTAGACACCCTAGAAGAAAGGGACACATTCCCATCACGAACTTCTCACCTTTCTCGCTTTTGTGCAAAACTATGCCGTCTAATAATTGTATAGATATAGATCCATGACAAAAAAAGGGTCCCACCAACAGTCGCGTATAATACGCTTCATATTATTTAGTCCAAGTTTTCTTGCGTATTTTTTAGAACATGTGCTTAGTGCAGAAATGAATAAAGTTAGATTAAAGCCGGAAACCCACCACGGCGCACGGAGAGGCCACGCACACGCTACGCACGTGGGTCAAGCTTCGCTTTGCACGAAAATATATGTCACCGTGTCCACGGAGAGGCTACGCACGAAATGACGTCA
This sequence comes from Drymonia ruficornis, assembly GCA_947859195.1. Classification (NCBI taxonomy): domain Eukaryota; kingdom Metazoa; phylum Arthropoda; class Insecta; order Lepidoptera; family Notodontidae; genus Drymonia; species Drymonia ruficornis. Next base: position 8,444,723 of record OX401907.1, read on the forward strand.
TCCATACATTTTCTTGCAAAACGTAGCCGTGGCCGTGTGCGTGGCCTCTCCGTGCACCGCGATGGGTTTCCGGCTTAAACTTTGGCAATATAAGATACGCGCGTATTATACGCGGCAGTCAGTGCACCACCGTGCATTACTACCCTACTTATGCATTACTACTACAGTGGTGTGCTTTGGAGCATCTAGCTCTTTGTTTATGCCCTAAGTGGCTGGCTAATAACACGACCTCGATGCGACGCGGATGACTTGGCCGGCCTTTGTTCCGCCATTGATTAGAAAAGAATTGCATTGTGTCACAACTAGATGGAAGTTTTAATTAGACAACACGAGGGATGTGAACAGATAAGATGATATTGTTCGGTTTCTCATTTGTCTACTTTTTCATGTACAAAATTCGTACAATAAAATATTTTGGGCGTTTGGCAGTCACGCAAGGTATAAAAAATAATTAGACAGGCAATTGTGAATTGAATTAATAGGATTTAATTGAGATTATATGTCGCAGCACGATCGTAAAATTGGCCACATTGGTCGTAATGCATAAAAAGACAGCAATATTCTTTATTTATTCGTAGTTTGAAGCTAACAGAACAAGAATTGTCTACAATTTGTCACACCTTGAGACAAGCCTAAACAGAAATTGTTGGTATAATTGGTGACTGTCATTAACAGCTACGCTTGTGCTAACGAGAAGCTCTCTTAGTCGGGAGGGTTCCACTTCAGCTGTGAATAGTCAGCAACGCTTGACTGCAATAGTGCGCTTTTAGGGGCCACGGGTGCGGTCATGGAACATGAGTTGAGGTCTCGTGGCTGCGGTACGTTCCACATTTTAATTAACGAAATCTTTTGTACCTATATGGATGGATAAGAATTATTATCTTTGGAGTGAGATTTGACCGATTTCAGATTAGTTAGTACCCGCTCTTGATTATGTGGAGATTGGATAAAAGATGTGGTTCTAGACATTATAAAGTTATTAGAAGTGAATCTGCTAGTTTGGTTCTATATAAGATAACACAAAACTAAAAGACAGTACATTTGAAATGGATTTACAAATGTGATTTTGTATTGCGATTGCGATTGTATCTAAAACTAATTACACAGTTTCTATATATTTTGTATTGTGCTACCGAATCTTAACTAAGCCTGTTTGAAAGTTAAAATTATTAAAATGATTACTAAAGATAAACATTACCATGAATGAACATTTTCTACGTATATTCGTAAAGCTTTATAAGTGTACACGGAAGTTACATTACATAATTTGAAATGTAACTTGTTATATTTTTATTATTATTATTAACTTGTTATACTAATGTAACTTGTTATATCAAAAGTACCAAAATCACGGCGCATGGATTTGACAAGCACAATACTGTCACAGTGTGTGTGTGTAATGTGTGTTGCAGGGGTGCTAAAAATGCCACATATCAATTCTGCAAAAGCAATTTATTTTTGAGATTTTCTAGCTGCAAAATTTTCGTAAAATAGTCACACATTTTACGCCATTCGTGACCATAAGTGAGAATACTTATTTCCGTCGAATTTAGTTCGCTTTGGATGTGCACAAATGTCTTTGAAACACGAGGGGAGCGAGCTATGCAGTACAATGTCTCATCTCATATCCTCCCAGCCAAAACAAGACCGATAGCTAATCTTTCGAATTTCCGCTCTAGGGCAAACCACAATGGGAGGCGGGAATAACCACCTAGTGTTGGCAGCTCAACGGAATATTGCTTGACCTGACCCGACTCGGTCAGCCTAAAAATATATTTATTGGAAAAAACAAATGAAATTCTGTTTAAATACATGGACGTAGGATAAAGGTCAACGCTCACCTAACGCCTCCGCACCCGACCAGCACCTCGCCGCTCGGCGTCCACTCATTGTCGCCTGGTGGTCCGCGGGCGGACGCTGCTTTTACACCATAAACGTCATGTGATCGCCCAGTGGACCTCGCGAGGTCAACGAGTGAACGCCGCGCGGTCAGCGCGAGGTCCACTTATTTCCGGTTCAGTTAGTGGACGCTGAGCGGCGAGGCGGTGCTGGTCGGGTGCGGAGGCGTTAGATGAGCGTTGACCTTTAACGTGAACTTAGTGTATTCCTATCCTTCTTACGATCGTAATGCATGAAGAAGACAGCAATATTATTAGTCGTGTCAAATTTATTTTAGTCGTAGTTTGTATCCATCAAAATTCAGCACTATTCTCCAGTGTATTCCAGTCAAAAGTTTAATACTTGGGTATGTGTGTGTGATCATCAATTTTTGTCGCTTACTGTCTACTAGTGGGTTGACACAGAATGTCTACATTCCCCTTGGGGTTGCTTGCAACAGACCTCTTTGATCGCGAAAATTACAATTTCAACACTAGAAACATTTACCATACGGTCTATTTCTGCGTCTCTCAAATTTGAATGTCGAGAATGTGTTAATTAACGAAACCCATATCAAAATAGGTAACAGCATTCTAAAATTCTTGCACAGTGTTGTCGCAAGCTCTCTGGTTATAATGAACGCGTGTACCGAAGTTGTGGACGCCTCCGCGAATATTGAGGGACCCGGTAAGGCGTTTGACCAAATTAACATTGGGGAAGTATTCCAAAGGGGTGGAACGTGCCCCCGCCGCTTGAATTCCATTCCGGCTACCTGGTTATGTGCTGGGAATGTACGTTTCTTTATTACGTAGGACGTGACCGATCATTCCACAGTGTAAGTTGCATGTAAACTGTACAAATGTTTATTTATGACGACTTTTTTACGTGGACTTAAGGCCGGGACCGCACCGGTAAGGCGATTGCAATGCAGCTGCGATTCAAATTTTCGATTAGGTATAGGCGTGATGCGACCATAGCCATGTTTATAAGGGTTTGTTTGAACGAAATCGCTGTCCCATCGCAATCGCCATACCCTGGATCGGGCTCGCCTGAAAGAGGTTCCTGGTGCATAATATGTTAGGGCCTCCGCAGAGCTTTAGCATCGGCGACTGGCGATTTAGTGACGTATCGATGCTGCGTCGCGTTTCTTCGAGCGCGAACGAGCGAGACGTAGCATCAAAATCGCCGATCGCCGATGCTAAAAGTAGCTAGTCTGCGGAGGCCCTTAGTTTTAATTTCATTTATTTTTTTGATGGATTGGTAATAACTCTCATCTTTATGTCCGACCCTTTTTTCTCTGGCGCTGAAGTGACAGGCTGACGAAGGACTACCTCGCATTAAGTCAGCGATCATAATCGATCAGCTGAACCCATTAGTTTATTATTAATGTCTTCGACCCCAAGGTACCTTTTCGTAGTCAGGAAATGTAAAAATTACTTGAGTAGGTTTTTATTTATCTGGGGGAAAATATCGAATTTATTTAAGCTTCGCCTAGTAGTCAATTATTACGATAGGCAACACATGATATGTGTCAATTTTGCTACCATCAATTTGTACCGACTTTGTGCGAAAATAAAGTTTTTACTCACGATCTCTTTTTATTCTCTTCTTTTTTCTTTTATGGCCACACACGATTTATGTGTTTTCAAGAAAATAATTCGTGTCGTAAATATTACCCACTGTTTCTCTTGTGGCTGAATTTTTGTTTCATTTCGGTATAATAATTATCCGACATGCGTTTCAGGTGTCTTTTTGGAACGCCATGGGCTATGGCTGCGTGCCTTTCAGGAAGACATACTTCAGTTACATGCTCAAATATTCCTTTGTAACCATTGATGTATTATTACAGCAGAAATGGTACCTCCTAACATTGCAATTAGTAGACTTGTGCAAAACGCTACATGCAATGAAATTCATAAATCTGTTACCTATCGCAATTCGACAATCAACTTTGGTGCGTATTATTTACTAGATGATCTGACCCCTAGCCAAGTGGCATTGTCTACGAGCGTTTCTACATATCGCTACGCTTAAATGTATGGAAATGACATTACAAGTCGATAGGTAGATCACTTGACTTATGTAATTTCCATACGTGAAGCGTAGCGTTTTGTAGAAACGCTCGTAGACGAAGCCACTAGGCGGGCTGTGCTTTAATCTCGCGACGTCGACGAATGCGTTAGTGCGTTTGAACACCATTTAGTGAAGATATATAAAACTGGGGGCTTACCACAAGCTCTTATTGCGATTCAATTACAGGAACGTATTAACGTTTCAGCGACTTTTTGTGCAATGACGTACCTTATTGTCATGACAATAAGAAACGTCATTAAAACGTCGTTAAAACGTTCCTATAATTGAATCGCAATAAGAGCTTGTGGTAAGCCCCCTGGTCTTTGTCATTTAAGGTTCATTAATAAATTACTATCATAAAGATTTACACCACTGATCGCGTGTCACGGGCACCTACGCAGGGATATAGAAAACAAAAGACGATCTATTATTATTATTTTGCAACGTACACGGTTTTTTAACTTCGTGTCTTCATTTCCGACAGCAGAAAGGCATCCAAACACTCCACTAGTTCCGTTCCCCCTTTACGGCGTCCTAGCTGTGTTGAATCGTACGCCAATATCGCGCGTCATGCCGGCGTCGTATTGTACGGGACCTTTTAAGCCTGATGCAGAACATTTTTCCTCGGCACATTCAAGAATGTAGGTGCTCCCGTTTTGCCTGTTCCGTTAAGGATAAGGCGTCGCATCTGTGCATGTAGCTTCTTTCTGTAAGCTTACATGACCTCGCCCCAGTGGATAGCTATCATTCGTCGACTGAAGGTGTTGCAGTAATTTTCATATAATATGTACCCCCAAATTTATAAAAACTTATGATGGACTTACACTGGCATTACAAATCACTTTTGTTCCGTCTTAATAGCTACGTCCAGAAGTGTCACATGCCGCGCGAGGAAAATTTTCCTCGCCAAGTTTGACTTGCCTCACGTGAGGCAAATGCGCGCCCTGCCTCACCTGAGCACTCACATTTGCCTCGCCTAGTTTGGCAGTCGTGAGACAGAACGATGTCAAACGTGTCAAACTGATTGATCGGGTATACCTTTCCCTGTCTAGAGTGTCAGTTGCCTCGCCATTTGCCTCGCGCGGCATGCGACTGAGGCAAACGTCGTGCTTCGCGAGGCATGTGGGTGAGCAGCCTCGCGCGGCATGTGCATGTTGTAGACACGTCTAGTAACGACGGAGAAGAAGAATGCCGATTCGACCGGGGTAGTACCACCCTCTCATAGTATATTGGCATAAAGTAGATATTTTAGCTGCGTTTCGTACAATGAGTGAGAGAGCCGGAAACCCAAAACCGAACCCCTCCCACTCCCTTCCCCTTCCTTCCTTCCACTCCCCTTCAGGTTGGCAATGTGCGAGCGGTGCTTTAGTATTGCAAGCATTTATAGGCTATGGTGGTTGCTTTACATCAGGCGGGCATCAAAAAAAATGTACAATGGCAACAGGTTCTCGTTACGACCATCAAATCACTATAAAGACCACTTTGCTTGAAACATGAACAATATTATTTAGGATAAAAATAATGTTATGCGGAAAAGGGGTCCAGTTATTTTGTGTTAAAAACAAAGGCGAGGCCGCGCGATAAGCGAAGCTCGCGCGGACGGAAGCGCTAACTGAGGTCATTTCCGATTAATCTCCGGCCCTGAAAATTCACTCCTCTCACTCTGGGAAGCGTGTCAGCGAGAATAAGTGGAATTACCACTTTGTTCACGAGAAATAATAATTTTACAACCCGCGATCCCGCACTTGATATTATTATGTAATGAACGGACTCAGATCCCCAACCCACGGAACCAGGGGTCCGGAATATAAATCTTAGAAATATAGAGCCGAAAGCCTAAATAAGTAAACCCTCAATGTATATTTTTATTATTTGGCTAGGAATTAAAATTGAATAGCAAACTCTTATCCCAAAAATAACTAGTACAAATCGTGAAATAAATGGGAACAACGTTGTTGTTTTCGATTTGGAGAACTCAATGAAAGTGAGATGATAATTAATAAAGTGCTATCCTACTAACAGAAGCTTACTTTACGCGACCTAAATTACTTGCTAGTTATTGTAATTGTGACCGCGTCAAAAGTATTAGACTAGCTATTAATCATACGCCCATCATGGCGATGAAATTCAAATGGGCTTGATAATTAAATAGTAGGTATATTATAATATATAATATTAATAAATAGGAAAAGTTCTACAAGACTATTTATGTGTTATTTTGGCAGATATGGTACCTATCTTCGCACTCGCAATTCGGCCATTAACTTTCCAATTCGATCAGTGGTTTCGCAATGGACAATTGCCATGAGACTCGAAGCCCAGATCGATAGCCAACGAACATTATATCCGATTTTTTTTTCGGAAAAATACCATATTATAAGGCAAAACAAAACCTCAATACGGAGCGTCAAAAATGATTTACAAACAATAACTTCGAATAACACCAAAACATATCCCAAAACTTTGTCCGAGTTTTCGTATTTAGAAATTAGATCTTCGCAGTGATCAAGCTGACCTAACTCAAGCAGTTATCGACAGTAAGTCCATACGGAGAAGGGTGCTTGTTGCTACCAGAGAACCCGTGTCAACAAGTTTCGAAGACACAATAGCTATACGTACTCAAAGTGAGCGGTTGTGAGTGTTTTGCCACTGGAACTTCTGAAGCACTGAACTGTGCTTACCCGTCTTTTCAGAACAAACGCATAAAGAAAAGTACCTTCCTGAATGTCGCATTTCCTTATTTTATTAGATGGTGGTCACGGTTGGCGGATAACACAGGCAGTGGAACCCTCTCAGGTGAGAAACGAGACAAGCTGTCGCGGGGAAAACGATTTACTAGCTGCGTATAGACGGACCGCGCTGCCTCGCGAGGCTGCTGCGCCTCGCTCTAACTCGTATGTCACACGAAGTACATGCTCGCGAAGGTTCCTCAAGCGCTGTCAAAGTCATTTGCCTTACTGTTTTGACTGTAAAATGATCGGCTCAGAACTGTGGTTACCATGCCAGGCCTCGCCTATTGAACAGACAGAGGCCTTCAAGCTTCGGACACAGGACATGACAGCGAAATTTGTCATAACAGAGGACAAAACCGAGGATCACTTATAACATGCCAAAACCTTATATGTATACCTATTGTGTAATCACGATCGCAGTACGAATAATATTTTTATCAAAAATATTACTGACAGCCCTTCGCGATAAATGCCTACGTAAATATTTGTAATGGCGATTTATATCCGAAATATTCGCGAGCAAGGGTCGTTTATAGTCAATATGAAACAGAGTTACAACGGCGCAATCAACACGATCGTGTTAATAAAAAAGACGGTGATCTTTTACAGTAGTTTTTGGAGTAAAACTACAGAAACAATGACTCGAGGTTCAAGAATTCAGTAGGTAATAACTGTCGATCACCGGTGTGGTTTAAGATTTTATTTGACCATCAATTTCATTTTTACACCAAAAGCTAAAAATAATTAACTTGAAGTGACTCGTTTAAAATGTATGAACCGACCGGTTTTCTATAGAAAAGTGTGTCCACATTTGTCCCGGCGCTTACACTGAGAAACAAAATTAAAACAACAAAATGGTTTTTGTAGCTCCTAGTAGTCTTTTTAGTATGTTTTACAAAAAGTTTTGTATTTATAGCAAATGTTTTATGTAATGTCTCGCATTTATAAAACATTTGCTGTAAATACAAAACTTTTTGTAAAACATTCTAAAAAGACTACTAGGAACTACAAAAACCATTTTGTTGTTGTAATTTTTTTTCTCAGTGTATATGCAGAGCGCATTTTAAAATGAATTTTAACGGTGCCGCAGTCGAAAAGTCCAACCATCGCACCGCGACGCATCGGGCTTTGTGTCCTATGTCAAGTTGACATTTATTTTTGTATCATAGCTGTTTTCAGCTTTTAAAAATGTAATACACCTCGACCTCACCGTTTGTCCTCGTCTTTTTGTGAATCTGGTACAATGCTTAATCATGTTTTTTTAATTAGCGCGATAATTTAGACGTTCCCATTGTTTTACTATCTTCAAAGGTACACTAAATTAAAGAAAATAAAAAGCTATTTAATTTTTGAAGAACATCATATTAGTAGCTACCACTAAGTATGAACCTGAAAGTGTTTAGGCAGTCTTTTACATGTAATGTAATCTTTTTTTATTAAAAAAAAAACTAAATAATGGTTTACAATTATGTTAGAATAAGAATGATAAAAATATAGATTTAGATAACGATAGGGCAAGCGTTAGGGAATTTCAAGAGAATAAGGGAGCGTTGGAGGCGTCATGGCCCGTGTAATTAGGCCGTGACTGGGCCGACCCTTCGCCCATCCACGGCGGCGCTATCCCACTTTTATTTCAACTTTCAATCTTTTCCACCCCTCCCCCACAAGCTTTAGCTTCGCATAGAAAATTAAACTGATATTTATTTACTACTTGAGTACTTTAAATATTAGCGGCGAACTTTTATATTTAATTTAGCTACTTTATCTTTCTCTGCAGAGTTTTACTTCGCTACTAAATACTTTCAACTCTATCCAAGACTTTTCAATGTATCAAGGGCGGTAATTGGGAAACATTAAATCATTTCCAACAAGATTTAGTTCGAGCATTCGCAGAAAAGGAAAGTTTTAAAAGTATTTCCCAACAAAAAGCTAGCGAGAAAAATATTCATCAAATTCGTTCACCATTATCTTGAAATTTTTAAGAGGCTATTGGGAGAATGAAACGGTGGTGGGTGTTAAGGATTTTACACCTTCGGCCAGGTGGTGTCTTTGTCTCCATGATCTACCGGTCGAGCCCCTATCTGCCCAGTTACTAGAACGAGTATAGGATAACGGGATAATCCCATCCCACTAATATTATAAATGTGAAAGTTTGGATGGATGTATGGATGGATGTTTGTTACTCAATCACGCCAGAACGACTGAATGGATCTGGATGAAATTTGGCACAGAGATAGTTTATAACCTGGATTATAGGATACTTTTTATCCCGATAGTATGTTCCCGTAGGATAAATTATGCGCGGTCGGAGTCGCGGGCGGAAGGTAGTTTAATTATATAACTGAGTTTTTTTTAGAGAATTGAGGTGGCAAATAGAACTGAGGTGGGATGGGGGGGAGGGGGGTTGGGCTTCCGGTTCTCTCACTCATCGTACGAAACGCAGCTTTAATAGCAGCTTTACGCCGATCTTCTGTGAGAGGGTGGTACTACTCCAGTCGAGCCAGCCCGTATATGAGCTGCAGCCAATACGGTACAGCTTGGCTCTACCACCAAACAACATGACGTTCGCCTATGCAATGTTTAAGACGAGGGTTCGAAATTTGGTTGATTTTCTATTCTACTTTTTCTTTAAGTAAGTATGTGGACTAGGAATCTTATATTTAGATGTATGATTTTTGACTATATTATCTTGAGTATCTTTAAATCCAAATCACGATTTGACGAAATTTTCTCGATAAAAAAAAATTATGAAATGAGCTCTAATTATTTACAATTTTCCTTGCTACCACGATGTTTTTACGATTTAGATCACGAAATTATTTCTAAAACATAGCAAATAATGATATCTAAACTACCCTTCAACCATATTTTAATTCATGAAGTAGTTTTTTTTTAATTCAAGAAAATGTGGTTTGGCGCTTACGTTGTTTATTTCCGAGCGCGCGCACAATATCGCCATCTCACATTTTAAGTACTTGAACTAACCATGTCTCTCTTTAACTTTGTATTGTCAGTGTCCGCTCGGACTTGTTCGACGTCGGACCTGTGAAGGATTTTTTAAAAAATATTACGAAAAAATATTACGGTCGTGCCACATTACAGGTACAGTACAGTATTTACAGTCCGCCGACGCCTATGATAAATAAATAAATATCCTTGGAAATTCTTTTACACATGACTACCTGATCCCAAACTAAGCAGAGCTTGTACTATGGAAACCAGATAACTGATATTACTACATATACTACTTTTTGTTTGTAAATACAAACGAAATATACACTTAATTACACCTAGACTCGGGACATGCGGACATGTTCATGCACACAACTGCATGTCCTGGGCAGGAATCGAACCTATGACCTGCACTGCAGCGTGATTTTCGTTTGCTTTTCCTTGTCTTGTGTAATTTCTTTTCATCTCTTGTCATTTTGTGTCATCTCTTGTCATTTTGTGTCATCTCTTGTCATTTCATAGTTATTCGTGTCATTTCTGTAAAAACTCCCTATTTCGCTTACTGTTATATACTTGCAGCATGGTCTTGGGCCGACAGTGGGAATACATTGCTTGTCAAAACAATGGAGTCGCTTTATTGCGTTTGTTGTAGGTATGGATGGGCAAGTAATAAATATATCATACATCAATAAATTATCGTAAAAAATAACATTACAGATATGGATAGGAAAATGTTTGTCCGTCCTATTCAATCTATTATATTATAAACGAAAGTAACTCTGTCTGTTACCTTTTCACGGCTAAACCGCTGAACCAATGTTGATGAATTTTGGTATGGAGATAGACTGGGTCTTGGCGGAGAACATAGGCTACTTTTTAGGGTTCCAAAGGGTGCTAACGGGACCCTATTACTAGGCCTACGCTGTCCGTCTGTCTGTCTGTCCGTCTGTCAGCGCGGGCTGTATCTCACGAACCGTAACAGGTAGAGAGTTGAAATTTTCACTGAATGTGTATTTCTGTTGCCGGTGCAGAACAAATACTAAAAATATAATAACATTTAAAAATAAATATCAAGTCTCAAACTTGATATTTTTGATGTGTTTATTCTACGGTGGTACGGAACCCTTTATGTGCGAGTCCGACGCCTTCAGATCTTATGAATGTTTTCTTGAAATAAATATAGTGTATTTTAAGTAATTAACTGGCCAACCCTCAGGTCCTACCTACCATGTTAGGATCTTTTTCGTTCTAGCGGGTGTAAACCGTGATTTAACGAGTTAATGTGATAATTTTTGTATTTTTTAAATTATTCAATTCAATGTTTTTGTTTCAGACATAGTCCAATATTGATTATTAAAATTATTATAATTTCACAATAAATATAAAACAATAAATAAAAGTAAAATTAAATTTAAAAAAAAAAAATATATTTATTTTTAAACCGACTTCAAAAAGGAGGAGGTTTCTCAATTCGACCGTATATATTTTTTTTTTATGTGTGTTCGCGGATAACTTCGTTGTTTATGAACCGATTTTGATGATTCTTTTTTTGTTGGTAAGGAGATATCCCAGCGGTGGTACCATGATAAGGAAACCAGGATTTGATGATGGCATTCCAGAGAAATCGAGGGGAACCTTCGAAAATCGTAGGAGCGACTAGTGCGTTTGTAATTTTTTTCATTAAGTATTTTAAAGCACTACTATTTTATGAAGGTCTGGAGTCGATCTGATGATGGAGCCGAAAGACAGTCGAGGGAACTCCTCAACGATTTACAACAATTACCTGGTGTTTGGGCTTGATTAATTTGTATTGATGAGAGCTTTACACCTAGATGGGTTGTGACTGTCATTAGGGGTCTGATGATGAAGACGAAGGACAGTCAAGTGAACTCCTCAACGTTTTACAGTAGCTACCTTGTGTTTGGGCTTGATTAATTTGTATTGATGAGAACTTTACACCTAGATGGGTTGTGACTGTTATTAGGGGACTGATGATGAAGACGAGGGACAGTCAAGGGAACTCCTCAACATTTTACAGAAGCTACCTTGTGTTTGGGCTTGATTAATTAGTATTGATGAGAACTTTACACCTAGATGGGTTGTGACCGTCATTAAGGGTCTGATGATGGAGTCAAAAGACAGCCGAGAGAACTCCTCAACGATTTACAGCAATTACCTGGTGTTTGGGCTTGATTAATTTGTATTGGAGAGAACTTTACACCCATATGGGTTATAAGTGCCATTACAGGTCTAATGATGGAGACCATAGACAGTCGAGGGAATTTCTCAAAGATTTACAGCAGTTACCTTTTGTTGGGCTTACTTCATATGGTTCAAAATGCCAAAATGTTCATTGGTATGGCGCCACTAAAAATCGTGAAATAAAATTATTTTTATAAAAAAAAACAAACCGACTTCAAAAAAACCTGGATCACTAAAAAGCCTGAAATAATATTTCTATTACCTACCACCTCTGCCTACCCCTTCGGGAAAACCGGACGTGATGGTGTGTTATCGAGTATTTGGAGTCGGTGCCAATCTTGGTATGCCAAGTCTACCTACTATAAAAGTAAGAAGATAGATTGGCACCGACCCCAAATACTCGATAACACACCATCACGTCCGGTTTTCCCGAAGGGGTAGGCAGAGGTGGTAGGTAATAGAAATATTATTTCAGGCTTTTTAGTGATTTTTTTTAATTTTTCATGTTTTATCATTAAAATACAATATAATATAACATAAATTAAAATAAAATACAATAAAATAAAAACCTACCCCTAATTAAACAAATACCGTCCGCGTGGGATACTGGCTGCATGTCCTCCCTGTATTCAAGCTGTTCCTGTTGTCAAGCGAATTTTTTGAGCAAGGAAAGAGCCAGCCCTCTTGTCACCTGTGGCGGTAACCAGTCTAAGGGTGATTTTGATAGATAAAAAAATAAAGATAAAAAGATAAACAAAAAATAAATGCATGGTTAAATCAATAAAATTAATAAAAACTGAAAATTAAATTAAAACATAAATTAAATATGGTAAAAAAAAATATTATGACACCGCTGATGACTTCATGATCGGCATCGAAGTTAAGTACCAAAGTATTCCTTAGCCTACGAAACATGAAAAAGATACTCATATCCGGCAGTCAGTCACTGACACAGAGTATGTACATTTTTACCCGACTACGGTGGGCGGAGGGTTATGATTTTGACCGATATGTATGTATGTTCATCTGCTCCCGTATAACGTCCAAACTATTTTTATATCATAATAATTTGACTAATGAGATATCGTTGGACGCGTCTGGATCGTCCGCTGGTTATAGGCTATTATACGATCGAAGTATTGTTATACGTATCTATCAGCATATTGTAGGTATCGTTTGTCTTCTTTTGACTTACTTTGTCTTCAGCAATAAAAACAACATAGAAATTAAATTATTTTTTTCAAATACACTCGACATAAAAATCCCATATAAAACGAAAAAATATATATTTGAATATTTTCATCCATTTCATCTATTTTAAAAGGTGCACTGGGACATATTATTTTAATTGTACGAATTAAACAATATTGTTCCTTCAAAAAATAACTATACTATAGTCTACTCCATAGCTGTTCTGTCCTAGCTAAGCGAGAGGGATATATCCTTCGGCAGCTCACGCGACGCCAGCCACACCCCGAAACTAAAATTCATTTTTTTCTTGTATCGTCCGCATTTAGGGCGCTGTTGGGGCTGCCGTGGCGCTGCAGTGCGTCGGGTATGTTTGCGGAGGCGCGTGTTGATGGCTTTGCCGCTATCATCAGAAAAAGGTGTGCCTCCCTACTTACCCGCACCCGCGGCAGCACCAACACTATCCTTAATGTTTTCGTAGACCGGTGGGAGTCTCCCATGCTGAAGAGATGGATGAGACTCCACACTGTGCTTTAATTATTATTATAATTACCTACTAACGATAGTTTAAGATAAAAAAAATTACTAACACGCTATGGAATCTTCCGAAATAAATATATTATAATTATTATAATTGTAAAGAATAGCTAAAGTGTGTAGGTATTCCAACACTGAATTCAAAGTCATCCTCATCCTTTTCCCATTATCTATGATCGGCGCAGTATGTCATTATCTTTATCGCGCTTTCTGTCATATCACGGTCCCCTTCATCCATATTACTACTCTTATACAATCCATCCATCTATTCTTGGGTGTTGCTCTCGCTCATAACCATCCACATTCATAGTTACTAATAGCAGTGTCAACAACACGCGCATGCCACGCGAGGTAGCTTTGCCTAACGATGTTTGACATGCCGCGCGCGAGACAAATACTCGCCCTGCCTCACCCGAGCGCTGTCATTTGCCTCGTCTACTTTGGTATATATAGTGCGAGAAGGACACACAATAATACATAGATGAAAATATAATTACAACGCTCTAAAATCTGTGTAGTTCAACTGTGTAGAAGTTGAAAACATTACTATGTAAGTAAGATTGCTTTCAATCGTCTTGCCGCAAGAATAAATAATAAATTGAAAGCAACAAATCGACAATATATGTATAGGTTAATGTATTATCTATCACTCTGTCAATAGTGAACTTCTCAACGAAGATGGATACGCTCAGTTGAACCCGGGGTTAGGTATATAATTCAAACTTTATCTTATCTAATCAATCTGTTTGTTATGTCTACATATTGGTGTAGGTAATAACATTGGTTGTAAACAGTTTAAAACCCCTAAAAGTCCACGCGATTGAACGACAAGTTCTCGCAACTATTTCCACACCCACCAATTGGTTTACCAAATTAAAGTCTATAATCGGCCATCCTTTTAGTTTGCTATGTGCGATAAATGCAGGGCCTCACAGTAGGCCAACTATAGAATTCCGTCTACTATTCACGTAAAATTCTTTTTAAATAAAATACCCGATATTCGTGTCTACTGATCGTAACACTAGAAATTGTTTACGTATTACAGAAAATGTTCCGAATAACCAAGTTATCCTCTAGTGGTTACCCTCCCCTACCAAACTATGGTTATACTTATTTTATTCAATGTCTGTGCATTTAAATGTTTGTTTATTATACTTTATAAATCAGATAACTTTTAACATTCTAGTTTTCAATATCAATTGTTCCGGGAATTATAGCATGAAATAATAGTCACAATAATAATGTACTTATTTCTGTAAAAAGGATTTCATGAAGTGTCTTTTGTAATATCAAAATAACAGCTTTTCACTAAATTCATAAAGTACCTATGTACGGTACTAATGATAAAAACACAATTTTATTTTTAGGAAAAAGAACATTACGAAAAACTCCAAGGGAATAGCCGAAAAGAAAACTTAGTAAATTGCTAATTTTGTATGGGAATTGTCACTTCGGATTACTTATTATTTTTAGGTGGTACGAAGTTTACCGGATCATATGGTAGTTAAAATATCATTACTAACTAGGTACCAAATCCAAATATAGTACCAAAGTAGGTACCAAATGTTGTACAATCAAAACCCCTTTTCGTAAAACTAGCAAAAATATCTCAACATAAAGTGCGCATCTTGATTTACTAACGCGAAAGCTCATTTGGCTCATGTTAGGCCACAAAGGCGGCATGTTTCCGCCGCAGGTTCACTTTAATACATCTTGGAGCGGTACCCACAAAATTTAATGCGGCGATCTCTATGCAACTCTGTTTTCGTTGCCCACGCTCAAAGGCTTGGCCCTCTGAATCCGCTATTCGTTTAGGCAAAATAACGTAGTTAATTCGAAGTAACGTTCTGGAATAATATTTTCGATACTTACGTAGTCATATCTATATAAGATCTGTCACAAAGTAGATCGAATTTGACCCAGAATATTTTAATCTAAGTAATAAATAAGAACAAAATCCTGTGTCAGCCGGCGGTCGAGATTGATAAGTTCAGAGTATAGTAGGTGGTATGTAAATAAAACACATTTACATCATTTCCTTGGATATAAATCTACGTAGGCTCACATTTTCAGTAAGCCCAACTTCTGTCATAAGATTAAGAAATAGCTTGTGTGTGTCCCTCGTGCGTGACGTAAACATTATTTATGATTTCATTCTAGATTCGTAAAAACAACTTTGCGTTGTTATTATTCGAAACAATAATGTTGTGGTACGAGTGATCTTCCAGAAATATTATGATACAGTTAGTTCCATTGCCAGTAGGTAGGTACGTAGGAGTGTAGCTAAATACTCGTCTGTTAAAGAAGATATGGTCATTACCTATGTATATACCTAGTTATGAAGACATATTAGTTACATAAGGCATGAATTTATTAAAATTTAAAATATTCTGTAAATATTAGCAGGTAGGTACATCCTCAAGAAATGACGACGAACATTTCTGGTCAAACTTTTCACAAGAAGCCGCTTAACGAACTTCAGTAAAGTTCAACAATCGTTGCGATATGACGAAACATTAAAAGTAGAATCATCGTGTTGTGATAAAATATACATAAATTTTATACCATAGTATAAAATGGTACTTTGGTGCGACCACATGCCTCGCATGTCTCGCCCGAGCACTCATATTATCACATAAGGACAAGGCATGCTATGCTAGTGTGTCCTACATTACGAGCGACTTGTCTAATTAATACATGAACACAAAATAACGGTACTCTATCGTAGGTACTTACGACAAATCAACTCTTCGTTAATTTCAATTGGATGCGAGTTTATTAAACAGACTGTTAACTAACCGCCAAATTTATAGATATATTTAGCCAGTTTACAATGGGTTTACGGAGTATTTCTAGGAACAAAAGCGATTTGTAAGGCCAGTGTAAGTTAGTATAACTTTATATTTTGGGGGTTAATAGGATTTAAGACTGTTAGCTTATAGCCTAGTATTCTAGTTAGAATAGGTACTTTTAACGCCTAAGAAATGATTCCCTTTGAATAACATTTTGTTTTGCTTTAATCGTCGCCAACCATTTTATAATTTTCCCAGAGCAAATACGGCAAATATCCTTGTTTGCTATTTTAATATTCTTCATGATAACCTTTCGGGCTATCAGTCAGTGGCGCGGAAAGGAGAAATATTCCTTTCCAGATAATATAATATTTATTTGGTGCATCCAGATGCCTCATATGCCTCGCCCGAGCACTCATAAAATGACATTATGTCTATGCGTTCCAACGTCAAAACTGTGTGCTCGGCGGGCGCGCTATGCGTCTGATGCAGACGCAGCAATTTAAGTCAACATTTTTTATTTTTGGTTCTTTTTAAATCAGAAAAGTTTGAAGAGTGACATGGAATGCATTAAAATTCACAACACGGTAGCCACCAAATTGTATCAAGATTTGTGACTTATTTTAGGGCCACCGCAGACTTGCTACTTTTAGCATCGGCGATCGGCGATTTTGATGCTGCGTCTCGCTCGTTCGCGCTCGAAGAAACGCGACGCAGCATCGATACGTCACAAAATCGCCGGTGTCCGATGCTAAAAGTAGCAAGTCTGGGGAGGCCCTCATATAAGCGTACCAATGGTAAAACTCAACCATTCCAGTATTCTAGGTACCGATGTAAAAACTTTACTCATGTCTTGAAAACTACACACGTATATTCGCATTTTCCTCCCTCAACCGCACTTGGAAAGTCTCAATTTAACCTTAGGCCTATCTCGAGTAATATTTTACGGCGCAAATTACGTTCGCCAGCGAGATATATGTAGTAATAGATTACAAAGTAGATAAAAGTTGTTCACTTCTATCATACCTACATGTTATGTAAGTTGGCCGACTTCAGTTTTCTTATTTCTTTGTGATTCGTTAGACCGAATACCCCATGTAACGTTATAATAATGCTTTCTTCATATTATATGATGATAATCCGATACGATGAAACCTGATGATAAATATTTAAGTATTTAAAGATAAAAAGCTTAACATATTTCAATCTCACATTGTTAAAAAGTTGAAGAGCGAACGTAAACCAACTCGAAGTTTGGCGCTAGCTGAGAAGTCGAACGCGAAAAGAGTCCAAACTTGCCGAAAATCAATACAACACGTAGCAATGAACTTCCTAATGAAAGACGCCGCATCAAAATAAATATTCTGTGGTATTATACCTACCTATTGTAGGTATGTCCGTCGACCAGATTTGCAGCAGAGGCCGGTCAAGGCCGCCGCGCCGGCCCAATTAGTTGGGACGGAAACAATTTATGCATCGGAATAATTGACGCGTATCACCAATCAGTGTCAACGATTCAACTTGAAATAGATTCGATATTCAAAATTGAATATGCGAATAAATAGTGGGTAGTTAGTCACGTTCTATATTGTGGAAGTCAGGAAAAACTGTAACGCTCTATGAGAATGAATTGTGTCATGGCTGAATCATATTATATGTTACAAAACGTAGGAACTTGTATGTGTATCTGCGCCCTTTTATCATGCCTCAACAAGTTTTCAATCCGATTACTTAGTATCTACCTGAATCTGTGGCCTAAATGAAAACATTATGTTTAAATCCTCACTATTTCATGACCATACCTATTGGTTACATCACAAATAAAGAATAAAGAAGTATAGGCACATTATGAATTCGACACCGAGGCTCGATTTATTAAAGGCAACTTAGAGACGCGTCGGGTAAACATTCGCGAAGGGACCTAAACTAACACAGTGGCGGTGGCCATCCTTCCAGCCGAATAAGCTTCAAGTGGGCCCGAGCCGCCCGTTCCCACCGCCCGCATTAATGAATCCACACAATTAATCCTATAAATAATCTGAGCAACTCCAACCTTAGAAATAACAGTCATCATAAAACTAAAGCACTACGCTGTAATAGAAGCGCGGGCTTAGGTTAGGTTAGTCTAATCTGCACAAATTAGATTGAAATTCTGTGTCTAAAGGCCGTCTAGGTCGGTCAGCTTCATTTGTAGACGTGACGTGATAGGTATACTAAATCAATGGCTGCGTCTACATCAGGCGCATGACGCACTCGAGCACTCAGTTTTGACATCGGAATTTAACGCATAGACATAATGTCATAAGTTCATGACATGAGTGCTCGGGCGAGGCATGCGAGGCATCTGAACGCACCGATAAAAAATGTCTGCCTGTACATTTTTGAGAATTGACTAAACTTTGGTACGTAGGGAATATACAAGCTGACTGGTTGAACACTTTACATATTGAAGGACATGATAATTTATGGTAACATGAAACGTTTAAAAAAATTAAATTAAAAAAATACCAATGAACTACAGAGAAAACCTTCATTAAATTAATGTGCTAAAACTCGGAAATTGTGGACACAGCAGTACCTCGCGAGGAACGCTAGTGCTAATGACACTAACGACACTTGATAGTTACGTCAAATCAAGGATGTATGATCCTGACCACGCTTATTGTTTTGAGTGGATAATTAAAGATAAATTAGGCAAATATTAGGCACCTATTTTTTACATAATTAGAACGTGAATCGAGTACTGAGCACTCTATGTCAATATGTAAAGTGTTCAAACAGTCAGCCTGTAGATGAGGACCGTTTTGTACGAAAACGCTGCGGCTATCACGGGCACTCTACAAATTAGCGCGTTCGACGAAGTTGAGCGAATAATCTGCCTCATTAGGTACATGCATTACACGTTGCGGCCGTCATGGGAGTGCAATTTACTGCTCTCTGCGGGAACATCCCCAACTTCATACATTAAATATTCATTACCCAGAAAGTTTTCTAGTCGTGTTAGCACACGCACGTAATGCGTCACCGCTGCCAGTCGTAGACACATTATACCTACTTACTATTCTCTGGTAAACAAGACTCTATTAATCTAGGCTAGGCAGGCACATACCTATAAATTTACGTAGATACGTACGAATATCGACATAAAATAAATAATGTTATATTTACTTCAAAACAATGACTAAATATGTAATAAGTAATGCGTTCTGTAAAAGAGTTCTTACAAAAGATTACTTATCTTGCTTCGTCGGGGTTACGGTTTGCACTTGACAATAATTATAAGACCCGAGTCTTCCGGATTTTACCCCCATCAAAAAAGTAATAGGCATTATGTACCGAAAGAGATAAAAACATTTCTTTGAAATAATGTAGTACCTATTTGGGACGGGTAAACGTTTCCAAGACCTTTCACAAATGACCCGAGATTGCTGGTAATTTACCGAATATGTCTTTTGAAACTTATATTGGTGTTTTTTAATGACTGAAACTCAAACTCCATGTTCCCATCTCTATATTACAAATGGAAATAGTTTTAAACTGTTTAAAAAAGTAACAGCAGTAGGTATACAAAAAAAAGGATCTGTAAACGATTCAAGCTTACAAAGGAAAAATAAAAGAAATTTTTTAAACTCGATCTCGTGTATACGAATATAAAGATGGTAGAATACCTAGTGCACGTATTATACCTAATAAGAATTGGACTGATACGAAACGTTAAGATATTTTTATCGGGAAAACTTGAATATTTATCAAGTATGGATCAAGGCATTCATTTAGGTACATAAACAAATTCATAAAATATGTCCCCCACGTTCTAGTGGGGTTTGATGGATTGGTTTCCTAATATTAACATAACGGAAAACATATCGTCGTCGGGATTAATCACTCGACTGTTTTATTTTTAGTCCAGTGGTCCCCATTATTTTTGTCCCGGACACAACATGCTGATGTTTTCTGTATTGGGTAGAGCTATCCTTATATTCCTTTTTTTTTCAATTTTATACTTCAACTAAATCATATTATTAGAGATATTGTGTATAGGTGGATTACTATATTCATGGGAAGTCCAAGTTTTGGTAGCGGCACTCTTGTCGATTCAGTTTCGTTCTTCCTGTCCTGAACCCCTTACAGCGGGGCTAATAGCGACACTATGCATAATTGCAGCACTCTGCAAAAGCAATTCATTTTTCTGACCCTCCAGCAGACTCCGCTAAATTTCCGTGAAACGGTCACGAATTTCGTAAAATGTGTGAACATTATACAAAAAATTAGCGGAATTGCTAGGGATTCCTCAGATAATCAGTAAAATGAATTGCATTGGCAATGTTGCATAGCGTTGCTATTAGTCCCCCAGGTCGGAGCTAACCCTTGAGGGGTTGACGTAGGCAACTTTAGGAATGATTGGAGTTAGCCATATCGACATTCCTATCAACAACATTTTCTTTTCTCTCGTCGGCCATTCCACTCCGCAGAGCAAAATTAAATACGGTTAATTAAACCGGTTTACTTACAGACGGAGCGAAATAAAAACTCAGTCCATAGATTAACTCAGTCCTAATCCGATAAACAACGTACGACCAAAAAGATTTTTGCCCAATATTGTCAAATTATTGGACACATGAATTCAAATTCTATGGAAGTCGAAAATATTATGTATTTATTTATTTGATGGAAAACCAACAGCTTAAAATAACAGAGTATGGTTACAAGTATAATAGTAGTTATTCAGGCAGTCACAATTATTAATGCACCATGACTGACCATGAGGTTTCTTCCCCTACTCTCTAGCTTCCTCGTTGTTACTTATTTATTTTACTACTACGTTAAACTCGGTTAAAGAAACATCTGCGGAAAATATGTATACCTACAGAATTTAAATTCTCTGCGTTCAGCTAATAAAACACAGTTGGTACCAATGCAATACACGATCAACTTTTATAAAATGGAGATCATGCTGGATACGCACGCTGAATAACATTAGGCTAAATTATTTGACACGACAAGACCTAGGTAAATATGAAATGATTGTGCTTTGTTTTCATGATGGCTTGTATAATAGGTATATGCTGCTTTCTATTGTCATTAATCGTTCGTCATGATAATGTGGCGACCACACAAAGGCGGCGACGGTGTGACTTGCAAAGTTTATACCACAAAAAATATAGATTTTAATGATAATTATGCCGCGACTCCACTAACAGATGAAGTTTTCTATCAACATAAAGTAATTAATTAATATTTTATATAAAATAAAACAAAAATATGAATGACTCACTTGAAGAACATGGTCGTAACGCCTACGTCGCTACGGCGCTACGACTCTACAATAAGTGTAGCATTTAGGAGACATTACATCCCACATACTTCACTAGGCTGGAGACAGGGCCTCGGCAAGGCATTAATCACGAGCTTTAACCCTTATGGCAAGGGCGGGCAGGAGTTATAAGTGCTTTATTACACCTCTACGGCGGCCCTACGAGCGCTACGAAATATCGTAGCGCTAACGCCGCAGTACAAGCAGGCTTTACGTTTATTCCCCTACGTTGATGATTACGATTTTTATTTTATAACATAAATACTTTCGATTACTGATTAAACGATCGATTGAATATTGATACATTATGATGTTTTCATAATAAAGTAAATAAATAATCAATATATCAAACGCGGAGCTTATTAGGTATTTCCAACTTGACTTAGTACGTTTTATCCATCTTAAACCCATAGGTCTATTAGTACAGGTTTAGTATAACATTATTTTTAATTTATTTAAATAAGGTGTTCATATTTTCTAGTGTTTAAAAAAGAAATACAATTCGTAAAACTATTTTCACCGCGTATGCTGCGACACGCTAGAAAAGCGCCGTTAAACTTAAACAAATGTTTAAAGTAAACAAACTGTACATGATACAATGTGACAATGTTAGTACAAATCGCACAGCTGAATATATCTAATGCAGGACAAAATAAAAAATGAGAGCAACAAAAGCGACGTCAAAATGTTATATAACGAAAGAGCTTGCGAAGCGGATGAGAACACAAACAAGTAACGAATTACTGTAAGTAAACAAATGGCTTACCGCCTCCGTCGGGAAGTGAGAAGCCAACAACCGAGTATTAAAGTTTAGATCTAGACTGTCGAGAAGCGCTCGGAACAAAGATAAGGCGGTGGGTGTAGTGCGGGCGCGCGACGCGGCGCGGCGCGGGCAGCGGATCTCGAGCGAAGCCGCGCGGCAAGGGAGCGAGCGTGGCGGCGGCGGCGGCGGTGGCGACAGGTCCGCGCTCGGGGGCGGCTCGACTAGGAATCCTCTCCCTCGCCGTGGTTATGTAACGCGCGCCGTAGCGCAGCGGCCCGGACCCCGCGCCCCTCGCGTTACGGAAAAGATGAATGAGTAAAGTTTCCTAACGGACGTTATTCCATGGATCGTGCCGAATTTCGGATCGGCCCGTTGTTATATAAAACTCTTTGGCACATGCGCGGCGAGGGCTCGGGACCGCGTCGCGGCCTCAGGACGCCCGCGCCGGTACCCTTTAGCCAGCCGGGGTACCGTTGCGTACGTTTTATAACCGATTCATACATCACTAGGGCTTGGCTAGTCGGGCCATCACGTGTTCGGAATAAGAGGGCCTACTCTTTACAAACGAAAACTAAATTTCGCGTATTTTCCTACTACTTTTCTCATTGATGCCGACATTTCTTACGAACGAAAATTATTTGACGTCTTCGTCGTCGTCCTATTTATTATATTTATACCTACCATTAAACTGCAAGGTTTAGTCTTATCTCTTCCCTCCTGCCTCTCGCTTCCGTATAAGGCTGCTGGAACCAATTCTCTATGGGGGAATTCCATAGAGTAAATTAATCATCCCATAGTTTCCTTCGCGGCGACCCGCGTTGCTCGACTAAATAGATTTAACGTTTCAGGGGTTCACCAAGATTATTATTATATAGTTTGCTAATTAATCTGCGGGTACCTGGCTAATAAAAGTTCTCATCCAAAGTTCTACTGACGTTCTTATGAATCCCTAAGTTTTAGAACCCACTGACTGATATTCGACGACAACCTATACTTACCTATTTAAACGCTCACATGTACCAACTAGTTCATCCGAAAAAGCAATAACTCGCCATAGATTTTGTCGTTCATTATGCATGAGACAGATTTATACCTTTACTAGAATTATTATGAATGTTTTATAGCTTACAAAAAGTTTTACAGTAGGTTTGGTAGGTACACTCATCATAAACGGAGCGATCTAATAAGAAGATAAACTTAAAATATACCTAGGTACCTGTTGAGTGAGTGAAAAGGTGGATCGGTCTTCACCGTAATTTATTATCACTAGTTTTGACTTGTCTACGATCAGCGACAGGTTAGAAACTTTGATAACCGTTCTCTCTTCTGATTGGGAACTATTAAACCTTACCCATTGAAATAGCTGGAGACGATGAAGATAACATGTCTGTTTGAAATGGTAGTTACCCACCGATTTATGTAGTTTTAGATCTGTCTTACCTACTCAACCCCTATATTAGCGGCACGTTATGGTGGCACTTTTGACATGTAGAGGGGGGAATAAGATGAACCTTATTGCAACTGAATAAGATTCATTCTAGCATTAATTTTTTGACATTCCTAAATTTTAAAACTGTCATTCTTATTCCGTTATAATAAGGTTCATTTTCTCCACCCTTTACATGTCAAAAGTGCCACCATAACGTGCCGCTAATATAGGTATATTTCGCCTCGCGTTCCCTGCGCCAGTAGAAAATCACTACTTACTAAGATTTAAAGCCCACTCATCCCGCAAAGTGGATGACTTATATTTGAATAGGTATTGAATTCATGTTTTTGCAGTAGGTAACCGGTCGTCACGTTTTAATATTGGTCTCTATTTTGTACACAAGTGAACAATCTTCATTAGGTAGGTATGTTTGTATCGTGTCAGATAAACTGGATTAACAAATACAGCCACCGATATTAAAGAAAACGTTTCTAAAATATTGCATAGTATTGAACTTAGATAAAGAATGAACCTGTAGATTTCACAAGCGCGTACACCCGTAAGGGACAAAAGATGTATAATCCTGCTAAATTACGCTTAACCCTAATGTCTATGGAACGTGATCTGACGTATACTACTTCTAAATTTGGTTGGATGATGCTTTGTTTGGCTCATCCTGGACCAAAGACCTACCAAAAGTTTGTGCCCAACAAACCTAGCCTAGGGCGATACGCAGAAAGTGACAAAAGATAGTACGTCTATCTCTTTCACTCTTAGGATATCGGGCGTAAGCATGTCTCGCTCAAGCACGGTATTATTATTACCGTGTCATCTCTATTGATGCTTTCTCTATGGTATTGAAGCTCCATTTTTTTAATTGGCGGTAAAAATAAAAAATCGTAACCTCCAAGCATTATTTCGTACTTTTGAAACACTCTGTATAGTTGCACATGTTTTCTCGCTTAAAAAGGTATAGGTACGGTCAGCAACGAAAGTCGCTGAACATTCTCAGTTTTTCAAATAGCTTGCACACTTTTGTTTTGCATCAAATCCATAATTTTTCTTTATAGAAACAAAATGTAGCTATGTTGCTAATGTTTGGTTTTATAAAGGTTTACCAACGTTTGTAGAATAAAGAGCATAACCGATTTGAAAAATTCAGAATGTTCAGCGACTTTCGTTGCTGACTGTACCTGGGTATGTCTAAAGAGGGTGATCCATTTGCGAACCGGCGAGCTCGAGGGCGTCCCTATAGGAAGTCTCAATATTTACTTTTAGGTTTCATAAAATTATTTGATTGAAGAGTTACAAAATCACTTGAGGCGGAAACCCACCGCGACGCACGGAGAGGCCACGCACGTGGGTCAAGCTTCGCTTTGCTAGATTTATGCAATCGTGTCCACCGCGGCGCACGGAGAGGCTACGCACGAAATGACGTCATGCATACATTTAGTGCGCCGCGGTGGGTTTCCGGCTTTAGAAAACGCAATACCTACATTTAAGTGTGTACCAACCAAATTAGCATAGCTACCCAATACCTACCGTTACTCAGTTTACCTAAGAGCAATGACGATGGTATTGCATGTTTGTTTATCATGTGTGATCACAAAAGGGCCTATTCCTCAAAGACGACGTTTACGAGCCGCGCCGCATGAGGCATCTCATTGTGTTTGCAGAGAACATTGTGAACAGGTACCTATCCCCTCCAGGTATAGAATACTCACGTTTCGACCTATTTCCAGTAGGTACAGATAAACGTACAGTCAGCAACATAAGTCGCTGAACATTCAAAATTTTTTGAATCGATAATAGGTACCTATAGTCCGCGACAGGTCGAGATGGCATTCATCAAGTGCTGTGGCATCACTACCAGGTAGTTTACATCGATTTTTTTTTTGCAACGTTACAAAATTACAGTAAAATTAATAAAATAAGGTCTATTATAAGTAAAATGATAAAATATTTTATGATAATATTCTATTCACTCACAGGGTAATTATAATAGACCAAGATCCAGGAGCTGTAAGACATAACTTATTTTCAGAAAGATGAAACCTTAGACTCTCAGTAGTGTCTCATGTGCTTTGAATACTTTTGTAGGTACTTGTGGGGTTTGCCCTTGGGCGCCTTGGTGAAGGCGCCAAGTGAGAAAGGTAACTTTTTGTGGAGCTTAAAAGCGCCTGATAAAAGTTCTGGCCCATGGAAAGTGTCTGCTACTGTTGGTAGTACTTCGCAGTAATATTTTACAAAATATGTATTAAAATCAGTCATCTGAATTTAAGTTAAGTAACTCTTATTTTTAGTTACGTTTCTCACTTGGTAGCAGCCAAGGAGCCCCAGGGCAAACCCCACAAGTACGCAGGTATTCAAAGCACATGAGAGACACTACTGAGAGCATAGGGTTTCATCTTTCTGGAAATAAGTTATGTCTTACAGCTCCTGGATCTTGGTCTATAATAATTGTTTTTCCGTTCAATGTCACAATTTTTTATACATTTCTGGGCTAGTCCTCGTGTATTCTCAAGAATGAAGCCGCGACCCCACCGCGGTGCACGGAGAGGCCACGCACACGCTACGCACGTGGGTCCAGCTTCGCTTTGCACGAAAATGTATGTCACCGTGTCCACCGCGGCCCACGGAGAGGCTGCGCACGAAAGACGTCATCCATACATTTTCTTGCAAAACGTAGCCGTGGCCGTGTGCGTGGCCTCTCCGTGCACCGCGGTGGGGTCGCGGCTTGAATTATTGGTGTTTCTGTTTCAAACGTGACGAGGAAGCGACCAAAATATATGGATTTGATGCAAAACAAAAGTGTGCTAGCTGTTTGAATAACTAAGATTGTTCAGCGACTTATGTTGCTTATCGTACTTACTCTAAAAAGGTCGGAGTTTTTTTTCGCTCCTGTTCTATAGAGGTCTATAGAGGTCATTTAATGTCTCTCCCATGGATTTCTATCTCTACCTATGTGAGTGTATAAAGCTTGGGATACACGGCGACACTAGACACAAATACACTCAGTGTATAATATATCGGGTGTCCGCGTGTGTACACCACCGCGACACCTTGTGACAGTTGTAATGACGCTGTCGTGACACTGAGATACACTGAGTGTCGTGTGACGAATGTCGCCGTGTGTCCCGAGCTTAAGCTTGTCGTTGCTTTCAAGCCTAGTCACGTCATCTAGCGATAGACACAAAATATGTTTAGCGCCAATGATTGATACTTAGTTCAAGGTGCTTGTGCTCACAGGTTGCAAATTATCGTCAGTTCCCTCTCCGTTTGTACATATTTTTGGGAGGGGGCGACTCATCCGCGGCGCACGCTACGCACGCTGCGCACGAAATGACGTCAATAAAGCCGCGACCCCACCGCGGTGCACGGAGAGGCCACGCACACGCTACGCACGCGGGTCAAGCTTCGCTTTGCACGAAAATGTATGTCACCGTGTCCACCGCGGCGCACGGGGAGGCTGCGCACGAAAGACGTCATCCATACATTTTCTTGCAAAACGTAGCCGTGGCCGTGTGCGTGGCCTCTCCGTGCACCGCAGTGGGGTCGCGGCTTGTGATGTTAATTTTGTTCGACAATGACGTCATTTCGTGCGTAGCCTCTCTCTCCGTGTGCCGCGGTGGGGTCGCCCCATAAGGGCCTGCCTAACACTTGTTAGCAGTGACCATAGATGTCAACAATGAATTTTCCTCATTTATCCTGATTTTCAGATAATAATATATCCAATGAGAATGTGTTTTAAAATATAGGTACCTACGTAGGTACCTAATTCTAGGACGATAC
The DNA here is from genome assembly GCA_947859195.1 of Drymonia ruficornis. Taxonomy (NCBI): domain Eukaryota; kingdom Metazoa; phylum Arthropoda; class Insecta; order Lepidoptera; family Notodontidae; genus Drymonia; species Drymonia ruficornis. The sequence goes on from OX401907.1 coordinate 8,472,375, forward strand.
GCCATATATAAAATAATATAAGAAAACAAAATGTTTTTTCCCAATAAATTTTATTATTTATCAGTGATAATTCACATAATATACAATATTTGCACCTGCATTTTGTAATGAAAGCAAATAATTACTATTTAAAACATACTTAAAAACTATATCTAATAATACCTGTGTTTAATGTTGTAAAGTAGACAAATTATAAAGCGAGCGTGTCGGGCGCGCGTTTCTTTTTTTAACCGACTTCAAAAAGGAGGAGGTTCTCAATTCAACTATGTTGTTTTTTTATTTGTATTGTTCGGAGCAGCAGCGCTCAAGGTGCTTGAAGATTTCTAAACAATATTGACCAGTTCCAGGTATGGCCGGTTCTTAGTCTAGATTAAGTGAACGGCCGAATACTCAAAGGCTACTTAAATATTTAAGTCCCACTTAGTACTTATCTGTGATTTGAGACGTCGTTATCTGTAATTTTCTGTATGGCGCACCAAAATTAAGCAGCTCTCAAATTTAAGTTGCGTACGATTATTCGGCGGTTAGGGAAATACATACAATACAGTTACTAAAAATAAGTCTATGGTTAAACGACAGTGCAATTTTTTTAACCGACTTCGTATAACTCTGTCGTATTGTCATGTGGCTCGTGTTACAAAACGCACCCGAAAAACTCGCTCCAATTCGTCTCTTAGTATCCATTCAAAGTACACAATGGTACAGACCGCGCAACAATAGTAATGAACTTGTAAAAATGGCAATCATTATAATATTTTGTACGTCAAGGCACAAGCATCAGTTAACACTTAGTTGGTACGGTTCTACAGCAATTTCCGAGGAAATAGGTCAGTATTATTTTCGATATTTTATTAAATAAAGGCGTTGCGCTGTATCCACAACCATTTGCTGTACATGACAGTGATCAAAGACATGACATGTTACCAGTAATGCCTGTCTCAGTTTATACCGACAAAGTGTCTCCTCAAACCGTGCTTGGCAAAATCATCAGCTTCTAATTAAAATTTGCAAATAAATAACTATTAGCCGCACGTTTTGAGAAACTTTCTGATAGAAATTGTATGGGCGACCTTATGCAGTTCACATAAGGCACCCAACAGGTCTGGCTAATTTGTGATAGTACCTTATGTGGACTGCATAAAGTCGTCCATAAAATTTGTAACAGAAAGTTTCAGATAATGTGCGGTCGGGCTTATGGAGCGGATAGCAGTCGATATGACGTGGTTTCCTAAAGTTAAGACGCTTGACAAGTGACGAGTCAGATCCAGGGTTGTTACGAAAAAATCACCTTATTTTGAACACCGTGTTTAAAACATGTTATAAGCACGGTGATTTATTCGTTTTGTTTTAAATCAATGTTATAAGCAATGATTTAAACACGTTTTAAACAGTTTTCATTTAAAATCTCCTGTTTTTTTGCAACTCTGGTCAGATCACTGTCGCATTACATAGGTGTATACAGCGCAGCGCCTTTAGTTGCAATCTAATCAAAACACTTGTAATGTGCAATCTGATTCTGAAACGCTGCTATTAAAAATAAATGAGCGCATTCGTTTGCTTTGGTTTTATCTGGGCGGAAAACAAATAACTAGATAGGCACCGACATGACTATCTAGTGTATGAGGAACGAGGACTAAATCTATATCATGAAACAAAAAATACATTATAATATTTTGTTTTCGTATAAAATATATACATATACTATCAGTAGTAGGTATAGTGGGACGGCCGCACTTATCAGAGGCTTAGTATCTATATCAGTCGCGATTGTATTTTTTATTAGTGTTCCTACCGTTTTGCCTATCGCCACTTTTACAAAACTGCAATATCAAATAGTATTTTTTACAAGAAATATTAAACCATACAATAAAATTATCTACTGCTTACATGTAGTTATTATACAATAAATATAGAACATAGTAAGTAATAAGAAAATCTTACAAAAAAATAATAATTTCATGTTTAGTTTTACTGAAGAAGTAAATTCAATAATGTCAAGTAAATGCTATAGGTATTGTTGCTATTTTAGTATAATTCATAAATCATTATTTAAATATCTACCGTAAGGTAAGGTAGGGTTCCGGGAGGTAACGATATTATTTGTGAAATAGGCTAGTACAACTTCAATGCCCTTAATATAGGATTATTCGCGCGGTCACACGCGCGCTACCAATCCTATGAGCGCGGCTCAACTAGTGCGCTGCGCTGCGTCGTCGCAACGGATCAAAGGGTCGACGGGCGAGAGACGAAGCGGGGGAAGGTGATGCGCCAGTACAAAATCTTGCGACGACGCAACGCAACGCGCTAATGAAGCCCGGCCCTTAATCAGTGTTCAATACATTTTGTTTTACAAACACTTCGTGTAAATCAAAACGGTGAATACAAACATCTGTTTTCTGGCTTTACTTGCTTATTAATTTTATCTAACTACACCACACTCTTTTGGCCGGCGCACAGTGAGGACAGCAGGGCATGGCATTTTGATTTGTATCAATCGAATTTAATACTTATCCAATCGAAATAAGGTGCTCCAGCGGGTGCACCGAGAAAATATCCGCGATGCTCCGAGGTCGATCACCGAGCATTTAAATATATACCTTATTTCGATTGGATAAGAATTAAATTCGATTGAATTGATAAAAATTAAAATGCCATGCCCTGCCGTCCTCACTGTACGCCGGCCAATGTCCTGTTGACGGCTAGTTTATCAATTATGGGATTGATTTTGGATTCTTACTAATATACATTGCGGTTGCAATCATTTTACAGACATTATGATTCACACAACACTTTCAATATTTTAATTTTAATTCAGATAGCCGCGCGTTGACACTTTTTAACTTTAAATTGTCATTAATATATAAGCTCTATTAATATCCATCATCTGTTCATGCGTCTCCGCTCTTTCCATTACTTTTAATGCAAAAAATATCGCTATAAAGTGTTCGTTAAAAGTGAACGGTATTCAGTGAAGACATTTTAATGCGTATAGTCGCAAGAACATTTAAACATAGCCTATTTATTTGTTATCAATCAATAACACTTTTTAAAGTACGTGCATTGTAAAATTAAAGCTGATAAATGTATATTGAAAGATTTCGAAATTTAATTTCCACATCAATTTTATAATAAAACCCCCAAATTTATAGAAAGCTATAATGGACTTGCACTGGCATTACAAATCAGTTTTATTATTAAAAATGCTTTGTAAAATCATTGTAACTAGCTAAAATCTCTATAAATTTGGGGGGTAAGGCTATATAGAGTGTTTATAATATAAGTTATAGCGAATTTGTGCCAACCATAAACCTTAGTCCGTACTTAATGCGATTCTAAGATTCGTAAAACACGATAAACTTTAAAACTCGATAATTATCATATTCCACACAGAAGACAGTTACTACAATTTGTAAAGATACATCAATACTTCTTTAATAAATGCTAATAATGTCATGTATACCTAATTAAAGACCAGACTCAGATATAACATAACCAACTTTATATTAGGTACCTACCTTACTAAGTTACAGTATAATTTCCCTAGTTTATAAGACAAGTGTATACATCCAAAAACGATCAAAATGTTGAATTAGGTATGATAACAGGAAGCGATGGATCACACGTGTCACGAGATAGATAAAATAAGGTTTACATTATTTTCAATAATATGAGGTGATAGTCAAGTTCTTGAATCATCTCATCGCCTCTTTAAAAGTAGGGTGAACAGGCATCTTCTGGGTGCGTTCGCTCCATCGTCAACCTCATCTTTGCCTCTGCAGCAAGATTGAAGTCAAGAGCAAGTCCATTGTTAATTTTTTTTAAATGTTCGTTAGTGTTAATATAGACAACTTGTTAAAAACTGGGCTCATAATATTACAGACAAATACGAGAATGATTAGAGACAAACAATTCTCAAAATACACTGGCGAGCATAAAAATCGACTCAAGACTTGCACGGCCACTTAGGCATTCATAAATAAAAATCCATTAGAAAAATGGTTATTTATTGTATACCATTTTAGCTTTACAGTGATACCAGATTTGTTGGTATTATCGAAGTATTCGTGGAGTTTTTCAGCGTTAAAAAATGGGCTCATAATAATACAGACAAACACCGAACTATCAAAGAGGAATGATTAGAGACAAACAATTCTCAAAAGATAGACCTTATTCCACTATCCATATTTTTCTTTAAGTCGTATAACTTCAAATCCCTGACCTAACGAGACGTGAGCTGAACACCATACCACGGTCAACCAGATGCGATACGAAACAGCAAGTGTCCAAGTTCAAGTCAGTCACCGCCGTCCTTGCCAACATTCCGGCGGTAATTTTATAAATGCGTGAAAACATAGTGTTAATAAGAAATATATAAATATCGCTAGAACTCATAAATTGTATGCACTCAAACTAAGAAACTTTTACTATGGGTACCGTACAATGGACCTGGGGCGATCCCAGTGACACCCAGACAAGAGCAAATTAAAAAGGCCGTTTCGAATTTTGCCTTTAGCAGGATTCAAACCCGCAACCACCCGATGCAGTGAGCTGAGCGGCCTACGCTCGAACCACTGCACCAAACGGTCGTCAAAATGAAAATAGAAGTAAAGCGTTAAATACAAGTAATTAAATTAATACAATAATCTATTTATTTTCGTATTGGTTCTCGTTGGCCGTGGTATACACGACACCGAGTGAGCGTGCACTGTGCGCCTCCGAACAGTTTATTGTGCGAAATATACTAAAAGTAGGTACGACAGATTTAAAGCTCATGAATACTGTACCTAAATACGAGTATTTCTATAATTATTAGTCATAGTTCAATAAATAATATAGCAGACCAATACTATAGCTTTTGTGCGTTTTGCTGTAAATAATACATTTTTATTATTATTACACATTTCATAATTACAACTTACAAATATATTTAACTTTCATTTCAGCTACTCAAGTCAAAACTATTCACAAATAATCCTAACAGGTAACGATAAAAGCTATTATGTATAAAAGCACAAACGCAACAGTAGCGCTTTTTATATAGTATATGGTACTTATGCTATAACGGCACTAGGCTATTGTCACCAGAAAGAAATACAACTTCATATCGTGAAGTAAAAGTGCATATACAATCCAAGAATATAATATATACCGGACGCTTTAGTAAATAGATCATGGGGCATCTTATATGCCAGAGAGTCGTATTATAATAATAGACTAATTTAATTATGTGATAGTAAAATACGCGTTAACATTATGGCAATAGACAACAAACATTATTATCTATCTCACTGGAGTCCCGCGCAAACACTTAATCAGGACTTAATCACTCGCCCATGAATCATGTTTATTATTATTTTTAATAAATATAACCTATTAAGAGAACGGCAATCATTTCAATATTGGAGACCTTAGTTTAATAATTTTATTTTCATAAGCTCATCGATAATTTCATATAACGTTGTCATAGTCATGACCACAGAGTAAAGACTAAAAAAAGAGGTGCCCTTATTAGATAAATGTATGAAAAAAACGTGGTCATTGTTTTTCATTTTCATTGTTCTATCTACCAGTAAATAGTTGAACTACTCGCTTAGTTTTATGTCGAAGTTAGTACTAGGCCGACCACTCGGCCGAGTTGCTTAGGGCCAGTCCCCTTAGTAATTGGTCCATGGTCATGACGGTATAGCCACGAGACAATTTAGTGCATAGATATGTAAATAATTTAATTAACTAATGTTAATTAATTAATTAATGTAAGTGTAGATATATGTGTAAACAACTTGTAGTACAGATATGTAACAGCTGATGACTGAGCGGCGTCACCGAATCCCAAATTCAGAGTCCCCTAGCGGAGCCTTTTATGTTACTCTGAATGTTCCATTTCTCGTCCACAACGAGCAACGGATTTTAAAAATGTGCTTTACTTATGACAACTGGTGGGCGCGTTCTTAGTCAATAGACATAGTTCTATAAACTATTTTTGCATGGCATACGTGCGTGCCTTTATAAATATGGTCCTTTTGTAAAGATACACGAACTATATAACATAAATAAACTGGGTACAAACTTGTTAAAGTCTTCACTATATAAATATAATAACTATTCCTTTAATTATTAATAATATACATAATTACAATGGTAACAAGAAACTATTATATTCATTACATATACTCACATCATATGCTACGATCCTAACACGTCTTTCGCTGCATCCACATTTACTTTCTGAAAGAGAAAACTATCGGCCGTGAAAGTTCTCCTTGGGCGCCCTCTTACTACACTTACCTATTACATTCGTCACTCCTACACAAATTAAGTATGTAAATACAGTAATGTACAGTAGTTAATTATAAACAAAACCTAACGCTATTTAAGTACAGACGTAATATTTTACAAATTAAATTATAAATTATGTATTTACAAAGATAGAATTCTGACTAAGCGAAAGATGGAGAAATATATGGAAATGCCTCTTATGAACCCTGCGGTCACAAAAAACGCCAAGCTAGGTCTTCTACCACGACTAATGCATGTTCTCTATTGTCTCGGCGTCGTGTGTGTTAGAGATTATGACTAGAATAGCGTCGACTGTCCGACGCACACTTTACGAATACCTACCCTTTAATGATCTTATAGCGAGGGTAAGGGCCACCGCAGACATGCTACTTTTAGCATCGGCGATCGGCGATTTTGATACTGCGTCTCGCTCGTTCTTGCTCGAAGAAACGCAACGCAGCAACGATACAGTCGCAAAATCGCAGGTCGCCGATGCTAAAAGTAGCATGTCTGCGGTGGCCCTAAGTACTGATTTTGGCATACTTAATAGTTTCAATATTACGTCATGTTTTGTGACCGTATTATTTTGGATGCGTCCGTTTTTTCTAACCGCGGGGTAAAGAACATAAATATATGTTTACTTATGCATGACTTTAGTACTCAATTATGAGTGTTTAAATGCAATAAGCTTGGTTTTAAATAGTAATAAGGTATAATGTAAATTAATTTGTTTCTCCTATTTTATGTTATTTATAGTAGCTACTCCGGTATAGTAGGTACATTTATAAATTTACGTAATGTAGTGTGTTAAAAAACCCTGTCCGAACGGAAACCAGTATATAGGTTTCCCAATCACATGACCAAATAATATAAGAAACATTAAATATTCAGGATAGTAAACATATTAAAGAAAATTTTAAATGCCAATTTTTTGTGCTTTTTCCCCCCCAATATGTTTTTTTTTTTAAATATGACAACACCATCACCGACGGTAATATGTTAGATCGTGTGGCGGCACCTTTCACCACAAAGTACGTAAAGGCGTTATGTTATGAAATACTTTTAAATTTAATATGGGATAATATTTTTTATTTGTAATTAGAATTTGTTTACATAAATAGAATCGAATCTCGATATCCAATATACCTTCACCGGTCGGACAGGGTTTTCTTAACACACTGTATGCATAACATAGTTCCGAAAATAGTATCTAGCTTTGTCATTGCCCGCGGCAGGACGGAATAGCAACCTTTAGGGTGGGAACAGACCTCCCGATTGTTGTGTGAATATTCAATACACTTCCGATCCTACAACCGGGTCGGACGTCGGACGTCCGAGTCACGCGCAGACAGAACAACACGGCGTTTACGATTTTATTGGCCGTCAAACAACATGGTCATTATGGACTTGGTTTGGTGGTAAGATGATCCGATAGTCTGATCTGACAACCAAAATCGGAAGTCTATTTTCACCTAAAATGTTGCCACCTCGTCCTGTCGCAGACTTCTTTTGTAGTTAGTTCATTTATCAGTTCATGTTGTGCTATGACAATCTGAATACTATATCACAAATAGCATAGACAAAATACTGTGTACATATTGCAATTACGGCCGAATACTCAAAGGCTTCTTAAATATTTTAAGTCCGACTTAGCAGTTTGAGACGTCGTTAACTGTCATTTTTTATATGGCGCGTCAAAGTTAAGCAGCTCTCAAATTTAAGTTGCGTAAGAGTATTCGGCTGTTAGTGTATAATACTGGTAGCTTCTCCTACCACAACAGCAAGTATAGAAAGACACAAAGGTAAGGCGGACAGTAACTTGATAATACGAAGTAGATACCCATGGTTTGGTAAAAGACGAAGTTAGGTCAATGACCTCATGAAGATCTTTTCGTATACAATCGATACTATTGAAAACTTATTTTTCCACAAAATACAATGTTTCTATCTAAGGGACCAACATCGAAAAACGTGTCTTTTTACAAATGGTGATACATTTTACTCACATACATTTCACTACACTATTTATAGTTGTCACATAGCACACATATTTACCTACTTATTATGCCTTTCCGATGTATCATTGTCTTAGGAATCGTTGTAGTTGTTAATCAAGGAACTATATTTAAAATGCGTCGCTATATCACTGTAATTTTGGAATAATATATTGCAATTTTTACTAACTTCTTTATATATGTGAAAGCTCGTTTCTTATGTTGACGATAGTGGGATCTATATTCTATTGTTGTGATGCGATATAGTTCTATTTCATAAGTCCTTCAACTGGAATATTTAGAACAACAAAAACATTATACATAAACTCTTCCAGTCGGGCTGAGGTGACGGTTCTGGAAAAAAAGTGTATATCAGATAATAGTAAATGAGAAAATAAAATAATTGTACGGTGATGCAATGATGGGAATAATGGTATCATAATGTATAACAATAGTCCAAGATACCTCGAATGAAATAGGTAGGTCACTTAGGATTACTCCTGAATGCCTCGGCGTCCTGTCGCGTGATATTAAATGCCTCAGTTTTCAAAAAGTCCACTGTCTTATAGTCCGCTTCAATGGCCGACATCGATTTGCCATGGATTATGGGTATTCTGGAAGCCTCTTGGGACTGGAATGAAATAAATACATCATAAATAGTAGACGATATATTTATAAAATACACTATCAGAAAATTTGTTCCACGCTTTGCGCTCCTGGTGTATTCGCTTCAAGTTGCATCTCTATAACGACAGCTCGGCGCAGTGATTCGAGCGTAGGCGTAGGAATCGAACCCGCAATCACCCGATGCAGTGAGTCGGGCTCACTGCATCGGATGATTGCGGGTTTGATTCCCGCGAGAGGCAAATTTCGGAAACTGCCTTTGCGGAATTGGCCCTGGTCTGGGTGCCAGTAATTTTATTTTGTAAATTTTTACATAAATTGAATCGAAAATCGATACCTAATAATACCTTCACGGGTCGGACATGGTTTTCTTAACACACTGTATAGGTGATATTTTTCATGTCAGCACCAGCAGGGTGACAATTTAGTTTGAAGCGTTTCTTATACACATAAAAAAATACCTTTAACAATTGATTTAATTAGGATTGCCTCCACAATGCCTAGTAACAGATTAGGGTCAGTAAGACGGAAGAAGGTTGGGATAAAGTGAAATAGTTACCGTGGATGGCTCGGGTGCGGAAGTATGTAGATCCAAGTCCAGATACTGCAAGACATTTGATGCCCTCACTTCATCGTGATGGGATAGTGGTAGACCACTCTGTAAAAAGTTTTATAAATGTTGGAAGTTATATATAACATGATAAAACGTTTTAACTTCGACAGGCCCGTTGGCGTGGGTTGGTAAGATTCCGCTTATCACGCTGCAGGTCGTAGGTTCGACCGTTCGTTCCTACCCGGGACATGAATTTGTGTGCATGAACATGTCTGTACGTCCCGAGTCTGGGTGTAATTATGTATTTACAAACAAAAAGTAGTATATGTATTAATATCAGTTATATGGTTTCCATAGTACAAGCTGTTTAGTTTGGGATCAGGTAGCCGTGTGTAAAAGAATGTCCCACGATATTTATTATTACTATCCAACATTAGGGTTCGTATTAATAAATGCATCTGAAAGTTGAGATTGATGTAAAGATGCAATTTTGACGTTTAATGTATGGAAAATCTGTCAAAAACAGCATCTTAAGATCGATCTCAACTTTGAGATGCATTCATTAATTAGGCCCTTAAACAACAGATTGTAAGAGTCAGCGCAGACGGAACTCCTTGAGCCTCCTTCATAGCGAAGGAGGCTCATAGCTCCGCCAATGACAGTCGTATGCAGAAGCTAAGGTTCAATATTGTTTTTTTTTTGTTTTTGTTGGAATCTATTTTGTTCATTATAAGGTTGCATGTCTATTGAATAGAATAAGAGGCTATGCACACGGAGCAACTTTAGTTGCCGAAACTAGCAAGTTAGTTACCGAAACTATCAACTTTTTAATAGATTTTTGGCAGTTGCAGCAAACAATTGCCAGTTGCAGCAACAGTTGCCGCGATTGTTTTATATGATAACAGCTAGTTGCGAGTTGCAGCAACAGTTGCCGCGATCAATTGTTTCGCAATTGTTTTATATGAAAACAGCTAGTTGCGAGTTGCCGCAAAAGTTGCCCGTGTGCATAGCCCCTAAGGGTTAATAAGGGTTGTATTACCTGCCCCATGTGTTGGTTTACATGTGGTATGTGACTGGAGTAGCGCGGCTTGAGCGCCCGATCCACTGCCGGTGGCAATGACGGCAGATTGTAATACTGCATCGACTACAAAACGGAAATACTATTTTAGGTGCGTCTAAATAAGGCGAGATGCGCGCCTGAGCAAGCGGTTTTAAAGTCTGACCACGACGCGGCTGCTCGGAGCTTGTGGATCTGGCCATTATTGACAATAATTAACTGCTTCGATTATAAAGCAAGCTTTCAGAAGAGACAGCGGAATGAATTATGTCGGCATCTGTCACGAGTATTTTTTTGATAGCCAAGGAAGGCACACTGGCAGACGGTGCACCGATGGTAAGTGGAAGCCGCTGCCCAGGACATCTGCAACTAAGGCCCTTCGCACACGGGTCGTAAGCGTAGTCGTCTCGTAAGCGTATCGTCAAGACGCAACGAGTACGAGACGTGCAGAGTTGTTTGAAAATGTACGTGCTCGTATTGCTCTCGTTCTACGCGCGTACGATACGCTTACGTTACGACGCCGTGTGTGGAGGGGGTAAAGGGGAGCAGATGCAGACCTTTTAGAGACCGACCTTTTAGAGACCTGTAAACAGGCCCTTTGAAGAACCCCTATTTGTAGTACAATTGCCGTTGTTGCAGAACTTTTCTTACCAAATTAACTTGGCAAAAGTCGTCTTCGTCGTCGGTGCTGCGCATGGCTACGGGGGTGTTTAGGGACCGGCCCGGGGATGAGGGAGCGCCCCCGTAAGGCATCTGCCGCGGCACTCGAAGCCACGTCACCGACTGCCCTTGAATCTGGGTAAGTGATTGGAACTGTTAAACTCACTGTATGAGAGCTTAATTTTTTGTTTGTATGGTACAGGTATCACCATAGAGTAAAGACTAAAGATAGAGGTGCCCTTATTAGATTACCTTATGAAACAACGCGTGGAAATTTTGCGCGTGGTGGCGCGGGTGGTGGGGGTTAAAAACTGGGAGGGCAATTTACAAGCTCCGCCCCCCCGATCTACCGGTAAATAGCATAACTACTGGGTTCGTTTTATTTCGATGTTAGTACGTAGTTAAACTTTTTCACACTAGATGTCACTACGTGTAGGTTCATATAAAAAACGTACCGAGGGTCGCTATCTAGTGTCGAATAAAATTATATTTGGGATGCGAACGTTGGCAAGACGTCTGCACAGGACGAACGCCAACAGCACACTGACTTAAGCCACGCCTACTGTGATGACGTCACCGGCCGAGCTGTGCGAAGTAATAGCAACGCGACCTGGTAGCTTAGACCCAGTCCTTTATATGGTTCGTCTATGGGTATCACACATCAACAAATTGACCATAAAGACAGTATATGAAATGAAATGTAACGTCACGACTTTTATCCCCATTCGGGGGTAGTCAGAGGCTTGAGTGGCCATACACCACCACATTGTGGAAGGTATTAACCAACTCAAAGCCCACGTTTTACCAGATAATCAGAACCCAACGTGACAGGTGGTGAACCTTGTCGACGTGTATACTGGAACTGACTATTACCTAATCCCGAGGGATAGGTAGGTTTCCTCACGATGTTTTCCCTCACCGTCAGCGAACTGTAAATTTTGCACATCGATGAAAATTCATTCATTGGTGCATGCCCCACCGGGGATCGAACCTGGGACCTTCTGATTGCTAGCCCAACCTGTTCACCCCTAGGCTACATAAGACAGTAATGTATTAGAATTCTTAGATAGTACATTCAAACGGGGTTGTCGAAAACGGGATTTGCCTGTAAGTGAAGCTGGGGTCACCCCTGGTTTATTATATGGAACCAGTTACACGCGTACAAGCGTTGCTTACTACATCATACGATTGTTTTTGCCTAACAGTCTAAACGGTATATGTAGGAAAAGAATGTTGTCGTCTATGCCGTGTGAGCTTTACAGCTATATAGTTCAGCCAGTTTATAACTTGCACAACGGAATCAAAAACATAAATTAAATAGGTTATAAAGGTACACGTACATTTATATTATCGTTGGTTGCTATGGGTTCCTGAAATTTTGGACCTTGGAAAGTTTCCCTTTGCACTTCGCGATATTTAGCGAATGTTTTGGGCGGTCGCGGCGGTACCGGGGGTCCTGGAACACAAGCCCTTATTGATTCTCAATAATGAATTATAAATAGAACTCCTTATTAATGAGAGCATAAAGCAGTTCACAAGAAATGAGTAAGTAAGTACCTTCCTCAGAAAATTCACTTCTATCGGAGCTTATTGTTAATTTTGTGAGTGATTTTGCGACTGAACAGTCCGCTGAAATAAAATAAGAAAACAATCAGTATTTTTTGAAGATATAATGAACAAGCTACTAGAGCAATGTTAGTATGCCAAAGCTTTCAATCACAAACAACCAATTATATAAACCCCAGTGGTGATAATATAATTCCAGACACAATAGAAAATCAATTGTGTCTGGCGCAGATGACGAGACACAGTTGATTTTTTATTGTGTGTGGAATTGTGGCATATCAGCGATTAATGTTCTTACTATAACTGAATCATAGTTAAAATATGGCCAACGGATTGAGTCATCCTGCATAATATTTTCTCATCGCGATAATTGGTGACAAAACTAAACTTACGTATGTTGGATTGACTAGTATTCAGCGACTTGCAGTCGTCATCACTTGGTGTTGATTCATTGTCAGAAAACTCAGAGTTATTTTGCCTGGTGTGCGGCTGGCTCGTGTAAACCTGACGGCTCCTGTTGTCGGACCCTCGCTCGACAGTAGCGCTAATCAAAATGTTTTTCGTATCGAATGTGAAGGCTTGTTGATGATCCTAGAACATAATAGGTATCAAGTGTAAATTTCCTTTTCCACTGAAACCAAATAGAGGCGGATCACACACAACGTAACGTACCAACGTAGCGGAGCCCTACGGAGCCCCGTAGGGCTCCGCTCTAAATAGACGTATTTCAATAACGAAAACTTATTTTAGGCTAGGATTTATGTGTGGTCATGAAAATCTACAAAATAATATTTTAGAAAAAAAAATATCAGAAAGGTTAAGTTGGAACATTAGTCATATCCATGTCAAATTTCATTAAAATCTGTCAAGTAGTTTCTGAGTTGTGCGTGTTCAAACAAATAGACAAAAATTACATAAATGCACTCTGTTGGTCAATCTAAGTCCCCCCACTACTTTTTTTCTTCTAAATATCTTGAATGTACAGAGGCGACGATTTTTAATTTAATTAGTTTTTTTTTTTACTTTATATTAAATCAAGCAGGTTCCAAGACAAATTAGCTTTTCTCCGGGACTCATAGAGGGTTTTGAGCCTCGGCGGGATGTGTGTGCCACGGCTTACTGAGGTTAGCTTCGACGTCATCGTTAGACACCGTTGTCCATCGTGGCCTACAGGTGTAACAGTGGTTGAAGTGGCGGGCTTAGGGCGTTTGTGCATTCTTTCCACTCGACACCACCAAAACGACACCACCGGTGGTGTCGTATGGAATCTCTAGTCCATACGACACCACCGACTATTAGTGAGGTTACCTACATACAAAGTTGTTGATATGAAAACTCCAATTAAGTTCAAGCAGTTTCATTAATGAGGTATGTCATTTGATAAAGTTTATATTTATCTGTTAGTTTAGTTAGTTTAGTTTATATTTATTTCATAAACTCTGTTTTATTAATTATCGTTTAACTATAGATAACTTGAAATAATAACTTTGGGGTCGGATCAATGTATGTGATGTTGTCTGATATTTATTTATTTATTTTAATAAACTGGGAGCTGTTTGTCAAAAACACGCGTTTCTGGACATCACTACGGTGGTGTCGTATGGACTAGAGATTCTATACGACACCACCGATGGTGTCGTTTTGGTGGTGTCGAGTGGAAGGAACGCGTTTGTGCACTACGTAATTTTACCATCCGACATTTTACTTTTCTCCATCCCGGATCGTTTTTTTCCGGTCCGAGATGACAGCAATGAAAAACGTGTTTATGCTTGTGCACTGCGTCCGCGAACCGTATTATTCATGAGCGGGTGGTGCGGGCGCGGGGGAGGGGGGGACGTAGGTTTTGTATTTTGCTTTTTGATATTTTGGCACTGTCACTTTGTTTTACTAAAAGCCAAGCGTAATGACGCGTGCGTGGCGTGTAGTTTCAAAGAGAGCTAACCTAAACTGCGCCGCACCGATCCGAGTAAAGACGGACAAGTGCACAAGCCAATGGCGGCGTCTTCATCAGGCGCATGCCTCGCGCGAGCACTCACTTTTGACGTCGGAACGCATAGACGTAATGTCATAATATGAGTGCTCGGGTGAGGCATGCGCGCCATATGGACACATCTAATCATCCGTTTTTTCATGCCATACCGGACCGTAAAAATCGGACCGCCGGACCGTAAAATTCCGTGTAGTGCACAAACGCCCTTAGTCCCAAAAATAGACCAACGATAGTCTTTTTTTCCTTTATTGACATACAGTAAACTAACATTATTGTGAAAGTGAATCATCACCAAATCTAGTGCGCAAATGCGTATGCGTCACTATCCTATACATATACACACGATCACGCCTTTACTCCTTAAAGAGGAAAGCAGAGGTACAGGCTGCAGTGCACTGATTTCGCCAATAGTATTTCCGATCCCAATGTAGTAGTAGGCGAGCCTACTGCCATCATACCTAACACACTCAATGCGATGGAGATTCGAACCATAGTCCACCGCGCTGGCCCAGTACGAGTCGGCGAACGTCACACGTCTTTAAAAAAGACGAACAGGTGTGTCTCACTGAGTGTGTGTGTGTGTGTGACGAACAGGTGTAACTCACAATGTCCTCCTTCATCGTTCATCAAGTAATAATCTCAATCACAAAATCCCAGAACGAGCGTGTTGTGGTTTGAAGTTTGAACCACTGTGAATCACTGTCCTTTTTAGGCCATTCGTCCACGGTGCTACTCAAAAGTAACTGATTAGTATCGCGCGACTCGACATGCTGGCGCGATTGGTTTCGGGGAACTTTATTACACCGCGTATCGAACGAAAAGGTCTAAACAACGTGTACATAGTGATTGTATTTTTTTATGGAGCTTGGGAAGTTGCGTTCCTTTTGAGTAGCGCCGTGGTTGAATCACGAGCAACTAACGTTACTAATTAGTTAGTAATTTTAATTAATAACCAGTTTCGTTTCTTTTGAGTAGCGCCGTGGACGGGGCTAAATGTACAATTACCTGCGCCCGGACTCCGGTGATGCATTCCGATATAGGGATGTAAGGGCCTGTGCCGTCCCCACATTCGTAATGATCGTTTATAGTAATTTGATACGTTTCTGTAACAGAAGAAAAATAATACCAATACCAAACATATATTTTATTAAGTTCAGACCTGATAATATATTCGCCCACCACAACACTAAAGGCAACTTAATTAGGTACTAAAGAAATTCTCGCTCAGAAAACTTACTTAACTCTAAACCAAGCACATAAGTACCTTTGAGAAAATAGTATTGGAGTATTAAAACGTCGCAAAGGCACAACACTATCACTTTATAAAAAATATAAAATATAAAAAAACATTGCAAACAGCAGTCATCAGTCTATAATAGGTATGTAAAACATTCGCTACGCATTATTCGAACCTTGGTCCATGATTCGAACACACCGAGATATTAATACTACATATATAAATATAATTATTCATTATGTGCGAAAAAACCCTACAAACCACCCTTACATTATGGTACAGTCAGCAACATAATCGCTGAACAGTCTTAATTTTTCAAATTGATCATTCCCTTTATTTTATAAACGTAGGTGAACATTTTCAAAACCAAACATTAGCAACATGTCTAAAATATGTGTAAATGAAGAAAAATAAGGGATTTGATGCAAAAGTGTGGAAATACAATTTCGAGACAGGGCAGGGATTTCCCCATTTTTATCAACACAACATACATGGGCTATTGTTTGCAGGCGTCGCTCTTGATACGAAAAGGACTATTGTTACATAAAGATTTGGCTTTAAGGCTTTTGCCTCGAAAGCCCAATTTCCCAAACATGGAATAAAGTTTAACAAAAGAGTAAGCAGTTGTTCCAAGAATCAACTATTTTTCTGTTTCGCAATAGCCTAATCTAAGATTATAATCCCTATTCAGTAGAAAAGAAATCGACGATTTTCAAGGAAATAATTGCTTATAAAGGGATAAGTTTTATATGGTGTCCAAAAAAATAAACAAAAAAAAAAGAAAACGATTTTGACATATAGTCCTACGAAAATGGACAAATACGACTAACACGCAGGCCATAAGCAATTTCATCTAGGTGGCTACTTCGTGCAGTTTTGTTCATTCTGACTGAATCTACGACCCAAATTAAGTGTAGCTGCGAGATTACATTTATTCTCGTATTTGAGCTTAGTGGCACGAATGGACCCGCAAAGGTGGGCAAACGCCATCACAAATTGGATACCAAGTTACGGACGCCGCAGCCGGGGCAGACCCAAGAGGACATGGCGGGACAATTTGGTCCCATTTGTGGGAGATACTTGGTCTTTGACCACTCAAAATCGTGCTTTGTGGAGAAATCAAGGAGAGGCCTTTGCTCAAGAGTTGGTCACTAAATAGGCTATTATGCCAATGGCTCTACTTACCCATTTCATTGGGAGGCTCGTCTGTAGCCCTTAGACCGCATACTCGGCATATGGCATCGACCCACTTGGCCATTTCGGCCTCGCAATCGGCCTCGAGATGGTATGTTCGAGACTGTGTCTGTATCGTGAACACCGACCCTCGTAGCTTCGGATCTAGGCTACCGTTACCGGTACGTTCCATGTGAAGCCCAGCATCGACCTGGAAAAATATGAATTTATTATATTAATAAGGCTGTTTACACAGTTTTATAAATACTTCCCTTCCCTTTCGCACGTGAGTGCGAGTCTTTCCTCACTGTCTAAACACTTTTATTTCATTCCAATATAAATTTAATTGAATTTTCGATATATAAACAATCTATTATTAATAAAATGTTATAACACGACATCCCTAATCGGGAACTCAGTGCCGACTGGCACAACAATTTTCCTGAAATCTCAGTTAATGCTTTATTTTTTTATGATTTTCACCCACATAGGAGCTTAAGTGAAAATAGACATGTCTTGTACCCTACGCCCATTAGTGATATCAACGAGAAAAGTAAATATAGTGAAACAGAAAATTATGTTAGTACCACAATATTTACTTATATTTATGTTTTATACAAATACGGACGGCACGCAACGGGTCAAATACGACGGCCGGTTGGCGCGTGAACAAGTACCGATGGTGGACGCCGAAACGAAATATAAAGCAATCGAATTTCGTGCTGTATGTACCTTAAAAAATCACTATAATTACGAAACATTGTCAATTATAAAAGCTATAAGTATTATTTTTTTAACAATATAACTACACACAGTGTCCCCGAGTAACGAGTTAAAATGACATAAAGGAAAATAATATCGTTATTTATAGATAATGACAGGAAAAACGCAACAATAATGTTGTACATGCATGATGTACCTACCTAGGTATTAATAGAAATTGAGAGTGTAAAATATAAGTTTATCATCATTGTGTTGGTGTAATCAAAAGTACTTATGTGATTTTAAATTACACCTTTTTAAACTGTGAATATAGTAAAAGTGAACAAATAACATTCAATCAGTGCCTAAAACTGAACAAAATTATGATTCAATTTTCATTAACTTATTTCGTGTCGCATGGTGAACGTTTTTAGAGTTTATCATTTTATGCAGAGGTACCATGCCACTGTGCATACGCATACCGCGTGGTCGGAATCTACTTGATAACAGCGCGCAGCGTAGGACCACCGTAAAAAAGAAGGCTTTATGTATGTGGGCGCATTTCGCCCCCTTAGTTCTGTGATGCACACCCTGGGATAGTTCGCCGTCCCAACCGCACACATCGCTGTTATCACTAACTGTAGTAGCTAAATTTTATTGTATTTTTACTACCAATACATTGCGGTGCGGTGTGGTGCGGCCAACCTATAGTTGAATATATTATTGTGTGTTTGATTAGCAGGTATGTATCAATTTTTGCAATGCAATGCTGTAATGCCGGTATGTGCGAGTCCTTAAAATCCTGCAAACAAATAAAATGGACAAGGCTTTCATGTCTCCCGGCGTGTTTAGAACATGACAAATATTGGATCTGGTCCACTAGGCACAGTGTTAAGTATTACAATATCTGATTGTATACAGAATCTTAAACTGATAGAGTAGAAGTAAAACAGGTTACAATCTCAAGATTAACCATATACCTCTAATTTAGTGCATTCCACCATAATCACTTACCCCCAAATTCATAGAAAGTTATGATCGACTTGCAGTGGTATTACAAATCACATTGGTTCCTAAAATGTTTTTTAAAACCATTGTAAACTGGCTAAAATCTCTATGATTTGGGGCTTAGCATTGATGCCAATAGATTATTTTTGCGTATAACTTTCGAATTAAGTGGCTCAAATATAACCAATATTATATTTTGTATTTATTTATAATAATAATATTTGTCCAGTAATTTGAGCTATGTGGTTGCCATTCAATTCTTATTGGGGCAAATTGCAGAAATTTCCTTTTCATAAACTGCCCTTTTCTGGGTGTCATTCCATAGTACTTAGTGTATGTAGTATTAACTAGTTTGGGACCTCTGACAATATTAATTATTTGGATTATTTGGACCAGAGCTGAGAACTTTAAGATATTTGTCACTAGAAAAGTGTTGTAGATAGGCAGTTGCTGTCAACTGGTACTGACCATGTCAATATAAGAAGTGCTGTTTAGTGGAGTTAAACTCCACTAAACAGCACTTCTTAAATTGCTTACATAGAAACTGTATACAGAATTTACTAGATTTACAGTAAATGAAAGACATTACAATAAATGAAGTATATCCTAATGATGATGTTAAATAAAATAATTATTTAGAGTAAAAAAAAATACTGTGTACTTATTTCAAAATAGCATTTCATAAAATCCTGGTAGAGGTACATAAGACAAGATTTTATTCTAACCTAGATATCGTCGCAGTATGGATGGTTTGATACTTTGATGAAACTATAGTATTCAGACGCACTATCAAACACTCTTACTTTTCAGTGAATTCTGTATTTTTTGATACTGTAGCATATTTTCAGGAGCAAATAATAACAGCAAAATGATTACTTGTCATATTAATTAAAATAATAGATTAGTCAGAGATTAACAAATATTCAATCATGACTAAGTATTTTAAAGAAATCATTGTTACGCGGAGGATTTCTTCTTCTAGCAATAGTTTCAGGACTTAAGTAATCTCATCAGCATGTTAGCAGGTGTAAGTTAGTGCACGAACTCATGGGTTTGAAGTGTTGCGAGAAAGATGCATGACTGGTTATTATTTGATTATTATTTTTACCCATCTTTTACCCAACCAAGGAGGGTAATGTTATAATTGTTAGTAGTCTGTGTAATTGGCCTGTGGCCGTTCGGCCTACATAAATAAATAATCTTATTAATAAGTTAGTAGTATTCAAGATTTACTTGGTGATTACATAGGTACCCAGCAGTTACTGTAATACTGTAATTTTAAAACAAGTACCAGACCAAACAAGACAAACTTATAACGGATTTACATTTCTCTTTACTCTCAGAAGTCATTGTTTATAGAGAGTTCTAAAGTACCTACCAAGCAATAACATTATTCACTGTGAATACTTGTTATTGTCCGACAGAGTGAGAGATAGATCAACCAATAGATTACACCAAACATTGTAATTTTTCATCAAAAATAATAGGTAATGTTGCAAATTATCACAATGTTTGTCAAACTGTGGACAACATACCTGTTCGCATAAATCTAAATTGATAGTGCCCTTGGGCCGCCTGCAATTCCGGTCGGCGTAGTAATCTAAGAAATACTGCCCTGGGAGCTCGCCCGATTGCCGCAAGGCAAACCACCTTCTCCGCCATTTCTAGCAAACCAATAAAATTTCACGTTATAATAACCATTCAAACACCTGCGACAAAATTAATTGGTTTGTTGTTGATATACACACGAAGGTGTTCCATCGCAACCTACCAAGATATACATGCATACTTTTGTCAACAAAGGTAACAGCTAAATGCCAAGATGTAAAAGTATAAAAGATAACTCACCGTTCTCCAGATACGTTTCGAAGGTGGTGATTTTGTCAGCCAACCTTCGAAAACAATGTTCTTGGACATGATTGTTGATATTAAAAATGTTTGATATTGTTATGAGTCACATAATATCACTTTTTCGTTCTTCGCCCCTAGCTCTTTCATTTCTCATAAATATTTTTTGAACTTTTTTTGCAGCACCAAGCAAGCTAGCAGACAGGCAGATTAGGTAGTGTTACCAGCACAAAAAAATGTAATTTAGAGATGGATCAATTCAAAGTTTGCCTACTGTCTATGGGTTAACCCAAACATCCATTTAATTTAAATCGATCCGCAAACCCCGAAATCTTAAGATTTTTTCCTCTACTCAACCACTCCCAACTCGGTTTGACTGGGTTACGCGTATTTCCAACTCAAATTAACTCAGTTTGGCGAAAACCCGAGTTAGCTCATCATTAAAATGTATAACCCTGCGTTCGTACTAGACGAATCATTGGCCGATTTTCCATTAGCCGGCACGCACCAGCACGGCACCGGCACCGGCACGGTGACATTTTTTTGCGGAGTTGTCATTGGTCAGTGTCCAGTTGTCATTGGTTAATAACCAATGACAACTCCACAAGCAGCTGTCACTGTGCCGTTGCCGGTGCCATGCCGGCTGGTGGAAAAACGGCCATTCGAATAAAATACCTACCTAGTATTTTTAGGAGTCATTTGCCATGTACCATGGAATGGAAACGTAAATAATATATACCATCCATCCTCACACGAATAAAAAAAAAAATTAAGCGTGCGGATTTTTTACACCATACCTTGTCAAATTGCGCGAATTTAAAATCGCAAGTACATTCATATGATTCCTTGGATTACAGATTTGAGAAAAAAAAATCCGCGCGGATTTTATTCGCAATGCGGGCCGAAGTTCTATAATTTGCATGAAACGCTATGGTTATTTGTTTTATCTGTGATGCTGTCAGATTTGTGATTTGAATTTTAGTCTATGCATTTGTAGCGGCATTTTTAAAAATTGTATTTTAAATAATTTCTGATTAAATTTTTAAGTATTTATTTTTATTTCTATCAACAAAAATAAAATTATACCTACAATATGGAGAACACCCGACATCCAGCTGACCCTCGCAGTAATGTGGCAAAATTTGCGGGATATGCGCCTGATAAGTAATTTTATTCAAAACAATAAATAAAATAATAATAATATAAAACTTCGAATGTAGCATGAAAAACCGGCTAAGTGTGTGTCGGACTCGCAGATAGAGGGTTCCATAACACCGCATAAATTTAATTTAATTTTTAGTATTTGCAATACATTCTGTGAAATTTTTAATTTACTACAACGCCATCTAGCTATATTTTGCGAACATATTTGAAACTTGAGGACATAAATACATTGCACAAATCAGTTTAGACATATGAGAATAGATTGTGCTACTATCGCTGGTATTGACTTAAAATTTAATTTCTTGGTTAAAAATGTAGTTTTACATTTTTTCTTTTCAACAATTTATGTAAAAGCTATTATAATGATCACTAATGGTTAAAATGTTAGTTTTCTCTTTATATATATATTATTTAATTTATGAGTTATAAATAAAAACATCAAAAATATCGAGTTTATAGTATGGGGACCCCCTTTATTTTTAAACTTTTTTTATTTTTAGTTATTGTTGTTGTAGCGGCAACAGAAATACACATTCTGTGAATTTCAAGTCTCTACCTATTACATTCGTGAGATATAGCCCGCTGACAGACGGGCAGACAGACAGACAGACAGACAGACGGACAGCGTAGGCTTAGTAATAGGGTTCCGTTGGCACCCTTTGGGTACGGAACCCTAAAAATGTAACGCATTAACTTGATTTTTGTTCCTACAGATACGCCTTAGATAAGGTGTCATTAACTGTGCTTACCGATGAAAGTCTGACTCCGGGTCGCCCTCCATGCTTGACACAAAAGACCATTGGCAAATTTCTGCAGCCACTCACCAGGGAACTGGTTGAATTACCACCCAGGTAACGAATACTTAAGTTCACATATTCACAACTTATATTCCTCGTTACCTTCCAGAAAACAAACAACAAACCCTCAGTACTGTCCTGACGGTATTTTATGTTGATCTGTTTGTTTGTACCAATCTGTCTTTGTAGTTCTAGTAGCAATTTATTAAAAATGGCAAGCCTAATCAGGTAGTAGGTACGGGCAGTCAAACCTGGAACAGCCTGAAGACTGGTACCTTATCAAAGGCTAAGTGAATATTTTAACCTCTAAGCTAGAGTCTCAGTCCCATAGCTTCATAATATAAGGAAGAGTCAATTTTGATTTGGCTTTTAATTTAGATTTTGACCCCAAAGAGAAGGTACGTCAATGTTAGCCGTCAAAGGAAAGGTACAAGAGTGTTTGAAAATCCACAATAAGCCCGAGACCGGGAGCCCTTTGGCCAATAGTAGGGCACTTTATAATCTCTAAAACATATTAGGAGCCTGGTAGATAAGGTATGTCCAATAGTTTTGTCTCTAAACAGGCCTACGATAGATGAATTGCCGGATCTCGTTAAGAACAGAATGACGCAGAAGGACAAGGCGTTCTGGGTGGACAAACCTGGGGCCAACGCGTACGTTTTACACGATGCGTATTTCAGTTACGGCATGACAACGGAAATAGTGAAACCAAGTATGACCATTGCTACATTATGGATATATAAGGAGATGAGTGAGAACAGGCTGCCCGCATTGATTTTCACTAGTTCAGGACGCATAATTTGTGTCCCATACCTATAGCTATAGCCTTATAAATAAGACTAAAAGCGGCTAGCTGGATGAAGCTAGTGTAAAACAGCAGTCGTATACATTTAGGTAATAAAACAGATAACACACCGAATGCGGACGTGGCATAAATAACTCATGATGATGATGATGATAAACATAAAAATAAGTCACGTATCTTGCTTGATACAGCTCATCAAGACGTATTTCCACGCTCATATCAATATGATTTGGACTGCGTGAGGTACCGACGTCTGCATGCTTGCGATGGCTTGAAGAAAACTGACGGTGCTAAAAAGGTACAATCATAGCTAGGCATTCAATGGTAACTAGGTATCGCATTAAAAGTAATAGGTTTTTATGTTTGGTATAGTGTTGTTTCCATCAGAAATAGCCTTGAAGATGCGATTAGAGATAAGATTTGTAGTAGACGCCACTGGGTCCGCTGCACAATATTACTTTCTATCTACTCTAA
Organism: Drymonia ruficornis; assembly: GCA_947859195.1. Classification (NCBI taxonomy): domain Eukaryota; kingdom Metazoa; phylum Arthropoda; class Insecta; order Lepidoptera; family Notodontidae; genus Drymonia; species Drymonia ruficornis. The sequence continues at coordinate 8,496,303 of OX401907.1, forward strand.
AGCTTCAGGATGTGCCAGGAAAGTATGATCAAACCACCAGTCGGAAAATTTTAGGTACTTACCTACTTTATCATAATATGAATTCGACTGTTCCATACAGAAACCTGTTAGTGCTATTTGCCGTGATTGTCACAATTTGAAAGTACCAGGACTAACTCCATTCCAACAAGCTTGGGTCAAGGATCCTGGCCAGAAGAGATGGAGATATTATCCGGATTTGACCGCCAATTTGTCGCCTGAGGAAATTCGTAAACTCATGGCTGGGTAAATTTCAGAATGACATTGAAATTGTTAATTTGACTATGGATGACGTCATTATTAAGTTAATAGGTACATAATGTATATCTAATTATTTTCTAGAGTTGGCCGACCTTTCCAAAATGAAGCTTGCAACTGGTACTACACAAACTATCCTCCTGTAAAATACGATTGTATTGTACGAAGATTTTCGAAATAAATGCCCATTATGCCTACGTTAAGAATTATTATTTCACGACTAGTGATAAGTAGCTAGGTTAAGTAGACTATAAATGCACTCACCTAAATAAGCTTCTTGAGTTTGACTCGTAAATTCAGAACCAAGAAACGAGTCCTCAGTTTGGGAACAGCACAGATAGGTACCTGATTAAGTACTCTGTGCCACTAACAAATCTTCCAATTACAGTGTACTGAAAAAGAATTTAATACAGTTGTTTGAGTGACCAAAGCATTCTCCTGGGCAGTTGGTCAGCTAGGGCATTCAAGTGGAAGACGGGCGGGATACCTACTTGTTGTAAAATTCATCGGTTTAATTAAAGACACCCTTAATGTTTTATTTATGACATACTCAATGCACGCTCAATACTCAATACTCAATGACTTTGTTAGCGTTAACCATTAACTATAATGATAAGATAATGGAGGTTGCACTTTTACGAGGTTTGTATCCTTTGATTTTAATAGGCCCAAAAAACGACGCAGAGACTGGAAGAAGTTCTGCATTTTTTTTATATAAAGGCTTCAAACTTCTTGATTCTATTATCAAAAAGAGGAATAAAATACTCTGTCACAGATGTCAAGGCTTTGAAACTTCTTTTGTTTGGACAAAATATGTCAAAATTTTAAGCATGGTGAAACGCTTTTAAAAAAATCTGCTAAATTTAAAAATTCCCATCCCCGCCGACAATCAACAATGACAAAACAGGATGATGGCCTCTTCCTCCTGGAGGTACTTATTGATAAGATAGTTTTTGTGAAAAGTCCTTGTTTCTCGGACAAGGACTTTAGGACCTGTGTGAATGTGGAATGTCCTGACGTCGAGCCCTTAGAGATATGCGACGACGATCCAGGAGCATGCATCGCCAAAAGTGGTGGACCCTTCGTGAAGAACTTTAACAGCGGAAAATCCTGCCTTTTTTCCTTGAAAGAAGCAGACATTAGTAAAGCTATGAGTAAATACCTCGTAAAAATATGTGTCTACAAGTCCCTCCCGTGCGGCTGTTTGCCCACCAAAATCGTAATGGGAGAAGCTAGTATCGATATGACTAAGGAATTCGTCCAAGCTCGTAAGAAGTTCTTGGAAGACCCCACCAGCGTCAGTTATCAAGCTTTGAAAGATTCGTTTCGTATCGTCGGACCTGATGGAACCGAAACAGGAGAAATCGTTATGTTTCTACGCATATCTTGTTTTGGAAAATTAATAATTACAAGATTCCAAGGAGCTAGTGGTCCACCTAAATTAGGGACCGGTGCTGGTTCATCTATCGTTGATCGGTCTTGCAATCCACCAAAAGGATTTCAGTCACCTGGAGATCCTTGCGCTTGTGGAGCCGCTCGAGGTGGAGGCGGGGGAGGCGGTGGCGCCGGTACCGGCGGCCAGCCTTGCACCGCGGGTGGAGGAGGAGGTGGTTATGGTGTTTGTCCGATAAGTGCGTTTTCATTTCAGTCAATTTAGTTGTGATGGATTATGAGACTACGTTAAATGATTAATGTATCTATTATATTTCTACAGCCCGCGATCCTTATGATAGTATGCCATGTCAAGACCCAGATGATCCATGCTTCTGTTCCGGTCCAAAACCAGAAATGAAACAACAAATGTCATGCAGAAATACCGAACAATATTGTCTACACGTACCTAAAGGTGAGCCCTGATATTTTTATTTCCATTTTTGCATCAAATTGACATTTTGGAGCAATGATGGTCTTTTATCAATTGTTATTTTGTTCGTAGTAATACTTATCCCAACACTTAGGCCAGTTTAAAACCCCCCCTATGTTAGGACAGGATTATATTATATCTACCTAGTTACTCAAAATATTTAATACCTACGTATAATTTAGCAACTTTGTGGTATTTTACTGCATGAGAATCAATTTGTTGATGGCCAGGTCGCAGTAAACAATTTGAAGAGATAGGAACTCATTTGGCTGGAAACGAGCTTAAGATTAAAGTACCTGCAAGCGCATCTATCATCAAGAAGATCAGCCAAACACATTGCGCTATGCAATGTCCTTACACGAAAGGGACCGATAGCGGACCTTGTGAACCACCTTGTGGGAAAAATCAAATAAGTCTAGCTGTTCCCACCGAGGCTATCTGCTGCCGTGGTGCACAACCAGCGGAGACACAGTTCACTTGCACGACGGAAGGATGTACACACACGACAAGACATGCTACTCAAGTAGCAAACGCGCGTGGTGATACCAAACAACTGGAATTGCCTAACAAAGAAGTTTTTGTTTTGAAAGTAGCTAAAACTGCCATGCAAGGCGATAGAAAGTGCAAATTGGAACTAGAACTAGTAACGCCTAAAGGTCCAGATAAAAAACTGCCGGCCCGTCAAGTGAATATGAAAATTGCGACCGACCCCGACTGTGACTGTTGTTGCGGAAGGAGGGCGAGGAAAGTCAAAGGGAAGAAAAAACGCTAGATACATTAAAAATACGAAATCATTACGTTATATAAATAATGTATTTTATTTCTTAAAAATAACGTTTTTTATTTTAGATGAATTATTATTGTGATCGATTGGTGTATCCATATTAATGTTAAATTCTTCTGTAGGTACTTGTGCCTTCTGAATATGAATATTAATAACTCGATGATGCTGATCAATCATCAAATTGTGCAGATTGCTGTCCGACGGGAAACAAGGTCATATTCCAACTGCCTTTGGACTCCTGCGGATTACGCCACAAGCAACGAGCTCATTTTAACTTCACATCTGATGGAGTGGGTGACGTGGCCAGAGACGAACCTGGCCGTCTCATGCCGACCACAGCGGAGGAATACCCCGGGGTTGTGTATGACTTTCCGAAGCAAGTGATCAAGCTGCGTATCGGCAAAACAATAGAATTGCCAAATCGGAAGTCGACTTTAGAATACCAATTCATAACTCCCGTAGTGACGCACGAGAAAATAGTGCCCGTGAACGATACGCGCACCGCACAATGTGCTCCGTGTAACTGTTCAGCTTGTTGTCCATCAAAGCTTTCGAAACGTAAATAGTAAATTGTTTATTTCGCGTTATTTACTATTAAATGTTTTTGGTTTTTCATGAGTATGTGTTTTTCCTTTGCTCCGTAGGCAGGTAGGTTGTATGTGTAGGTTAGGTATAGTTATTATGTAGGTATATCATTATCATCTATATCTTTAACACTTGTTTATTAAGGGGCCTAAGTTAGGTTGTTTCATTTTTAACATAAATAAAATGTCGTCAACTGGTCCCAGGTGCCCTGCTGAGCTTGCCGTTTAGTCAAGATTTGACGGAGCAGCAAAAAATGGAACTTAAATCAACCAACGAGGAATTGAAACTTCTTCATATAGAAGACAATTACAACAATATGATCAGCCAAGGATCATCAATACCTTGCTCTTCAACTGCAACTAAGATATTCGATAAGCATCCTCAAGTACCATCTAGTAATTTAGGATTTATAAACGATCCTATGGAATTATCAATATACCGCTCGGTAACATCACTACGTCCCATCAGGTCAAAGAGGCACAGTGTTTCATTTTGCAATACTGTTCATTGGGCACCGAAGTCATATGACCATATTGCAAATGACCTAACAAAAAGACGCACTCATAAAGAGACATTTGGAGAAAAAGAAACTACAGTTTACATGACATTGTTTGATAATGTTACTCAACGCCGCACATCAGGTACACAAGCGACAGCTTCTATAAATAAATGTTTGCAGGTTGGTTATTATAGACCAATCATTCCTAATTCCACTCATGCGACAAATTCTAACTGCTATTCTACGTACTCCACATCAACTTTTGCTGGTCAGCAAGAAGCTAGAAAACGTATGACAGAGAGTTCACGGTATTCAGACGTATATTTTTTTGGAAGAAAAAAAGAGGCATCAAATAATAAGCCAGAGTCGGGGATGGGAAGCTCATCAAAACCGCAAAAATTTGGTATAAAAAAAATTACAGCTGCCCCAGTCAAAAGTGAAATAAGTACTACATCTTCAGTGCAAGCTAAATCTCAAAGTAGCTCTACTGCAGTACAAACAAAACAGGCAAAAGGCGCTTGTGCAGGAACATGCACTAGTAAATCAGTTTATATTAAAGACGATAAATGTCCTGCTGTTTCTGGGACTAAAGGAGATATGGTCGCAACTGTATCACATATAAAAATTGGACCCAGAGAACCTTGCCCGATACATGGAAAAGAACCATGTCAAGGCCCGAAGTGCATTTTGGCTTCGTCTGGAGAACAGCAAGCACCTGTGAAAGTTAGTACAATGGCAAATCCACGCCGGGGCGTCTTTGAATTGGTAATCAGGAAGATGACTGGCGCTCCGCTCGCAACAAACGAGTTGATGTTAGAGTGGACCCCGCCACCATCTCGGCCGCCACCGTGTGGATCCCCCCCTTGCACTGTTCCGTGTGCTCCGGCGCCATGCCGTCCATCGAAATGCAGAATGATATTATGTAAACTACCAAAATGCTGCAGAAAGCCATGTAAAAGACCATGTGGGCCACCGCCGCCGTGTCGACCATGCCGACCTTGCAAAAGGCCATGCGGGCCTCCACCACCACCTCCGCCACCACCTTGTAGAAAATACGGCAAACCACCCTGCTGCCCTAAGCCTTGCCGACGCAGCAGAACTGGCTCATCACAACCGCGCTGCAAGCCCTGTTCATCATCTCGATGCTCATCACCTTGCGCGTCGCCACCCTGTCCATCTCCTTGCGCGACTCCGTGTATATTACCATGCTGCAAGCCTCCTCGTAAGGTTCCTTGCAAAAGCTCTCCTTGCCTAAGACCTTGCCCTGTAATTGTTGGTCGCAGGAAGACTCGTAAGGCTCGAAGTCAACCTAAAATCAAATCCCATAAAAAGCGAGTTTCCCCTTGCTGGAATCGTGCAAGTGGATGCCCGGTAGTACGATGCAGAAGTGTACCCGTACCTTGCTTCGCATGTTATGGAATAACCCTTTGCCGGCCTCGAAGATGCTGTTCTGTATTTCCCTGCAAAATTCCCAAATTATGCAAGAGTAACTGCTCAACCTGCTGCTAAATAATTGTAAAAATCTACACAATAAGTACTTAATTTGTTATTTTTAATTTTACCAGATCCATATAATAATACCTACAATAATAAACATAACAAGCAGAGTTCGTTTTGTTTCTAGTATCATAAAGCAGCAACTTGGCAAGCTCAGCATGGTAGGAAGTTTGAAGTTCGAGACGTACTTACATACAGTTTGGCATACCAAAATAAATAAGCTAGGTACACACCTACTACTATAATAGGTCTGCTCTTATCGATTACTATTCAAAATAGGTACCTACCTTTTAAAATAATAGTTTGGGCGGCTTGAACAACTCTTACACCAGGTTGACCACTAACCATACGATAAGAAGAAGAAGAAAATAATATTCACTTAGATTTGGAAATATCGGCCGTTCCCATCTAAATCCAAATTTTCGTCCAATTGTCTTACAGAAAGTAGGACAACGGTAGTCTTACATTTTCACATTACTCTTACTATGTCAAAACATAAATCTAATAACAAATCGAACCTGGGAGCCTACAGCTTATAGATTTTAGAATAGGAGCTTCTCCTGTAGGTATTCAAGACTGACGTCATCATCAGGAGGCGAAAATCAGAATAATAATTGGAGATAACCTATCACATGAAGACTTGTATACCGACCACATTATAATTTAAACAAAAGTGCGGTAAGTAATTTAAAAAAGATGCTTTGTCAAAGAATGGTACGTAGGTATTTTTAAACTTAAGTAGGTATATAGGTATACCTTTGTACCTCATTGGCTTCCCTTATGCTATGGGTTCCTCCAATAGCGGCACCATCATATAACGGCCGCACTAGAACATTGGCTACGTAAACAGGTAGCGGTCTAGGAAACCGCGACATTTTGTTTACATAGCCAACATTCTAGTCACGGCCGTTATATGACGGCGCCGCTATTGGAGGAACCCAGCGCTTTACAAACTATTATAGTAAAGCCGGAGACCCACCGCGGCGCACGGAGAGGCCACACACGTGGGTCAAGCTTCGCTTTGCAATGTTGCACGATTGCAAATGTTTGCAATCGTGTCCACCGCGGCGCATGGAGAGGCTACGCGCGAAATGACGTCATGCATACATTTTCTTGCAAAGCGAGGCATGGACCGTGTGCGTGCGTCCGTGCGCCGCGGTGGGATTCCGGCTTAATGGGCATGCTTTCAAATAAATTAATTTTGCTGTGTTATTTTTTTTCCACGTTGGTAGTACCTAATTCAAGATATCTAGAGATGGGTTGGACTAGGTAAATTTGGGACTAGGTGCACCTATTCCTAGTATTTAAAAATACGTGATCCAAGCACCTGTTCCACCTAGTCCACCTAGTCCGCCTAGTCAACCTAGTCTCCAGTACTTATCGGCTATGGTTCGCGTACTTAGTCCTTAGATCCATAATAGGACTCGATACATGAGATCAAATGGGGACAAAAATTGATTTGCTCACTTCAGTTAGATGTCGCCTACTGCTTACTAATGATGATGACTTGATGATGACGACGATGATGATGATGAAGAAGACGACGACGACGATGATGATGATGATGCGATGATGATGATGCGATGACGATAATGATGATGATGATGATGACGATGATGGCGATGATGATGACGATGATGATAGTGATGATGATGATGATGATTATGATGATTATGATGGTGATGATGATGATGATGATGATGATGATGACGATGATGATGATGATGAAGACGATGATGATGATTATGATGACGATGATGATGTCGATGATGATGATGACGATGATGATAATGATGACAGCTTCCTTTTTGAGCCATTTTTGTTATAAAGACAAAAATAGGTTATATCAACAATTTAACACAAAAATATGATAATAATACTACTTGGACTAGTTACCTACCATATACTATGTAGACTAAGCAGTTCGTTATACTCATAATAATACGCGATATCCGCACGCAATCGAGAGAGCATTACGTCCGCTGGGACGTGTTGAGTGAAATACTAGGTGGACTAAGTACTCTCCAAATTGGAATAGGTGCCGCCTAGTCTCATAAAATACCTGTTCTTCGCACCTGTTCTAGTAAATACGACTCATCTCTAAAGATATCTGACTACAAGTCGGTTTTGGTAACATTTTGTATGCCTATATAAATTGAATGTACAAGATTAGTGGTCGCCTGCTTAGCTTTGGTAACTGTTCCAACATAAGCTGAGCTCTCTATGATTTATAACCTTAATTAAGAGAGTTCAGCTCATGTTGAAGTGTTACCATAGATACGCAGGCGATTGTACCAGAATAGTTTCATGTTCCGAGGCCAAAACCTTTGATTATTAATTTGTCTAGATATAGGGTTCGAGCGCCTAAACGCCAAAAAAAATATCAGCCAACTGTTGGCTCATAAGCTCATTTCGCCCGCTCAGTAGCGACACTGACATTGTGCGGTGAACACCGTTTTTTTGCCGTATAAAAATGACAATATATGCAATAAACGTATGCAGAAATTACAGGGGACGAATAAAAACAATTAAAAAAATTATCTATCATCGGTAAGTAAACTCGAAATAATTATTTGCTAAAGACACAATTAGATTTATGAAGTGTAATTTTATTTAAAAATATAACGGCCATTTGACGCCATGTTTACAAGGTTGCCTGATAATTGAATTTAAAATTCCCATGTGAGCGTTTGCTATTTTTTTTGGGGAATTATAAATCCACGGAATTTGACTTCTAATTTTATAACTAAACCACAGAAAAATATGAAAGCTTCTAATAAACTAATTCGTCTTATTTACAACACTACCGAAATAAGAACATCAAATAAAGAACCCCAATTATTATTACTTGTCCTCCTGATTAATAAGTCGCCATCAAATTTACTAACTCAGCCACCGATTTTACAACTCATCAACATTTTTACATTTTGAAGCTTCAACATGCTCTTCAAAAAATGTAGTTTAAGCCAAACTAGGACACATCAAATAGACGGGCGTGACCGACATTTGCACCAATCAGAGAGTTCCATTCAATTCGTGCGAGCTCGGGACTTCGGGGCATTTGACTTGTCTAGGTTAGGTTCGAAGGGAGTGACGGGGTTTAGCTCGCTCGCTCGCTAACCCCATTTGGTTTGGTTTGGTTTGGTTTGGTTTGGTTTTTGATGACCATGAACGCAGAAATATGAAACCCGCGTTCGCGGGGCTCCGTCGACTTTGTCATAGAGTGTTATTATACTAATAGGTATGTGAATAATAAAAATCATAATTAAATGAATTTACATTTTAATTAGACACCCCAAATTCAAAACATATTTTACCTTACTTTTATGGGAAATATTCAAAAGCTGGTATCACTCAGCACGTATCAACAGTGACGCAGCGCGCTTGACAAACAATAGTCTACGAATACTTGTGTGCGTGACACGCACACATCGCTTTCAAATCTGGCCTGTTATTTTCGTTCCGATTGCAGCGCAACAGACCATCTAGACCATAATAAATCTATGGCCAAAACAGATATTTTTTACTCATTGGTATTTCTTCTTGTCCATTTATCTCTATGGTTATTTAAATATAAAAAATCTGAAATTTCATGAAATTTGCGCCCAAAGCGTGCACCTCAGAGGTGCCCAAATTCCAGTTTATCGAACAAGACAAGCAATTCTATTACATTCTCTTTGGCAAGCAATATGACTGATAAAGGCAAGGGAAAAGGTACACAAGTGCAAGGGAAACCCAAACCGAAGCCGAAAAGCAATAAGGGCCCGTGCCCTTGGCTGTGCGATTTGGTTCCAAATAACGTACCGGGACCCGGAAAGGCGCAGGCTGTGTTGCATCCTAGGAAAGATGTTTTTGTACTTAAGGTAGCCTTTTCTCATATTAAAACATTTCAGATGTCATCAATCTGATACGCGATTGGATACGCGCTTCATAAATTGTCATCGCATCGCCTGATGGTGTCCTATGATGGCTGATGATGATAGCGTAACAGCCGTACTAAATTATACCTATTGCTGCGTACATAGATTAATTATTGGTTTCCGTGTCGGCCCCCCAACTAGATGGAACCTGCACACTAGGAAAATGCGGTAGCTAATACTACACCAAGTCAAACGCGCGCGAATCTTTCTTATGCTGGCTACAGGCTCACGCGAGAAGTCTCGCCAATAAGTTTTGCCGCGAGAACCGAGAAGGTATCTACATCTCTCTCATTCCTTTGAAGCTGGCAAAAAACCGACACTGATCTGAGAACAGATGAGCGCGAGAACGAGACGACGAGAAACCCATTACATTCACGCTTTTCGGGTCTTCTCGGGGGTTCTCGGCGTGAGTCTGTAGCCGGTATTAAATATATGGCTACGTACCATGATTATGTGTTAAAATTAACCGATTGTTATATTTCCTCTTTCCAAGGTAGCAAAGGTAGGCCCGACTGGAGATCGGCGATGTAAAATGGAGGTAGAGCTGGTGACGCCTAAAGGTCCTGAAAAAAAGCTTCCAAGTCGAGTCGACACGAGGGAAACTCAATGCGAGCCTGAAGGTCCACCGTGTCCCTGTTGCCCTCGATATAAAAGGAAGAGAAAGTAAAAAGAAAATAATTACTACTTATAATTACTACTTAATAAATACTACTTTATCAATATTTACGTGGCCACCTTATTTTGAGTTAGTCATTGTCGTCTTCTATGATGTATCCACGTACTTTTTCTTTAATAAATACCACGTGTGAGAAATGTTTTAGTGGATTTATTTACTAGATTAAGAATTTAGAAAGTTAGTGTGAAAAAAAAACGAAAAAAAAAATCCGATCAACAGCCGGGCAATCCTGACTTTCCGGTATACAATAGTAGTCTTTGATCCTGACGGAAGGCTAAATGTTCCTTATTGAGGCAAGGCAGCTAATTATTAGTCAATATTAGCGGCTACTAGAGCTCATACGAACATCCATTTTCCCAAAGAAAATACCAATCATTTGACTGCAATCTATACAGTATAGCTGTAAACGGAGCATCAAACAAGTTGCTCGTATGTACGCAATAATCGTTATGGAGTATAGTATAGTACCTGGGTCGTTCCGTAGTTTCGTGCAAAAAGCATATCCAGCCTAATAAACCCATCAGTTATGATATATATTTTAAATATTAATTGCCTAATAGGTAAAAGGATTATCATTTTAAAAACAGCATCGAAAATATTGGACTTTGATTTGTTAGTTTTCTAAAAAAGTTAATAAAACAGCGTGTAAAATCATTCCTCTCTGTTTCCAACTAGGGACCACGGCAGGTTCTTTAATGTTTATTTTTCTGCATTTGAATTGATGACTCTAATTAATACGTTATATTGAAGCCAAATGCATGACGTATTGATAAATGATTATGATTATATAATAAACACAGAAATAATATAAGTAAAGCCTATTTTACAAATTGTCACAATAAAAACTTCATTACCATCCGCACCCAGAAACTGCATAATTTTGTACTCTAGTTATACGTTCCCAACTACAGTTCGGGTCACAGCGTGTGTCTATTGGCCAGCCAGACACGGTGCCCAGGCGAGAAGGACGTGCGTCTATCGCTGATAAAAATATTTACGATTTCCCAAATTTTATAGTGCTTTGTCCAAAAATCTTCTCATTACATTCCTTTGGTTTTACAAGATATGTAAGTAAGGAAATTATTATTATTATAAAAAATGTTTACCTTTTTAATTTGTAAGGAAATTCGATTTTCTAATATATTCGATTACAGAGTTATTCAAGAAAAAGTTAAATTTTTTCATTCCTCTCCATTTCATTACCGTCCGTACCATCCATTTTTTTGCTGGAAGGTAATGAACTGTTTTGGAAGGAAATGAAAGGTTTTTAAATTGGGGCCATAACACACCGGGTAGCCATGGCGACGTCGCCAGCTACCGTAGCCAACTATTCGTATTGAACTGACGACGGATTGGCGAAGTCGCCAGTCAATACAAATTGTATGGCGACGTCGCCAGCCACCGTAACCAAACAATTTGTAGTTATTGAAATGATGACAGGTAATACACCTGGCGACTGACTGGCGACGTGACTAATTCGTCGCCAGGTGAGATACCTGTCATACATGTACCGTGTGGTGCCGGCTAAGAATAGCACCAACCCATCTCATCCCGTAGGTGTCGTAAGAGGCGACTTAGGGATTAACCGGAGGATGGGCAGCAGCGTCCTCCGAGTAAGCGTGGCGATTATGGCAAAACCCCCCAAATAAAACGCACAAAAAGGGACCGGCCCCCAGTCTCCGGCAGCCTCGCTAGTTCTGGCTAGCGTGGACTTCATCAGTCGAGATCTTTAAAGCTATAAAGCTTGAAAGATCTCGTCTGACGAGCGTAGATTTTACAGTCGAGATCTTTCAAGCTATAAAGCTCCGGCCAGCACCAACCCAGATCCAAAACCCCGAAAGCTTTCAGCTCCAACTTCAAAACCGATTCGATGTCCTAGGGAGTAGCGTGGAAGATTGTAACGATAAGTTCGTGGAAACAAACCATACGATCGGGTCAAAGTACTGCAAGGCCAGTCGTACAAACAGAACCAAAAAATCTCGGATCGTACTCTTAAGCTCATGGAGGAAAGGAGTGAAATGGCACTGCAGTCTTCAGATGACGCATCTGAGTACCGGCAGCTCAATAGACAGAAGTCTTTGACACGTGACTTCCGCCAATTAAATGCCGAGCGTATTAAAGAGGCAAGAGGCTATCGAGCGGAACAAAGGCTCCAAAGTGTTCGCTAGAGATCTGACTATTGGGCAAAGCCAGCTAACGAAACTGAAGACCGATAATGGCAGAATCGTTTCATCCAAACCAGAGCTTTGAGGGAGATCGAGAAGTTCTATGGACAGTTGTACACGTTAATACGGACACCCATTACAAACCAGGCGAACGACACAAGAGATTGTACCGATTGTCAGATTAACCCGACACTATACCGAAGACATCCCGGATGTCAGCTTGTACAAGAGTAGTATTGTTCTTAAACAGCTTAAGAACAACAAGGCACCGAGTGATAATGGAATAACGGCTGAGCTCCTGAAGGCGGGTGGAAAACCGGTCCGTAAGGCCCTTCAGAAGCTGTTCGGTTCCGTCATACTTGAGGGCAAAAGGCCGCAGGCATGGAACAGAGGTGCGGTGGTTCTTTTCTTCAAGAAGGGGGATAACGCTCTGTTGAATAATTATAGACCCATCTCACTTCTGAGCCATGTCTACAAGCTGTTTTTGAGGGTCATAATGAATCGTCTCGCACGCTCGACGACTTTCAGCCTCCCGAACAAGCCGGTTTTAGTACCGTAACCCACATATATACGCTGCGACAGGTTATACAGAAGACCGAGGAGTATAACCTGCCCCTTTGCTTAGCGTTTGTGGACAACGAGAAAGACCTGAGTTGTATTGCAGTCTCTCCAGCGATGACAGGACCAGAGCTCAAAACCTATCGGTTGCAGCGAGGTATGAGACAGGGAAATGTTATCGCTCCTAAACTGTTCACCGCTGCACTGGAAAACGTTTTCAAGGTTCTGGACTGGAATGGGCTGGGCATCAACATAAACGGCGAAATCACTCACCTTCGGTTTTCCGACGACATAGCGGTCATGACTGAGACTATGGAAGACCTCAATACCATGCTCGATGGCCTCAGTAGAGCCTCCGAACGAGTAGGTCTTAAAATGAACGTGGACAAGACGAAGATCATGTCGAATTGCCGTGTTGTACCTACTCCCGTGAAGATCGGAGGCTCTACATTCAAAATTGACGACGATTATGCCTACCTGGGATAAACTATCCAGTTAGGTAGGTCCAACTTCGAGAAATAGGTCAATCGACGAATCCGACTCCGCTGGGCAGCGTTCGGGAAGCTACGCAATATCATCTCGTCTCAAATACCACAGTATCTCAAGACGAAAGTTTGCCACCGATGACCTATGAAACTGAGACATGGCCGCTCACAATGGGCCTTATTAGGAAGCTCAAAGTCACTCAAAGGGCAATGGAGAGGACTATGCTTGGAGTTTCCCTGCGGGATCAAATCCGAAATGAGGAGATACGCAGAAGTACTGAAGTAACCGACATAGCCCGCAGGATTGCTAAACTTAAGTGGCAGTGGACAGGGCACATTGCTCGTAGAACAGATGGCCGATGGGGCCGAAGAGTTCTCGAGTGGCGGCCGCGCATCGGAAAGCGTAGCGTGGGTAGGCCTCCCACAAGGTAGACCGACGATCTGGTGAAGGTCGCGGGAATCCGCTGGATGTGGGCAGCGCAAGACCGGTCATAGTGGCGAACCTTGGGGGAGGCCTAAGTCCAGCAGTGGACGTATTTCGGCTGAGATGATGATGATGATGACCTATTTCACAACTGTTTTGCCGTGTGTCATGTCTACCCCGACTTTAATAATTTCCAAATTCATTACAATCCTTTTAATGTTCATTACCATCCTGCCCTTATTCATTACAATCCTTAGACATTTCATTACCTTCCACTTGTAAAATTTCAATTGTCATTTTCTCAGTAACTAAATGAGATAAAAGAGTGCCTCCCACTTTTTACTGATCTGGTGACTATCTAAGCTCGATGAATTAAAAAAAATATACATAAAACAGACTTTTTTTTTTATTCCGCGCAACGTTCAAATTTGCACGAAACGGCGGAATGAACCACCTACGTTACGTAAAGTACTTTACCGCAATCGCTATCAATTATCAGGTATAATATTAAGCTTTCAAGAAGATGAAAATAAGAGCACCAACACAGATTAATGGCTAGACATGGTGAGAGCGGGAGCCACTATCTGCTCCTGAACTCCACACTTCTGACCACGCGATCATTAAGAATCTCTGTTAAAGATTGCTACGACAAAGAAGAATCATGACGACGATAAACTTTGCCTCCTTCAACCGAACTGAAAAGTACCTAACATTTTAAAATTCTTGAAAGCCATATTCAAAGAAGACCCCTACCGATACTTATGAGCAAATTACTCTATGTTTTCTTGCACTTTGATTTGACACAATATTTTCTATCAAAATTTCACTCGTTTGCTTTCCATTATTCCAAAATTATAGTTTATTTATCTCTTAGTTTCACACGATATTGTTCCTATAACTATATAATATGGGAAGGGGCAATGGTCCGAAATCCAAGAAACCTTACGAAGAAATTAGTGCATTATTCAATGGAAATGAGGTGAGTCGGCGGGAACTTTGATTTGGAACGTTTCTAAGTCTGATTTGAACGCCCACTAATTTTCGTCTAAACTTTTATGCTTGTAGCTAATATAGACTTGCCTATTATATTATCAGCATCGAAATATATGAGTTATAAGCTGGTATTTTGTATTGTTAAGTACCTATTTGGGTACCGTAAAATGAATCCAGTGTCACCCAGCGGACCTAATACGGTCCTTATGCATTAGTGCTAATGAATTGCATTGCAATTCATTTTTCCGATTTTCTGAGGAATACTTAGCAATTCCGCTAAATTTCTGTAGAATAGTGACACATTTTACGCCATTCGTGACAGTTTCACGGAAATTTAGGGGATTCTGCTGGAGCTTTGGAAAAATGAATTGCTTTAGCAGAATTGCCGCAATTCATCTTTGTGACGGTATTAACCCCACTGATCACAAGAGAATACGAAAAGGCCTGTTCCGAAATTTGCCGCGACGGGATGCGATACCGTAACACCGCACTGCAATGCAGTAATCCAAGTGGCTATGCTTAAACCACTATACCAATAGGTAGCTGCTGTGACACTGCTAAGATTATTGACATATAATTCCTTACTTGATTACAGCCACGAACGTAAATACATACTGGACTGTTCCCTACTGCACAAAAAACGAGCCGAGCGAGAGGCCCTAGTTGGGACCGTGTCCCTCTCATTTCGAGTTGCCATGCCAAAATAATATTATCGTTGGGTAGTGATTGTTAGTTTTTAAATGAAGCAAATTAATTAATTTACTTAGTATTTATCGTGACTATTGTTAATATGATAAAACAATAGTCACGATAGATAATAAATTAATTTATTTGCTTGATTTAAAAACTAACAATCACTACACAACGATAATATTATTTTGGCATGGCAACTCGAAATGAGAGGGACACGGAACCAACTAGGGCCTCTCGCTCGGCTCGTTTTGTCTGTCTAAGAATTGTCAGGGTATAATAGACCTTAAGTCAGCAGAATAAAGTTGAATTTCTTCTTAACCAAAAACTCAACTTGTCTATCCTCTATTAAAAGATCCTTGATTACGGCATGATTACGGTTACCTTGTTGAAATTGACGGGCCCGTTACCGTGGTTGGCGCGGAAGCGTCTTTCACGCTACAGGTCGTAGGTTCGATTCCTACCCGGGACATGCATTTGTGTGCATGAACATGTCTGTATGTCCCGAGTCTGGGTGTATATGTATATTAAGTATGTATTTACAAATAAAAAAGTAGTATATGTAGTAATATCAGTTATCTGGTTTCCATTGTACAGGCTCTGCTTAGTTTGGGATCAGGTAACCGTGTGTACAAATATGTCCCAGGATATTATTATTATTGCGTTATACAGGTAAAAATTCGGGTGCCCAAGAGCACTTCGAAGCCTCCAAAGCTGACTCCGTCGCAGATGAAGCTGCAGCAGCAGTGCACCTGCGACGATGATGCCTCTGTGTGCTCGGAGGCATGCGGCATGCCTGGCGAGGATGACGGCGGCCCAGCTAATAGACTTAATTTCCAGGTATCTTGGTATAACCAACCCACTCCTTTCGTGTCGCTTTATCTCCCTTCACTTCGGGTGGGCAACGTGCGAGTGCTGTGGGTGACTGCTTTACATGGCCGGCCGTTGAAAAAAATCTTACTATCTTATAGGCTACACTTAGTTGCCGCCTTTGTTGTATATAAAGAGTGCCGTCATCCCATTAGAATATGAGAGTGAGGGAGGAGAGTGCACAGACTCTTGCACTATAATATATCTTGCACAGATAGCTAGTCTATTTTTTTTATAGGACTGCGGTGGCAAAAAAGCGTACGGCCCGCCTGATGTTAAGCAGTTACCGTAGCCTATAGATGCTTACAGTACCAAAGGCATTGCTCGCACATTGCCGACCTGAAGGGGAGTGGGATTCAGGGAGGGGGAGAGGGGGAGGGAGGGTTGGTGGCTCGATTCAGATTGGCCGCCGCCGTGGCCGAAATTTAGTCAGGAGGACGACTATTATTACATTATGGAAGTCACTAACGTAAACCGTAATTCTAGGAACAAGGTATTTATTTATTGTAGGTAGGTACTTATCTGCTTGATATAAAGGGCTACATCTTGCGTGGGTTCAAGTTTTCCTTCCTGTTTACCTACCAGTATATAATTCAGTATTATTATCACCTAATACCACTACTTTACCATCCAATATCGTAATAAATAAAACAGAATAGCGGGGTCCATAAGACACGCATGCTGCGCGAGGCTGCTTACCCACATGCCGCGCGCGGCACGCGCGTTTGCCTCAGTCGTATGCCGCGCGTGGCAAATGGCGAGCCAACCTACACTTTAGATAGAGAAGGCACTCTAGATAGGGTAGAGGTGACATTATCAGCATTATCGTTCTGTCTCATGACCAGACAAAACTAGGCGAGGCAAATGACAGCGCTCGGGTGAGGCAAGGCGAGCATATGCGCGCGCGCCATGTAAAAGCTGCATCGCGCGTTATGCGTGTGTTGGACACGCCTATTCGTGTGTCGAATAAATCAAAATAAAAGCTTTTTTATAACTTATGAACTCGAAAATTTTCAGATACCAGATGACATCTGTGAAGCTTTAACCAACAGGACTACTTTGAACTCGGAGATAACGTACAGCAAGAAGGAGGCCCACGACCCCTTATGCAACGTCTGCAATGTTACGCCTAAAGACGCACCGAAAGGGGTGCAGGCCCAAAAAGTACTGCACCCAGATAAAGACGTCTTCATTTTGAAAATTGGGAAACAAACTGACGAACCGAATCGTACTGGAAATATTGAGGTGATATACGATACGAATAGATTTTTCTGAAACCCACCCCTCCTCCATATACACACCACACCTTTTATAAAATAAATATTATACAAATAAACAATATACTGTAAACGGGTATCTCAAAAGTGCGAAATAACTTGGGGACTTGGGATGAGTATCGGAGAGTAAATTACATAAAAAAGTATTGAAATTCGAATTCGATGAAAAATTGTAACAAAGTATATCAAAAACTGTAAAATAGCACAAACTTTTTTCTGAATATTAGTGGTTGCTACTCCTAAATGTATTCTAAACTAGTTTTTACGCCATTTGATGTGTTCTAAGGCCGCAACACGAAAGTTGTCACAAATATTTAATGACTCATAACTCAGAAACTAATTATAGTAACATATAGTCTGACTTCACAAATCATCTACATATCAGCTACCGTATATGTAGTTTAATTTTATTATTTCGTACTTTTGAAACACTCGGTATAGGGTGGATTTTTGAGACGGGGCAGTAAGGGCAGCTACTTGAACCGTTATAGTTATAGGAAAACGTTCGTAGGAGACCATCCATAACTTTTTGAGATATTCTGAACTGCATTCACAGATTTCGGAAAAAAATTACAGTCAGCGAAAAAAATTCTAAAATGCCAAAATATTTTTTTTATTCCGATCGATCCCATTTCACGTAAGGATCAAAAGGCTCTATCGGACCATTTAAGGTTTGAGTACTAGATATTACAGAAATCGCCAAAAACTTTTCCCATACATTTTGTGCAGAAAACTATTAATCGACCCTATTTCTTATTGTGATCAAGACTCTTTGAGCCGAACTGGAGTTTGAGTACAGAAACTACGGTAGTAGTAGGTAGTAAAAAACGCTCAAATTAGATTTTTAAATTTGTAATAAGCTGTTCATGTCTCTAGCTTTAGAAAAAATGGGACCCCCATGAAACTAGCGATCTGTCCCGGCTTCGCAGGATTTTCCACTTATATTTACAAATGTAATTAGAACATTAACTTTCCGGTACAAAATCTCTGAATGATAGTGCAAAATCATTCAAATCCGTTGCGCAGTTTAGAAGAGCTAAACGAACAAACAGACATAATACGTGGATAGCTAGTTTGTTTTATAGTCTTAAGAGATGATTTATAAAGATTATGTACCTAAAGGGCGCATCGGAAGCTTAAATAGAAGGCTCGCATTGGGGGAGAATAATGGCAATAGGCTTGCTATCTATTATTATTGGAAGTCCTAATTAGGGACCGGATATCAAAATACGCGTAATAGCGTATTTTTATTATAAGCTTTTACACATAACGAAATGAAACATTGTTATTTTAGAGATATATCTCACTAGGACACCAGTGGCGGCGCAATCAGTCGCACCACCAACAAACTGTATACAGCTGTATGGAGAGTCCCACACCTGGTGTTCGCTTGGTTGCGCAACCAATTCGGTGGCGCAACCACTACTATTTAAATAGAGCTGTTTGGCATCTCACCCACTCGAGCACCAGCTGCGCTACCAGGGACGCCCCTCCCGCACGAATCAACACTGCTCATGCATCCATTTTGAAACTGTCGATCTTGGTATTTGATCTAGGATCTAAACTGATGGGTTATAAAATAAACGATCTAATAGGATATGTTGCGATAAGACTGTTATTGACAAACACACCGGACATCAGAACATTAGTAAGAGACAGTTCGATTTACTTTTAATGAAGACATTATATATGAAATTAGCTTTACAAACTTCTTTCAACAGAAACAAACCAACCGGTATCTCCGCCATGGTGTCCTATTGTGATAAGGGCAGGTATTGGGTAGTAGGTAGGCACCTACCTAAATTCATCTAAGTAGGTACTTAAACTCTCTGCCTTAAATACTATTTCAGACTTCTGATATACCCTGTAGTTACAAGTAACTGTTACAGGTGGAGCTGATAACCCCCAAGGCACCGGCCAAAGCGAAGCCGGCGACGCACTCGTGCGCACAGATCCAATGCGAGGAGGAAGACATCCCGTGCTGCGTGCCGTGCCGGACCTGCCGCGCCGCTGTCCCCAAAAAAAGGAGGTCCAGACGCCCCAGTTGCTGTCCATAAACAAATACAAACTCTTGTGCCTAGTAAAAGTAGCAACGTTAAAAAAATGTTTTCGATAACGTGTAACTTCAATAGAACTCATTTTTTATTCCGCCTTTCATTTTCCACTAAAGTTAAGGTACCAAACTACCAACCCATGCTCAGTGGCGGATTTACCACTAGACTGAGTAAGCTGAAGCCTAGGGCGGCAGATTTTAGGGGCGGCAGATTTTAGGGGCGGCAAATTTGGGGAGAAATATTTGTTATATGTTATTAAAATTTATGATATCAGGTATGCTTTAAGGTCGACACAAACAATATAACATGTAATCTGTTTTAAAAATTGTATATCATTGTGAACAAGAGCATCGAATTGTAGAGGTCTCGGTAGGGGCTGCAAATTTTGAATAGTTGAATAGCCTACTGGCGGCAAATGTGTAAATCCGCCACTGCCATGCTCATTAGTACGAAAGCATTTGCAAGTGTGTATAATTGGACGTTGAGGTAACTCCGCCAGGAATGAAACTTATAAAATTATTATTTTCTCGGTAGTGCAATTATAGAAACTCGCCGCGTCTTATGAACGAGGAATGTATATTGCATCAGACAAGACGTCGACGAAACGCAACGCGGACGGCAATGAACTTGCCCAAAGCCGACCCACTCACTAGTCGAACGGCCCTACGGAATGCAGTAGCTATAACTAACCACCACTTTAATTATTAATAAGGCCAGGTATAGGTATATATTTATGATATTTTTGTAATCGGTAAAGATCACATGTTTATTTTTGTTAACCTAGACCTTTCGATGGTACTTACTTAATACCTAATTGAACCTCATATTGCGTAATTCATATTCCATACATTTATTATACAAATAAATATAATTTAGGTGTCTGTAATGTCAAAATACTAGCTTTTTACTATATGCATATGAAACTATATGTATACGGTACTTATTACAGAAAGCAATTTTTAAATTTTTTGTCTGTCTGTCTTGATGTTTGTTCCAGTTAATCTCGGAAACGGCTGAACCGATTTTGACGGAAAATCTAAGGACTTATTTAAATTTAGTATGTATGTAGGGTAAGCAAAGAAGATTGCCTCAAATTCATTGAGAGGTAAATCTATTCTAGGACTTTGGGACCCATGTGTCAGTGGGCCAGTGTGAGTAAGTTGGGTTGGATCGACGCCAAGGTGTATCGAACTCAGATGACAGAACTATTTTAGGATTTCAATCACCACCTACGCACGATTATGAACTTCGAATTTAGAAGTTAGTTTATTTACGAAACAATTAGGCATTATGCAATGGAGAGTGGAAAGCAATGGTGACGAACCTATCCAATATTAGATCACCGTCAGAAATATTCTAAAAAAATCTAATGACTATCCGATAGACAACGCACAACCTAAAAAAGAATCATGAAAATTTGCACTGAAGTCGAGAATTTTGTAAATTCATCCCATGGGAATAGGGGATGAAAGTTTGAGTAATGATTTACATTTTAGTAACAAGCAGCATTTACTTATAAAAAAGTAGGTAGAACAGGTAATAGCAGTATATTAAAAACAAATCGACAAGTAAAGTGTTAATAAAACCTTGGCAATAAAACTCTCAACAGCTAGTTGAAGCTGCGCAGATTTAGCGCCGTAGGCGGCTTGACACCGGTCGCTCTGAACCTTAGACGAAATTAGCTAAAGGTCTTCTAAAGAGCTTATTAAACTTGGCTAAATTTAGAAGCCTAAATTCAGAAGCTTCTAAATATTTAAACCATTCTAGCTTCTGAATAGCTTGCTGAATGCGATTACACGTGCCTAAATTCAGTAACGACTAAATTAAGTAGCCTAAATTTAGTTAAGTGTAATAACCCCTTAAGCTCTAAACCCGCGATGCAAGAGATGCGCATTTTACTTAAATAACACATAGCTCACGTAAAGCCTAGCGTCGATTCAAGACTCGTCAAATCGGATCGCAAACAAAATCAATGAGAGATGCCTTCCTTACGGCTGGAGCGTTACTTTGTGCGCTCGCCCTCTGACCGGTGAAGTTGTTAAGGCCACTCTGGCCAACAACGTATAGTCATTAAAAAAAGAATAAAAAAGGGATGCCTTCCTTTGGTGCGCCACTAATGGAAGCAGTTAAAAAATATTATTATATCGTCGCATGATTGTAATGGATGCTAGGCCTATGATTGACGTAGTTAGGATGGTGTTATGTGGAAGCATATTATTTAACTTCCTGTCGTAATTCAAACTATTATCTTGTTCTTAGCACAGCTGCTATGCGTATCACTAAATACCTACGTCATACATTACCACATTTTTGAGTTTATCTATTGATTTGGGTACTTTTATTTGGTTCTTTTTCACCTACATTCATGAATGTAGAATAACTTGGTACTTAGTAGGTGATTGATTAGTAGGTTGATGTTTATTTCATACATTATTTCATAATTACTATTAACTACGGCGTTAGGTTATGATTTTGACCGGTATGAATGTGTGTGTGTATGTATGTTCATCTGTTCTGTTGCCACATACCTAACTTCCAAACTACTTTTTATAAATTCTGATCTAGAGGATAGCCGTGGTTCGTGGTCAAGTCACTTTGCCCTAAAGGACCTAAACGGTCCACGCCTATCCCCTAGATGAGCATATCTTCTTGTTTCATACATTTAGACCGCTATTTTTTTATTTTGCAATATTGTCAAAACTACTTTTCATTTTTTAAATACCATTCTTATTTTGTTAATGTTATTGAATCTTTGACAACAGTTCTCAGTAAAGATCTGACAATACATAAATAACTAACCCAACCACATGTTAGGCACATACCCGATCAGCAGGGGTTTAATGTTTGGTTCTAATTTGGAAGTTAGAGATAAAGATAAAGCTTTGACGATCATCTGAAACAGGATATTCTATTTCTTACAAAAGTATTAGCCAATTTGTTGGAGCACCTACTTATGTACATTTCGACCCCGCGTGGGATTGAAGAACAAAAAAAGATAGTGAAAGATAAGGAGCTTATATTCCAACGCTTAATTTAGCATATTTAATTATAAAAATAGAATGAATCCGTTTAAGTGTTTTAAAGGATACTCAGTGAATGACTTACCGCCATATACTAAACGCAACACAAATTGATTCGACTAATTTGAGAATACCCAAAAACAAAAAAAGAACCTGTCTATTTTTCTGGAAATTTAGGTATGTAAATACAAAGTAAAATTAAAACCGCTTGCTACAATTTTTCTATACAACATGATTTTTATTCCTATATTAAAAATAATTGTTTAGGTACAACTTTCGCTGCTATAAAATTTCTTTTATAAAGCTGTTTAAATTGGCCCGTCTTGCAGAAAATAAGAAATACCTAACGACGCAACGACTAAAGCAGCGATTGAAATTTTTTAAAGGTTACCTTCGTAGTTCGTACTAAAGCTGTTTGATGGAGCATATTCCCTGGGCGGTTCTAATAATATTTACGCAGAATACTCATCACAAGTGGAAAATTTTCTCATTATTATACCTCATCGCCACTCAAGCAGCTTATGAATTTTAGCAAGGTATTTCAGCAAGTAGTTTCAGAGAATTGTTGAGATTTGCAGGGTGTTTTCCTCTTTACCATCAAATAAATTGTTATATGTAATATTAAAATACTACAAGGACACCTAGTATATGAAAAACAAAACCAGCAAATATTGGTATAATACAAAGAGTCAGGCCACATTACAACAATGGTGTTTTAGGTCTGAATGTATAGAGGGCACCTTAATTACCGTGAACAATACAAAAGGGATTTCTTCACCACCGTTCATCATCATCATTTCAGCCGAAAGACGTCCACAGCCTCATAGGTAAGGTTTTCCACAACGACCGGTCCTGTGCTGATCGTACCCAGCAGTTTCCCACAGTGCGTCAGTATACCTTGTAGGGGGCCTATCCACGCTGCGTCGTCCGGTATGTGGACGCGCGTGGTGGTTCTTCGGGGTTCGGGTTCTCATCATCCATCAGTAAGTAATAATCTCATTTGGAAATGAGATTCGCGCATGAAATCCGAAAATGTGAAAGGTCCGAAAGGTCGGAGCTGTGATTTGAATCCCCATAACATCTTGGATAGATAACTATCTATGTAAATCTAAAATTGAATAAAAACGAACTGTAAAAACAAACAATATTGAAATTCCGTTGGTAGGTACACAGAGGAATACCTACCTACTGGACAGATAAGAAAATTTCAGTTGAAATTATTGATAAGACAGCTCATGTAAATATTTTTTGGGTATAATAAAATGATGCATTACCCTAAGTTACCAATAGATGGTGAGCAATACCAGTGGCCGACACAACTCGTTCTGTGGCCAGGCCGATCCATTCCACCACAGGATACATACTTTATCCAACAGTTAACCGGTCTAAACTTCCTTGAATGTTGACTGCCGGCCGCAAATTGTCTCTTGATTTACGAATTTATGTCTTAGCCAAAGTACTATAAATATAATATCTACAACAGTGAAACGTTCCACGTTCACGTCAATATTAACACCAATGTAGGTGTTACGTGTGTAAGTACCTAGTACCTATAATTTTTATCAGTGATTCCCATAACCCATTTGTCACGCTCACGACTATAATTTTTATAACATTCAACGCAATTCGACCATGGCCCGTGTCTGATTTTGATACTGACTCCGAACGAAATTTCATTTAAAATTTCCGACCTTTTCCACCTATGTCCGTGACATAGGAACCAATAATATCTACCGGGTCAGCTGTAGGTACGGTCAGCAACGAAAGTCGCTGAACATTCTCAGTTTTTCAAATAGCTTGCACACTTTCGTTTTGCAGCAAATCCATAATTTATTTTTATCCAAACAAAATGTAGACATGTTGCTAATGTTTGGTTTTATAAAGGTTTACCAACGTTTGTAGAATAAAGAGTATAACCGATTTGAAAAATTCAGAATGTTCAGCGACTTTCGTTGCTGACCTATACTCAAAAAGTTTTAAACTTTTTCTGATGTAGGTACCTATGCAGAACAGTGGATATTGTATCAATCACACTATTGGTTGAATTATACATCTGAACTTACAAATAAAGCGCACGAAACTAACTTCACTACATCATACATGTTATCGTCAAGACGAGGGTTCGAAATTTGGTTGATTTTCTATTCTACTTTTTCTTTAAGTAAGTATGTGGACTAGGAATCTTATATTTAGATGTATGATTTTTGACTATATTATCTTGAGTATCTTTAAATCCAAATCACGATTTGACGAAATTTTCTCGATAAAAAAAAATTATGAAATGAGCTCTAATTATTTACAATTTTCCTTGCTACCACGATGTTTTTACGATTTAGATCACGAAATTATTTCTAAAACATAGCAAATAATGATATCTAAACTACCCTTCAACCATATTTTAATTCATGAAGTAGTTTTTTTTTAATTCAAGAAAATGTGGTTTGGCGCTTACGTTGTTTATTTCCGAGCGCGCGCACAATATCGCCATCTCACATTTTAAGTACTTGAACTAACCATGTCTCTCTCTAACTTTGTATTGTCAGTGTCCGCTCGGACTTGTTCGACGTCGGACCTGTGAAGGATTTTTTAAAAAATATTACGAAAAAATATTACGGTCGTGCCACATTACAGGTACAGTACAGTATTTACAGTCCGCCGACGCCTATGATAAATAAATGAATATCCTTGGAAATTCTTTTACACATGACTACCTGATCCCAAACTAAGCAGAGCTTGTACTATGGAAACCAGATAACTGATATTACTACATATACTACTTTTTGTTTGTAAATACAAACTAAATATACACTTAATTACACCTAGACTCGGGACATGCGGACATGTTCATGCACACAACTGCATGTCCTGGGCAGGAATCGAACCTATGACCTGCACTGCAGCGTGATTTTCGTTTGCTTTTCCTTGTCTTGTGTAATTTCTTTTCATCTCTTGTCATTTTGTGTCATCTCTTGTCATTTTGTGTCATCTCTTGTCATTTCATAGTTATTCGTGTCATTTCTATAAAAACTCCCTATTTCGCTTACTGTTATATACTTGCAGCATGGTCTTGGGCCGACAGTGGGAATACATTGCTTGTCAAAACAATGGAGTCGCTTTATTGCGTTTGTTGTAGGTATGGATGGGCAAGTAATAAATATATCATACATCAATAAATTATCGTAAAAAATAACATTACAGATATGGATAGGAAAATGTTTGTCCGTCCTATTCAATCTATTATATTATAAACGAAAGTAACTCTGTCTGTTACCTTTTCACGGCTAAACCGCTGAACCAATGTTGATGAATTTTGGTATGGAGATAGACTGGGTCTTGGCGGAGAACATAGGCTACTTTTTAGGGTTCCAAAGGGTGCTAACGGGACCCTATTACTAGGCCTACGCTGTCCGTCTGTCTGTCTGTCCGTCTGTCAGCGCGGGCTGTATCTCACGAACCGTAACAGGTAGAGAGTTGAAATTTTCACTGAATGTGTATTTCTGTTGCCGGTGCAGAACAAATACTAAAAATATAATAACATTTAAAAATAAATATCAAGTCTCAAACTTGATATTTTTGATGTGTTTATTCTACGGTGGTACGGAACCCTTTATGTGCGAGTCCGACGCCTTCAGATCTTATGAATGTTTTCTTGAAATAAATATAGTGTATTTTAAGTAATTAACTGGCCAACCCTCAGGTCCTACCTACCATGTTAGGATCTTTTTCGTTCTAGCGGGTGTAAACCGTGATTTAACGAGTTAATAGCTACGTCCAGAAGTGTCACATGCCGCGCGAGGAAAATTTTCCTCGCGGTGTTTGACTTGCCTCACGTGAGGCAAATGCGCGCCCTGCCTCACCTGAGCACTCACATTTGCGTCGCCTAGTTTGGCAGTCGTGAGACAGAACGATGTCAAACGTGTCAAACTGATTGATCGGGTATACCTTTCCCTGTCTAGAGTGTCAGTTGCCTTGCCATTTACCTCGCGCGGCATGCGACTGAGGCAAACGTCGTGCTTCGCGAGGCATGTGGGTGAGCAGCCTCGCGCGGCATGTGACACTTCTGGACGTAGCTAATGTGATAATTTTTGTATTTTTTAAACCGACTTCAAAAAAGGAGGAGGTTTCTCAATTCGACAGTATATATATTTTTTTTTTTTTTTTTTTTTTTTTTTATGTGTGTTCGCGGATATATTCGTCGTTTATGAACCGATTTTGATGATTCTTTTTTTGTTGGAAAGGAGATTTTTCGGGGGTGGTACCATGATAAGGAAACCAGGATCTGATGATGGCATCCCAGAGAAATCGAGGGGAACCTTCGAAAATCGTAGGGGCGACTAGTGCGTTTGTATTTTTTTTCATTAAGTATTTTAAAGCACTACTATTTTATGAAGGTCAGGAGTCGATCTGATGATGGAGCCGAAAGACAGTCGAGGGAACTCCTCAACGATTTACAGCAATTACCTGGTGTTTGGGCTTGATTAATTTGTATTGATGAGAACTTTACACCTAGATGGGTTGCGACTGTCATTATGGGTCTGATGATGAAGACAAAGGACAGTCAAGGGAACTCCTCAACGTTTTACAGTAGCTACCTTGTGTTTGGACTTAATTCATTTCTATTGATGAGAGCTTTACACCTAGATGGGTTGTGACTGTCATTAGGGATCTGATGATGAAGACGAAGGACAGTCAAGGGAACTCCTCAACGTTTTACAGTAGCTACCTTGTGTTTGGGCTTGATTAATTAGTATTGATGAGAACTTTACACCTAGATGGGTTGTGACTATCATTAGGTGACTGATGATGAAGACGAGGGACAGTCAAGGGAACTCCTCAACGTTTTACAGTAGCTACCTTGTGTTTGGGCTTGATTAATTAGTATTGATGAGAACTTTACACCTAGATGGGTTGTGACTGTCATTAGGGGACTGATGATGAAGACGAGGGACAGTCAAGGGAACTCCTTAACGTTTTACAGTAGCTACCTTGTGTTTGGGCTTGATTAATTAGTATTGATGAGAACTTTACACCTAGATGGGTTGTGACTGTCATTAGGGGTCTGATGATGGAGTCAAAAGACAGTCGAGAGAACTCCTCAACGATTTACAGCAATTACCTGGTGTTTGGGCTTGATTAATTTTTATTGGAGAGAACTTTGCACCCATATGGGTTATAAGTGCCATTACAGGTCTAATGATGGAGACCATAGACAGTCAAGGGAACTCCTCAACGGTTTACAGTAGCTACCTTGTGTTTGGGCTTGATTAATTAGTATTGATGAGAACTTTACACCTAGATGGGTTGTGACTGTCATTAGGGGACTGATGATGAAGACGAGGGACAGTCAAGGGAACTCCTCAACGTTTTACAGTAGCTACCTTGTGTTTGGGCTTGATTAATTAGTATTGATGAGAACTTTACACCTAGATGGGTTGTGAGTGTCATTAGGGGACTGATGATGAAGACGAGGGACAGTCAAGGGAACTCCTTAACGTTTTACAGTAGCTACCTTGTGTTTGGGCTTGATTAATTAGTATTGATGAGAACTTTACACCTAGATGGGTTGTGACTGTCATTAGGGGTCTGATGATGGAGTCAAAAGACAGTCGAGAGAACTCCTCAACGATTTACAGCAATTACCTGGTGTTTGGGCTTGATTAATTTGTATTGGAGAGAACTTTGCACCCATATGGGTTATAAGTGCCATTACAGGTCTAATGATGGAGACCATAGACAGTCGAGGGAATTCCTCAAAGATTTACAGCAGTTACCTTATGTTGGGCTTACTTCATACGGTTCAATATGCCAAAATGTTCATTGGTATGGCGCCACTAAAAATCGTGAAATAAAATTATTTTTATTAAAAAAAAAAAAACCGACTTCAAAAAAACCTGGATCACTAAAAAGCCTGAAATAATATTTCTATTACCACCTCTGCCTACCCCTTTGGGAAAACCAGACGTGATGGTGTGTTATCGAGTATTTGGAGTCGGTGCCAATCTATCTTCTTACTTTTATAGTAGCTATACTTGGCATACCAAGATTGGCACAGACTCCAAATACTCGATAACACACCATCACGTCTGGTTTTCCCAAAGGGGTAGGCAGAGGTGGTAATAGAAATATTATTTCAGGCTTTTTAGTGATCCAGGTTTTTTTGAACTCGGGTTTTTTTTTTTTTAAATTATTCAATTCAATGTTTTTGTTTCAGACATAGTCCAATATTGATTATTAAAATTATTATAATTTCACAATAAATATAAAACAATAAATAAAAGTAAAATTAAATTTAAAAAAAATAATATATTTATTTTTAAACCGACTTCAAAAAGGAGGAGGTTTCTCAATTCGACCGTATATATTTTTTTTTTATGTGTGTTCGCGGATAACTTCGTTGTTTATGAACCGATTTTGATGATTCTTTTTTTGTTGGTAAGGAGATATCCCAGCGGTGGTACCATGATAAGGAAACCAGGATCTGATGATGGCATCCCAGAGAAATCGAGGGGAACCTTCGAAAATCGTAGGAGCGACTAGTGCGTTTGTAATTTTTACCATTAAGTATTTTAAAGCACTACTATTTTATGAAGGTCTGGAGTCGATCTGATGATGGAGCCGAAAGACAGTCGAGGGAACTCCTCAACGATTTACAACAATTACCTGGTGTTTGGGCTTGATTAATTTGTATTGATGAGAGCTTTACACCTAGATGGGTTGTGACTGTCATTAGGGGTCTGATGATGAAGACGAAGGACAGTCAAGTGAACTCCTCAACGTTTTACAGTAGCTACCTTGTGTTTGGGCTTGATTAATTTGTATTGATGAGAACTTTACACCTAGATGGGTTGTGACTGTCATTAGGGGATTGATGATGAAGACGAGGGACAGTCAAGGGAACTCCTCAACATTTTACAGAAGCTACCTTGTGTTTGGGCTTGATTAATTAGTATTGATGAGAACTTTACACCTAGATGGGTTGTGACTGTCATTAAGGGTCTGATGATGGAGTCAAAAGACAGCCGAGAGAACTCCTCAACGATTTACAGCAATTACCTGGTGTTTGGGTTTGATTAATTTGTATTGGAGAGAACTTTACACCCATATGGGTTATAAGTGCCATTACAGGTCTAATGATGGAGACCATAGACAGTCGAGGGAATTTCTCAAAGATTTACAGCAGTTACCTTTTGTTGGGCTTACTTCATATGGTTCAAAATGCCAAAATGTTCATTGGTATGGCGCCACTAAAAATCGTGAAATAAAATTATTTTTATAAAAAAAAACAAACCGACTTCAAAAAAACCTGGATCACTAAAAAGCCTAAAATAATATTTCTATTACCTACCACCTCTGCCTACCCCTTCGGGAAAACCGGACGTGATGGTGTGTTATCGAGTATTTGGAGTCGGTGCCAATCTTGGTATGCCAAGTAATAGAAATATTATTTCAGGCTTTCTAGTGATTTTTTTTAATTTTTCATGTTTTATCATTAAAATACAATATAATATAACATAAATTAAAATAAAATACAATAAAATAAAAACCTACCCCTAATTAAACAAATACCGTCCGCGTGGGATACTGGCTGCATGTCCTCCCTGTATTCAAGCTGTTCCTGTTGTCAAGCGAATTTTTTGAGCAAGGAAAGAGCCAGCCCTCTTGTCACCTGTGGCGGTAACCAGTCTAAGGGTGGTTTGATAGATAAAAAAATAAAGATAAAAAGATAAACAAAAAATAAATGCATGGTTAAATCAATAAAATTAATAAAAACTGAAAATTAAATTAAAAAATAAATTAAATATGGTAAAAAAAAATATTATGACACCGCTGATGACTTCACAGTCGATGTCTTCACACACACCCGCAAGGATGTGGGGACTCGGCATCGGGGCTGGTAGCCCCCTGGCCGAGGTGTCCAGCGCCGGCCACAAATGTGGTCGGGTCGGTGGGGTGGACTTGGTGTCCGGTGGGGCGGCGGGACCCGTAGATCCCGCGGGGGGGGCCATCTGAGTGTGTTCACGCCGCTTCCGCGATCGAGCCCTGCCGGGGGAGACCACTGGCGAACCAGTGGAGGCCCAGCAAAGCGATCAGCAGGAAGCGGCGGCTTCTCGGGGCCCCTCTTCGTTCTTCGCCCGGTGGGCGATTAGATAATAGATGGACTAACCGTGGCTTGCTAGTATCCGTGCCATACCCGTCAGTATGACGGGTATGGGGTTTTCACCGCTGCGGAGGGCTCCTAGGACGTCTTGCAGGACTCCGATGGTGGCGCTCAGGAGGTCGAGGTTGGCGCCACCCGTTGTGGCGTCGCTCGTTGGAGGGCGGGCGGAGTTTGTGGCCGTCGGTCTGGGCCTGGGCACGGGCAGGGCGGCATTGGCGCTCCCTTTGGGCGGGGCCTTGGGTCCCTGTGTAGGGGCGGCTTCCGGGGGTGTTGTTGTTGCGTCCCTGGTAGGGGAAGAGGCGCGTTTGGCCCTACGCCGCCTTCTCCTCTTCTTCGGGGCCTGTGCACCTCTTTCAGTGGGGCCGTTCGCTGTCGCCATAAGGGTGGCGCTCGGGGCTTCTCGAGTGAGTTCAGTGGGGGCGGGGCCTCTTGTGGCCTCACTCCTGTATCCCCCACTGATGGCCACTGTGCCGGCCTTCTTGTTCCGGGCCTCCCTCCGGAACACGGGGCACTTTGTATTATTGGCCGTGTGCGGGCCTCCGCAGTTTGCGCAGGAGGCCGGCTCTGCCCGAGGCCTCGCACAGTCCTTGGCGAAGTGCTCTTCGCCGCAGCGCACGCATGCCAGTTTCCGGTGGCACATGTGGCTCGAGTGCCGGAATTGCTGGCAGCGATGGCATTGGGCGGGGCCTCTCTTGCCCCGCCAGGCCTCAATCTTGATGCCGGGCATACAGAGAAGCTCGTCGACTTCGTATATGCCCGGCAGGAGGTCTTGCGTGCGCTTAAGGATTGCGAGGAAGATGCACCCAGGTCTTCCTTGCCTCGCCCGGATCTGGCGCACGTATTCCGGCTCGAACCCCCGGTCCTGCAGCTCTAGGCTGATGTCCTCGGGTTCTGTGTTCGCCGGGAGGCCTCTTATCGCCACTTTTAGGCTCTTCTCGGCTGGCAGTGAGTAGGAGAACCAGGCGATGTTCTCCTCCTTCTCCAGCGTGTAAAGGTAGCGCTGGACGGTGCGGAACTCCTTCTCCGTTTTCGGGGTGAAGCGCACGCCCTGGCCAAAGGGGCGTGCGTTGGGAGCGTGGCCGAGCGCGTCCCGCAGAGTGCGGAAGTGGGTTGGCCAGTTCGGTAGGCGCTCCACGATCAGCGGTGGGTATCTAGGCAGCTTCGTGTTTGCCTCCGTTGCCGCTGCGGGCTCCTCCTGGGAGGCCGGGGGTGTAGCGGGGCAGGGCGTGATCAGCACCGTCGAGAAGCTTGACGGCGGGGTGATCTGGGCGGAGCAGTGGCGTTTGGCCTCGTCCGCGGCCTCTTGTTGGCGTTCGTCAGATGATCCGCGCTGACGGCGAGCTGAGCCTGACACAGGGCGGGCGTGCTCGCTGTGGTCGTAGTCGCTCTCGTCGGACATATCGGCTTCGTATTGCTGGGCGGGCGTGAAGGTCTGGAACGGTGCGGGCGATGCCGGCGCCGAGGTGCGGGGGCCGGGAGATGGAGTGCGGAAGCCTTGTGCTTGCTTCGGCTTGGGGGCGCCGGTCCCTCTCAACCCCTTCGACGTCGTCATCGTCGGGGGAGCCGGGTGGGCGAAGGTGCGCGGAGCGGCGGCGGTGCGGGGCACGGTCGCGGCGGCAGCGGCAGCAGCGTAGGCGACGGTACGCTGGGCCGGCGGTGCGGGGCGCGCGGCGGGGCGCGCGGCGGCGGCGGACCACGGGGTGCTCGGCTTGAGCGGAGCCGGCGGCTGCGTGTTGCGCGGCGCGGTACGCGGCGCGGGCGCAGGTGCGGTCAGCGATCGCGGATGGCGCGAGCGGTCGGCCGGCGCGGCGGCGACATCGCTGGCGGGGGACGCGGAAGTGGCGGCGGTGGTGGCTCGTTCGAGAGCGGCGGCGGCGTCGCGTGCGCAGGCGCGGGCGGCGGCGGTGTCGCGCTCGAAGGCGTCTTGGCACGCGTCGGCAACGGTGTGGGCGGCGCGCGCGTAGGCTTCGGCGTCGTCAGCTACGCGGTTGGCGGTGGCGCGGGCGGCGTCGACGTAGTGTCGTACGCCTTGGTAGGTCTGGGGCGGCGGCAGCGGCGACTCGTTCGATGAGCCCGCGGATCGGCGGTCGGAGAGGTCCGACGCCGACCGTGCTGGAGCTCGATTCATCGGTGAAGAGCTCACAGCATGCTTGGTTGCAATGGGCCCTGACAAGGGCCTTTTTTGGGGGCGCAGATGGCCGCGATCCTTGTAGGTGATCCCCTCCGTGTTGTTAGACACGGGCGCTTCCTTCCGAATTTGTCAAACAAATGCGGGTGGACAGCAAAAATGATCCGAGCGGCGATGTGGGTAGGAGGTCCTTCTCACTCAACTGCGTGGCGATCCGCTGATGACTTCATGATCGGCATCGAAGTTAAGTACCAAAGTATTCCTTAACCTACGAAACATGAAAAAGATACTCATATCCGGCAGTCAGTCACTGACACAGAGTATGTACATTTTTACCCGACTACGGTGGGCGGAGGGTTATGATTTTGACCGATATGTATGTATGTTCATCTGCTCCCGTATAACGTCCAAACTATTTTTATATCATAATAATTTGATTAATGAGATATCGTTGGACGCGTCTGGATCGTCCGCTGGTTATAGGCTATTATACGATCGAAGTATTGTTATACGTATCTATCAGCATATTGTAGGTATCGTTTGTCTTCTTTTGACTTACTTTGTCTTCAGCAATAAAAACAACATAGAATTTTTTTTTTTTTTTTCAAATACACTCGACATAAAAATCCCATATAAAACGAAAAAAATATATTTGAATATTTTCATCCATTTCATCTATTTTAAAAGGTGCACTGGGACATATTATTTTAATTGTACGAATTAAACAATATTGTTCCTTCAAAAAATAACTATACTATAGTCTACTCCATAGCTGTTCTGTCCTAGCTAAGCGAGAGGGATATATCCTTCGGCAGCTCACGCGACGCCAGCCACACCCCGAAACTAAAATTCATTTTTTTCTTGTATCGTCTTTTATCGAAAGATGAAACATGACTAACCTCGGGTATAAAGCTAGGGTTGCTCACCGTACTATAATATATAGTATTGTACTCGAAATTATACTATATTTGTTTCTGTTAAGAAAAATACCATATTTCAGATGAATAGATCAATCGCTTTTTTTTTTTTTGTTACACCGAAACTAATTATAAACAAATCTTTAGGACTCAGTAGAACGCGGAAAAGAATGCTGAAAACATGTCGGCTCATTTTCAGGTAATAAGGCCTTTTTAGGGTTCCATACCCAGAGGGTGCCAACGGGACCCTATTACCTACTAAGCCTACGCTGTCCGTCTGTCCGTCGCGTCAGTCTGTCTGTCTGTCAGCGAGCTGTATCTTACGAATCGTAATAGGTAAAGACTTGAAATTTTCACAGAATGTGTATATCTGTTACCGCTACAACAACAATACTAAAAATAAAATAAAATAATCAAGCCCACAAATAAAGAAATTTAATCTTTTTGACGTTTTTATTTTACGGTGGTACGCACCACCACATGCATGCAGTTATCGCACCCGCAATTCGACAATTAACTAATTAATACATAAAAACGGCCAAGTCCGTGTCGGACTCGCACATAAAGGGTTCCGTACCACCGTAGAATTTATAAGATTAACGTCAAAGAAATAAGTTACAAGCAAAAAACTTCAAAAATATCAAGTTTATTGTATGGGGACCCCCTTTATTTTTAAATTTTATTTTATTTTTAGTATTTGTTGTCATAGCGGCAACAGAAATACATATTCTGTAAAAATTTATACTCTCAACCTATTACGGTTCGTGCGATACAGCCCGCTGTCCGTCCGTCCATCTGTCTGACAGCGGAGGCTTAGTAGCTTAGGGTTCCGTTGGCACCCTTTGGGTACGGAACCCTAAAAGCATCGATACCGACCGATACCTATCATCGATAGATTTTAGATTATCGCTATTTACCTGTGTAAATTGTTTCCCTTTTATGTCACCTGCAACCATGATAGATGGGGAGCCATAGAAGGGGTTTCTGGATTTGCACGAGCGCGTCAGATTAAGATAAGGGAGATAGCTTACATATTGATAAGAACCTCAAAAAATTATGAGCCCTTAATATTGGTGAGTTTGCTCAGGGGAAGCAAAAAAAAAAATAGACCATCTTAAAATACTCGAACTCGTCAGATTAAGATAAGGGGGATTCATTACTAGCTAAGAAGTGTCCAAAGTGACAATTTTGCTAATTTGATCGTCAGTCTAAGAAATGGGAGCATCTGGAAGTTTCAGTTTTTCACCCCCTCAGTTTTTTTTTTTTTTAATATAGGACTGCGGTGGCAAAAAAACGTACGGCCCGCCTAATTTTAAGCAGTTACCGTAGCCTATAGATGCTTACAAATTCTGACGCGCTCGAGTAATTTTTTTTTTTCAATTTATCATGTTTAAGCATGAAAAGTATCAATATCTGACACGCTTGAGTATTTTTATGTCATTGCTTTTTATACAAAAAAAAATTTTTTTTTCATGTATTCGCTTCCCCCACCGCTGAAAGTGGAGATCTAGAACAATGTATTCTTCCTATCATCTCATCTACCGAATCTACTAGATTTGGACGACACTCGTGCAAATCCACGAATTGCACGCTCGCCTCCCCATCGGAAAGGGGTATTCTTATAAACATAATTTGAAGGTGGAACGTTAAAACAACAAATTTTTAAAAAATATAATAATCTATACATTCTCGTATTGCTTCTCGTTTGCCGTGGTATAGCAGCAAATATTTAAATTTTACGGTAGACTGTTTGACGGGAAGGGTTCACGCTGACACCCCCACTAACATGACGCACTTGCTCAAAGATTTCAAGGGTAAATTTAGAAAGCTAATCTCTCGCAAATAGATACCTAGGTACCTACAGTGCGTTTACTGTTATTTTACCTCTGACATTTACCTTATATAATAATATTTATTTTTGAAAAATGTAGTCTATATTAGGTTTTTATAAGTCATGCAGCCTGTAGAATAAAGCCTAATCTACAGTTAATGGTCTCAAAGGCCAAGTTTAAAGGCTGACTTTGAGTTTTACAAAAATAAAATGAGAAACGTCATAGGTAAAATAACTGTGAACGGAGAGTATAACGGAGAGTAACGAAAGTATTGTTGTATTGTATGCTCATTTCAACGACCGCTTGGCGGGCGGCGCGGCGCGGCGCTTGGTCTAGAGCAGGAATTCCCAAACTATTTTGGGCAAGAGACGCCTTTTCCAAAATGAACTGATACCTCAGACCCCCATAGCCAAATTACTTTAAAATCCTATCTCTAGTTTTATTCCTATTGATACAAATTACTTAAGTAGGTAATTTTTTTTGAAAAAAAAAACATTAAAATCGCAAAGTAAAGATAAAAACATTAAAAAATCAGTGTGATTCAGTCATTCTTATAACAAGTTGGTACACGTGACACAACTTGTACAATATCATGTCGACCCCTGGGAACCCGATATCGACCCCGGGGTCGATATTAACCAATTTGGGAATCCCTGGGCTAGAGTGTGAGAGAGCACTCAGCTGACTGCTGCGGGTGGTTACGGGTTCGATTCCCGTCAGGGCAAATTAGGAAAACGGTATTTTTGCGATTGATTCTAGTCTGGATGTAACGGGATTGCCTCAGTTCATTGTACGGTAGGCATGGTCCTAGTAGGTACCCACTAAAGGTTGTGGCTGGGACCATCCAATTTATCTGATGATATAAAGTCCTCGTTAAATTGACCTTGCCTCCTTAAAATAGATAGCGAGATTCTAATAGAGAAGCTCAACCCCCTTTATCTTGGTCCCACTACCCTTCAGGTCAGCAACGTGCGAGCAATGCCTTTGGTATTGTAAGCATCTATAGGCTACGGTAATTGCTTAACATCAGGTGGGCCGTACGCTTGTTTGCGACCTTAGTACCTAACAAAAAAAGCGGATCTGTGACTATACCCCTGAATAAACGTCTTTCATAGTCCAGTGAAGGCACTTCGTGACAAGCGTTTCTTCCAACCATACATCCATCAGCCAGAAGACGTTCACTACTGGACATAGGACTCTCCAAGATAAGTTGTTAATGTACAGGTTCATAATCCCGCGACCTTCAGTCGGTTGGACGTCGGTCTACCTTGTGGGGTAGCCTACCCACGCAGCTTCTTCCGGTACGTGGTCGCCACTTAAAAACCTTTCTGCCCCATCGGCCATAATTTCGTCGGGCTATGTCAGTGACCTTGATTTGTCTACGTATCTCCTCATTCCCGATTCGATCTCGTAAAGAAACTCCGAGCATAGCCTTCCCCATAGCCACGGTCCAAGTAGGTACCCACTAAAGGTTGTGGCTGGGACCATCCAATTTATCTGATGATATAAAACCTGGCGTATTTTTTTATGACACAAGTCCTCGTAATATTGACCTTGCCTCCTTAAA
Source organism: Drymonia ruficornis (assembly GCA_947859195.1). Classification (NCBI taxonomy): domain Eukaryota; kingdom Metazoa; phylum Arthropoda; class Insecta; order Lepidoptera; family Notodontidae; genus Drymonia; species Drymonia ruficornis. Next base: position 8,533,542 of record OX401907.1, read on the forward strand.
ATACATAGATAGCGAGATTCTAATAGAGAAGCTCAACCCCCTTTCCCTTGGTCCCACTCCCCTTCAGGTCGGCAAAGTGCGAGCAATGCCTTTGGTATTGCAAGCATCTATAGGCTACGGTAACTGCTTAACATTAGTCGGACCATACGCTCGTTTTCCACCTAAGTCCTATAAATTAATAAACAAATAAATAAAAACCGACTTCTAAAAAACCTGGAGTACTAAAAAGCCTGAAATAATATTTCTATTACCACCTCTGCATACCCCTTCGGGAAAATCAGACGTGATACCACACCATCACGCTAGTACTCCAGGTTTTTTGAAGTCGTTTTTTTTTATATAAAAATATTTTTATTTCGCGATATTTAGTAGCGCCATACAAACTTTATCACCCCAAATTACCCTTTTGGGGAGTGACTTTTACAAGATTTCAAATCACAAGGTTTTAATTTATTATACATTCTAAGTTTCAAGTCAATCGGGTACAAATGTATATTTTTTACCGTACTTCTACCCCTAGGTTCCCCCTTTGGGGGATGAATTCCGAAATTATGTTTTTAAGGGACCAAAACGAAGTAGTCAACTACCAACTAACAGTTTAAAAAAGAAAAATTGGTTCATATACGTTAGAGATATACGGTAACTCTCCATACAAACTTTAACATCACGTTTTACCCCTTTGGGGGTAAGTTTCCAAAATCCTGAAACATGAGTTTCATCATTTCTTATGCAAAATATGCATACTAATTTTCAAGCCAATCGGACAATTTTTTTAAATTTTTATTTCAGAAAACCTTCACCCATCGAAATTACCTGTTTATATTAGGGGTTGATTCCGAGAATAATGTTTTTATAGGACCAATTCGGAGATGCGATCTACCGAACACCATAAGAGTTTTTCAAATCGGTTCATAAATGCCAGAGAAATCGGTGAACATACATAAAAAATACAGCCGAACATAGAACCTCCTCCTTTTTTGAAGTAGGTTAAAAACACAAAAATTTTACTAATTTGTGCCTACTTACGTAAAACAATACTGTATCAAGTAGACAAATGAGATGCACTAAAAGCTATGTGATCACTTTTTAAAATGTTCGTTCTTATAAGAAAGCAGTTATGATACACTTTTCTTATATCGCGCTAACCTGACGCCCACTCGAATGTGAGCATCTCAGCGGCGACGTATTGGTTGAACGGAGGGTGAAAGCTTTCTGGCTCCGTGAAGCCAAACCTGTTATCAAAGTTTCCATTTTCAGGAATCGACAAGTGGCGCTAAGTCAGTGTAATATTATTATTCGAGGAAACAGCTTCCAATTCCACGTATTGCTCTCGTACATTAGCGCAGTAGTTATAACAGAAAGTTTTTTCTGGGTTTTTTGGTTCTTCCTTTTTATGCTTTTTACACAAATCATCCTCTAGTTCTCACCTAATTCTTCCAACATTGCAGTCATAATGAGTAACCCTTAACTCGCCCGATCGACTCGGGAAAGCGAATTAGGTACCCTACTGGGTAGTAAATAGTACATGTCCTATACATAATTCTTAAGTGATTCAATGACTGTCGTTTGACGACCGGATTGTTTTGAGCGGTGGCCGCTCGGCTCAGTGCATCGGGTGGTAGCGGGTTCGATTCCCGCCAGAGGCAAATATCTAAAACGGCCTTTTCGTAACTATCCCGGGTCTGAGTGTCACTAGAATCACCCCCAGTCCATTGTATGGTATCCATAGTAAGCGTTGCTTAGTTTGGGACCATACAGTTAAGTAGAGTTATACACTCACCCCCAAATTCAGTCAGTTCAGTTTACAATGCTTTTGAAAACCATTTTTAGGAACAAATGTGATTTGTAATTCCACTGCTAGTAATTTGTGCGCATATTCCAATTTCTTTGATGCGCATACATTTGGAATTAAAGGTAGGAAGGTATGTTTGTCGTGAAGGGCGCGGGAAACCGCTGGAAGCGAGCGTGACAGGACCGGTCGTTGTGGAAAACCTTGGTGGAGGCCCATGGACCAGTTACTAAGGGGCCCTAAGCAAGTCGACCTAGTACTAACATCGACATAAAACGAAGCGAGTAGTTCAACTATTTACCGGTAAATAGTAAAATGAAAATGAAAAAACAATGACCACGTTTTGTTTCATACAAATATCTAATAAGGGCACCTCTTTCTTTAGTCTTTACTGTGGGGAGTGGGAAGGCCTATGTTCAACAGTGGACGTTTTTTGACTGATATGATGATGATGATGACGATGTTTGTCGTCGAAATAGATAGAAATAAAGAGCTGTGATCTTAGGCCCATAAGTGGCTCGGTACTTATAAGAGACCAGCACCTCTATTGGATGTTATCTGACTTGGTACAAAAATCCACCCTAATACCTACCCATTCATAGTGTTTGGCAAAGCGCCGGGTATGCATTTTCGATAAAGTAAAAAACCGGCCAAGTGCGTGTCGGACTCGCACTAAGGGGGTTTCGTACGACCGTAGAATATAAACAAACATCCCCAAAATGGTGATATTTAGAGTCACACGTTGAAGTCTTTTGTATGGAAATCGACCATAAGACAAATAAGTTAAAAATATTACGTTTTTGTATGGGGACCCCCTTTATTTTTAAATTCTATTTTATTTTTGGTACTTGTTGTTGTAGCTAAAAAGAAATACACATTCTGTGACAATTTCAAGTCTCTACCTATTATGGTTTGTGAGATACAGCCCGCTGACAGACGGACTAACGGACAGCGTAGGCTTAGTAATAGGGTCCCGTTGGCACCGTTTGGGTACGGAACCTTAAAAAGAGGTTGCTGGTTGCGGAGAGATACATTCAAAAGTCAGAAGCAACACAGACTTTATTATTAAACTGCCTATTCATTTATTTTTTCTTTACTTTAAGCCAGTCGATTTTATATCATATCGTTAGTTCCTTTGGTTCGTTCGTCAGTTCAACGACGTTTTATTTGTTACTTCGTCAGATTTAATTTATTACTTTGCAACCTCTTTATAATGCAGGCTACCTATCATATTCTTATCAGCGATGTGTGAATGATATGCCATTAATGCTAACCTTTCCATATTCAGGTGTTAAAACAGTGCCAAGTAAATTAGCATTCGTGAATCATAATCTACTAAATGTACCGTATCCATAGAGACTCCGTAATGTAAACAAACTTTAATAGGACCACGCATTGTTACACGCATAAACCCCGTAAAAAAACACCAATATTGATACTAAGTGCACACAATTTATTACGAAAGAATGCGTAAGCAGCACAAAACGTAGACAAGGAACATTAACTCCGAGAACTGTATGTGGGACTATAGTATGGTGCATGAGTGCACACCAGACATACAATAAGCGGATGCCGAGAGTCGAGACCGCCCCTGCCGAGAGCTATCGGACCAAATTGAAACGTCAGGGCTCGCATGTGGACGCGAAGTGGCCAGGTGCGAGCAAAATCAGGCGGGTAGCGGCGCGCCGGGCGGTGGCGCGCGGTGCGGCGGCGACGGCGGCTTACCCAAGCGTCGATGCGCCGACGTTGCTCCCTGCTTTATGACGCAACAATCAGTCTCAGTTGTGCCATGCGTATTGCGTACGTCGGCGTTGTCGGATTCGCCGGTATCGTTCATTCCGCTTTTAACTCGCGAGTCGGTCGCCCGCGCGCCGCACACTACATTTAAAGCACGTGGCTCGGTGCTTCGGTTCGGTTTCGCTATAACCTATATAACCCGTCGCCCAGCAGCCCCCGGAGCGCCAGTGCCACACAGATATTGGTGAGTATTTCCGCCTTTGCGTGGTATTTTTGTCAGTAAGCGTATAAACTGTAACTCGAGGTATTAATCGTGTTGACACGTATCAAAATTCTCGGTAGTCAATAGAAACGTACGCGAGCTTTTGTTCGTTGACATATGGGCAAGCATATGGGTCTTCATTATTTGCTTACTGACATAAAATTTGGCGTGAAGGCGATATGGCCTATTTATTCTTGTGTGATGTAATTATCAATCGTGATACATAAACAAAAGTAATAAATATACTAACTGCGAAATAGTTCTCCTTCTTGTTAAAAGTTAATTATTAAACTAATCCTTTAATATCGGGAGCGGTACTGTTGTCTTCCATTCTATTAATGTGTGAAGCATTTAAAAGTTCAAGATACTTTTCTTAGATAGGTAACTTCTAGTGTTATGAGACACAACGTTGGAAGTGAAATATTGGGATCGCTCAATTAAGAGTTGGAGAATTCTTTCAGAATTTTGGAATGGATACAATATTGCTGTACTTAATTCTCATTCGTAGTCTTATCTGCACCAAATTACTTTGTCAACATTGACACAAGTAGACGGTTTCAAAGATATAAAGGCGCGAACGTTGCGACGGATGCTAAGCGTGTTGTCATGACATTAAACTTGCATTCAGACTATGCTGATATAACCGGTCGGGGGGCCCAGGCCGACACCTGGCTACACCACACGCCATGCCTCCAGCGAATACACCCATTCTAGTGACGTTAACACGACGAAATAAATTAAGAAACCCCGTATTTCCGCATGAATGCTGTTACTTCTTTATGAATAGCGATTACTACGGGGTTGCAAAATGTAAGGAAGAAAACCACAAGATGTTGAGCAGTATTGAGCACCGTACAATAGAGTTCTTAACTCTATTCTATTTCAGACTTTCTAAAATATAAATCAGAATAGAATTAAACTTGTAATTGTTAATATAAATGTTGTCAGTTAAACTTAATGGCCCCGGCATTGCTAGCTCTCATACCTATGTTTATCATCTCTACAAACTTTCATCAATCTACTTTTGACTGATTCTGGATTGAAGCGGTTATAGTGCAGCTGGCTAATGAAAAATATGACAGTCATTTATCATTCAGTATGTTATTATAGTTGATTATGTTATTATCCATCTCTTATATGTCAAATTCTAAAATAAACCATAACAATGAATGCGTTAACCGATAAGAGTCTAAAGCCGGGCCCAGACGGGTGTAACGTGTAATGTTATTTAACGTGTAAGGTTATCGCGAATTCTGTATGTGCAGCACTACGAGCATTACATGTAACGTTCGCGCTAGTCGCTCGCACTGATCCTTCGGCTGTCGGTTTTTTGGGCGAGCACAAAGGCGCACGCAGTGCTTGTTTGAGCTCTTGAATAAGGTTCGCGACATTACAATGTAATCTTACATTACACGTTACACCCGTCTTGACCCGGCTTTACCAATACGTGTTTGCGATGACGTTGCGTTGACACAATTATAAAGAGCTTATATTTAAATAGCGGGTGAGTATTCTGAATTGTTGACATTTCTGATACAACGTTGGATAAAATGACCTTGTTGGTCGCAACTACGTAAAGCAAACACTCGTTTATATTTTTACTTTCTGTAACTATAGTATGATGTTAGTTATGTGTATGTTTGTATGTGTTGCCTGCGTGGGCGAGAACCAATAAGCATGGACTTCATATTATACCTTTTAGATACAAATAAGTATACCAATGACATGACCAAGAAAAATGGAGACATGCGACTGTCCTAAATAATTTGTTCTACTAATGGACACAGTACCTACGGAACATCGTCTTGAAAGCATGTCATACGGCACGGCGACTATGATGAATAATATGCATAAAAATTCCTTCCAAGTGTTTAATAGGTAATTTTTTTACTTAAGAAACAAAGAATTGATGCTAAAATTTTGCTGCAAGTAGTGGTGCGCTCAGCACAAGTTTAGTGATTACGGCGCGTTGCCGCAGACAGCGGCAGCTTGTGGCGTCATGCAACATTTTAGCAAAAAACGCTGTCGCCCGTCGCCGTCGCGCGAAGTCGTGGCCGGGCTGTTAGAAGGTACCATATCTGGCTAATCTGTGAAGTAAGCCGTTTTTCTTCTACTTTATTGCTTCTTCTTCCTACTTTTTGGTAGCCTCGCTAAGCGCGACGACCTTTTATTTCGCCCTGATTCCTGATAATGCAACCTACATTCGTGTCGCCACACAGTGTGGGTGTTTTTTATAACCGCAGTTCCAAGAAAGCTGCTACAACGATATACTGCTATATACCGCTGCGCGTATGTCATTGAGCCATGCTTACCTTTTCTCCCTTTCTAATTATTAGCGGAGAAAGAGAGAAAGATAAATAAATCGCTATGTTTTATTTTATCGACATCGCAGAATTACCGACATGTGATTGCAGCGGCCTCTAGATCTCTCTACAGGAAACTTATTAACTGAGGACAGATGGCGCTGAATGCAAATCTCAATGCAAATGACGATACTCCTTACAAGTCTAAAACGCAGTGTTACAATATACGAGGTAATATGAGGAAGAACTAGGTCATAATTGTTGCTATTTACCCGATGGAAAAAACATGAACATATGACATATCATAATGACTTTCAAAGTCAGTTCCTTGACGGGGTAGGCAGATTTAAAACAATCTATAGCACTTTGTTTCTGGCTCCATTAAGTTATTTTTACAGCCAATAAAGTAACGACACTGGAATGCTTACAACAAATAATAAATACATTAACACGTAAACGACCACTTCGGTTCATATTTTACGGCTCACTGTCACAACATAACTCAGTAGAAGTTGAAGTATACTTACGTTTTTTAGGTATCCCATCTTTTTGCTCTAAGCGCGGCGATACACGGACTGCTTGTAGCAGTTCATCTCGACCGCTAGAAGCGGTCGCTGCACGGCGAGTAGCAGTTTCAATACAAAATTTCCATTTACCATACACGAACTGCTTGTAGCGGTCCGCGCGCCTGCGCGTTGCATTCTATATAATACCGGTGTGGCCAGCTGATGACCATGTGAATTTCCCACCAATTTTATTCGAACTCCCCCGAAAATTCACTTTTAGAAAAAAAACCTCCTAAATAGTTTTTACTAATTTTAAAGGAGTCAAATTTAGGGGGTAAATAAGTGGGATGGGATTTTTTTAGGGGCGTTATATTTTTAGGGGTAACCCAATCTAAACAATCATATTTAGTTGCCCTAGCGTAGGGATTCCCAAAGTGGTCGATATTGGTTACATATCGACATAAACGAAAACTGATTTTCTTATTTGAAACTTTCAAGATACCGTATAAGTTGTAACTATTACGTATACCAACTTGTTATAAGAATGACTGAAAAACACAGTTTTTTTGTTGAGTTCATTTAGGAAAAGGGGCGTCTTGCCAAAATAGTTTGGGTATCTCTGCCCTAGCGGCTTAGCGACATCTAGTACGGTTCCTCGTTACTAAGAATGCGGACTTGAATAAAAGCAAATTACCATAGTGTTAACCATAAACATAGGACGATTATATTTCATGATTACAACTACAACCATGGTTACCGACGTTACCGTAGACTTTGACCGCTATTCAGTCGGTTGCAACATGGATTCTGACGAAGAAACACTACTTCTTTTGCTATTATTGCGCAAGCGAAGGCGTAGAAAACGTCGTAGTATGTGGGTGAATACCATATTACAATACCTTTACCAATTACCTTTTGAGGTACGGACCCCTTAAAACTAAATCTTAATCGGTCCACCCGTTCAATTTTGTTCCTACATCGAAAATGTGATAAATGTTTAACACTGAAAACATGACATGTAACAAATTATATGCTAAATGAAACAGGTAAAATAAAATGGAATATAAAAATGTTTGTTTATGTAGTTGAACTTATATAAAAATTAAGAGAGTATTTTTGATTTTGTATTTCTCCTAAATGAGCAAAACCAATAAAATTTATTTTTTTTCAAAAAACGAATCTTTGGAGGGATTTCGAAAAAAGTTGGGAAAATTCACATGGTCATCTGGCAACATTGGGGATTTGATCTGAAGCGACCACGGATGTATAATGAAGGATTGATGACTTGAGTTTTTGGTTAAGAAGAAATTAAGAAATTCAACTTTATTATCCTGCCTTAAGGTCTATTATGACAATTCTTAGACAGATAAACGAACCGAGCGAGAGGCCCCAGTTGGGACCGTGTCCCTCTCACTCTTAGTTGCCATGCCAAAATAATGTTATCGTTGGGTAGTGATTGGTAGTTTTTAAATCAACCAAATAAATTAATTTATTATTTATCGTGTCGTGACTATTGTTTCGTCGAAACATGTTGGATTCATAATGATTATTTTTAATTTGTAGTCATATATTTTTTTATAGCAAGTAATATTGAATATTATTTATATTTTGTAAAAGATCGGACGATTGCGTGTGAAGCGTGGACGATTGTAACGACGGGTTCGTGGAAACTGTCCATACGATCGGGTCAAAGTACTGCAAGGCCCGCCGTACAAACAGAACCAAAAAAATCTCGGATCACACCTCTAAGCTCATGGAGGAAAGGAGTGAAATGGTACTGCAGTCTTCAGATGACGCGTCTAAATACCGGCAGCTCAATAGACAGATCTCGAAGTCCTTGACACGTGACTTCCGCCAATTTAATACCGAGCGTATTAAAGAAGCTATCGAGCGGAACAGAGGCTCCAAAGTGTTCGCTAGAGATCTGTCTATTGGGCAAAGCCAGCTAACGAAACTGAAAACCGATGGCGGCAGTATCGTTTCATCCAAACCAGAGCTTTTGAGAGAGATCGAGAAGTTCTATGGACAGTTATACACGTCAATACGGACACCCGTTACAAACCTGGCGAACGACCCAAGAGCTAGGTTAACCCGACACTATACCGAAGACATCCCGGACGTCAGCTTGTACGAGATTAGTATGGCTCTTAAACAGCTTAAAAACAACAAGGCACCGGGTGATGATGGAATAACGGCTGAGCTCCTGAAGGCGGGTGGAAAACCGGTCCTTAAGGCCCTTCAGAAGCTGTTCGGTTCCGTCATACTCGAGGGCAAAACGCCGCAGGCATGGAACAGAGGTGTGGTGGTTCTTTTCTTCAAAAAGGGCGATAACGCTCTGCTGAAGAATTATAGACCCATCTCACTTCTGAGCCATGTCTACAAGCTGTTTTCGAGGGTCATAACGAACCGTCTCGCACGCAAGTTTGACGACTTCCAGCCTCCCGAACAAGCCGGTTTCCGTAAAGGCTTTAGTACCGTAGACCACATACATACGCTGCGACAGGTTATACAGAAGACCGAGGAGTATAACCTCCCCCTTTGCTTAGCGTTTGTGGATTACGAGAAAGCCTTTGATTCGGTCGAGACCTGGGCTGTATTGCGGTCTCTCCAGCGATGCCAAGTCGATTACCGGTACATCGAAGTGCTGAAGTGTTTGTACGAAAACGCCACTATGTCAGTCCGTTTACAGGACCAGAACTCGAAACCTATTCGGTTGCAGCGAGGTGTGAGACAGGGAGACGTTATCTCTCCGAAACTGTTCACCGCTGCACTGGAAGACGTTTTCAAGGTTCTGGACTGGAATGGGCTGGGCATAAACATAAACGGCGAGTACATCACTCACCTTCGGTTTGCCGACGACATAGTGGTCATGGCTGAGACTATCGAAGACCTTAATACGATGCTTGATGGCCTCAGTAGAGCCTCCGAACGAGTTGGTCTTAAAATGAACATGGGCAAAACGAAGATCATGTCGAATTGCCGTGTTGTACCTGCTCCCGTGAAGATCGGAGACTCTACACTCGAAGTTGTCGACGATTATGTCTACCTGGGACAAACCATCCAGTTAGGTAGGTCCAACTTCGAGAAAGAGGTCAATCGACGAATCCGACTCGGCTGGGCAGCGTTCGGAAAGCTACGCAATATCTTCTCGTCCCAAATACCGCAGTGTCTCAAGACGAAAGTCTTCGACCAGTGTGTGTTGCCAGTGATGACCTATGGCACTGAGACATGGCCGCTTACAATGGGCCTCATAAGAAGGCTCAAGGTCACCCAAAGGGCAATGGAGAGGGCTATGCTCGGAGTTTCCCTGCGAGATCAAATCAGGAATGAGGAGATACGCAGAAGGACCAAGGTAACTGACATAGCCCGTAGGATTGCAAAACTTAAGTGGCAGTGGGCAGGGCACATTGCCCGTAGAACGGATGGCCGATGGGGCCGAAAAGTTCTCGAGTGGCGGCCGCGCACCGGAAAGCGTAGCGTGGGTAGGCCTCCCACAAGGTGGACCGACGACCTGGTGAAGGTCGCGGGAATCCGCTGGATGCGGGCAGCGCAAGACCGGTCATTGTGGCGAACCTTGGGGGAGGCCTATGTCCAGCAGTGGACGTCTTTCGGCTGAGATGATGATGATGATGAAAAGATCGGAGTTTTTTTATCTTTAGATGGTAACATTGGTAATAATGCTCAGCTAGGGTGGCCATAAAACCACATGACTTTGTCATCCGTTTGCCGCAGTGGTTTGACCGTAGGCCGCTGGGCTCATTGCACCGATTGGTTGAGGGTTCGATTCCCGTCGGGGAAAATTTTGGAAATAGCCTTTTCGTAATTTGCTCTGGTCTGGGATAGCTTCCAGTCCATTGGACGGTATTTATAGTAGGTACAAGCGTTGCTTAGTTTGGGACCTAATAGTTGATGTATTGTCTGGAGATATTTATTTATTTATCCATTGTTTGAAATGTTTATTTTACTTGTAGAGTGGCTACCAACGCGAAGATGAAACATAGTAATAAGGTACTTTCTTTTATATCTTCGACAGGCATGGAGAAACCTCCGTTAGAGTTATAAAATATCAATCATGTGCGTTACTCATGTACCTATATAATACAATAAGTACGTTAACATTTTATTATTGCGTGGACACCCTAGTAGAGGGACACTGTACCACTATGGGCCCCTCTCACTCGGCTCGTTTTTTGTGCTGCAGTAAGCTGTCCAGTATTCATTTACGTTCGTGGAAACGACCTGTCAGAGAGCGGCGTATTTACAAATTATAATGTCAGCGCTCCATAAAGTTATGATCGGTTACAGGTTGGAGTAAGCCAACAAGTCAACACAGAATAAGTAGGTACATTCACTTGTCAGCCATATTACTCCATCACAAGGTCGACGGAGCAACGTGCATTTAGGGTCACCAGTAACCTAACACGTAACCCACGTCGTAACCTTCGAACCTAACCCTAACCTAACGGGATCTAGGATCAGGTATACGGCAGTCAGGATACGGGATGCGGGAAATGGATTCGGGATTAGCATACGGGATGCGGGAAACGGAATCCGAGATACGGGTTCCGGGATCCGGGATAAGGTATACGAGATCTGAGATCAGAGATACGGGAGTCGGGATACGGGATCCAGGAGCATGAAAACGAGTTACGGTATCCGGGAACCATGATACGGGATTTCCGGAATACGGGATCAGGAAGACGGGATCCGGGAAAAGGGGTCCGGGATCCGGGATCCATTCTTTTAAATTGAAATTCTACGCGGACGAAGTCGCGGGCAAAAGCCATAAGTTATATTTTGGAAATACGCATCGACCGCTCGCCGACTGCTTGAGCAGTCCGTGTATGGTAAATGGCAATTTTGTACTGAAACTGCTGTTCGCCGTGCAGCGTCTGCTTCTAGCGGTCGAGATGGGCAGCTACAAGCAGTCGCGTGTATCGACAGGCTAAGGGATGCCAATATAATCCAAAATTGATTTTAATCTTGGATAAGAGATTTTTGTCTGCTCTCTCGCTCAATGTTTGTCAATTCGTCGTATCGTAAACGACGAAGGAATGACTCACGCCTGGCCGTTTCGTACCACTCAAGCAGTGGTCAATCGATTCGATTGATTAGTCCACCGCTATTCGTCGATCAGCCAAAGCTACAAATAAATTGATCCACGAAGATCAATGACTTCATTCGTGCTTGTGGGGATAGGGGGAGGGTAGTTGGAGCAAATCAATAATTTCTTTAATAGTTAAAAGATTTATAGAACTGAAATGAGTTTGGAACGAAAAGGAGTAGCAGTTCAGGCCCCCTAGCCAAGTTGCTCCGTCTCTAAACGTTTCTACAAATCGCTAAGCTTCATGTATCCGAATAGCTACGTCCAGATGTGTCACATGCCGCGCGAGGCAAATTGCCTCACGAAGTTTGACTTGCCTCGCGCGAGGCAAATGCGCGTCCTGCCTCACCTGAGCGCTGTCATTTGCCTCGCCTAGTTTGGCATAGTCATCAGACAGAACGATGTCAAACGTGTCAAACTGATTGCTCGGCTATACCTTTCTCTGCCTAGTGTCAGTTGCCTCGCCATTTGCCTCGCGCGGCATGCGACTGAGGCAAACGTCGTGCTTCGCGAGGCATGTGGGTGAGCAGCCTCGCGCGGCATGTGTATGTTGTAGACACGTCTAATGACATAAGTCACGTGATCTACTTATCGACTCGTACTGTCATTTCCATACATTTAAGCGTAGCGATTTGTAGAAACGCTTGTTGACGAAGCCATTTGGCTAGGGGGGCAGGTCTAATGGGGGGAGGGGGCCTCCTTATCTGCACGCCCATGTACTTACTTAATCATTTATTACATTGTATTGATTAAGTACCTACCTGCTTTTAAATACTTCATGACGGACGCAAACAACTGACCTGACCTAGTTTATCAACACAAACAAACATGCAAGGCGCGCAAAATTAATTACTTAGATAGCTACCAACTATCGACTTACATTTTGTCTGTGGATGAATGCTGGTAGGTATCTAGGTGTCAATACCCCAGCGGTCCGTAGTTCTTCGCATGTATCTTGGTGGATGCGTGTTTTAACTCTGTGTGCTCCCCAAAGTCAAGGTATAGGTAGAATAATTTTTATCTCTGGAAATTTAAGGGATCCTGATCCGGCTTTTTATTGCCTTGTCCGGCCAAATAGGCCAGAGTTTCGTATATCGGGCTTCTGTTAGGCTTTTTATCGATTAATTTGTACGTACCAACCACCTAAGTAAACACGCACGCACGCTGGGAGACGAGGGGTTCAGTTTTTTATCAATGTCCAGCAAATGTGAAGCCCGAGTCAGGCAACTATATATCCAAGGATTCCTCAAAAAACTAAGTTTTAAAATAGAACTTAATTGATCAGCGAAAGCGTAGCGTGGTGCGTAGCATGATGATGATGATCAGCGATAGGTAGGGCACATAAATTTGTAAGATCTGGAAATTACTTTGGCAGTCAACTTGTAAGTTAATTAGGCCCTAAGTCGTTTAGCCATTGGGGCGCCACTGTGGCGTTTTGCTATAGTGATCGTCCCTCTGATTGGTCAGTTAATTCTGACCGACCAGAGGCCCATCAGCCGGTCTCGGCGGTCCAATCAGTGGGTCACTATAGCAGCTCAATGGCTATAGCTAATTTAGAGCCCTGAAACTTTTCACCTACTTTTTTATGCACAATGGGCAGTCTAACAGAACTGTCTTCACGCTGTGATGAAAGTATGTATTCATGATCACAAAGCCTAATCGAATGTCAATTCACTTCACGCTCAGCTTGGAATTCCATGGAGGTATAATGTACCGCTAGACCTGATAGGTGGCGCCACCTACCGCCGTGGTGCTAAGCGTTGAATTTATTATGAGTTGTAGTACATTATGTACGTACATAGTATGTCTAGTAAATATTACATACCAGACCTACGCCTACTTAGGTATTTACTATTAACAACAGTATTTACTATTTTATGTATATACTTTATAGAGTTTTTTTGCCAGTTTACAGTGGTTTTGCAAAGCATTTCTAGGAACAAAAGTGATTTATAAAGCTAGCGCAAGTCCTTCGTAACTTTCTATTAGATTTGAGGGGTTGTATTTACCCGTTTTATAAATATGGCGCTCGTAATCGTCTACTTATCTAAAGATGATTTAATTACTTTATTTTTCTTATATGAGGGTAAATGTAAACATTTAAATCAAACCTAATAAAATCACGTTCACAGCACTATGCCAGGTGCAAATTGTGTTGGTTACAAATAGGTACATTTCGTACACAAAAAATATTGCTGTCTTGACAGCATTACGACTTTAGTCAAGTTTAGAGATTGCCAACAACATTAGCGCCATTACTTTGTTGTACATATTGACCATTGTAGGTTTTAAGTATCTCTTGGGTAATGCAGGACCTTTGGACGGTCAGTCACACCGCGACACATTATCTCAAGTCTATTTAAGTATGTTGTTGACGTATCAGCAATATTGACACTTTGATGACCATTTTAGATCTACGGATTTCGAATTTATTGACAGTGAGATAAGATTTAGAGTACACGGTGTAAGTTAAATCAAGGGCGTTTTAACTGCTAACTTAATGTGATAATATCGATATCACGATATCTTTGAATAGGTTATTTTTGTGCACATTATTATGCTTATATTTAATACTGCTAGAGCAGCAGTAATATTCTGCAAGGACAAAACTCATAGATATCTCGCGCGTGAATCCGCGGATGGCATTTCAATATTTCTAAGTATTGAAATTTGACATTTCACTCGTGTGAAATATTGTCTTCAAGCCTTTCTACAAAACGCTACGCTTATGTATGGAAATTTATGGAAATGACATTAAAAGTAGATAAGTAGATCACGTGACTTATGTCATTTCCATACATAAAGAGTAGCAAGAATAGTGCTACTGCACTCTAGCTATATGATGCGTCACTCGAGAATCAGTGATGGTTGCTCAAATGTACGCTGAAGGTACTGAGCTGGTGCCACATTTGGTACAATACGTTGTGGGTTTTATAAAATTTCTAATCCACACTGCCACAATACGATACTTATAATACCTACTTCTTTAACGGAATATGCACTGATTGATAGCACGATAAGGTATGTCGTAAAAGTAAGGAAGTATTATCGCCTTAGTATATCAGTGCGTAATGGATCACTATAACTTGCGTATTGATTAATTTTTGCATAATTTCATTAATATTTATACATGGTTGGTAACGAAACAACGTCATGTGTCATTGATTAAAACAGACAGTTTGCGGAGAAAACTAACGAAGCGGAGATAATGAGGAAGTTTGGTAATGACTGGTACGGTTTATGAAGTACTTGTATAGATTAGCAGTAATGGGATGCTTCACGGAAGTTGTAATTTTATGGTTTCGTCACAAGCATAAGTGGTACCTATTGAATGGTGATGATAACTATAAAATAGCATTGAGTTTAGTGTATTTTTTTGTAACACAAAATAGGCTAGAGGCATTAATTTAAAATTATCGCCACAATTACACGAGATGGAGCATTAATTATCTGTATCATTCAAATTTTGATTGGACCAGCAGAAAAAACCCGTGATACTAATAAGGGCATGTTTCCGAATCGTCAGATATTTTTTTATCCGCCAGCTAAATATAGCGTTTTGGCAGTTTTTTCACACAATATCTGCCAAAACGCCGCATTTATTTGTTGAATAAAAGTAAGTAGGTATAAGGTAATTTAAATTTGTATATCTGAAAGCCAATTTTAGTTACATTAAGAATTATTTCACTGTTAGTACCTAATAGTCCGGGTTCCCTAGAACATTTTTTTTTAATTAGTATGAAGCTAATTTTCCGTGAGTAGCTTCATTTCGATGAGAAGGCCAACAATTTCTGTACAAAAAATCTTGATTGTGGGAGGTAAGAGGGGTCATGATGATGATGATGATGATTCCCAAAAATGTATTACTAACTGGGTTTTTTTTTTTGTTAAATCGAACGATAATTATCTAAATTATTGAAAAAAATATCATATCAGCTGGTTAGTAATCATTTTTGATGACCTTGTTATCAATACATGTTGGAAGGGGGGGACTCTTAAATCAAACCATACATTTTGTAGGACAAATATTTTTCGAATAATTTAGATAATTATCATCAGATTTAACAAAAAAAAAACAGTAATATTTTTTTGAGAATCATCAAATCATCATCATCACCCCTCTTACCTCCCATAATCAAGATTTTTCGTTCAGAAATTGTTGGGCGTCTCGTCAAAATGAAGCTACTCACGGAAAATTAGCTTGATACTAATAAAAAATAAAAAAAACTAGTGAACACGGACTATAATCGTTAGATTTAAATTATTCAATATAGCTATGCAAAAAAAATTAAGCTAAGCATGTTCCTCATTCCAAGTAAAACGACCTAGTCTAAGAAAACAATGTAGCTGTATATGTCTCTGGGATCTACGTATTTATTCCTTAATACAAAGAGTTTAATATCAACCTTGTAAAATAAAATGGGATCCGTAATACCTATCGCGTACCAGAGGGCCTACTCTGTTTCGTTACGTCTTCATCGTCGTCGAATCTAAACGTCAAACAATTTTCGTTCGTAAGAAATGTCGGAATCAATGAGAAACGTAGTAGGAAATATGCGTATTGCGTCCAAAATTTCGTTTTCGTTTGAAACAGAGTAGGCCGTCTGTTCTCTCGATTTTGTATGCAAATTAAAGATTCTGCAAGGACATTGGTTATTGTCCAAGCATGTTTCTTGAACTTGTTCTGAAAATGTTAATTTGCGGAGAATTATATTGCGGGGAAGTGAGCGAATAAATAAATAAAGAACAGTTTCGTTCACACTAAACCGGTTTGATCGCTTTAAATGTATCCAAAGTTATACGTCTCTACCTGCTTACCTACTTGCAAGAAAAAGCAACATGGGCACATTTAATTTTGATCTCGGTGACATATATCCTATCGATGCGGTATTGAGCTCTGTAACTATGAACGGCTGCGCGTGCGCGTCGGATGGACTTCACTGCGCTCAACATGTTTTGGCATGGCGCCCACGACATAAATTTTAAAAACAAACTTTCTTTGTTTTACTTTTTTCACTGCCGTATACCTACTTCTAGCATTGTCCTTTGTTCGATATACTTACGCTACGTATGGTCCTTGTTTCTACAAGTAACTACAAAATTCCAATTGCTAAACAGGTCTTTTATTCCGTAAAATCTTTACATGGGTGAGTCTGTTACATTCTTTCAAGAGTTAACATTCTTTCAAACTTACGAACAAGGATTTTGAATGAATTTATAAACAAAGCACTAATAAGGTATTTACTTACTTATTCTTTAAGTAAATTCTTAGCAAAATACCAGTCGCAACCTGCCTTGATAGATTTTCAATACAACATGACAATATTCTAATAAATCTGTCGAAACGGGATTGTCAAACAGGTTTTTATTAAAATTTACTTAGGAATATGTAATAACTTGTTTATAGATACGGGTTTTAATACCATTTTTTTTTCTAGATTTATAATTTAAGTTGCTTGTTGATCAATTTTGTTTAAATAATTGTAACGTAAAAAAATATTCTTTAATATGGCTTAGCCTAGTTAGGTACTTAATAACTAACAAGGAAATTTAAAATATATTCTACAGTGGAACCTAACAGTAATCTTCTAGTTATTTAGACTACAATAGCATATTTTCTGTAACCCTATAGTTCTTTCAGTACTTATAAAAAAAGTTTTCATATTTTAGTATCCCGCCATTTATTTCTGCTAAATTTAAAATCAGTTAACTGCATACAAAATACCAAGTTTAACTAAAAACTCAAACAAGTAGGTTGAGTGGATAGGAAGTAATAATTGTGGTTCTTTCAGAGCGCGGCAAAGTATTCAATAAACGGTATCATTGTTTGAAAAATATGCCATCAATGAACTAACGGTAAGATGTCCGTGTTGGTTGCAGGTAACCCCGCGCCACGTGCGGTTTTTGCCAACACTCTGTTCGCAAACTACTTTATATTTTTTACCCAGTTCAATGAACTTGAAACATGTTCGTTATAGTTATATTTCTTTTCACTGCACAAGTAGATATCTGCCTGCAAATTACGTGCCTCGTATATTTTAACGGTAAGTAGACCAGTTGACCCGCATTCGAAACGTCTCCACGTGGTAATTTCGGAACATAAAAGCCCCTCGACACGGTCGCGGTGGGACCAACCACCCAACGGAATCAGAGGCAGTCACATTGCATCTCTGATTTTTTCTCATAACTTTCCATCTCTCTCTGTTAAGCGGTAAGGTAAGGTGACATTTGAGTAAAATACAGCATCGTTATCGGGCTTTATACAATGGTTTACTGACTGTTCTCCGCGAATGCGTTCGCTCGGAGTAGGTAATATCTTTTATTAGCGAGTGAGTAAAAAGGCAGGCTTCTTGCCCACGCGCATTACCAAATCTCAAGTCCGTACGACGGCGACGGCGACAATCGCCTGCGCGTCTAATGTACGCCATAAAAGCAACCGTCTACCGGAAATGTACGTCGTCGGTACGTTCGCATATCGTGTGTGGGGAAGTACCGGTGAACCGGAGTGGTCTTAAAAAAAATAGATTTTCGAATTTGCTCCGGTCGCCTGCGCAGGTTTAAAAAGCTGCACAGATCTATTCCCACACACACTCCAGTCTACCTGCGCAGGCATACCTGCACAGGTCAACCTCTTCGGTACACCGTAGCGTGTGTAGCCAGCATCAACATTTTCAACAAAGCTGAGCTTTCTTTAAACAGCCCCCATTCCACTGAATTGGGGGTGTTAATAAGGTCACTAGGTCTCTACCTCAGCTTATATTGTAGGTATTTTATTTCTTCGATCGAGATAGACTATTTTAATTTGCAACCTCGTGGGTACACCTATAGATGCCTTTAGCGATGTATGACCACCATATGATGTGCTAGTAATGCTAGTATGGCTTCTTCGCTTTGGTCAGGGTAATATGAGCCGGGGGGGCTTCAGGTACCGCCGCGTCTGAGGACAACTACCTGATATTGTTCCAAAGTAATCTGATATCGTGCACTCTTTTTGAGCTTCCTAAATTAAGTGGACATAGGTACATAAGTATTCAGGCTATAGATAACTAATATTTTGAATTAAACGCTTGTATTGTAGGTAACTCTAATTATTCTAACGAGAAAACACACCAGTAAAAGTTATATTTCCATATACCTAAGTAGGTTGACACAATGTTTATGCAAACGTAATGAAATGTACAAATTAATTACTAACGTAGTAATATAGTTTCGTTTACGCAGCTACTTTACAGACTGCCTGTTATCAATTTTATTTATATTTTAATGGGTCAACAACAAGTACCTACTGACATAGTAATATACTTATAATGTTATTAGTAGGTATTCATGTTTTTCCTCTTAGCGCCGCCATACACGCGACTACAAAAAGGCAGTCCGTGTGCAGTCGCGTGCCGTCGACTGCAACTAACTGCAATAGAGCTGTCACTTCCGACTGCAAAAATGCAGTCCGTGTGCAGTCGCGTGCCGTCGACTGCAACCAAACTGCAAAATGCAGTCCGTGTATGTTAGCGCTTACTTTCATGGCTACTAAAAAGTAACAGGAAAACATAATTGAAGAAGAAACATCCAGCCAATAATGTTTATACCTACTTAATAATTATTATGTTATAGAACAACCGTCCAGTTTAAAGTTATGACTATCAACTTATTCGCCTAGCGAAGCTGAAGTATGTACAAGAAATAGACTAGTGGTGGGTCTACACATCATGTACCATTGTTCTAGAATCTAGATATTGAAGCAATATCGAAAAACCGATATCGGGGTCTATACATAAATGAAAAACATTATTATGCGATGAATAACGGCACTTGATTTAATGTGTTATTTGTACTGTTTTTAATATATTAATAATGTTAAAAATCTAGATTCGTAGCATCATCACTGTATAAAACGACTTCTAACATTGATGATTCCCCCTAATTTATAGAGTTAGTAGTCTACACTAGTTTTACATAGCATATCTAGGAACCAAAGTGATTTTTAATGCATCCACAAGTCCATCATAACTCTGTATAAATTTTCGAAATCCGTAAACTGATATCGATTGGATATTTTTAAAAATACGATATTACCCGTTCCTATATAGTCGCAGGGTCGCGTGTAATCGGTGTATTCCACACGTGATAGGTACATCACTTATGCATTCCGCCTGATAAATAAACATCACAAATAATCCAATAAAAATTAGCCAACACGTTTTGCCTTCTACCGGCGCGACGCTGGCGCACTTTGCCTCAATGTCATGTTATTCAATCATAGTATTATAATTAATCATTATGTGATAAGAACGTCGTAACATGAACTTCGATCATCGAAACTGCACCGTCATAGTAATTTACAATTACTTTACAAAGGATTTTTCGAAGAAGTGCATTGTGGTGGTAACGCTATTGTAAATAGATTATAAGATTCTAAAAAACGGTGTCATACACGAGACTATTATGTTGTATACATTTCACCCGTAAAGGTAGGTACGTATAGTAGGCGAGATGTAGGTCGAGATGACATTCGGGTTTTGAGCTTTTTGCAGAATAAAATCCGAATCCTAAAGGTTTATAGATAATTGCCGTAGTTATCTATCTATTGACAATTACATTAAGGGTCATGTCGGATGGAAACTCGGTGCTTACGTACATACAAGATGTATACCGAAAGATAAGTAAATAAAGAGCTCTATGCTTAATTATCGCCTTGTACAACAATTAGTTGTGCCTTTTGTTATTTTGAGAATTATCAACTGAGTCGCTCAATAGTTTATTTGAATGATCCTTTATCACAACCGCTTATCTACAAAACACAATGATAAATAAGTCTATTTTAGGCTATACAGATAACACTGTTTCGAGCTATAGGTGTCTCAATAATGGTTTTATTAATGCGAAGGAAATAAACTTTATCATACAGTTTTTATTGAACAGTCGTGATTGTTTTAAAGGTTAAATCTTACATTATAAAGCGCGCATGCGCTCGACCAAAATATATCTATGCATTAGAACATAATACCTATAGTACGTTTTTTATACTTGTCCTATTTGGTAAGCAAAGATGGCGTCCAGCGGGGCGATTGCGTAATTTTTTTGTCAATGTTTCAATTGGTTTCGTTCATCCTGTGTCAATTATATACGAAACCAATTGAAACATTGACAAAAGTTACGCAATCGCCCCGCTGGACGCCATCTTTGCTTACCAAATAGGACAAGTATAAAAAAACGTACTATACATAATATTATCGCCAAAAGTTAGGTGCGCAACATACTACAGCCGTCCGATATTGGGTAAAAATGTACTTGCATCACTTTTTTTCAATATGTTTTACATAAGTAAACAATAACACTTGAGTAAGTTTAATATATTTCCAATATCTCCATTGAATGGTTAACGGTTTAACTACTAGATATGTAAATTTTAGTATTTTTTTATACTTCCAATTTAGTAAAATTCTGTTATTTTGGCATTACAAACAGACACTTCTGATATTTATTTGTATACAGTCATTACATTACATACTTCATTTAGTGCAAAATTTGTAGGAAGCAGGTGCGAACATTGTACTCTAGAGGACAGGGGTAAAAGAAGATCCGTCGGTTAATGGCAGTGATGTGTTTACACCCTAACATACAGAACTCGGGTATTGGAGCATAAAACCTTTTATACTTACTGAATGTTTATTTAATGCGAGACTAAAAACGACCACGTACTTATCTTGGAATGAACTTACAGTTGTTGTCATCTAGGCAGCAGTCGTTAAGCCTTGTTAGAGGCCTTCGGGCGGCTTGAACAACTCTGACACCAGGTTGGCCACTAACCATACGACAAGAAGAAGGAGAAGAATGAGCTTACCATCACGATACGAGTTTCAACTGATTGATTGCCTTCCGTCTTCTTAAAGATGCCCTTTTGGGTAGGAAACTTATACCTATTTAATTATATGCAGCAAAGGTATACCTACAACTCAACTAAATTTCTTTGCCTGACTACACAGGAATAGGCCTGCAAGGAGGGTTTGTGATAGTGAGGAAACGACACCGGGTACTTTTACTTTTTTAATTAAGTTAGACCATTTTAGAAGCAATTATTATGGTGAATTTACGGCATCACAATACGGATATTATTACAAAGTTATTAAGTTATCAAAACAAAATTATCTATGATGTACATTTGCTGTAATGAATAAACAATCAAAGGTCAACGCTTTTATAACAAATCTGTAATGACGGTAATTACTGTTTTTCTTTCATCTTTCAAACTGAGTCAAATTAT
This sequence comes from Drymonia ruficornis, assembly GCA_947859195.1. Lineage (NCBI taxonomy): Eukaryota > Metazoa > Arthropoda > Insecta > Lepidoptera > Notodontidae > Drymonia > Drymonia ruficornis. Next base: position 8,555,504 of record OX401907.1, read on the forward strand.
GGGTTTCGTTAAGGATTCAATGTATTAAGTATAATAATTACAAATGCGTTAGTGTCTAGGTTTCTACATATGCCTGAGCATACGCAAAACCGGATGAACTGATTGAAATAAAAATAGTTTCAGAAGTATAATGCTCCGGAATAACATATAGGCTTTTTATCTTCCTATAAACCAAACAAACTGGGCGGGCGGGTATTATTTACCTGCCTATAGGACTATCTATGGGTACTTCTCGCGCAGCATAGTTAGGTCATTTTCAGTTACAACATTGATTTTCTTTAATCCAGCTCCGCGGGCTAACAGTAACATGGCTCCTGGGCCTAGTCTCTTAAAAGTTGTCCATTCCAAAACAGGGTTGTTACGAAAAAATCTCCTTGTTTTAAACACCGTGTTTAAAACACGTTTCAAACATTTAAAACATGATTTAAACACGGTGATTTATTCCTTCTGATTTAAATCAATGTTTTAAACATCTTTTAAACAGTTTTCATTTTAAATTTCCTGATTTTTTTGCAACTCTGTTCCAAAATCACCGGTCTCTTATATTATCTTCATTAGTTCTTCATTGTTACTCGAGGCCCTAGGTTACTAGGGTTACTAGGGGAGGTTACTAGGGGACCACAGGCGGCCCGCGGGCTGCTTGTTTGCCACCCATGCACTGAACTAGACCGAGTGATCGTCTAGTTCTTGCTTACACGAGTATCTCAGGCGGTCGTACCTACTCCATAATAATTGGCATTTATTTTTTTACCGCGTGACCTACACACCAACTGTTTGGTCCCAAACTAAACAATACTATGGCTACCATACAATGGACTGGGGGCGATCTCAGTGTCATCCAGACCAGAGCAAATTACGAAAAGGTCATTTCTGAAATTTGTCTCTGGCGGGAATCGAACCTGCAACCACCCGGTGCAGTGAGCCGAGCGGCCAACGCACGAACCACTGCGCCAAGCGGTACTCTAAATATATTATACAGGATGAAATTGTAATCATGAGCATCCTTTTAAACTATGACTCTACACATGATTCAGAATATTTTGGGAATATAAATGAAAAAATCTATTAATAAAAAAATATTGCTCGAATAAGCAAACCAGTTAACTGTTATACCTTACTCGGGTAATACATTTTTCTCAATTGATTTGTTTGATATTCCCTCAATATACTGAATCATGTGTAGAATCACCGTTTAAAAGGATGCCCACGATTTCAAATTCAGCCAATTCAGCCTGTATAATATGTTTATGAATCTCTAGTATGTAGACATTGTTCCACGTGCCGATATTGCACGTGTATCAACTGTCTGGCCTAGTATCGGCTCAGATGATCGCCGACACGTCGTTTGAATAACAAAACGCAGTTCACTGGGGTGACGCGGGTGACTCTTGTTTCCGATACGATTGATACGGTAATATGGCTTATTTTGTTTGACGTAACTATATTACGTATGTGTAAGCACCTAAAATATTATATATATAGGTAATATTTATTCATCATGTACTATAAATAAATATGTACATATCGGAGTTAAAAAATAGAAGCAAACCACCACTGTGTAAAATATTGAAATAATTCTTATAATAGACACAATCCTGCTTATTATACTTGCAGCTAGAGCTGTAAAACAATTATAGAGAGGGACCCACCACTCACCCTCCCTAAATTATAAACCAAATGAATTGATCGATAATGGAAGAGGCCAACAAGCCCGAACTCCCTGTCAGTCGAGAGTATGTCTGTCATGAGTCATGGACCCTCACAATTAGCAATTCTCCGCAGACAAAGCGAGTCTAAAATAAATTCCAATAATAATAATAGACCTGTAGGTCTGACGAATCCAGCCAGTAGGAAATATTAATTTTAATGTACTATACAAAATATATCTTTCATTCTAACTCTATAAAATGTATTTCTTCATAATTAAGTATTTTTTTACCTATTAGGTATTTATTCTACTTCTTTACTTCTAGGTATTTATGATAAGATAGCTAATTTAAATTGGGTTTTACTTAGTTCATCTCACTTACGAAACTATAAGCGTGTGAGATATTAAAAATAAATGCAAAACGATTATGGGTATCCAAACCTGCCCTAACTTTTTGATTGGCTATAATTCGTAAGCATTGAAAACATTTAAAAAAAAGTTATGACAATGCCAATTGCTGCGTCCATGCCTCGCATGCCTCGCCCGAACACTCATGTTATACGATCCGAGACGGACGTCAAAACTGAGAGGTCGGGCGCGGCATGCGCCTGATGTAGTCGCACCCAATGATCGGTCTGTGACGTCACGTGACGTTGTTTAACTGTAGTCGTGGTATCCCAACATATGACTACATTTTAATTGACCATTGATACTCAACTTTATTCCATCAGGCATACGGTAAAGAATTAAAATATTAAGTGATATGACGATACGATACAGTTTCCCCAACTTATAAATTTGCATATGCACCATATGTTGCATGCATAAATATTTACCCTGGTAGACGCGTTGACCATGTGCAAGGTATCGCGATCTCTATTTTTCAAACCTGCTTTGTCATCAAAATTTGTCGAAAGCAGCTTATGTTTTATTAGCCCATTACATAAAGCTTCTTAAAACATTATTTATGAGAGCAAAACGGAAAAAGAGCATTTAAAAATATTGTCATAATAATAATGTAAAATGCGAAATCGAAATCTGCGACTACATATAATTTTATATTATTTTATCACAAACCTACTGATGGTGACAATCGCCAGATATTTCGGCTGATAGGTATATTTATGTACGTTAGACGAATTCGGTTATCAGTCGACACCGAGCTGTCGGTAAGTAAAGACGTGCTATTAAACTATCAACAAAATTTACAAGTGTTAATTAAGTGCAGTGCTGGTGCAATTAAATGTCGTCAACGAGTGGGATTTTTTTATTATCGACTAAAATACTTGCATCAACGGTCATATATATATATAATTGTTTTATTACAATTCGCGCTTGTACGTTCAGTGGGTGCTCTCAATGGGGGAACTTGTATGCTATCAACATTTAATTATAATGTTTTAACATATTTTTAAACATTTACGCCGCCCGTTGTTAATGCTAATATTATTCTAAAATCGTGTGCGACAAATTTTATAAAATATTTTTACCGCAAAAGTTATGAATTGAGTAGATACCTACTGTTACTTATTTTTATTTTTACCGAATTCTTGCATTTTCTTTGAGTAGGTACCAATCTAATATCTTGCTCAATACGAACAATAAACCATAATCATAGTGCTTTTAATATAATACTTTTTTTCTTTGTAGGATTTTAGTACTGCACAAACTAGATTTGACTAAATCAGTCTAAATACCTATATCATACGAACCTGCAACCACCCGATACAGTGAGCCGAGTGACCCACGTTAGAACCACTGCGCCAAGCGGTCGTTATTTTCTACATTTTGTAAATCATAACTAGTGGCTAGGTCATTTAATATGTATCAATAACTAACGTTTCTGTGGTAACTCGTTGGTCACTGTTATCAGTAGGTAGCGATAAAATAACAGAAATTGTTAAATATTTTATGTCCGTGAAACATACATTTTATAAAAGAAAACTATACTCTGTCGCGCGACAGTTCTCTACGTAGGCCGCTCAAGCATGTTGGGTGCTGACGGATTCGAGTCCTGTGTTGTGCGTGGCAAACTTATTCGATGTAGGTATCTTCTTCTTCCTATCATATGGTCAGTAGCCAACCTGGTGCCAAGTTGTTCAAGCCGCCAGCAGGCCTCACATGGCCTGACATGGCTTAAAGACTGCTGTCTAGATGACACCAACCAAGACGACTTTATCATCCCCTTCAAAGCACGGAGACGCTCAGTTAGAAATGCCACGAGGGACCCATCTCTGACTGATCTTGCCGCTTAACCTGCAATCTTTTAGCGATCAATGATTGCAGCTGGCTATGAGCGCTTCAAAACTTACACTTGGTATCGAACTTTGAAGTCTATCGCGTAGATAATGATGTTTAAGTAATAGGTACCTAGTAGGAAAAAAAACAAAAGGAACTTTGCGCAGAAGCAAAAAAGATCAAGGTTGAGACAGAGGTTGACCTACGACGCCCCGCGAGTCTAGACTACCATCAACATAATGTTATTCATGCCCAAAGACACGGCGAGATATAGGTATATTGAAATTATAATTTCTAAGTTTTGACTGGATATAAATAGTAACACGACTAACACACCGAGACAGTATCGGACCACGGGAATCGAACTTAGGAGTTACCTAGGAAGGGCATAGGTTTTGTTTTATTAGGCATTCAATAGAATGTAGGTTCCGTCTTTGAGTTTAATTAAACGTTTTTATAGGTACCTACTTAGCATTACAAATTACTTAGGGCCTGTAACTCACGATGCTGAAACAAATCTTAGCATTATAAATAGCAGTTCATAATAATAGCAATGTATACTATTGAAAAGAAAAGATCCGATTACAAGCTTCCAGTAGCATTACTGCACTCATCATAAGCAACTGCTATACAAGTTTTGATGAATCTTCGCATAAATAGGTAACAACACTTCCTCTCTGACTCAACAAAGAAAATATCCTGGTCAAAATTATGGTTGCTAGGTATTCCCAAATAAAAATAAACAAACAGTGTAAGGCAGAAGAGCAATATACAGTTTACAACACACCATATTGTCAATATTGTAATGACCTGAGTATATTTGTATAGCTCACATACTGAAACACCATTTAAGAGGAGGGTTCGAAATTTTGGTTGATTTTCTATTCTACTTTTTCTTTAAGTAAGTATGTGGACTAGGAATCTTATATTTAGATGTATGATTTTTGACTATATTATCTTGAGTATCTTTAAATCCAAATCACGATTTGATGAAATTTTCTCGATAAAATAAATTTATGAAATGAGCTCTAATTATTTACAATTTTCCTTGCTACCACGAAGTTTTTACGATTTAGATCACGAAATTATTTCTAAAACATAGCAAATAATGATATCTAAACTACCCTTCAACCATATTTTAATTCATGAAGTAGTTTTTTTTTAATTCAAGTAAATGTGGTTTGGCGCTTACGTTGTTTATTTCCGAGCGCGCGCACAATATCGCCATCTCACATTTTAAGTACTTGAACTAACCATGTCTCTCTCTAACTTTGTATTGTCAGTGTCCGCTCGGACTTGTTCGACGTCGGACCTGTGAAGGATTTTTTAAAAAATATTACGAAAAAATATTACGGTCGTGCCACATTACAGGTACAGTACAGTATTTACAGTCCGCCGACGCCTATGATAAATAAATAAATATCCTTGGAAATTCTTTTACACATGACTACCTGATCCCAAACTAAGCAGAGCTTGTACTATGGAAACCAGATAACTGATATTACTACATATACTACTTTTTGTTTGTAAATACAAACTAAATATACACTTAATTACACCTAGACTCGGGACATGCGGACATGTTCATGCACACAAATGCATGTCCTGGGCAGGAATCGAACCTACGACCTGCACTGCAGCGTGATTTTCGTTTGCTTTTCCTTGTCTTGTGTAATTTCTTTTCATCTCTTGTCATTTTGTGTCATCTCTTGTCATTTCATAGTTATTCGTGTCATTTCTGTAAAAACTCCCTATTTCGCTTACTGTTATATACTTGCAGCATGGTCTTGGGCCGACAGTGGGAATACATTGCTTGTCAAAACAATGGAGTCGCTTTATTGCGTTTGTTGTAGGTATGGATGGGCAAGTAATAAATATATCATACATCAATAAATTATCGTAAAAAATAACATTACAGATATGGATAGGAAAATGTTTGTCCGTCCTATTCAATCTATTATATTATAAACGAAAGTAACTCTGTCTGTTACCTTTTCACGGCTAAACCGCTGAACCAATGTTGATGAATTTTGGTATGGAGATAGACTGGGTCTTGGCGGAGAACATAGGCTACTTTTTAGGGTTCCAAAGGGTGCTAACGGGACCCTATTACTAGGCCTACGCTGTCCGTCTGTCTGTCTGTCCGTCTGTCAGCGCGGGCTGTATCTCACGAACCGTAACAGGTAGAGAGTTGAAATTTTCACTGAATGTGTACTTCTGTTGCCGGTGCAGAACAAATACTAAAAAAATATAATAACATTTAAAAATAAATATCAAGTCTCAAACTTGATATTTTTGATGTGTTTATTCTACGGTGGTACGGAACCCTTTATGTGCGAGTCCGACGCCTTCAGATCTTATGAATGTTTTCTTGAAATAAATATAGTGTATTTTTAAACCGACTTCAAAAAAGGAGGAGGTTTCTCAATTCGACCGTATATATATATATATTTTTTTTTATGTGTGTTCGCGGATAACTTCGTCGTTTATGAACCGATTTTGATGAATCTTTTTTTGTTGGAAAGGAGATATTCCAGCGGTGGTACCATGATAAGGAAACCAGGATCTGATGATGGCATCCTAGAGAAATCGAGGGGAACCTTCGAAAATCGTAGGGGCGACTAGTGCGTTTGTAATTGTTTTCATTAACTATTTTAAAGCACTACTATTTTATGAAGGTCTGGAGTCGATCTGATGATGGAGCCGAAAGACAGTCGAGGGAACTCCTCAACGATTTACAGCAATTACCTGGTGTTTGGGCTTGATTAATTTGTATTGATGAGAACTTTACACCTAGATGGGTTGTGACTGTCATTAGGGGTCTGATGATGAAGACGTAGGACAGTCAAGGGAACTCCTCAACGTTATACAGTAGCTACCTTGTGTTTGGACTTAATTCATTTCTATTGATGAGAACTTTGCACCCATATCGTTTATAAGTGCCATTACAGGTCTGATGATGGAGACCATAGACAGTCGAGGGAATTCTTCAACGATTTACAGCAGTTACCTTTTGTTGGGCTTACTTCATAAGGTTCAATATGCCAAAATGTTCATTGGTATGGCGCCACTAAAAATCGTGAAATAAAATTATTTTTATTAAAAAAAAAAAACCGACTTCAAAAAAACCTGATGCACTAAAAAGCCTGAAATAATATTTCTATTACCACCTCTGCCTACCCCTTCGGGAAAACCAGACGTGATGGTGTGTTATCGAGTATTTGAAGTCGGTGCCAATCTTGGTATGCCAAGTCTACCTACTATAAAAGTAAGAAGATAGATTGGCACCGACCCCAAATACTCGATAACACACCATCACGTCTGGTTTTCCCGAAGGGGTAGGCAGAAGTGGTAATAGAAATATTATTTTAGGCTTTTTAGTGCATCAGGTTTTTTTGAAGTCGGTTTATTTTTTTTAAGTAATTAACTGGCCAACCCTCAGGTCCTACCTACCATGTTAAGATCTTTTTCGTTCTAGCGGGTGTAAACCGTGATTTAACGAGTTAATGTGATAATTTTTGTATTTAAATTATTCAATTCAATGTATTTGTTTCAGACATAGTCCAATATTGATTATTAAAATTATTATAATTTCACAATAAATATAAAACAATAAATAAAAGTAAAATTAAATTTAAAAAAAAATATATTTATTTTTTATTTTTCATGTTTTATCATTAAAATACAATATAATATAACATAAATTAAAATAAAATACAATAAAATAAAAACCTACCCCTAATTAAACAAATACCGTCCGCGTGGGATACTGGCTGCATGTCCTCCCTGTATTCAAGCTGTTCCTGTTGTCAAGCGAATTTTTTGAGCAAGGAAAGAGCCAGCCCTCTTGTCACCTGTGGCGGTAACCAGTCTAAGGGTGATTTTGATAGATAAAAAAATAAAGATAAAAAGATAAACAATAAATAAATGCATGGTTAAATCAATAAAATTAATAAAAACTGAAAATTAAATTAAAAAATAAATTAAATATGGTAAAAAAAATATTATGACACCGCTGATGACTTCATGATCGGCATCGAAGTTAAGTACCAAAGTATTCCTTTGCCTACGAAACATGAAAAAGATACTCATATCCGGCAGTCAGTCACTGACACAGAGTATGTACATTTTTACCCGACTACGGTGGGCGGAGGGTTATGATTTTGACCGATATGTATGTATGTTCATCTGCTCCCGTATAACGTCCAAACTATTTTTATCATAATAATTTGACTAATGAGATATCGTTGGACGCGTCTGGATCGTCCGCTGGTTATAGGCTATTATACGATCGAAATATTGTTATACGTATCTATCAGCATATTGTAGGTATCGTTTGTCTTCTTTTGACTTACTTTGTCTTCAGCAATAAAAACAACATAGAAATTAAATTATTTTTTTCAAATACACTCGACATAAAAATCCCATATAAAACGAAAAAAATATATTTGAATATTTTCATCCATTTCATCTATTTTAAAAGGTGCACTGGGACATATTATTTTAATTGTACGAATTAAACAATATTGTTCCTTCAAAAAATAACTATACTTATAGTCTACTCCATAGCTGTTCTGTCCTAGCTAAGCGAGAGGGATATATCCTTCGGCAGCTCACGCGACGCTAGCCACACCCCGAAACTAAAATTCATTTTTTTCTTGTATCGTCTTAACACAATTATTTACGGCTAGGACACGTTTTTTTTCAAACCAATGTAGGTAATTACAGTAGGTCTATGTAATGAAACATTTTAATTAGTCAGCGGCTCGGCCATGAAATAAAAATAAACATTATCTATAAAGCTGATGACGTCATAGGGATAATAACTTATTCAGCGATACATTTAGTTCTGTAATATGTAGTTTTCAATTTTATGTTATTTTGTTTTCAGATAGAACACTGCAGTCTTAATATCAGTGGACAACCATCGGACCTTCAAAATGGTGAACGTAAGTTATGTTTTAACTTAACGTCAGAGGGGCTAATAGCGACACTATGCAACATTGCAGCAATTCTGCAAAAGCAATTCATTTTTCCGACCCTCCAGCAGAATCCGCTAAATTTCCATGAAACGGTCAAGAATGGCGTAAAATGTGTGACTATTTTACAGAAATTTTGTGAAATTGCTAAGGATTCCTCAGAAAATCGGAAAAATGAATTGCATAGTAAATGTTGCATAGCGTCGCTATTAGCCCCCCCAGTAGGTAGTGAAAAGTACTGGAATCCTAGGAACTCCCACTTGTTTGGAGACCAGCTACAATAATAGTGCTACGCTACGTATTCTCTTAAAAAAATATACTCTTCTCACAATGGCCAAATACTACGTCACGATCTTCAATAGAAATTAATAAATAATAAGGTTCATTACTAACCGCACCTCAGCCGGTGACGTAACCATGGGCCAAAGTGAACAAGCTGTCACAGGAAGAGAGAGAGTAGGCCCTACCATGTTTTATAATACCAAGATTGGAGAAAGATCGAGTCACAGGAACGAGAAAGGTAGCTGTGGTGCTCCTTTTTCTGCTTGCATTCTCTTGTTTAAAATTTAGTTCCAACCCAAAAAAATATATTCTACTGTTTAAGCCCTCGCTTGCCTTGCACGAAACGTTCTAACAAAACATATTGCTGTCCCGATTTTATGATAGCAAAAAGTAGATACACTGTGTTTTGTTTAAATCTTTCGTCCAATGCAAACGAGGGGTTACTATCTGAACCAGTGAGGGAAACCAGCCAACGCCACATACCTACACTAATTTACTTTATGTTGTGCGTGCCTATATAGGTACTCACATCTTTTGCGCATTAAGCACTTGCATCAACACTTTGGAAAGCCAACTCAAGTTAACAACTGTGTCAATTTGTCCCTAGTCGCTTCAGTCGCTATTCTATAGATATATGTATTCTTAATAGCAGTATACCTAATTACTGTAGGCACATTATGTTAATTTTTCCGGTTTTTAATACTATAGGTAATAGAATTATCGAAGACTTTAATTAGACTAGATTATATGTATCCGTTTTATATCTGATAACAAAATAATTGATAAAAAAATTGAGCATAAATAATTACTAGTCATAATAAGCATCAGTCAACTTGATATCTATTTAATAATCGTAACCCAGTCAATTTCTGAAGTTAGTTAAATACAGGTTACACGAACCGCCTCAAACGCATCGAAAATAGTCAAGTGGGCCAATGACAGAATTAAATATATTTACTTCAAAATTGTATTAAATTAAACTATGGATTTGGAGACATTGATTTAAAACCAAAAACACTAATTTATCACATAGGTCGAAGCTCATCTAAGAGACTGACTGACTGACTGACCGAATGTAGGTCGAAGCCCTTGATGCAATTCAAACCCACTATATATGACTAGCATACGAGAATTATACGAGTAGGTACCTATTGATGGTCCCATCGGATTTAGTAAAGTAATTCACACGGAACCCAATGGTGAAGTAGGATCTGAGGAAAAAACCTAGGATAAAAGGATTTTTTCTTCTTCCCAGGAAGCAAATGGCACCGCACCGGCGGCGCCTCAGGAGCTGGAGACATTCCTGTCTCCTGAGGAGAAGAGCAAAGAGAGAATTGTCAGCAAGTGAGTAAATGACTAGTCAACTACGTACAGTGTATTGTATGGACAAACATACCATTTTGTTAACAGGAAGTAAATAACCGTAGATCCTGTAACGGCTGTAAGAAAGTATTTGTGTTCATGGACTTAAAAAATATGTTCAAAAAAGTAAAGATATTACTGTATTCACGTAAAGTAGGTACCTAATATAACATGCAATCTTTGCTACAGGTACAATATGACGAAAGATGCGGAATCCGGGGAATTCGATCCGTTTACCGACCGAAAATTGCAGAACCCTACTTCGTAAGTACCTAGCTATTATAGTGTATGTTGTAGCTAAAAGTTATTTAACATTTATGTGCTACTGCGTAGTTAAACCAACAACACGACCCGCAACTGTAAATAGGTCATTTTCGTTTTAAAATAGATGTCGCATTCAAGCAATGTGCATCGTACGGTCATCGACACTATTCTCGGAACGTACCTAAAGGTTGCACGTACTTAAAAAAGACGGGTGAAGTCTGCCAACCCGCTCTGGACTAGCGTGATGAATTATGGCTCGAATATCCTTCTACATTGAAGGAAAGTGTTTCCAGTGTAGGTAATGGCGATCGGCTGAATATAGGCACAATGGTGATAAGTTTGTTAAGTACATATATATTGTTATTGTATTAAGTAAGACTCTAGCGCGGCGAATTAATTTGCATATGCGAATATTTTTACAGCTGTGTATAAACCTAACTACTAACCTTAGGTAGGAAGCCTGTTTTTGATAGATGAAAGACTATAATTTTTTTTATAGAAGCCACTCAAAAAATGTTAGTTCTATTGTAAAATACCTACTTCCCCTTTGGCAAAGGTGTGACGTTATTAATTACCTATATCGGAAGAGGGTTGCGAATTTGTGAACCTTATATGGTATAATTGCAGTAATTAGGTTCGTATAGGTATGTCGCACACATTATTACAAGGATCACTGGCTGGTTGCAGAAATATGGACACCCTCACGCATCTGCTGAAGGCGTCGCTCGGCACGGGAATCCTGGCCATGCCCTATGCCTTCAAGTCCGCCGGCCTCATCAACGGCATATTCTTTACGATCATCGTCGGAGTCGTCTGCACACACTGCGCCTACATCCTTGTGAGTATATGGTACCAACAGCAGCAGCGACACTGCACAGGCAGCAGTCCGCATTGCTGAGCGCTCTCCAAAGCGCTAGGTGGAATTATAACTGAAGGTTTGTTCAAACATACGCGGGCGGGACAATACGCGACTAGATTTCAAAAGATATTCACACATTTTTTTATACACTTCTACATCTGCAATAGGAATTTAGTACGTATCCTATATTTATTAGGTTTTTTAAACGCAATCTTCCGGTCGGTCGGCCCGTACGAACGGTCTTCCGAAATAACTAAATATTAAAGTAAATAACTAAGTATTCTTAAGCTGTGCGAATAAATTAAGTTCTAAACTCTATCGCTATGCGAATTGAAGTGTTATTTTTATCTCAATATACCTAGGCCTACAATTATGTTTTTCTAGAAAATTGCAGTCATGCTTACCTAAATATCTTGTTGAAAACAAATTCATTTATCAACCGAATTTATCGAAAAAAATAATCTAGGTGCAAACAGATAAGCTGGCATTGTTGTTACCTCATTTAATTGGGTGGTTCCTGCAAAGCTCGATTTTAGCGGTCACACAGTCTTATCTCTGTTCATATCAGAGATACCGATTAAAAGTATATTTTTTTTCGTTTCTTACTACATTTGTCTATTTGGAAAACATAATTTTTATTTCATAAATAAATAAATTATAGATCCAAACTTCATTTGAAAACCAAAATCGGGGTCAAATTAGCCGTTCTCGCTGTGTCACACGCTTCACTTTCATGAAACAATAGCGTTTAACTTTTCGGTAAATGGTGCTGGGATCGTGTTATATATATCAAAAAAATTGTAAAAATGTACTCTTTTTATTGATTACAAATTTAATATATTTTATTGTTTAGTTTGAATATTAAACAGCTATTTGTGTTGGTCACACGTTTGTGCACATTTTTACGGCGCATTACTAAATGATGTATAAGTCTACGATGAAACGATGTATGGTCTTGTTTGATGTCACTACTGACAGCCAGTCATGTCCAGGCAGTCCAGCAGAGAGATGATCGAGGGTGTATCTCTCCGCGATGAGATATAGGGTATCAAAGTCCAAAAAACATGTTTTTTTGCCGATGTAACGGAGTTTTGTGGACAAAATTTATTGTTGTTTGCAGTCACTTTAGATACTGGGGTTTTTAATACGAATTACTTAGCTGTCGAAGTATGATTTAGTGTTATTTAATTTATACTACATTTTGAAGTGCAAGAATAATAGTGAAATATGTTTAATTTGACGAGTTTCGTGGCATGAGATTCGTGGCAATTTCTCCACGAATCTCATGAAATTACCACGAATCTCATTTTTTGTAGGATTTTTCATGTGATGAACACGTCTCAGTGCCATAATGTAGTACATATTGGCATCAGACACTGGTTGTATCCCTCACGCAGCGATCCTCATTGCTGACGCTCATTATTTGCCCGTCGCGGAATGATTTTTTTGTCTCATGATGCTTCGCCATTTGTTTATGTCCATGGTATCGTGAAGCTCAGCGTTGATCGCATTTGCTGCATACTGTCATCTCATTTCATTATTAATTGCTTATGGTTGTGTCCGTCTTTCCTAGTGATTTGTCCAGGAAACTCAAGAACAAAATTCAAAAATATCATTTTTTATTAATATTAACTAAACCCGCACGTCGTACCTGGCCTATCGACCACCGATCCGATGTTTGCTCTGAACACGATGGCTGATGAATATCACTCCAAAAACCGACCATTGTATGTTGCATTCTTGGACATGGAAAAGGTATTTGATGATAGGGTCCCAAGAGACACTGGTGGAGCCTTCGGAAGAATAATCTCCCCGAACAATACATCAACAACGTTGCCGACATTCGGACGGTAGTGGGTGAGACAAAACCAATAGCGGTCACAGAAGGCGTACATCAAGGCTCTGTACTGAGTCTCTTCCTATTGCCTCGTTTTGGATTCACTCACGGAGTTAGCGCAAAATTCGGCAGCGTGGACTTTTATATACGCTGACGATGTAGCCATCTATACAGAGCGCCGTGATGAGTTACAACAGGCACTATTATCTTGGAAACACCAGTTGCAAGCCGTGACCTTGAGCTGAGTGTAGCAAAGACCCAATTCATGTGCTTTAACGAACCAGGTCCAAGCGACAGCAGTTCCATTCCCATCGATGGACAATTGGTCACTTTGTGCGATCAATATACCTGGGGATACTTTGTACGATGCACAATTCCGGGAACGTAGAATGCAAAGTTCAGCACCGAATAGCTGCAGCGAGGCTAAAATGGCGAGAAGTAACTGGTGTTACATGCGATAAAAGAATGACTGTAAAACTAAAGGGCATGGTATATAAGACCATCATAAGACCAGTCCTTATGTATGGCAGCGAAACGTGGGCCATAACCCAAACGAACGTGCGTACCATTCAAGTTGCTGAAATGAAAATATTGAGGTGGATGTGTGGCATTACCAGGTTTGATAAAATTCGTAACGAGTACGTGCGAGGAAGCCTGGGCGTGCGCGATATCGCCGACAAGATGCAAAAGAGTAGCCTGCGATGGTATGGTCACGTGAAAAGGAGGCCACCTGAATACGTAGGGAACTTAGCACTACAACTTTCCATTCCCAGCCCAAGACCCAGAGGCAGACCCAAAACAAGATGGAAAGCTGTAATGCTAAAGGACATGAAAGAGTGTCAGGTATCCGAAGACGATGTCGAGAATAGAGCGAAGTGGAAGGGAAAGCCTAGGAAGGCTGACCCCACCACCATGTGGGATACATAGTCAGGAAGAGAGAGAGGATGAACTAAACCCGCAACGCAACAAAATAATTTAATTTAATATTTTTTTGGGCGATTTTATTTGTTTATCGGGTACTGCTAATTTTGATTCGGATTTTATTCTGGACATAGCTCATACCTAGGTAGTGCTTATGAATCGTTAATATAAACATTTTAGCGTATTGCTTTCATTGAGAAGAGCCGCAAGAACATTCGTCTTGTCTATTAAATTTTAAGATACACCTGACAGGAAGCTCTATTGAGAACATAGAGCTGAGATCCTCCAGTCCAGACCAGGATATCATCAGCAAATTGAAAGTGCTAACAAGTACACCTATACTCGCCATTAGTATCGATGCTTTTAGATAAAATACATCATTCATCATCATCATTTCGAAGATGGAACGTTTCCCTGTCTGACACCTTTGGCAATTGGATCGGTTTCGAGCTCTAGTTGGTCCTAAAGCTGGATTGATTGAGGCTCTGCTATTATTTGCGAGAATGCTCCCAGATGACCCAAAGAGTAAGAGAGGCGCGGTCATGTACTTTTCTCCTCCAGAAAACATGAACACAAAGTTCCTTAAAACGCGAGATCGCTTTAGAATTCTGTCGTTTACGAAGATGTCTGAACAAATGGCAATCCAGATGGGATATAAGAACTAAGGGCCGCCACCTTCGTGAAATTATTTCCATGCGTTTGTGAGCATCTGGAGAGGACAAGGCTAGAAGTGGACCACAGTGTGGCTCAAATTTTCACGAGACATTACATCTTTTGGAGTACCTAAATTATTCTATTTCATATTAGTTTCTTCACCTCTATAACAATGTTCGACGCCGCATAACGATCACAAACAATTTGCATATCACATCTTTTTGGGAGTGTGGTCTCTGGTAAAACGAACGGAACACTATGTCAAATAGCTTGTAAGTGACATCTGGAGTAGTATATCACACAGAACTTGTAGAAATCAGGGAAAATATCATTGGAATCAAGTATAACCAGCTCACATGTTTATGTTAGATTTTCCCCCCATATTTTGTCTTTTATATTTATACAGAAACAGAAATTGTGCTTTTATATATTCTCTTGTTATTAAACACAAGTCCCAACAACCATAAAGAGAGCAAAACTTATAGTAAAGTACATAAATAATGCGTAAAAAATACCCGGAATTTACTGCGTGAGTTTCGTGTGGTACTGCATGAGTTTCGTGGCACCATTTTCTTCAACCTTGAATTCTGTCCAAAGATATCATCAGATTTACAAAAGCGATAGAGATTTGAACTTGTATAAAAGGCTATATTATGTTATTAATATAAATTATCTAAAATTCACAAAAACAAAAATTACCACGAAAATCACGGCGAGAATCTTGTTCGCAGGAATGACCCAATTAAGGTATCGCATTTAGTTATACTATGAACTATTTCTATATGGTACAATATCTTCCATACCAAACTCTCGTACTGTCTCCCATACTTAGTATCGCAAAAGCGCTTAATTCTTTCTTGGATATTAGATCACCATCATCTGCCTTACCTTATCCCATTATCTGGGGCCGGCGCATTAGGTATGTCTTATTCTTCCATTCATCGCGCTCTGTGGTCAGACTTAGATCCACTCCGACTTGGATATTAGATGTGAGGCGATTATGCCATATAAGAAAAAATGCGTATAAGAAATCTTTAATTTATCAAGATGATAATTGAAGAAAATAATTGTCAAAAGGCCGTTACACCTTATAAAGTATAAACCAAACAGTATTGTGTTTTGTCTGCAGATCAAATGCGCTCATGTGCTGTATGGGAAGACGAAAAAAACTCAAATGACCTTCCCAGAAGTGGGTCAGGCAGCATTGGAGTACGGTCCACCGGCGCTACGGCCTTGGGCCAATTGTTTTAGGTAAGTAGTAGGATGTACCACCATGCTATACGCCTGATACAGCCTCTATAGGTGTTGTTGACGTGCATCTCAATTTTAGAATTCACTTCTCCTACTTAAGTATGTATTTGTTTTTGTTTCAGAATCTTCATTATCATCAGTCTCTTTGCAACATATTTCGGCACCTGCTCCGTGTACAGTGTCATTGTGGCAAAGAATATCAGAGTCGTAAGTGTTGGTTTTACATGGTTGGTTACTTTCTAATTTAGATAAAATCGCACATCCCAGAAAATATTCTCATGCTACAATGATATTTCATCAAAGGCATATACCGTAAAAAAATATTTTTCTCAATATCAGGTACCTACTTAGTAATTCAGTCATGATTCCTAGATTCTTCTTTAGGATATTTCAAAATGACTATTTTTTATACTACTATTCGACGACTTGGCGCCAACTAGGCATTCAAGAACTTACGTGTGTCTCGTCGGCTACGCCTCGGTCCACTTGATCGAATAGGTATTAGGTACACGTCCATCAAGGCCTTAATTACCGGTATTGGCAGTAAATATTTACCTACTATTAAGTCTATTAACCAATAGTATCTTGTCATTTCACAGGTCGTGGAAGTGTATATTCCGGATATAAAAGAGAAAGTGGACATACGAATATTCATCCTCGCGCTCTTACTGCCGCTCATCTTCATGTCGTGGATCCGCAACCTTAAGTACCTGGCGCCCGTCTCCATGATCGCCAATGTGTTTATGGGGCTGGGCCTCGGAATCACCTTCTACTATCTGATTGGAAAAGGCGAACTGAAAACGGATACTATGTCGTCGATGCTTTTTAATAATTATAAGCAGTGGCCAGAGTTCTTCTCTTTGAGCATCTTCGCGGTGGAAGCCATCGGCGTGGTGATGCCCCTGGAGAACGCCATGAAGACGCCTCGCTCCATGCTCGGATTCTGCGGCGTTCTCAACAAGGGCATGACCGGCGTTTGCTTGGTCTACATGCTCTTGGGTTTCCTCGGATATCTACGCTACGGAAACGAAGTCAAAGATACCATCACCCACAATCTTGGGAACGAAGTGTAAGAACCTTTATTTTGTTTCATTCGTACTCCTACATATCATTGACACCCAGAATTTATGTTCCTGAGTTAGGTAAACCTTGTAAAGAGTTTGTTTGGTAATTTACCGGCCGTAAATCTCGGTGACTGGTGGATTAATACCTACTACTAACTAATACGGGTACTACCTTAGATTAATGTTTGGTTTCCGCGAGGGCGCGTTCTCGTTTTAAGGGGTTCCGTAACCAAAGGGTGCCATCGGGACCCTGTTACTAAGCCTACGCTGTCCGTCCGTCTGACTGTCTTTCTGTCAGTGGGCTGTATCTTACGAACCATAATAGCTAGAGACTTGAAATTTTCACAGAATGTGTATTTCTGTTGCCGCTACAACAACAAATACTAAAAATAAAATAAAAATTAAAAATAAAACGGGTCCCCATTAGGGGGTGCATTCCGAAATTCCGAAATTTCATAATTTCGAAATTTCGGACCACTTTTGCATAGTTTTCAATTTCGGAATTTCGGCAATTCAGTTTCGGAATCCGAAATTAAATTTAGTTTCTTAACAGCCGCCGTAATTCTTGAATGAATCATTTTTCCACTTCGTGCGCTATCCTAGAGTCTTTATATTGGTACTGGAACATTATGGAACTATTAAAATGCCTGTAGAATAATATCCCGCGACCTAAATACTGTCGAGATTTTCCCCAAAAAATCCTAATTCTCCTTTAACCATTTCGCATAGACTTCCTTCAGTATCCTCCATTTATCTGTCCAACAGGACCTATCCCGTGCGTGCGGCCTTCTAAACGTCATCTTTTCATAGCACTTGAGGTCCCCTTAGTGGACATTTATTTTTCGATAGTCTCGAGTCTCCACTAGAGTAGCGATTTGCACCAAGATCCCTGATTTTGCTTAACTTGTTTCTTGACTTTGCTATGGTTTCAATGGTCAATGGTTTCAATGGTCAATGGTCCAGCTTGCTGAGGTCTTTCGCTTAATAATATTGATCTAATTACGCCGATGTGACCGCCGACAATGTGGAGACTTTGCTTATTTTATCTGCTTCTTCTATTTAAGTACCCAAAGGCCCTTGCCATCGTAGCTGATGAAGCTCTTTTTATCATTCCCAGTCTAGGGCAGTATCTTTCACCTCCTGATACGATATGATATCAACCTTAAAATAAATCAGGCTCATGTAATTTATTCCTGGTCCTGCGTCTTCCTCATCATCGCTTTCCTCCTATCTTTTCTTCTAAGATGATTTTCATAAAGTTGTCATATTGTATGAGATGAAAACATTTTTCTTCTGCTACTAAGTATTGTTTCTAAACGTTCTTCTTTATTTGACTCTCATTTGTAACAGTTTTTTTTCCATTATCCTTCATCACCACATTTCAAACGTTTCAATCTACCTTATGCTCGTCTCTTTCAATGAGGGTCCACGTTTCACACCCATATAGCGCTACGCTTTATTTTATTTATACAATTACGAAATTGCCTGAGCTGGTCTGTGAAAATATTTTTGAAGGTGACTGAATGAAATGTTTTTGGTTTGTTATGCAAGAGCTTATGTTTGCGCATCACAAGAAAATGGCTCAACCGATTCTAAAGAACTTTTCACTAAACATATCATCACAATATTAGGGGTCGAGCTACAGAATAAAATCTAGCACTAGTTGAAGCTGCGGCTGAAAGCAATTTTTCGTCGTAAAATGATTCGAAAACGACATATCTATTGTTTTTTTTTTAATGAAACTAGCCGTTAAACATAAATTTATACTAAACGTTTCAAATTTTACAGTAAATTTGCAATTTATAATCGATTTACCAAAATGTCGTTTCAATTTCGGAATTCCGAAATTTCGAAACTGACGAGCCTAATTTCGTAGGCCAATTCCGAAATTGAAAATCTACGAAACTGCACGCCCTAGTCCCCATACACGAAACATGATATTTTTGACGTTTTTATTCTACGGTGGTACGGAACCCTTTATGTGCGAGTCCGACACGCACTTGGCCGGTTTCTTTATAGACCGACTTGCTAATAAAAATATGTTTTCCACTTGCAGCCCAGCCCAGATAGTAAACATAGCCATCGCTATCGCGGTTTACTGCACGTTCGGACTCCAGTTCTTCGTGTGCATTGAAATCATGTGGAACGGTATCAAGGACCGATTCACGAAACGTCCCGACCTCAGCGATTACATCATGAGAACCATCCTGACCACCGCCTGCGTGATGTTAGCCGTAGCCGTGCCGACCATCGGACCCTTTATGGGGCTTATAGGAGCTTTCTGTTTCTCCATTCTCGGCCTGATTGCGCCAGCCTTCGTCGAAATCATCACCTTTTGGAACATCGGCTTCGGCCCCGGAAAATACCTGATTTGGAAGAACATCCTCGTATTAATATTCGGTTTATTCGCGCTAGTGTTCGGCAGTAAGAGCGCGATCGAAAGTATGATTAATGAGAGTAGTTAAAACGCACACTGAGGACCGCTCCCGAGCTCAGGCTAATTATTAAAAAATAATTGTGTTAACGTGTGATAGGCGTAATGCTTAGCGATTTGTTGTAGTTTTTTACTTTATATCCGTTTCGTACCTAGTAGTTTCATAGTATTTAAAGCTATCTAAACTACAGTTCTACTAGCTTGGTAGAAGTTGGTAATTTTATAATTTTTTACATGTACCTATGTGTACTTGCATTATTACGGCTTCTGCAACGTAAGCCTCATGAATTTATAATATGTTACTTACCTATTATATTATATTAATTAAGGGAGGATCTCTTTGCCACGAGTTCGCTTTATGAGACCTAAATCTCAACTGAAAAGCGCGTTTTTGTGCGTAAAACAGATTACCATCAGGTATCCAGTATTTTAGGCTTTGCTAAAAGTAAATGGTGCTTTATATAGCACAGTGACAATTTCACATCAATCGTAATAAATACGCCGAAACGGTTCATATTATTTAGGTAAGTACCCGAGTGTGTTAATTTGTATAAAGATATTGCCTGACGTGCTGTGCATTGTAAGGGGAGAAGGTACAATAACTTGGGCATGAATTCTTGAAATTGCTGTTACATTCCCAAACCCGAACTGAAAAAAGAATGTTGAATGATGTACTTAGATTATTGTAAGGCAACTAAATTATCTGGGGTTTTATGAGTTTTGATAGTTATCTAAAACCATAAAATCGGGATTTCCAACCCCTAACAATTATAATTATATTTAAAAAATGATATACATTGTATGTTATCAGTCAAAACTCATACAAACCCCTATTGTGATGTGGTAGGACTGGCTCGAAAGTTAAGGAATGATTGGTCCCATATTATAATTACGGTTGTTAATATCAGTATCTACCTACTTACTTATCAACACTTGCATTAAAGCCATAAGTAGATACCATGATGACAGATAAGTAGGTAGTTACCAACTAGATGACAACGGTATAGGGCATTGGAAGTTCAATGCAGAAGCTACAGTGAAATAATAAATAAATATCATATATTAATCTGAACAAAATATGTGTTTATAAAAGCGTTCCAATCGAAGGAACATTTTTGACAAATGCCTATTGGTAACTGGGATCTTGCATTTAGTGATTGTAGGTAGTTTAACTTTTTATACCTAAATAATTATAATTATAAATTATGTACTTTTTTTATCAAATGCATATAAATTAGGTATATATGCTTGATAAATGAAAAAAAAAATTGCAACAAATAGCACTTATTTTAGATAAGTTGAAATATTTTTACAGATGCACCTGTAACGTAATATCGATAAGTACATGCTATCTTGTGATAAATAGACAAAATATCAATATTGGGGCCTTGTCTATTATGATCTAGAATAGTGACCAATGTCTATAGATACTAGTTAGTAATATCGACTTTTACAAAAATTGTCACGTTTGGAGTAATTTTATACAGAGCTCAATTTACGAAATCAATTTGAAATAGTTATTATAGATTATAATATGAAAACAAAACCAACGAAGTTCCTATTAATTGTTCTTAAATTATGTGTTAAATTATTATTTATAGGTAACTTAATTTTTTGTTCAATAGCACTGCAAACCAATAAATAAACAAGTCACATTGTTTAAAAATAAGTATTATCGGTTATAACACATAATGTATATAATTGTAATTTTGCTGCGTATCTGTATTAAAACACACTTACAATCTCCGTACAATACTGGTTTTATTCGCTACGGCGCTGGCAGCGTAGCATAGTGGTATATCACGTTTCTTATCTATATGTGTTATCGGACTTGCATACCTACGCATTTGATACTTCTTCTTATCGAATAGCTACGTCCAGATGTGTCACATGCCGCGCGAGGCAAATTGCCTCACGAAGTTTGACTTGCCTCGCATGAGGCAAATGCGCGTCCTTCCTCACCTGAGCGCTGTCATTTGCCTCGCCT
Source organism: Drymonia ruficornis (assembly GCA_947859195.1). NCBI lineage: Eukaryota > Metazoa > Arthropoda > Insecta > Lepidoptera > Notodontidae > Drymonia > Drymonia ruficornis. The sequence goes on from OX401907.1 coordinate 8,577,284, forward strand.
AGTTTGGCATAGTCATCAGACAGAACCATGTCAAACTGATTGCTCGGCTATACCTTTCTCTGTCTAGAGTGTCAGTTGCCTCGCCATTTGCCTCGCGCGGCATGCGACTGAGGCAAATGTCGTGCTTCGCGAGGCATGTGTGTGAGCAGCCTCGCGCGGCATGTGTATGTTGTAGCCACGTCTTATGGTTAGTGGCCAATGGTGTCAGTTGTTCAAGCCGCCCGAAGGCCTCTGACACAAGACTTAACGACTGCTGCCTAGATGACAACAACCGAGACCGACTTTTTACGTGCCCTCTGTAGCAGATGTTCAGTTCAAATGCCACTAAATGTTCACCCATCTCTGACTGACCTTGCCAAGCGTTGCTTAACCTCGCAGCTAGCTATGAGCGCCTCATATGATACTTGAACGCGGTAATTCCCCGCGGCACCGCTAACCAACACTTAACCGGTATTAGCGTGGATATTAGATACGCAATGTATATCTCGTTCCCCAAAACACGGTAGGCCCGCCACACTCCCAATTACTCCTGTGAGCTAGAATTCACAATGGTGTCCAACAATGAGGCAGAGGTTTGACCCTCAACGAGTCCCGGGGAAAACTAAGTTGTCTTGGAACCCGCATGAATTTCATTAAAAGAAAGAATAGGATGAGATGGAAGATTATCCACTACCCTACGTTGCAAAGCGGGCGACAAAAATAACATAATGATTACCACAGAAGCAAGGCTGTTACAACTGATGGAATATCAGTTGTATAGCACCATGGATAGTAGTTATTTTTTAATGGGACTAGGACCGCCACACACTCAGCACTGTTACTCCTGTAAGCCAGGATCGACAATGGTGTCCAACGATGACGCCAATGTTTGACCCTCTACGAGTCCCAGGGAAAAGCTATAGTACTACCGCAACCGCTGTGCCGCGCCTTAGGTATGCGCGGGGAAGTGGGAGGGTAGGACGGGGAGAGCGATGACGGGTGGGGTGGGTAAGTGGGACGGCGAGAGTGATGAGCTCCCCGTCTCGCCGCTCGCGTACCTAAGGCGCGGTACAGCGCTTGCGGTATACCAATAAGTTCTCTTGTAACCCGCATGAATTTAATCAAAAGAAAGGATATGAGAAGTTGGTGTAAAACTATTCCTCCTCCTTCCCTCCATAGAAAAGCGGGAGATAAGAATAACGGTATAGGCTGGTAGTCACAGAAATAAGACTGTTGCAACTTGCAACTGATGGAAACCCAATTGTAACGCATCACGGACAGTAATTTGACTATTTGGACCTAAACTCGTGAGCTGGTTATACTTGTTTCCAATAATAGGTATGGCAAAAGCGCCTGAACGTACGGAAGTTCTCCCTGGTTTCCACAAGATCCATATAATATACTGTTCCAGACGACACTTGCAAGCTGTGGATAGTAGTTAGACAAATTGGACCTGATTGGATTGGTTATACCTACTAATATTGTGCGCAGGGGTCATTGAGATAATACCCACGTACGTGTACAATACCCACAACACATGGACCAATTGTCTTTACTCTGTGCCCACAACACTACTGGTATGACCACTTGGTACTACGTGGCAGTGCCGTTGAGTTGGCGTCAAGTTGGTGATGGACCAAGGCTTGAGAATGACGGCAGAATTCCGAAAGATAGTGCGTAATGTAATACCTAACTTGTACAACTAACACAGTGTAAATCGGTACTCGCAACTCAAAGTGGAGTCATAAGTTTAACACCTTTTGTCATCTTTGGCAGGCATTGTGGCTCCAAAATGGATGGACCGATTGATTTCGAGTGAAAATCCGTTTAATTTGTGTTAGCTTACTGAATAACTGTAGATTTTACCAACGTTTTCAAGATTGCACTGGGACTTTTTGACTTTAATAAAACAAAAAGTTCGAAAATCATTATATTTAAGTATTATGAACAGTGTTTATTCCCGACATCATTTTATTACCTACCAAGAGAGCTCACTGCAAACTTAACAATATGATTAAAATTAGAAAAATATGCTTCCTACCTTAATGAAAATTTAGCGTTTAATGAACATGGTCTATATGCATGGCTCAACATGCTTCATACTTAGTAGGTACTAAACATGGCTTATACAATAGTTTTGGAGGCGGTAACCTTATGTATTGACAATTCACAACGGGGCGTGAACTAGAGTACTCTCCTTTCACACGGCAGCCCCATGTTTACAAGACCGTTTTAAGCTTCCGCTGCTACAAACATCATCGGATAATGGATCTAGAATACGTTGCTTGTAACTTATGTAACCTTTTAATTGCAAAGGAAGGCACGCGGACATATAATCCACTTGCTAGTAAGTGGAAACCGCCGCCCAGGAAATCACCAACAAAGGAGTCGGATTTTTTTGGGACCTGGGGGCTTACCACAAGCTCTTATTGCGATTCAATTATAGGAACGTTTTAACGACGTTTTAATGACGTTTCTTATTGTCATGACAATAAGGTACGTCATTGCACAAAAAGTCGCCGAAACGTTAATCCGTTCCTGTAATTGAATCGCAATAAGAGCTTGTGGTAAGCCCCCTGTAAACATGCCCTTTACCTATCACCGAAATAAGACTATTATCCGCTGAAGGCGGTCCTGCAAACAGTTTTTGTGTGATAGGAGGGTTAGGGCACCCGTGACGAGAATAAAATACGAGCCCATTACGACACAACACAAGCCACGCAAGCGATGCCCGAACTCCACGTCAAGTTTAGTAGGTTAGGTACGTACAAGAAACAGGTACGTGTCTCGGATATAACTACGCCGACACCGCTGACATACTTGAAGTACAAGCAATTTCCTTCTCAATAGTCTTACCAATATTAAGATTTTGCTGGTCTTATTTTTTCACCTCGTTATTCTTAGACCCTTCGGCCACAACGCTGCACAAAAGTAACGGATCAAATAAAAATACACACCCAGATTCACCAGGTATATCGCAATTAAAAAGTAAACCATTTTTTGGCTCGGCTCATTGCATTCAGCCAGTTTCAAGTTAATACATTTTAATTTTATACTTTAAGTAAGCACAGAAGGGCTTTAGGTACTAACTCATTACCGGACATCTTGGGAGAACTTGAAAAGATACTTTTCACCACTTTTGTTAAATTCACATCCATGCGTAATAATGAACACATGACGGTAAATATACCATAATAAACATTATAATATATTTGATTTTAGGTTTTTTTTATAGAATATACAGCAAATTGACATTACTCTTCAATTTTCCACCAATGACATGTTTAGAGCAAGTGAAGTTATAGGAATTATTCCGAGGTACACCGTACTAAGTTTTAAGTGATTGCGATTATAGCCCAGCCGCACATTATCAGAAACTTTCTGACAGAAATTTTATGCAGCCCACATAATTATCTAAGTCTAATTTGCCGGACCAGTTGCGTGCATAAAATTCCATAAATCCATAAAATTTGTATCAGAAACTTTCTGATAATGAGCGGCCGGGCTTACTGCGTAGCTCCGTATTGTGTAAGGGCGTGTCTACAAATGTAATTTACAAACATTTATTACCTACTCATACGCCAATAAAACTGGATATAAGACATGACATAGTCACATCTTATTATACAACAATACTAACATTATAAATGCACATACAATCAACAAATAAGGACCATTGTATAGTCCCACTTTATTAGGCAATCTAAAATCTAGCTTGAGACGAGTCTAAAATCCAAACGAGTCATTAATTATGTTTAATTATACCATCTACCAAGGGCAATCGTATCATATCATTTCGAGATCCGAACATCTCTTTACAATTATCAATAAAATTACATAGGCCAACTTTAATTAATTGCAAATATACGTCTTAATTTAAAAACTTCCTTATGTATTAGAAGCCAAATAAATACAAAAAATACTTTGAAGGAAATTATGAAAATATGTACCTACTATTACATTCACGAGTCAATGAGTACTACTAATTTACATATTTATGCACTAATACAACGCATGTGATTTATAAGAGCCCTTAAAATCGCAGAACTCGTTAGACGAGTCGATATTTGTTATAAAAAATATATACAGGATGTCACCAGCGTGCGATAATTTATGAAAACGGATGAACGCGTAGGTATTGTACTTTATTGATTGTACGCAATTTATATTTAGGTTGGAAGACCTATCAAGAAATAGCCGCACGCCTATTTCACTCTGTATAAAGACTGCTATATAACCATATAGCTGGCGAACATATACAATACACTTGAATTTTGTAACAGTGAAATTAAATTACATTATATGAACATAGGTTCACAACATGTCAAAAATTGCCGACTTAAACACGATTAGTATTGAGCTACATATGTAGTCTCAAATTTATATAAATATTAATCCATTTAAAATTGGTACTAAAGCATTTTTTATAAAAGTGCTTTCTAATGCCACTTTACTTGGATCATACCTTTATATACGTTTGGAGGGTATATTGTACAGTAACAAGGATATTCGTGCAGGCACTATTCTCACTGTAGTACGAGAAACCGTATTTATAGTATAAACGCGCTACGCTATTCCAAATATTCCAATGTTCTAATCTCGTGTCTGACTTAAGTTAAATAAATGTTAGTTTATTTATTTCTTTCTTCTAATTTTAGCCAAACTGCTGCTCTCCTACACAATAAACATTCACTAATCAATTTATTGTGTATCATATGGTGAATACGTTCAAGTTAAGTAATTACTTCTACGAATATAATGTGCGGCATGTACGGTCAGCGACATAAGTTGCTGGACATTCTCACTTTTTCAAATCGCTTGCAAACGTTTTTGTATCAAATCCATTATTTTGTGACAATGTTTGTAAAATAAAGAGTATTACTGATAAGAAATTTTTTGAATGTGCAGTGAATTCTGTCTCTGACCCTACTCATACGTTGCATTACGATATATTCTACAGTCGGCTTCTATTAAACAGTTCATGCGCGTTTACCATTTTTAAAACTGAGGCAAAAATCAACTTATTCATATGTCATTGTGTAAAGAATAATGAAGAAAGTACTCCGTTCCGAACCGCGTTTGCATTGAAATGTGTTCCACACCGCACCTATAACACCACCTCTTATAGCAGTAATATTTTAACCTTACAGCGACTTTTTGTATATGACGTCCCTGTAAGGTTAAAATAATACTGCTATAAGAGGTGGTGGTAGGGCCCCTGAGCTTTATAAAATTAACGTTTGTGTGGTCGGTTCGTATCTGCATTTTCTATCTTCAGATACACAGATACACAGTTTTCAATAAACCTGATATTATTGTAGTGCCCATGCACTATTTATATCAATTCTTTAACAGCCACCTGGCAACAATCAGTGTCAATTCACACTATAGCAGCGATGCGAAAATTACATGGCTTTTAAATATTTCCCAGTACATAAAAGACCTTATGTCGCGTGAAGCTATGGTGTCACCACCGAACGCTACTAATAATAGTTTCCTATTTTTCTTTCACAATTTTATAATAAACCGACATCTTACATAAATCAACACCAATCTTGCACTAAATTATCGACAATTCACATTAATGTATTACAAAAAATATAAAAAATATGACTAATTTGTCTTCTTATAGGTACATATTAGAATGGCACAGTGTTTGTTGAACTTAATATCCAATTGCTCAGTTTGCAGCTTGCGACTGCATGGACACGAGGGATTACGACGAGAATTAGTGAAGTTTCCGATAGTGCTCAAAGCATTTAACATTTACATGTAGAACTTTGTATTACCTATTCTGCGCTCTCGCCCAATAACAATACGGACACAAGCGCCCTGAGGCATACCTAACTTGTTAAAGACCTATTGCTAAAACAACTAAAACTACTTCTAGCGAAACTCAACTATGAGTACAGATTATTAAATTTTATTGGAGCGTCCACACATACCGAGCAGCCGCGGCAATCGCTTTGTCTCACTCCGCTCTTGAATGCTCTTATATACCCATACGTCGATGTGTATACCCTTTTCTGTCTTGCCTCGCGATATCTGGACGCAGCCAGTAACTGTTATTTTGTATCATTCCAGTATAGACTGAAAACTATTACAGATCTTTGGAGTCTTTACAACCTAATACAAAATTAATATATCATTTTGATAAGCCAGGTTACAGGCCTTTGTAAACGAGTATTAATGATTAATTTCGTGACTGTATTTTAATAGCGGTGCAGCTTAAGATTTACAAACATTTTGGCATACCCTACTTTTATTTGAAATGTTATAATTGTACAAACAGGGCTGAGCGTATGTTGAGCGTAGAGCAGATTTTTAACGTAGCACAGAAAAGCGTACGCTGCGACGCAGGCACGTCAAACTCAGACGTGTGTCTGTTTAAGGGCTCATTACGAATCCGGACCGTTTCGTTCGTTCGTGATTTTGATACAAAATTGCTTACGTACAGGATTTCGTAGCAGCAGCTCTGCTCTTGTTGTTATTTTCTGCGCAACGGGTGAACGATTAATTCATTCTGGTTACATTGTGTCATTTTTACGATTCAGTGCACGCTCGTGAAATGCGTTTGTGTCAACATGGTTTTCCTGTTAATTCTGCACTATGCTGTATGCTGCGTCGCCTGCGTGTCAGCATACGCCCCGCCTTATGGTTCCAATCATAGATAGTAGAAAAAAAAACTGCTTTTAGGCCACAATATCTCAAAAATAATTTTAGTGTCAGTCATAAAAACTAAGTACCTACCTAGTAAGCAAAAGATGAGTTTTTGAGTACTTATAAGGAGTAGGGCATTAACACTTAGACACAAGCTTAAAACTAAAATACATGTATAGAATTATTGAAAATAAACTAAACTAATGAATATCTCCTAGCAATTACATAATTAATTATAGAAATAATAATTTCTTGGACAAAAACTACCAATATATTAATACTAATTAATATACATCAATAACGGCCGATCAGTATTTTATTTGCAGTGATAAAGGTATAGACTACACGACTTAATACTAGTAATAATAAATATTCTCAAGTAACAGTTTAACTGACATTATTGCGTTTCTCACTGGAGGTTACAAGGGACAAATCTAAAACCTATCACCTATTCACATTCTCAGGTTCATAGAATTGCTTACATGCTTAATATTATACGAGTTAAAGGCAATTACCGCGTTATGTAATTTATAAGATATTAAATAAATAAAATTATATAGAACTTATTTACAATACTAAACCTTACTCGGCGTTTAACTATAGGTACATGTTGATAGGTATTGTATTTTTATAACTGGCCAAGGTATAAGCAGAATTTGTATTAAAAACTAATGCTTATGCTCCAGAACTAATGATAGGTAATCTAAAATATGGGTTCAGTTCAGTTCAAATATTTTTTCTATCAGGAGAAAAGACGAAGTTGAAAAATGCAATAGGTATACTACGGCCAACGGGACGCGATATGAAAATGAATAGATTATTTTATTTAAATTTGTTGTTTGTAGGTGTCGGCTTCATTTATTAGGGTTCCGTAACTGAAAAGGAAGAACGGAACTCTTATGCCGGCTTTCCGATGGTGCGTGATACCACGGACTGTCTCACGCACGGCCGACGACCACTGACAGCGTCGCAGCGCACACAAGGCTCTTCCAGCGTGCGTGTCAGCCTGTGTGTGTCTTGAAATTCGAAGCCATTTTATCATACCAAAATGCATAGTGAAAGAGGACGTATCGCTACAGCTGCGGCTCTTGTGGTATTTTTTACATGCCCGTCTGTGTTTATGCGGTCGACCTCGCTTGCACCGCACCTATGAAGTTACCGACTCGCCGCGGATCGGACGCACCGCGACGGACGTTTTTTACGCGGACGTGACGATGCTCTTCTCATGGTGGGTCGGTGCGGGCTGGTCCGCGTCCATCCGCTTTATCACATTGTTTTCCGTCTGTCTGTCCGTCTATCAAAACGTGCACAGCCCAAACCACTGGTGTTATAAACATAAAAGTTTAACAGTACCTTTCATATCGTAGAAGAGCAAATGAAGGATTTTTGAAAATTTCACCCCTAAGGGGGTAAAATAAAGGGTGAAAGTAGTATGGGGATCCCATTTTTTCTGCATCTAGAGACATGAACTATTTTTTAGGCTATTAAATAAAAAAATAAATGCTATGAAATAAAAAAACAACTCCTAATAAGTTTGTACGGAAGCGAGAGAGCGCGAATCCTCTTCGAACTTGTCCAGTTTTTTTAAATTAACCTTATGCCTTCTGAGACATAATGAACCACGAATTTAGAACATGGCCGCCCGAATGTGACCGACTTGAACCCGAACATTATTACCATTTTGTATCGGTTCTCGCTGGCCGTGGTATATTTTAACAGGGTGTTAGGTAAGATGAAGGACGTATAGATGGAGGGTCAGTATTCGATTCTCATTCCATGTCCAAAAAACATATTTTACGTTAATTTTTTAACTCCGTTCATTCAATAAAATACGAATTAATGAAAATTGAATAAAACAATGAAGTAAGAAGGTAAAACGTATCAAGCCGAGTAAATTCCCTTTGATAAGACAGCTCATAGTCGCGCGCATTGGTTGACCCACGTTGCGAAACTTTTTGCAATGTTTTTGTTGAGTTTTCTCCGTCATTTATTAGTGTTTTATTTATTTATATTTTTTTACTTACTTGTAATCATGAATTTTATTATCATGAACTTGAGGACGGCTCTCGTCTAACCTAACACCCTGTATATCATGTTGTAATAGTTATTTTTTGTAATAAGAATAGTTATATTTCATGATCGAGCCAGTAATTAGCACATTCAGTAGCGAGTGATCGGCTACAGGGAAAACAGTAAATAGAAAGATAGAATAAAGTACGAGTAATATTTATTCGTTAGTAACGACATCTATCATATAATTAATAATAACTATTAAGAAGAAAGTAAATCAGATCTAATTTGCTGTTTTTACTGTGTACCAGTGACGAATATGGCAATAAATATTTTATGTACACGTTTAAAATGGCCATTTCGAGCAGTTCAAGGTTTCAGTAAAGAAATTACCCAACCCTTCAAACAACGACAATAATTCTACATTAATCATCTTTTAAGCGCTTACAACATTAGTGAATGAAAATATTATTTGATATCGTACATGTCGTGAGATTCAATAAAACGTTGGGTGATTATTCTTCCAGAGTCGACCACGGGCGTGAGGAGTTCTTCCGATGGCACTTGAATACGGATCCTATTGTCCGATGGGAATTTATTCGCACCGTTGCTCGCATAGAATCCCAATGAGACGGGTTTATGTGTTTCCTGATTGAATGCCTTGTATTTGGATGGGCTAACCGGGTGAAGGTGTGATGGGCTCGCCGACAGCGGGTTGTATGTGACGTGGATGCGGACCACGTCGTCGGCGAGCGGCGACACTGACGGCGGGTGAGGGGTCGCCCGCGGGGTGGAGTGCGCAGTCGACGGCGCTCTCTGTATGCTCAGACCGCAGATCCCAGAACTGAAATACATAATACAACACAAATCAGTATTTAATTAAACTATGTCTACCACACAGACCAACACCGACAGGGTAAGGGTATATACAGGGTGTTCAGTTAGACGAGGGACGTATTTAAGCCCATGATAATTCATGATTACACGTAACTAAAAAAGTATAAATAATAAAAAACCGGCCAAGTGCGTGTCCGACTCGCACATAAAGAGTTCTGTACCACCGTAGAATAAAAACGTCAAAAATATCAAGTTTCTTGTGGGGACCCCTTTATTTTTAAATTAAATTTTTAGTATTTGTTATTTTTCACAGAAATACACATTCTGTGAAAAATTCAACTCTCTATCTATACGGTTCGTGAGATACAGCCCGCTGACAGATGGACGGACGAACAGACAGACGAACAGCGGAGTCTCAGTAATAGGGTTCCGTTGGCACACTTTGGGTACGTAACCCTAAAAACTAATAAATGACAGAGAAAACTTAACAAAAATATTGCAATACGTTTCGCAGCCTGGGACGCTTACAAGCGAATATGGGCTGTCTTATCAAAGGAAATTTACTCGTGTAAATGACGTTAATCCGTTTTCCATTCATACTTCATTTTATTTTATAATTATTCTATTGGATAATTAGGTCAGTAATTGAGGTAATATTTTTTTATAATTATTCGGAATGAGTATTCAATACATCCTTCAATAAGTCTCTCGTCTTACCTAACACTCTGTATATTCGTCCTGACCGAATTTCGGCCACGGCGGCCGATCTCAAAGGAGACTATCGATATGCGGAAGAGCAAAGGTGCACTTTCTCTTCCCTCACTTCCATAGTAAGAACACAAGGCATCGCCTACGTCAAAAGTTGGCAGGGAAGTCGGCATATTTTTATTCTTCTTTTTCTTATCGGACGGTTAGAAGCCAACCTGGTGTCAGAGTTGTTCAAGCCGCCCGCAGGCCTCTGACAAGGCTTAACGACTGATGCCTAGATGACAACAACCGGGACCGACAATACGTGCCCTCCAAAGCACGGAGACGCTCAGTTGAAATGCCACTAAATGGTCACTCATCTCTGCCTGACCTTGCCAATCATTGATTAACCTCCGATCGTGTACCGATGAGTGATTGCAGCTGGCTATAAGCGCCTCGAATTTTGATTGGTCCAATCAAAACTTCAGATGCGATCACACGTATGCAGTGTTAATGCATATTATTATGTTATCCGCGCGTAGATGCCCGGCTATGCGGCGTTTTAGGATTTGTCTGTCGCCTACTAAAAGCTATATGTAGAAATATTTAAAGTAATCACAACTTACCGGATTCTATTGTAGCTGAATAGAAAGTAGCGTTTGACAAAATAAGGAGAAAGATTTAAATATTTCTAGCTCTACATGAAATAATATCGAACTCTACATTAAAACAATAAGTAGCTCCAACAGTAAGCAAACTCGCTCGTGTAAACTCAGTGGGACCCCATCTTAACTTGACACGTAATGGACAGAATTGGGTATGATCTGTACTATCGAATAGGGACATTATTCTATTAAATACAAATTAAATGCTGTTCGTTAGTAAGCGAATTACTTGAGAGTCGCTGGACCAATTTTCCTACTGTCTATAGCTGGACCAATTTGGCTATTTTTTATTTTCGTAATAGTCCAAATAGTGTTTTCAGCATTGACTTATTATATATTAAGGCTTTTCATAAATTCCAAAAACCATCACAAACAAATTTATTAAAATTTGTACAAGACAACGTCTGTCAGGTCAGCTAGTTTATTATAAATAAATAACTAAATATCGCCAGTTGGTGCAACAGATTATAACTATATGCCGACTGCAGACTGGGCAGTCGGTTCTCAGTTTTGATGCAGTTATATTTACTGCATCCAAACTGCAATTTCCGTCTGGATAAACCCTAAGAGCTGACCCTGTGCGGGTGTGTACAAGGGTATGCTACATCTACAGAATTGATCTCACCCATCTGACCCAGTGCCGTCGTCGCTGACGTTGCTGTGCGTGTCGAGCGAGTTGTCCGGCGCGTGCGACCGCCCGCTGGAGAACACGCTCAGGTCCGCGGTGCTGGTCACGCTGGTGTCGGCCAGCGACCGCCGCGATCCCAGCGCCGACACAGAGTCGTCGCATCTCACGCCGCCCGCCACGCCGCTGTGCTCTGCCGACCCCACGACACACACGATACATACACCATTTTATATATATATATACAGTGCTTCAAGTCCCTCGAACATCGTGCACGAATACCTTAAAATGATTCACTAGCTGTGCAAAGCGCATTATACACAAAACGGCAAGTCCATGCTTTAATTATACAGATTAATTCTTACCTTATAGCTGACGTTTTCATTAATGAGCACACAGTATCAAGCGAAAAATAGGTGTAATAATATTACGATTATGCATCACAAAACGCACATGCTCTTATGAATTTCGTGAATAAGAAAATCTAAATCTCTGCTCCTCATAAATGAAATAGATAATACGTATTAAACTTATTTATTGTACATACGTAGATATTTACATGTCAATTGAAAATAGATTATTTTATTGATACTATTCATCTTCTACGTTTCTTTATTATTTTTGATTTCTTTGCATTGACGAGGTAACTGTTGGACTCTGGAGCGGTGTGAGGGAGGAGCGAGCTTAGGATGGGAGAGACCAGGTGTATGTCCATCGAGGCTTGGGAGGAGTGGAGTGGAACCTCGAACTGTGGATTCTCATCTGAAGTGCAAACGTGTTTCAATCACTAAATCGTTAATAACAAAATGATCCCACACAAGCCTGGGATCTACGACACCATTTGAAAGTTTGCATTCGGTGTCAATTTACTATGTAGGTGTAACATTATGTACTGGGAATAAAATTATTTGAAACGTGATAATTAGAAATACGATTAAAAGCGACACTGATAAGATACTATGTGTGTGTCTACTTAATGCGCAGTAGTGATGTCTACAAGTAAAACTAAACGTACCATACGTTACTAAATAATTGTGACATGTGTTTTGTATTGTTTATTAAATGGCATTCCTCATACCACCACGGGCGGCAAGACTAAAAATAAAAGATACATTTGTTTTATTAGAATGACATTAAGCTCTGTAATCTCAAATAATTTAATTAAACTCGTATTTGTATAAGTATAGCACCATACGGCCAAGTTTTGAACATCTGCATTATTTGTAGGAGGTATTTATGCACATTGCAAATAACTGAAATCTGACAGTACTTTATAAAAGATATTTATTAAATTTTTGTTCTCAGGGTTTCCTAATTCACGTTATAACGAAAGAGTTTAACCTTATCTTATAACTAATAGTAGTAATATACTAAAAATGGTAAAATAAAACGGATGATAGGGGTGGGTTTATGCAAAAACTTAAAAATAGACATAAGAACCTATTGAGCAGAGATTCGTTTCAGGTATAATTAAGAATAAATACGTGAGGTAGAGCCGAGGAGATATTAACAAGACTTTCGTACTCAAATATGCATAACAAGTGCGTTTTGACATGATATCATGAACCTGCGGAGGTGCATCAAAGTACATAATGTTAATTTAGCAAGTAATATTAAACTAATTAATATTGGGCGTTGAGTGTAGCACTAATTTATGAAAAGTAGCACAAAAATGCAAAAAGCTAGGGACTAATCTTAAGATTCGAGGAGTTATTGCATATCTTCATACATAATATCATGATTATTTACACATAGAATGTATATATGTGATCTAATTATCCAAGATTGTTAGAACAACATCCTCAATCCTTAAGAAAATCCGTGTTAAAGGCGTGATAATCTTAATCGTGTTAATCATGACATAAACCCACCTCCATACCACCAAACATGCTAGTGCTCTAAATATCATAATAATTTAACCTATAACAGGATTAATTAGATTTGAAAATGCCATTTTCATACAATCAACTTGGCATGCCGATTTCGTGTTCATGACGAGATATCGACACGGGAATACCTAAAGCAACTATTTAAACTACTTATATATAAAACAAAATAAAAAACTAAACTGTTGAAGAATTTGTATACCTAACTATAAAACAGTCTCAGATATACTGATCATAACAATATACGTCAGGACCTGTTTCCCAATCGTGAGATAACTTTTATACAACAAATTAAATTTGACATTTTAACAGGTATTTTATGGAAAAACTGTCAAAACTTCAATTTTATTTCATGGATAAAAGTTAACTTACGATTCTAAAATAGGCATGTCATTAATAATAGCGATCTATTTCGTAATATTTGCTTTTACAATTATCACAAGCGTCTTTGAGACCGTGCGTTGTAATTATGCATGAGGTGAAATCATCTGATCTTAAGATGCTTAAGGCAGTCACTGCTAAAACTCATGGTAGCTTAGCTATGTTCTGTTCTGCTGGTTCATAGACAGTATCTAATATATCTGCAATTTAATATAGGTGATGATAGCTAAATCAATTTGAACACAGCTGCTTCTAAGTAGGTAACTTAACTGGACTGGACTGGTAGGTATTAAAAACATTTAAAAAAATTGATAATAATTTAGAAAGTTTGCACCGACCTCATACCCGTAAACGCCTAGTATAGGGCAAACGCTTTCATATACCTTCCATGCTTAGATAATCAAAATGACAGATGACAGAATGAGGAAATTTTGATAAAAGTATACTTGATTATAGTATTATATTGCTGTTATTATGAGAATATATTCTACATAATTCATTATAACATTATCACAAGGCACTAGTAGAACTCATTTGCGACTTAGAGCGATTTATGTATCGATAAAATAAAACAGGTAAATTTAAACATTACTCGGCATGTTATAATTAATTTGTACTTACAAGTTAAAGAACACGTCACTATTACATCCTGATTTATTAACAAAATCGAAGAATAGTATAGTTAATTGCACTGGGCCTGCGAGTTGGACTGGGGCACAAATGCCATGACTTTTATAGCACAATAAACGTAAATAATCAGTTCAAAACTACTGTATTAAAAGTAATAATATACTTATTGAACAAATCATCAAGCACATAGGCAAAATATTAAGTGTTGAATTAAACTACTTTTATTAACTAGGACTATTAGCTTATATTTCTATAATGATATTACATAATAGACCTTCAAGTTTTTTATGTTAAAATCATTGAAATATGTTTTGCCTACTTGTACTACGCCTAAAATGAGCTAGGCAGTCAATGCATTATTGGCATCTAGCTAATCAGGTCCCCGAGTCTGCTAGCTAAAAACCAATGAAAAACCACTGGTATCTAATAATATCTTCGTGAACTCTTTAACTTTATTATAAATCGTAAATTCGTGTCGACATGTTGTCGGCCATCTCTTAGCGGTCCTCTGGCCGATAACATGCCAACCGCCAAGAATTTACGATTTATAAATGATGAAATCACGAAGATGGACATAATATTAGAGATCAGAGTCACGCCCAGTAGTCACTCTCACTATACAAGATGACTTCTCAAGTATATATCGAAACATTAATGAGCATGCATCAATATTGTCATCATGCATCAAATGATTTAGGCGCGGCATTCCTGGGCATGCCAAACATTGACATTTAAACCACTGTTTATAAGGTAAAGCGTCTTGTGACCGAAGGTGAAGTTTGCATCACAAACAATCTAATATAATTCAGTATAACTTTAATATTCGTGAACCAATTTTGGTATAATGGTTTCCACATTTTACCGTGGCAGTATAGAGATACGATTATGAACCAACAAAGAAAGCACTTACAATAATGGATTCTATTCAGTAAATTTGATAGATAACTATTGCAATACAATGTGTACTATTGAAGATGGTCGGTATTATAAACGAGTGACTTGATCGGAGCCGAGGCTCTCGTCGGAGGTGGTACGCGAAGTGGCAAGAGATACTTCCAAATTACCTGACACTGTGTCGCTCTGGGACACTCGGAGCTCCTGCAAATCCATTGCGGCCTTCTCACGTCTGCAACAAATATGTATATCTATATCGGCCGAATACTCGTACGTAACTTAAATTTGAGAGCTGCTTAACTTTGACGCGCCATACAAAAAATGACAGTTAACGACGTCTCAAACCGCTAAGTGGGACTTAAATATTTAAGTAGTCTATTAGTATTCGGCCGTATGTCTATTAATACTTATTATTAAAATATTTTGGTACAGCATAATCTATGTAGCCTAACTGATGCAATGGTAATTCGAGTTTTGAGTATGAAAAAGGGCTAAAAAATTACATATGACAAATCATTATAAATAAATTTTTATTTTCATTTTTTTTCTATTTTCTAAGACCAATCTGTTGAACACACTGGACTTAATGTTTGAGTAAATAAAGACATCTGGATCTTCAATAAGAAGATCGGATACGTCAGCAACACGAGAGCACACCTTCTACAGGATAGGAGTTAAAGCGGTCGCCTTAACCGAAATCGGTTGGATTGGCATCATCATCATCATCATCATCAAATAAAGACATAATAAATATTTCAAAGTATCAGAATCGTTCAAATGTTTTGAAATAATACCTCAATATCACAGTTGCTCTAGCTTGTTTTTCAGTCTCAGAAAAATCTTCAGCACGTTGTCCTATCTTGGATTTCTTATCTGGCTCGACAAATACACCAAGTTGTCGCTTAGGTAGCTCATTAGGTGGTGGAAAGCCCGGGTAGTCGAGTTTGGACCTCTTCAGTTCCTCCATTGATCGTTCAAGACTACTGATAACTATGTCATCTTCATAACCAAAATCCTTGTGCAACTTAACCTAAATAGAAAAGACCATATAAAATACAACTCATTGGACCATGGGTATAATTTCCCAAAATGTTAACTATCATAATGTACCTATTCAAGCACGTGTTTATTTATTTACAAAAAAAAAGTATTAACGATAAAAAAAAAAATTCCCGCATCTTCTCAATTGAGGTCGCGTTTCCGATCCGGCGGTAGAATTTAAGGAAAAATGTAAAATGACAATTTGTAAGTGCTCCCGTAGGCCTAAACAAAATAAACGATTTCAATTTTAATTAATTTTATTTGAAACCCCTACAAAGCAACAAACACATTTTCACATTTAAAATATTAGTAGTGTTATTGGTAAGCAAAACTCACCTGTATAAAGTTAACAATAAGATCCATGTCATTTAACTTCATGATTGCTTTTTTATGCAGCTTGAGGATCGTATAAGCCATAGCGGTGATCACTCTCTCGCCATCCAACAGATAGATATCCCATACCCTCAAACACAGGCTGAACGGCACTCTCTCCACAAAACATACAAAAAACCACTTGAGCGAATACAGAATGGCATCTAAGCCAAACTTATCAAAATGCTGCTTTAATTTTGGCATGAATCTTGTGAGTATCCTGTCATGGTGTTCAAGGAACCTTGTTAATTTTGGAAATCCTTCTATATACAATCCATGCATAGAGTATTTCTTATCAGAAAGAAGTACAGCCAATGCCCAAAATGCATCTTCTTCATCCATGTACATTAACAACACGCCAGCTAATCCAGACATACCTTGGCAATAGCCCACTTCAGAGTTATACATGCTATAAGCACACAGAACATTGAATAACGAGCACTGCTTTTCCGAATATCTTTCTCTATAAAACTGATGTTCTCGAAATTGTCTGTTCACATCTGAATCTATTTGTCTCACATCTGTGGACCACAGCTTGGCTAGTTTCATCATCTCGTGGTACTTCCCGGGATTCGCTGATTTTATTCGATTTACATCCATCAACTTGCACCATACTTTTATTCTAAGCGAATTTGGAATGCCTTTATATATCCGCCTATGAAGTTTTTCTTTAGTAGCTGGGGAATCCCAATTATTAAGCATTTTAACCCATTTTTTCTCCCTTTCAACTTCAATGTTGATTTTCTGGTGACCTGTCTTCTGAGGAAGACGTTCATCATGTACGAAGCCATATCTGAAATTATAATGACAATGTTGTTAGGCAACGAAAAGAAAATAAACATACGTAAATGAGAAAAACCTAAAAAAAAATAGAAGCAACAGCACAGTGGAAAGGCATCCTTGACGTGATATAACAACCAGCACATTATGCAAATGGTGTGCACCCCTACCTACTTACAATTCTTCCTAGTTTATTTAATTAAGTAGCTAGCTTTAATAATATTCATTGGCGTTCAGATTGAATTCAGTACCTATGCTATGTAAATTAACTGTATATAATGTCACTTATATCTTCATATTACAGCTCCAGTTGTGCCTGTCAAATTGATTAATTGTCTACTAAATAGCCTAAGAATGGACACTACTTCCATCCGTGATCACGTTTGCCTGACTGAGCTTCGAACAGGGCAGGCATGATACATTTTGATTTTTCATAACCAAATCATTAGCAAATTTCCTCAGAGGGGTTAAATGAACTCACGCCAAAAAGAAGTTTATCTTTGACCAAATTAGAAAGCATTAGAGAAAGGGGAGGCAGGTTTTATCAAGCAGCAGGACATATAAGGCTAATGATAATGTAACAAGAACTGTGAGACATAATAATGCTCTGATATATTCAGATTAAATAGTTATTATATTTATGAAAAGGATAATTAATAAATTAATTAAATGCTACCTCCATAGAAGAAAAGTATTAAAAATGTAAATGCAAATCACTCTCAGTGTCGTTCTGAACAGGACAAACATTATAATTTACTGTAGTGTGATGATTATGTAATTTACCCATATAGTTATTTAATTGTGAAATTTGGGCAGAAATCAGTCACATTTTGAAAGGAGCTCGAACAAACATACCAAAAATAGGAAATCCAATAAGTATTTATTCAATAAGAATACTACACAAGTATCATTGGCCAAGACCTAAACTACCATAAAATAATTGGCCAAGTTCATAGAATTTCTACTGTAGAACACTGAACTAGGGGTGGCATGCATCACTGGTATTTTCAGACACCATGAGTGAATCCCATTTTTTTAAATGGTTTTCAATTGCTGGTAAACATACTCATCTTCCCAAAAAGATGTATGAATTTCACTAGCCTGAACTATAGGCCATGGCAGACCATGGCGTGAACTATAGGCCATGGCAGACCATAGCCTGAATACCCCTCACGTTTTAGGGGAGTGTGTCTGGTAAATGCCAATACTCTCGCCCTCTATTATATTGGATTAAACCTCCAGTGACTATTGGCACTGTCGTATACCTCTGCCTACCATGGATGATGGTCTATCAAGATGATCATTCGCTCACCAATATCATCAGTTTATTTATTCTGTTATGCAATGAAAACCTAATAAAAATTCGCAGAGCAATACAGGAAGTAATATATAAAAACCATTGCATCTGCAAAATATAAGCGCAAGCAAATAGTGGCTATGTGTAGAAATAAACATATTTTATTCATACAAATAGTTACTATATGTACTTAATTTTGTACGTATACCTATGACTAACCATGCTTGATGGTGGATAATTTAATCGCAAAAGCATTAAAATATACCCATAAAATTAATGTTTATCATTATTGTGAAGCGAAAGAGGTGTGTCATGCTCATAGGATGTGGCAATGAGCAGTGATGGCATACCCTCATGGGATACAGACATGAAATTGACCCTAAGGCGAAGGCTAGACGTAAAGTAAATACTGTGATCCGTCATTATTTATCAAAAACTGTGGTCCAAACTGATTGTGTAGGCTAGTGTACTGATGGATGACAGTATTTACCACTGATATCAATTCCAAAATGACAGTTTGTGGTAAATACGCCGCGAAATCAATAGAGTGGACATGTCTTCTGAGATTGCGGATTAAACCAAGCGCTAAGGTAATATCCATACAAGCTTTCGTGTTTCATTTGACGTCTGCACTGTACGAACTACTTCACTATACTGATGGAATAAATACTGAACGTGTAGTCTGCGTCGATGGAATGACTTCTATCATTATTTACCATACTGACGGACCACAGTATATACTTTAGGCGAAGGCTACACGTAAAGTAAATATTGTGGTCCGTCATTATTTACCAAAAACCATGGTCCAAACTGATCGTGTAGGCTAATGTACTGATGGATGACAGTATTTGCCATGAATTTTAATTCCAGAATGACAGTTTGTGAAAAATACTGACATCCATCAGTACACTAGCCTACACAATCAGTTTGGACCATGGTATTGTGTCATTACGCGTCGCGAAAGCAATAGAGTGGACATGCCTTCTGAGATTGCGGATTAAACCAAGCGCTAAGGTAATATCCATACAAGCTTTTGTGTTTCATTTGACGTCTGCACTGTACAAACTATGTCACTATACTGACGGAATAAAAACTGAACGTGTAGCCGGCGTCGATGGAATGACATCCATCATTATTTAGAATACTGACGGACCACAGTATATACTTTACGTCTAGCCTCCGCCTAATAGTATAGACTGCTCAGCTAACTGCCACGGGTGCTATAATCATACCACTAGAGCAAATTTGGGTTAAAGCATTTACATAATTTGTCTTGGTGTCTCTAGTATGACCCACGATTGTACAGCACCCAGTACAAGCACTGCTTAATTTGGGACCATAAAGTTTGTGCTAGCCAATGTTTATTATATGCCAGTTATTATTACAGTGACCCAATAATGATCACTTGCTTTGTATAACAGCCCAGTTTTCTTGGTCTATGAATTAGCAATTGTCATCCACATTTTCAATTCACCAAATAATGCAACTTCCTGATAGATATTCACCACTGCCTAACCACGCATCACAATTGGTGCGTTCCATTCACTATTAATTTTGTAATTTTCGTTATTTTCGTTCATAAATGTCGTTCCACTCGAACCAACTTGTACTGAAAGTGATCATTATTATCGTTTTTAACAGTTTTTGTGGACGAATATAGCAAAATTAACAGTGAATGGAACGCACCATTTGTCATATTATATTGTGATAATCATAAAAGTGCGGCAAATATTATACATACTGTCATGGATGTAATAACTGATTCATAAAAGGAAAATTGCAATCCAAAGCACGTAATGCAATTAAATGGTAATAATGGCAATTTCACTACAAATAATAACTTAACAAATTATTAATCACCGGCTGCATCATAGAAATATGACTTGATTGTGACAAACCAAATATAGAACAAAATAGTAGGTATTAAAATCGCACAGCATTCTCCACATTATATATTTTTCTATCGCCAAGCAAGCATAATAAGTTAAATTGAAGATTAACAAAAAGAGATAGACAAGTGAAACTATATTAGTCTACATATTGTTATATGGCTTCAGAAATAAGTAGTGCTACTTACCTATCAGTTTTATGGTACTCCTCGAATTCAGGATCTTCCCATGGGTCTATCTGACCGACAAGATTTTCACGCCCCCTCTCGTATCTTTGAAAGATGCGCTCCCGCTCCTCGGAAGCCCGCGCCAACAGTGCCTCCTCATTCATAACACGGCCTGATTATACCACATTCCGAAACACTAACCGCCTACAATGTTTCCATCCGAGTATGACCCACAAATTTAACTTCACAGCTCACAGCACTACAGTGAACTTGCACACTAACCGAGGCAGTCCTCGAAGGGAATGATTTATGTTATATCAGTTATTACATTTACATATATTATATTTTATAACCAATTACCATTTATATATCATTAAATTATCCCTTATTTTATTTTTTTACGCTAGGACGCTTGAATTAGGTACTATTCGACTTTCTGTCATGTCATAGTTATTGCTGAATTATCATGTTTTCGCTGTGGAAACTCAAAATTTACTATTTGAACATGAATAAAACGTTTTCTTTCACTTTTATTTGACTAACTCTAATACTGGAATTCAAATAGAGTAGGTATTGTCTGTACACAATATCCTATACAATCCAAGAAGGTACGCCCTCTTTTTCGTCGGCCGATTTTTACTACCACCATCCACCATTGCTAGGGAAGGATAGGCTTAGGTTAAATATCGTGATATTGGGGCAATATCGAAATACCGATATCGGGGTCTACTGGGATAATATTCGGAAACTATTTTTGGTGTTAAGAGTCGCATCCGGCCAATAATATTTTTTTTGAAATAATAAAGAAATAAAAGATCGTTTGAAATGTGTTTTTAACTTTTTTACATTGTGACTTATAAAGATTGCATTGTGGATGATTAGGTAAATTAATAACTTAAATGAAGCAGGGTCATAAAAATATATATGTACTGTAAGGAAACCACTAAACTTCTAGAGGTATTTTTAGACTATGCTATACTATTCTAATTACTACCTACAATCCTACCTAAGTACCTAGTAAAACTAATATTATGGTATAGTGTGAAAAACACTTAATTCATGTACCGAGGGAAAGTGTGGACGTCAGAATTATTTTTGGTAATTTTTTTTTATATGTACCTAGTTATTATTGAGATATTCGATATCGCTTTCATTCGGAAAAAAAACGATATTACACATCCCTAAAAGTAGTACCTAACCAACCAATCTTTCCAGTTTCCATAGATAAAAAGTAATTCTCTATGCCTTCCACACCGGTCTACACCAACCACAGAGACACAGACTCATTTTTAAATAAAAAAGCATGCACAAAAATAAAGCTTAATAAGCTACTTGTGCTACTCCAGCATTAGTGTTATGAAGCTGCGGCCACAGTAGACAGTGCTCGTAGAAAATTCACGTAAGTGGGAATAGTTCTATAAGGGAATAAACAGTTACCTAATTCCTAATCCCAAATACTCGTTTAATTATTATGATATTAATAAATATCACCCATCTTTACAGGCTTTCTGGATGAACTCATGATTGGTATATTATCATACATTAAGTCGACCTTAGCAAGCTAAATTGTAAATACGGCGCTAGTGCGCTAAGTAGTCGAAGCTTTGTGATGTGGGAAAGTGGGAGCAGTATTATTCTGTGTATAGTACCTTAGTACTCAGTAGCTCAGTGACTATAGTCATGCTATGGTTTTTTAGCGGAAAAGGGAAGATCTTCCGGCCAGGCGGGTGGTATGCAGGGCGGGGTCGGCCGCTACCTACGCCCCGATGGTTGTTGTCGGGGTATCGTATATATGCTGAATGCCTCGGGAATCTTGCTTGGGTGGTTTATGACTCCATTTTTGTATTGGCGCGTGCAACTAACGCCATCTGTTGGTAACGAGATGTGAAGTCGATAAAGTTTCCTCTGATAGTGGTGCCGTCACTAGAACATTGGCTATGTAAACAACGGTATCCAATAGAAAGGAGAACAGGAAACCATAGCTTTAGACGTGGTCACTATAGCAAATAGTTGTTATAACTAACCGCTATACCTAAATAGCACAATAATACGCTTCCAAATTGTAGCGGTCGCTATTTAGCATTTCCAAGAAAAAGTAACCTTATTTATATGGAAATAGAGCTGAAATTAAAAAGAACCTTATTTCGTTACCCATAAAACTCTTAAATTAAATTAGATTAACAACCATATTTCTATGCCCATAAGACTCACTATCAATTGGATTAGTTCGTAGCAGACTGATATCATTACGATAGCGAGTTGCGACTCACGCTTCGCTATTTTGTAGGTTGGCAATTCGTTTTGCCATCTAAAACCTATGTAGCTCAAGTTCAATGTTATATAAAATAGCGGAAATAGCGCTTCAGCGCTTTTCATAGCATCTGTCAAAAAGAAGCGATAGCGTTGTAACGTGCTATCAATATATAGCCGTTTATACATATCTAGTAGAAGTGGGTGCTTAAACGAAAAGGCGTTTGAAAAGTTCGCTTTTTTAAGTAAGCGTCTAAGCGCGCTTACAAATTTAAGCGTGTTGCTTTTAAGCAATGACGGCAAGAAAGAGAAAGAAATTCCAAAAAATTCCAAAAAGTAACCTTATTTGTATGACAATACAGTTCAAATCAATATTTAATTAAATTTAACCTTATTTCTTTACCCATAAAAAGCAATAATTTATAATGCATTATATTAGATTAAAAACCATATTTCCATGCACATAAGACTCACTATCAATTTTTCAGTGCGTAAGTTTTTGGCTTTTTGCTTGAACTTATGTTTAGTAAGCATTTTGCTTTTGTTGTCCGTTTATTGACGGACGAATTTTTGTTTAATTTAAAAAAGCAGAAAAGCAGAAAAGCATTCTACAACGACTTTTAAAAACAAGCACAAGCGTAACAACGTGCTTTTAATATAAAGCCGTTTATCACATCTTTAATCTCTAGTGACTATGGCACAAATAAATTATATGGCATCTCTATGCCATGTCGGTATGCTTTGTCTATGGGCTACTGACTGATAATAAAGAGATAATATTTTTGTAAAAGATAATGATTATTTGAAGGTTTGTGTGAAATAGCTGCGCTACAATTATTTGTTTAATTATATTCAAAATACGTAGTACATCATTAACTGTTAGTAATGTTCAAGGTAAGTTATATAGGTTATAATTTTCAAGTTTTTCTAAAGATCTTTTTTTTTGTAATACCTTTAGGTACTAAGCCTTTACCTATAAGTATTACATGATTTGTATATCTTGTAATTCATATTTATTAGTAGGTGCTAATAATGTATTAGGTTTAGGTATACCTATCGAATCACTTGACGCCATTGCTCGAGTCTGACTGACCACCCTTTGGGGATTATGGTCGTGAAGTGTGTGTACTAGGGTAGGGTAGATAATTATAGCAATATCTTTAGGTGTTTATCAAACAAATAATCAAAATGACCTTTGTCTCTTAATGATATAGGTAATATGTGATAAA
Source organism: Drymonia ruficornis (assembly GCA_947859195.1). Lineage (NCBI taxonomy): Eukaryota > Metazoa > Arthropoda > Insecta > Lepidoptera > Notodontidae > Drymonia > Drymonia ruficornis. The sequence continues at coordinate 8,601,563 of OX401907.1, forward strand.
GTACCATACTGGCCTAGTAAAAACATTTGCATTAATCTTCTTGATTATCTACCAATTTAGGGTCTGGTTGGTTTGGTGACGGGAGGTGCGTCTGGCCTCGGGCAAGCTACTGTGGAACAACTGCTGAAACATGGCGGCCGAGTGGTGATTTGTGATTTGCCAAGTAGCCCAGGACAAGATTTAGCCAAACAGTTAAAAGAAAATGTTACATTTGTGCCGGTTGATGTAAGTATCCCCCTTCCCCTCCCTCTGTCCCACTCCCCTTCAGGTTGGCTATGTGCGAACGATGCCTTTGATATTGCAAACGTTAATAGGCTATGGTTACTACTTAAATATCAGGCAGGCCGTACCCTTGTTTACTACCTTTTGCTGGCCATACATGCTACGGTGTATTGGACAGGTCCACCTGTGCAGGTATGCCTGCATGTGTGGGAATAGACTTGTGCAGTTTTTTAAACCTGCCCAAGTGACCGGATCAATATCGAAAATCAATTCTTTTGAAGACCGCTCCGGTATACTGGAACGTCCCCACACACGATATGCGACCTGCGCTGCGTCCTGATAAAAAAAAACACTGTCATGCAAATACTCAACAATTATAATTTTGTCACGGGCCGCGGGGCCCCTAAGCAGCTGACGCCGCGCCCATGGGGCCTACTTGCCTGTAAGGATAATCTACCCCAGTATGTAGGTTGTATGTACTTGGGTGTTTAATTGAAGCTCACATTCATATTTTTAGGTTACTTCAGAAAAAGACGTTAAAAATGCCTTGCAGACCACTGTTGACAAATTTGGCCGTTTGGATGTACTTGTGAACTGTGCTGGCATTGGCACAGCGTCCAGGATTTACAATTTCAAGAAGGAGCAACCTTTTGACTTGAAGCTTTTCCAGAAAACGATTGAGGTTTGTGGACAGTAATAATAAATAATTTGCCACTCCTGGGCACGGGCCTTCCCTCAATGCGAGGGGGATTCAGGCCATAATCACACTGGCCCATTGCGGTTTGGTGGATTTCACACGTCTTTCGGAAATTGGTTAGATTTTGGAAGACATGCAGGTTTCCTCACGATGTTTTCCTTCACTGTAAGCAAGTGATAATCACATTGAAGTTTAGATTTAAGTATAGATTGCAAAAAACCCAGACGTGCGAGCTGGGGTTTGCACTCTGGACCTGAAGCACGCAAGACGCGTGATTAACCAATTAGTTGTCACTGCTCTAAAACCTCTCTGTTTCTCCGAGTTATATATAGTAAAGAAAAACCGTGCAAAGCCGAGGCGTGACGTTGGTTATTTTTAATTTTATGTTGTGGGTATCTATGATTTCAGGTTAATTTAATAGGCACGTTCAATGTAATCCGGCTTGCGGCGGGCCTGATAGGCAAGAACGCTCCCAATGCGGACGGACAACGTGGCGTCATAGTGAACACGGCCAGTGTTGCTGCGTTCGATGGACAGGTGACTCGCATAAAGAATCATAACAATTATACATTAACTCTACCAAAGAGATTAGAAAACAAAAGAATTTTCAAGATCAGTCCAAAATTGACGGAGCAATCGTAATGCTAGGGCCACACTATCGCGATAACGCGAAGATTGCGTTGTCGTGACAAGTCTGGCCAATCATTTCGTCCTATCGCGCATCATCACCGCAAACACGAATGCGCTTCGCGCAACTGTCGGTAAATTGCCGCACATCAAAGGGTTTTATCGCGACAAAGTTCGTGCGTTTGGCTACACTTCGTGCGCTTAGTTGACAGCGAAACGCCGAGCGGATATTGGAATTAATATAGAAAATTATGATTATGATTTCTCTTCTTTCCTCTTTTATTTATCTTCTTCAAATAATAATGTTGCAGTAAATAATTATTTGTCGACATGTAACATAGCGCAGCCGCCTCTTCAATTTTATTTTATTCAATAATCGCGACGTTTTAGACTATCGCGTCGTTGCGAACGATGTGGTCCAACACTTCGTCGTAGCTCGAACAGGAAGTTTTATCGAGACAATGCGACGCGAATCTTCGCCACGTAGTGTATCCGTAGCATAACAAACACACAAAAACATACAGTCGAATTGAGAACCTCCGCTATGAACTCGAGCATGAAACTAGGCCACAAGTCTAGTAATTCAATAGTAAATATAATAGAATTAAAACAGATTGATTTTTGTTACTTGGGACAGTTTTGGTAAACTAATAACCACGAAGCCGTTTTAAGAAATAACTCCAAAACCAAACGTGAGCAGTCCATTGGTCGACTTGTCGACTGTCAAGGATTTAACGGAATTACGATTTTTGTTATCATGTAATCATGAAATGATCAGAATTGGGGCCCTGTATTCAGGACTACTAAAGGTCCACTCTTATTTCTTGTTCCTTAACGTTATAATAAATAAAAAGAACTAATAAATCCCAAGCTAAGCAACGCTTGTACTGTGGCTACCATACAATAGACTGGGGGCGATCCCAGTGACACCCATAAAACCAATGTATGTAGGTCAGTACCTAAATAAAACTAACATTTATGGGATTGGCCTCGAAACTTGATTTGATATGGAATAGCATACACTGATAGGGCAGTAATTACACGATAAGTAGTCGATTATGTAATCTGTAAAAATGTTATGCTATAAAACAAGTTTTGAAATATGTACAAGAAAAATAATCTATACAAATAAATAATTAAAGTGTCTGTAAAACAATAATTGTCGCACTAGAGTACGTTGACAATGGACACACATATTATTAAAATATGTATGGTGTATTTTTTAATTCCGGAGAGTAAATTGCCAACCCCAAATGACAAACTCGAAAATAATGCTGCCACATTTATTTATGTAGTGTTGTCCTACCGCTTTTTTCCGGTACCGATTATTTGAACCGTATAATTAAAAAATGTCGTGCGTATACAGCATGGAGTACTATAAATACTGGAGATAGAACATTTTACTCAAAGGAATTATAAAAATAGAAAATAGAACCAAAAAAATAATAGACCATCTTAAAATACTCGAACTCGTCAGATTAAGATAAGGGGGATTGATTACTAGCTAAGAAGTGTCAAAAGTGTCAATTTTGCTAATTTGATCGTCAGTCTAAGAAATGGGAGCATCTGGAAGTTTCACTTTTTCACCCCCTCAGATTTTTTTTTAATATAGGACTGCGGTGGCAAGAAAGCGTGCGGCCCGCCTGATTTTTAGCAGTTACCGCAGCCTATAGATGCTTACAAAATCTGGCGCGCTAGAGTAATTTTTTTTTTTCAATTTGTCATGTTTGAGCATTAAAAGTATCAATATCTGACACGCTTGAGTATATTTATGACATTGTTTTAATTTAAAAAAAAATCTCATGTATACGCTTCTCCCACCGCTGAAAGTGGAAACATCTAGAACAATGTATTCTTCCTATCATGTCATCTACCGAATCTACTAGGTTTGGACGACGCTCGTGCGAATCCACGAATTGCACGCTGGGCTCCCCATCTAATAGAGTTAGAGACGGAAATTAGAACTTTATGGTGTGGGAGTGTGTATGTTTGTTACGCCAACGTTAAGAAAATACATTTAATTATCTTTGTTGGCTACAGTTTTTGTATAAGCCAATACAGACTAAATAAAAGTACATGCACTTGATTTTTTATTTTGTGGACTAAAATAAAAACGTCAAAAATATCAAACTTTTGGTGTATGGGGACCCCCTTTATTTTTAAATTACCTATATTTTAAGTTCTGTGAAAATTTCAAGTCCAGCTATTACGGTTCGTAAGATACAGCCCGCTGGCAGACAGACAGACAGACGGACGGACAGCGTAGGCTTAGTAATAGGGTCCCGTTGGCACTATTTGGGTACGGAACCCTAAAAATCAGAGTATAGACACAGTGAAAGTACGTTTAGACATATTCCATAATAAAAAAAAACATTTTAAACGTTTATGACTCCTTACTTGATTTTGTTGTTTACTGTTATAAATTTCAATGATTAAATAGAATTCCAGAAGTTTGCTTGAGGTGTATGCGATTTTGCAGAAAAATATTTTACGGTTTTTCGATTAGATCCGATTGCTGGACATCACTATTTAAAAATTGCAATAACCTAGCCACACTGTCATTGTCAAATTACTCTCCGGAATTAAAAAACACACCATAGGTTTTAGTGTTATAACACAATATTATTGTAAGTATGCGTATGTTTGCAGATTGGTCAAGCTGCCTACTCTGCGTCGAAAGCGGGCGTAGTGGGTATGACATTACCCATTGCGAGAGATCTCGCTAAGCAAGGCATCAGGGTTGTCACTATAGCTCCTGGTAAATTACATGTTTATCCCACTAATACTATAAAATATAAATGTGAAAGTTTGGATGGATGGATCGATAGATGTTTGTTTGTTTGTTTGTTACTCTTTCACGCAAAAACTACTGAATGGATTGGGATGACATTTGGAACACAGATAGTTTACAACCTGGATTAACACATAGGATGCTTTTTATCCCGATAGTATGTTCCCATGGGACAATTATCGACCACCACGAGGCGAGGGCGACGACGGGACGGACGAGACGGGGATTTTAAAATATGCGCGGACGATGTCGCGGGCAAAAGCTAGTATTATAATAACTGTACCTGCGACTTTAATGTTATGTCGCTTTGAAAGATGGTTTCGATAGTTTGTAAACGACTGCGTATGTATATTACGTGGTGGCCTCTTTGCTAAAGTATAATCAAACCTGAGGGGCTCTAATAGCGACACAGTGCAACATTACAGCCATTCTGCAAGAGCAATTCATTTTTCCGACCCTCCAACAGAATCCGCTAAATCTCCGTGAAACGGTCACGAATAGAATAAAATGTGTGACAATTTTACAGCAGAGTTGCAAAGAAACAGGAAATTTAAAATGAAAACTGTTTAAAACGTGTTTAAATCATTGTTTAAAACATTGATTTACAACAGAACTAATAAATCACCGTGTTTAGAACATGTTTTAAAGTTTAAAACATGTTTTAAACACGGTGTTTAAAACAAGGTGTTTTTTTCGTAACGACACTGTTTTACAGTAATTTTGCGGAATTACTACGGATTCCTCAGAAAATCAGAAAAATCAATTGCATTGGCAATGTTGTATAGCGTCGTTATTGGCCCCTCCGATTAACTTCTGCATTGGGCACTTTTAAAAACTGACGCGTAAAAACCGCAAATCACGCTGATTATTTTGTCATATTATTTCTATTAACGCTCATAAAAATGTTTCAACGCTATTTATTACTCTATAGGTTTGTTCCGTACACCGATGATGCAGAAGCTACCGGAACCGGCAATCAAGAGTCTCGAGGCAACGGTGCCCTTCCCGGCAAGGCTCGGACATCCTGAAGAATTCGCATTGCTTGTGCAAAGCGTGATCCAAAACCCGATGCTCAACGGCGAGACCATACGCTTGGACGGATCCCTAAGGATGCAACCCTAGGTACAATATCACCTTTCCTTAAGTATATTATGTACTTAGATGTAATACAGTTGGTAGTTTGGTTGTATATATTTTTATAAATAAAGGTTTGTTATTTAATAGTTGTGATTCAAAAAACCTCCTCTCAATAGTGAAGTACAAAAGTTGATCCGAATTAAAATAATGTTTACAAGGGGAATTGGCCATTTTGTAAATGATTTGGGATTTTTTACTAGTAGTTACTAATTTAGTACAGTATGGTATTAGCCAGGTAATTAAAATATTGCCAAACGTAGGTAGTTCAACTTCGGGAAACAACAATTTTCGGTTGTAACTTAACTAGTAACTACGCTAGAAAATCTTTAATCTATATGAATAAATAAAATGGAAGTGTCTGTTTGTAATGTCAGAAAAAATGCTTTTTACTAAATGCATATGAAATGCAGTATTTATAACAAACAAAAAAAAAACAAATTTTAACATTTTTGTCTGTTTGTTCCGGCTAATCCGAAACGGCTGAACAGATTCCGACTGGGATTTCATTGGCAGATAACTGTTTCTATAAGGAGTAATTACTTAGGCTACTTTAATTTTAGCAAACATTAATAAAGTCCACGCATACGAAGTCACGGGCACAGCAAGTTTAATTATAGAAATAAAATAACTATTATTTAAACGAAAATATCATTTATTTCTACAATAACGAGCGGCGGCTGGAGCGCGCGCCCTCGCCGCCTGCGCGTACGTGCGTCTCACAATATTTATTTAATCATCATGAAAATAAATACATTGACGATGTTCGGCCGACATTTCACACCGCCTTACATGTATTGTATCTATGTTGCCATTTAAAAATAGACCATTGTGTTTACAGTTATTTGAAACTTAATGACACCTCTAAACAATATTGACAATAAAAATAGGTTTAAAGATTTAGCGACAACAATAAAACTATTTATTTTATAATGTACAAAAGACGTAAATGTGAGGTAATGACACGGTACATATCATAATGTGGCTGCGGTAGCTACTGCCTGCCGGTTGCTCCACACTCTAACTGAACTTCCGTGAAGTCGCGTGTGTCGTGCTCCTGCCACTAACGTACGACTCTATAATGTATATTGTTGTCAATTAAACCTTAATATAATAGTTTAATAACATCATGATTATTTATACTTTATCGTACATAATAATATTGTCATTTACAAAAATATTTACTACGAATAAGTGATGTTAACAGTGATGTGGTGTAGGTAGTATTTTATAAACGGCTATGTTTAACATGTGATCGTTCAGTTAAAATAGGAGCAGCCTAACAACGAGCTTTCGTGGCTGAAGAATGGTTGGTGTACTTATAGTAACGGTCAGTGGACCGAGATACGACTGTTCCGGCGCCTCGTACGTGCCGGGCGCCTCGTACGTGCCGCGCGCCTCGTGCGCGGCGCGCGCCTCGCGCGGGCGCTCGGACGCGACACACGCGCTGGGCTCTTCGGCCTCTACATACCCCGCCACCCCAGTCGTGACCAAACCACTTTCTAAAAACAGTAACACATAAATAGCCATACATCTATGGTATCAGATAGATTTACTAAAATGTATCAACAGCAAATGCGATATTGCATTGGTATTTGCCAACCCCGTGGTTTCAGATTCAACAATAACCGTTTAGGATGAATGAAAACTCTGTATACCTCGCCTATCTATATGTACAATTGTTAAAATATAACTAACACGGCGCGCGCAACAAATTTAGGTGCAACAGAAATAATCGTACTTAAGATTTACAGCTACTATGAACCCTTCAGGCTGAGGCCTGTCGATTCGCTCAAATTCACATCCTCACATAAACTTAATCACGAGAATACTATACACAGACTAAAGTTAAACAACATCGACTGAGATTAATCCTAACTTATCGTTAATGAACAACAAAGTGGTAAAACTTACAATTGCAACGCTTTCGTCTACGCGCGTCACTTAGCGTTACGTTTAGCGATATTTTGGAATGTGTGCGACGCGTACATACCCTCCCACCTCAGCGAGCGATCACCTAACGCACATTCGTTACCGTCGAGTGAAGCATGTGATGATGAAATGAAACTAATGCATGTAACCGAAGCGAGAACCGCCACCGGACACGCTCGATATATTGTGTCCGCCATCATTTATGTTAGTTAGGATGTAGATACGTTACGCTGCGCGAGCGAATCTGAGCGAAATAACAGTGCCAGAGTCGAGCCGGCGAGGCCGGCCGCGGCGCGGCGGCGCGGGCGCCGGCGGCGGCGGCGGCGCCTCGTCGGCGCTGCGCAGTTGGTGTATCACTTACAATCTAATTGAACTCAAAATTTACATTTACATAGAACACTCATCGTGTATCTTACACTTTAAAATACTTATCATTTTAATTCATAAATATAGATATTACTTATATGATAGCTAAAATACAACTTTATGCCGTATATTACAACCTAATCTTAGATGTAAATAGTAGGTTTAGATTTTTATAGAATAGTTTTTGTTATATTCAAATCAATTAAATAATTAAAATGAAAATGGTCACTGATTAAATCAAATGTGAAGCGAATGTGGATGAGATAACGCATTAATAGACTTAAATATTATAAACACTGGCACCTTAATTTTGAACCGTTTATTGTCTAGCTAGAGCGATTGAATGATAGGAAGGGCGGCAGGCGTGCGGGACCGCGTGGTCGGCCCCTCTGATGGTTTTGGCAGACCTTCATTAGTGGCACACGTCGACGGTTGGTCATCACCGAACTGACTACGATAGTTTACGTAACTCATGCATACACCGGATGAACTTAGTAACAGATATAATATCATACATAATTATATATATTTGCCAATAACTTTTGACGATGGTTTGCCATTAATAACGAATCAAATAATATTCCACGCTGTTAGCGTATGTAAGTAGGTAAAGAAAAAATATCAAATATACCATGTAAAAGTTACACAATGTATGCACTAGTCCGTATCTTCAAGCCATTGTGCGATCCCTCGTATTAGATTCGTGAATATGGTATGGATAATATCTCTAAAATAATACTGTATTTAAGCAAATATCTTGCAAGTAAATGATGTACAATATAATGGTAACATGTTTGGTAAGAACACTTCACGTATCTAATAAAAAGAATCGTCCGTTGGAGTATAAACGGCTTCCGAACTATTGGTGCTAATGTTTCGTTACTTGTCTAACTTGATTCTACAAGAATTTTTATTTCACCGCCTGTCAACATAATCCCTGTCGTGAAACAAGGTATACTTTAAAGCTGCAGTGGACAAACGGTGATATTTTTTAAAAATTGGTCACAATTTACAAATGTGCCCGCTAAATTACGAGCAAAATATAACCCACACCGTCTCATGTACCTAACTACGTACCATCACAGATTTGCCTTTGATAAAGTGTCCACGTGTGAGAAGCTATGACTTCAATTCTGGCCTCATGGACCGCGACGCGATGGTGACACCTCAGCGGCGCAAAATCGAAGTAACACTAGTGCGCCTCCGGACTAAGGATACCTTTCAAACGATTACAAGAAATAATAGGCATTACTTCGGTCATATAAAATTAATTATTATTGTTATAAAATCGATATAGCTTGCTAAATTAAAATAATTATGTACTTATTACAAATGGGATCTACTAATATATCGCAGCTTCATTGTGTATCTACTATTTTATTTAGGAAAGATATTGTTTTTTATTTATTTATCAAAACATACAAAGACGTGGAGTTTCTAACAGATATGCTAAACCAATGTAACTATTTACATAAACTGTAGGTAGGACGATATGAAAACTTAGAAGTGAGTGTGATAGTTGTAAGTAAATCACGCTTTTATAAAAATTACCATTGTGCTCCAAGAAACTGAAATATTTTTGTATATTTTATAAATTGTACCACAACAACATTTCAAGGAACTTTTTTCGTTTGTTATGTATAGCGCAGGTACCTCTTACATCCCATTCCATGTCAAATATCGATCACTGCCGTGCTCCAATCCAACTACATTTACGTCTATTAAACGTTAAATTATTCGTCTACCATCTGATAAAATTATGAATTTGCAAAAAAATGTCATGATAATAAAATTACTGTTTCTGTGTTCACTGGACGGTATTATAGATAAAACACGGTGCCATAATTTTGTACATATTAACAAGCTCAGTTAAAAAAACACTAAGCCAAATTAATGGAAAAATATCACTCATACTTTACTCGTTGATGCAGCCTACTATCTATACATTCGCACTTGGTGCAATGACATTAAAAAAATTGAATATAAACATTCATTTTAACACAAACCGTCAAATCACATTGTAATTACTAAAACATTCGTTACATTACAAACGGTAGCCAACAGTCTCGATTAGCCCCCAATGCGCGGTGCGCACTCGCACCCAGCCGGCTGCGGCGGCGGCTGCCGCTGCGGCTCCGCGGAGAGCAGCCGCGGTTTCGCACTCACAAGAAATTATTGTGGAATGGGCTTTGTCTACCATTTAAATTGGCTCCAATAAAAAAATAAAACGTTCTCAAATTAAATTTGTAACGTCGTTATGTCAGTTTTACATTGATAACATTTATTCAATATTATGTATAATCACTTCTACTTTAAGTAGATTATTACACTTTTTACGTACGCTACTATATTATCTGTTAGAAAAATACGAAATCATGTACTTTCAGTTAACATATTATATATGTTAATAAAGAACAATATGTTTTATATAAAAATACATCATCTTCCTCGGCCAATGCCGGTAGACGCTAGTACCCATATATTTTAAAAAATCTATGATTTTAAGGCTTCTTGCACGTATGTTGAAAATATTTTACATAATTACACTATAAGTAGAGTAAATCACTGTAAATGTGCTAATTATGTTATTTACAAGGAGAATATTTTGATTTTGTACTGGTATGGCCAATAAAAATAATATTTGTTTAATTTTATACAACACTCAGATAAATTTCTTTAGGGAACAACTGTATATATTTTAAACATGATTCAATTGGCGAATAATTATATAGATTTTTAAAATTTATGATTATAACCATACTTATACAATTTGTCACCAAATGTTAACTTTTGATAAAATTTAGAAATATCTCATTCAAGCCTAATTAAAGTTTCATGCCAATCATTATATTCCACACACCCCTCATCCAACAAATGACATACGCCGCAGGACACGCAAGCTAGAACACAACATATTTAAGATAAATATCTGTGAAGAAGTTATTATACATTCGATTGTAAAGTGCTTTATAGTCTTAAAAAGAAGATGAACCGTAAGTTTAATAAGTAACGTCAAAATTGAAAGGCGAGCGTCGCGGGCGCACCCCACGAGCCCGCCCACAACGAGTTGCGTGTACGGACAGTACACAATACATCTAACAATTATCATATTATACATAAAATGATCATCTCAACTAACATTAAAAACGGTTTTCAAATTTCTTCGTTTATAATCACAGACGCTTTCCTAAAATATGTATCGTAATATTTCTCTTTTACTTACGCACCGGAGTTAAAGAGAACCTAGTTTATAACATTATGTACTTAATCAATTTTGAAGTAACACGATATAGACTGCTAAATAAATTAACCATAGCTACACAAGACTGGTGTATAATATTTGTATATTATTTTACAGACAATAGGTAGATAAATATTTGTTTTATCTGTATCGGACTAGGTACGCGCGGCACCGCCGGCCGGCGCTCGGCGCAATAACTTAATAATTTTAATCACACACCAAGTTATAAACTAAAACTATCTAATAAGTAATGTTTGTTGTATACACTAATTGAAGTGGTGTCGGTAGCGCTTGGCGCTCGTGTGGTCTCCTCCTTACTCGTCACTGGGACTTCAAGACCTGCGAATAGAGATTACCACATCGAATTATGTTTATTGACCAAGTTTAACATTGTGTATCTGGACAGACACCAATGCCAATGAAAATATTACCTTCCCGTGCCACGTGCAGATGGCTTGTTTACTTAATACTTATGTACTATGTTTATAACAAATTTTTAAATAATATAGGTCTTAATTGCTCGAAATTAAATGTTTCCTTCTCAAATTGTGGCCATACTGCGCTTGTAGTGGCTCAGAAAGGTAATATTTTAAACTAGCTTAGTGAATTATAAAAAAGTAACTGAAAAAAGAAACTTAATAAAATAATAGTGCCAAAGCAAAGTTAGCGCGAAAAGTAAATGTTAATGTCTAAATTTAGCCAAGTGCTGTTTTAAAACGTCTCCTTTTTATTCCTTTGGCATGTTTTTTTTAAATAAAAAAAACAATGCGCGTAAACTGTCCCAGGAATTAATGAATAAACTACTCATTCACCCATACCAGTTAATAATTTGATTGACAAATGACGAAGCAGGCGGAGATGGCGGGATAGAATGGACACCTTTAGGAAGGATTTGTCTTGCATAGCCCACGACAGATGGGGGTAGATAAAGTGGAAAGAGACCTTTGTCCGACAATGGTAACTTGCAGAAATTATACGTAACTTTAAATGTATACTAGATTATCTGCCCTTTTCTATATTCCACTAGCAAAACCCGCGGCCCCGCCCTCGTGGACTTGAAAGATTAACGATGTTATTCCAGATCATAACTAAGATTAAGCACATCTGTGCAACACGAATTATACGTGGTGCAAACATAATTGGAATCCATTATGACTTATGGAAATAAAGCAATCCCGTCGTCTTCGCCGCCGCTAAAGTTTGGTGTGCCAGAAGATAAGAGTACAATTTATACAAAACCTCCAAATTCATAGAAAGTTATGATAGACTTGCACTGGCATTACAAATCCAAATCCATTTTAAAATGCTTGTAACCCGGCGAAAATTTCTAGAAATTTGGCGGTATATGTATATATATTTTCGACACAGTTTATATGTTGATTGTTAATCCCTATAAAATTAATTTATGATCGAGGAACTACAGTCCGGGAGAAGCACGCGTGCCGAGTGAGTTGCGTTTCGTTTCGCTTTTATTATAGGAAATCTAGTCTAAAGATGCCCACGAGGCCAGGAGGGCCCCGAGTCCAAACATTTAAGCATTAGAAAACAACTGGTCTCTAATAATAAGAAGAGATATGTAGCTAAAATGTTGTCGACCCGAGTACTGCTAACAGATGGCCGAAAATAAGTCGTCTGCCAAGAATTTACGGTTTACATAATAATTCGCGAATTCCAGTGGTTTTCTAATGGTAAAATATTAGCAGACTTGGGGCCCAGATTTACGACAACTCACGTAGTCAACGTCTATCAGGTTTACCGAATTATACTTTTTGTTGTTTAAAATTTAGCGAGTCCCTAAGAATTTTATTGATAGCTAATTTCTACCACAAATACCACCAATATTATTTATAATACAAATTACATAGGTACTGAAAATAAGTTACAAAAAAATACATTTTGCCGTAAAAAGTGCCAAAATTATAGTAAAATAAATATCCTGTTTGTATAACGTGCAAATAGTGTGAGTGCGAGGATGGTCTCGACTCGGTAGTGAACGAACAGTATTATTACGTTGATGCTTACTCTATATTGGCGATTGTGGCTCAATCGCGTCGCTTGGCAGGAATCCGCATCTGATACACAGAGCAATTTATAATGTACACACATTATGTACACGTACCTACTTTGCATTCCTAAACTAGATTTAATAAATATGTTATGCCTTGGCCCCATTCTTTCTGAGATAGGTCTTCTTTTATGATGTCTCCTGCCAAGCTGTGCTTGGTGAAATAGCAATTGCCATTTCTAATTAATTATTTGTGTGATATATTCTACAGTATGCAATATATCTATATATACTTATGTCTGCTTAGAGACCATCCTTTATATTTTAATATCCTACGCACTTTGTTTTGGACATTTCAATAAATAAATATTGGGAATGTTTATACTTAATATATCAAGAACTTCATGTAAATAGATAAAAGTAACATAATTCTAATAGCCAACACTTTAGTTAGAGACGAAAAAGAGGCTAGACTTAGGCCAACTAATTACAATTTAGCAATTTGGGTAGTGGACTATTATTGAATTAATTTGTTGAAAGACATTATTTGATGATACTTATAAACAACTACATTTTTGTCATAATTAGAGTTAACTACTTTAAAACCATATTCAATTTTTGTTAAACATAAAATATATCATTATGCGATAAAACAGTCTATACCCCAATTGCCGTAAATTGATTGATAAACCTACTATGCACCGGATTATAACTTATGACAATTGTGGTAATTTTTGTCTGCAGCCTCGCCTACTGCATTTAAATTTGCGTTCCGAATTGCGTCCATACTTACTAAGTTATAGTTCGATACATGTTTTAACTTATAAATATTTCGCAATTTAGTAGCAAGCAGTTTTCCAAATATATTAATTAAGTAACCTTATACTTAAAGCGCCACTATACGATATATTTCTCATCACTAAAAGTTCAGATAATTTCAAAATAACTGGGATAATAAAGAACTTGGAATGTAAAATAAACTTTTTGTGATGTGTTATTAAAACTAAGTGTTTCAAGTGAATATGATCCTATCACAAGCAATACCGCCTTGCCAAAGAAATGAAAAGCCAGTTCTTGTGTCAAGAAAAATTAAATTATATGCTTACGCGATGTATGATTGTTATTAACATTTAATAGTGCAACTAAATTATAAAAAAATATAATATCGACTGGGCAGTAAGATCAATGGTAGTTGATCCAACGTAGAGTGTTTAAATCATCGATTTTATATGGAAGACAGAACTTTAAATTCTCTTCAGATGTTTAAGCTACAATTGATCTTACGGACCTAAATGAAGTGACTTCTAATTAGTAAGAACTAATGACCCTACAGGGATGATATGTTACTAACAAGCAATGTGCAGGTATAAATGGATTGCAACGTAGAGGAAACCACACGACAGTAACGCTTTTATGCGGTGTCTGTACAGTAAAACTTCGATTTTTTTTCTCAACCTCAAACCAAGAATACCGCATGGTCTTCCTTAGGCCTGCATAGGCTTAATTTTAACGTTGAAGGCATTATAGGGTGAAAACATTTTTGTTCAGTGAGTGACTCGACTAGTCACGTTTCCTGGCATGTGTCTCCTCCCAATATCCCTTGCATGACCAGTATAGCTACATATAAGTGCTTTTAATAGAAGGTATTATGTGTATCATATCTTGGAATTATTTACAGAACACTGAATCTCGTTGTGCTATTAACGTTTCGCGTATTTTTAGAACTAGTTTTTCAGCATTTTTTATTTATAGGTCGCCCTAAATGGTATGCTAATGATATGTGGGTATCCATGCTATATAAGCCTATCCATTGAAACCGAATTAATATATTGATGAATAATTTTTGCGCGAGCCTCGAGAAACTGACATAATGGTGCTCACACACATTTCTTACTAGAATATTTAATGGAATAGATGATAATTTTAAATTCTGTTACATCAGTATGAATGAACAGTATAAAATCCTACAGATTTAGGCTAATACGCGATGTATTGTATAAACACAAAAAGCATTTTGAATACTTGGAATAGATTAGAATATTGAGGTGTCTTGTTGACCTGCTTTAAAATAGTATTCTAAGTGATATATTATTGTAATATTAAAACGTTTACATACTGTTTGTAAATATGTACCTATTTATTCTAATGAGATTTTGTATAGGTAGGTGTCTAGTGCGGTTTCTTTTAACCGCCATATGGATAGCTATTTATAGAGATAGAAGGTTTCAATAATTTGCTTTGTATTTGTTTGATAGAGTTAGTTACTTAGTTCGTTGACTTAGTTACTACCAGTTGAATAAGAAATTAAATGCATGACTAATACATACATTACTTTAAACCAAACTCATTAAACATCAAAATTAAAGGTTTCTACAAAGCTTAATATTTTGTTGTACTAACTAGGTGAAGTTTAAATACCAAACTGTAACAAAATATACCAGCGTCGTATTAAACTTGCATACTAAAATGTACGCTTACAAATTACTATCCTTGCATCTAATAGGTTATCGGCACAGTTCCACACCATTTAAGTATTTTTACATTTAAAATTAAACCAATGCTATGATTGAGCACAAAGAGACACAATGTTTCGGTGATAACACAATCTCCGACATTATTAGCAATACACGCCTACAGTGATGTGAGGATGATTGGGTAAATACATCAAACATTAATGTTACATAGCATATGACATAGAGTAACATACAATCTGTCTAGGGTCGACGTGTGCTCGGCATTGCGGTTAACCATTTCACCTCCGTTCGGCCTAGAACGAGACATATGCTGCATTTATCTGCCTAATTAGCAGAATATAAAGCCTTCAGGCATATGAATACATGAACTTCCCATATCTTATCAAATATGCTAGCGGAGTCCCAATCATGTTAAATATGGATACAAAAGAATGAAGAAAATGGTACTAAAAGTTAAAACACAACCGTTACACATGGGAATAGAAAAATCGGTAATTAAATGAAAAAAACTACTGACAAGACATGTTATTGAGGAAAGGGTATAGGCGCATGTAGTTGAATGCGTGTGGACTCACTTGCGCTTGGCGTGTAACATTTCCATGAGAAGGGTTTGCGTCGGCGCTTGCCCGGCACAATGCCGCTGGTACAGGTGCTCCTCCCCCCGCGCCGCGAGCGCGTGGATCTCAGGCACAACCATCACCAATTTACCAAACTTGTCCTGAAATAACCAAACAAATACATTTAAGACTATATACTGTTAAACAATTTAGCAAGCCACGAAGTCAGAAAGAGGGTAATGTAACTGTACGATAACATTTATCTTTTGGCAATAAACTTAAATTGCCATTTATATAAGGAATGTTGAAAATACAAAGTAGACAAATTAAATAATAAGTAGAATTTTAAAGGGATCGGTTTCGTAATGCAAGATCTGGGGCCCTACCACCACCTCTTATAGCAGTATTATTTTAACCTTACAGCGACTTTTTGTGCAATGACGTACCTTATTGTCATGACAATAGGAAACGTCATTCGCTGTAAGGTTAAAATAATACTGCTATAATAGGTGGTGGTATAGACCCTGGACGCGCTGGTGACAGAAACATTTATTTTACTTGGTATTTTACGTTGACTACTGTCCACCGAAAAACCCTAATTGTTTATTGTGGAAAAAGCATTATTTCACCGGGTACGATTTTTTTATGTATGAGCTATTAATTATTGAATAAGTAATTGAAATGCAATAACTTGTTTGTTTACTGACCTGTATCGTAGGATAACAGGTGAGAGTGTAGTCGAGAAGTGCAGCTTGGACCGTTTGATAACCATCTCGGACGCACTTTACGTTTACGATGCCTCTAACCTCTGAAATGCCAAGAAAACTCTTCAAACCCTAAAAAATTAAAATTCACACGAATATCGAATTAATGCACTTCAGCAGTGCCATATGATACAGTTCATTTGTACAATATCAAAATACAACACGTAAATCATTCGCATTGGGGCCATGCTTATAAATAAATTCAGATGCGTAAACATATTTTAAAATAATAAGACAACACAATAAAAGACATAATAATTATAATACTGACCCGGATTAAGAAGAAGCATGAATTTAACGCAAATGTAGTCTGGAACATCGAACTTGAGCTCCGCTAGTTTGTTCTGCAGCTCGTTGAAGTGATCAGCAAGCGATGGCACGCCCAAAAGGCCCAGGCAAAGAAGATCGAATTTCTGTCCATTGTGAAGTGTAGTTTCATCAGGCAGGCCATTGTGCATCCTCTGGTGGAGGTGATCTAAGACCAACATGTCGGGCCATGAGTACTGCAATAGCTTCATCTGATCATCGACCTGGAACATACGACAACCGCATTGCAACACGTGCAGAGCCAGACTTTGGTGGTATTCACCTTTCTATTGCACAAGGGACCTTTTTAACACTTAGCCACCATTAACTACTAAAAGAATATAGGAGCAGTTTTAACGGTCGCTTTAGAATCATGCTAGAAAGTTAGTACGATATGATATAATTAACTGCCCCGATATTCTGTATTACGAAACAGCGCCAGAATCAGGAGTGTGCGTTATAAAGACGACGATATTAATGGTGGCTAGAAATGATAAAGAGGGAAACTAACTATGATGTGTAATTGTCGGTAAAAGTACGCTTAATTTGAAGAATATCCATTTCAATCCATAATGATACATGTCCACGTGCCACTGCTTAAATAAAAAATCATTTACAATTTATTGAAATGAGGACTGTATTAGGTAAGGTACAAAGTTAGCGTTCGACGCTTGTTTATCAAAGACTATTTTCCACGGCACTAGGTATGTGAGTGTGTGTGTGTGTGTTTGAGTAATGAAAACATTATCTGAGAGTCGCAACCGACGACGTCGTTCCGTGACCCACATTTTATTGAGTTGCATTAGAAAACACGGGGCGGAGCTCGAGCGCGTTAAATTTGCCGTTTACGAAATGTTACAACTGAATTTTAGAGCTCGCAGGCATTGCTACATCAGTGCTTGCTCAACGCGATGGATCCAGATCGGATCGATGAAATCCAACTATTCTATCCACCGAATCGATCTCTTATTATTCAATAATGTTAACTTCTGGCATTCAACGTTACATAGACGTGAACAAATTAAGATAAATGTATTGCATGGTTAAGTAACAGCAATCTAGACATGACTCGCTTGGGTGGCTATTGTTGTCGATTTCATGAACAAAAATGATCTAAATTAAATTGTTCCAGACTTTTACATTAAATTAAATGTTAGATGTATGCTAATGTACATTAGATAGTTATAGACTGCCAACTAGATATTTAGAAATACAACTAGAAAAACAAGCGGATTATAACAGAGCTATTTCTGTTTTTGTTACTCTACAGAAGAAAACTGTGAAGCGGCGGCATGAGTTACGTCGTTCTGAATCTAGGACAAATAGCACTCCCTTCAGGCGGCCATCTTGAATAAGTTGTTGGTACGCGAAGTAGGTCAAAGTCGTGGAATTACTGCGAGTCTTAAAAACTTACACCCGTATTTGGCCTGTTTTAATTATAATAATACGCAATAACCGTTTATGACAGATCTATGGACGTAAATATCTAAAAGTAACTACATTTTCTATTGTAAATGTGTATACTGCGATTTTCCATTATTTTTTTACATAATTATATAGAACTCGGACCACTTATAAGACTTCAGTTGAGTTCAATGCGTAACTACATTATTGTTTAACATACAATTACTAGTGCCTTAGTATATAGAACAGTTATTACTGAACTAGCGCTTAATAATGCTTACTAAAACCGTATACAATTTTTTTTAAACAGTTAATATTTCAAGTTAGATAACGACGCCAATATTTAGGTCAGTCGATCTAAATTGTAACATTTGGAAACGTCGAATTCAATATGTATTTTCTATTATATAGAGCGTAAAAGGTTCCCGAATAACTAGTTGCCGTTCTTTTCAATGACGAAACTAAGACTTGGCTAATGTCTAGACCACAGAAGATCGAATCGGTGTGATGAAAGTGAATGGCCAAACAAAAAAAAGAACTTCTCTACCAGAACAACTGACATACTGAATATATTTTAGTCAAAACCCTTATGTCTCCTATACAGAAGATAATGCAGTAACATTCCGAAGTAAACTGCGTTAAATATGTCATATTGAACATCGGCCGCCCCGAGTTCATTGCGCTGCTGTGCTAGTAATCGTAATTGGTAAGATATTACGTAAGAGAAAGCGAAGAAAGGCCACAGAACTCGTAACGTCTCCGTTACCGGCGGTTACGCGTCGCGGTAAAAAGTGCTTTCTCGCGGCAACTCGGCCACGGGCAGTGTGTCAAGTGCGGCGGCGAAAGTGCAGCGTTGCCGCCCCGCGCCCGCACCGTTACATCACATCCGTCTGGAGAAAGCTTAGGTCATCAACATCTCTCATCGGGGACTCTCCCGCCCTCAATTTACCTATAATTTTGGAGTCAACCTCTTAAATCAAATGAGGAAACCGTCATGGGACATTGTAACTTGGCAATAACGGACATCATGAAAAGGAAAAACAATCTACTCTGATTTCCGTAAACAGTTTAACTATCTACGAGTTTGATCTTTGTTCACCGTCGTCCTAATTCCGCGAATGGGACGTAAATAAGTCGCGTCATTTTAGCACAAACAAAAATTGCTAGTTGTGGAGTGGAGGCTGTCGGCGGGAGTGAGACGGAGGAAGGCATACGGAGCGGCAACGTCGCGCGCCCACGTGACCCACTGCGGCTCTTGCGTAAGCGTACGACGACCACGGTGCGGCCGCCGACTCCACCACCTCGCTCCCGCTCCTCGCCGATTGACTCTTGCTGATTGATTCAACTCCAAGCCCGACACGCATAATTAAGCACCTCACGATACATGGTTTCTCATTCAATTTTGAAGACAAGAGACTAGCAAACTTACTAACCGCATCGATTTCTGAACGTGGTATTGCGAATTCCCGATTAAAATAATGTATATACCCTAGATATTTGAATGCGATGTTTGCATTAGATAACTCGATGTTTAATTATTAGTAAGTAGTTAGCCAAATAGTGTCGAATACGCGTAGGTATATGTGTGGTTATGACCGGCGTGTATGTGTAGTAGAGAATGGATATGCGACGGCAGTGGCAGGCGGCACGCTTGTCGTGGGAACTTGACCCAGTTGGTGTGGCGCGGCGCGGGCGGCGCGGTGCGGGGTATCGATTGCGAGAGGCACCGCGACGCCCGCTGCGTCACACGCGCCCCTTACTCGTACAATCACATCATAGTGAGCTACTATCTGTCGATATGCAAATAACTATAACCATTCGCAAAGCGTTACAATAGTATAAAACAATAAACAACGCTTAGCAGCAATGAATCACATTCGCCAGCAAGTTTGGTGTACACCGGGAGGGGTTCCAAGGATTCGGGACAGGATTTTATACTTATTTGGAAATTCACCTTTAGATACTTAAAGAACACGGTGTTTCTCGCCCAGTCAACTTGTGAAAATAAGTTTTGGTCCAGCACTTTGCACATTAACTCAAAGAGATCGACCTCGCACTGATTATAGGTTTGGCTCTGTAGGAGTCCGAAGAGCGAATTCTGCCACTCGCGGTCATCTATCGTTTGAACGAATTCGCGTATCATGGGTGAGACTCGAAGGGTTTCGGTGCTCGGCGGATCTCCGGTGCTCGATGGCGTGCCGGTGCCGGCCGTGTCGAACGCGAACGCCTCGGGCGACGCCGAATGCGGCGAGTGCACTTCCCACTTGTCGTGCGCCGGCGGCGGCAGCGGCTGCGGCGGCTGCGGCTGCGCACCCATCATTGCCGGCCCCGGCGACGACTCCGGCGAAGACGTCAACGACGACACTTGCGGAATCTGGATTTCTTGCTTGACGGGCACGGCGGCGTATGGCGAACCGAAGCCGAGCACCAGCCCGCCATCGCCGAGTGAACCGCGCAGAGTCTGGACTGCGATTTGCCGTTGTCTCATCATTTGCAGTTTACGGGCTCTATCCCTTTTGTACATGGGCCCGAACTTATTACGCCCCCCTCGCATGCGGTCCGCTCGTACAGCTGAAACAATAAATATACATTTTTCATTCCTGTAATCATTAATCATCAATCCTTTTTTCTATATTATTGATAAAAGGACATTAAATCATATCCTATTAAAAAGTATTGAAGACAGGAAAAAAGGAGAATACACAATACAAGAGAAAGATGCTTAGAAGATTAGAGTACTCGTCTAAGAAGTAACATCAGAACGAAAACGTAATCTTAAAAGGGGAAAAGAAAATAATTTAAACTAAAGTCCACCAGCCCCCTGTTTGTCATTACAACCATCTATTATAAATTAATGTTTTGCATTCAATAAATATTTAATAAGTAAGGCTTGAAATTTAGGACAGCGGCCTCATAATACTCGCGGACTCGGTCGCTCTTTATGACTCTGGCTGGATTCCAAATTCCGAACAGCGCTCCTCGCGATACCAGCGATTTATGTGTTCCGATTCTTTTGTACACGAAACTGCCTGACATCTTTGTACTTAATTAATTGTAATAAAAAGATACGATACATATTGATCCAAATATGTGAACGTACGTACATTTTGTTAGCTTCCAAAACACGTGCGTGTTATTGGGGTCTGACATAATTATTATAATTCTTAGTGTGCACATATTGCATTCTCATTTTTTTTAATGACTGCTATGTATTGGATTCTCGTTATTTTGATGACTGCAATGTAGTATTTCCGGAAACACAATTCCAAGGAAGCTCCTATAAGATTATTTTGTGCTATTTATACTTGATATTAGATACACATAGGTATCTTATTGGTAGGTATGGTGTACTTACTTACTCTAATTGATTTACATTTGTATTTGTTTTTCTATATAAGTTTTATTACTGCACTATCTACGTATACACACTGATATGAAATACCTAAGCGGATATGCAAAAACCATTTTTAAGTTTACTTAGTAAGTACTTAAAAACGTAGATAAATAACTGGACCGGGAACGGAAAGGGACTTTCAGTGAGTTGCCGCCGCGCGGTCCGCCCAACCCACGAGTTAAAAATAACAACCAGTTTTTACTGTAGCCAACGCGCCTGTGTGATAAAGACGGAGGTATAGGGCTTCGTGAAGGGCTCAAAAGAGACGGCGAGCGTAACGGATTTAAGCATTGCTATGTGCAATTCCATCAGTTTCGTATTGGAGACTGGATTATTTCACCAAAGCACTGTACATACTTACTTGAATTTATCTTTTTTAGTAATATTGAACACATACGAAACCTATTCCTTATTTGGAGCCGTTTAATATTTGTTTAATCTTTTCTCATTATGATTTCCTAAAAAAATTCCTTAAATAAAAAGTACCTACCTTAAATTACCTACCTAAAGCCTTCACAAAAAGACGCACCATCTAACATTGATGTGTGGAAATAGCTCATAAAACTCGCTTTTCACAATTAAACTACTTAGTGTGCATTACTGAAATTTCCGTAGTAGCTTTACAGCACTTTTTATCACAACATATGACGTGGCGCTCACATTTTAAATTTTAATAAAATAATTCTTTACTGATAAAAAAGCGAAAGTAAATCTGTCTGTCTATCTTTCTGTTACTTTTTCACGACCAATTTTGATGAATTTTGGTATAGAGATAGACAGGACTTTGGAGAAGAACATAGGCTACTTTTTATCCCGGATGTTAGCTTTAACGTTCAACACGGACGAAGTCGCGGGCAGAAGTTAGTTACTAATAAATAAGTTAAAAATAACCCTGGGTCTATTGAGGACGTAAAGACATATGCACAAATGTTTAATTAAATCAATTTATGTATACAGTTCGACATCAATAGAGTTTAAAGGGGCGCGCCTTGACTTACTTTATCGAAACAGGTTTTTTGTACGTACAAAAGAATTTCGCAACACATAACGAATTGAATTTATTGTCTTAAGTGATCGAGGGCAGCCGTATTAGACTTCGACAAAATTAACAGAAGACTAGTTGGCGGCTTCATACAGATAATTCAAGGGAATGTGCACACTGAAAAAAAAAAGTGAAAATACATTCCTTACGTCGTGTGGGAAGTCATTCTTTATGGCCAGATGAGGAATAGCGTGATAAGATATACGTATGAGTTTCGTGTGCGATTAAAAAGTAAATTCGCGTAATGTCAATAACGCACTCTCAACCTATTAATACTCGTAGTACCTATTAATGAGCATGAGGGAACAGACTCGTAACGAAAGAACTGTGTTATATGTAGATTGTGGAGGTTTCATATAGATTCTATTCTGACTGAACAAGTATATTTTAGTTCATATGTTACTCAGCCATTATAAAATACTACATACACAGCACAACACAGCGTAGATAGTTAGTGGCAGCTGATGCGACCGTGTGTTTCTTTAGTAATATTGAAATCTGTCAACGAAGTCTGGATGCTACGCCAACAAATCTAATAACATTTTAATAACTTCGACGCATCTAACAACGTTAAAGCATAATGAGCACGCTATAACAGCCGATAATGCGGTAAACGAGGTCAGGCGTTTATAACAACACTAAACTAGATCAAGGTCAAGGTCATTTTTACAAATCAAAAACATACGTCTAGGTGACAAACAGACGGTGTGCAAAAATAGACACATGACATAAACGTATGTGTTCACCTCGCAAGTTATTTGTGGCTGTGTCCCACTTGTGGAAGATGGGTCAAGGTCGACCTTGGCATCGAGGTCACGGAAGCGCATACCAGTATCCCTTATAATGGTATATTTTAAAAGAACGATAATTGCAGGTCACAAGAACCAAAACCCTGATTTTATAACTGCCAAATCCAGAGGTTCGACCTTGGCATACGCGTCAGGGCCGTCAAATGAAGTAATCGTGTCAACGAGATAAAAAATAGTATGTACCGAAAGGACGGGAAGAGGTGGGGATCACTCCTTGTACCGACGAGTCGTTGAAACTTGGTCAAGGCTGGCAGTGCCCCTCCTCTCCCCTGACGGCCCCCTCCGGTCCGAGTGCCACCGGCGCTGGCCGACCGCATCCGAACGCCCGCACGCACTCGATCGCGCTCCGAGATAGCGACAGCGGCGATCGTTACACAACCGAGATAAATCATCACCCGAGATGATCCGCTGAACTATGTCAAGATCTCATCTACACATTGTAGTAGACTATCGCCAGTAAGAATCTGATTAGATTCCGAATCAGCTTAAATTTTATAGGCTACAGTTTCTCATAGGCAAGTGTTGATCAAGTAGAAGAACCTTCAATGAATTTTCTGGTTTAATATAGGTAAAAGATTGGATAATTTATATGGTAAACACACGTACATTATTATTTGCTAGTCTACTACCCTAGCACAACAATACAGTTTACTCGCGCTGGAACCGGTTTTTATGCCGCGAAGGCGGTCTTGAAGCGCCTGCACACCAAAATCCTTCCAAGATGGCGGCGCTCATAGAACTGTCGTAATAATACGACAGGTAATGCCTAAAAAATAGAAAGGCCCGGTGTACGAGGCCGCTCTGTCGAAACACTCGATTCGGGTCAAGGCAGCGCGCCGAAATAGTCGACTGGCGCGCGCGTTTTTATTGTGATCTAACATCTGTCGCAGCCGCAGGCGCCTGACCCCTTGCCTTAGCATTCCATAACCATCGCATGCATGTATAAGAAGGTACACTTTGTTGGAGCTTTAGCAAAATTGAGAATTATCAAACAGGCAGAACATCTGTCATGCGAATAGAATAAGTATGTCAGTTGGAATGATGAGTGATGGAAACACGTAGATATTTCTAACGCAAGGAAAATCGAATTAGAATGTGAATGAATTAGCGTTATTCCTTCTGAGTTCACCACTAACAATAGGCACTGTACAGTCTAATAGCCGAAGCCGCGTGACATGAGGTGATATTCCGCACCAAATGTTATGATTCGCTTCGTAGATATTGGAATCAAAATTTTATGGTAATACTGACTGTTACTGTCCGCTGGTAAATAATCTGCTTAAGTAGCTATCAGCTCATTGAATGTTATAATTTGTAGTTAACTAAAAAAAAGTAGGTAATGGAGATTATATAGATACTCACTCACTAGTATTTATTTGTGATTTATTTTTTGTTAGGTCTAAGTACGTAATATAAATCAACCAGGCACCTCATAAACCTTACGTAGAACAGGAATCGCGATGGCGTAAAATTACGTAAGGAAGATTGTGTATTACTGGACATTGGCGTACATGTGACATTATTCACTTTGAGCAGTGGTTCGATTCCACAAATAACCATTATTTTATACGGCACCAGGGAGGCACCGCACGCTACCACATGCGAGAAACAAACAAAACCAAATAAATGTATGTATGGTACGGGAACTTTGACAAGTTTTATGGAATAAAGTTTATTGCTGTCGTGAACACGCAATTAGTTTTTTCGGGATATAATTTTCTATGCACTAAGTTTTGTGTACCGGTTGGACCTGTCTGCATTGAATGAATTAAAGGGAGAGCATAATGTAAAGTGAAAGAGAAGTGAAGAGCAGAAAGAAGTGGTCCGTTAGTGGTAAAAATAAGTTGGTACACAAACTGACTGTGACTGAGTAATTAGATTTTTAAAACATATTTAGTTAAGTACGTGTTTTATGTAATTCCATATAATATTCTGAGGAGATCAATTATTTCTGTGCGTACCTACCTACGGATAAGTAATGTGATACGTGTTCAGGTCACATTTGGGTAGCCCATTGCGACAGGTCAACCGAACGTCTTGTGAAACGGCGCTTGCGCAGCGTACCCCACCGACGACGACGGTTGATTGTGTCGAAACGCACGATACAGTCGCCGCGCACGCCCGATTCACAACCCCTCCTAAATAACTCTGTGTAAATATTTGGTTGTATTGAATTACGTATGTATCCATATAATAATAAATCTCGTTTATATATTTATATATACTTACTTACTTTATGCAGTCGTAATTATGTTATTACAGATTTTAATTTTATTTGGGAAAGTAGGTATGTACTTATTCCAAATTGTGCCATGATTCACCATCATGGCACTCTTAGCTATAGCTAGTTTATTTAGAATTTAAATTCCATTTATGAAGAGTGGGCATAACAATTTTATACAAGAACAGTGATTTTCTTACTGAAAAACTGTTTGAAAAAGCAGAGCTTTTTACAGCGTTGGTAACTTCGCGAGAATGCTACTCTAAGTCATTTATTTTTCATTTGTTGTTACCTTTCTAAACATTCATGAATTAATTAAACAGGATATAATTTTACTATGCACATGTTATGAGTACATTATATTTAATGATAAAATGTGCACAAGAAAACGTTTGGCGAGTCCATTAGATCGGTGCTTTAGCGTTGGCATTGCACAAGGCTTGGTGCAGGTCGGGCAGGCGGTGCGAGGCTCTCGCAACCGCTGCCGTTATTCGGGTCAGGCAACTATTTGTGTGAATTGTGTCATCTGTCTGACATTATAATAATGCTCGCAAAATCAACACTGTTGATGTTCATTTCATTAAGGGTTTCAGTATCAGTCACTCTCCTTCGTCTTTGCTTCAGACACCTTTGACACGGCTGTGTGAAATGAAAACAGGATCGAATTGTTTCCTGGAGCACACAATTAATGTGTATTCTCTTGTTAGGCAATGGTATACTTAGTAATTGTTTCTTCAGTATAGTTATTTGATTTGACTACGTATTTAATAGGATGTTTGACTAATATCAAATATTGTATATTTTTAATATTAACTCATAAGTACTTTTTTGTCATGTTGGGAAATAATTTTACGAAAATATAAGATGATTACAGGTATGTATACTTATTCGTTATTAAAGTTTAAGGACTTAAGCAATAGTGGGGAGAGAGCAATAGCGCTGTACAGGTTTCGTTTTTCTGATCGGAATTTTTACACGCCTGTATTTTTGCTAATGTCAATAATCGTTAAACATACTCATGTAAATAAGCAATAAAATATTAGTCAAAATATAACCTATTCGATATATCAATAGGTAATAACCCTTTGCCCTGTACTAATAAGATAACAAAATGGATGTGTTAAATCAACACAAGGGTTTTCATGTTTTAAACAGGATAAGGGGTGTTAACAAGATATTACTAGTAACCAGATTGTATTTTGGGTTTGTACATTAATTAGTTTAAAGCAAAACGTATTTATTTTTGTTTTCGACTTGTTATTAAATAGTGTTTTTACAAAAGATATGTTTGTTCTGTGATTCCACATAAGTAGAAATAGAGTTTTTATAAATTGAATTGATTGAACTACCTACCGATATTAAATGCATTACATCTTTTAATTTCTCTATCGTATGTTAATTGTTATATTCATATTATCTATGTCATACCTACTTAAAATACCTATTCAGTGAGTTATTGTAAACAGTTGAGAGACAGTTTGGCCAAGATACCGAGTTCTAAGAAATTTAGTTAATAATCTCTATAGAGTACCTAGACCCTTATAACAGCAAATAATTCCTACGAATCACTTCTTGTGTGTAGCAAAAATCTGGGCAAGTGTGTGTCGGGTTACGTGTAAGGTAACCAAGATTCATGAATTGCAAGGAGCAAAGTTGTTCCTGCAGTTGATTCCTACTGCTCCTTATAAAGTTTGTTTGGATTGACATGTAATCAATTACGTATTAACTTGGTGGGCTCGTGAACTAGTGACACTTAACCCTAGATAGTCGTGATAATTTTGGTACCTAATACCTAGATTTTTTCAAATCAGTGAGTTAGATGCACACGTTATAAAGATATTGTAATTTTTTTATTGCTGGCAAAATACTCACGTTGACCTACTCATAACGTTATTAAATCCGCTTTTAGAAAACTTTATTAGCGAATAGGTATATTTGTAGTTATTTAATATTCTTTATGCCGTCACAATATTCTTTAACGACCGCTTAGCGTGTTAATTTTGAAAAGTCGTCAAGCTGTTAAAGCCTCTGTAATTGTTGATCGAGGTCCTAGATATTTTGCTATACGCTCACTTTTCAATATTCCTGTGAACGAAATATGTATAACTAATCACATAATGACTAAACTGTAGCAGTTTCTTATTTTGACCAGATACAACGAAACCGTCGAAACCCTAAAAAATGGAAGGAAGCATGTACAAAATGCTTCTGGGTTTCATTATTCAGATTTCAGACTACTAGCTAGATATTGCAAACATCACAGCATCTGGCGAAACGCGCAATGGCGAATGGCTCACGCACACAAGTGGAGGTTAACGTAGCGTATACGTACGCACAAACAAGCAGCGCGCGCGCCGCATCGCGGCCCCGCTCGCAAGTAGGTCAGGGCGCTCTGCGGCCGCGCGCGTTTTAAATTTAGAACGATCCGCACTTCAAGCTCCGCCCTACGCAATCGTCTAACTACAAGTTAATGAATTTACCTTCAAAACATCCACCTGTAACCGCACCCTTTTTATGTATAATTTAGTTGTATATTAAAGCATCCTTTAGAATTATTATTAGGTCGTTTATTCTTCATACTCTGAACGTGCTTATTAATAAAGCGTCTTTATCATTATACACATAACAAAGTGGGCATTAAACATTCCAGTCAAAATTTAATTATGGGTCAGAAGTTGATAGAGAGCCCTTAGCACAAAAATCCAACGTAATCGTATCGTCATCGAGGAAGTATGTTGTCGCTCTCATTCTTATTTATAACATTTAATTGTGAGCGGGACAGCACGCTCATGTGAACGCTGCACAAAGAGTTTGTGTTACCTACTGGTACTTATTTACCATATGTTGGCATAATTGTATGATTTGTTGTTAGCTAAACGAAAACTTTTTAGTATACGTATCGTCTTTGGTTCTTTTGAGTGATACCGCTGAATACTCAAACGCACTTTTGTTTGAGCACATTTGAGGGTTACTTAATTTTGACAAGCCATACAAAAACTGGCCAATTCGCAGTCTTACTGCATAAAAGTTCAAGAGAGATTTTGAAACTCACGTTAAAAGACCACTATCTAGTTGAACTTTTCGAAAGCAACGCCTAACTTTTAGAAAGAAGCCTCATAACAACTTTGATATACCTACCTATTCAAGTGTGCCAAATTTTGACCATATACATAGTCCTAAATAATCTCGGAATAAAATGGCTATGACATACTGATAGACAAGACGGACGGACGGCAAAAACGCGTCTATTCAGGCAAGCTGCATCCCGGACTCCAGCAATTGCAAAATTGCACTTTGTATGTAGTTTTGGCGTACAGTAGGCGTGCAACTGCATTCAGACTGCAATTTTGCAGTCAGCTTGCAGTTCGGATGCAGATCATCCTTTTCTTCTTTAGATTTACCACGGAACCCTAGAAATATCAGATAACGACGTCTCAAAAAGCTAAGTGGGATGTTTGATTAGGGTTTCAATATTCGGCTGACAGACTATTGTATGGGAAATTAAACAACATACCTAGCGAACGATATTTTAATAACCGCTATGATCGAATTAGTCTTACTCGGGATACTGTAGGTAGCTACAATGTTTTAACGCCATATTGTAAGCAGCATTTACTTACATGGCGTTATGTTGCATAATATTATAGCATAGACCTGAAAGGCGTAATAAAGGGTCCGAGACAACCCACAAATGACTTACGTCAGCACAGCCTACGGATCTCTTTACACTGTTATCAGTCTTGTTATGCTAGTCATGTTTTGCACAGGTTGGTAATTTTAATTATAAAAGACTGGTTTTCCATGTGATAGTTCAGATAGATACGCTGTAGTACGATTATGAATTATTATAGCGAGAAGACGCATCCGATGCACATTTGGGTTTTGTTCGGGGTGTGCGGCGGCGTATGAATTCGTTGCATACAATTTTACGATACGCGAGATTGATGCGCGCCTACGAAGCTTCCGTTCCGTCTCACCCTACATTCGTCCCTTACCTAAAAAGCCCTTTCCACAAGTCTTTTAACTACATAAACCTACTTCTATGTAACTTCGTGCAAGTAAGGGGTTTAACCCTACTACTTTGGAACTTGTGTAATACATCTGGCATCATCTGGGGCACACCGTTCGTTTATAATTGTATCTTTTACGTTACTACATGTATTATAATTTGGTATATCGTTATTGGAATTCTGCAGTTTATAAGATGTCTCTCTGATTTTTATTCTGTAAACGTGCGCAATTGTCTGCTACCGCAAAATTAATCATATCTGTAAAATATAATGTGGAACAAAGATTTTGGTAGCTTTAAATTGATGTGGAGTTTCTTCTAGCGATTAAGCATTAAAAATCCTGCAGCGTCAGCGGCTCACGATCGATCTATACGACAAAGTGGGTGAAGGTCGATGGTGAATCGCCGTCGATAATACCATGTGCTTGTGCGATAGAAACTAACTGGATCTCTTGTCGCAAAAGTGACGATTTCAAACCAAATGATGTAATCCATTTAGGTAGGCCAGTAGAACGAAACACTCGACCCACATATGCGCTGCAGACACATGGTATCGAAATCTCGTAGGGTTACATGAATGATAAATAATTAGACAAAAATATGCTGTAAGGGATTAACTCACCTTCCAGTTTCATGCCGACGTCGAGGCACTTTTGGAAGCGGCAAAATGGACAGCGCTTCCGCTGTGTTTTGTCTATGTGGCATGCTCGCTCAGCGACGCATGTGTACACCTTCTTATTCTGAACGGTCCTCTTGAAGAATCCTTTGCAGGATTCGCATGTTAGCAGCCCGTAGTGGTAACCGCTAACCTTGTCCCCGCACACAGGACAGAGCTCTTCGATCACGTCCTTGGTGTCGGTCTGGTCGCACACCGTACCGGCTGCGGGCAAATAGGCGGCTGATTCTCCACCAGCGCCTGTTGGAAATAGATATGAAGCGTCCAAATTGGCGTATCCAAAGGATTGTTGTTCGGGTGGGCATTGGTACGCAGCGCCCTGCGGCACGTACTGCTGTGAAGTACCCGAGGGTCCCCCGCCAGAGCCCGATCCTTCCGGACCCGGACTCAAATCGAACGGGGACATATTGAGGGACATGAGGCCTGTCTGCTGATCCATCGTCATGCTCGGCCGCACGGCGCGGCTGTTTATTACCAATCCCTACGGCGGCGTTCAACCGCAACAACGTTCACACAGTCACCGAGTTCACTAGCGGTCTGGCCGCAACACTAGCTGCCGCTCGTGGGCTGCACCTGTTCAAGCACTATAGTAGGAGGCACACAAATCCAACACATTTTGTCCTAATCGTACGATGTGTGATGTTTGTAGGCACTAGGCCTCAATGTCAGTCACGAGAAGTGGATGTAACGTCTGTTCGTGTACAAGTGTTGACAGCGCGTGGTATGTTACGATCGCGTCGAGGATTGGCATCGGCGGCGGTGCGCGTACCGCCCGAGACGTTCCACGATCGACTGGCAGGCGACCGGCCGGCGACAACCGTGCGCGTGCCGGCGCCTCCCGCATGCGCGCCCCGCCGCCACCCGCGAGCCCCCGCCCGCTCGCACAATGGAAAACGATTAGGAGCCCATGTAATAAGTGAAAGTGAGTCGGTGACCCACTTTCCCGCGATCCAGGTCTATGTTAGTGCGCGTTCGCGCGGTTGCGCCACCGCGCGGGCGGAGGACGGCGCGGGGGGCGGCCCACTGACCCAGTTGCGCGCAGTGCCGCAGCAGGGCAGGGTTGCCGCGAACAC
This sequence comes from Drymonia ruficornis, assembly GCA_947859195.1. NCBI lineage: Eukaryota > Metazoa > Arthropoda > Insecta > Lepidoptera > Notodontidae > Drymonia > Drymonia ruficornis. The sequence continues at coordinate 8,633,307 of OX401907.1, forward strand.
CGAACTAATGTTTACGTTCGCACTGCATTCGATTGCGACTGGTGTTCGCTAAACGTTAACGTTACTGCATCGAGGGTACGCCTCAGTAGTTAATAGGTATCAAATATTTTTGAGTCATAAAAGGAGATAGGTGCAACTTCCTGCCAGATAACACGTGACATCTGTTTAGTACTATTAAGTTAGTAGATCCATATTAATACCATGCTATCAATGTTCAAGTTTAGGTAGCCCCAGTGCTGGCATAATAGCAATAAGGCTCTAATCTGCTGTTTTCTATTCTCTATTGTAGGTATTTATATGATTAGGAAGCTTTCTGAAATCCCAGAATTTTCCTGAAATATATGAACTTGAATTTCCTGTCGTCATTGGCCATTTTAGCATTCCATTTTGATGCTGTTATCATGAAACCTTTCCTTGACTCGCAACGAACACGCATAAATTGGGAATGTACCTACATAGGTATTAATAGGTAATAATTCGGTAGGATAGGGAGGTATTAATAATTAATTGGATATATAAATTTTTATCCAAATGTAGGAACTCCGTTAAGAAAGATCTCAACGGGTTATCTTCAAAGGGCTTTCAAAATCTTTTTATTGTTAATGCTCGAAATTTTAATGATTCTGGCATTTTTTCAGAATTTACCAGCTTTCACTTGGTTATCTTAAGTAACAACCCAGGGACTCTGTCACTTAACTGACCGTAGATTGTGCTTGGGGTGTTGCTCACGCCCTACATTTCTGGACCCAAAACCTAAATCAAGCGTCCTATATTTTTATTCTCTATATTCTCGAGTTTCCTTCGCTTACGATAAGTGTTTTATGACATAGGATTACTGAACTTTTGCCCTTTCATATAAAAATTAAGTTTTATTCACTTGTTACCGATCATAATTTGTAAATAAGATCTTAGCTTTTACCACAAGTGGTTTGAAATATAATTTAGTATTTTACCAAATCGTGTTAAGTACGTGTACACAAAGCTGGATTTACATGAACTGCCTTCATTCAGGGATGTACACAGGAGTAGTCAGTATTCAACTTTTAGATAATAGAAATCAATCTCTTTGAATGAAAAATCAAATAAATAAGTTGATTGGTATTATCTACTTCGATGTAAATTTTGGGTCTTAACGAGAACCATTCAATATCAAAAGCGAAATAAAGATCTTGACCTGGATTTTGTTAAAATCAGTCAACAGGTCACGAACGAGTGACTGTCTGTGACAGCCTTGTGCTCGCAATGTAATATGATTCGACGTGTTCTACAGCACTAAACACATCGCAAGCGCACAGACGCACGACCCTCCATTCCATTAGGTACATTTGCAAAGCCTCTTGCAAACTCTTTATCGTTGTTGCTTAGTAGTTTTACATAGGCACTAGGCACTTATTTTCACAAAACGGGTAATGTGTTACCTTGTTTTGTAATAATACATTAGCCTACATAATCGTCCCATGTTTTGAAATACTCCTAATTTTTTTTTAGTGCAGCTTGCTACCCCTTATCTCACCGTCTTAGGGGATTATTTTTAACAAATCAATTTATAGGAATCTCCTATTAAAAATACTTCGAAATCAGCCCAAAAACGACAGTTAAAAGACATATTAAGCAAACCACTGGACTATATATTTTATTTGCAAACAAGAATAAAAATAAGACGTGTACTAAACTACATATCGCGCATAATAAAGCCGCAATGACTCAATAGTTTCGATTTCATAATCAAGACCTGAATACCGGATGAAAAAGCGACGCAAGGTAAGGTGGTAGGTATACGCAAAGTATGTCATTTTCGCTATCGTGCAGACGTTACGGCCTCAGTTGAAAGCAAGAGTGCTAGCAGAGTCGCACGCGCAATGCTTTCTTCATTCGCGCAACTGACGTCACACTTTCTCTGTCCGATGACGCATATTGATGTAACGCAACGTAATAGTGTAGTAATAATGCTGCCTTGCTTGCATACAGCGTTTGCATTGGTCGTATATCATTGACTCACGATAAAATATTACGGAGTAACCGTTCCAAAAGTGCCGGATATTTTTGGATTTTTGTTGGAATCTGACTACGCAATAATGACGATGTTCTTATACTTAAGAACAGGTTACTAGAACTAAAGGTAGGTTACTAAACTATAGGTCGTCAGTCACTTGTCGAAGACTTTGAGGGCAAACCATTAGATTGCTCCACTCTAGGATCCGTTCACACAGACCGGCTTGGCGAATAAACCGTGAACGGCGTGAATTTGGAAGACTGCATGTATTATAATTTCTAATACAAAAGAACGTCTACACTATCTCAAGGATAATTGTAGAAATAAGTAGTAGTATGATTTCTACAGTAAAATACAAATGTCAGTTAAGTAAAAATAAAGCACAATTACGTAAAAGTGAACAAAAATACGGAGAATAATTAGCTTTACAAAATATTTCACTAAAATAGGTTAACTAAAACGGTCAAATACCTAGTCGTAAGTGTGTTGTTAACGCAAGAATTTAATCCGGGTGTTTGTGGGTCGAGGGGTGTAAAGCGCCTCCAATTGTGAAACTGGGTTTGGTAAAAGGGGAGGGGGAGCATTTTGGGTTTCGGAGCCAAGTGCATTAGGTCACTGGGTCAATGATAATGTTCGTCTTTTTGGATTCTGTGGTCGTCTACGTCACACCAGTGACCTACTTTATTATAGAACTACTATAAAACCTTACATCACCATGTATAGGTAATAGGTATCCTGAATCACAGAGTAAAGACTAAAGAAAGAGGTGCCCTTATTAGATATATGTATGAAAAAAAAAACGTGGTCACTGTTTTTTCATTTTCATTGTTCTATCTACCGGTAAATAGTTGAACTACTCGCTTCGTTTTATGTCGATGTTAGGACTAGGCCGACCACTCGGCCGAGTTGCTTAGGGCCAGTCCCCTTAGTAATTGGTCCATGTCCTGAATAGAAAATGTATTTACGAATTACCCATTTATACAATTTAATGTGATGAAAACAATTTTTTAGGCAAGACACTGTGAATGTATGTGTAATGTAATGTAATGTAATGTATGTGTGTAAATGTGAAATACTGCAATAATGACTATGCAGAGCCAGCGATGATGCCCTCATTTTGTCAGGATAAAAATAAAAATATTCCCAGACTGTATGGTCCCAAACTAAGCAACGCTTGTACTATGGCTACCGTACAGTTGACTGGGGGCGATCCCGGTGACACCCAGACTAGGACAAATTACGTAAAGGGCGTTTACGAAATTTGCCTCTGACGGGAATTTTACAGGGATACGTTGAGTAGTAGAGATGTTTCACGAGTTTATTCCTATTGCACTCGATTATGTTTACGGAGCAACGAATACTCTAAATTATACTGCCACAAGTTTTGCAAATATGCTTTGCATTGCACAATGTCCTTTGCATTGCGCCAATAATACCCATAATATTCTCATCTAGAGGATAGCCATGGTCCGTGGTCATATGCCACTTTGACCTAAAGAGCCTTAACGGACCACGGCTATCCTCTAGATGAGAATACTTTCTTGTTTCATACTTTTTAGAGCGCGATTTTTCAGTAGTCGGGTTTTAGTTTTTAAACTTACTTTTTATTTAATTATTTTGGAGCTATAGATAACAATATATATATTTTTGAAAAGTGCTCATCAAGCTCTTTCATTTGATACCCCACACGGTTTCATGAAAAAAATGTTTTTTTTAGTTCATGACATTATGTCCTCTAGAGGGCGCTATATGCAATTTTATGTGACGTCACATAGCCTCATTTGTCAAATTACGACAAGTAGTTTGGAAGTTAGGCGGGAACAGATGCACATACATACATACATACATACCGGTCAAATTCATAACCCTCCGCCGTAGTCGGGTAAAAATAGACAACTTTACTCAATATAATCTAACTAAGGCCATATTGAGCCTCAGGTTATTTAATTAGGCATGTTGTGCTACTTGTGCACCAAACGTAGTTTTTTTTAACTACTATGATCTTGTTAAAACATGTAACACTTTTAAAAAATCTGCTGTCCCTAAAAAGGTTACGTTGCGACCTACTTTATACAGGGCTGTTAGGTTAGGGACGTATTATTGAAGGAGGGTATTCAGTATTCGATTCTCATTCCAAATATGTATGTATGTAAAAAATATGACTTTTATTTTTGACCTAGTTATCCAGTAACATAAGAATTAACGAATAATGAATGAAGTATGAAGGAAGCACGGATTAAGTTTGTTTACACGAGTAAATTCCCGTTGATAAGACAACTCCTAGTCGCTCACAAGCGTAATGGACTAAGATCCCAGAACCATAAGACATTACTTATTTTCAGAAAGATGAAACCTTAGGCTCTCAGTAGTGTCTTATGTGCTTTGAATACCTGCATACTTTTGGGGACTTGCCCTGGGGCGCCTTGGTTGGTACCAAGTCAGACAGGTAACTATTTATGTCTTATCGCTCTGGGATCTTGGCCTATAATGGCCGGCGCATAGTGATAGTGAGGACGGCATGGCATGGCATTTTATTTTTTCTCAATTGAATTTAATACTTATCCAATCGAAATAAGGGATATATTTCAATGCTCGGTGATCCACCTCGGAGTATCGCGGAGTATTTTCTCGGTGCACCCGCTGGAGCGCCTTATTTCGATTGGATAAGTATTACATTCGATTGATAAAAATTAAAATGCCATGCCATAAAGCTCTTGTTGCGAAGTTTTTGAAATATTTTTATTATATTTTATCTGCCATTTATTTTTATTTTTAGTGACGTGTAAATATGAATTATGATGGGCTTGAATAGGTCTCTCGTCTAAGCTAAAACTCTGTATAACGAAACCGAGTTTCCTACAATTTACGTGACATAGTAACTACCTACTTAATACTCCAAAATTATAATGAGTCATTCCAATTTCGCCTGTTTTGCCCATTTCAGGCGAGGCTGGGTGAATTAGATAAACTTCCTTTCCTAACCTTCCATGCTAGGCGGAAACACGAAAATTTTGGCATATATTAAGAGTGCCTATTATCAGTTATAACAAAAAAACGTCTCGCTTATAGTGGGAATAGAGAATACAATCCCGAGATCTCGGCCGTTTTCTGACCCCAAAAATCCCGGGACTGTACTTGGCTAATCTCGGGATTTTCGGAATTGCCACAAACAGGTCTAGTTTAGTATTAGACGTGAAATGAGCCTGTTTGAAAATGGAGGAGTTCGTGGATATCACTTAGAAACAGCATATAAGTATCTATTGTCTATTTAATTCCTTCAACCAGTGTAGAATCTGAGCGAGCGTTTCAACCTGCTGCTTATGTTGGCAATATAAGCAGGCTTGGAAGTCAAACATTAGATGCTTTGATATTTCTGCGATTGTATTTTCGAAATTCTTAATAGGTTTTTTGTTTTGTCTTTTTTATTTCTTACAAAAGTATAGTTTTTTGTTTTGTCTTTTTTATTTTCTTACTATTAATGTGATTTGTGTTGTGTGCAACATATAAATATTTTTTTAAGAAATATCTCTTTATTTTGATTTGATCCCAACTAGAAACCACATAGGCTAATCTCGTGATCCCGGGATTACGGGACTTGATGCGTAATCCCGGGATTGAATTCTCTAAGTGGGGAACTAGAAGGTAACAGGTAGTTAGTGATGCACAATTTGCTGTTATCGATACTAAAATACGATAATTATCCTCTCGGCATTACTATACCTACGTATAGATGGTATTAAATAACAGGACGTGCAGTTAAAACTAATAACCGCCATAATGACTGATGATACTCCATCATTTATATTGTTCCCAAGATATTGTGATTAAGTACCTACCATTTTTATCGATAAGTCATCATGCAGTTATGGAAGCATTACAGAGTGTCGCGTTCCCATGTAGGCAAGTAATGTGCTCCAATATACAGACGCTTGGAATAACAAATTAGGTTACCCAACTCAATAGTTGCAAAGAAACGGGCGACCTGATTCTGAGATGAGACGTTTTCACTTCATTTCGAATACATTTCACAATCATTTTATTTAAAATCGACAGAACTGTTGTATGTTGATAACAAGAATATATTTCTTGCGTTTTATAGTGTATTTCCATTGTTTGGTACTTACCTACCACAATCCTGCCACACGTGAGCAATTTCATTTCTAAAGTGGGATAGGTGCCTTGTGAAAACTAGCAGCCCGCCCCGACTTCGCTCTGGTAGACTGACTTAACCAAGTACTACAATATACACACCTTAGGGGTTGTATGTATATTCGAAAACCTCGTGACATGTTTATATGTATAGCATTAATTAATACTAATTTACATGTCTCCAGCAACAGTAAAATCGGGGACCCCACGGCATCCATAAAAACTTTCATACCCTATCTTACGAACCCGGTTGAATTTTCAAGAATTTATGTTTGCTTGCGGTCATAAAAGAAAGCTACTGGCCAAATAGTGGTTTGGGCTTTGCATTGATAAGTCAGTTAATCACGATTTGTACCTTTAAAAATTCTATTATATTATAAATATTATATAGTGTAGATATTATTAGAAGTAGGTAAGTAGGTACTTATTGAATTGGTCCCTACTTGAAATATATGCTTACAAAGATGAGTTTGAATTTGAGAGATTGTTCTGGGTTTTAACCATGTAATCAGCTAAAGACAATCTTCGTAAACAAGCCCCGAGTCACTGCGCCCGAGCCATCAGTATCGACATGCGTAATGGTATCGCTTTCGACGTTTTACATGTGTTGACACGTCGATATTGACTGCTCGGGCGCGCCGATCGTCGCTCGCCTGTTATAGACGCACCCAAAGAATTGACAAATTGAAATTCGAAGTTTAGATTCGTGAAGTATTCCACTTCGTTCATCTGGGTGAACAAATGGATAGATATTTAATAAGAGAGGACTCAGTAAGTACTTACAATAATTTTCACAATTACATAACGGCTAATGAATGAATATGAATGAATAGTTACATATGTCATAAGTTTATCCATAAAATTATCTATTTAGTCCGCATCATTACAATTTTGTAGTGAACTTACTTAAGAAGAGGGTTCGAAATTTGGTTGATTTTCTATTCTACTTTTTCTTTAAGTAAGTATGTGGACTAGGAATCTTATATTTAGATTATGATTTTTGACTATATTATCTTGAGTATCCTTAAATCCAAATCACGATTTGATGAAATTTTCTCGATAAAAAAAAATTATGAAATGAGCTCTAATTATTTACAATTTTCCTTGCTACCACGATGTTTTTACGATTTAGATCACGAAATTATTTCTAAAACATAGCAAATAATGATATCTAAACTACCCTTCAACCATATTTTAATTCATGAAGTAGTTTTTTTTTAATTCAAGAAAATGTGGTTTGGCGCTTACGTTGTTTATTTCCGAGCGCGCGCACAATATCGCCATCTCACATTTTAAGTACTTGAACTAACCATGTCTCTCTCTAACTTTGTATTGTCAGTGTCCGCTGGGACTTGTTCGACGTCGGACCTGTGAAGGATTTTTCTAAAAATATTACGAAAAAATATTACGGTCGTGCCACATTACAGGTACAGTACAGTATTTACAGTCCGCCGACGCCTATGATAAATAAATAAATATCCTTGGAAATTCTTTTACACATGACTACCTGATCCCAAACTAAGCAGAGCTTGTACTATGGAAACCAGATAACTGATATTACTACATATACTACTTTTTGTTTGTAAATACAAACTAAATATACACTTAATTACACCTAGACTCGGGACATGCGGACATGTTCATGCACACAAATGCATGTCCTGGGCAGGAATCGAACCTACGACCTGCACTGCAGCGTGATTTTCGTTTGCTTTTCCTTGTCTTGTGTAATTTCTTTTCATCTCTTGTCATTTTGTGTCATCTCTTGTCATTTTGTGTCATCTCTTGTCATTTCATAGTTATTCGTGTCATTTCTGTAAAACTCCCTATTTCGCTTACTGTTATATACTTGCAGCATGGTCTTGGGCCGACAGTGGGAATACATTGCTTGTCAAAACAATGGAGTCGCTTTATTGCGTTTGTTGTAGGTATTGATGGGCAAGTAATAAATATATCATACATCAATAAATTATCGTAAAAAATAACATTACAGATATGGATAGGAAAATGTTTGTCCGTCCTATTCAATCTATTATATTATAAACGAAAGTAACTCTGTCTGTTACCTTTTCACGGCTAAACCGCTGAACCAATGTTGATGAATTTTGGTATGGAGATAGACTGGGTCTTGGCGGAGAACATAGGCTACTTTTTAAACCGACTTCAAGAAAGGAGGAGGTTTCTCAATTCGACCGTATATATACAGGGTGTCCCAAAACTTTGCCACATGGAGGGGAAGTACCTTAAATATTGTAGTTAGAGAATTTTACTCAATGAAGACTTCATTTTTATTTTAAAAACAATACGAACTGCATCCAAAGTTTTTTGAAACTCGCTTGCCACACTCGGGAATCGAACCGGCTAAAATCCGAAAAAATAACACCTGTATTTTTATGGTATCAATCGATAGGATCAATCACAAGGATCAAATCACTCTAACAAACATGGGAAATTAAATGAAAGGAAAACCGTGATATCTTAACTTATAAGAATTAAAATAAGTGAAAATTAAAATAAGTAACGATTTTATGGGTTTCCTTTCATTTAATTTACTAGGTTTCTTAAGAGATTTTATCCTTATGATTGACCCTTTCGAGTGATGCTATAAAAGTACAGGATGTTATTATTCGGATTTTAGCCGGTTCTATTCCCGAGTGTGGCAAGCGAGTTTTCAAAATGAAAGGAAACCATAAAATCTTCACTTATTTCAATTGAACGAATAAAAAATAGTAAACTAACTAATTTGTTGCTCGAAATTAGCTCAATTTTTTGTGGATACACTTTATCTTTGAATTCATGAATTTATAAGTTTAGATTTCATAGTTTTCCTTTCATATAATTTACCATGTTTGTTAGAGAGATTTGGTTCTTATCATTGATCCTATCGACTGATGCCATAAAAGAACAGGGTGTTATTTTTTCAGATTTTAGCCGATTCGATTCCCGAGTGTGGCAAGCGAGTTTTCTAAAATCTTTGAATGCAATTCGTATTGTTTTTAAAATAAAAATGAAGTCTTCATTCAGTAAAATTATCTAACTACAATATTTAAGGTACTTCCCCTCCATGTGGCAAAGTTTTGGGACACCCTGTATATATATATTTTTTTTATGTGTGTTCGCGGATAACTTCGTCGTTTATGAACCGATTTTGATGAATCTTTTTTTGTTGGAAAGGAGATATTCCAGCGGTGGTACCATGATAAGGAAACCAGGATCTGATGATGGCATCCCAGAGAAATCGAGGGGAACCTTAGAAAATCGTAGGGGCGACTAGTGCGTTTGTAATTTTAAACTATTTTAAAGCACTACTATTTTATGAAGGTCTGGAGTCGATCTGATGATGGAGCCGAAAGACAGTCGAGGGAACTCCTCAACGATTTACAGCAATTACCTGGTGTTTGGGCTTGATTAATTTGTATTGATGAGAACTTTACACCTGGATGGGTTGTGACTGTCATTAGGGGTCTGATGATGAAGACGTAGGACAGTCAAGGGAACTCCTCAACGTTTTACAGTAGCTACCTTGTGTTTGGGCTTGATTAATTTGTATTGGTGAGAACTTTACACCTAGATGGGTTGTGACTGTCATTAGGGGTCTGATGATGAAGACGTAGGACAGTCAAGGGAACTCCTCAACGATTTACAGCAATTACCTGGTGTTTGGGCTTAATTCATTTCTATTGATGGGAACTTTGCATCCATATCGTTTATAAGTGCCATTACAGGTCTGATGATGGAGACCATACACAGACGAGGGAATTCTTCAACGATTTACAGCAGTTACCTTTTGTTGGGCTTACTTCATACGGTTCAATATGCCAAAATGTTCATTGGTATGGCGCCACTAAAAATCGTGAAATAAAATTATTTTTATAAAAAAAAAAACCGACTTCAAAAAAACCTGATGCACTAAAAAGCCTGAAATAATATTTCTATTACCACCTCTGCCTACCCCTTCAGGAAAACCAGACGTGATGGTGTGTTATCGAGTATTTGAAGTCGGTGCCAATCTTGGTATGCCAAGTCTACCTACTATAAAAGTAAGAAGATAGATTGGCACCGACCCCAAATACTCGATAACACACCATCACGTCTGGTTTTCCCGAAGGGGTAGGCAGAGGTGGTAATAGAAATATTATTTCAGGCTTTTTAGTGCATCAGGTTTTTTTGAAGTCGGTTTTTTTTTTTATAAAAATAATTTTTTAGGGTTCCAAAGGGTGCTAACGGGACCCTATTAGGTACTAGGCCTACGCTGTCCGTCTGTCTGTCTGTCCGTCTGTCAGCGCGGGCTGTATCTCACGAACCGTAACAGGTAGAGAGTTGAAATTTTCACTGAATGTGTATTTCTGTTGCCGGTGCAGAACAAATACTAAAAATATAATAACATTTAAAAATAAATATCAAGTCTCAAACTTGATATTTTTGATGTGTTTATTCTACGGTGGTACGGAACCCTTTATGTGCGAGTCCGACGCCTTCAGATCTTATGAATGTTTTCTTGAAATAAATATAGTGTATTTTAAGTAATTAACTGGCCAACCCTCAGGTCCTACCTACCATGTTAGGATCTTTTTCGTTCTAGCGGGTGTAAACCGTGATTTAACGAGTTAATGTGATAATTTTTGTATTTAAATTATTCAATTCAATGTATTTGTTTCAGACATAGTCCAATATTGATTATTAAAATTATTATAATTCACAATAAATATAAAACAATAAATAAAAGTAAAATTAAATTTAAAAAAAAATTTTTTTTTTTTATTTTTCATGTTTTATCATTAAAATACAATATAATATAACATAAATTAAAATAAAATACAATAAAATAACAACCTACCCCTAATTAAACAAATACCGTCCGCGTGGGATACTGGCTGCATGTCCTCCCTGTATTCAAGCTGTTCCTGTTGTCAAGCGAATTTTTTGAGCAAGGAAAGAGCCAGCCCTCTTGTCACCTGTGGCGGTAACCAGTCTAAGGGTGATTTTGATAGATAAAAAAATAAAGATAAAAATATAAACAAAAAATAAATGCATGGTTAAATCAATAAAATTAATAAAAACTGAAAATTAAATTAAAACATAAATTAAATATGGTAAAAAAAAATATTATGACACCGCTGATGACTTCATGATCGGCATCGAAGTTAAGTACCAAAGTATTCCTTAGCCTACGAAACATGAAAAAGATACTCATATCCGGCAGTCAGTCACTGACACAGAGTATGTACATTTTTACCCGACTACGGTGGGCGGAGGGTTATGATTTTGACCGATATGTATGTATGTTCATCTGCTCCCGTATAACGTCCAAACTATTTTTATCATAATAATTTGACTAATGAGGTATCGTTGGACGCGTCTCGATCGTCCGCTGGTTATAGGCTATTATACGATCGAAATATTGTTATACGTATCTATCAGCATATTGTAGGTATCGTTTGTCTTCTTTTGACTTACTTTGTCTTCAGCAATAAAAACAACATAGAAATTAAATTATTTTTTTCAAATACACTCGACATAAAAATCCCATATAAAACGAAAAAAATATATTTGAATATTTTCATCCATTTCATCTATTTTAAAAGGTGCACTGGGACATATTATTTTAATTGTACGAATTAAACAATATTGTTCCTTCAAAAAATAACTATACTATAGTCTACTCCATAGCTGTTCTGTCCTAGCTAAGCGAGAGGGATATATCCTTCGGCAGCTCACGCGACGCTAGCCACACCCCGAAACTAAAATTCATTTTTTTCTTGTATCGTCTTAATAAGTGAATACAGCATAACAAGATTGACCTGATTCGGCCCTGGATGACCTGATTATTTAAAGGTCGGGCGCGACCTACATGACTGAACTGTGTTGATCCTTTCGCGTCGCTGAACCCTTGGATCGAGTACAAGTTATGAAGAAAATTTTACGCAAAGGAAATATTTAATTATAGGTATAGAAAAAAATAATTAGAAATAATTAAATGAAATGAATTAATTATAGAATTATAGGTATAGGTACACAAAGGGTGTGTGTGGCCAAATTCGAAACTATAGGTATTGCAAAATAGTATGTTCAAAGAAAACCCGGGGCCATTTTCATGAAAACTAAAACTGAATCACTAGATTTTTCTAAAAATCAATTACCTTATCGGCTTGATTAAAAAAACATTTAAGTATTATTGCACCGGTCGATAGTGTCGCTTCTAAGAATCAAATTTTGGGAAGTATTGTCAGATAGTAGACTAGGAAATGGCTCATTGCTCGGACGCGCCAGATCGCTTAGCTCATTCATCAAGCATTTATAATTATACATCATTGCCATTTTTAATGGCAACTTTCATACGAACTTTTTGCCACAAGATCTTAACTGAAAACTCTGTTGGACCAACGATACTAAAAATATTAGAAATTGCAAATAACTTTTACCATACAGTCGGCAGAAAATAGGTCTGAAATAAAATATCTTTACTTACATTAATCGACGTATTTATTACTTTGCACCTACATTTATAAATACATTACATAAATTCGCTATTATTAATGTTTGCTAAAACTACCCGCTTATGACGTCACACGTGTGTATTTTTGCCAATTTTGAAAATTGTATCACTAGTTAGTACATAATCGTAAGACGTAATTTATATATGATTATAAAATTTTAAAAAATGTTAATCCAAGATCAAAAGGAATTGTCAAATAAACACGTGATCTCACCGTACAGAAAGAAACCTTAAAAATATCGTCCCCGGCAACTTTAAACAAATGAACAAAACAACGGTAGGTAAAACAAAAACATACCGCCCTATTGTGTCCTTACAAACCGTTATGTAACAAAAAGACAACAATAACACACAACTCATTTGTTTTAAAATCCCCGTGCTTATTTGAAAGGGATTTATTAACTTTCTCACTAAATTATTTTATAGCACGGACTGCAAATGTAACTATTGTTTAACAAACTTAAGAATACCGGTAATGGAACCTAATAATAAATCCCACGACTGCGGTGTTTTCAGGATGGAAATCAAAGAAATAATAAGTTTTAGCAATTTGATTTGACTTTTTAACGCTTTTAGGGTTCTCTACCGCAAAAGGGAAAACGGAACCCTGATAAAAACACTTTGTTGTTCGTGTCTACCCGTTTGTCAATACGTGCACAACCCAAGTTGCTGGGTCCAACATTAGGTTCCTGTGGGATTATAAAAAAAACGGACTACAGGAAGTTCTAAAGTCAACACGGGCAGAAGCTAGTCTATATAGTATAAAGATATTCCTCTTAAACTTTGGTACCGGCCAACAAAGGTAGTTAGAGACATCGTTGGCAACGATACTATTGCGTTTACCTTTACATACATAAGGTAAGTAGTTAGCAATGCCTCTAGCACGTTTTAGTAGCACCTACCTATTGCTCACTACAGAATATAGGTCAGCATACGTTTCGAATATTCGATGAGACCGTTAGACCAAAATAGCCTGCAACGAGATTTGAAACGGTATTTATGTACATAGTAGTAATGTAGTGTAATGTACTTACTCAAGTAAACATGTTACCGTCAATGTGTATAATTTAGGCATTTTGTTCAAATCCTAGTCAATACTGCTTTAGGCAACGTATTTGTACAAAAGTTCTCCAAATATTATGTATGCTTTGTTATTATTTTATAATAATATTATGGTCTGTCTAATAAAATTAATAAAGGCAATGTTAAAATCAAAGATGTATTACATCTTTAGGTGCGACTTACCGCGCTTATTTTGATAACATTAATTCAAGGTAACTACCAGACATCCACTTTGTCACGCGCCACCCAGCGTCGCGGCTGCACGGATGCACCCGCGCGCGCGTGCGCGACATTGATTATGTAGCTAATAACGCTACAATTTATATTCATCTCTTTATAACAAACATGTATGGCTTATATGGCATGAATTCTTTTTTTTTTATTAAAAATGGGCTTGCTCTTGACCTCAATCTTGTAGGATGTGCTGTTTTTTAAAGCACTCATGTTCGTGGTCAGGTCTATTGTATAAAAAGTCATTGGTTAAAATCACCTGTATTCCATTTGATTCGACTTAGTCATCTCTTTTTTTTATGTAGAGTCGGCAGTTCGCGTAGGATGTTCTAAGAGGAGGCCCTCGAGACCGAGGCATATCGAGTGGACCAAACCTAAGTAGAGTGTGTAATTGAAAGGAAGGGTCTTAGAAGCGAATCTTCGGCGGGGCACTTGCAATCTTTCGTTCATACTACCAAAATACTAGGTACCCACTATAAATACATATACATTGCCGTATACGTTTGTCACCATTGGACTGGAAACATGGAATATGTTACACATGGAATGAACGTTTACGGCATTGTGTAGCATATACCTAATTATAGGTTGCCGGTAACATTTATACTTGAGTAGGTACATTACACTTACTATGTACATAACATTGACAACTCATTGATTTACTGATGTGACGGACGTCAAAACTGTAAATCCCTATGGATGCAGTTCATCATACAAACACAGATTTGTTAGGTAGCATTTAAAAACAGTTTGATATAAGCGATTTGTACAAGTATCTTGAATGCAATCTGAGTACGGCTGAAGTATAAAACATTTTGAAACGAAAATACTTGCTTGCATTTTAGTTTTATCTTAAATAGCTTTTGCCCGCGACTTCGTCCGCGCAGAATATAAATTTAAAAATTACGTTTCCTTTTGCTGGAACCCAAATCCCGTATCCCGTATCCGTATCCCGTATCACGCATCCCATATCCCGTATCCCTTATCACGTATCCCGTATCCCGTATCCGTATCCGTATCACGCATCCCACATCCCGTATCCCGTATTCCGTATCCCGTATCACGCATCCCATTTCCGTATCCCGTATCCCTTATCCCGTATCCCGTATCACGTATCCCGTATCCGTATCCCGGATCCGTATCCCGTATCCCGTATCCGTATCCCGTATCCCGTATCCCGTATCACGCATCCCACATCCCGTATGCCGCATCCCGCATCCCGCCTCCCATATCCCGTAACCCGTATCCCGTATCCCGTATCACGTATCCCATATACGAAATCCCGTATCCCATATCGCGTATCCCGTATCCCATACCCCGTATAATTTTCAAAAACTCTATTATTATTATTTTTTTAAAAGACAATTAATCACCAATTTTCTTAATTCTAACTACAAAAATGACGAACTTCCATACAAACTTTCATCCCCTATTTTACCCCCTTAGGGGATGTATTTTCAAAAACCCTCAAATTAATTTTGTTTATCTTTTAAAAGTCACCTAATCACCAATTTTTATAATTCCAACTTCAAAAAATGACGAACTTCCATACAAACTTTCACCCCCTATTTTAACCCCTTAGGGTTTAAATTTTCAAAAAATATGAAATTATTATTTTTAATACGTAAAAAGAAACCTAAACACAAATTTTCATTATGCTAACCTCGGAAATGACGAACTTTCATACAAACTGTCGTCCCCTATTTTACCCCCTTAGGGGTTGAATTTTCAAAAACGCAGCAATTCAAGTTTTTTATTTTTAAAAAGGAACCTAAACACCAATTTTCATAATTCTAACTTCAAAAATGACGAACATCTATACAAACTTCCCAACTAACTTTCATCCCCTATTTTACCACCTTAGGGGTTGAATATTCAAAAACCCCGAAAACCATATTTTTTATTTTTAAAAAGACACCTCAACACAAATTTTCATAATTCTAACTTGAAAAATGACGAACTTGCATACAAACTTTCATCCCCTATTTAACCCCCTTAGGGGTTGAATTTTCCAAAATCGCTTCTTATTGCTTGTCTACGTCACAAAATATATCTACTATCCAAATTTCATGTCTCTAACTTCAGTAGTTTCGGCTCGGCGTTGATGAGTCAGTCAGTCAGTCAGTCAGTCAGTCAGTCAGTCAGCATTTCCCTCTTTATATATTAGTATAGATAGTAACTCACAGATTACACAAAATGTTGTGATTTAATTAATTATCTACCCCAATTTTGAATATATTAAGGTGTTAGATGGTAATTTGGCAAGTAATTTTAATTTATATAAGTAGTTTCATTCATACCTATAAAGGTAACGATACCAAAACATACGGATAATAATGATAATACAACAATAAATGCAATATTTGAAAACAAATGTATAAATAGCAAAAATCGATAATTTCTTAATTCAAACTTTAAATTTAAGTTTCCATGGCGTAGTAATACGTAGTTCAAGGTAGGTAACAATTTACCAAGGTTTCATTATTTCTACGTGGAACCTTTTGAAGGCCAACAAGTAGAGTGGAGTACATTCGAAGTACCTCAACTGTCTCTTGGGATATTTTTGTTCGCCCCACCTACTGATGTAAATGTTACTGTCAATATGATCAATACGGTTAGTATTAATAATTCCCAGCTGATTGATTAAAATTGCAAGAAAAATCACTTTAACCTATTTATTTATCTACCGATCTATAACTATACAGAGTGGCAGGGTAAGAACGAACGGAACCCCAGAAGGAACCCTATTGTATATTTCACCAATTCAGTTTAGTTTTACTTTCTTACTTTACTTTCTACTAGGTTTGATTTGGAAAAATCAAAAATTAATTACTTATAGGTAAAAGACAAGATGGTAAGCCTTTTAAAAATTAGCTCTGTTTTTTTTTATTATCGTTGCTTGTCTATAAATTTTACTTCATCTACAATTTCATAAAATACCTATAGGTACAGCAGTAAATGTCTGGTAGGCAAGAAGGGTCTATGGCTCCGGGTTAGCAGGATCCAAGTCCAGGGGTGGGCTCTCCCCCCTCTCGGTACGCCCATAGAGCTGCATGCAGAGCGCTTCAATACAATCGGACGGCAGCATGCATTAGCATTAAATAAATCCATCAGAATCGATAGGTACGCATAACTTGGCACAACATTAAGCATAATTAGGCGGTGACCCACTTTTTTATCAAAGCTCGCGTCGGCGATACGCGATGCGCGGGCGCATACCGCACACATGTGTACCGGCTATGTGAGCACAGCGCACGCTTACACACAACGCACCTGCGATAACGTTAAAATGACAGATAAAAACATGTATTTTCATTGTTTATTTGTAATCATTATTTATTAAATAATTCGAAGCTTTTTAGATAATTACATTAAAAACACTGCGTCATTTTACTCTGTTTAATTTAAGGATAAATACGAAAAATTCTATTTTATTATCCACATGTTCATAACTGAGTATTCCTATAACGACTACCTATTACTTTATTTCAGGCAACGATTATTTATTATTGTGTTTGATATTTACTATTATGACAAGATTTTTTTTCTTGGCACCGCATTCGTATACTAACATCTGTTTGATACTGCCTATATTATATGATTATATGAATAGTGAGAACGCTATTTCTCACATATATGTAAATAAGCGAAGCCTTGGCCTGGTTACCACGATTTTAGCGGTATTACAAAATACTCAAGTGATGCAGCGCCTGCGCACTAGAGGGGTTACGCATACGACCGTGACTAAATCACAGTGCCAAACATTTTTTTTAATAGTTAGTAATGCTAGAACACATAATAATGTATAAAATATTACAAGTTTCTGTTTTCCTTTGGACCATCTTATTTTAGCTAAGTAAACATTATTTTGGCACCAATAAGTTTTTTTTTTTTTTTTAAATTATGTATGTGGGAGTGTGTGGTGACTGGTGGTTGATGGTGGTGAATGGTTACAAATTTTCTTTATTTGGGGAGCTTACGGTTGATAATTATATCAAGTGAATAAGAATCTAAGAAAATAAATCAAATTACTAGCTTCTAGATAGGTACCTAACTCCAAGTGCTCACAAAGATTATAGTTATAAACAAAAATTATTACTCATAACATCACTTTTTGAGCGCAATACGCTTGGCCACTTAAATTAATCACAATAAATAAAATGCAGAAAAATAAAAGAACCCTTTCAAACAACTTTCATTTTCAAATTCGGCTTATAAAAAAATAATGGCATACATTTTTTTTGCCATCAAAAATAATTTTAACCTAACTCCTGTAACTATAACGGTTAAGGTACCTGCCCTTACTGTCCCGTTTCAAAAATCCACCCTGTATCCTGTATCCTACCTATAAGGGCATTTTAACTATGAATATTTTAATTTATCTATTGAATGTCAAATTAAACTCGAAAATAAGTAACATTTGTTCTATCGTCAACTCGACACACTATAACTAATAATATTGCGTATGTTCAGATAGTGAAACTAAAAATAAGTTGGCACATAACCCATGATATTATAATTGTCAAATTAAATATTTTCAAGTGAAGAAAATCTCTACATTGCCCATTATTTCTACGTCCCGTGCTCTAGTGTAACCATAACTAATTTGGACACCCATACCAACAACTTGTTACATTATTGTAGCCTTGCTTTCGACAAAATGTAATACTAGCAGCTAAATTAAAAACAAAATTGTTTCTAAGCCTTTCAAATGTTTTACACTGAGGTCACTGAGTGCTCTTTAATTAAGAAGTAAACACGCAGTATTTTTCAGATGAGAAATAATAAATTGAAAACAAAAACCTCGTGTGTCTAATGTGACAATCGTGTGTAATTTTAGCTGACTGACGCAGTATCACCACCTTAGCTTAGGTCATCGAAACATCAGAATATTACAGAGCAGAGTTTCGGTAGATAACGCTGCGGATGATCATTTTCCCGATGTATCGAAAGGTATGACCATATTCACGATTATTATAATGTGTTAGTAGACACACAAACGTACAAAACGTGTAGAAGTGGCACAAGGCTGTTTGTAGAAACGGTTGCGCGGGTTTGTAAGGTAACAGCGGAAACCGATGATTTGCCCGAAAGCCGCCTATTTCAGAAAAAAACAAATATGTGCTTTTTAAACACTGAAGTAATTGTTCAGAATTCTACTTTATAATATGGCCACCGGCATCAACGGGATAAATATTCTTTCATCCTGATTTTCGTAATGGCCACCTAATATGTTGTTATAATTAAGACTAATTCATTTATTTAAATAAATAAATAATTCTCCCGTTAAAGCTATACTTAGGCTTGGCAACTATGAATAAATATGACATTACAAGGAAATCAATTGCAACATCGACTGCATCTCGAGGTGGTAGAGCCAAGCTGTAGCCAATTGACTGCAGCTCATAAACGGGCTGGCTCGACCGGGGTAGTACCACCCTCTCACAGAAAATCGGCGTAAAGCAGCTATTACAGCTGCGTTTCGTACGATGAGTGAGGGAGCCGTAAGCCCACCCTCCCTCCCCCTCCCTCCATCCCACTCCCCTTCAGGTCGGCAATGTGCGAGCAATGCCTTTGGTATTGTAAGCATCTATAGGCTACGGTTACTGCTTAACATCAGGCGGGCCGTACGCTTCTTATATAATACACTTCAATATAGTTATATAATACACTGTATTGTTGTGTATTGTTGTAACTGTATTGTTTGTTATTTATTATAATATCTATTCAATTTTACATAGTAAACTACCTCAATTATGATATTAGTGTTTTGGAAAAGAGACTGGTTTCAAATTTACAATTTCTGCCAATATCGATTTGGGAATATTGCTCATCCTTAATACAAAACGCAAGTTTCTTCATCGCGCCATTCATTACATTTTCCATTACCCGCACTTCCAATGGTACTATTTTACAAACAGTGTCTCGTATTTGCTCCTTAATCTTGCTTATGATGATTTTTCTATGTAGATAATTTCTATTTTTCTAAAGTTTTTTCTACTATTGCCAGCAGAATAAACAGGATGGAAGCTTTATTTTTTAAAATATAATCTAACTGTACTGGGTGAAATCGAAATCATGGGCAATATTTTAAACGGTGATTCTACACATGATTCAGTATATTTAGGGAATATTAATCAACAAATCAATTGATAACAATTTATTACCCAGGTAAGGTATAACAGTTAAATGGTTTGCTTATTTGCAATATTTTTTTATCCTTAATTTTTTTTTATTTGTTTTCCCAAAATATTCTGAATCATGTGTTGAGACATATTTTAAAATATTGCCCACGATTTCGATTTCACCCTGTATATCAACTGACGAAATAATAGCTTGTAAGCGTTTAACATTGCCAGCCTGTATAATATCATGTTTTCATATGAAGATTACCCCGTTACAATTGTATTACATGCAGTACTTACAGAAAATATCTTAAAGTTATAATGTAACAATATAAAGATTAAACATTAACAATAATAATAATAATATAACGTCAAGACTTTTATCCCCATTCGGGGGTAGTCAGAGGCAAACATTAACAATATAAAGATTAAACATTCGATCGATACTATAAGTATTAATACTTAGAGGAGCCAGTTGTGTGTAAGTAACATTGCCTAACCTAGCAAGGTCATAAGTGATTGGGTAATGAACGTCAGTCTCTAAATAACATAGCTAATCTAATATGAACGTGGGTATAATATTTGTTATAAAAATTAATTCTAGATAGGTATTACGAAAGTTGAAAATAAGTTTAAATATTTACTTGTAATGTAAAAAAAAAAAAAAAAAATGTATGGATACCGAAATAAATATATTGAAGTGTTTCGATAAACGTAATAACTACATTATTATGTAAATCATAATGCGTATATACTTTTTAAATTTATATATACACAAGCGTTCAGTGATAACAAAGGATATCAATTGTCTGTCATATAGGTACATATAAAGAAGTAGAGTGACGTCTCCATGAAACACACTCATTGGTAAGCATATTGCAACATGCGCGGGCGCTGTGTCCCACTTACGAAGATAAATTGAAATTCAATTTCGCCAAAGGGCAACAGTCGTGTGCAAATACAGAATATTAAACGTTTTAAAGATTTCAGCCGAGAAAGCAAGATATTTTTGTTTTGAATAGCTACGAAAATAATTCAGGTAATGGAGTTTGCGCAAATAAATTTTTGCTTATACCTTTAAATAAGTAAGAATTAATATTTTGTATTTTGTTTTTGTATTTTTTAAGATATTCTTAATATTATGTATGTCCCTAAATAATAAACACGTTTAAAATTTTCGTATATCCTACTATTATACATTTACCTACTAGGTAGTCACACCATCACACTTATTTTCAAAAGTAGGTAGGTAGGCCACCAATCAACGATGATTAATATTTTTATGTTTTAAAATATTTAAATGATGAATACACTTGCCTACATACATAGCGCTTAAAGCAAAATGTACCTATGTATAACGAAATCTTTTGTTCTTTGGATATTCTGGTTGCACATCGGAGTCAACTCTTACACAACCCACGTAACCTTCGAAATTGAAAAGAAACTCACGCGCGCGCGGCCCACGTTGCCTCGTGGTTGGCCGCCATATTGAAGCCTTTATTTATTACCTTCTCGTATTTTAAAAGTTAAGACCTAAACTTTTGTTACAACCCACTTCGCCCTAAGATTCGACCGTTATGTAACCGTTAGGTATAATCATTACGTGACTTAATTATTTTAGGGTTTCTTTCATTTACGCTGAAAGTTTGTGAACGTAAAGCTGCGTCTACGCTAGGCTAGCCGAGCGTAGACCCGTCTAATATTTCCACATTTGTTTTCTATGTGCTTAAAAATTAAATGTTGCGAAACTAGCCAAACCAACGGTGATCACCAGCTGAGAGACGAAAGGCCAAGCTCATGTTTTGCCAAAGAGCAATATTGACGTGCAGCATATTAGGTGTTAAGTGGACGGACCGGGTCCGGATTCCGGTCCAGATCCGGTAATCAGACCACCAACATATAGTGGCAATTATCATCTCAGACCACAATTATCTGGAGTTGAACGTACAAAGAGAGTTACGTTTTATTATTTCAAGGTACGGTGCACATTATGCACCTGCCCTGATGTTTAAGCCCGTGTTTATTATAGGACATCTCTCACGCTAACTATCAGCAAAATTGGTAAGTACGACTACAGTTGAACTCGTTAAACAAGTTGTATGTATGAAGCCCAGCGTCCATTACAGACGCATCACACGGGATCGCAAAAAATCTACGACGAATTCGTCGGGTTGTCTGAATTCGGCCTGTGGATAGTAAATATATGTGAACGATTGTAATTCGATTCGAAAAGAGGCATTTAATGGACGCCAGGCCTTAGAGCAGGATGGGGATTTATGGTGGAATGCCGTTTAAAGTATATCGTTTTGTCTCTTATTCCTAAAGCACCTAGAGACCCAAGTGAAAATGTAAATTTTAAGTCTATAGATCTCAGTTTCGGAAATTTCGTGATAAATGAGTCAGTCGGTTTCGCTTTCATATTTATTGATTACTACTACAACCAAAGACAAAAAAAAAACAAGGAAAAACCGTGTTCGCCCGAAGTAATTAAATGATCACGAATAACATAACAGGTAAATGTTTGTAAGTGTATCGGAATACCAATAACTATGAAAGTATATTTAAATAAAATTACCTATATAACACATACGAGGGGAAGCGGGAACGTACCCCATTGATACTTCTTTTTTTTAATACTGACTCCTTCTACACACACACTTGTTCTCAGGGGCCCTATTACAAACACACCATCTGTTTCGTTCGTTCGTGATTATTACATTAATGTACTACGGAAATGTTTCAAAATTCGAAGCCCGATCGAAACGAATTATTGCTTTCGTACCGGATTCATAATTGCAACCGAACAAAATATAACCCGCCTACGGAAAACTGCCCAAAATGTCGAAACCAAGTTAGAGCAATTTTCTCTGCTTTGACTTCTTGCCGCAGTCCGGGGATCTACATAAAAACATGTTCCTTAGGAAAAATGGTCCCCTGACTGCGGCAAGAAGCCAATGCAAGGAAAAATGCTCAAACTTGTTTTTGACTGTTAACGTAGTCGGGTTACAGTTTTTGAACGCTTTTAGTCATCAGTGTAGAGTTAATAAAACCTTTGTCTTGGAAGAACTCCTCAATAAAACACCGACCAACAACCACTTCTTGTGTAGTTAGGTATTTTCATAAACAACATTATGAAAACTTGCTTCAAAGAACACAATGGCCGGGCATGAAAAGGGCCCAGCTTCTATTCAGACATACCATATCACAATGCTGCTGCCGGGTACTGTAAAGAGCAGCAACCCGCGCCGTGTCACCGTGAGGGAGAACCCAACCAAATCGTAAATGCAAACGTGTTTCCTTTCTCTGAGTGTGATTGGCTGCATCTACATTAGGCGCATGCCGCGCTCGGCCACTCAGTTTTGACGTCGAGACGCATAGACATAATGTTATAATACGACTGCACGGGCGAGGCATGCGAGGAATCTGGACGGCACCAATTACGACAACACGACTTCTAACAGCTATAGTGAGGCATCATGCAGCACCCCAAGTTGCAAGGCGACGAATGACTAGACTTTCATCACAGTGATAGCCCTTTAGGGTAGAATTAAATAAAAATGTAAAATGACAATTTGTAAGTGCCTAAAAGGCCTAAACAAAATAAACGCTTTGACTATTGCCTTTCAATAAATGGCATATTTTTTTCTGAAAATAGATATTTGGTGCGTCTTAAAGAGGCTAGCGGTGCGCAAATAGCAATCATTTCATGACATTATGTCTACGTGGTCAGATGTCAAAACTGATTGCGTGAGCGCGCCGCTCGCCTCATATAGACGCTCCTAATAACATAGGATCAATAATATAGTAGTACAGCGTACTTCGTGGAAGAACGTAGTGGAGCTAACCGCAGGCTTTATTCGGAAAGTTATTATTCGCATAATGTATTGGTAAAGAGTTGAGAGACACGTAGTGAGAGGTCCGCATCCGCTTCGTGGGGATTTATCATCGTAGCAGGATATAGAGTGACTGTTAGCTGCTGTTGTATTTAACCCCTAAGTTGTTTAGAACAATTCGCATTGGTAAACAATTTGGACCTTTCGATTTTAAGAAACTAATTGGATATGTATTTGTATTTTACTGCTTATTTTTTATACTGAAATTATGAATCTGATGACGACATCATATGCTTCGAAGTTACCGAAGCATATGATCTAACTCCGTCTAAACATGAAAAAGATACTTATTTCTGCCATCAATGAGCAAAGAAACATATGGAGACGCAGCACCTAAAAATAAATGTGCATACTTACATATAAAAAGTTGGCGCATAAAAAATATAGTTTCAGAGTATTTTCCAATTTTAGCGAGATAAACAAATAGCAACTCTATTCTTCTAAATGGTTTTTCTAGACAATGCCCATTCGCCTATGGTTTGATCACGTGGCGGCTACCTCATCAGAGCCTCTAGTTGTGAATGTGAAATTAGCCAATTTTGCAGCCAATTTTGTTGAGTAAACGCCAAATAAATGCGTACAAAGTGATTCACTAACGCGCCGCTCGGGGCGCTGTACGACTCACTCAAACAAAATTCGCTTTGCGCGTAGAGTGCGTAAGCATATACTCGTCTCGCACTTGGCTTGACACAGTAGTTTTTTAAATGGCCTCTTTCCATTGAGTCCACACAGTCGTCAGCAGCTGAATCAGCACTTGACGGCTGCTCGCACGTTTTTCTAAACTTCAGGTTATTTCTAGTAAAATATGACGCACTACTTCATTACCTCGTTAATACATTATATGAAGTTGCAGTAGGCTTGTTTTATTATTAGGACTTATGCAATAATTATTGTTTTCGTGGAAACGCACACATAGCCGTATTTATAGTGTTCCGGGGTAGGTACCGCGCAGAATGCCCCGTTCACTATAAATTGAGATTGACTTATACGTAAACACCTATCTATCTGAAATATTCGACTGATCTGTGATTTAAGCACAAACAACAACTTTTTCACAATATTTTATAACTTCGAGAGCTAGAGAGTACGAGAAGAAGATGTATGTAATTTAAATTAATTTCTGTTCTCGATGATGACACGAGAGATGCCTAACTAACCTATATAACGTAACCTTTCGCCTTATTTAAAAACTGTTGGTTTGTTAAATAAACTTAGCTGCAGTCTCCCAGGACCTTGGATGGCAGGAGGGGAGCGAGCGGGCCAAGGGAGGGGGGCATGGCCGCGGATGACGCGCGCCCTACTGACACACTGACACACTTACCCAGTGACAGTGGTACTGCTTTTGGTCTGACGAGGTCGATGCGTCCTACCTAAAGGCAAGATTATATATGTACCTACACATCGATAATAAACGCTAACACACTATGATTATAGTCTCCAACTGTGCATACCAAACGACACACATTACCTAATCGCTTGCTGTAACGATTTTTTAAAATAGGAATTTTAAAACTTGATGAACTTTACTACATGATCAATTTACACGCACCAGAGTCTAGTGTTTAACCATGTTCGTCTAGTGATTAGACGAAAACAAGAGGTCAAAACAAATTACGTTTAATAAGTTATGCAAGAATAGTTTTTAGAAAGCATTTAAAATATCAATAAATCAATCAATAATAGGTACTGAAGTAGATAAGAACGGAGGCTGCCTGTAGAAAAAAAAGTACTTGCTGTTGTCGGGTTTAATGATTTTATGGTGGTAAATGAGGATCCAGTGGGATAGTCCAAAACAGGAAAAGCACGTGAACGAAGTTGTGGGCACAAGCAATAAGCAGGTTATCGAAATTAACTACATTAAAGGACCATGGTCAAAATTACCCAGAGTCGTATAACAACATTGATACAGGTAATGGTAGGGCACGAATAGGTCACAAATATGTACTTAATCAGTTTCTCTACAATCACCCGAACGGCCACCGCGGGTATTTCCTAATTAGTGCCTACATCAATTACTTTACCTGTGCCTTCAAAAAGAAGGAGAGAAACACGTACGTTTTATTAAAATAATAGATTTGCTTTTTTTTATCCGATATAAAAATATCGGCTCTGATCTAAAATAATTCAGTACCTAACGCTAGAAATATTTAGTTTTTTTTCTCTTTATTTTAGTTTTACGTGGACCTATAATAAAAATCCAGGCCAAGGCGCTAGGGTCTTCATTGATTGTTAGTACTTCACTTGTGAGCATCAAGATAACGTTGCCGCTCTGTACTCGCAGTGGCTCGCTCGGGTGATTATTTCCGGGAAACTAATCTCTATTTGAGATCAACTAACTATTTCTACCCACAGTACCATAATAATTGCATATAACGTTAATCGACGCTGGCTTTTTGCATTAGGCACCAAAATTATTAAAACTCATGATCGATTTGCACTGACATTACAAATCACTTAATTTGTTCCTAGAAATTCTTCATAAAACCATTGTAAACTGGCTTAAATCTATAAATTTGGGTAAATTAGTAACGCTTTTGTCGGTGAAAGACTTTTCAGAGCTGGATTAATAGTTGCAGATTACGCCCTAAACATACATATTTAAACTGTAATAATACAACATGTTAAGAAAACCCTGTCCGAGCCGAAACCGGTAATTAGGTTCCCCAATCACATGACCAAATAAAATAATAATAAAAAAAAACATGATAGTAAACATATTAATAAACATTTAAGGTGCCATTTTTTTTTTCCTTTTTCCCACATAATGTAGCTAATTTTAAAAATATGACAACACCGTTACCGGAAGTAATTATGTTAGATCGTGTGGCGTCACCTCAGACCACAAAGTATGTGATGACGTCATTTTATGAATTTTTTTTATGTAAACGGGGTATTTGTATTACAAAAAAATATGGGAGGCCTTTGCCCAGCAGTGGGACACATACTATGCCAAAAAAATGAAAAAAAAAAATTAAAAAATTAAAAAAAAAAAAAAGTATTTTTTTACAAAAATGGAATCTAATCTCGATACCCAACAATACGTTTTCGGGTCGGACAGGGTTTTTTTAACATATTGTATATAGTAATAGTATGCCTTAAATATCTAGTAGGTATGTATAGTAATATGGTAGGATATACATAGTAAGTTTTAAATAAGTAGGTAAATGACCTTGGGGAATTGCGTTTTTGTGCAAAACCTTGAGCATACAACAACATTCATATCTGTTTTTAAATATTAATTCAATTCACCAACAAAAATAAATCTCAATTTCTATTAATTGACGAAACATTTCTGTGTCAAGGTTCCTCGTATTGCACACAGTTGAAAGGTAAATCTATATAGTTATTTCAACCTTGCTGAATATGTATGTAGCAATTAAATTTTCAATAGGTAGGTAAGTAAGTATATGTAGAATTCTTGTTAGTAAACATGATAATAGTATTAGTGAAATCTTTCGTAACGATTTTACAAACATACTAGCAACGGCCCGCCTCGAATTCACACACATAGATAAGTACAAACTTTCACCCCTATCCTAAGAAGTTATCTACACAAGAACTATTTACAATAACCTATTTTCAATATTATGTTATGAGTCTATGTTATGATATGTATCTCTAGCTACAAAAAATTGCCATCCCCATACAAAATTTCACCCACTATTTTTTAATCGTAGGAGTTGTAGAGGATTTATGCCTCAACAATGATGAAATTTAATGTTTTTATAGCCTGTTTACAAGACCATTAAGGAGTTGAATTTTCAAAATCTTATTGCTTAGTCCATAAATTACGTGAGGAATTTAGGGGGGAGGGGTGGAGCAAAATCTCACCAAATCTCACGTGGGGGAGAGAGGGGGGTCTCGACAAAACTCACGTAATTTTTTTACCGCAAGAAACAGTGTCAAATTGCAAGAAAACTGTGTTAAATTAAGTAAAACATGTTCCTCCTCTAGAATATAGCTTTTGAAAACTCACACGTGAGATTAGAGGGGAAGGGAGGGGCTCGATGAAAATCTCACGAAATCTCACCAGGGGGGGAGAAAAATCTCAAAAATCACCTCACGTAATTTATGGACGCCCGCTTTTACCTACGTCATAAAAGACACATACTGTTCAAATTTCGTGTTTCTAACATTAGTTTTGGGTCTCCACTGGTGAGTCTGTCAGTCAGGATTTTTCTCGTTATATAGGTACGTATAAAATTGCCTTTTCTGTCTATAGGTAGTTACCTACGTAGACTTATTTTTCCACTTATAGCTTTTAGAAAGCGTCTGAGAGGTATATTATAATTGTAACTGATGTCTCCATACCAATAATCTTAAAACTGGTACCTAGTTACAATACGTAACGTTCCTATTCAAACAAAAAGGAATCCGTACAACTTAAAACTTCCATCCCTTTGTGGTTTGCGATGGAAAAGAGGTAGGTATATGTACAGATTCCTTTTAAAAAGCACCTAATCCCAAGGTTATTTACTTTACTATGGGTTACTGTTACCGAAACGAGTCCTTTGATAAAAGCTCAAGCAGAAGTTCCTTGCAGTGCACGTTTCCTTGCACGGCACGGAGTGGGGGCGCGCTAAACGTTACAAGAGAAACCTTGTCCACGACTTATTTCGCAATCGTTTCTATTACCAAACTAGCTGTGCCCGCCCGCGATTTCGTACGCGTAAATTTTAGAAAAATATGACCCGCGCTAATACCGCGTGAAATTTCCCGCGGTTTTTTA
Organism: Drymonia ruficornis; assembly: GCA_947859195.1. Taxonomy (NCBI): domain Eukaryota; kingdom Metazoa; phylum Arthropoda; class Insecta; order Lepidoptera; family Notodontidae; genus Drymonia; species Drymonia ruficornis. The sequence goes on from OX401907.1 coordinate 8,661,985, forward strand.
TGTTTCCCGCGGAACCCTAATTATTGTTCGAAAATAAAAGCCTACTAGCCTAATTTACTCCTTCTGACATCAGCTAGCTATCCAGTGAAGTCCGTCAAAATCGGTCCAGCCGTTTCGGAGATTACCCGGAACAAACATACAGACAGACAGACAAAAAATTAATAAATTACGTTTTTGTTATAAGTGCCGTATCTACTTTCATATGCATTTAAGACCACCGCAGACATGCTACTTTTAAGTATCAGCGATCGGCGATTTTGATGCTGCGTCTCGCGTGATCTCGCTCAAAGAAACGCGACGCAGCATCGATACAGTCGCAAAATCGGCGATCGCCGATGCTAAAAGTAGCATGTCTGCAGTGGCTCTAAATGCATGGTACAAATGGGCCCTAGTGAAAAGCTGTTATTTTGACATTACAAACAGACACTTCTATTTTATTTATTTGTATAGATAGACGTATAGGGTAGGTACGCCAGTTTGGCGACCACGTCCAGTTTCCGACCTTTTAGATGGGTCTTTATATTCAAAGGCAAAAAATAGAAAACTTGACACTCAACCATTCATAAAAATATGTTTTAGTAGTACCCAAACGTCTTGACTATACACATGCATGGAGATATCCTCACTTGCGAAAGCGATTGATTGGCAAAAAAATAGTTAATTCGTGGTACGCAACGAACGGGTCCGCACCCGTCAATTCGTGCAAAAAAAATAGTGGCGCGCCGCAACTTTCACAGCAAGTTTTACTTAGTTTATTATTGTTTTTAGCTTTGTTTCTTCTTTGTAATCCTTATTTATGATCTTTAAATGATGGCTACACATGTTTTTACTTTGATTTCATTATTATAATAGTAATATTAGGTGGTCGAGAACAAGACAAGCATTTTCTTAGAAAATCCAGTTTCCGACCGGGCGGTCGGAAATGAGCTTATCGTGGCTAAGTAGATTGATTCTCGTATTCAATTATGTATGAAAAGTAACGAAAACCATTTTATGACTTTGAACCTTATGGCTGCGTACATTTTAATAGCCAGTTTCCGTCCAAGTAAATCTGATTCTATTAAAAATTACAGATGTCTAAAATCGCTCGTGGTCGAAAATAAAACTAGCTGTGGAGCGTAGCCCTGTTCTCGACCATTTTTATTTCTTAGCTAAAGAATTGTAGCGAAAATTGTAAAAATAATTCACAACGTTAATCCCATTATACCCTCTAGATTACATTATTATATACAAATACATTTTCTTTCAAAATTAATTAAAATAAGTGGTCGGAAACTGGGTGTCTAAAAAGCCCCGATTAGTTTTCGACCATTTGAAAAGCTATGTTTTGATGGCTATTTTTTAATATTATTATATGCTACTGCTGTGATTATTGATTTACATTATGTTGAGAAATGAAATTAAAATACACTGGCCTTCAAAACTTAGTACGACACTTTTAAAATTGCAATTTCTTCTAACCTATAAAAGTTAGAGTTTTGAAATAAAAAACATTTTATAGCAAATTTCAGGTACTTTCTTTGGAGTTATACATTATTAACTCTAAAAAGATAAAAACCAAAAAAAAGCTATTTTTAACTTACTGGCCAAATACTCAACATTTATAAGTATAATTGATGGAATCAGGCGTAACTTTGGCGACTGAGCACAGCTGAAGGTTGGGCTCAGTCGCCAAAGTTACGCCCAACCATCCTGAGGATGCCTCGTTTAGAGGCGAAACACGTGTCGAATTCATTTTAGATTTGCTTTTTCTGCGGAGAATTGCTAATTGTTAGGGTCCATGACTCAGGACCGACATACTCTCGAATGACAGGGAGTTCGGTCTTGTTGGCCTCTTGTATTATCGATCAATTAATTTGGTTTATAATTTTGGAGGTTGACAATTCCGAAGGTGAGTGGTGGCTCCCTCTCTAAAATTGTTTATTTATAAGTATGTTTTAAGTACGTTTTATTTACATTATAGTAACTGGTATTGCCCCCTTGGGCTCTGATTACAGCTGATTTGGCTTACTGAAGATAAGGTTTCGGAGGCGATGTTGGGGAATATTCTCCCATTCTTCCATTAAGGCCGGTTTGAGCGCCCTGATGGTGGTAGAAGGTGATCTCCGGCTTCCGACCAGCCTCCAGAGCTCATCCCAGGCGTGCTCGATTAGGTTGGGATCGGACTTCTTGATGGCCAAGCCATTAAGCTGATACCAAGCTCCTGAATGTACTCTTGTATGACCCGAGCGGTGTGTGGCCGGGTGTTATCCTACATCAGTATCCATCCATCACCCATATTTACTAAATATGGCTCTGCATACTCATTAATGATCTCTAGCATTCCCCAGTCAGGGTGCCATTTTCTATGGCCACTAGCTCTATGCGACTTGCTGTACAGCCCATACGTGTAAAGAGCCTCCACCGTATTGGACTTTTTCTCTGAAGCAGGCTTGAATGTTTCGCTCACCAGGTCGCCTCTAGACTCTTTGCCTTACATCAGAAGTGAATCAAGAGAATTGAGACTCATGAGTGAACAAAACTCTTGCCCATTCTTCTTCACTCCACCGTATGTGTTCATGGGCATGGCGCAGTCTCGCTTCTTGATGCTCTCTCTCGAGTTTAGGACCACTTGCTGGTCTTTGAGGCTTCAGGTTTGCATTAGCAAGTCTTATTCTCACTGTACTGTCACTAATGTACTTCGGGTCTGAAGAAGCTGTTGCTGGACTTTAACAGAAGTGAGGATGCGATTTCTCAACACAGTGGACAAAATATAGCGGTCTTCTCGGGTACTAGTGCACCTGGGTCTGCCATTTCAGGGTATCCTCAGATGGTTTCCAGTTCCTTCGTGCCTTCGCTTCGCCTGCCGGACCGTTCTTGGCGTTGCATTCACCATTCTTCGTCGTGGTGGGTGTAACATTGGGTACAGCCCGGCGGGTGAAGCGAGGGTGCGAGGAGGCTGGCAACCGTCTGAGGAGACCTTGTAATGGCGAAACCAGGGCAGATTAACAATAAATAACATAATCTCTCATTTTAGGAAGTGGTCGAAAACTGGTAAATAAACGGTCGTAAACTAGATTTTGCGGTCGAAAACTGGGCAAATCGCCATTTTCAGCTTTTTATCTGAATATAAAACAAACTGTAGGCATTAATATAAACATCTTTACTTTTTATGAAAATAGAGTATATCAGAAGTAGACTGAAATTGATTCTTTATGAAAAATGTTACTTGAACATTTTTGTTTCGCTTCCCGAACTTGACAACTCCACTAACTGGTCGAAAACAGGCGTACTTACCCTACCTAGATGTGCCGCGTAATTAATATTGAGTATACTATACATTCACTGTTTATTTTGTTTGTTGCTCCCATTTGCTTCCAAATTAGTTAATTAATTCAATAATATTAGGTAAATACTAGGTACTTATTCAAACTATCACCGAGCCTATTCTGATCAACTTCTGAATTAATTACGTAACAACATCGCTATAAAGATAGTGCATTTATAAAATAAACTAGGTACGTATACATCACCAACTTGGTAATATCGGCGCATAATTAAATTGTAACTATTTTGTTAGTAATCAATTGCGCCCCCCGCACGGCATTGACATCAATATTGATTGACTATGTTAGTAAACAATCTAATCCTTAATATCCAATTATCCACACGATATGATCCGTGAAAAGTTCCGATACGGAATTCCCATGCGTTATCTTGGCCTTATTAGCCTTGACATGTGATAGCGGAACTATATTGCCGGCTACAGACTCACGCGAGAAGTCTCGCCGAGAAGTTTTGCCGCGAGAACCGAGAAGGTCTATCTACATTTCTCTCATTCCTTTGAAGTTGGCAAAATACCTACACTGATCGGAGACAGACGAGCGCAAGAACGAGACGACGCGAAACCCATTACATTCACGCTTCTCGGGTCTTCTCGGCGTGAGTCTGTAGCCGATGTAAGACATCACGGCGACTTATGAACGAAATGGTGAGCATATACATATGTGTGACTATAGAAGACCCGCATAATTAACGGATCATAAGCCCATTGATTGCAGATCCATGATGTTATTTTCCATTACATGCGTTCCATTTTAAAGTGGTTACCTTATATTGAACATTTTATATTTGTGCGAATTCGCAATAGCTGGTGTCATGAATTCTTTATTAAACCTTCAAATAAGGCCGCGACTTGTTTTTGAATTATGAAATAGAATCGATATTTTCAAGAACTAAATGACCTCGACACATTAATTGGACTAACACGTTTGCATTTTCCTTAAGTGACGATTATGTTCTACTGACCCAGGTAATTTCTAAAAAAATTAAGAATAATTTGAATAAAATTACTAAATACATTTTTTTAATCACAATCATTAGGAAAGTACTATTTTCTTCAGAAACTTCAAGGGTTCAGTACATTAAAACAATATATAAATCGGAACCTTATAAGATAACTTTTAACTACTGCTTGCTGTTCCATTCGGATCGTAATTATTTTTTCTTTAAAATTGGCAAAGGTCTGGTGATTGATTTATTATTTATGCGTTTCTCTTTTTTCATGACCAATGTGGTTTATATTTTTATATAACCTGTTGTTTTTATTGTTATACAAACTTTTTTATAAATATTTTATAAATTTAAACAACTTACTTATGTTGTAAATTTAAAGAAAATTATATGTCTAAATGGGTACTAAAAGTGCATTCTGCCAACATATCTTCTAGCTAGGCTATCTGTTAAGGTGAAGGTGAAGGAAATGTGGAAACTTTCTCGTTACCGCAATATGAAAACAAAACGGCCAATTGCGTGTCGGACGCGCACATAAAGGGTTCCGTACCACCGTAGAATAAAAACGTAAAAAATATCAAGTTTCTTGTATAGGGACCCCCTTTATTTAAAATTGTATGTTATTTTCAGTATTTTTTGTTGTAGCGGCAACAGAAATACACAGTCTGTGAAAATTTCAACTCTCTTTCTATTACGGTTCGTGTGATACAGCACGCTGACAGACGGACAGCGTAGCCTTAGTAATAGAGTCCCGATGGCACACTTTGGGTTCGGAACCCAAAAAAAATGACACATTAGAAAAATGTACTTAGATACACGAGTTCGTATAAGATGAGAAAGCGTGACTAGCACTTGTTCATTTTTAAATACAACTAGAATAATAATAGCACAGCTAATAGGTTGGTAGGTACATACATATCATAATAATTTAATTGTCTCTGGTGCTTCCCTGGCTTTTGAAACTTGAAAGACCATGTCAAGGCCTCCTTCATGCCGTAGCTTATCCGTGAAACAAATAATTCAATAGTATCAATTAATCTTAACTATTTAATTTTACTATTGTTTCAAAGTTGACCTTTTGAAGTAAGGCTGAGTTGTCTTGTCATTGTTTAAGATAAAAAAAACCCGGCCAAGTGCGTGACGGGCCACGCGCAATGTAGGGTTTCGTAGCCATTTTTAATAAAGTAAATACATCGTACGTATAACAAAAATTGTGATTTACTTGGGTGTATTATTGCGGACACTTCTAAATGGCTTTATATTGTTATTCTTTTCTACCTATTATATATGCTTAGCTGTTAGTCTTCCTTAAAAACTAAATAAATAAATAAACAAGAAACAAAGTAGTATTTGCAGTTGAATTTTTACTCGAAACTATTGAGTGTGTTCAGAAACGACACCTTAAGATAGGAAATCAACTTTTCGTTAACTTGGTCGACTATAGCGTGTGCATTTTGATTATTCGAAAAGGCAACACATTAGAGCTTCAATATTGACAAAGTATATTGAAATTATATACAAGTAGAAATAATTGCTGATTTACAAAAATAATGAAAAAAAGACAAACCCGCTGAGTTTTTTGCTATATCTCCTCAGTCGAGGTCGCGTTTTGATCCGGTAGTAGATTAATAAAAAAAAAAATATTACAATTTGTAAGCGCCCCCGTAAGCCTAAACAAAATGTATAATTAATTTTTGACCTAGAATTTCTCCTGTTTTTCAAACATAGGTTCACCAGACAGTTCCCACATTTTCCATGTAGGCGGGCCATGCTACATGAAACAACAAATTCAAGATTTTACTAAGTACCTATCCATATGTCTTTGCCTTTGTAATGGTTAAATATCTATAAATGTGTCTCTAATCTTTGAACAAATTGGTTGTGACATACAGACATGTCGAAAGAGTTTCTAGTTTGACTACTGAACCCTAAAAATACAACCTCTTCATAGTGTGTCCGGCTCAACAAGTCGGAAAAAAAATGTCGGTTAGGTTTTAAGATTTAATGTAATTGCTTATTATTTTAATTAGTTAAAATTTATTTAAATCTATGATAATCGTTCCGCAAACTGTTTAATTTTTAAAGTAAAATTTAAGTAGATTTTATATACCTACCAATAACTATTAAGCAAACATAAAAATACTAATATTACTTTAATAAAGTCATTTCACAAAAAAAAAATCGTAAGAAATTACTCTTAAAGTGAGTTGTACTTGCACTAAAATATAGTTAAGAATAATACCCATTTTAAAGGTGTTTTATTATAATATATCAGAATGAACAGCGTCTGGGGTCGACACGAATATGGGCCAAGTTTATACGAAAGTGGGTCAGGGGGATTTAAACCACTGGGAGTTAAGCGATCGTTTCGGAACGGATATTTCTGTACCTAGATCTTTTCGAAACTATTAAATAGCATACTGGAGTAGGTAGGTAGGTAGGTACCTACTCTAAGGGACACTATAATAAGCGTTTCGAGAGTGGTACGTAAAAATGATTGAAATTACATGATAGCAAAGATACTGCCCGCCCCGAACGCTCACTATATTTGTCCCTAAATCCTGCTGACTGATCATCCACCCAGTGCTCTCAGAAGCATTCAACTTCTTTGGGCTAGATTTCAGAAGCTACTGGAATATTTTAGAAGTGTCTGGTAAGTGGAATGGTTGGAATTCTAACTGCTGGTAGTCTCGCGAAACTAAGTAAAATGGGTCATGATCAGCACAGAAAGTAGGTCAGTAGATCGTCAGGGAATCGCATTCATGCCACCCCATTATTCTGGGTGTGCGGGCGCGGGTGGGCCATCGCGGCCCGGAGCTCAGCCCTGCCCTTGCCCTGACATGTACACCAACCAAGGTATGTATATAGCACAACAGTCATTGACTAGGTAGCTACAGAGCTATTATAAAACATAGTGGCTGAAGTACATTTACGACTGACTAGGGACAAATTGCAAGTTTTTCGATAATTGTGTAAGTAATATAAATCGATCTCCAACTGACATTATGCATTTAAAGTGTTGTTTAGTGAGTATCAATGTTAATTTAGCACGCACAGCTAGCCGCGGCCATGTCATGCAGCGCGTTACCCTTGACGTAACCGTGAATGCGTCGCTTGCACTCACTGCGGGTGCGACACTGCATACGCATAATTGTGTATCCGCCACTTAATAGTGCATTCATGTAGGCTGTTTATTTATATAAATTAAACATCCATATAGGTACTGCCGCAAGTAGGTCAAGTTTATAAAAACCAGGACAGAGGATAACAGAAATGTAGTGGACACTGTAATGTAGGTCACATAACTTTATGCATAAGCGTGGATATGCTTCGTATTATTTGTAATATGCGCGCAGTTATGCGTTAGATGTGCCTATGATAGTTCGCAACAGTATTGCTGCGGCTACACGCTGTGACTGCCTAAAAAGGCACGGGCTCTTTAAAATTCGTACCGACTGTTGAACGAGGGGAAATGAACGTTACGTAATAACGAACATGGGTACGTATTTCTAATGTCTATGCAAACCGTTCATTGTCACAGTAAGTAGTACTTGTCGGCCTAGTTTATCTTGCAACCTAAAATCGCGCAATACCACTAGGGTTGTCACAGTCTTCAAAAGGAGTATATGTGCCTCTTTATTATTATGTACCTGTTTTTTACAAGTACCTCAACAAAATTCCCCAGAATTAGGGGCCGTCCATAAATTACCTGAGGTGATTTTTGTGATTTATCGACCCCCCCTCCCCTCCCACCTTGGTGAAATGTTCTGAGATTTGGCTCGACCCCCTCCCCCCCGCCCCCCCCCCTAAACTCACGTCAGATTTTTCGAAAGGCTAATTTTAGTGAAGAAACATGTTTTACTTAATTTAACCACAGTTTTCACGTAAAAAAAAATTACATGATATTTGCCGAGACCCCCCCCTCTCACCCACGTGAGATTGGGTGAGTTTTGGCTCTATCCCAAACCCCCCTAAACGCCTCACGTAATTTATGGATGCCCCCTTTAGACTTAAACTAGGATCAGCGTTATTTTATCTAAATCAACATTAAAGGAACCTAAGCCGTTCAGCCTATGTAATAATGTATCTCCAGTTTCAAAACACATTTCAGTCTCATTTTAGTAGTCATTTTTCTGATTCTTTACGTATGTGGCCCTTCCATAGACTCAAAATAACTACAATAAAAAATATATTCGCTGACAACATGTTCACTGATGCGTAATGTAATGTTATTACATACATCTGCAATTTTTGTACTACCAGTTGGCGATTCCACAGGTAATAGCCATGAGCGTTGTATTGTGCGCAAAGCACTGTCGACAGAATGTTGTAATACGTGTGTGTAATGTAACAGTTAAAAACGAGAGAGGGAGATAGATATAAATGTTTTGAAAAGATTCGCCGAGCGGCTCGATCCGAACGAGCGAATAAGTAGGCGAAGGTCAGGCGCCATTGTAGTCAACGTGAATATAGTGACGTTACACCTTGAGACTTGGAGATAAGCTGGAGTTGCTGCGTGGAGCTGCTCAGGATGAGGCACGTGCCCGTCCACACTAAGCCTGCGTGCTGCCAAGTAGCTAGCTGCCATCTAACCCAAAAATACTTGTAATTTATGTTGCTGTCATAATGTGGAGGGAGACAAACCAAATCCAAACTACGAGGCGAGGAGAATAACAAACATTCTCAGTTATGTCTGAGAATATTCATGGGTCGTCGCGGGTCCATCTCCTCCTTTAGTATCCTCTATGACTGCTGTATTTACTAATTTGCTTCTGCAATGTGTAAGTAATAATTTGTTCTAGGAGTCCAGAGGTGGGGCCGTATATCGAATAGGCACTGCGAGTGACGAATGTTTAAGAAACTTTGGCTTTTGTATTAAAGATAGAATAATGAGTGTACCTATAAAAAGTCCAACATAATATTTATTTACGCATAATAATCACTATCACGCTATGAGCTATCACGCTAATAATAAAAAATAGATATTCAAACGAATTTTCTCTACTAGGCAATATCTATTTATATCAGGCACATGGTGATATTTATTGGTTTGATGGAACATACTATCCCTGGGGGGGCAATTCAACCCCGGACCATCCGCTTCGTTCGTTCGTGGTTTTGACATAATTTAATATACATATTCGGAAATGTGTCATAATTCAAAATTCGAAGCCCAAATGAAATAAACTATACACTCAGCGGCACAGAGACATAGCCAAGTTCAAAATTCGATGTTGTATCAATTCGATCATCTAGTATCGAATATTACTTTTTCTTGCTCTTATCACTCTCGTTATTAATATGATATAATGTTTTGATAATGTTTATGGAAAGTCACGCTACAGCGTTACCGCAGTGTCCTACCTCTTAGAGACCTCTTGGAGGTCTTTGAATATTCTTGATAAGCCTTTTTAACATGACACATGTTCTATGAGATTCAAGCCAGGAGTGCCTGCAAACTGTACAGTTTTTTTTTACTCCAAGTCAAGAGTCAAAATAACTACAACTACTTGTTTTTAGTCCGAGTCGCTGAGTGTAAATTGAATTATCAATGTTGCGCCTATAGTACCAGTGCCTAGTATCTGTATCTTGTACATATTACCGACAGGTTTATATTGCTGTTGTAAAGGAAACATTCGTCCGCAAAATTTGAATGATCCTCAACCCCGTATCTCCAAACTGATTATTCCACAGGCTGGCGGCGCCAGTTGATGAAGGAATAGATGAATGTTAAATGTTCGTTACATAACATAAAACCCAACTGTACCTATAAAGCCCCGACCTGTAACCCCGGCGCTACCTGCTGCATTGACTATTAATCGAAATGATTTAAACATCTCGAAATACGGAGTTGTATATTTACATGTCATCGTGTACTAATTGGAGTTCGTTGCCACCTGTTTTAAAAATATTCTCACTTTAAAACAAACTAATTTATCTTGATGATCAGTTTGAAAAAAAACCTACAAAATCGTGAAAACTTAATTTAGAGACCCCGTATACCTACGTTATAGAACGAGACCTTACAACAACAATAATATGTATATACAATATTTATTTATTTATTAGAAAATATGGCATCTTTACAGAGAAAAACATACCTCCTATATACAGCCTTGTAAAGTATATCATTATGCGAGATTTCATGAAACGCCGCATAAACTTGTATCATAAGCACAGCTTAGATGTGGCCACGTTATTTTGCACGCAACACCAGTGTCGACGTTGTCGGAGCTCTGACGGGATGACACCTACACAAAGTTAAGGGTTACCTAAGTCACGGGCTGTATGTGCGAGTTACCGGTGCCGACATTAAGGGAAAATTCGGTAACATTCGGGGGCGCATGCAGCCCTCTGCGTAAGTTGTTTAGTACACGTTTTTATTCATGCTTTATGTTTATTATTATTAGGTAAGATATGTTTTTAAAGTAACATTTAACTTGTTCTTCCGACAAACATAACAATATTTTTTATGATAAGTAGTACTATTTTCGGGCACCTTGAGGTAAGGCCGTCCACGCAAACAACGATTTGTGAACAAACACGGTACGTATGTATGCAATATACGTCTGACCACACAGTACGCCCGTTACTACTAGACCATCAATTCGCAGTTAAGTCCCGATAACTTTTATAAAGTAAATACCCAACTTCTCATTTGTACCAGCAAGTCAGAGTCGGCCGTCTGTAAAGCAAGCAATGGAAATAAAACTCGAAATAGATCCACATTGTAGATCATGCTATGACACTGACATCGCAGTTGGTCTCCTCGACCTAGTCTGCTGGTGAGCCATCTAAGGAGAGCTATCGAGAGCATGGCCACCGAGCTCTTAAGGGGACATTATTGGCTGCCTTTTTATTTCAGAATTTCTTCCAAATAACACCTAACTAATTCACAATATTTGTTTTTAAGTACCTATCCGCTTTTCATTGCTTACAAAGTTTAAGATATATTTATATTTTGCATAATAAGTAGTATTAGTAGTAGTAGTTTTGTATTTTATGGAAAATACTACAGCTTTCAACAAACACCTTACAATGTATTCTTTAGGCTACTTTTAATTTGTAAAGCAATTGAGCTGGATCAATCACGTGCTGCAGCAAGCATAACTTATGTATCGATACATAAAACTTAAGCGACTGATGTCATAATATCGTATCTTTATAGCACACTATGACATCATGCGGCTGAGTAATCCAAGTGCTGGTCAAACGCTAGAGAAAGCAATTTATTTCAACACCCTGAAGTCCATTTACAAAAATTTACAAATAATGCTTTAAATACACGAAAACTACGAGTATCGCTCGTTGCGACACTGTGAATCGAATTAATTACCTCGCAACCGGGCGTAGTATTAAAAAACGGTTTGCGCAAGAGTCGATCCGCACCTTGACACAGATAGCGCTCAAACTGTCGTTTTGAATACACAAAAACCGGACGCTGCCTCCACTATTTTAAAGTTACTTGTACACTTATAACGAAGACCTTTTGATTCATGACTACATTTCACGGAGCTGTTGGAAAATTATATCAACTATTTATCGGCTCCGGTGGATTGACTAAAACAAAAATATAACAAAACCACGATTACCATGAGGCAATGATCCAAACATCATAATAAAACGACGCCAATCCAATTATTGTTTAGATTGACAGATTGCAACTAATCTGTGATAATTAAAATCACAAGAAACAATGTTGAAACTTAAATGAGTCATTAAATCGCCTTAAGATGAAACAACATTTGCTCAGGCTCTCTTGCATGCCCAAGGGATTGATAACACAACAAAAATATCGGGGTGGGTGACTACGGGTGACTACGGGTGACGCTGCTAGTTTCTTTTTCGTGAATTCGATAATGGTATGACTATTACTTTTATAAGTTATCATCTGTGGTAACACGAAGCTGTCAAAAGTACATGCTTTTGGTGTTGGTGTCGCATTTTTTCTGGAATGACCATAGATTTATATTGGTCTAGATGGATTTGGTGTAGTTGTAAAATGCGGCAACGAATAATGCTCATATAAATGAGCATACGAGTCCAACTTGACGTAATCTCGTAGCAACCACTCTGTCACACTGATCTGCCGTGTTGACATTTTTCTTTAATTATATTTACATAGTAAAATGCCGGCCTGCGCGGTAAAATTATGCAGAAACAATCAATCAAACAATAAGAAAGACACTGGGATCACATACCATCAGTAAGTATTGCATAATATCCTAATTTCAACGAAAAATAACACCAACCATTAAAATGTCAAAGAATATAAATTACACCGTTCAGTGATACCGCGTAATAAAACTTAATTTCCCCAAGGTTCCGATTTTTATTGTTCTGCAAATAAATAATTATTTTTATATAAGGCCGTAAGTTATAAATAGATATTTTGCAAGGCTCCTTACTAAATGCTGAAGATGATGTATCCACCCTACCATCAAAAAATAATCGCTTGGTATAAATATTTTCGATCGCTTGGTTCAGCTGGTTAGTAACGAGCATTAAAAATTCCTTGGTAACGAGTGATTCAGTCAAAGGAACCCAACATATTTCTTTTTGTGGTAAGTATCACAGGGAACATAGAGGGAAGAGTTGTTCTTTTTTAAAAACTTTTATTTTTTAATTAATGGCCTCTTTCCATTCGGACCCAATGTGATTCTGCCAATGTCAACGTCTTATTAGATTTACCCATGAACGTAATACCAACGTATAAATTCCTTGGATTTACCTAAAAAACAACGTGTGACAATTTGCGCGGGTGAAGGGGTCGTTGAGGACAGAGATAGGTGGAGGAGGATGGGAGAGACCTATGCTCAGCAGTGGGACGAAATAGGTAAATAAAAAATGGGAAACTTTTTTTTATACAGTCTACTAGTAAATAGCTTATAAAATACATAAGTGAACAGTCAAATAAATGTCAAATGGTGAATGAATGTATATGAAAATATTTATTTTCCCACATTTAAATAATCAGGTTTAGTGGAGGGGCGTACATTTTTATCTCTACCTTCATATACATTCATTCACCATTTGACATTTATTTGACTGTTCACTTACATTATGTATTTTATAAGCTACTTACATCAAAACAGCAACTAAGTATCTACTTACTTGTAGACTGTATAAAAAAACGTTTCCCATTTTTTATTTACCTTTTTCGTCCCACTGCTGGGCATAGGTTTCTCCCATCCTCCTCCACCTATCTCTGTCCTCAACGACTCTTTGTCAGTCCTTCTCTAAGGCGTCAAGATCATCGCACCATCTCTTTCTAGGCCTGCCGCAACGCCGTCTTCCATCTTCCGGAACCCACTCGCTTGAAATTTTAGCCCACTTGTCAGGATCCATTCTATTCTATGGCCTGCCCATCTCCACTTAAGTTTGGTAGTCTTTGATTCATGGGGTAAAAGTTTAGAAGTTGACCACACTATTTACTCATGCTTGTGTGCGTTGACGCAATTAGTTACACACATTACAATATTGAGATTGCCGCATTCAAGGAGCTTTATTTCATATGACGTGCGGTGTCTTCCTAAAGGCACGTCACTGGGAATGACGCTTACAAACAAAAATAGCTCTAAGTTTTTAAATATTACACCACAACCACAATACTAATAAAATAAGTTTAAATACTAAAACCCGACTACTGAAAAATCGCGCTCTATAAAGTATGAAACAAGAACATATTCTAATCTGGAGGATAGCCGTGGTCCGTGTAGGTCCTTTAAGGCAAAATGGCATATGACCACGGACCACGGCTATCCGCTATGAGAATATTTTCTTGTTTCATACTTTTTAGAGCGCGATTTTTCAGTAGTCGGGTTTTAGTTTTTAAACTTACTTTTTATTTAAATATTTTGGAGTTATATCAAAAAATATTTATATATGCTTTGGAATGTGCTAATTAAGCTCTTTCATTTAATGCCTCACACGGCTTCGTTAAAAAATATTAGTTTTTTAGTTCATGACATTATATCCTCTAGAGGGCGCGCCATATGTAACGACACATAGCCTATAACTAGCAGGCCATTTAGCCGCTTCTAACGATACCTCATTTGTCAAATTACGACAAGTAGTTTGGAAGTTAGGTGGTAACAGATGACATTACATACATACCGGTCAAAATCATAACCCTCCGCCGTAGTCGGGTTAAAATAAAATAAAATGTAAAAATATAGTGGGGTCCCCGTACAAGACACTTGATATTTTTGACGTTTTTATTCTACGGTGGTACGAAACCCTTTATGTGCGAGTCCGACACGCACTTAGCCGGTTTTTTTTACTATTCTAACGTATTTGGCATCGTGTACCCTATAGTCAAGCATAGCTACTAGATCGACTATCCTTTACTAGAAAATTACAAATCTAATGCGCACAGTGGCATCCGTGCCACGTAGGATACGATCTTAGTTGGTTATCGTGGCAATATGTCTTCTGCAAGTTATCCACAAGGATTAAATATAATTTAATATGTATCCATAAAATGATATTACTTAAAGTCATAATATTAACACAAGTATATTTATTAGGGAGATAGCAAAGATCAAAGATCGGATCAGCAACTAAAGACCCTATGACCTAAGATTAGGCAAGCACCAGTTTTCGAATTCGATTTATTCTACTGAGCACACTTACAAAATCGAGTACTTACCTGTTCACTACACCAGGGGATCCCAAACTACTTTTTTGTCTGATAAACCCCTTGCAATATTTTTCGGTTTTGAGTAAACCCCCTGCTTTGCTAATATTCCATTGTTAGGGTTCCGTAGCCAAAGGGTGCCAACGGAACCCTATTACTAAGCCTCCGCTGTCCGTCCGTATGTCAGCGTGCTGTATCTTACGAATCGTAATAAGTAGAGAGTTTAAATTGTCACAGAATGTGTATTCTGTTGCCGCTATAACAACAAATGCTAAAAAATAAAAACAATCTAAAAATAAAGGGGGTCCCCATACAAGAAACTTGATATTTTTGACGTTTTCATGCCACGGTGGTACAGAACCCTTTATACGAGTACGACACGCACTTGGCTGGTTTTTAGAAAATTCATCAACTTCATTCGCGTATGCACGTAGGTAATATGCAAGTTACTATAAGTTAAAAGTTAATTGCAGCCCGATTATGCAGTACCTTGAAAGTTTCAAATAAGAACTTGTGTTAATTAATAGGGGTCGATTTTTAGACCTCATTGACCCCCAAAATCAGATTTCATTCATGTCGACCCCTGGCAAATCGATATCGACCCCGACTTTCGGAACCCTTGACCTACACCTATGAGAGAGACGGAAAACGCGTACGTAAACAAACCCTAGGGACATAGTTTACCAGTGCGGTATCCTAATTCGCAAGCGTGACCTGCTTTTAGTTGGGTTTTTTGCACCAGTAGCCCTAAGCCCGGCGCATACGCAAACGCTGACCTGAATATGTGTTGGGTTTTGTATAGAGCAAACAGATCAATCATGATTCGTCCAAGGCAGGTTCCACCGAAACTTAAGCAAACTTCAACGGTAACTTTTCACACAGTTTTAAGGGCAGAAAAATACCATCATTTGTTTACTCTTTGTAAAGAGCTTATTACACCCTATAAGCCGGACACCACAGTTACAAAAAAGTAATCGTGGCGCCCCTGGGAGATTTACTGGGGGCACTACGGTGAGTAAAGCCACGTTCTAACTAGAGAACAATGTTTAATATGTGATAATCAAAAAAATAATAAATGAAATACCTAAAAATTGCTGTTCGATATCGACAATAATAATGGGAATGTAATTATGTAAGTTATATTGACGTATAATATTGAAGTATATATTAATATTTGAATCTGAAATAATAATATTTGAATCTGAAATAACAAAGAGGTAGGTTTGCCCTTAAACTTGATTAAGAAACCCAGACTAGTGTACAAGTCTCTGCTTGCGAAATACCAAGGCCATAGTTTCTCAATTATACTGGGAAGCCTTACAAACTGTTACGTAGGCAGGGTCCGACTAGCCCTGGGATATAAAGCAATGTACACACAGTGGAAATTTCAGTATTCACATAATTGCGTAATTGTCGTGATCAACAAAAAGCTTATTGATTTCTGATTGTATTATGTCTTAGGACTTTAATGAGCTACACTTTGTGAAAAGGGTCGAGGTATTTATCGCGTATAGCTGAATTATTTGGCCAATACCGTAACATTTATAAGACTAAGAAAGGAGGGAAAAGATAAGGAACCAATTTAAAAAAAAATATCTTTAGAAGATAAAAGGTTGATAAAAGCCGGTAAATTTTTTGTAAGCTGTATTTCAGCAGTGGGCACAAAGCTTTATTTTAAACGTGAAAACAACCATACATACCCTGAAAACTTTTGCCTCATGAAAGTTCGAGCCTGCAAAAGGCATTTACAAGGTTCTTTAGAAAATTAATCATGTTAGTATATTGTCAACAGGTGCTCACAAATCTATCAAGTTTTATTAACTGTCCCACTCTCCTTCAGGTTGGCGACGTGCGAGCAATGGCTTTCGTATTGCGAGCAATCTATAGGCTACGGAAACTGCTTACCATCAGGCGGCCCGTACGTTTGTTTACTGACACAACAGTAGCTACACTATAGAATATTCGAAAGCTAGTACAAAAAGACCGACCCTAGTTAAAAAATTAATGGGAAAAGTTTTGGAAGGAACATAGTTTCACAGGGTACTGAGACGTCTTTCAAACCCACCAACGAAGCAATATGCGGATTTATTAATACATATTTTGGTTTTTAAAGGGTGGGTTTTTGAGACGGGACAATAAGGGCAGGTACCTTAACCGCTATAGTTACAGGAAAACCTTTCTAGGAGACCATTCATAACTTTTTGAGATATTCTGAACTGCATACACAGATTTTGGAAAAAAATGTACAGTCAACGAAAAAAATACTCAAATACAAAAAAATAATATAATTATGCCTATCGATCCTATTTCATGTAGGGATCAAAAGACTCTATTATGGGACCATTTAAGGTAGGTAAAGACTCTTTGAGACCAACTGAAGTTTGAATTCAGAAACTACGGTAAGTTTTAAGCCCGCTGCATAAGGTACTTGCCTGTAAGCCCGATTTTGTAACTTACCTTAGTTTTGGTACTCAAACTTCAGTTGGTCTCTAACTGTATTTTGATCACAGTAAGAAATAAGATCGTTTGGCAATAAAGAATATTTCGAGTTTATTAATCGTCTTTCCGTACAAAATGTATGGGAAAAGTTTTTGGCGAATTCTGTCATATCTAGTGCTTAATTATTAACCTTAAATGGCCTCATAGTATTTTGATCCCTACATGAAATAAGATCGATAGCAATAAAAATATATTTTGGTATTCTAACATTTTTTTCGCTGACTGTACATTTTTCCAAAATCTGTGAATGCTGTTCAGAATATCTAAAAAAGTTATGGATGGTCACCTAGGAACGTTTTCCTGTAACTATATCGGTTAAGGTACCTGCCCTTACTGTCCCGTCTCAAAAATCCATCCTGTATATTGGTGCTATTACTCGTAGCAATCGTAGAACAGTATAATATTGATATTTTTTTTATGTAGGTGCCAAATCACACCTAGCCTATAAAGGTTGTTGTATGTTCTAATATCCTGCGGATGTGCTTGCGGGCATCATATGGACTCTACTTACTCACAACATAGTGTTTTAAATGCGACTTTTCAACATGGGGCCATCCATAAATTACGTCACACGTAAAGGGGGGAGGGGGTCGTCGAAGTGTGACATTGTGTGATAAGGGGTTGGGGGCGTCCTAAGTTTCGTGACGTCACATTTCAAAATGTAATATGTCTAAGTATTAAGACGCGAAATTTGAACTGTTAACGAAAATCCCTAAAAATATTTTCTAGATGTAATATTTAGTGATGGGATGTTCTCGAGAACATTCTCACCCTCGAAAACTTAATCGTGAGAATTTTCGAGAATTTATCTTCTGAAGCATGTTAAACTTGGCATAAACCTCATTAAACATGCAAGTATGGTGGTTTTAATTGTTTTTAAGATTGAAAGTTAGGATAACGTCACCCAAAATATAAGATTCTCAAACATTCTCACGAGTAAGTTTCCGAGGGTGAGAATGTTCTCGGGAACATCCCATCACTAGTAAAATTATAAAAATTATGTAACCTCACACTAGAGAGGGGGGAGTCCCACAAATGACACATGAGTCTCACAATGACCAGCTGTGACAAGGGGGCCGCAGGGGTCCAAAAATCTTGAAATTCGTGTGACGTAATTTATGGATGGCCCATAATGAAATTGGTTGTTGCAACATGTTATTGAACGCTCGCGACACCATTTGCGCGGGCTTAGTATTTTGATGTATCCCGTAGAAATTGTGGAATAAAAAATAACGTGTCTCTTGAGTTGACACATGGATATGTTCGATAGCTTTCCCGAGGCCCTATCGCAAGGCGGGAGTAGGTCAAGTGTGGGGTTTTACCCGGCAAGAGTCTGGCATAACCCACACGCTTCCCCTCCCCGTGCGGTGAGAATTTTCTCACGTTAAAAAAAGATATTTAACTCATCAGTTATCATGCGTGATGCGTGTTTCGTCACGCAGACGAGCACTGTGGTACCTACGCTACCAATATTTCCAAATCATTTCATGTAGATATCGTGCCTCTTGAGTTGATACATGGATATATGCGAAAGTGTTCCCGAGGCCCTATCGCAAGGCGGGAGTAAGTCCAGTGTGTGGTTTTAGCCGGTAAGAGTCTGGCATAACCCACACGCTTCCCCCGTGCGGGTATCTATGAGAATTTCCCCAAGTTAAAAAAAGGATATTTAACTCATCAATTATCACGCGTGATACGTGTTTAGTCACGCAGAAAATAATAGTACCTACGCTACTAATATTTCCAAAACATTTCATGTAATCGTGTCTCTTGAGTTGACACATGGATATATGCGAAAGTGTTCCCGAGGCCCTATCGCAAGGCGAGTAGGTCCAGTGTGTGGTTTTAGCCGGTAAGAGTATGGCATAACCCACATGCTTCCCCCGTGCGGATATCCATGAGAATTTCCCCACGTTAAAAAAAATAATTAACTCATCAGCTATCATGAGTGATGCGTGTTTAGTAACGCAGAAAATAATAGTACCTACGCTACTAATATATCCAAAACATTTCATGTAGTCTCCCAAGTGAGGTTTTTGTAAGATAATCGAATCATACAATCGAGTACGGTATACGGTACTTTAAGAATTATCCCCTCAAGGAGTTATACCCTCCATCATCAGCTCTCCTGAATAACTGAAAGGAACATAAGTAGCGGTCTATACGAAACTACAATATTTAAAGAATTATCCGCTAACTCCTAATAGTTATATGTGTAAAACACATAATGCGTCCCTATAAAATTTGAAGGTTGCCCTTGATTTTTCTGAGATCACAATATCAGATCCTGACTTGGCGCCAATGGGACCACATTAACCTTTGAAAAAAAAAAATACTCGAATCGGTCCAAGCGTCTTCGAGTAATAGTAGTATATTACTTACGCCTGTTTACCTGTTTGTACCTGGCAACCCATAGTTGGGCCCAACGGAAAGTAGGCATCCTATATTTTTCCAATTCCTCGTGTGATATTTCTCTCGACTAATGCTAGATTTTTATAAATAACAGATGAGGTAAGTTTTTCTACAATGTTAATTTTAGTAAATATTATTTAACATTATTGGCCCCAGATTTAGCTAGGCAATCCATGTGCGATTTATTAATCTACATACTATCTAACAATCTAGGTCAAAATCAAATAACACATGGGGGTAGATACTTCTTCAGCGTATCTTAGACATACCTGTAGTGGTAAAACGAGCACTACAAGAAATATTCAGATGAATTTAGGCTGAAAGTAGAATACATTATTCAGTACGAAGTCCAAGAATACAAAAGACTTCTTATAACTGGCATGAGTAGAGATGCAGGCAGACACGCTCTGGTTTTCTTACCGTCCTAGATCAACAAAGAAGTTTTTTTCCTAAGTATTTTTGTGGCCCGCTTTAATTGACACACTTATTACGAATAATAATCGTTTATTGTCTGTGTCTAAGGTGTTCTGATAGCATGTTTCGGGTAAATTAGGAATTTTCAGTATGGAAAGTATGTCGCAATTGTCGGCGCCAAGTGATGTGTGTCAGGTCACGAGGGCTTGGCGTCATCCGAATTATTTTTATTGGCCCATCAGAATATGTAGTCCGACTGAAATAAATTCAGTTTTTTCCTACCTACACTACATTATTGTTACTTACAACGATGACGATACTACCTACTGGCAATTACGAGAAACAACTTTTATTATGCGATTCGAAATCAGTACGTATTAACTTAAATGCAAGAAAGCATTAGATTTAATTGTTTTTAAATTTAAACTTACCTAATAGCTGGAATACTGTCAAAAATCTTAGGAGCATTAAGTCTCGGGAGTCCGAATGCGGTTAAGTTATCCTGCTATATACACATACATGCGTAATTAGCAAGGTACCTATGTATTGCGTATTTAACAACGTGCTTGCATGTGTATGTAAGTATTGACAGATACCTACGTATACTCGCTTATGGACGATACAAACGATTGCTACTCTGACGCGTAACTGGGTCACTGGGTCACAGACGAGGTCCGCTGATAGCACAGAGCTGTTGTTTCTGTTGTTTCCGAGCTGTTGTGCTCTAGAAACGCAGAATAACTAATTAACGACATAACATAATAATCATGGAACTATAGGCCATCATATTGTTCTTCACCTGATACGCAGTAGGTTCGTTTTCAGTTAAGAAACATTGATAAAAAACTATAAGATGTGTTCACAAGTGTATTAAAAAATGACAAACCTATATAGTAATTATGTAATTATGGATTAGTAATGGAAATGCAAATAACAATTTATATATAAATGAAACAGTGGAGTTAATTCGAGCACTGTGTACATTGGAGTGTGCGTGCCTCTAGTTATTTGTTCTATTTTAATGTTAGTCGAACGCACCAACCTTGCTCTACATTCAAGATTACAATTAAATAAAAAAACGGTTAAGTGCGAGTCGAATTTCTTGAATTACAGCAATTTTCAACACAAATTAAGATATACGCTACGTAGCTACCAATGCTAAGTAAAAAAGCTTTTGATTTTCATGAATTTAGGATAAGGTATTTATTTTGAACTAAAATCCTGAAGTAAATTTTACAATAGCGCTACTAAGGGACTAGATACTGCTATATACAGAACAGGATTTTACCAGACTACACCGATCATGGAGGGTAATTTGCGTGGCTAATGTTAAAGTTTACGAAAATCTTAGATATGGAATCTTTTCATGCATCGAGGTCGCATGTTTTCGCTAGGGACCACCAGCTCTATGCTCAGTCATAATATAAGCAGTCGAAGAATGGTGCTGTGCAGCCCCTTCTAGTTTCTCTTGACAGGACAATTTTCCACTGTATTAAAGGTGAGGATTTGATTGTACTCTTGAAATCCCTTTGTAAGGATGCCTGGCGTCTATCCCGAATTATCCCCAGAACGAATAGGTATAATTATATCTGCATAATATTGGATTCCGATTGAAACGTTTAAATGAACAGCTTATTGCAATACACCGTGAGTTTATATTGGTTTGGGGTATTTATCTTATTCCCTTAGAATGATAACGTCATTATCACGATATATACTCAATTTTGTCTATCAGCAAAATTGAAAAGCTAGAATTTCAATATACTGAAATGCAAAGCTTAATAATCAAAGGCAATGATTGAACTTAATTATTTATATTGGAAACCATATTAGGTATTATAGAACTTCAGCTTACAGCATAATCTTCGTATAGATAAATGTAAAAGGTAGTCTGCTTAATAAACATCGTATCCTATAATATGGTATTTGCTACGGGATATAGCCACTCAGTGTAAAGGCAGGTCATTACTTAACGAATGCGTATACGCAGGCTTTATTCACGTCACGCGCATTTGTGGTATTACGTACCTACATGACTATTGAAAGCACATACAAAGACCGGCTTTACGGCGCATATTTTCGGTCAGCTTTGGAGGGAGGCACATATGCAATCGGATATTTTAAACTTCACAGGTTTCAGTTAAAACCCCGTCGTTCAAATCAATATTCGAGTTGGAGAAGCGTTGTGGTAGTTCTTGAGGGTTTGTTGATGATTCGGCGTATGTAATTTGCTAATTACCTAGCTAGATCAATTACACATACAATGGCCAGTTGGCTCCCTTACCGCGAAGTTTCCTTGCGTCAATCGTACCAGCCATCAATGTAGTGAAAAGAAGAATATTGAAGTGGCAATGCCATGCCCATGTCTAGCTGAGAACCGATGGCCGATCGAGCATACGTCCTTGATTGGAGACAATTTTAACGGACTAACGGTTAATGTATGGAAGAAGATGGGGGAGACCTTTGCGCAGCAGTGGGACACAATAGGTTAATAAAAAAAACGGTTAAATACTCGTACGCAACTTAAAATGAGGCGTTCTACTTTGACGCGCCATACAGAAAATGACAGTTAACGACGTCTCAAACTGCTAAGTGGGACTTAAGAATTTGAGTAGCCTTTGAGTATTCGGCCATTAGCCACATTCCACCACATTTTCTGCTTTTTTATAACGTTGGAAAACCCTAAGGGTCCTCTTCCGCCTTGGGTGAGGCAAACTACTGTTACTACCATGACTTTCGACGAGTCCCTGAGAAAGCTAAATTAAATTGTATTGGAACCCACATTCTTTTAATCAATTAATCAAAAAGAGAGAATAAGAGTGGAAGAAAATTATATTTTTTTTTCCATTGCACAGCAAAAAGAACTGTAAAGGCTATAGGTATGCCACAGAGACAAACTCTTACAACTTAACGAAGCCTAGTTCTAAGGCACCAAGGATTTCATTGGACTTAGTATTTGGACCTAAACTTGTGAGCTAGGGTCCCATTAGTCAAATGGAGAATGCGAATTGGCATACAATAAATATATAATAAATAATAGATTAACAATCTGACCGAACAAAAGGTAGTATTTGGATGCGGAAGGCATAGTATCGATCGGTGAGACGCTACATGCGTCAGACCTATGACCAGCAGTGGACTAAGGACGACGGCAGCGCTGTCACATTAATAGATCTGAAAATGAACATGAGATATGCCAATATCTCGACTATCCGAGTTCACTTGTCGGATTTCGAACAGAACTTCATTTGCCCTACTTCCAAAAATATCCGGAACATTCGCAACATCGCGTCATTATGACTGAGGCAATCTGTAAAGTATCAAAACGTATCTAAACGAACTCAACTGGATTCTATGATTATATTATGCGGCCGGCCGAGTGTTTCACGTCAAGACTGTTATTTCATATGGTGTAACAACCGGACTGCCATGCCACTGCAGCCCGCACTCGAGCAAACGTGCCCTACTGACACCGAATGAAATCAAAATGCGTCGCCGCGCCACCCACTGAATACAAACTACACAGTCATTTGACAATACTCGTGTAGGTACAGTCATTCACCACGTTGTGGTAGCTAATTATACAATCAAACTATTCTCGAAACACGTTCCGTGAGCCACTACTATTCAGTAATTCTTAAAACACCTATTTCACACAGCCAACTGTCGCAGGATAGCGCGAAAAAACCAATGCGGCGTTGCCACACCGTGCAGCCGAGCGTACGGACGGGCAGGTAGACTCTACAATGCATATAGGTACGTACATAATAGGTATCTAATCTATGTATGTATTATTATACAACACTTGTCTTCTCTGAATAGGCAGCTAATGTTAATTAGGTATTCACTTATTTTTTATAAGGCCTCATGTCCCATACTCTTAGTAGACTCCAATTTGAATTATTTAAACTGAAAATTACATTACAAAAGCTAAGTACATACTTTAATTACTTACTTCAAATTACGTCTACATTGCATGCATAGATACATTACTAAGATTCAAGATAAATTATCTAGACAAAGTCCGGTTCTAGGGAAAGTCTGTTAATTATTCATGGTTATAATTTCAGTAAAATACTATTGGTAAATATCAATATGCAAGCTTTACACTTACCGCTTGTAGGCTCCACATAGGCAATTTTCAACTCCATATCAATAGTTTCAGTCAGTTTCGAAACTGGGGAGTTGAGTTCATATTCCACGGGAACATCTGTCACCATCTCAATCTTTGCCTGGCTCGTGGAGGCGGCCAGACTTTGCGCTACATTCATTTTTGGAGCGTCTTCGTGCATCATACACGAAATTACGAGGCGACAGAATTATATCGCCCACGGAATCTATTACGATATCACCTACGCCGGATAGGGATATATTCTAACTCAAAAGTCACCCATAAAAAGGGATAATACGTTTTAAAAACAAAATGTAGGTCTCTAGGCCACTTCACTTACACTTTGATATTCCGACCGACATAACTCGGGTTCAATGGAGCTACCGTACTCATGACTGACATTGAAATATGTCGGTAAAGGGCAGTGAGAAATTAACCTAATTCGAAAAAAATCTGTGTCATGACCCATATAATCTTAAATTATATGGAAATATGTTATAAAATACTGAATATTTAATGTTCAATTCTCGCCTTTATAAAATGTGATATTCATCAAAGAAAACTAATTGGAAGTACTTTGAATGTCTTTATTTCATGTATTGCTTGCTAGCTTGAAAAAAACATGTTTAAATGACGCAAATGTCTACGTTTGCTTATGAACATGCTGAGTTGTGTAATAAATGACCGTTTCTATTGCACAATCCTTTCACAAGGGCTCTGAATGTAGGTCAATCTTTATGAGTATGATTGCAATATAAAACTTTATTTACATATTTATTACAATGAGGGTAGTGTTACTGACATAAAATAATGATTCATTTTATTTTTCTGTTGTATCTGAAATCATCATCACAATTACGTTATATTTATATTGTAAAATATATTAATAGTGATGGTTATTTCCGGTCCTCAGTAACGCCATCTACCTTTTGAGGTTATGTAGTGCAATGTAGTTTATTAGCAAATATAGAACGTTTAAAGCAAAACGTATAGATGTCGCCATCAAGTTTCTTAAGATTACACTGTAAATCATAATACTTACCACTTTTATTCATCAATTTCGTAACGATATTATCATCATGGGCTAAAAGGCAATTATCCATTGGCAGCCTGTTGGTGTTTACAGACAATATTCATTTATAATCGGAACCAAACTGGCTGATAGCTCCATCTGTTGATGTAAAGATGAAACGCCGCACGTATGCCCTCGAATGGAAACTAGACCATAGACCATTTTTCACGTTTAGTCTAGCATTATTTTATCGTAGCGCCCGATTAAATAGTGGCAGTTTATGGAATTGTTTCACAAAACCAGAACCTGAACACATTTTGACCGGTGTGGTGTTAAAAATTTCATAATAACTATTCCCTGATTGCAAGCGAGACCATTCGCAGGGATTGAGTTCATATCACTGATAAAAATGTAGAAAAATAAAAAATTGGGTTTATTTCTTATAATAAATATTATATTTTTCAATTGAAGTTGGATCGTAGAAGGATTTTGTCACAATGTGAAGAGAATAAAGGTTCCGCAATACTACCTACTAAATGAATTTGTGTACAGTACATAGAAAAAAACAAATATAACTTTCTTTTTGACCGACTTGTGACGACACAGATAAATCTATGGGACACTGCGGTGTTGCCCTATATTTTTTATTATATAGTAGTAGTAACATTCTTTAGTATTGCGGACTCGTTAACTGTAGCCTTCATGAAATAATATTTAACAAAACAGGGTGTCTATACAACAACATATGAATACGGCTAACAAAACGAAATACTATAAAGATGGATGTGAAGTGAGGACGGACACAAACGCGCATTTACAACGCGTTCCGTAGCTCTACCATCAGTTTATACGTTCGGTAGTCGCTAACGCCTGCGTAAAATAGGTGCAAGGCAAATTGTTAGTTCCTCGGATCAGCGCTGTACAAATATTGTAGGTAGGTGTTAGGGACTGCCGAGCATAAAATAAATAAAGTAATTCATTTGTACATTTTGTAATAGTTAACATAATATCGAAGATATAGTAAAATTATGTGCTTTAGAGCTACTTTGTGTGTAAACCGACCGAGCGCTGATTGGATGCGCGCGACCGCACTGTGTAAGACTAGCCGTTCATTTGCTTGGCAGCAGACAGAATCTCCCTAGATATGATCAGTCGCTGAATTTGCGAAGTGCCTTCGTATATCTGGTAAATCTTGGCGTCCCTCATCAGCTTCTCGACGGGGTACTCGGTGTTGAATCCGTTGCCTCCGAATATTTGCACGGCATCTGAAGCTGCTTTGTTGGCCACCTCCGACGCGTGGCACTTAGCCACTGACGCTAGAACGGTGTTGTTTTGACCTGAAATTTAAATTGTATGTTTATAGTTATGTTACTAGCTGTCCCGCTACTTCATTTTCCCTAAATCCCTATAATTTTCCGGAATTAAAAGTACTCCATCACCAAGCTAACTAGACACTCGGGTATAAATATCAGATGATAATAAGCTAATGATTCTGCGGTCCGTCCACAACATAGTGAGCCTGGGCTAATGCCTGGGCATTCTTGTGGCAGAAGCCCACACTACGTGGTGGAAGGACCCCGGAATTATTGACTTATTATCATTTGATATTTATATCCGAGTGACTAGTTTGCTTGGTGAAGTAGTATAGTAATATCAATCCTTGTTATTGCACCCGTCATTTTTATGGAACCCATATGAAAAGCGTTGCTAGGATTGGGGCCAGACCGAGCTCAGTGGCGTGCATTGGGGAGGCCTATGTCCAGCAGTGGACAGCAATAGGCTGATGATGATGATGGTATACGTGTTTTCTTCTGTGATGGACTGCAATAAAATGTATAAATGTTTTCAGACCATGGTCGACCATCCAGGCGGCGCGCATCCAGGCGAGGCGCGAGGTCTCCACGCCGATGGCTATGTCGGCCAGCATGAAGGCCACGGCCTGGTGCTTCGCGATTGGCACGCCGAACGTCTTGCGCTCCAGAGAGTACTTTGTGGCTTCGTGGAGGGCCCTCTGCGCCAATCCTGTGGCACCAGCAGCTACCTGAAAGGTAACTAAAATATATTCTGGCTCTTGTATCCAATACATATGACGTGACAATAGGTTCAAATTAAAAAAATATCAGATATGCGCGTTTAGTTTTCCACTGCATGTTTATTAGGGCCACCGCAGACATGCTACTTTTAGCATTGGCGATCGGTGAAGTTGATGCTGCGTCTCGCTCGTTCTCGAACAAACGCAACGCAGCATCGATACAGTCGTAAAATCGCCGATCGATGATGCTAAAAGTAGCATGTCTGGGTGGCCCTTACGGATCAATTGATTCGAGTCTCTGTGAGATTATCCGGTGATTACCTGACCGGTCACGATCCCCTACGTCGGATTATCATTGCAAAGGTGTTTAACCTTGAAAGGTGAAGTATTTTTTATTATTTATCGTTGTTATCCAGTCAAAAGAACTATAATTATCTGAACTGCTTCTTCTGACAATCGTAACAATTTTCTGCAAAAAAAGGCTTCACAACTGCCTGCAATTGGGAATTTCAATATTCACATACCGGAGGTCGGGTTTTGTCGAAAGCTCCCATAGCGATCTTGAAGCCAGCACCTTCGCCAATGAGAACATTTTCCTTAGGGATGCGCACGTCTTCAAACGTGATGCCACGTGTGTCTGAAGCACGTTGACCCATGTTTTGTTCCTGAAAACATTACAATAATAAATATCGCCAGACACAACACCAACTGCTTGGTCTCAAACTAAGCAATACTTGCACTATGGCTACCATACAATGGACTGGGGGCGATCCCAGTGAAACCCAGACCAGGGCAACTTACGGAAAGGCCGTTTCCCAAATTTGCCTCTGTCGGGAATCGAACTCGTAACCACCCGATGCAGTGAGCTGAGCGGCCAACGCTCAAACCACTGCGCCGAGCGATCGTCATTAGGTTACATAAACACTCATGTACGCATGACATTTTAATTTTTATCAATCTAATTCAATCAACGTGGGCTTTGAGTTGGTTAATACCTCCACAATGTGGTGGTGTATGGCCACTCAAGCCTCTGACTACCCCCGAACGGGGATAAAAGTCGTGACGTTACATTTTTCTAATTCAATACTTATCCAATTGAAATAAGGTCTATATTTCAATGCTCGGTGATCGACATCGAAGCAAGAGAAAATCCTAAGATGTCGATCACCGACATCGACCTTATTTCAATTTGATAAGTATTGAATTAGATTGATAAAAATTAAAATGCCATGCCTTGCCTTCCTGAGTGTGCGCCGGCCATAACACGTTCTTTTATTTTCCGCAGTCACACTCTCGCCTTATGGAAATGCAGCATTCACATCATCGATTCTATCATCATCGCGCGTAAATATTGGTTTACGTCCACTTAGATATAATAAGACCGCTTGTGTTTATTATAGTACCTTGCGGCCAGGTGACACTCCAGCCCACTCCCTCTCCACGATGAAGCCAGTGAAGGCCTTGCTAGCGGGGCACTTGGGGTCGGGGTTGGTACGAGCCAACACGAAGTACCTGTAACATCACCACTAATTATAAAACGTTTCTGACCGTGTTCGTCCCTGAAATTATCTAGATGAATATATTCGCTCTCCTTAGCCTCGGTAGATAAAATTAATTATAGTTGAGCACTGACAATTGACTGCAGCCCATATATGGTCTGGCTTAAACGGGGTACCACCCTCTAACAGAAGATCGGCGTAAAGTACCCATTACAGCTGCGTTTTGAACGATGAGTAAGAGAGTCCAAACCCAAGCCCCCCTTCCCCGCCCTCTGTCCCACTCCCCTTCAGATCGGCAACGTGTAAGCGATTCCTTTGGTATTGCAAGCATCTATAAACTATGGTGACTGCTTAACATCAGGCGGGCTGTACGCTTGTACGCTAATTATAGTGACACGTTTAAAAAAACTGAAATTCCTATGCTTTGAAGAATGTGTCAAGCGAGTGTACCAACTATCTTGTGTACCATTAAAATTGGTGAAACCAAAGGGTTCCAAGTCCTCTCCGCAAGTCGGATGTTCATATATTAGTGGCTCATATACCATTCGTAAAATGTATCTCACCCACAGAGAAAATACGAAGAAAGAGAAGTTGTTATTAAATTTCCCTATGAAACGACGCTTGCCAATTTGCGCGGGTGAAGGCACGGGTGAAGGGGTGTAGATATCGCCTACATTGGCATTTGAATCTACCGGTCAATAGCAAAACTACTCGCTTCGTTCTATGTCGATGTTAGTACGTAGTATAACTTTTTAACACTAGATTTCACTAAGTGTAGGGTGATAAATAAAACGTACAGAGGGTCGCCATCTAGTCTCTAATAGAATTATATTTGGGATGCGAACGTTGGCAACACGTCTGCACAGGACGAACGTCAACAGCACACTGACTTAAGCCACGCCTACTGTGATGACGTTCAACGGCCTAGTTGAGCCACCAGTGCCACTGCGGCCGAATTGCTTAGACCCAGTCCCCTTAGTATTTGTTCCATGATCTCACCAGTTAGCGACTCCACCGTTGGTGATCCACATTTTCTGCCCGTTGAGAATCCACTCGTCACCTTTCTTTTCCGCCTTGGTCTTGACGCCGGCGACGTCAGAGCCCGCACCGGGCTCCGTGACACAGTACGCCTGTATTCAGGAAAGGAACTTCTACTTAAAGAACCGCCCCAGCACTAGCTCGCAATTGTTTTCTATGAAACTACTTCAACCTACCATGCTTTACATGAAGAAAAATAATTGCGCGTTCAAAAGGAACAGGTAAATTACCAACTAAAACTATAATAAAAAATACAAGTAAGACTTTTTGGCGAGAAGTTGAAAAGTGATGTTGTCATATTTTTTTCAATTTCGAAACTTGTGTTTCTTTGAATTGTAATGTGTAATTTTGTTGGAATATTAACCATTATAATATGTTCATAAATCTTCGTGAGTGTGGGCAATTGAAAGAAAACTGGTGGAACATGATTTTCGGGTAGTAAATATATAATACATATTTTTGCCGCTTATAAAAAATACTCGGTATAATGTTTATTTAGGATCTGAAAAACAAAGTCGTTGATTGCTCGGACGAAGCTGCGGCCAAACACTAAGGTCCGCCGCATACATAGGAAATTCGTTTCGGGATATCGAATCGGGTTTCCGTAAGCTTATTACACACACGTTTATTTCCGTTCGGAATAATTCCGGATGCACAGGCTACCACCATTCGGAATCGGAAAAAAATCCGTACGTATGTGATACGTCCATACATTTGGATGGATTTCCTGCGTTCGGAATCCCGATTCGATAATCCGAAACGGAATTCCGTATGTATGTGGCGGGCCTAATAGATAATGAATGTATACTAACAGCTACAATAGGCTCCTCGATCAGTCTGCCGAGGTATTTCTTCTGCTGCTCCTTGTTGCCAGCGATGATGACGGGCGTTTGCTGGAACACGACACCGCAGCTGTATCTCACGTCACACAATATACTGGCCCTAATTCCGTTGGTACATGAACTAAACCTGACATGTATTGCCGAACTTATATTCGTACTCAATATTGTGGCAATATTTATACTGTCAAATCAGTTTAATCGAAATTTGTACACAACTGAATTGGCGTGACTATTAAGCATGTTAAGGCCCTACGTCCACGACGCTCAAAAGTAATGGATTGTGGACAGTGATTTGCAATACAGCAGCTTTCAGAATACAATCGCGCGCGACCAGCACGTCGAGTCAAGTGAGTTAACGCGTTACGAATCAGTTTGTGATTGGTTGTTTCATGTAAGGACCGCCATTGAAATATTGGTGCTGTGACATTACCTCATTGGTCATTTGAGTTTGTAACTAGTTAGTTATTATGAGTAGCGTCGTGGACGAAGGGGGTAAGAGTTAGTAAAGTTTAGTATAGAGAACTCTGCCCAGTACACCCATGACTGTATCGAGACTACGCCTGCCACCATTCTGTTAGTAGGTATCAACCACCACGATATTTAAGCTAGTTGAAGAAAATGCCCTGCAGCTAGCGCAAGTACTAAACATTATTACTTGCACGGTTTTCAAACGTACGTGATAACTGACTTTTTCACTAAGCAAGGTGTTCACACGATGACATTCCAGTACTTGCGCAAGCTACTGCGCATAGTCAGCATTGTTGATCTATTTCAGTGGGTTGGTAGTGTCTTTCATTCCCGATATGTTCATAAGTATTTCAGAATACTGGACAGAGCCCCTTTGCGGTAAGCTTGTAAACACATAAAATTCCTTAAATGAGATGCCATAACGTTTTTCTACTATGCGGGTTTATATACTTGTAACTGTGAAAGAAAGTGAGAGGGGGAATCAGAAAAATATGTTAGTAGGATTCAAATATGAGCTGAATGAACATTTTGGAAACATTCAGAATATTTCCATCTCCCTCGCAACTTACAATCATGTTCATGACAATGATGGTAATAGAATTACTAACGTACCTAGTTTTCATTTGAATTTGGCAATGTGTCACAAGTAGATTAAGCTATACTTATTGTAGGTACTATGCAACTACACTATACACGAAATCGGTTATAAATTTAAAAATATAATATTAAGGGTTCACATCACACAAACACAAACACGATGATCTGCTCGAGAACACAATGAATTCTACAAAATGATATTGCGTCTATGATGCGTGTAAAACACCAATGCATGCGTATGATTAACACCAGGCCTAGCAAGACACTCACGCCCAGCCCACTGGCCTCCATTGCAGTCATGATGCCCGTGCACCCGTAGGCCAGTTCCTCGGCGACCATACACCCGTCAAAGACACCCATATTCATACCTCCTGTTGAAATGAACACTGACTATGATGGGAAGCAGTGAAGATGTAACACATACAGGATGGTGAAGACATTACGACAATATATTTAAGCACGATCCCTACTAGTCAATCACAATACTTTAAAATTGTCAAATTAGGTTTAAATCAAAATAGAAAAAAAAAAAATTACACTATTTAAATGCGGAAATAATCTAAACGTAACACTACATCCTACTGACTTCATCGACTGACCTGTAGGTACAAGGGTGGCAAAATCGCTTCGCTGTCGGTGTATTTGGCGGTTCATTTGTAGGCGTAAAGTTAAAATGGTAGAAGTAAAAAAGCCATCCTGTGGCCTATACCTTTGAAAATATTTTGTTTTTTTTTTTATGTACGAACTACTGACATGATACCCAGTATGTGGTTTCAATTATTGTCGTTATGTCGTCACCACTCTGTATAAAAGGAACCAATTTAATTCGTCACCAAGGTATAAATATTTTTAGGTAGGACGACGATACCGCAGTAGAAAACGATTACCTACATTTGTGACAATTATTGGTAAGATATAACATGAGTAAATATATATAAAGTATAGCCGTTTTACCGTGATGCTCGAACGTAGGACAAACAGACAAACATTTACGACGACGACGGGACGGGCCAGTTGGCGTGGTGGCGCCTATCACGCTGCACGGGACATGCATTTGTGTGCATGAACATGTATGTATGTCCCGAGTCTGGGTGTATATGTATATTATTAAGGATGTATTTTCATACAAAAAAGTAGTATATGTAGTAATATCAGTTATCTGGTTTCCATAGTACAAGCTCTGCTTAGTTTGGGATCAGGTAGCCGTGTGTAAAAAAATGTCCCAGGATATTATTATTATTCTAAAAACACCTGTTGGATTCAGAGATCTTCTCATAGCCTATTGCAAAGCATTAAAAGATTGAATGTACAGATACAGCTCAGTTAGAGTTTTAGAGTAATACAGATAAAATCAAAATAATATTTTAATAGATGTCAGCCGTTGAAAACTTAAAAAATAAAATATTAAACTAGTTTAAGAGGATGCGTTTTTGATTTGACTCTTATTTATTTTTCTTACGGAGAACGTTAATGGCACCCCATTAGAATTTCGCGAGGCCAAATGAGAATATGATATACTAAACCACTCACGCCTAGGTTGGTGCCTCCTACAGCGGTCGCTATGCCCGTGCACCCGAAACCAAACGCTTCCCCTACAAGGCATTCGTCGAACACTCCCAGGGTGCCCACGCCCCCTGAAATATCTCAGCAAATTTAATCGTACTGCATAAAGTTTGTTGGACTAAAGGCCCGACTTACGGATTTTTTTAAATTACATAGACACATTATAAAGTTAAGTAGCATTGTGCCTAATGCATTCTTCCGATTGTTATATTTAAATAAATTATTTACGAAATTAGGGATTAGGAAAGTAATGGGGAAGAAACTAAACCTTATATTCTTGCGCAAAGTGAAAGTCTAGCCCAGCACACTGAAGAAAAAGTAAACTCAGTAAAACTTTGGCAGACCGCCCGCTTCACCAATATGAACAATATACTACGTGTAACGAATCGTAATGGCTTGCTCACTCCGACTTCGGTGATAAATATTGCCGCCATAATTCCGGAGCAGCCGAAAGATAACTCTTCGCAAACTAAAGAAGACTCGAAAACTCCCAAACCTATGCCTCCTGCAATATGCCATGACAATTTTACAAATGATTTTCACTACCAAGCATTTTAATTTATTTTCGCAATACCTATTTGTAAAATAATAATAATATTAGCCCTTCTAACGTCCCACTCCTGGGAACGGGCCTCCCCTCAATGCAAGGGGATTCATGCCATAATCGACCACGCTAGCCAAGTGCGGGTTGGTGGATTTCACGCCTTTCGAAAAAAAAATAGATTTTCTAAGACATGCAAGTTTCCTCGCGATGTTTTCCTTTACCGTAAGCAAGTGATAATCATATTAAAGTTATGATTCGCACATAGATTTCGAATAACCCAGAGGTGCAAGCCGGGCTTTGAATCCACCTTAAGTCCACAAAAAGCGTGATTAACCAATCGGCTATCATAGCTCTAGGCTGTACTAACCTATTAGTACAAAAGGAAAATTACTCCTCACACGAAAAAGCACCTCATTTTTTATTAAGTATTCCATACATTCATAATGTCAGTATTTATTATGTCACATTTCCTAATTTTACCCTTAAAAGGTCTCTTAACACTTTTATACCACTCCGAATCAGGGTTGGGAACCTTGAACAATTGGTGGTATTTATAATAAATGTCTTTGAAGATCTTGTATTGCTTTTCCATGTGAGGAAGTAAGAAGATATAAAATGGCATTCAGAAAATCTATTCTAACCTATGCTTGCCTGTCCCACAGCTAAATAAAATAAAACTTTGGGTAGCTTCAAGGAATTATATTATACTGTATGGCCTACTGATTTTCTCATGTGCTTAATTTTCAGAGTTATTTGTAAATTCTGATCTGAAATGTGGGTTAATTACTTTCGCAGCGCATTCATTCGCAGTTTAGAAAGGAAGTATAACGTGACAGATATTATTACCGCAATGCTCCGGCACGTGCCCGTTCATGAGGCCAAGCTCCCATGCCTTCTTGACAATGGGCCAGGGGTACTCTCCAGTTTTGTCGTATTGGGCTGCCACAGGAATGATCTCCTCTTTGGTGAACTTGCGCGCCAACTCTTGCAACGCCTTCTGCTCATCGTTAAGCTCTGTAAAAATAGCAATGAGCTGATGATGTTGTATGAGATGATTGTTAAACATCTACATCTAAATTTATAGAACGTTATGATCAAGTTGCACTGACATTACAAATCACTTTTGTTCCTAGAAATAATTTAAAAAACCACTGTATACTGGCTAGAATCTCTAATTTAGGGGTTACAGTTTAGGTGTCATGCAATATGGTTGCCAACTTAGCAATACATATATTGTGATAATGATAATTCAATTACATCTACAATAGTGATTGGTCTTTCCAAAAACTATCTCCGATCACCTACTTGTCTTTCTTTGGTGCTTATTCTGTTGGCTACAAGCTACTAATTATTACCACTAAACTATGCCACAACTATCATTAGTTATAGCAAATACATGCATTATGACCATGAGATGGGCAGTGATAGACTTAAAATAATAATGTAAGTAAGGTAACAATTCTATAAAAAGTTTGTCATTTCTTAATGGGCTGTGTGTGTCATACTCACTGTGAGACCTCACAGTAATATTTGTGAATATGGGTCTAAGTTTAGTCAACTTTACTATACTTATGTACCAAAAGAACACCAGCACAACAGCACCATTGTTATCCTAATCATTTAGATATTGTCATAAACTCAGCATAGATAAGAGATTATTAGTACCTGCCTACTGGCTTCGCGTGAGCCTCTTTTGTGCCTATTATGGATAGATTAGATAAAAAATATATTGTCATAACGACACAAATAATTCGGTATTGATCAGTAAATACTGCACCCTTTAATAGACCCCTGATAAACCATTAAATCCAAATAATACTAGAAATAATTGATAACAGCTAACAACTTGATAAACGTATTATGATACGAAAATATTTATCTAAGACTAAAGATCAAATTCCATGGCCTTGAATACCGTGTGAGCTCTTGGGTTTACATTTATAACTTAAACAATAGGTAAAATAAATGTAGGATAAAACTTAGGTATAATGTTTGAAAGTCATTAGAAGATAAACATACTTAAATGAAAATAAATATACTTGCTTGATTTAAATTATTTATAAAATTACTCATTGGTAGAGTAGGTAGGTACTCAATATATTTTTGTTACTCAAGTTTTTAATTCCTATTTGATCATTATCAGTAAATGATGAATAAAATAGTAACATGACCAACATTCTTCAGTATCATACTATCTTTCATGGTTATAAATTATGTTTGTTAATCTGCACTTTGGTTGATTTGGTGATGTCTATCTATACTATTATGAAAGTGTACTAAAAGTTATCGAGATCATTATAACTGTAATTGAACTAATTGGTGAGTATACCAAAGCAATATCCAGTAGTTGGAATGGGTTTTGGGGCAGCGTTCACAGCAGCCGTTGTGGATAGTTTCCTGTAGATGGGCCGAGTGGCACGCACAATCTGAAATACATAACATATTTTTTATTAAACATATTTCATGATTATACTTATTTCTTTTGTTCCAATTATCGATGTATAACATTACCAAAGTGTATCTATAACAATTTAAGTAAATTCGAATACTGTAGTTACCACATTAGCATTTAAGTACAATGATTATGTAAGGTAATTAAACATGAATACCTATGTAAAATACCCGTTGTAAACTACTATTTAAAATTTTGTACATGTAACTACTGTTTATTAAATTAATGTATACTTAATACTAAATTAATGTGTGCATATGTAAGTCCAAACTCAAGACGACATAAGTCAATGAAAAATTTTGACACCGAAGTTCCACGGAAAACGGTCAGACGAAGAATGGCCCATAATATAAACTTATTTTCAGTCAGTTTATGGACCAATTTTGAACTGAACAAAGTACAGTCAGAACATGTATGGTTGCCTGCATGTCTATCGTAATATTTCCAACATAAACTGAGGTTGCTTAATTTTGGACACACTTAATTTATAGAGCTCAGCTTATGTTGTAAATATCACTAATGACAGACAACTGTACCATGTTCCAATCTTGTATGTACATATTTACACCTTGGGCAACAGCACTTGCTGATGAACTACGGCAACATAATATGGTTAAGGTGGTTACCATATTATGTTGCTAGAAACAGCTACTTTAAATGCTTAAAGCATACACAATTTATGAAAATTATTCCAGCAGAGATTAACTCTAGGCACCTAATATTATCGATTAACAAGCCTAGTTTGAACCTTGAACCTTAAGCAAAACACAGGTACATAACCAATCAGCCCTTTGGTTAAGTATATTATAGCCATGATCTCTTATTTTAGTTTGAATAGACCTCAGACCAAAAATAAGTCTAGGTATTCTCCTATTTTTGTCATCCATCAAAATGAGAAAAGCCATGTGATTGTAGCCATAGCCCCTCTGTAGCTTGAACTGAAATAATCTACTTACTAATTTCTATTGGTCTGAGATATAGGTATACATAGGCCTTTGAAATTCACACACAATTTCAACTCTGCATCAAAACAGTTATTTATACATATTCAATTCTTTGTCCAATTATTCAGTGGTGCCAAAGGTTGAATACTTAATTTTAGCTCTGCAAATAGGTAGGTATATTCAATTTAAAAAGCGAAATAGCGTTAATATGATGGTACAAAGTTTAAACCGTAGTTCTATGACCGACTGTCATTA
Organism: Drymonia ruficornis; assembly: GCA_947859195.1. Taxonomy (NCBI): domain Eukaryota; kingdom Metazoa; phylum Arthropoda; class Insecta; order Lepidoptera; family Notodontidae; genus Drymonia; species Drymonia ruficornis. Next base: position 8,699,575 of record OX401907.1, read on the forward strand.
CCGCGTTTATTGAACTTTGGACTTTGGAAAGTTATCCTATCGTACCGACTCGCCTTCAATAAAAGTAGAATTTTATTTCAAAATATTAGACAATCGCAAAAACTGTACCTACTTATAATTACGAAACATGTGTTTTAGTAGTTTTATTCAAATCAAACCATTTTCAGTTCAATAAAAAAGGTAGGTCAAATGTGTCTGTAAGTACTTACCTGTGTTACCGGATTCATTTTATATAAAAACAATACTATGTAGATATATATTATAAAATAAGGTTTTTAAAATAGTCTGAACTCTGCTATTACAAAACAATAAATGACGAGAATGACAATTTCAGAAAAAACTTAAAAACTCCTGCGCCGCGTATAAACTAGTGACGTGAACTAGAGGTTTAACGGAGCTACGAGTACCGGAGAGTCACCGGAGAAATCGTAACTCACAATTCACATCTCTAGCGTAAGCCAAAGAGAATAGAACCATTATTTAATCTGTGAATCCTGTATTAATGATGTGCCTAGTCGGCTACTTTTGGTACCTATTCGAGCATTCTGGTAATGGACCAATTACTAAGGGGACTTGCCTTAAGCAACTCGGCCGAGTGGTCGGCCTAGTACTAACATCGACATAAAACGAAGCGAGTAGTTCAACTATTTACCGGTAGATAGAACAATGAAATGAAAAAACAATGACCACGTTTTTTTTCATACATAAATAAAATAAATAAAAATAAAATAAAATGAATTTTTGAACAAAACATTGGTACAATAATAAAAATCGTTGACTAATGCAGAAGTTTTAGAAAACTGTGTCGCAAAGCCAAGGGCACCTCTTTCTTTAGTCTTTACTCTGTGATTCTGGTACTCGTTAAAAAAGAATCGAATCAGTACTCAAGTCAGAGGACGTGGACAGCTACTCGAATAATTGTATGAGTATTCGAATACTTAAAAGGACTCGAGTACTTTTGTGTCATACATTTTTTAATTATTGCTTCGTTTTCGCATATGTCAGTGTCAAGTAAAATATTATATTTCAAGTTTTTGGCCTAAAATATCAATTAAGTGGCGGTGGTTTACTTCACTGACAAATAAACACACTTCTTCTGGCTTCATTCTTCTTAAAAATAGGCTTTTAAGTTTGTATTCATAAGGTCGTGATTTGAGTACGCGAATTAGGATTCGAATACCATAAAGTCCAGTACTTTACCTGTATTCGAGTACCGGGTATTTGAATCCTATAATCTGAGTACTCGAGTCGGTACTCGAGTCAGGCTGTACTAGGTACATCTCTAGCCGATTTGAAAAGTGTTTGAAACGGACCACTACTAATATGGCGGCGGATATAATCCGTCTAAATTATGAAGTAATGTTAATAAGGCCGGTTTACTAGGTCTCGCCGTTCTTCATAACTTAGAGTATTTTAAAGCCGCCATAACAGAAGCCGTTCGTTTCATAAAAACATGTTTCCTATATTGATAGATGGGGAGCCCAGCGTGCAATTCGTGGATTTACTCCAGCGTCGTCCAAACTTAGTAGATTCGGTAGATGAGATGATAGGAAGAATACATTGTTCTAGATGTTTCCACTTTCAGAGGTGGGGGAAACGTCTACATGACAATTTCATTTTTTTTTTAATAAAAAGCAATGACATGGAAATACTCAAACGTGTCAAATAATGATACTTTTCATGATCCAACATGATGAATTGAAAAAAAAAATACTCGAACGCGCCAGATTTTGTAAGCATCTATAGGCTACGGTAACTGCTTAAAATCAGGCGGGCCGTACGCTTTTTTGCCATCGCAGACCTATAAAAAAAAACCTGAGGGGGTGAAACTTCCAGATGCTCCCATTTCTTAGACTGAGATCTAATTAGCAAAATTGACACTTTTGACACTTCTTAGCTAGTAATGAATCCCCCTTATCTTAATCTGACGAGTTCGAGTATTTTAAGATGGTCTATTTTTTTTGGTTCCCCTGAGCGTACCCACCAATATTAAGGGCTCATTCTGGTTGGAGGTTCTTAACAATATGTAAGCTATCTCCCTTATCTTAATCTGACGCGCTCGAGTAAATTCAGAAAATCTTTCTACGGCTCCCCATCTATGACTTTCCCCAGGTTGGCGCAAGTCAGCAATGCTGCCAGTAGTCAAACGCGAAAAGTTCCTAAAATACATCGAGTTGAACGATCTAGCTGCCCAGTGTGGGTTGGTAAACTTCACTCACCGTCTTTTTCGAAAGACTAACTTATCTAATAGATATTGGCGATTGCTGATATTTCTAGTACTCAAACCTTTAATGGTCCGATAGAGTCTTTTGATCCCTACATGAAATGGGATCGATGGGAATATAAAAAAAATATTTTGGTATTTTTAAACCGACTTCAAAAAAGGAGGAGGTTTCTCAATTCGACCGTATATGATTATTTTTTTTTTTTTTTTATGTGTGATCGCGGGTAACTTCGTCGTTTATGAACCGATTTTGATCATTCTTTTTTTGTTGGAAAGGAGATATCCCAGGGGTGGTACTATGATAAGGAAACCAGGATCTGATGATGGAATCCCAGAGAAATCGAGGGGAACCTTCGAAAATTGTAGGGGCGACTAGCGCGTTTGTAATTTTTTTCATTAAGTATTTTAAAGCACTACTATTTTGTGAAGGTCTGGAGTCGATCTGTTGATGGAGCCGAAAGACAGTTGAGGGAACTCCTCAACGATTTACAGCAATCACCTGGTGTTTGGGCTTGATTAATTTGTATTGATGAGAACTTTACACCTAGATGGGGTGTGACTGTTATTAGGGTTCTGATGATGAAGACGAAGAATAGTCAAGGGAACTCCTCAACGTTTTACAGTAGCTACCTTGTGTTTGGACTTAATTCATTTCTATTGATGAGAACTTTGCACCCATATGGTTTATAAGTGCCATTACAGGTCTGATGATGGAGACCATAGACCTTTACCTTTACCTTTACCGTTACCTTTTGTTGGGCTTACTTCATACGGTTCAATATGCCAAAATGTTCATTGGTATGGCGCCACTAAAAATCGTGAAATAAAATTATTTTTATAAAAAAAAACAAACAGACTTCAAAAAAACCTGGAGCACTCAAAAGCCTGAGTCTACCTACTATAAAAGTATGAAGATAAATTGGCACCGACTCCAAATACTCGATAACACACCATCACGTCTGGTTTTCCCGAAGGGGTAGGCAGAGGTAGTAATAGAAATATTATTTCAGGCTTTTTAGTGCTCCAGGTTTTATTAGTATTTTTTTTGCTGACTGTACATTTTTTTTCCAAAATTTGTAAATGCAGTTCAGAATTGACAAAAAAGTTACTCAATCGCTCCGCTGGACGCCATCTTTGCTTACCAAATAGGACAAGTATAAAAAAACGTACTATAAGTAGATAATGCTTTTGTTGTCGGTGTCACAATTTTTACAGAATGACCACTGAACCAAACGCAAGATGTTCATCAAATTCACTGCATAAAATGTTTTATCTTACCAGCCTTCGCCTTTGCCTCATTATTATACCTATGTCTGACTGAGGTATCAAAATACCGCTCCGACATGATATATTTGGTGAGAATCAATATGATGGGAACCTTCATTCATTCATTTCAAACAAACAATGAATTGTGGGACCGGCTTTGAGCGCCACGCGATACAGTGAAATAGTAGGCACACGTCGCAATCGACTCACGCGCCTTAGGTAATTATTTTGCCTATTGTCATATTCTAATGTAGACTTATTGACCGTTCATGGTAGGGTTAATTCTATCGGTTGACATTATTATGCAGTATGCACATACCTTCATGAACCACGTACTTTAATAAACTTCAAACATAAAGTATACATTCAAAATTTAAAACACGATATTGTTATCTTCCGTAACAATGGAGGCTGCATTTTGTTATAATACGTATGTTAAACACATGTAACGACGAAAGTACCCATTGTAATCTCTTTAGTGTTCCACGGCGGCGGGTCCCGACAAAATGTGGCTAAATAATCTGCTCCTCCTTACCTCGCTTGCGGTAGTGATCGCTAAAAGAAACATAATAAAAAGTAACGAACGAATGCCTGACGAGTTGGACGAAGAAACTTACCATGTCAAAAAGAAGATGGATAATCGAATGCCGACTACTACGCTGAGGAGCTCTGAGAGGGAAGCGGTCGTCGAGAAGTTCGTGGAGACCCTCATTTCGAGCGAAAGGTACTTGAAAATGATAGACACCGTGGAGCGCAAAGTGAATCACTTGGACTCGACTTTCCACGAGAGATCCAACAGCATGCTGAAGTACTTATCGGAAATACTGAGAATGATCAAGGTGCTGCCGTCTGAAATACTGCAGAACTCGTTGCAGAATGTGAAAACTGATTTGGACAAGCTGAAGCAAGCTGTGACGAGCCGGTTCGAGGAGCGTCCGTCCATGCGTGGTAAATATAAACTTTACTCACTTACTATCCTACGTTAATTACTATTAGTGATAAATTATTTTATTTTCGTGTGCGAAAACGTGCAATCTTAGTGTCGAGAAATAGGTACCTTGTAAAGCCCATGGAGTAAGAAAGTTCTGTGGTAGAGACCACAAAGTAAAGACTAAAGAAAGAGGTGCCCTTATTAGATATATGTATTAAAAAAACGTGGTCATTGTTTTTTCATTTTCATTGTTCTATCTACCGGTAAATAGTTGAACTACTCGCTTCGTTTTATGTCGACGTTAGTACTAGGCCGACCACTCGGCCGAGTTGCTTAGGGCCAGGCCCCTTAGTAATTGGTCCATGGTAGAGACCCTCGGAAGTCGACACATTAAAAATTTATCTACGTTTCACGAAAATAAATTACCCAAATATTTAAGAACCTTTATGGAAAATCATAACGTTCACTCCCTCCATATGAATACAGCTTTTCTATGCCTGTTCCATCACAATTAAGTACACACAGAAAGTAAATACCTACGTAAAAAAAAAAGTTTTTTTGTCAAAAACTTGTAAAGTTCCTGAATACCTACAATTAAAAGTTGAACTTTAGGTACGTAATAACATTCAAGTAGGTACGGTATTACGCTTAGTTGTAGAGGTATAAAAAATAAACCCCCAAAATATAATGTTATGATGGACTTACATTAGCATTACAGAATCAATTTTGTTCCTAGAAATGCATCTTAAAACCACTGTAAACTAGCTAAAATCTCTATGTATAAATCTGGCGAAAAATGTTTAAACATCCCTAACATTGGGTGCTTTTATATCTATAAGGTAAACGACCCAATCATGGTCAATATAAGAAAAAAAAATGTCATTTTTGGTCATTTTTCTGGGTAGTTATTGCTAAATCCTACAGTTTCAGTGCGATATTAGTGAAGGATAGTATCTTTTAGTTGTGAAAGATTCAATAACTCATTTATCTATAATAGAAAAAAATAAAAATATTTTTGAAAAATTAAAAAAAATGCCCCAGTAATGGTCAGGCAACAACCTAATGTTCGTCACTCCATTTATGGTCAACACCAGTTATGAACAGCCAATTATGGTCAAGCCAATTATTATGATAATTACGTAATGTTAATAGAAATTTAATCAAATTTCATCCAGATATGCTTTTCTAGAACAAAATAAAATACTATGATAATATTATTTTACGTATATATTAAGAAAAATTGAAAAAACAACAAATTTCTTTTTGAACAACTTGAAAATAGACAACAAACAGAAACACATATATAGATAGAAATAGACTACATTTTTATAAAATAAAATTAATTTGAAATTAGAATTCTTAGCAACCATATAAAATTGTAAAATTACTAAGCAATATTTTTGATTGACAGATGATGTGCTAGCTATTGTCACACCAGTGTTCATTACTGACCATAATTGGAAACCAAATCGTTTTGCGATTTCCAGTAATGGACATCCCAGTTAAAAAAAAGCTACGAAGTAAATTATTGCAATTACGTAGTAATTTTGTCTCCCAATCATCTCAGCATGCTTATAATAAATTAGGTGCAAAACCACTTCTATTTGTCATACTAAAAAATCATTTTAAAAATACCACTTCCTTAACGAAATTCTTAACGAATTGATGAGTTTGCGACGGCGACTTCTTTACACGGTCACCATTTTGAAAATAAGCGACTTATAAGACTTCAAAATTATTTTTTATAAAGCTGAGTGTCTATGTTTTATGGTTGAGTATTGCCGCTTTCCCTAAAACATTCGTGATTCTTATTAGGAAGGTTTTGTTTTCAAATGACCATTAGTGGAACGCTGACCATTACTGGTGCGTTTACCTTATGTGGCGCGCCCGTTCAGTCAGTTTGGACATCGGAATGTATAGATATAATGCCATAACTGACGGCTCTGGCGCAGTCGGTGGATCGCCTCATGTAGACCTACCCATTAAAACATTGCGAGCCTCAAAAGAGCGGGTTAATAGTACCTAGTTTTAGGGTGATTGGGACAATTTACAAGAATATTGATGGGTAACTTTGTAACAATGGTGTTTTAATGCTCACACAAACATACTTACGTCAGTCAAGTCGGCAGAAAGAGTTTGAATTTACAAACATTAATAATATCGGTCAGAGTTTCTGTGTTAGTCCCATTGACTTATGCCCCGGAATAGTTAACGGCCCCGTTGGCGTGATGGCGCCTTTCATGCTGCCGTCGTGACAACTATGGACGTCACAACGACGTCACGACGGCACTCAATTTCTATGGGATTGACGTGTGCCGCCTGCCGTCGGCCGTCTGCCGTCCGCAACCAACTCCCACCATAATGCCGCCTGCCGTCGCGCCAGTTCGCCACATTCTGCGCTTGCAACGAACTCCTACCTTAACTATTACTTTGGCATGTCAAAATAATTTAAACACAGTATTTTTATTTAAAATATTTAGCTGCTATAAGGTGAGCAAAAATCATTTAAAATATAAATTGTATTCTTCTTTAATGTACTTATCTACTAGAAATCTAAATAGGTCCATTTTTCGGAAACCACCGCTGCACACGAGATTCGAAATCAACACCATTTAGGTTCTGGGTCACGTTCATTAAGGTGGGCGTTCGATCAACACGGCAAGACAGCAGACGTCAGTCGGTCCATATAAATTGTGGCGATGACATGTGCCGCGACGTCAGACGGCATTCAATTTCTATGGACCGACTGACGTCTGCTGTCTTGTCGCGTTGATCGAACTCCCATCTTTAGACGCTCCAGGCGCAACTTTCCACTCTGACCGTCGTTCTGTACCTATCTCAGATACTCTGAGGTACATGTCACTCTATGTCACATATTTGGTTATCGCAACTTGACCGTTCAGTCAGAGGCTCCGAGTAGTCAGACTGGTTGCAACTATCAAAATCCATGAACTTATTTTTACTCTTTAAATTAATAATTTAAATCGCTGTATCAACATAGAAGATTTTTGAAAGACGTTAGACATTTTGAAGTTATAAAAACAAAACAACCGAGTGAGTGGTCGTTCCGGATATTCGAGCGAATTAAAAAAACAACCAACAACCGCACTCGAAGCCTCGGAACGATACACTGCTATGTTTTAGGATTTCGAAGTCAAAGTAGGAACCCGTGCGGCCCGTGCCCCACACGTGACCTTAGGTGTTTCTCTGCCCAATATAAGCCTGTGTGTGAGGTGCCTACATCTTGTATGCCTCCTGTATAAAGTTAACTGCTGGCAATATTTATCTAGTTATTAATTAATCTATTTGACGTCATATATCCACGATACGTTTGCAGTAATTACTTGTCTAATAGTTGTCCTTACATTACTATTTGCAATCTACTGACCTATTTTATTCCAATAAGTGACCAGCGGGGCTAATAGCTATACTATGCGACATTGCAGCAATTCTGCAAAAGTAATTCATTTTTCCGATCCTACAGCAGAATCCGCTAAATTTCCCGTGAAACGGTCACGAATGGCGTAAAATGTGTGACTATTTTACAGAAATTTACCGGGATTGCTAAGAATTACCTACTCAGAAAATCATAAAAATGAATTGCATTGGCAATGTTGCATAGCGTCGCTATTAGCACCCACCTTCATTCATTTCATGTTTCAAGTTTAGGATTGGTATTTTAAAGCGACAGGTTTAATGGTAGGTTGGTTTTATGGTACAGCGACTGTAGCCTAGGGGTGAACAGGTTGGGCTAGCAATCGGAAGGTCCCAGGTTCGATCCCCGGTGGGGCATGCACCAATGGATGAATTTTCATCTATGTGCATAATTTACAGTTCGCTGGCGGTGAGGGAAAACATCGTGAGGAAACCTACCTATCCCTCGGGATTAGGTAATAGTCAGTTCCTGTATACACGGCGACAAGGTTCACCACCTGTCACGTTGGGTTCTGACTATCAGGTGAAACGTGGGCTTTGAGTTGGTTAATACCTCCACAATGTGGTGGTGTATGGCCACTCAAACCTCTGACTACCCCCGAATGGGGATAAAAGTCGTGACGTTACACACATTTTATTTTAATATTTTTCAGAGTACAACAATTATTGTGGTGACATTTTGAAATTTCCATTGAATGCAGTAAGGTTTTGTGGTACAGTAAGTATTTTTAGATTAGGTGTGTGCGCACTTTTGTGAGTTGAGTAGTACTTAAGTACCTACATAATGTTTGAGTAGGTTGTGGGTAAGAAATAAGGTAAAATCTTATTTGTTAAGCCTTTACTTACAAATAATATTAATTTTATATAAGACCCTTTAATATAAGTATAAGGTCACGACTTGGAATAACGTAGACCTTGACCTAGAAGTCAAGGTCAAATGTCAAATATAACATTGATGCATTTTTATACGAGAAATCGTTCAAAATCCAATAAATAGTAACAGTTTCACATGACTCAAAAAGCGCCAGCGAAATATGCAATATTTATTTGGCGGTTTTCTTCCTCAAACTATTTTATACCAATCCTCAAAAAAGTTGACGCCCTTTTTCCACACGTGCTTTTCAATATTATTTATAAATCATTAGGCGTGTCTACAACATGCACATGCCGCGCGAGCCTGCTCACCCACATGCCTCGCGAAGCAGAACGTTTGCCTCAGTCGCATGCCGCGCGAGGCAAATGGCGAGGCAATCTACACTCTAGACAGAGAAGGGTAAACCCGGGCAATCAGTTTGACACATTTGACATCGTTCTGTCTCATGACTATGCCAAACTTAGCGAGGCAAATGACAGCAATCAGGTGAGGCAGGACGCGCATTTGCCTCGCGCGAGGCAAGTCAAACTTCGTGAGGCAATTAGCCTCGCGCGGCATGTGATACATCTGGACGTGGCTACTTACGCACATGACTGTGCTGACGTACTGTAGGTACTGTGTACTCCACTGAACTGACTAGGTGGGCAAACTGATCAGTCAGCACAACTGGGAAACTATCCAATTAAAAGTTAGTCCAGTTTATGACATTGACCAATTGGGTACCTAATGAAACTGGCCAGTGAACAGAACTGAAGAATTAGAAAACTGATCTATTAAAGACTTTTGTAGAAATTGACGAATAAAGAAACTGACTGGAACTAAGCGAAACTGGCGTATTCGGGATCAGTCCAGTGATGACGCCATTCAAATTTTTTAGATAACTGCGAGCGCTGCAGTGGCAACAAAATACCTAAATGAGTTTAAATGAACCGGCGGGTTTTGATTGAACTGTTCCAAAAAGATAGGTAGGTACTTTTTATTGCAAATTATTGGACATTGAGCTAACTTAATTCATTCATTTTAGCGGTGACATATCGATGCTCTTGTTTATTTTGAGTGCACGCAAACATAAATACAATACAATGGATAATATTTACCTACCTCTTACTGATTTTCCCACTTTCGTACTCATCGTTAAGTATGATTTTGTTCTTAACTAACTTCTGCCCACCCGAGCCTAAACCGCAATAGATACCTATTGCATTGTAAAGTTTTGATTGAAATACAGAATTATACACATTTCAAAAAATATTCTACGACTTGTAAATAAACTACCTACTCATCCTGGAGGGGAGCTACCTTAAGTACTTAAGGTTTTACTCAAAGAAAAAAATCCTTTATTTTCAACAATAAGTCAAACTGCATTAAAACATTTTTGACAAATCATCTGCTTAAACCGTGAATCAAACCGGTGAAATCATAAGGATCGAAAGGGTCAATCATAAGAATCAATTTCTTCAAAATTCAAACACAAATGTTGCCAAAATTTCAGCAAACATAATCATTCAATATGAATCTTTAAATGGTTATATTTATCAGCTGCACCTGTACCTATGAAAGCTAACCCTAGGCTTGCACTGATCCAGCCTTACACTGAAACATGCTGTCTCTATTTGATGACAGCAAGAAAATAGAGACATGTTTAAGTGTATTTTGGTTAACGCAAACCAAGGGTAAGGATAACCGACTTCTTTAAACGGACAAGCCTCTAGAAAATCTTATCAGTTTAGTTACTTAAGTCGTTTCTAGGATTAGAACTATTCATAGATTTAGGTACAAACCTAAGTATATAAATAAATATTTTTCATTAGGTATGTATGGGTACCTACTCAATTTCTTATTGTGTATACGTGAACACGTATAGGTAGGTGTTTCCATGGCTATATTCTCATGGGCGAGTAGTAGGAACATTGTTTTAAAAGAAAGTTACAAATACATAGTTGTCATTGTTAAAAGTAAACAAGCGAGTGTAGCTCGCTTGTTTGTAATGATTGTAATAACAATAAGATAGGTTGTTTAAACAATGGCGAGAAAAATCTTTCTGAATCAGCTGGCGTGGACATTCATTGAAAGATGTTTTTATTTTGTTATTTACATTTGTAAACTGTTATGGGCATTGATGTCGGGACCGAGTGGCGAGCCAGTCGTCTCCGACTATACTTAGAGTATACATCTTATCATGTTGCGGACCCTTACTGTACTTCAGGTTGTATTATTAGTTCTTTCGACAATTTCTGGTGAAATGAGGTTCAAGAGAGCACGACGAAAGAACGACTTCGCAGACAAGTCTTTGTGGAAGAAGGAGTACGAAGAAGAATTAACAGACGCGATGCTTTCATCAAAGAAACGTGAAAATTATACGCGAGTCGCACAGTCCGCGATGGCTGACAACGAGGCGGTCATCGAGAAACTTATGGACTCCATCACTGCGAGTGAAAAATATCTGAAAAAAGTTGAAAGCATAGACTTCAGATTGAATAGATTAGATATCGAAGTGCATGAGAAGACGAACAGTATGTTGAAGCAACTGGAAGAAATTACGTCAACTCTCCACAATTTAGGATTCACTGAGAAACTAGAAGCACTTCTCGAAGGTGTCAAGAATAATGTGAATGACATAAAGTTCTTATTGGATAAGAATCCTCGGGTAGAGACGAGCAACACTGCCGGTGGTATGATTGTTTTAATTTATTGAATAATTTCAAATGTGTTTCTCAATCAGTGATTTATTTAATATTTTTAGGAATTCAATTATGTCGTTGTAATTATGAATCAAGGCATACAGAATTCAAGTGCGTTCGTGTCTACGTTTTATCAAGATTTTCATACTCATAGTCTGAGAATTAATTCCAATACTTACTATAAGTAGGTAGCTATTATTTTGTTTTGTTTTTGAGTGACTATTTAAAAGAACACTCAGGGCTTCACTGACTCAAGTAATTTTAATGAGTAAGAAGAAAGTTGGTATTTTAGCTTGTTGTTGTGTTATAATCATTTTATTATTAAGAAATACGGTATAAAGCGAACCACCTGAATTTGTGACTAAAATGTTTAGGTATTTATTTTATTTATTAGCACGGATAATTAACACCGCATAGATCTACAGCTAAGAGTACGTATTCGTATAAGTAATTTGTAAAAAGTACAAACAAAATGCAAAACTTTCCCTATAATTGAGATCTTCCGACGTTATTTTATAATCCACAAGTCAACAAATTCAGGCGTAACTAACTAATCTAGATTGTCACAATGCTCCACAATAAACGTAGTTTTTTCACATTTTGTATATTTAGGTACCGAATGCACTTGTACTATTACGTATATAGCACCACACATTAGGTAACTTGTGCAATTCACGTAGAATTTTGAATTGGACAACCATCACTTCGATTTAACATAGCATTCACGGTTGCACCTACACCTTCATACAAATTGTTAACCACCATTGAAACACAAGTAAAACTAAAGAAATATGTATCTAACATACGTAATTAGAACGGTACTGTATCTTCTACTCAGGTAAACTTGAGTTACCAAGTATGAAACTTCAGTAAACCGACTTACCTGGCTACTTTTTTTAAAGCGTAATGTTTGACTTTTCAGCAGATGGGGCCGAATATCACGTGGACTCCAGCCTCGACAATAGGCTGACGTTCCTGGAGAACCACTCCAAGAGTATATTGGCTGGCGTCGAGTCCATCGTCTCCACTATATCAGAAGTCAAGAACAGACAGTACCCTAGAACGTTTCAGAAGTAAGTCAATTTGTCTGGGCAAGGGTCTTTCGAAAATGCTCCAGTGTTTTAACGCACAAATCTTTTTTTAGGCCTGAAGTGGGTTCTGTGGATACTGTGGCTTTGATAAACGAATTTAGGAAAACACTACGTGAACAGAAATCACAAAAATCTAAGAAGTGTGATTGCAAGTAAGTACCTACTCAGAAATTAAATTCATGAATTGTATAATAATAAGTCCTCCTGACCGAATTTCGGCCACGGTGGTCAATATGAGGACTAGCTGGGCAGATGCCCAGTGGGATATTAGTACACATGTATACGTGTGTGCCAGCACAGGTCCACTCTCATCTTTCCCTCACTCTTATGGCCTGCGCACACTGGCGGATGGCAGGGGAGGGCATTTTAAATTATCAATCGAATCCAATTGAAATAAGGTCTATATTTCAATGCTCGGCGATCGACATCGTAGCATTTTCTTAGGAGCATCGAAAGGTACGCCGAGGGATACCGCGGCGGGAGGCGGCGGTATGAACCCCCGGCGCGCCCGTCTACTACCGTCGCATGCTGCAGCATACCGGCGGCTACCGCGGTATACCGGCGGAGATCGTGGTATCGTAGAGGATTTTTCTCGTTAGTGTGCGCTGGCGGATAGAAGGATCCTCCTCGATGCTCTCCCCTGCCGTCCGCAGCTCCGCGTCCGCTTGTGCACCGGCCATTATAGTGCGATGAGACGGCAATCCGACACGACCGGGAAAATTTTTATAATATTTTTGTCTGTTTCTCTGTTCTCGATTTGAGCTGAGTTTTTACTCTAGTAAAAACTCCATTTATATAGATAGCATAATGGTTTTGCTTACAAATTAATGATCGATTCGTTTTGCTACTAGGGCTTTGTAAATATTCTACTCTCGTAAGCAAAACGAATAGTTCCTTGAACATGAACATAGGGAACGGGTATTAGAGAAGTACTTACCATGTTAAATCCCAGCAGGGTGGGCAGGGTGGATCGTTCGGAGCGGTATCCAACCGACTGTCACGAGATCCAGATGCAAGGGTTCAACGTTTCTGGAATCTACAAGATCAAACCAGAGGACATGGAGCCCTTCTACGTACTGTGTGACCTCGTCACGGCTGGAGGCGGCTGGACAGTGAGATTTTAACCTTAATTCTGTTGATATACCAACCAAACTAAGCAGAATCTATCGCCCATTTCTCAACATACAATAAGCAAAATAAATTTTAGTTGTCTTTAAGTTTGAAGCCTTGGCTTAAATTGCAAGACGAAATAATTAAGTGGGTTATATTGTTAGAACAATATATTTCTAAATATCAATAATATAAATAGATTGGCATCCGCGCGATCAAACTTGAGTGCACTCTTGAAATGTTTTCAATGTTTTCTTTCCACTAAAATAACATAAATGAACTGCGCACTCGAATCGCTTCTAGACCTAAGATCGGTTTAATTAAGTATACTAACTTGCAGGTGTTTCAAAATCGTTTCGACGGATCACAAGACTTCTTCAAGGGCTGGGCGGACTATGAGTACGGTTTCGGCAACCTCGCGGGGGAGTTCTGGCTCGGTCTGGAGAAGCTCAACGCGTTGACCAATCAGAAGCTGTACGAGCTGAGAATTGACATGGAGACGCAACATGGCCAGGAGGCTTACGCTGGGTACTCAGTGTTCACAGTGGGTCCGGAACATGAAGGATACAGAATCAGCACGCTTGGCAATTTCTATGGAACCGCTGGTTAGTACATAAACACGCGTGTTTATTCTTCGCCTTCCTCTTGCAAGCGTCTTCCTACTTCCCCGGTCTTAATAATAATAATATCCTGGGACATTTTTTACACACGGCTACCTGATACCAAACTAAGCAGAGCTTGTACTATGGAAACCAGATAACTGATATTACTAAATATACTACTTTTTTTATTTGTCAATACATACTTAATATGCATATACACCCTGACTCGGGTCATACAGACATGTTCATGCACAAAAACGTATGTCCCGGGTAGGAATCGAACCTGCAGCGTGGAAGGCGCCATCACCCCAACCACGCCAACGGGCCCGTCCGTATTCTATGAAGGTGTGGCGTCATTAAATTGCCTTTTATTTCTTCTATTTCATATTGTTTTATTATATAGAAACTTCTTTGTTGCACTCTTCTACATCGTCATTTCCATTCAAATTATCTTTTCAATTTCCTGCAACACCACATAAAAGAGCTATACCCATTACTCTTCACTTTTACTGGTATTATCTGCAGGTGATTCCTTATCGTATCACGCCGGACAGAAGTTCTCCACCATAGATATGGACAACGACGAATGGAAGGACGGCGCGTGCGCAGTCGAGCACGGAGGAGCCTGGTGGTACAAAGAATGCGACAAGAGGTACACAGTTTGTTTTCTAAATGAGCGTGTTCATATTAAATTGGGATTAAATACAGAAAAATCAGGTAGAGGTAGAGGATCTCCAAAAAAGGATTTATCATGCGAAACACAAAATAATAGAAGAAGAATAAAAAGTGTTTCAATATTTACACTTCGACTATATTTTTTTTCAGTAACCTAAACGGCAAGTACTCCATGACGAGTGACGAGAACCGCGGCCAGTCCGTGTATTGGATATCGTTCAAGGGCCCCAACTACCCGCTCACGAAGACCAAGATGATGATCAGACCGCTCCCGGCCAGTAAGCCTGTCAATTACAACGACCCGAATAGGGTAATGTTATGAACTCTTGTTGGTAACTGTGTTAAGCCGCGGCTACATGCTCTAGTGAGCCGGAGCCCCACCGTTACTCGCAGGGCCGGATTTAGGGGAGGGCATTCGGGGCAACCGTCCAACAAAAACAACTGTCATAACATTTTCAAAAAAGTATATTATAAAAAAATAAGCAAAACCGTATATCAAAACTATCTTTCCACAGCATTAAAAGTGAAGTGATTTATTTCAGGAACTGGATTTCAGCGAAATCTTAGCCAATTTTTTGTCGAAAAAAGCTCGGAGCTTGCTTTTGAATATATTGATTGTGCGTTGGTTGTTCCAAAAATTCACTTGGTTTCACAATAAATTATTTATTGAAAAACTCGACAGTTTTTTTTTTTTTCATTTTATTTGGAAAATAATTAGGGCCCAGGGGCCTCCACTTTTTTGTTGCCCCAGGGCCTCCAGACCTCTAAATCCGGCCCTGCTGGCCTACTCCGAAATACGAACCTAACGTTTCGGCTGACGGATTGTCGTGGATTTGACATTTCTTCTTTCGTTTTTCTCTACGATTTGACATTGTTTTGATCGTAAATCCAATCCGTACTTCGGACGATCCGTCGGCGACGTATTTCGGAGTAACCCCCCTGGTTACTCGTGCCAACCAGCTTGCAGATTTGAAATACGTGATATACCGTTGACACGCAACTGATTTGCACAAGTATGCGTGAAAAAAATACTTGAGCTTGTAGCCACGGCTTAACTCATTGTTTCATAATGATCATATTCCGTGATGTAACACGTCTTCCGCCTACCGCTTTCTTGGTGTTTCTAACATTTTTCATGTAGTTAAGTAACCTATCTGAAAATAAAGCAACTTTCAACGTTTCTGGCATACCATAAAAGAGAACGGATGCGTTAACTTGGCCGAAAATTACGATGCACATTTTGTAACTAAATGCATCCCAGCCACATCTAGAGTACACCAAAACAGTACATTTCAACTCTTACTTTTGACCGGCTTCTGTTTAAGCCCAAGAATGAGTGACTTATTATTGTTTCAGAAAATTTCAGAAGGTACTAAACAGAGGACAGTCCCGGAGAAACTGAAGGGCGTGCGTGCGAAGGAGCTGAAGAGTAGTTACGAGGTGGCTCACGCGCGGGCGCCGTACAGGTACGACGAGCCGCATGGCGACGCGTTCTTCCCGAACTACGCGTGATTGCGCGCGCCGCAACTTAATTCAACAACAATGCACCGTTTTTTTAACGTTTAGATTTACAAATATATATCTCGACGGATTTTTAGTTAATTATAGCGTGAATATAGTAATATACATACGGCCGAATACTCAAAGGCTACTTAAATATTTAAGTCCCGCTTAGCAGTTTGAGACGTCGTTAACTGTCATTTTTTGTATGGTGCGTCAAAGTTAAGCAACTCTCAAATTTAAGTTGCGTACGAGTATTCGGCGTTTAGTCTAATGAAGTGACATTGAACCTTAGTGTAACATGAAGTGCCTATTTTAATGATGCTATTGCTAAGTAGGAAATTTACGCATTATGAAATGAGCGTGCCGAATCGAGTGCATATTATGTGAATGTTAAGTTTTTACGAATTTATGTAATGTTATAAACTTTTACCATATAAAATTACATTAAGTGTACCTAATATATCGATGTATTTGATTTAATGGTGTTTTTTATTTAGCAATATATCCCCATGTACAATAAATACGACAATCAGCAGCAAAAATATGTTACTACTTTCCCTTAAAATAGGTTTGTTACCTAAAATAGCACAAGGAACGAACGTGAATGGCTGCGTCTACATAAGGCTCGTGCCGCGCGCGAGCACTGAATTTTGACATAACATGAGTGCTCAGACGAGTCATGCGAGGCATCTGGACGCACCAATTCGCTCGCGGTGTGCATATGCACGATCGGCGCTCGGCCCTAAAAATAACGAGATATTAGCCACTCTGTTCACATTAGTTGAGCAAGTCTACTATTAAATTAAAATGTGCAGTACATAGACACTATTAGCCTAATGTATAAGTGACTATTAGTAGGAACAGACGTGCAAATCACGAAGGATCAGAAGGATCACCATCAAACTGATGTGTGTGTGCTTGAGATATTTAAATTATACCTTGCCGGAAATAAAATCACATGATTTCAGTCTCATTTGCTTTATTTCACTAATTTAATGGAGAAGTTAGCTTCTGTATCAATTTGAGCAACGAATGTTGGACAAGACAAGAAGTATATAAATATTTTTTGTAGAATCATGTACTCACATCCAAAATACGTATGTACGAGACTAAACATACTCATCATGACAGAATATTACTTACACAATATATTATATTCTAATTCTAATAATGAATAATTAATTACAGAGAAGTGTGACGGGCATGGTAGCGTCGACGCGACTACACAAACCCCTTCACATTGTCTCATGGCAGTGCTCAAGCTGTCGGGAGTTCATAATGTACAAATACAGCTATTTACTATGACTTTAGAGAAAACAACACTAGTGTAAGGCCGCGCTCACTTTGGATGCGTTTTCGTCCGAATTTTACTCGTGCATACACGTACGAACAACACGAATGATCCCGACCTTCCAAGTACTACGGGAGTGCGCACACTGGTCGTACGTGTACGTAACTCGCACCCAGTGTGCGCACTCCCGTAGTACTTGGAAGGTCGGGATCATTCGTGTTGTTCGTACGTGTATGCACGAGTAAAATTCGGACGAAAACGCATCCAAAGTGAGCGCGGCCTAACGCTTAACATAACATTACGACACTATAACACCTACATTATGCTAAGGACACACGACGACACGAGACATTGAAACACTCAGTGTATCGAGTTTCTAAGTGTGTACCACCGCGACACCTTGTTACAGCTGTAGTGGCGGTGAAGATACACTGAGTCGTCGTCGTGTCGTGTCGTAGTGTATCCTTAGCATTAGTCTCAGTTGAAATCGATAAGCTGTGGGGTTAGTATGTGATCGAACACGTATCCGCCAGGGCGCTAGTGACGGATACATGGAGAGATTCGGTCACTCGATCAGTATTTGATGCTGTCAAGACATATTAAGACTTAGGGGGCGTCCATAAATTACGTGAGGCATTTAAGGGGGAGGGGGTCGAGAAAAATCTCACCAAATGTCACGTGGGGGAGAGGGGGGGTCTCGGCAAATCTCACGTATTTTTTTTACCGCAAGAAACAGTGTAAAATTGCACTAAAACTGGGTTAAATTAAGTAAAACGTGTTTCTCCTTTAGAAGATTTGAAAAATCTCACGTGAGATTAGGGGGGCAGGGGGGGGGTCAAGCAAAATCTTACCAAGGGCGGAGGGGGAGGGGGGGTCGATCAATCTCAAAAATCACCTCACGTAATTTATGGAAAACCCCCTTATTTTAAGAAAATATTGATTTCAGAAAAAAAATGCAGCGAGGACGTAGTATTTATTTTTTAAGTTTGAACCTCCCGTTACATTAGATTAATATTGACCAGGGGCCCTACCACCACTTCTTATAGCAGTATTATTTTAACCTTACATCGACTTTTTGTACCATGACGTAGGGACGTCATTGTACAAAAAGTCGATGTAAGGTTAAAATAATACTGCTATAAGAGGTGGTGGTAAGCCCCCTGGATTTGGTAAGTGCCTAACATTAAAACAGTAATATATACACAAGACACAAACGAGTGAGAGTTTATCAATACAGTATCTACATATCAACTAGTATATATGTACAACGATTTTAGCCCGCGAGATTTGTATAATGTATCAAACTGATATCTATTTAAGGGGACTTACAACAGGGTTATAGATAGATATATTACATGAACTTATTGATATATGTTACCTCTAAAAATGGATTAAATTCTATGATATATATACATAAAGTCCATACCAATAAAAAAATAAATAAATGGAAAGTGGAGTGATATATCGGTCAATGCGCGTTGAGTGAATAACTATTTTACATATGCCGCTGCGCCACGATTGGTTATCGTGTAGCTTTTTTAAATTGGTATGGAATTGAAAACTTATTATAGTACAATGGATAATATTTCGCAATGATATACAACTAAGTACCTAGCACCATAGTTGTAGTTATTTTTCGATTGGTACTTTGTCAAAAATACAAAAACATCTTGAATCATGAAATGAAGTCACGAAAATAAGATACTAGATTTAATTTTCAATTATGAATTGCACGCATTTACACTGCCTCCTATCGTTCTTTATCTACTTAGTTATTTACAAATTAACTATTACAATCAATTACATATTATAACTAAAATTATATAATTTACGTTAATGCGCATAAAACCGGTAAAGTGCAAATTGACCGGTAAGTCTTAATATTACCTACCTAGTTGATTTTCAAATATAATGCACTCGATGACGTTAAGAAAAATGAGTATTAAATCGAGATATCAAAAGGTTATAATGTTATATGATGTTTATCCAGCACTTACCTAGGATTTAGGTTTAAGTGTTACTTTACATTTAGATAGTATACGGAAGGAATTAAAGAAATATTAATCTTGAAATTAACTAGTCGTTGTGCACATTAACGATTTTATAACATTGACGTTTACATTATTTTACGAACTTAAAACTATGCACGTGGTGAGTGAGTGGTGTGTTATATAAACTAATTTAATACTAATATTATTCAATAAGTAGTAAATCAATTAGTGATTCTGGGTAAAAATCGTTTTTAAAACATACAAGAATCCGAACGCAATGAGTGATTTAGTTATCGATTTGTCTATCAAATATTTAACGAGATATTTTATTTTCAGCCGTGGTACGTACAATTTCCGATAAATAGGTAACTCACGTGCTTTGATGTGATATTAACTAAGTACCTACATAACTACTTATGTATATCTCGAATACAAATAAGCAACTGTCAGACGTTTATATTATTAATATCACAAAACGTTTATAATATTAATAATATACTAAGTACGCGATTAAATAAGAAAATTACTTAAAAATATGGTAGGCGGATCTTTCGACATTTGTCCTAGGTGCACCGAAACATTACGCCTGTCTGACACGCGAGACAGTCACGTTTTGGCGTGTATTCACAATATTATAATTAACTGAAGCGTAAGAAAATAATATTTTTACAGATCTGCAAACCGAGCTAATGAGGTTTATAAAAAAATATTTCTTTATATCTGCAGCAATTAAAGCCGGCGTGGTCGATTATGGACTGAATCCCCCTTGCAATATGGATAGGCCAGTGCACAGGAGTAGGACTTCAAATATAGCTGATTGTTATAATTATTTAATCAAAATAATAGAAAATAACCGTTTCTAATATGGTTGTTTAAATAATAAAATAATACTTTCTATGACATACCAATTTATGTATTTGCAATGCGATCCGGAGGAGATTTAAACGTGGAAAACTTGAAACGTATTACACAAAAAAAATACGCCCGTCATGATCAGAACCGTGCGGCTTCTTTAGGATCAATAGAATAGAGTTAAATTTTATTTTTTATTTGTTGTCAACATGCAAAATTTAAAATGGGATTAGACCGATCATATCTACTGAGCTTTTAGCTATAGCTGCTACCAACGCGAACGTGGTCCTAGAATATGCAAGTCGACCACACTGCAAGCCGAAACGGAGATGGCAAAACGGAGGCTATTAAGGCCCGCCACATACATACGGAATCGGAATTCCGTTACGG
Source organism: Drymonia ruficornis (assembly GCA_947859195.1). Taxonomy (NCBI): domain Eukaryota; kingdom Metazoa; phylum Arthropoda; class Insecta; order Lepidoptera; family Notodontidae; genus Drymonia; species Drymonia ruficornis. The sequence goes on from OX401907.1 coordinate 8,720,491, forward strand.
AATATCGAATCGGAATTCCGAACGCAGTATATCCATACAAATGTATGGACGTATCACGCACGTACCTACGGAATTTTTCCGTTCGACATTTTTCCGTTTCGGAATTCCGAATGGTAGCCTGTGCGTCCGGAATTTTCAGAACGGAATTTAACGTATGTGTGTGATAAGCTTACGGAATCCCAATTCGATATTCCGAAACGGAATTCCCTATGTATGTGGCGACCCTAAATAGGGCCGGTAATGGTGACATTAGCCATTAATAATGTTGCAATGTAAACAAAAACGAAAAGGGCGTGTCCATAACACGCGCATGCTGCGCGAAGCTCGTGCCTTGCTCGCCATTGCCTCGCGAAGTTTGACAAACCGCGCGCGAGGCAAATGCTCGCCCTGCCTCACCCGAGCGCTGTCATTTGCCTCGCCTAGTTCGCCTAGTCATGAGAGAGAACGATCATGTTGATAGAGTCGGCTATACCCGTCTGTCTTGAGTGTAGGTTGGCTCACCCTTTGCCTCGCGCGGCATGCGGGTGTTCTGGACCCCGCAATTTAATCACAGTACACTTGAAAGCGTGCTAATACCGAATAACCGATTAGATAAACATCAATAACATTGACAAGTGTCTATTCTCCGTAAAGAGCTCTTCTTATAACGATTAGGTGTTAATATCAAACAAATACCCTATAATTGGCCGATATTACATGTTACACCTATTAACAAAACATGCTCAGTTGCACGTAACGTAAAATATTTTGATTCCTTATATTTAATTCAAAATGAACACTTTTCTCTTATCTTGTTCGTAATATCAAAGTCACAGTAAATCTGAAAAGAATAGAAACAAACTTTCAGTAATCATTTTCTTTGTACCGTGGTCTGAAAGGAAGGGAGGGGGGTTACTTCAGGGGCCGGATGTTTTCAGGCTCTCTCACTCATCGTACGAAACACAGTTATAATAGCAACAGATTTTCTGTGAGAGGGTGGTACTACCCTGGTCGAGCCAGTCAACTGGCTGCAGCTTGGCTCTACCACTTTGTTACAAGGGGTGACATTCCACTCGTCAAATATCTTTGTCCAAGATTTCTTTGTAATTAGCGTAGTTGAGAAAAAAAAATGGTTTTTATTAAAATAATCATTTTTATCTCTATCTTATCAAAATGTACATTGAAAAAATTTAAAATGTTTATTAAAAATACTGAGATCAGTTACAATTACTTATTCTTTATAATTATAAAATTAAATATACTAAACCAAAATAGGAGGTTCCCAAACTAGGCACAGCCTTTATCTTGGGATATCAATTGTGACTTTAAAATAATGCTTAATTATTTTAACCATTGAGTTTCTTGCCGGCTCTTCTCAATGGAAGCAACATTACGAACCGGTGGTAACGCTATGATATTGTTTATATTTCTTGACGATTTATAAATGCATACATATAATACATATGTATAGCTTACATGTTTTTTTATTTATTTAAGTGATGGAATAAAACGCAAAAATCCAAGAAAGGCAAAAAGCTACCATAATATTTTCATGTTGTCCTAGTTAAACAATCGAGTTGGTGTGTTAAATAATGTGAGTGAGTTACGAGAATTAGTATTAATACGATGTCATCAAAAAAGATTCAGTCATGAATAGTCAAGGTTGTGTGAGTATTTTGTGGACAAAGATATGTCTGGTGGAAAACCAGCGTAAGGTATACAGGCCAGGATGGCCAAATCCGAAACTATGAGTAATAGCGAAAAGTACTCAAAGGAGTCTCGGGGTTGATTTTGATGAAAACTAAAACTGCATCATTGGATTTTTGAAAAAACAATATTCGTAGCCATGAAACGAACTTGTTGATTTTGAAAAAAAATCCACATACTGTATTATTACACCATTCGATAGTGTCGCTAATAAGGATCGAATTCTGGGAATTAATGACATACGGAAAACTTGAGGAATACTTCATATATACCTCAGTCATGGTCGTGCGTCGCCTGCTCGCTCTCGGGGCGCAGCGAGTCGATGCAGGCGACGATCTTGAGCGCGGGCCCCAGCTTCATGGAGAGCGCCATCACCAGGTGCTCGGGCCGGATGAGCAGCAGCGCCTCCCCGTCCACCTCCTGCATCAGGAACTCATCCGCGTAGCCCGCGCACCCGGGGATGTTGCGGATAAAGTCGCACACCTCCGCCACCTGGCCACACAACACCATTATAAATAACGACAAAAAAACAGCACACCAGATGTTGCTTGATTGAAATGGGAAAAATATCGAAATTAGCACATACAATGCGATTGAAATAAAGCCGGAAACCCACCGCGGCGCACGGAGAGGCCACGCACGTGGGTCTAGCTTCGCTTTGCAAGAAAATGTATGCAATCGTGTCTACCGCGGCGCACGGAGAGGCTACGCACGAAATGACGTCATGCATACATTTTCTTGCAAAGCGAGGGTGGTCCGTGTGCGTGGCCTCTCCCGCGCGCCGCGGTGGGTTTTCGGCTTCAGAATAGATCGAGCTCTCGGCTAACTACACTCATATAACTACGGTACCAAGTACTGTATCTGTAAGTGAAGTTAGCCGAGGACTGTACCAAGGTCCAGTTGTGACGTCACAGCATGGCGCTATTCTTATTTTAATCGCATAGTATTTCAATCACATCACAGAACAATAAGCCGACTTCGCATAGCAACGCAATGTGTGACCGCAATCCTTTCAAGGCTTGACCTTGTCTTCCCCGATACCCCGGCAGAATTTGTTGATTAGATTCTCGTACATTATTGAACATAAATGGCGTCTTGACGGGCCCGTTAGCGTGGTTGGCGCGGAGGCGCCTTTCACGCTGCAGGTCGTAGGTTCGATTCCTACCCGGGACATGCATTTGTGTGCATGAACATGTCTGCATGTCCGGAGTCTGGGTGTATATGTATATTAAGTATCAATTTACAAATAAAAAAGTAGTACATGTAGTAATATCAGTTATCTGGTTTCCATAGTACAAGCTCTGCTTAGTTTGGGATCAGGTAACCGTGTGTACAAAAAATGTCCCAGGATATTATTATTATCTTATTGGTGTTTGACAAGAGTACTCACAGTCCATTTAGTAGCATTGGGTATCTTGGGTGCGTCGGCGGCGGTGTCAGCGGGCTCCGCGCCGGAGTCTGTCTTCGACACACCCCCGCTGCCACCCTCCGCGGGACTCTCGACACTCGAGCTGATGCGGCCCGCGTTACCACTAGCATCCAACATCTGCTTCTTACCTGCACCAACGGTATTATCTATACAAGGTGGTACAGCCAAGCTGTAGCCAATTGACTGCAGCTCATAAACGGGCTGGCTCGACCGGGGTAGTACCACCCTCTCACAGAAGACCGGCGTAAAGCAGCTGTTACAGCTGCGTTTCGTACGATGAGTGGGAGAGCCGAAAGCCCCCCCCCCCCCCCTCCCCCTCCCTCCATCCCACTCCCCAGGTCGGATGCGCGAGCAATGCCTTTGGTATTGTAAGCATCTATAGGCAACGGTAACTGCTTAACATCAGTCGGACCATGGACCAATTACTAAGGGGACTGGCCCTAAGCAAGTCGGCAGAGTGGTCGGCCTAGTACTAACATCGACATAAAACGAAGCGAGTAGTTCAACTATTTACTGGTAAATAGTAAAATGAAAACGAAAAAACAATGACCACGTTTTGTTTCATACAAATATCTAATAAGGGCACCTCTTTCTTTAGTCTTTACTCTGTGAGTCGGACCGTACGCTTTTTTGCCACCGCAGTCCTATAAAAAAAACAGCAATTCCCAAAAGAGCTAATTTAGTTTAGTTTTAGTGCCTCGTCGATATAGCTCGCTGGTCGATCGCCGGAAGACTGCAATATTGTGACTCCACGAGCCAGGCTCATGGGTCTTCAGCATTGCTTGAAATGTTGCGCAGCGCGCCAGACAAATAGTGAGACAGGTTTTTTGGTTACAATTTACTTAGAAACTAACAATAACTTCTTTTTAGATACGAGGGTAAGTCATAATGCAAAATATCTTGCACATTTTAAGTAAGACGACAATACGAGAAAATCTTTAAATATTAAGCGCGATAAAATGACCCCCTCAAGACCTTTTGGGGCCCGGGAACGTATATTGGAATGCGTATCCAATTATTATGCCCATCACAGCACAGCGTAGACGGGCTATGGTACACTACACAGTTGATCAACTCACGCGGTGGTTCGTCTGGAGAGGGCAGTTTATTTTCCTTGTCGTGTTCTTTGTCCGTGCCCCATTCCCGGAGCGGTCGGTTCACCTGCCGATACACAACTTTATTAAACTTACATTCTAGAACTTGTGATACACCTGTGATACATTGTGTCACATTATATTACTATGAGGTCACACCATGCACCAATTACTAAGGGGACTGGCCCTAAGCAACTCGGCCGAGTGGTCGGCCTAGTACTAACATCGACGAAGCGAGTAGTTCAACTATTTACCGGTAGATAGAACAATGAAAATGAAAAAACAATGACCACGTTTTTTTTCATACGTATATCTAATAAGGGCACCTCTTTCTTTAGTCTTTACTCTGTGGGTCACATAGTGCGCGCGAACGCACAACCCATTGAGATATGTCCAACTCTATAGAATTGTTCCCTTCTTAAACAAGTATTTTTTGTGGATATTCATTGAATTTATTGCGGTCCTTCTCATACTCATCATGTATGGGCGCAACAACATAATTTTTGTAGTGTCAAATTCAGTTAAATCATAATTTGTAAACAGAATGGGCGTCAATGGCAACTAAATCCCAATTGCAATCACAAAAATATAATATTATCGAATCGTTTGAACACTTGGTGTTATTGTATTGTGTATACGGGAACTTGTGCGAAATTTGCCAATCCGCACTGCGCCAGAGTGGCCTGAATCCCCCTCGCATTAAGTGGAGGCCGAGTGCCGAGTAGTGGTGCCTAGTAATAATTGACTACTTACCGCGAACGGCTCACCAGCCTCCTGTATCACGTAACCCTCGATGACGTGGGTCAGAATGTTGGGCTTCACCATCGCCTTGGGCAAACCCTTATCTATGAAGAGAAAATACTTATGTATGACTAACTACAGCTAACATTTAATAAAATTGTGCGGATAATTCCAATTCTCTTCGCCTTCAGTCCAAGTCATAGGTCATTTTACACTGAAATGGAAACAGCGGCATTTAAATTATAGCATATCCTAAGATATAATTTTGCTACAGGCATGCCGCGGTCAAACCATGTCTTATGTAATTCATGTAAAGTTTAAAATTAAAATGCTATGTCAGTTTCGCTTAGCTGCCGACCACTGTCATTTCACAATGACAGAAGATATGACATATTATCTCACTACATACATGATGAAAAATAAATAAAAAGGGAATTTACAGGTCCTAAGCTAATGAAATCTTCAGTAGTCAGTACTCACCATGAGTGGCCTGTTGGCTCATGTGCCTAGATGTACATTGTGTGGTTTTGAACAAGGCCGCGGTGCCACCCGAAGACACGGGCGCTGTGATCGCTGCCGTCATTGTGGACGACGATGACGTCGACGAAGCTATCGTTGTGACCACCTGAATCATCATCATTTATATTTTACACCGTTACTACAGGTCGACTATTTAACAGAGTTGCAAAAAAACAGGAAATTTAAAATGAAACCAGCTCGCGAATGATCAAAATAGTCAAATTGCTTTACGTGATGCTTCACAACTGGGGGTCTCATGGCATGCAACATTACCAATGCAATTAATTTTTCGGATTTCCTAGCAGAATCCTTAGCAAATCCGCTAAATTTCTGTAAAATAGTCACACATGTGACCATTTCACGGAAATGTAGTGGATTCTGCTAGAACATGGAAAAATACTGCGAGATAGCAAAAGATATATCATTATGCAAGAACATGATCGATACAGTGATACTTCCTCATATAATTCCTCAAGAATTCCATTCAAAATTATGAAGAGGATGTTTCAAAATATGGAAAACTTCTTTTTTATAGGACTGCTGTGACTAAAAAGCGTACGACCCGCCTGATGTTAAGCAGTTACCGTAGCCTATAGATGCTTGCTCGCACATTGCCGACCTGAAGGGGAGTGGAATGGAGGGAGGGGAAATGGCGGTTTGGGCTTTCGACTCTCACTCATCGTACGATCGTACGGTCCCAGGTTCGATCCCCGGTGGGCCATGCACCAATGGATAACTTTTCATCTATGTGCATAATTTACAGTTCGCTGACGGTGAGGGAAAACATCGCGGCATCGTGAGGAAACCTACCTATCTCTCGGGATTAGGTAATAGTCAGTTCCTGTGTACACGGCGACAAGGTTCACCACCTGTCACGTTGGGTTCTGACTATCTGGTGAAACGTGGGCTTTGAGTTGGTTAATACCTTCACAATGTGGTGGTGTATGGCCACTCAAGCCTCTGACTACCCCCGAATGGGATAAAAATCGTGACGTTACATAATAATACATACATAATCATCGTACGAAACGCAGCTGTTATAGCTGCTTTACGCCGATCTTCTGTAAGAGGGTGGTAACTTCTGCAATACTAAGATGCAGAAGAGGAATGTTCATGAACCTTAATCATGTGTTATGTTATGTTACCTGCGGTGCAACAGGCGTGGTTTGTTGTGCGCTGCTCGGTACGGGCGCGGCGCTGGGCGGCGCGGGCGCGGCGCTCGTCGACACCGGCTCGGTTGCCGTGCCCATACAGCCCTCCGCTTTACTTGAATGCTGCTTCGCTGGCTCCATCGGAGACACAGACCCTGAATCATTTTTTTTCATATTACAATCGTAGCAGAGAGAAATGGATTGCCCAGAAACTCTAAATCGAGGAGTTCGATCACGACGGCACGACGGCAGACGTCAGTTTCGTACTTATTGTCGCGATCGCGACGGCACGACGGCATTCCGGGACGGGAGTGCCCAAGCGATAACAACCTACGACTTGTTGGGAAACGTCATCCAAAAAGTGGATTGTAATTTCAATCTAGATGGCAAAAATTAGATCCGCCTAGAATATTAATTTCTGGTTAAGGGTTCGCTCTGAAAACTAGCGTTGGGGCGTTCTCTGCATCACCTCAACAAATGCTGAGAGTGGAACCTTTTGTTTGCAACTCCGCACGTCGTGTGCACACTCTATTTTTTTTGTATGCTTTTGGAGTTGCCTACTTAAGTATTTCTTTTTCTTTCTAGTGAATGCGTAGTTGTCTATTAATAAAATAAAAAGTAAGCCCTTTTAACGTCCCACTCCTGGGCACGGGCCTCCCCGCAATGCGAGGGGGATTCAGGCCATAATACACCACGCTGGCCCAGTGTTGTCTGGTGGATTTCACATGTCTAAAGACATGCAGGTTTCCTCACGATGTTTTCCTTCACCGCAAGCAAGTGATAATCATATTAAAGTTATGATTCACACATAGATCCCAGGACCTTACGCCCGCAAGACGCGTGCTTAACCAATCGGCTACCACTGCTTTCTTCCTATTAATAAAACTTCTTTTCCTTCTTCTTTTCTGTGTTACTAACCGACAGTGGTGGTGCTAGTCGAGATGGCGGCGTCCGCGGTGGCCGCGCTGGTGACGACCGGCGCGGTCGCAGTGGCCGCCGCGCTGAAGGCCGCCGCGCTCGACGCCGCGACCTCAGCGGCCGACTCGGCCGTCACCATCTGTTGTGGTGCGATCTGTTGCATCACGGCCTGCTGCTGTTGCTGCAACGGATACACAGTACAGGAGAGGCTCTTCATAGAACCGTACCGAACACGGCTTGAATGTTTTTTTGTATGGGACTGAGCTGGAAAACAAGCGTACGGCCCGCCTGATTTTAAGTTGCAATACCAAAGGCATTGCCCGCACGTTGACGACCTGAAGGGGAGTGGAACGAAGGGGGATGAGGGGGGGGAATTGGGCATCCGGCTCTCCCACTCATCGTCCGAAACGCAGCTATAACCACTTTACACTGATCTTCTGTGACAGAGTGGTACTATTGAGCCAGCCCGTATATTAGCTGCAGACGATTGGCTCACATACAATGGCACATACATGGCTTACATACAAAATGCAAGGTATTGCGCTGGTTAAGGTGCTGTTAAACCTGTCATAACCAGATGTATGTTTAAATTCATTCTTTCTTTAATTTCTTTTGTTTCTACAAACCTTTTTCAAAACCATTGTGAACTGACTAAAAATCTATATAAATTTGGCGGTTAGTGTGTAAATAGCGTTGTATGTATACCGGTGCATTCATCTGTTGCGGCTTGTCGTCCTCGCTCTTGACGTGCGCAACGATCGCGGCGGGGGGCTGCATGGGCAGCACGGAGCCCTGCACGGGCGCTGCGATCAGCCCCACCGTGCCCTGCGCCGCCTGCAGCGTCAGCTGCGGCGAGCCCAGGCTGTTAGCTGACACCTGCCGCCGTACATTGGTCCCCAAATTACATTACACAGCCATAAACGCATTACCCCTTCTAACGACCCGGCCACGACCTTGTCGCTATCAGCGTCAGAAGCGCGCGGGGTTACTAAAATGTTGCATCACGCGCATTGCCGCCGAGAGCGGCACCTCGTGGCGTGATGCAACATTTTAGTAACCCTGGTCGCTTCTGTCGCTGATAGCGACAAGGTCGTGGCCCGGCCATAATCGTTCAAAATGCCCCATGTAGATAAATGAATAATCATAATTTTATTTCTATCTAAAAGTAACAAACCTGCCTCATGCATCTATGTATAATCATGCCATGATGCACCACTTATTTGTTGTTATTTTGTTACCGAAATATGTTTTCCCATTCTTACAGAAAGCGTAGTATTTTTGTAATACCTCCTACAGCTGGAAAAACACGATACACATGCATTTAAGGCGATATTTTAACATTGGGACATTGAATCTCGTAGACAATTATTTATACCTACCTACTGTAATTGCAAAATAAATAAGTTGAACCTAGCTTTATAATTATACAGCATGCGGCGATTGTAGACGAAGGCTAACTTAATCGTACTCAACTTCGTGCATCCCTAGCATGCGGGCTTTCAAAGCAAGGGAGAACGAAACCCTACATCACACAGATAAGGCCTACTATTAGAATTATACTGTAATAAAATTGATGAAGGACTAAAAATTATGATTTTACAGAAACAATTAATTGTGGTTGGACATGAATTATTTATTATATTAGAAAAATAGGGCCAAATAATTCCCCCTATTCATTCTTGCTTGACTGCCTATTTTACATTATGGAAATTTCATTTTCATTTCTAACCACAATAAGCTACTGATTTTAAAATTCAACTAGAGAATTTTATCATCTTCAAGTTTGATTGTAGATCATGTGAAAATCACGCTGTTTAACGAATCGTCAGATAACTTTTATCCAACAAATAAATATGGCGTTTTGACAGGTTTTCCATAGAATATCTATTAAAACGCCTTATTAACGCTTTATTAATATAATAAAATAATTTATGTCAAGACGATGCTTATCGCAATTTGGGGCCAACAGAATTAGCACCATTACAGATTTGATTCAATGATTTTTAACTGTAACAATCCATAACATGTTGCCGGAATCACAACGCAAAGAGGAAGTGCAATCGATAGTTACAGTTTCACCTACATACATACACGCTTGAAGATGACAAAAATATCGATGAGATTTGTGAAAACACGCAATGAACGTTCGGGTATGAGGCTCATGTGGCTACCTCATGGTGCAATATCGCCGGCGAGACCTGCACGAGGGGCGCGGTCAGCAGCGAGGCGCCATCGAGCGCCAGCCCCGGCTGCCAACGGTACCGTCGCTCAGAGAATACGTTTTTACAATAACTTAATACATAATAATACGGACTACATGCGGACGGAAAATCTCCTACTGTGTCCGGCATAAAATCCGCCACATACATACGGAAAATTCCGTACGGAATCCCGTTTCGAAATATAGAATCGGTCCTTCCGAACGCAATCCATCGATCCAAATGTATGGACGTATCGCGTTCGGAAACCCCGATTCGATATTTCGCAAGGGAATTCCGTACGGAAATTCCGTATGTACCTATGTGGCGGGCTTAAAAACCATATTAAATGTTGACTCATGCCAGAGCGCTCCGCAGTATTCCGCACACACAATGAAATTTTTACTATTTTTAATTATAAGCATTGATTATTTTATTAATAAGCCTTCATAAAAAATATATCTACCATTGTTTTATGTTAGACTAGCTGATGCCCACGGCTTCGCCCGCGTGGACGTCAGTTATTTATATACTAAAACCTTCCTCGAGAACCACTCTATGCATTGGTGAAAACAGCATGAAAATCGGTGCAGTAGTTTTTGAGTTTATCGCGAACAGACAGACAGACGCAGCGTAGGACTTTGTTTTATAATATGTAGTGATTCTATTCGCTGCCGTAAGCGATCGCGGAGTGTAGCAGATATGTATGTATGTATGCAGTAGATATGTATTTGTTGTAAGCAGCGAATTTCACAATGAAAAGTACATGAGTGTCTTTTATTACTGGGTATTAGTAACAGATTGGTGCTGATTTTGTATTCTGTTCAAAGATCGTGTTCAGTCAAACCTGATGTATTGCGGTTCTGCGCATGGTGGTAATGAATAGGCAGCATAGTAATATTTTTAGTTGTGTCAAATGTTATATGTAGACAACAGAATCAGCGACATTGAAGTCCGAGACGAGTTTAATAAGTATAAGTACAAAACCTTACACTCAAAATCAAGGCCTTACATTCCCAAGTCAAAAGTAGTGTTAATTGTTTTTTACTAGTAGTACACACACTTAGCATGCATTGCGGTCAGCATCTTTGTCTCATAGTAGGCTATAGTAAGTACAAAACAAGCGGTATTTGTGTGTATTAATTGCGCACTCTCACACTTTTTAGACTAGTCACACACCAGTCACACCTAAAATTGGTGTTCACATAAGCGTCATTTTGGTAGCGGTACAACAACTTTGGCTTCAAATAGAGTTATTGAGCGCAAGCGTCATAAAAACAATGTATGGTTGGACCTACATAATTTATTTGAAAATGCAATCAGTCGTGGAAATGATACTTATAACAAAAACCATGTAATCAATTGAAAAGTGTTCTTTTCCTTTGAAAATATGGCGTCACCCTGTTTAATTGGGTTTTCGCCAGTGTCACGTAGCAAATAGCCAGTGACACGAATACACTATAAAAAAATAATCATTTGGATGTCCTTCCATTTTGGATTACCTAAATGGAGGCCATATATCTTCGTATGTTAATCTTTTTTTTATTCCAATAGCGCCTGCATCATTAAATAAAAGCTCAAACAAGTTTGATTTCCAAAGTGTCATAGCACCACTTAAGTACTGGAATCATAAGAGTAGGTACGAACCGTCTGCATAGGTGTCCCGTGGTTCAAAGCAGCCTGCTGCTGCACCGCCATCCCCACTGAAGTCTGGACCAGCCCACTGCCCACCAATGTCTGGGGACAACACCAATTTTGGGAAGTGATATCTTCATAATTATTTATGACATGGCATGGCTTGTCAGAAACTCTGATTTTGATAAGACGGCGAAATTAAACGCTGAGACTGAAATACATAGTACTCGGCAGTTTAGTTTACATATAGAGTTTTAGGAAGAGATAATCGGCTAGATTCGGCTTTATGGAGCGTCATCTATGAGAGACGGAGACGAAGCTCTCGGAAACTGACCCGATGTATAAAATAAGTTGCCAGGTACTGTAATACATAGATAATACACTGTAACATCTCGAATTGAGAGATGTAAGTTCTCCTATACTGATTGATTACTTATTTATCTATCCATCCATCAGCCAGACGTCCACTACTGAACATAGTCCTCCCCTAATGACGTCCACACATCACAGTCCTTCCGCCACGTAGAAAATACTGTAATTTATTTTTCTCTAACTTATGCTTGTTACTATTTTCAAACACGAGTTTACAGCAAAAAAAACCTACTTACGATACTAGAATAATTAGATGTTTGAAATAATGAATACCTGCGGTTGTTGTTGCAGCGTTTGCACCTGCGTCAGCGACGCGTTCTGCTGAGCTTGCGATGCGTTGAGTTGGCCCACGAGCGTGCCCTGCTGCGTCATACCGCTCAACTACATGGTAAAAAATGTGATATTCTATCAACCATCTCTCAAACAACTTGATGTTTCGTCACTTGCGAATATTAAACATTTTCCTGATTAAACTGGGGGCTATGGGGGTGCCAATACGTAAATATGTAAATCCTCTCTGGTTTCCAAGATACAAGCATTTGCTTAGTTTGGGTTCCACAGTAACACATCCATGTTATTGTGATTTAGTTACATGCTTTATACCATTATACTACTATTGTAATTTGTGTACGTGTAACTGCTGTTTTAAAATAAAATTATTCTTATTCTTATTATAACATTAGGGCATTCTCGAAAATTATGACGAAAAAAGCTACACGTAGTACGCACACGTTATTTTCGACCATGTCGGAATCAGTCCAAAGACTAAAAAGGTGACGTATCCTTATGGAGATATCCCAGTACAGCTACTCTGAGAATGGGAGAAACTATTATTATTTAGTCACTGCCAGCCATGCCGGGCCTGCATCAAATAAGTGTGAGATACTCACGGGATGTATCTGTTGAACCATAGATATTGTTTGCGGCATCCCCGCCATTGGAATCGTCTGCGCCACGGAACCCACTGGCAGCCCTTGCTGCATGCCCAGTGACATACCTGTCCAAAATATTATAAGTTAATCATAATGTCATGAATAAAAGCCACCACATATTGGAACAGTGAACAGTGGTTTTTTACCTTGTTGGTAATGCTGGACCATTTGCTGCGTTTGTTGCTGTTGGTGTAACAATTGTTGTTGCTGCTGCTGCTGTTGTTGTTGCTGTTGTTGTTGCTGCTGCTGCTGCTGCTGCTGCTGCTGTTGTTGGTGCTGTTGTTGCTATAATCAGTCGCGAAAATTAATTATGGTTTTTAAACTACCACTAGACTAAAGTATATTAATAGCCATATAAAAATATTCATTGATATTGTAATTTACGGAGGCATATTTATAATAAATGGGTGCCAGTACAATAGATGCCTGCATCGCTTGTTGCTGGAGCATCGCTTGTTGCTGCAGGTTCTTATTGAGCGCCTTCTCCTGAACGCTCGTTAATTGTGTCATCTGGCCCGATGAATTCATCACCAAAAGTCTGAAAATAAGATATCACTGCATTTTACACTAATTCGATGTCGCGGCCAAAATTATGGTATTAAAATTTTTAGTCTGTTGCAACTGTATATTCGCGATTGCGACTATCATGTACGGATAATATAACGGGTAGTAAAATATAGGAACTGGGAATGAATGTATAGTATAAAAAAGTTCTCACTGCTGCTTGGGTTGCTGGATTTGATGTTGCATCTTGTTGGTTTGGTTCGCGGCATCCTGCTTCGATGTGGGCGCTGGCGACCGCACACCTGGTTTGCCACGCTGTTTCGCCTGTCACCACAAATACACGATTTTTTTAATAAAAAAAATATTAGGTCTGTGTCGAACACTCATGACATTACGTATATGCGTTCCGACGTCAAAACCAAGTGCTCGACGCAGCCAATGAAGATAAAAAGTTGTGATCGATTAAGGATCAAATCAATCGAGGTTTTGTAAACAGTTTTAAATGACTTCATCCTTTTAAAACCAAATTTAGGGATCAAAAATAATTTGAGAGTATCTCACGTGGCGCCTTTGCGTCATACCTTCATGCAAATTCCTGTTCGCGGCCCCACCACGCGTATTTATTATAATTTTAATTTCAATGATTTTTCGCGTATTTTTATTATTTTTCAAGTACATGGGAGCGCGTTACGCTGTGCGGCTCCATCAAAGTTATTCCAGAAATCGCAGGTGTAAAGGAAATAAATCTAACCTGATTCTGCGCCTGATTGGCGTTCGTCTGCGTGGACACCGAAGAGGCTGGGCCCGGCCTGATGCTCCCGGAGGGCAGGATGTTCGACAGCGGTCGCGGCGCCTTCGCCATGCCGTCCGTAGACGCCCGCGGCTTCGCAGTCGTGCTCGTGGCGCACGCAACACTCGCATCTGTAGGAGAACACTGCTTGTGAACAAAGTCTAAAGTGCGCACAAATATCTTGAACATAATAATACAAAGTACAAATAACAGTCGCAGTGTAAAAAAATACGTTAGCATTAGCACGCAATGTTAGGACACAATATTATGTTACACTCGCAAAGAAATAACGCATAGATTTAAGGCTAAAGCGGGTTCCTGAAGTAGGTGAGCGCTACGGTAGGGGTATGATGCCTCGAGAATTCGTTAATTTAATAATAACTGTTTCATCTGCCACTCATTTAAGCGCTGACCTTTACATAATTTGCAAGTATGGTATAACAATATAAGATAATGAATAAATCTACTAACTGTTATGTTGCAAGTTGTTCTGCGGTGAATGCTGTATGAACATGGAGGGAGGGGCGTCGGGTTGTGATCCCCTTATGAATATCGGGTTCGGTGCGAGCAGGCCGCCCGCGGGTATGGTGCCGGCCTGCAGCCCGCCCGCCCACACCTGCGGCAGCGCGCCGGATATCTGCCAGGGCGCGAACTGCATCGTCTGCCCACCAGTCTGGGAAACCACGGAGCACTGGAGTTAGATAACGATAACGTTAACATTTATCTGCGTGTTCACTAACAAAATTAATGTTTAAAGCTAAGGATACGCGGCGACACTAGACACTAAAACACTCACCCCCAAATTCATAGGAAGTTACGATCGACTTGCAGTAGAATTACAAATCACATTTGATCCTAAAAACGCTTTTCAAACCCATTGTAAACTGGCTACAATCTCTATGAATTTGGGGGCATGTTTTTAGTCGGTTTACAATGGTTTTAAAGAGCATTTCTAGGAACAAAAGTGATTTGTAATGCCAGTGTAAGTCCATCAAAGCTTTCTATAAATGTGGGGGTTAGTGTATACATCGAGTGTCTACGTGTGTCCACTACCGCGACATCTTGTTACAGTTATAGAGGCGGTGTCGATACACTGAGTGTCTAGTGTCTTGTGTCGCAGTGTATCCTTAGCATAAGAATCATAACGCATTTGCAAACTAATATATATTTACAGCGCGTCAAACGAAAACAACGATTCATGGTTCAAAGCGAGTCGTAATTTTATTTTAGTGATACTTACTTGGCGGTACTTATACAAGTAGTTCTCACACGCAAGCAGCATTGCTGTGTAATGCCGTGCGAGTGAATACATTCATAAACCACTAAAAGAAAATGACAATTCAAAATAAATCACGAATCGTACAATAAGTTTTCAAGAGCTCATTTTATTTTTGACACAAAGAAAGAAATAGTCAAATAACATGTAATAATAACTCTTTATTGTATTGCTAATACTGGACAGGGCTGACTACTTTGGTCTAGGGTTTGAGATCTAACTCAAATAGTGACCAGTCCATGTTAAGCCACTACTAATAACTGCGTTAGAGATCTCTTGATCATACTTTTATAAACCAGATACAGCAATATTAGATAAAGTAACTTTTCAATAAATTTATTTTATCCGTTTATGATCATGTAATAATCTCCTATATGTAGAAAAAAATAAAAACACAAAACCCAACAATAAACCATAAAACTTAATTCGCTGTGCTTTGCTTTGCATTACAGAAATAATATTCGCTATGAGCAGTATAAATAAATTCTTATCAAAATTCCTGAAAATAATATATCAAAGAAACCACGATATTACGGGTAAAACAGAATTATTTCACTTTCCTAAGTGGCTAATCAAACATTTTTTTAATATATATGACTAAATAATTATAAATTCATAAGCATGACCCGTAATAAAGTAGCTTTTCGAAGTCAGTATAAAATATAATATTAATTTGTTTACCTGCAAGGGGCTGATGATCTGCGCTTGAGCAGGCTGTTGCGCGCTGAGCACTGGCTGCGACACTTGCACGCACTGCGCCTGCACCGCCTGCCCGCCGCCCGCGCCCCCGCCGCCAACCTTCCCGCCTGTCACCTTGCCCCCGCACTGCGAATCACACAAGTTTATAATATTAAGAAATTACAAACCAACAAGAACCAACTTTATAAATGCTAGCACTAAAAAGCCAGAAATAAATTGTATTTGGATGATATGGATTCTACCAGACCAGATTATTTTACAGACAGGAATGTTGCCTGTAGACGAGTATCTCGTTATCAATACGTTACTAACATAACATATACGTCACGAGTTTTATCCCCATTCGGGGGTAGTCAGAGGCTTGAGTGGCCATACACCACTATATTGTGGATGTATTAAGCCAACTCAAAGCCCACGTTTCACCACATAGTCAGAACCCAACGTGACAGGTGGTGAACCTTGTCGCCGTGTATACATGAACTGACTATTACCTAATCCCGAGGGATAGGTAGGTTTCCTCACGATGTTTTCCCTCACCGTAAGCGCACTGTTAATTATGCACATAAATGAAAAAATCATTCATTGGTGCATGCCCCACCGGGGATCGAACCTGGGACCTTCTGGTTGCTAGCCCAACATGTTCGCTCCGGGGCTACAGCCGCTTGACACTAACAATTGAACGAAAATATTGAGCTATTAATATGTGTTTTTAATATAAAACATCTAATTGGTACTTATTTGTAATACAACGAAGCTAGTAATTATGGTATTCATCCACCTTGTGCATATCAGCCTGTTTCTGTTGCTGGCTGATGCCGGACACGGTGGCCTGCGAGTGCGTCGGCAGGATACTGGGCTGCGAGTTGATCACACCCAGCGGGCTGAACACGAACGTCTGGTTCTGGGTCGTCGGGATCGTCGTGTACCCGGGGAACGGGCCTGTTCACACACAACAACAATCAACACTACTCTTAACCCTTATTTGCAACAAAATACCGGTGAAACTAACCAATGTATGATGAGAAATTAACTCGTAAAATACTTTATCTTAGATTGTATACAATAAATCATATAAACTCTTACACGTTATGTAATACTTAAAAGCTAACGTGTAACTATATTACAACACGTGGGAAGCTGATAAAAAGCTGCACTAGCATGGTGCATAATCAACAAGCTCACACCTGCAAAGAGCGGGTAAACAAATGATGCGATCAATCCCGAAAAAGCTTCAAATAAAATTCATTGATATTGCCAATTAAAATGATGGCGAAACACAATTGAACGAAAACTAATGAAGTTTACAAACAATAATAAAAATATACATTCACATTTTTAATCACGAGACTGGTATAATAAACATTTGGAAAAAAATATAAACCTTGTTCCTGATATGTAGTGAGACCTGTAAAATTTACTGTAAAACTAAATAGTGTAGAAGTTCTTGCCCATACGCAGCGCTGCCGTTGCTAATATTATATATTGAGTGACTAAAACGTTATGTATTGCAAATCACTACAGATGTGCTGGTACAAGTTGTAACGAGCGTGGTTGTTTGTAGCAATGTTGTGAAGTATAACATGATCGGCTAATCAGCAGTGATTTATATATTGCTAGATAAATATACTCTAAAAGTAACGAACGATTTACTATGGGTTATAATAATATCGGCAGGATCAATATTCATTAGAATTTTTAACTATAAACTAGTCATCCTTCTAGTAGCTAAAACTACCGGTTGTTTAGTGCTATATCGCACGAGGACACCAGTGGTAGCGCAACCAGTCGCTTCACCAGCAAAATGTATAGAGCTGTATGGAGGGTATCGCACCTGGTTTCCGCTTGGTAGCGCAACCGATTCGGTGTCGGCTATCGAATCAGCCGCTGGTGGCGCAACCTTGGTTGCCTCGTGCGATATCGCACTTAGGGCTCACAACGGGATAATGTATGGGGGATTTTATAAGTTTGTATATTATATATTAATAAATAAGAATAAAGCAGCAAGCTAAAGTGAAGAGGCAATATTATAGTGCCCTGCCAACACTTTCTATAATAGAATAAAGTAGTCGGATTACCTTGCTATAAATGTTAATGTACTCAACAATAATATCTATTCCAAATGTTGCAATCCTCTAACTTGTAACATATGAATTTGCAATAATAATACATAGATACTGATTATATAGATGTCTTGAAAATTATAGGACTTACCGGCTTGACCTTGCAGTACTTGCTTGCCCTGCGTGGTGAGCATGTGCGGGGCTAGCTGGTTGCTTTGAAAGGGCTTGCCAGCGGCTATCACCTAGCAAATTCCCATTATATTAGTAGGACATCAACAAAGACATAAATAAAAAAGAGGGTTTAGATATTTGGTTTATTTACATGACTCGTAGGATACATTTTTGTATGCAAATGTAAATAAATAAAATGGATTTTCGGGAACCAATATTTCTTTGTATCAATCATGAACATAAAAGTCATAGTATACTTGCGTGTCAATTGAACAGCCCCTTTTCTGCTGTCATATGGGGTCTGGCTTTTTAACTTACTAAGGCCCTTCGCACACGACGTCGTAGCGTAAGCGTATCGTATTACGCGCGTAGGACGAGAGCAATACGAGCACGTACATTGTCTAACAAGTCCGCACACGAAGCGATGCGGCAGCGAAGCGTATGAAACTACGCTTGGTGTGCGGACTTATTTGAAAATGTACGTGCTCGTGTTGCTCTCGTCCTACGCGCGTAATACGATACGCTTACGCTACGACGCCGTGTGCGAAGGGGGTAATTAAGTACTTTTTGATCTTGATCTATACGGCGGATCACTATTTCATTATGTTTCCCGTAGACTCAGTATAGGGTGATCAGTGATGACCTACCTGGATCTGCTGGGAGTTGAGGCCGGGATGCAGCGCGATGTTGCCCGGCATCAGCAGCGGGCCCTGCGCGTTGTACAGCTGCTGGAGGTACGTGTTGTTCTGCAGCGGCTGCTGGATCACCTGCACGCGGCTGTGACCCCATTCCGCACTGCCCGACACACGACGAATTAATTATTCGAAAAACAAACGTTACTACAACACAAAATGTTCTATAACACGTGAAAATTAGGTAGTACTGACTGATCTCCGGTAGCTTTGACTTGAATTCCATGATAAGGATCCGAGGTGGGCAAATCATATTATCGTCTTATTACAGTTTGTATGGTAATAATAATAATATCCTGGGCCATTCTTTTACACACTGCTACCTGATCCCAAACTAAGCAAAGCTTGTACTATGGAAACCAGATAACTGATATAACTACATATACTACTTTTTATTTGTAAATACATACTTAATATACATAATTACACCTAGACCCGGGACATACAGACATTTTCATGCACACAAATGCATGTCCCGGGTAGAAATCGCACCTACGACCTGCAGCGTGATAGGCGGAATATTACCCACCACGCTAACGGGCCCGTCAAAAAACGGGTATACCATAACCATTAGCAAATAGATGCGTTACAATTTTGACGCTTCTGGACGACAGATGGAGATGTGGGCGACTGCAGTCATTTCAGCAAAACGATATATACAAAATAAATGTCACAATTTTATGTTATTTACCACTTTATTACAATGTCAATAGATAATGCGTCAACATTATAATTCGAACCTGATTTGTTGTGGATGCTGTGTGTTAGGCGGCAAGCTCTGTAAGGGCGGCATAGTGGAAATGCCCCCTCCTGCCTGCTGCTGAATGCCACCACCAGCCTGCTGTTGCTGCACCTATATTATAAAAAAAAAATTGTAATCCATCTCCCATATTCTCAATCCTTTCTTCGATGTCACGACTCGACCCAACCTCACGAAACAAAAGCGAGATGCGGTCATATGAAAAAAAATCCTCTACCTGAGAAGTTTACTTAATCGAGTTGGGAGAAATGTTATTGAAACTGGAATATGTCACTGAAGATTTTACCAGAGTTTTTAAAAAAAAATCAAGCTTCAAATGTGGCGTAATTTTAGTCGACTCGACCTTGTGGAGAAAAGTCCACCGACTAGTTAAAATGTTTTAAAGTTGTTTGTACGTACTCAAGGCGTCCCTGAATGCGTTTAAATCGAGAAATGTATGCGAAAGCTTCTAAGAATATGAGCTTACCAAGGTTCAAAACGGTGTTTTACGTAAAATTGTTGATGAATCCGGTGGCCCATTTTCTATATGAAATATATTAGGCAATTTATGTTTAAATGTTATCATAATTTGTAACAATAAAACTTTGTAATAATAACAAATTAAAATATATTCATGGAAACGGCATCGCCCGGCCAGTACCGTAGCTTTCATCGGCCCTTGTCCAAGCCTAAAGGTATTATGATAAAAGACAATTTAAAGGCATGAGTGTTACCTGATGCTGCGCCATACTGCTCGGCATCGAGGAGACCACGGTGACCGTCTGATGGTGTTGCTGGCTGGGCTCGTGCTGGGCCATGCTCATCTGCTGTTGAACTACTTGCGTTTGACTGTCTACTATCTGCAACAATCAATATTAAATGCCCCGTTTATAGTGGCGATCAGATGTCAACCAATCGCAGAACACTGCCTATCATCTAAGTGAGTTTTAAAAAGCAAGGCAGCTTAGGTAGGGACAAATCACGAAATATGACTCGCTGTATTTGATATATAGGTTGTTAGGTAAGCGGAGGGACGTACCCACCCCAAATATGTAAAAAAATTGCCTCAATTTTTGAGCTAATTATAAAATAAAAAAATACGATTTAATGTAAAGTAAATGCATAAAATGAAGTCGCTCGCTAGCGTAAGGGTGTCCCACGTTGCGATTTTTTTTTAAATTGTTAAGTTTTCTTTGTCCTTTATCAGTATTTTTTAGTTACTACGTGTAAGCGTTAATTATCATGGGCTTGAATTATGAACCTAATACTAAAGGACTGGGTCTAAGCAGCTAAGTCGCGTTGCTTAAACATCGCACAACTAGGCCGGTGACGTAATCACAGTAGGCGTGGCTTAAGTCAGTGTGCTGTTGGCGTTCGTCCTGTGCAGACGTCTTGCTAACGTTCGCATCCCAAATATAATTATATTCGACACTAGATGGCGTCCCTTTGTACGTAATTTTTCATGATCATACACTTAGTGACATCTAGTGCAAATAATTAAACTACGTACTAACATTGACATAAAACGAAGCGAGTAGTTCAGCTATTTCCCGGTAGATAGATGCCACGCATTTCTTAACCCCCACCACCCGCGCCATCCCGTGCAAATTACCACGCGTTGTTTAATAGAGAAATCTGCTCTATGGCTTGAATACATTATTTTGATACGTTACTTTCTTTGAATACGTTCCTCGTCTAACCAAACACCCTGGATGCACAAGAAAATAAACCGGGTGCCACCGTGCCGCGATCCTGTGTGCCGCGTGACTAATTGGATAGCGGGCAGTTACCTTGCATTCACGGCGCCAAAATAAACGCAATAAATCGCATCTAACGGTTTAATACATCTTTGCAAAGATCGATAGCATATTACAGAATTCTAGGGGGCAAACACACAGACCTTGATAGGAAACCCACATGTATTATGTTTTGACCAAAAACTGGAAATACGGTTGTAAGCAGTTTACGTGAGAAGTGGAATTTAAAATGTGATTTGAACAACATCTTGGCATGTTGATTTACGTCTATTGTGCTGCAATGGGAACTAACCCACAAGTAACATGAAAGACACCGACGGACTCCGTACAAGTTTCACATACATTCAGTTACAAAAATACCTAACTGTTCAGTGTTATTTTATCTACTTTTATGGAAAGAAAGAAAAGAAAGAAAGAAAAACTTTATTACGACTAGCAAGACAAAACAATAATAAATATAAAAAGAAAGAAAAACAATTATCGACTATGCTAGCCGCAAACGGACCCAAATTCAGCATGTCCTGGTCAGCAAGAACCAGCGCTGGTCTTTATGGCGGTGACAGACTTGAGCCGTAAAAAGATAATTCAAACATTTTTTCCCTCTTCATTAACCTAACATGGGATGAAGTTCCCAGAATATTATTTATGAAGTATTCATTATTCATCAGTCCATAATCAAAATTCTCCTGTCCATGCCCTATATAAAAGAAATACGAAAACATGTTGACGAAACAAGGAATTATGTAAGTAGTTTAAATTTTAAATATCTTGTTTAACAGTATGAAATATTACGAATAGCTGTCCCGGCGAACTTCGTGCCGCCTCAGAATTAATGTTGTATTTACTTATTAGCCAAAAAAGAACTAAAGCCTCCCCCCCGTTCCCCCGTTCGTCGTCTGATCTACTCCTTTCCCGTGTCGCAAATAAAGGGTTCCGTACCACCATAGAATAAAAACGTCAAAAATATCAAGTTTCTAGTATGGGGACCCCCTTTGTTTTGATTTTTTATTTAATTTTTAGTTTTATTTGTTGTTGTAGCGGCAACAGAAATACACTTTCTGCGAAAATTTCTACTCACTACCTATTACGGTTCGTGAGATATAGCCCGCTGACAGACGGACGGACAGAGTAGGCTTAGTAGTAGAGTCCCACCCCCTTTATTTTTAAATTTTATTTTATTTTTAGTATTTGTTATTGTAGCGCTAACACGCTACGGATACCGGCTTAGTAATAGAGTCCCGTTGGTACCCTTTAGGTACGAAACCCTAAAAATAGCTAAATTGGTCGAAGAGCTACTGATCCATGGGAGACATCATGAAGGGCAACCTTCCACTGACACATTGACATGTGTATCCCGCCCGTTCTTACCTACGGCGCCACTGTGGGCTGAAAATCGAGCTTCATAACAATTCAACTTCATAACAACTTCTCTTTTTTTTTTTTTTTTTGCTTTTGATAAGCTTCTAATGCCTTCAGCAGTCATGAATATATATAAGGAATATAATTTCGTAGGTCTACTAAATTTATTTAAAAAAATGAAAATTTTGTATGGCCCAAAAGTAGTAAAACCAAATAACTTCAAAACCGCTGTGTTAACCGTTATATCCTTACAGATGGCTGTTCTACAAATTATTTATAATTTTTTGGCGTATTTTATATAACGGTAACAACTGCGGTTTATTTTTTTTAATAAATACGTTATATAAAAAAAGTTTGTGCTAAAATTTGTACTTATAAATGCTATATTAGTGTTTCTTTAAAATACAGACACTTCCCTGCAAAATTTCAAGTTTATAAACCCATTGGTCCGCATGTAAGTACAAATTTTAGTACAAAATATTAAAAAAAAAACCGCAGTTGTTACCGTTATATAACATACACCAAAAAAATACAAATAATTTGTAGAACAGCCATCTGTAAGGATATAACGGTTAACACAGCGGGTTTGAAGATAAATATTTGGATTTATTACTTTGGAGCCATACAAAATTTTCATTATTTATTTTATTTATTTAGTATACCTATGAAATTATATTCTTTATTTATATTCATGACTGCTGAAGGCATTAGAAGCTTATGTAAAGCAAAAAATTAAAAAAAGTTTAAAGTACTATGAAGCTCGATTTTCAGCCCACAGTGCGGCGCCCAGACATGGTTACTAACCGAGGCTCAGAAGTCCAAACTGAAGGTTTGCCAAACAGCAATGGAGCAGCATTTTGGGTTTTCAACACACTGATAGGGTGCGGGACCATGACCCTTATCGCGGATGTAGGAGTGAAAACAGCTACACTTAAGTGGACCTGGGCGGGTCACCTGAGCCGAATGAGCTCAGAAAGGTAGGCCAAAGCAATCACCGAGTGCGGTTCCAGAGCACGACCGTCGTCGCCGACGTAGACCCAAAAAACAGTGGCGCGGTGACCTCGACGCTCATCTAGACGGGTGGTATGAGAGAGCCTAAGACCGCGAAGGATGGAAGAAGATGGGGAGAGACCTTTGCCCAGCACTGTTATGAGCACAACGCAGATCTATTTCTTGTTGTAATTTATAGTCGCCATCCGCCATCTGACACCGGCGTTCATTACGCCATCTATTGAACGTAATTTGAATCATACGTAAAATATGGGTTTTTAGCGCTTTCTGGGCAATTTTTCCAATTTTTTTAAATGTATGAACCTTCCTTGAACTTCAAGGAATAATCTAAAAAAAAAATCATCTAAATTGGTCCAGCCGTTCTCGCGTCAAGTGATGACATGAAATAGGGATTCATTTTTATATATATAAGATTTTAAATTAAACGTAATCTATTCTAATGATCCCGTTTTCGTTATGGTGTTAATCATTTCGTTATTGCGTTATGATATAGGTATATGTACATGTTAAGACTTCTAATATCTATAAAAATACAGAATGACCACTATAATAATACCTACCTTAATTACATTTCTAGTGTAGCTTATAATCTTAAATAGCTTCTGAAATAATTCCATTCGACAGAGATCATATAATGTTAATAATGTAGGTATCAAATATCAAGAAATCCGGCCAAGTACGTGTCGGACTCGCACATAAAGGGTTCCGTACCACCGTAGAATAAAAACGTCAAAAATATCAAGATTCGTATGGGGACCCCCTTTATTTTTAAATTGTATTTTGTTTTTAGTATTTGTTGTTGTAACGGCAACAGAAATACACATTCTGTGAAATTTCAAGACTCTAGCTATTACGATTTGTAAGATACAGCCTGCTGACAGACAGACAGACAGACAGACAGACAGACGGACGGACAGACTGACGGACAACGTAGGCTTAGTAATTGGGTCCCGTTGGCACCCTTTGGGTACGGAACCCTAAAAAGAGAGACATGTGACTATCCAAAATAGTATTTCCTACTAAACGGAAACAATGGACACAGTCATACATCAATGTCGTCATCAGCCGGCATGGCACCAGCAACGGCACGATGACGGCTTTTTGCGCAGTGTCTTTGCTCAGTAGAAATAAGTTCGATAACCGCACAAAAAGCTGTCGCTGCGCCGTTGCCGGTGCGTTGCCGGCTGATGGAAAAACGCCCTATCGTGCGTAAGTACAAAATGCTATCGTGTGGGAGAACAGGGATATCATTAAGCACTTGGAACGTAAATTGCCAATTATTCAGATGGGACTATTAAAGAATAAGACGACTGTGTCTATGGCAATTAAAGCACCCAGCGCTACCCGAGGAAACGCATAACATGACCAAATATTATGCAAGATTAAATGTGGTTGTTTAATATAAAGCAGCGAAAAATATAAGCGAGAAAAACGAATTGTTTAAAGAGCATGACAAATGAATGGGAAGTTCTAGCATGAATAAAACTATCTTTATTTGAGTCAGACGAGATTCAGAGTATTGTAAATTCAAGACTTTTTTAAAAATATGTAATTGCTTTTAGGCTATTTGTGCATTTTCGTTAACCAAAACAATTGTTCTCATAAGTATCTGAAACGACCACTCCGGTTTTAATGAAAAATATTTTAAAGCTATAGCACGGCCAAGGAGAAGCGATACGAAAATTCATTATGATTTTATTAAATAAATTCGTTGTTTTTGAAGTTTCGCCTTCACTTATTTTTAACTAATATTACGCTTTCCGACACAGAATGAACCACGAATTAATAACATGACCGCCCGAATGGCAAGCGCGGCGGCGACCGACTTGAACTTGAACATTTTTACCATTTCGTAACGCTTCTCGTTGGCCGTGGTACGGACAGAGATTCCCACAAAAACGTCTGAACAGTTTCGGCTTAACGCTGGGACGAAGCAGTTATATTCTGGAAATAAGACGTACTTAGCTTTTTTCTCTAGAAACCTCTGGTGAACAAAGCTAGTCATTATACATCATCTATACAAATAAATAAAATTGAAGTGTCTGTTTGTAATGTCAAAATAACAGTTTTTCACTTAATGCATATGAAAGTACATACACGGTACTTATAACAAAAAACAAAAACTCAAAACAAAAATGTCTGTCTGTATGTTTGTTCCGGGTAATCTCCGAAACGGCTGGACCGATTTTGACGGGACTTTCACTGGCAGATAGCTGATGTTACAGGGAGTAACTTAGGCTACTTTTATTTTCTAAAAACAATTAGGGTTCCGCGCAAAACAATTAAAACCCATTAAATTCCACGCAGTTTCCAGACAAAATAGGTATACCCGCGACTACGTGACGCGTGTAAACTTTTTCTAAAATTTACGCGTACGAAGTCGCGGGCACGGGTAGTCTACACTCTACACTAATATTATAAAGAGAAAA
Organism: Drymonia ruficornis; assembly: GCA_947859195.1. NCBI lineage: Eukaryota > Metazoa > Arthropoda > Insecta > Lepidoptera > Notodontidae > Drymonia > Drymonia ruficornis. The sequence goes on from OX401907.1 coordinate 8,746,653, forward strand.
TATTTGTATGTTTGTACTGAGTAAACTCAAAAACAACTGGACCGATTTCAAAAATTATTTCACCATTAGAATGCTACATTATCCCTGAGTAACATAGGCTATATTTTTTGGGATCCGGGATACGGGGTCCGGGATATCCGAGCTACGGGATCTGGGATCCGAGATCCGGTAAAAACGGGAAGCGGGATCCGAGATCAGAGAACCGATTTTTTAAATTTAAATTCTACGCGGACGAAGTCGCGGGGAAAAGCTATCAATAATAAAGATGAGGATGCTTACTTGTTGCGGCTTTATCTCTCCGCTCATACCGGTCTTCTGGTTCTTGTCGAAGAGCAGGTTCAAGTTGCTCTGTGGTGCCAAGAAACTAAGGTTTATCTCGCCGATCCCGGGAACGTTGATATGTTGTGTGTGAACAGGCTATAACAAAAAATATTCATTCTTTTTATGTGGCTACGATGACAAACTAGCGTACGGCCTAATGTTAAGCAGTTACCGTAGCATATAGACGCGTGCAATGCTGAAGGCATCGCTCGCACGTTGCCGACCTAAACGCTACAGAGGGAGAGGAAGGGGTGAGGAAGGCGTTTGGCTTCCCGCTCTCTCACTCATCGTACGAAACGCGGCCTACCTTCTACCTACCCCGGTCGAGCCAGCCCGTATGAGCTGCCACCAATCAATAAATAGTAAAAAAAATAAAAAGTGGTACAGCCGTACCACCAATAAATCTATGCATTCATTAGCGCAACATTTACTACAACAAAAAATTTATACGGCAAATGAATCACTAGATAAATAAATAAATATCAAGTCAAGATAGGCCAATAAGATATGCCTGAGGGCGGTAAGTGTTACACCGCCTTACAATACAATAAATGCTAAGAGTGTTGCATCAATAAACTGCTTAAAGACCTAATTTTAAGAGATTGTATAAGACTAAATACCTACGCCTCCTAAATATACACATACGTTCTATTCTATCTAATATAAAAAATACATAAGAGTATGTCACCAGCCCAAATAAAAACCTATAGTTTACCTAGGCCCACACCAACAAAGTTCATCACCTTAATTTTCTTATTTCTCGGGAAATTGGAAACTATTTACTTATTTTAAGATTGTATTTTTTCTCAAGGGATTTCATGATTTTTTTAATAATAAAATGTCCGTAACGCAGTCTGCCTATATGACCGACGGCATGGTAGCCGCGCTCGTAGGGAATCATGGGGTACTCGTAAGTCTTCCATATATTAAATGAAATCATTCTATTATCATCTACACATTCTTATTAGTGGTTTTATAACCTAAATATGGTTTAAATTACCTGCAAGAATTTTTGCTGTTGTGGTTCTTGTTGAGTGACTTGCAATAGCTCAGTTTTTTGTTGTTGTTGCTGCTGCTGCTGCTGCTGTTGTTGTTGTTGTTGCTGCTGTTGTTGTTGTTGCTGCTGCTGTTGTTGTTGTTGATGTTGATGTTGTTGTTGCTGCTGCTGTTGCTGAAACTGCTTTTGCAGCTTCAAGCATTAAAAGTATAATTATTTAATGCAAATATTGGGTGGGTTAAAATTAGTGTAAAATTTGGATAAAACAATGCAATATACAGGACGATTTTTTCAAGTGTGCGTGGATGGCCAAATCCGTAACTATGAGGAATATCTAAAAGTACTCAAAGGAGTCTCGGGGCCGATTTTGATGTAAACTAAAACTGCATCATTGGATTTTTGAAAAAACAAAATCGTAGCCGGGAAACGAACTAGTTGATTTTGAAAAAATACCACATATTGTATTATTACACCATTCGATAGTGTCGCTGATAAGGAACGAATTCTGGAAAATAATTACATACGGCAAACTTAAGAAAAGTGTTGGTTTTTGATAAACTGCTCCATATTTTCAAGTTGTCTATAATAAATCATACCGTACATTACCTTTACCTTTTTCGAAATTATGCTCAATATTTTTTTTATTTACCTTCGCAGCGCAGTCATCTTCACAACATTATATTCTAATTACAAATTTTCAATCATTTTTGGACAATTAATCAGTTTAGGTTTAATAGGTAGGTAACTTAAGATAAATAAAATAGTATTTTATTTTAAATGAGGTCTTTCCTTAAGTTTGCCGTATGTCATTACTTCCCAGAATGCGTTCCTTATCAGCGACACTATCGAATGGTGTAATAATACAGTATGTGGATTTTTTTTCAAAATCAACTAGTTCGATTCCTGGCTACGAATTATGTTTTTTCAAAAATCCAATGATGCAGTCTTAGTTTTCATCAAAATCGGTCCCGAGACTCCTTTGAGTATTTTTCGATATTCCTCATAGTTTCGGATTTGGCCATCTACGCACACTTGAAAAGTCACCCTGTATACTTAATAAACAGTTAACGCGTCAAACAAAAATTTAATAGATTGAAATAATATGTATCACTCACTATGTCCATATCTGAAAGTTTCTTACCAACTCGTCCTGTTGACTCTTTATATGCTGTTGTATAGCCTGCTGGTGTTGTCTTTGCAATGCTTGCTGTAATGCCTGCTGTTGCTGTAGATGTTGCAACTGCTGTTGCTGGAGCTGCTGCAGTTGCTGCTGCTGCTGTTGTTGTTGTTGTTGCTGTTGCTGCTGCTGTTGTTGTTGTTGTTGTTGTTGTTGGATTATTTGCTGCTGGATCTGTTTGGCAAATATACACGTGATCGCCTATCATCATACACCTATTATAGAAATATAATTATGCATTTGGAATTATTGGTTTGTTCATACAAGCTGAATTTTACTAATTCAGATAGTATATTTAGACTTCAGAAATTACGTATTTAAATAAGTAGTAGGTACAAGTTAATAATAATATGTATGTTAGTATTTCAGGTATTTAAAATCTGGTCGATGAATGTGTTATTAATTTTCTACATCTTGACTGAAATGTTTACTATAAGGCGCACATTGGCGGACGGCATGGCAGAGCATTTTAAATTTATCAATCGAATTTAATACTTATCCAATCGAAATAAGGTGCTCCAGCGTGCTCTTCGGTGCACCGAGAAAACTGCGCCGCGATGCTCCGAGGTCGATCAGCGAGCATTCAAATATATACCTTATTACGATTGGATAAGTTTTAAATTCGAATGATAAATTTAAAATCCTCTCCCATCCTGTCCGCCAATGTGCGCAGGCCATTATGCAACAAATTTGTGACATACAGTGGTAACTATCAGTGGGAAAACACGGCGTCTTTGTTCAAGGATCGAAAAAAGTCTTCAGAAAGACCATAGAAGCAATAGAAATTGAATGAGAGGTTATTTCGGGGGATGTTGCGCCTGGTGATGAATTGATTGAATTGATAATTATATAAGCTCCTAATAATGTGTATCTTGGTCTCGAAGGTATTTATAATATGGGTGATGAATTGTAATTGATTATTGTTTTATATTAAGTACATGTTTGAATGCCTGAGGTAAATTAATAAAAATAAATATTATCTTGTTGACCAATAGGAGTCAAGAAGCAGAACAAAATAATTAAAATATTCTCACCTGTAACTTATCATCCTCTTCTTTTTGATTCCTATATCTGTATTCTTCTTGTTGGCTATGATTGTCGGGCTCAGATTTAGGTTGTTTTAATTCAGGTAGTCGCCTATTGGGTGTGTTCTGTTTGTCCAAAGCCAGTAATGTGTTGGCTGCTTCGTACTTGTCCTCAAACGTAATTCCAGCTTTCTCAGCAAGCGTCTCTAGGTACTGCAGTGGCCTCTTAGCTGGTTTCCCCTGATTTTTTGACTTATCTGCTTGACTGTTGCCGGGCGACTGCTTGGGCACAGTTTTAGTTATTGTAATACTATTCTTGTTCGTATCATCCTTCTTATCATTTTTAGGTTCTAATGTAAAGTAATTTTTGGGATAGTTATTGTCTTTATCCTTCTCTCCGTTGAGATTGCCGTTCTCTATGAGAGTGATAGTAGTGGAATTGGCGACCTTTATTGTTTTGTCTTTTGGGTCCTCTTTATTTTGCACAGGCTGGCCAAGGCTGTGGGTGGGCGACAGCAACTGTTGGGCGGGGACATGCTGCGTCACTGGAACAGTGGCATTTGGCACTTCACTTGTATGGAGCGGCTTATCCAGAGGCTTCACTAGTTGCTGTTGGAAGTTAGGATTCTGTGGCTCCTTTTCTTGATCCTTCTTCTTTTGTATATTGTCTAAAATTTCAGACCTGAAAAGTGCAAGTACAGTTCAGTAGTGCATTATCACTGTAACAAACGGGCCACTGCAGTTAGTAATATGTTTTAATTAAAAGAAACTTCAATACACAACCCACTACATTAACATGTACACACCGGCATAAAAAGAATATTCTCTTACAGAATAAAAAACCTTCATAATAATTATGCCATCAATTTTATTTATCTTCCCATGTTTTAATATTATATTGCATATTTTAAAGCAATAATAATCTAATATTAAGGTTAAAATTAGTCACATTATTCTCCTAGAACATAACGTAAGTGTTTCTACTATAATTTAAAACGTAACAAATAATATGCATTAATTATCAATAATAATTAGCCGTATCAGAAGGTCCTATTCTATTTCTATTCCATGAAGGTCTATTTTCATATTAATATTTTTTGTGCGAGTATAGGATTGATTGAAGCGCAAATGTCATATTTTCTGTCAAATAAAATTGACAATGCAAACAAATTTTGACGCGATAGTGTTGCACCTACCGACCATCGAATGAATTAGTCGATTATAAAATAATTCAAAATGAACTAAAAGTTTGAGGATAATAAACAAGCCTCAATTAATATATTTTTTTGAAAAAGTTAAAATCGTGTTGGTATATAGTACCTATCCATTTTCTTTTTTTTAAATTAAGTTATAGATAATTGCAAAGAGCGTGGTAGTTGTATGAGTTACCAGCACGCAAGGAAGTTTTAAGTCTCTAACACCTGGAATGCGGACTTGGCAGCAAAAGTGAAGCCGACAGCGAGATACCATACTGAACGTTGTTTCCTTTGCCAACAAGAGTGACCATAATATTTTGAAATTTTGAGAACGTCCCCATGGACATCTAGTGAAAACGTGCTTTTGTTCCGAGATCGTTATGATAGGAAAATAATAAAATAAGGAAAAGGATGTTTATTTTCTTAAGAACATGAGTAGGTACAATAAATTAGTCTGCGGTGGCCAAACCACACGAGTGCCTGTCTGTATCTTGGCAACCTAAATGAAGTTACAAAATAGTATTTAAGATCGTAGATTTTGCCACTTTGTAATATAAAGTAACATGACACTTCACACGCTTGGACGTTGTCTAGGCTCTCCATATCTATGGTTTTTCCTATACTTATCTTTCCTATACTTACTCTTTTTCTATGCTATAAAAGGTACCTACTACTGTTAACATGTTATGTTTGATTTGGGCTGTGCAAGTTGTGACAGACGGACATAGAGACAGATAGACGGACAACAAAGTGATCATATTAGGGTTTAGTTTTTTTTCCTTATTAGGTACGGTACCCTAAGAATATCCAACTAATTAGACCATAAGACAAAATTAAAGGACAATGGGCAAAATTGTATGGGACTTGGTCCAAATATACACCACTGACGTAACCCGATAGACCACTAAATACTGAGTAACTTTTACAAAGACAGATCAACAAAATAAGCTGTCAGTAAAAAAAATATGGGTAGTTTAAAAAACTATTTTTTTTTATTTCACCCTTAGTATTATGTTTATACATTTTTTTCGAAAGGCAACAATACAAATACTCTTACTAACATTAAATAAAAATAAAATAAGCTGTCAGAAAGCAAAAAATGCCGTGAAAAATATTTTATGATTATTTTTGTTACCTGATGAAAAGTGAACAACAACAACAACAGCAGCATTCTTAAGTATTTTCTGATGTTGCGCTTCTATAAAATAAATAAGCAGGTACCTTCTATGCGTTACCTTACTTTTTCACTTATCATCAGGTAACAATAATAATAATAAAATATGTTTCACGGCATTTTTTGCTTTCTGACAGCTTTTTTTATTTTTATTTAATGTTAGAAAGTGTATTTATATTGTTGCCTTTCGAAAAAAATGTATAAGACATAACACTAAGTGTGAAATAAAAAAATAAAAATATTCTTTTAAACTACTCATTTTTTACTAACAACCTATTTTGTTGAACTGCCTTTGCAAAAGTTACTCAGTATGTAGTGGTCTATCGAGTGACGTAGGTCTCGGAAGTGTTGGACATTTGGACCATTTTTGCCCATTGTCCTTTGTGCTAACGAAAAGGAACAGTGAGGGCAGGGCATTTTCTTTTAAAACTCCTTGTGTTAAATTAGGGACATAATCTGTCGGCTTAAAATGCTTGCTGCATATGACGGAATTTTGGGTAATTTTTCTGTAGCCAATAGGTATTTGTTGTAACCAGTTTACACGCCTGGGATCTGTAAAAGACAAAATTGTTTTTTTGTTTTTTATTGCTTAGGAGTAATCGGGAAGTGTAAAGTCAAAAGTTCCCGTGGACGATATTCCTCAGTTAACACAGACACATAATAAGATTTATATTATAGTCCTTTTTACTAGCGAAATTTATGTCACCCGAACATCTAAAATGTACTTAACGTGGAAAACATAGTTACTCACTTACCTATGTTAAGATAATCCTTAATTCGGATAATATTCGCTTTTACACCCTTCCATTACGCATATTCTACCCATTTTTATGAGAAAATTCAGCACAATCCTCTAGATTTAAAATTAGCTGAAAATGTCGTGTGTCACGCAAATTGACGTTCTGTGTTTCAAGTTTTTAATTTTATTTCTGCTACGATTCCTATAGACATCACGGAACTGACAATTACAAGCGAATTATTAAAGAAGGTAAGTACTTATTTCCAGATATTTATTTATATTTGAAATTTTAATCTTAGGATATTCTTATACTTTACCATAGGTATTTCATTAATCGACTTTATTGTTTATTATTCTTAACATGAAAATGTACCAACTTTAAGGTGATCGAATAAATTTTAACTGGCAACACAAGGGATGAAAGGTTGTACTGTTAGAAAGGGAAAGAAGGCGCAGTTATAGGTATCTGGCTCGGACCGGTTTTTATAATGCGTGCATCGTGGGCGTTAAGTCCGTCACATAAGGATTATTCTTGATTAAATGAATGGAAAATAAAGTTTGTAGTCCACAGTCATGTTCAATGGTATTACGTCGATGCCAGCACGACAATATTTTTTTCCTAACGGCTGGTGAGACTAAACTTGAAACAGTTAAACCGGTTTGAATTTAGAACATCTACTTTTTTCACCAATATTGGCAAATTAAACAATACAAAACTTGCATGTTTAATTAATTTGCAAAGGACAATGGGTGACTTTTAAGGCGGGAAGTGGAAAAGTGATGTTGTCATTTTTGTTTTAATTTCCAAAACTTGTGTTTCCTTGTATTATAATGTGTAATGTTGGTGGAATATTTATTAACCATTATATGTTCATAAATGTGTGTGAGTGTGGGCAATTAGAACAAAAGTGGTAAAACATGATTTTCGGGTTCCTCCAAAACGTCTAGTAATTTGTCAGTAAAGTAGCCGCCACTTTACTGATAGAGTTTGGGGGGTATTTAAGGCCTAGTCAAAGGTCTTCTTGTAATATTATATGTATTTTACTTGATACTGAAATATGCGAAAAGCGACGTCATAACGAAAAAGAAGAAGAAGGACGATGGGTATTTTTTTAAATGCATCCCGTTCCCAAATAAAAAATATGGTTGTTTCATATTATGAATATTTTCGTTATAATTTAAGTAACAAAACAGAAGGATAAAATACAAAAACCATTCAAAGATCATAGTGTAGGTACACGAGCAAAAGTAAAATGCAGTGCGAGGTGACGACTAAAAATCCCACCATTATTGTTAAGAAAACAACAAATTATTTTGAATCTGAGGTCACTATTACCCATTGTTGTTAATTTTGCTTGCGTGCATCGCAAGCGGTTACATTTTTATCAGAAATTCCTTCTTCCTAATTCTTCAGTACGTATGCTATGCTACCAATAATCCGTTACTGTCTACTGGTTTTATAACCCCATAAATAGAACTTTAAACGTTTGCCAGAAAACCTACCCATAGGGTAATTTTTTTATATGAAATCATGCAATGACTTACCTATATACCTATAATAGTATATACAGAGAGCTTTCTAATCCGTGAATAGGTACTTATCATAAAAATAACTATTATTATTTAGGAAGGTAAAAGTTTTTTTATAGGTATAATATGGACAAAACGCCCGCGGTGAGTGGCCTTAACAGCTTCACCGGGCGAGGTCTATTGGTAGTTATTTATTTATAGTCCCCTTATCCTTAGAAAACCGTAAGCACTAAGGTAAGCTAAGTATAAGTAGGAACCAAATAGTATTTTAAGATATCCGTTATGTGCATCAAAAAACCCCCTGTTCATTATGCAGGTGGTTGGTTACTCCTGTGTCCCTAGTTAAAAAATCCTTTAGCACAGTGAGCTTAACGTTGACCTAGCCTTTGCGTAACCTAATAGGTAGTACCTACCTACCTATCCATGAGAATCGTTTAGCTCTTATCATACATACGGCCGTTGTTGTCAAGTACCTATGGCTCATGTATGGCTTTAGTCATTTCTTGATCACAGAGCTTCCTTTTCACCTTATAGGTAGGTAGTTGAGTTTGGAAGTTGGAAGTATACAAAGTTTCGCAAGTTTCTTAAAAAATAAGGGTCAGATAAGTTTAATAATAATAGGTAAATTTATGGAGATACTTTCATCAGAGCCCAGATTTTTTCACTCAGACTAGGTATGCAAGCACGTACTTTCAATTTGTGGCGAAAGATTTACCCCGAAATTCAAATAAAGTTATGATCGACTTGCAGTGGAATTAAAAATCACTTTTGTTCCTAAAAATGCTTTTCAAGACCATTATAAACTGGCTAAAATCCCCATGAATTTGGGGGTTAGAATATAGGTATTTTTCCTATAGATTAAAGTAAGGTAAAAAACTTCATTGTACTGTCAAATGAGACAAATTGTAAGTTTTGTACATGGATAATAGCAGAATTATCAAGCGCCAATTTTTAGATAGAAACAATATTTTTTTTAAATACATTATCAACAACGTGTCATTATTAGTAAATACATCCATTACTTATAAATATTTATAATAAATTTGTGCTTATTTTTAGTAAGCACAAGTCACAACTACATTATTAGGTACACTACGCACGGTAAGTAGGTACCAATGTGGCTAATAGGTACCTATATAGCCATTCGCTTACCTTTATCACGCAGTTCAATTAGACTTATAACTATACTAATTCCTTATACTTTATACTAATAGATAGGTATTAATAAACCTACTACCAATATGCAAAATAACCAATGACTCTTAATGTAAATATACAAAAACTAGATAAGTTCTATAACTTTAGTCAAACAATCATAAGACTTATGCAATATTTGTATGCATTTATTATTGTTGCCAATTATCTTGCTGCATGCCTTGCCGATTTACTTACTATTTCGGCTAAAGATATACATCTACCTAGTTAGATACCTATATAAAAACGGTCCGTCTAGCATTATTTCACAAGGGGAAGCAAAAAAATAATGAAAATGTGCGAGGGAGAGAGCGTTATGCGAACGCGTGTGGCATGAGTAAGAAAATGATTATAAAAGCCCACAAGGGGAGTTGGAGCGCGAACCGGTTCTGCATGTGTGCAGACAGACGGCGCCCCCTCCCTCCCCGCGGCTGTCGACCCTCGAGTGTGAGGGCCTCACAATGTCGGCTTTTCCCCGAAACGTTGCAATAATAATACCCATGGAGCTGTTACACTAGTTTCACTACAAGCCTCACTGTGGTTAATTAAATATAAATAGGGTCTTAGATAGGTACTCATTCTCCTTTACATTATAGTAAACATGTTTGCAGATGTTGAAACGATATTTTGAGCTCTACTTTTGTGGTATGATCAGTCACGATAACCAATCAACAGGTACTCCTGCTCACCATGAATAGCCACACACGACGCACTCACCCACACCAAATCGCAATCATAAATGAAATAAATAACATAAAATACCTTTTGGTGTAAAAACCATAAGAACAACGTTCCATCGTTTCAAAATAAAAGGTTAACTGAAACGTAAGCGCCGTCCCATGCGGCAATGATTAAAAGAAAATACAAACAAAAGAGGTGAGGATTGAGACATTCGCACGGGTGAAAGTAAACACAACACTTATTATCGACGAAAACGACATACAAACACACTTTATCGATAGTCCGGTGCCCGTGTCATTGTAACAATAACCTTCTTTTCGAATGGCGAAACACGACTGCGACTGTATAATGTGCGCGAGCTACACACCGGCGTCGCACCCATGCCCCGCACTACCCCGCGCTGCATCGCTCTCTCATTTCATCCATCGCCAATGGTACGCCCGCTCTAAGCCACGGCTTCCCATTGGTTGATTTGCTTTACTGCCGATCTACAAACAAAACCGGTTGCCAAGAACGACTCGAAAGGGCGCGAGGGACGAAATTAGCGTTTGCACGATTATTATTATTGCTACTCGTTCTTTCTCCTTCTAACCCACTCCTCTAACCGAGATAGAGTAGGTAAAATATTAGCTTGTAGTTGCAACGCAACCCACCTTTTTATCCACCTTACCGACCGTTTTTTAATTTGAGTAGCAATGATCATCATTATTACCTACCTAGTTACTTACTACACTAACTATGTAATATAAAATAAGTTAGTTGTTAAGACTCTTCATCATCATAATTTCTACCTTGGGTGCTATAAAATACCTTTAATCTAGACTAAAACAATATTATTTAATAAATTATGCTTAAAAAATAGTTAACAGCATAAATCGGGGACTCGTCGTTGTTATTATACATAATTTACCTAGTTAATGGCACAAAATTGTAGCTTGCGTACCGAGGAAGGGTTAGATGCTTCGCTTATTTGCTTTATAACACAACCCCAAAAGGCTTCCCGTATAGGTCCAGCCGAATGGGGCGCTGGCTTCCCTTATTTTAATTTTATAACTACACATACCTATCTATCACATATCACATATCTATCACATTTCATGTCATTAACGGGTGGTGTCAGATGATTTCACGACCAAACACAAAGAAGCACTTTCTTTCTGTATTGTCCATTAAACAAAAGGTAGTTATCCCACAAATATTATAATCTTGGCATCCTGAAGCGCTCCTAGTAATATAGTATTACGAAAGCGAACTACCCCAATTAGAATATTATTATAGGATGGTGATCAATTTAATCGGACCGAGATTCGGATCAGGATGAATAATTCTTGCTATTCAGGAGTGGTTTGTTGGTATATTATGGATATAAAAGATTAGGTTATATTAATTGTTTGTATGTATTTTTTTTGCCAAAAATGAAAAAAAAATATAAAAAACTACCCATATTTCACGAAATATTCAAAATAAAATCGATTATGAAAAGCACAAAGTACCTATCTACAACTATTTTTAACTACATATGATGAAACTATTATTATTACTAAACTATTTTTAAAGTTTGTATTAAAAAATGTTTTTAGTGTACCTCCTACTAATATCGAACGAAACAACTAAAACCAGACAACCAAATGCCTGCCAGTGGGGACAGCTCTATCTAAGTTCTACCCTATTAAAATCGACTAAATACAGAATTTGAATCAATATTATTATTGATTAAGGTGAAAATCGGTTATGCCATCCGAAATACTTTAATTTGTTTTATAAGCTAAGGTTTTACTGTGGTTTTACTATACTAAAAACTTATAATCAAACCAGCTATTTTTGTTTTACGTTAATACGTTGTACCTACCAACATGTACCTACCTAGCCCTGCCCCAAGCAAGGATGCAGGATGCTACCTACATTCATGCCCTGCCCTGTATTCAGTGCCATCTATATGCACGCTTCTTAAACTTTATTGAAATTTAGTGCAACGCCATCTGTGTCACACACACAACAAAACATTACACTTCTTCCTCACTACTTAGGTACCACGCTAGGAACTGATTCACAATTGGTCCGCAAACGCATACAAATGGACAAATTTGGTAGGCCCCTTGTTAGCATTTTTATGAGTAGGTAGGAAACCTACTTACAAATTTATCAAAAAGTGAGGTTCAATTTATTCTGAGATCAACATGGCTCCAGTTCGGATGCACGTTGGTGATTTTCCAACTTCATAATGGATTTCACGAGCAAGCCACAGTATATTGCAATTGTACAATTATTTCCAACTTTACCCAAGCAGTGATAAGGTCGAAAATGCATGTAATTAAAGGAACCCTAATTCGTGGACGCATTTCACCCTAGGCTGGGGGTGCCGGGCGAGGAAGGCGTCTCCCGGACCCTATAAATGTACACTACCCTCTTTTAATGAAATGGTACAGAAAAGAAATACGTGTACCTAATAGATGAATAGTGTTGGTATAGTCATTGAGAAATTTTATACTTGATGTGAGCTATTGGTTAACTAATCAACAAACTGGTACGTTTTTTATACTTGTCCTATTTGGTAAGCAAAGATGACGTCCAGCGGGGCGATTGCGTAACTTTTTTGCCAATGTTTCAATTGGTTTCGTTCATCCTGTGTCAATTATATACGAAACCAATTGAAACATTGACAAAAAGTTACGCAATCGCCCCGCTGGACGCCATCTTTGCTTACCAAATAGGACAAGTATAAAAAAACGTACTTTATAGATAGGCTGTGCTGTGGCCCGCGGCTTGCGACTACACACATAGGCAGACGAACAAAACATAATTTCTCTATATTTATTGGCTTAGTTGGCTGGCGTGGAGCTTGTTCTGCTCTCGTGATATTGTGTTAAACCGGTGCTAACCAATTACCTACCTGCTGCTATTAGGTATATATCTATAAAATTCTAAGTCTAGGTATTGCGTCACTAATAAAACGATTACACCGGCAGGTTAGGTTTTTTTTATCACCATACATACACACCAACTCTAGGTACAATAGGATCCCGAACTAAGCAATGTTTGTACTATCTACCATACAATGGACTGGGCGCGATCCCAGTGACACCCAGACAAGGGCAATTTTTTATTTATTTTTTTAAATAAATAAATAAAAATTACCTATGAAAAGGCCGTTTCCGAAATTTGCGTCTGGCGGGAATCGAACCCGCAACCATCTGATGCAGTGAGCCCAGCTGCCAACGCTCGAACCACTGCGCCAAGCGGTCGTCGGCAAGAAAGGAGAACAATTTAACTTATACCTGTAATCATGAGCATCCTTTTAAGCTATGACTCTACACATGATTCAAAATATTTTGGGTCAATAAATAAAAAAATATATTAATTAAAAAATATTGCACGCGTAAGCAAATCAGTTAACTGGGTGCTTACCACAAGCTCTTATATTAACGATACTTTTGGCCTTAGTATTTGGGGTCGGTGACAATCTATCTTCCTACTGTAAATTTGGCATTCTAAGATTGGCAGTTGGCACCGACTCCAAATACTCGATAACACACAATCACGCCTGATTTTCCCGAAAGGGTAGGCAGAGGTGGTAATAGAAATATTATTTTAGGCTGTTTAGTGAAGTCTGTTTTCATTTTTTATATAAAAAAATATTTCACGATAAGTATTTAGTGGCGCCATACGAACGTTAAAACGAGTTCCATCGTTTCTTAGAAAAATATATACTATACTTAGGTTAGGTATCTACTAAATTTCAAGTCAATCGGACAAAAATAAATGTAATAACCTTCACCCACCAAAATTATTGATTTACGTTTACGTTTTTATAATTTGGAAATCGGTTAAAAGTATTAGGTTACTCGCAATCAAGAAACGCCATTCTACGAAGGTCTCTATCTTCTAACCTACCGATTTTGGATCCATATCTACCGAATTTTTTAGGGCAATTCTACCGATTTCGCTTCGAGTTGTGGTTTGGTATCGAGTGTCGAGTGTCGACTGTCAATTTTAACCGAATAGTACACTTCCAACCATCAGCGTGTGTGCCGCCGTAGTTACTCACTAACACTATTCGCGTTACATGACATGCCCTTGGACTGGCTGGACCCGCCAGTACTTGGTTTTCGCGGTAATTAGTAGTTTCATTACTAGTTTAGCTAGGAGTCAAAAAGTAAAATAAAACTCCGTGTGGATGAAGTCACTGGCTGGCACAGCTGGTGGAAACATATAAATAAGTAGCGTAACCTACCTCATTAATATCATGACACGCAAACCACAACAGACTTGCCATGAATACTCGATAGCTCGTTTCCTGCTTGTAAGGGCAAAGAATTACGGTGGATTCACGCATATGCCTGCTTCCTTCTCACTGTGTTACTACTACCTACTTATTGTTATTCCGCGCCAAACGCAACATTTTTTTGTTTCATCCTTACTCCTCAACTCCAATATTCTATTCCTATCTCGCCTTCTCTTGTGCCCTTTGATACGTTTGTTTCATTCCCACCACCGCGTGGGTGTAGGCCCAGCGGCCACTGAACCCTGGCTGGTACAGCTGTTTTCGTTACAGGCATAATTATAAAGGACGCGTTAATTAAATAAAAGTAGACACCGTAGTAAGCAGTGGTATCGATTGTAAGTACCTACATAAAAAAGTACTGATAATAAAAGGACACAACTGTGTTAAAAAATAGGTAGATACCTAGGCCGCTGACCAAAAGCTCTAGGTATAGTATAAGAAATAGAAAGTAGGTAACCTATAAAATGAAATAGTATAAACTTTCATATCTTGTAAGAATATGTAGTTTAATCAAACCCTGGCCGCATTGCGAATAAAAACCGCGCGGTATTTTTCCCGCAATTCTGTAACCCATGGAATCATATGAACGTATCCGAACTTGTTTTAAAACCACGCAATTTGATAAGGTGCGGTGCCGTAAATAAACCACTAAAAACCACGCGGTTTTTATTCGCAGTGCGGCCAGGCTCTCATAAGGATCAATAAGATGTATTGTAGTTACCTACCTATGGGATGCATGCAGGGAGTTGCGAGCAAAACAGCTATTACCAACTACCTTGTTTTACTTATTACCTACCTTTATGTTCAAACTATTGAGATCCTTCTATGCCGTCGGTACCTCGTAAGTCGTAGCCTAGCCTGAAGTATTTAATGCAGAGTATAAAAGAATCAGCATTTCAGCCGATTCACCTGACCCTGTGATAGTATTGATATGCCAAGAAGGAAACTGTAAGTATATGTATGTTATAATACCTATCAGGGCCGGATTTAGGGGAGGGCATTCGGGGCAACTGCCCCGGGCCTCCACAAAAGACTCCGAAAAAAAAAGTGAAGTGATTTACTTCAGGAACTGGATTTCAGCGAAATCATCAATAATTTTTTGTCGAAAAAAGTTCGGAAGGTTCCGTTCATTGACGCTTAAATTTAATTTCAGATAATTCTTGTTTTTGAATAATATTGTGCGTCGTTCCAAAAATTCCCTTGGTTTCACAATAAATTATTAATTCTAAAACTCGACTGAATTTTTTTTTACTTTTTTGGCAAATAATTAGAGGCCATGGGCCTTCACTTTTTTGTTGCCCCAGGGCCTCCAGCCCTCTAAATCCGGCCCTGATACCTATGCACTAAGGATAGGTGATCGACTAATGTCACGCGTAGAGCACAGAAGGTATGGTTACCTATATTTTTATGGACATGGGCTGAGTGAGCCTATCAAAGACAGCTTATGTTGCCCGCCATAGATCTAGGTTTGTGGTGCCCGCCCACCCCAAAAAGTCCCTGAGTCCGAAAGAATGGCATTGGCAACCCTATTAACGCACAGCACAACTACTACGCCACCAAGCCAACTTGGCTGGAGCGCGGGTATAAATATCAAATGATAGGTAATGAGTCAATGATTCCACGGTCCGTCCTCAACGTAGTTGGCCTGGGCACTCCTGTCGCAGTAGCTCCCACTACGTGGTGGACGGACCGCGGAATCATTGACTTATAATCATTTGATATTTATACCCGTGCGCCAGCCAAGTGGGCTTGGTGGAGTAGTATCAGCAATAACTAGGGTTGCCAACCATGTCTACTGGTAAAAACAGCACTTATTATATTTACTGTTTTTTGGCAAAAAAAAAACCGACTTCAAAAAAACCTGATGCACTAAAAAGCCTGAAATAATATTTCTATTACCACCTCTGCCTACCCCTTCGGGAAAACCGGACGTGATGGTGTGTTATCGAGTATTTGGGGTCGGTGCCAATCTATCTTCTTACTTTTATAGTAGGTAGACTTGGCATACCAAGATTGGCACCGACTGGCACGTCCGGTTTTCCCGAAGGGGTAGGTAGAGGTGGTAATAGAAATATTATTTCAGGCTTTTTAGTGCATCAGGTTTTTTTGAAGTCGGTTATTTTTTTTTTATAAAAATAATTTTATTTCACGATTTTTAGTGGCGCCATACCAATGAACATTTTGGCATATTGAACCTTATGAAGTAAGCCCAACAAAAGGTAACTGCTGTAAATCGTTGAAGAATTCCCTCGACTGTCTATGGTCTCCATCATCAGACCTGTAATGGCACTTATAAACGATATGGGTGCAAAGTTCTCATCAATAGAAATGAATTAAGTCCAAACACAAGGTAGCTACTGTAAAACGTTGAGGAGTTCCCTTGACTGTCCTACGTCTTTATCATCAGACCCCTAATGACAGTCACAACCCATCTAGGTGTAAAGTTCTCATCAATACAAATTAATCAAGCCCAAACACCAGGTAATTGCTGTAAATCGTTGAGGAGTTCCCTTGACTGTCCTACGTCTTCATCATCAGACCCCTAATGACAGTCACAACCCATCTAGGTGTAAAGTTCTCATCAATACAAATTAATCAAGCCCAACAAAAGGTAACTGCTGTAAATCGTTGAAGAATTCTCTCGACTGTCTATGGTCTCCATCATCAGACCTGTAATGGCACTTATAAACGATATGGGTGCAAAGTTCTCATCAATAGAAATGAATCAAGCCCAAACACCAGGTAATTGCTGTAAATCGTTGAGGAGTTCCCTCGACTGTCTTTCGAATCCATCATCAGATCGACTCCAGACCTTCATAAAATAGTAGTGCTTTAAAATAGTTAATGAAAAAAATTACAAACGCACTAGTCGCCCCTACGATTTTCGAAGGTTCCCCTCGATTTCTCTGGGATGCCATCATCAGATCCTGGTTTCCTTATCATGGTACCACCGCTGGAATATCTCCTTTCCAACAAAAAAAGATTCATCAAAAATATACGGTCGAATTGAGAAACCTCCTCCTTTTTTGCAGTCGGTTTAAAAAATACCCAAAATACTGTTTTTTGACAACCATCCGCAAAACACTGTTATCCAACGAACTTGACTACACTCTTTGTGATGTTATTTTTACCGATCAATCTCAAAAGTTGAGATTCTTGAGATCAATCGGTTCGGATCGGTATATTAATACCGGCCTTAAAACCGGTTTAAAAAATGAGAAATATTCTTTCCTCCACCTACCTATCATTTACAACATTTGTAACGCAAACGTTACAAATGTTGGTGACAAATGTGTTGGTACAAATGTTGGCACGTTAGACAAAAAGGTTGGTGATGCTGCCCTCACCAACCTTTTTGTCTAACGCAGCGATTAGGAATTAGGACATAATCCTCTAGCTTTACGGTACCCTAACTAAAGATTATAAGTAGTTAAGTAAGTTTATCTTCTTAAGTTGCCTGCTTTTGTGTTTATAACCCTGGATGAAAGCATAGGCACTAGTACGCTTTCCTCTTGCTCAGATAGATACTAAATTGAGGTCTGGTAGCAACAACTTCTTTGGGTGGCAATGATAATTATTTTAAGAGTTCTAATAAAATTTCACTGAATTACCTCGACTCAAGATCAGTGAGAATTACCAATAAAATTATAGCTTCATGTAGGTATCTATCTATTGCCTACTGAACACAACATGATCTCGAAATACACCATCTCCCCTGCCGATGGGGCAGTAGGGACGGAGCTGGATCGATCCGGGGGTTGCAGCTTGCCCCTGCCCCCACACCCCAGACCCCGCCAGGCCCCGCGGGCCGACGCGAACGTTTCGTAATACCCATAATGGCACCGCGTAACCCGTGAAACCTGCAAAACTCGTGTCGTAAAACGACGTGAAGGACGTTGACCGAGGTTATCACACGACTTTGAAACTTTGGCCCGAGAAACGTCACAATCACAAAGTTTGTTTGAATGCTCAAATAGAAGAATGTATTTTTGGTCGCGTTAGTTAGTGACGCTTTGGTACGTACCGTAGGTATTATCAATAAAATGATTTACTCCAAACTTAAACTTCGCTTGCCCAAAGAATCGCCACAAAAAAGAGCTGCTGAATACCTAAAATCTAACTGGGTAGGTACCTATGCCGATTTTTGGGGATCGAAAATCTGCGTTAGCGAAGCTGCGGGATAATGCATAGATACCTACGCGTTTCACAATAAAATCTTGGGCGCGCTGGGTCCAACGCTCGAGCGAAAGACCCAGACTAGCAGGGAGCGGAAGTCCCGACTCTTGACCGATAACACTGGTGGATAAGTAACTAATGACTAAAAAACCAAAACATATTTCTCAGAAGCGCTGAAAGAGGCCGATGTGAAATGTTAAACTATGCGTCTGCATAGTAATCAGTTAGGAATGAACGATGTGATACAACAATACAAAGGCCGATCTAGCCAGGCTCAACTTTTCTACGAAAAACATGTGTCCGTCAGACACCCACCGTCACCAGAAGAAAACAAACAAGAACAAAGGATGTTTATTGACGACTACAATTATTATCTGGTGGTAGAGTAGGGTAACGTGGTGTTTTAATATCTAGGTATTATCGTAGACGATTTTTCAGAGGATTGTATTTGTATACGGATGTTTGACTACCAATATACTTGCAATTGGCACTATTATTATTTTACTAATTTACCAAGTTGCTTAAATCATAAAGGATTCTGAATGTCCTAAGCCTGCGTAAAAAGTCACTCTGATACATTTTCGCAGGGTGCTTGTAGGAAGTTAAAACACAAAAATCAACACTAGAAACCGGTACCACAGAAGTTCTAACAATATCCATCGTGGCAGGTAAAAAAGGGGACGCTCCAAACATGAAATCCCGTCCCGATTCTAGCCATTCAAGGAATATTTTGTTGAACGATTTGGCAACGCCGCGTCACTTGTTAGGGTTGATAAGTGTGGCAACGTCGCTCCATGCCACCGTCCGATATCGTAGGATATGTCGATCATCGTATTCTGGACAGTGGACAACTGGACACCCACCAATCACCATGAGCCTCGAATAAAAGTGAGACTCTTCAAAAATGTGCATTTCTGAATTATTTTTACACTGATTTTTGTGCATGATTAACTACCTACCTACTATTATGATGATGACACAATTTTATTCATAATAATAATAGTAGACAAAACCAGCCAAGTGCGTGTCGGACTCGCACATAAAGGGTTCCGTAGCGCCGTAGAATAAAAACATCAAAAATATCAAGTTTCTGGTATGAGGACCCCTTTATTTTTAAATTTTATTTTATTTTTTGTTGTTTTGTTACCCCGGGACATTTTGATTGGATGGGGAACGTGAGGTGTCCAGCCAACCAAGCGATAAAATTTTCTAAAGCGCCTTGAGTGAGAGTGAGTGAGACATCCACAAACCGACATTCGCATGCCATCGCTAGCTTTCACAGCAAACTGTTACCCACTACGGCCGGGCGCCTTATGATGACTTTGTAGATAAGCAGTAGGTTATAGTAGTGTCATTAGTAAATACCACGTAGACTGATATTATGTGACCATAGAGAACATGATGTGACACACAATAATGCATGTTATCTTTATTACATTACAGGATACTGCACGGTTCATTAAACCAAGCGATAACTATGTCCGGCGTAAATACTGGAGACCTATGCTCAGAATATTGGAATACTCAGCCTAGATTTTACCTTATTTTTACAACTTATTTCAAGAAATTATAGGTAACTAGGTATTCCTACATAATAAATAGTGTCATCAGTACGACCATACTAAGGGTTCCGTAGACCCTACGAGGAACCATAGTATTTTTTTATTAAGATTTTGATATTAAAGATTATTTATTTTAAAACAGAGATTCCATAAAGTCCTTGAAGGGTTTTAGGAAATTTTGAATATCTGGATGCTAGTTGATTTAGAATTTAATAACATGATTAGATTTCGTGAATCCCTGATTGTTTTATTACACAGTAACATAAAGCACCCAACATACCTATAGAACACCACAATTTATTTTATTTAAAGCACAACTTATAAGAGTAATAAGAATGTAGATATTATCTAATCAGAATAACTGTAACTGTGAAAATTAGGGCTCTATAATTTCCAGCCAAGTGCATGTCGGACTCGCACATAAAGAGTTCCGCAGATCCCGTAGAATATATAAGATTAACGTCCATTAAATAAGAAAAAATAAGTTAGAAGCTTGTAGCGGCAACAGAAATACACATTATGTGAAAATTTCAACTCTCTACCTATTACGGTTTGTGAGATACAGCCCGCTGACAGACGGACGGACGGACAGCGGAGGCTTAGTAATATGGTCCCGTTGGCACCCTTTGGGTACGGAACCCGAAAACGGAGCGAGGACTCTCTTTCTTTATAAATTTCATATTTCTCACAATTTAGTTTTATTTCACAAATTATTATGAACTAACCACCGGTGCTGAGAGATGCTGTTTGGTGGTTATAATTTATTTTCAGTCCTATTAGAATTACGAGGTATAACTCCACGTTATGATGATTACAACGACCTAAAAACTTCGATACAGAGAGTGAGAAGTTTGGAAATGTCATTAGGATCCGGTGATCATGACCAACCAAAGCATGACCACGTGTAGGTATTGGCAGAAAAGACAGACGAGTAGGTAAAGAATACCAGACCTAAGCCTGGTTTGGTTGGTAGTATATAGGCTAAACTAGCAGATAAAAAAACCGGGCAAGTGCGTGTCAGACTCGCACATAAAGGGTTCCGTACCACCGTAGAATAAAAACGACAAAAATATCATGTTTCTTGTATGGGGACCCTTAATTTTTATTTTTTTTGTAGCGGCAATAGAAATACACATTTTGTGACCCGCTGACAGACGGACGAACAGGCGGACAGCGTAGGCTTAGTAATAGGATCCCGTTCGCACCCTTTGGGTACGGAACCCTAAAAATCTGTTTCAAAGTCCCTCTGTACATTTATGCGGAAAATTCTTATAAAATCTAATAATGAAATTTGAGACTGATTGTGACAGCTTATACCGAGTGTTTCAAAAGTACGTAATAATAATTAGACCAAATACATAGGTATACGGTAGCTGATATGTAGATGCTTGAAGAAGACAGACTTCACGTAAGGGGGCGTCCATAAATTACGTGAGGCATTTATGGGGGGAGGGGGTCGAGCAAAATCTCACCAAATCTCATGTGGGGGAGAGGGGCGGACTCGGCAAATCTCACGTATTGTTTTTTACCGCAAGAAACAGTGTAAAATTGCAAGAAAACTGGGTTCAATTAAGTTTTTTTTTTAAACTAATTATAACTTTTTTTTTAAAGTAAAACATGTTTCTCCTGTAGAATATAGCTTTGAATTCACACGTGAGATTAGAGGGGGAGGGAGGGGTCGAGCAAAATCTCACGAAATCTCACCAAGGGGGGAGGGGGGTCGAAAAATTTCAAAAATCACCTCACGTAATTTATGGACGCCCCCTAAATATAAAAGTTTCTGAGTTTTTTAATATACGTGTGTCATCTTTTGTGTCCCGGCCTTAAAACAAATGGCTTAGAATCCGGTGTAAACTGCATTTAGGAGTAGCAACCAATATTCAGAGAAGAGATATTACAATTTTAAAGATATGGCGGGTTTTTTTTTAATTGTTCAAATTACAATAACTTTTTGAGGGTTGCGTACCCAGAGGGTGCCAACGGGACCCTATTACTAAGCGTACGCTGTCCGTCTGTCAGCGGTCTGTATCTCACGAACCGTAATAGGTGAAGAGTTGAAATGTCCACAGAATGTGTTTCTGTTGCCGCTCCAACAACAAAAACTAGAAATAATATAAAATTTAAAAATAAAGGGGGCTATACTATAATCTCGATATTTTTCACGTATTTATTTATAAGTAACTCATAAATTATAAAGACACACAATATAGATAGGTATAAAGAGAAAACTATCATTTTGACAATTAGTGATCATTATAACAGCCTTCACATAAAGTTAAGAGAAAAAAATAAATAAATCTATAACTACATTTTTGCACATAATAAAACAAGTTTTAATATATCAGAGTAATCTGAAGTGGAACTGGGCCAGCCACGTCGCACGTATGGAGCGGAGATGGGCACACGGTGCACGGAGAGGCCACGCACACGGCCACGGCTACGTTTTGCAAAAAATGTATGGATGACGTCATTTCGTCCGTGCGCCCCAGTGGACACGGTGACATACATTTTCGTGCAAAGCGAAGCTTGACTCACGTGCGTAGCGTGTGCGTGGCCTCTCCGTGCACCGCGGGGGGGTCGCCCCCTTATACTTAATGTTTTTCTATTCGATAGTAGATGGTGTTGCAAACATTTTTATAATCAAACAAATTGTATAACTTTCAAATTGTTTGCAGGTACCAAATACCAAAATACCTACATTTAAGGTACGGAACCCTTTATGTGCGAGTCCGATACGCACTAGGCCGGTTTTGTACCATTAAATTATATTTCCGAAACCCATCCAAACCTCCAAGTATTATTTCGCAGTTTTGAAACAAAATTATATTAATATTATTCTACTCTGGAAAGTTTAAGGGTTCCGGCGGATAATCATACAACGAAAGCCCACGCAAACAAAGTTGCGAACTCGAATAAAATGTGTTGTTATTCTAAAACTGTAGTTACTTAGCTAGCATATCGGGTTACAAGGTTGATATCAAAGGCTCTACTTACACGGTGACGTTACGACTAGGTTGGTCATTTTATCCACATATGCTGAGTTCGTAGTTGCATAACGGTCGATTGGAGCAGGTAACACCATATACATATACATATATACATAACGTTTGACAAACTAAGAGCCGGGCCCCACTTGCGCGCTGCGCTGCGTTGCGCTGTGTCGTCGCAACGGATCAAAGTGTCAGCGGGCGAGAGACGAAGCGGGGGAGGGTGATGTGCCAGTACAAAATCTTGCGACGACACGCAGCGCAGCGCGCAAGTGGGGCCCGGCTCTTAGGGTGACTAGTCCAGCGTGTAGTACCGAGTATGGACGATACAACTTTTTCGTCGGTATCACTTAAAAACCAACAACTATCATCTGTCTTGACCTTATAATATAAATGTGGAGTGTATAGACATTTTTTATGATTGCGGTGGAGAGGGGGGCTTCGAGGCCTTAGCATGCATTGCCATTGTTTACCGTAAAAGTATAGTTTATAAATTAATCAACTAGTTACTAAAATTTGGGTTTAGTTTTTCTACCTATTGTTTAGGTCTCATCCAACTTATCTGAATATCAATTAACAGCCTCAACGCAATTTAAAAATATGCAAATGGATTAGTCTCGGACGTTAAAATAGTTGTATTCGGCCGCCGAAGGTGTAATTATCACCAGTGAAGGTGTGAGTCTGTTTTTTCCCATGTCTTGTTTTATGGAATTCGTGCGGTAGTTAAGCACGAGAAACGTTTCGCGTCTTGGCGATGACATAGCAACGAACAGGTTATCTATTTCCATATAAAAATAATCATGTGGGGCTTACGGGATATACAATATGTTAAGAAAACCCTGTCCGACCCGAAAACGTATTGTTGGGTATCGAGATTAGATTCTATTTTTGTAAAAAAAATAGCATTTTACGACATTAAAAAAAAAAAAATTTTTTTAGCATAGTAAGTGTCCCACTGCTGGGCAAAGGCCTCCTATATTTTTTTGGAAAATAAATACTCCGTTGACATAAAAAAAACATTCATAAAATGACGTCATCACATACTTTGTGGTCAGAGGTGCTGCCACACGATCTAACATAATTAGTCCCAGTAACGGTGTTGTCATATTTTTAAAATTTGGTTCATTTTGAGGGAAAAGGGTAAAAAATAATGGCATTTTAAATTGTCATTAATATGTTTACTATCATGAATATTATATGTTTTTATTTTATTTAGTCATGTGATTGGGAAACCTTAATACCGGTTTCGGCTCGGACAGGGTTTTTTTAACATAATGTAAGTGTGGGTTGCTAGGTTGCTACCTTTTTCTAGCGTACGAACGTAACGTAAAACGTACTTTCCTTATTTTCTGAACTTCCTTTAATTTAAGTCACTCTAAATCGTTCCCTGTAATTGACCCTTTTGATCGGTGTCATGAAAATACACAAGTACATACAACATTATGTTTTTGAATAAAAATAATCGATTATTATTATAAGTAATCTTAGTACCTATTTCATCGAAAACTATTCTTGAAAGTCGAATCATGATTTTCTTGCGCGTATACATCGCTACTTTCTTCTTGGAAGAGTAAATAAGGCTATCGTAGGTAGTTTAAGTGATTCAATATTGGATGAAAGACTATACTTGAAACAAATATAATAGGTATAGGTACCTACATACTTAGGGCCTGATTCAGAATCGACGGATAACTTTTATCCATATGCTTGGATTTAAACAATACCTATCGGGCTCTATTTTTTTCCGTGCACTACATATTTTTTATTAGGGAATGTTATTTCTGAGAATCACGGGGAAAAAATCAGTGGCATATAGGTACCTAGGTAATATCTAAAACTTATTCTTATTGGATTGGATAAGTATAAAACCAAAGAATTTGGGATGGCCACAGTAGGTAGGTATAGATTTATAAAACAAAGTCACTATCCGATCCGCATCTGTTTGTTTGTTTGTCCGCTTAGTTCTTCTACGCAACGGATTTTGATGCGGTTTGTAGTAGGTACCTATCATTAAGAGAATTTCTTCCGAAAAGTTTAAAACTTTATACCATGGACCTATTTATAGTCTCTATACGGTAAATTATATAAATAAGTAGCAGAGAAAAGCCGACGAAGCCGGGGCGGATCGCTAGTACCTATAGCACGTTTTTTTATACTTGTCTTATTTGTTAAGCAAAGATGGCGTCCAACGGGGCGATTGCGTAACTTTTTTGTCAATGTTTCAATTGGTTTCGTTCATCCTGAGTCAATTATATACGAAACCAATTGAAACATTGACAAAAAGTTACGCAATCGCCCCGCTGGACGCCATCTTTGCTTAACAAATAAGACAAGTATAAAAAAACGTGCTATAGTTGATAATATTATACTGCAACCGTGTTGCATAATGCGGGCCGGGCACCGATCCTCATTTTACGGATATTGATGGAAACCCGATCGTGTTTTGTCGCCCGCGCTTAGCTAATGCAACAACATTCTACCATACCTTAAACATTCCGAAAACTACTACTTCTACGTTGACGTTAACCAATGATGGTTACAGAACTGTCTGCATCTAGTAAGAATCCTATTCAACCAGCAATGTACAATGTGTTGAGTGGGAAATTGGAGACACGAAAGTTGTTTATAGTGAGCAGGTCAAAATTCCGTTCCGCCGGATAGCGTCCCCTTGGTACGTCCCTGAGGAATCAATCAATGAGAAACGTAGTAGGAAATACGCGAATTTCGTCCGAAATTTCGTTTTCGTTTGAAACAGAGTAGGCCCTCTGGCCTATAATTTGTGATGGTTTTTGTAGTTGTGGAATCTTCAACTATTAAAAAACTTGGAATATATATTTTTTTATACCTACTCACCTATGATAGATTTTACGATGAAAGAATATACCTATTCATGGACGTGTCAGTATGGTAGAAAGACAAACGTTCGCTCCAGGCGGCACATGCTCATTATAATTACGGCTAATTACTTAATCATTTGTAATAATAGGCAGAAACAGGTAGGTAAGTATATTAGTAAAAATCTGTGTAGGTATCTATCGTGCATTAAACGAAACTACACTTCATGGTAACTAGGAGAAAATTTTACTTTTAGAATTTGAACGTTCTCTGATTATAAAGATTGTGTCATTGGCCTATCTGTTGTTTGAGTAGTATACCTATGTACATTACTTATAAGAGTTGATTATTTAGTAGGTGTAGTGTAGTTCCAGCGTACTAAGGTGCCTTGGCCAGCAGCGCAGCATCAGATACCAAAAAAATAAGAGTGCATACAGTCCACTGTCTGATAAAGGTCGATACACATCGCGAACACAATACTCCAGTTCAATGACACGGTCGTTCAACGCGACACCTAGCGCCATCTCTTGCCATTTAGTCGAAACAGTAATACATTAGTGACTAACTACTCACGTGAAAAGTCAGCCTTTGGTTTACGTGAAAATGGCTCACGACATCCGTAAAAATGGCACACGCAATCAAAAACCACATTTGTTGACAAACAACCCGCGACATGCAAATCGTGTCAACAACACGATCCTTCGCAAGGGCCCGGGACGGACTGTCCGGGCGTCGCAGCGGTCCCTTTCGTGCCTAGGGCCGACGTGTGACCGGCTCGTACATTGGTCGGCGGGCGGGCCAATCGCATCGCGCGCCGCGCTCCTCTGCCACTGGCTGACGTCGTCACAGCGGAAAAAGCGGTGGGGAAAACGACTGACGAATTCGTCTACGCTGGCTAACTCTTCTCCCGCCATTCGTTTTACACACAAATTGGCATGCGAGGCCACACCGCTCTATGTGGAGACACCAATCAGCTGAAGCCGATTGCCAGGCGATGGGCTCTCGCTCGCGAAATCAATGTGATTTGCTATTGCATGACTTTTCGCTCTTCTCATCAGCCTGTGAATTATTTTAAACCGTGCTGTAAAAAGCCGAGACACCAATGTGTGGAGCTATTTCTGTCAATTTATTCACGAGAATGAGCAACAGGTTGATTATTCACATAAAACCGCGGCCATTCGCCGGCCGGTCCACTAAATATAACAATGACTTCACACACCTATCAGGTTGCAGCCGTAGCTTATTATCGTTCTAGTGTCTCAATCGTCACGTACTCTAAAAGCAATGTTGAATGGATAGTAGATATGAAAGCGAACAACGTGTGAGCATTCAAACCTGGAAGTTATTTTCGAATTTTACGATAAGTACCTAAAAAAAGCCCTTTTAACGTCCCACTCCTAGGCACGCACCATTAAGCCATAATCCACCACGCTGGCCCAATGCGGTTTGGTGGATTTCACATCTTTCGAGAATTTGATAGATTTTTTAAGACATGCAGGTTTCCTCACGATGCTTTCCTTCGCCATAAGTACCTAAGTGATAACCATATTGAAATTACGATGCGCAAGTGGATTAAAAAAACCCAGACGTGGGAGTCGGGATTTGAACCGTGGACTTTAAGCACGCACGCAAGACGCGAGCTTAACCAATCGGCTATCACAGCAGTGCCCTATACTTACTAATTCGGTTCTTTAGCGGTCAATACCTAGTATAATAAAACAAACGAAGATGAAAAGCACAAATTCCACCAAGATTGTTCCTATAGGTACTTTGATACAATAGCTTAGAAACAAATAAAATAAAACACCAAAGAAGATTGAGACATGCATCTAATCTTTTAGCACAATTAAATTAAATTACCACGAAGGGAACTGAATTTCACAACACTAAACACATTTACTGCACTATAAGTCGACACGACCAAGTAAATCTGACCTCTTCGACTTGATAATAATAACAAACGTAGCAACGTAAGCACCATTACACTTTACGCGTGCATGCAAAATACTACTGTCTAACTAACTCCTTCTAATAAAAATGTAAATGCTATCAGTCAACAAATTTAAAAAATCTACATATAAGGCTCTACGTTATCATCAGTGCGAGAGGTGCCCTCCTCCTCTGCGCATACGCACTTCATCTTTCGTCTCTCGGCCTTAGTGACGGCCTCGCCGGCAGCGTTGTTCATCTCCCACCATATAGCGCCGCCAAGCACGTTGCGGAAGTAAGGTGGAACACTACCTTCGCGGAGGAGGTATCTGCCCGTGGAAGTTTTGAAACCTTAGCAAATTCTGGGCGCTATTCCAAAATGCTTCGGCTGACGGATGTTACGTTTTCCTACTCCGAAAGAGTTTCGGAAGTGTTCCTAATTCTTTCGGAGTATATGGTCCACGAAAGAAGAAACGTTGATCAGGGCTATCGAAACCGAACTTTGGATCTTCGGAGAAAGAAAACGTTACGATCCGTAAGCCGAAGCATTTCATTTCGTATTTCGGAGAAGGCGGTAGTAGCTTCTAGGTATAAAAATAATAATAATAATAATATCCTGAGACATTTTTTACACACGGCTACCTGATCCCAAACTAAGCAGAGCTTGTACTATGGAAACCAGATAACTGATATTACTACATATACTACGTTTTTATTTGTAAATACATATTTAATATACATATACACCCAGACTCGGGTAGGAATCGAAACTACGACCTGCAGCGTGAAAGGCGCCATCACGCATACCACGCCAACGGGCCCGTCAAAAAAATGATGGATTGCCAACGATGAATGGATGGATGGTGATGGTAGTAGGTTCTACAACGTCAGGAACTCGAAATCCACACCTGATATTCAAAATACGAGCAAAGTTCATCAAAACCATACTTATATCAAATAAGTGGTTAATGTTCTAACGATCAGTTAATGTGTCGGTTACTCAGCCCTTAGAATGTGTATAGATTAGCGATTACTCAGTTACGACAACGAAGCAAACATGACAAAACACACGGTCTGTTCGTATTACGAATAACCTTCGAAAAAGTATGATAACTTATTATTTAAGTATTCATATTTGTACTAAATTGTCTGGAATTGATTAGACAGGACTTATTCATTTCCGTGTAAGGTAGTAGGTTACACTAGTACCTTGGCATTACAGTAACCGCACCTAATGGCTTTGAAAAAACAGTGCCAGTCTATAACAGCTAACTAGACTCACTTGTAAAACTGTTCCTCCTTGTTCTCCTCGTTACGCCGGCGCCAGTAGCTCGCGAGTATCGGGCTCATTTCCTCGGCATCCTCCACTTTCTTCAGCGTACTATGACGCTCCTCTTCCAAGGCTCGCAACAAATCCATACCTGTGTCTGTATAGAACGCAGTTAAATAAAAGGTATATTAAAAATAATAGAATAAAATTACCTAAGTAATTACTTAACAGAATAGGTATTTTAAATGAGTACCTACTGAATGAACCAAAACTGAGATACAGCCACAAGACGTTCTACATATAATTACCTATTATTCTTCTACCTATCGTTCTTATGAAAGTGAAACATTTTCAATCAATTAGAAAAACATTGTGAATATAGACTATACACTTCGTTACGGGTAACGAAGTGGGTATCTACCAAATTTTTTTACCAACTACTTTGCACGCTTGCCATGGCCAACCGGGCATAATTCTGTTTTCAAAATTTAAACTAACTTGTTGGAATCTCCATTTATTATACTTGCCACTGTGAACAAACGCTCGCTGTATGCTATAACTACCAATGTGAACCTAAGTATAACTTGTTTAGACTACCTTCCTCGTGTTCTCCTTCTAAAGACATATCATCTTCAGGTGGAAGCGGCGGCTTGGTTGTAATCGTGGCCTTAGCTCGCGTTTGGACATCTTCTGCTAAGCGCATCTTCAAGTCTTCATATGTTCTGAACGATAGAAAATAGGGCAAACTACCCATGTATTGGCAGTTAAAGCGTCTGCTCGCAGAATTTTAAAAAATGGTGTTACAAACGCTTCAGCATCAAAATTAATAATAATACCATAAAACACAAGTAGAACGCGTATAAAAACACTTCCTGAGTTTTTATTCTTATGGGAATCAGAAGATAAATCGATATTACTAGATCTAACCTATGCGCTAAAGCCTGAATGATATCATCGATCTGCCGCTCGCCTTCAGGCCGAGGGTCGAGGATAGGCAGGTTCAGGATAGTCTCGCTATCCGCCTCCATGACTAGACGGTACCGGAGTATAGCGTTCAGCAGTTCCTTAGCGCCCTTTAGTTCTTCCCGTTCAGATTCATTCCATTGCTGTTCTAATGTTCTATTAATAGAAACAATATATTACCAGTTATTATGCTCCCTTTATAAGCCAGCTGTCAGAGGTCCTTCTTATCTTTACTACCTACCTATCCTATTTTAGAACCAAAGTATTCGACAAACGAGCGCCTTGTACGCGTCGCGTCGCTGTTCGCGCTTTTCTTCAGAACACCATGGTCCCTAAACTCCATGGTACACCATGATTATCTTGCGCGCATAATTACATTATCCCATAATGCAAGCTGGCACTATAGATGTGAGCGAATACGCTCATTCGCACCAGTTGGGAGATGTCTACGCTGTCTACGCCGTATGTAAAACCTATGCGGGTTGATCTTCTCAAGGCTCTTTTTGTAGGCACCATATACAGGGTGAAATTGAAATCATGGCCATCCTTTTAAACTATGACTTTACACATGATCCAGAATATTTTGGGCACAGATTTCAGAAAAATACAGATGGAGTGCGTAGAACACGAAAGTGAAGCCACCAAAGCAAATACAAAACGTGAAAGCGAATACAATCTCGCCCTATAGCTACACAACTTTACACGCACACAAATGTATATTTCCTTAGTGCCGCTCCTAGTTGTCACGCACACATAAAATGCTACCCGGCTTCACATCGTTTGTTGCCAAGACTCCATCTGTCTACTTCTATAATCTGTGATTTTGGGTAAATAAATAAAAAAATCTATTGATGATAAAATATTGCTCGGGTAAGCAAATAAGCAAACCCATTAACTGTTATTCCTTACCTAGGCAATAATTTTTTATCAATTGATTTGTTGATTAATATTCCCTAAGTATTCTGAATCATGTGTAGAATCACCCTTTAAAAGGATGCCCATGATTTCAATTTCACCCAGTATTATTTAAAACCTCGCGCGTGCGCTTAAAGTTGCGGGAACCAAAATTAATCTATGTATAGATAGACATTACATTGACGTGTTAGATTCTCCCAAAGTAATTTAAATAAGTACTTGTAGGTATCCACTAACAAAAAAAATACATGTTCTTTCATTGGTTGGGTAGGTACTTACCTCAAAACAAAAGCCCTCGGCTGTCTCGGAGGCAGTACGTTTTCAGGTTTCATGGGCTTAGGCTCGAAACTCTCGTAGGGCCTCATCCAGTGGTAAAAGCCTTTGCCGCAATCTTTCTTTAAGTCTTTGTAGGTTAAATACTTTGGTTTATTAGCCAACTTAGAATCCATGAGCCATTTCTATGGAACATTATATGTGCTTAGTAAAATACTACATATTATTATATCTATCCACGTTTGGTGACCAATGAGGTAAATAGACATTGCATGTCTAAGGGCACTCGGGTACACATTTTTCGCTGCATGGTGTGAACTCGCAAGGACATAGATACATACCTCGGTCTCCGTAAGATGAACAGGCGTGAGCACAGAAAGGAGGCTCCTGTGATCGGCGAACGTATCGTATTGGCTGATCGAGCACCAGGGTTGCCAACGACACGCGCGCTTGTACTGATCTAGCAACGCGCGGTGAATGAGCTCGGCACAAGTCAGCTCGCTATATGTAAAGAAACGATTGAAGGTACGACGGACTCAAAAGGATTGAGGCTTTTCATTTTGAGAGAGCTCTAGATTTAACTAGCTTTTATCCGCGAAATCGACCGCGCAGAATATTAATTTAAAAAATTGGGATCCCGGGACCCGTATACCGCCCCCCGTGACCCCTAAACTAACACTACCTATGCACAAAATCATGTCGATCCTTTGCTCTATGAAAAATTAAAACAAATCTATCCCACGGGAACCATACATTTTACCGGGATAAAAAGCCTATGTGCTATTCCAGACTATATAATCTATCTCTGTGCCAAATTTCATCCAGATCCGTTCAGCCGTTCTGGTGTGATTGAGTAACAAACAACTATGCATCCATCCACCCATCTAAACTTTAACATTTATAATATTAGTGGGATAGTGGGATTAGTGGGATGTGCCTATAAATTGAATTTGTAAGGGCTTGACGAGGAGAATGTACGCAACGTTTGTCGATTGACATGGTTGAAAATGACATTCCCCAAGAAACAAAATCTATATATCCACCACCATTTACGCATTCTTACCGTGTCATGACAAAAAACCGAATGGTCTTTGCCAAATACATCTCTCTGCATCTTCCATGAGATACAACAGAACTCTCAGATTTCCCGTCAGTTTTTTCTTCAGCATTCTCTACGTATTCTGTAGTTTCCTCTGGATTAACGCTATCCTCATTGTGGAGCACTTCCGCAGAACAAGGTTCGTCTAGTAAATTAATACCTCCCTCTTCGTTTACTGCAATTTTCTTACAAAACGAATCTTTCATTTTCAACCAGTGTTGATGAATATTTGAGACACTGCTTATATCATCATGTTTAACTTTAACATTACATGTCGTAAAAGCTCTGCACTCGGGACATGCTTCGTATTCAATATGTAATGATTCTCCGTTAAATTTAGCTGATGTCACGTTATCTAATGTTATATCATAATTATTGTTCAAATCGATCACTACAGTGGTCTCGTTTGGGGAATCTATAGATATTTTCCCATTTACTTTGTTTATAGTAACTGTGGTAAAATTTGCATGTTCTATGGTGTAAATGATTTGTATGGATACATAACCATCTGTCCTTTCTTTTTCTTTTATTTCTTCTTCTTCTTCAATTTTTTTCGAAATAGAACTTGCTACACTGGAGCTATAAGCACCGGTATAGCTCTTCTGTGACATTGAACCCTTAGATTTGACTGTGTCTGCATCGATTGTGTCAGATTCAAGCATATCGAAATATTCTTTTTCATCATCCGTCCATTCGGGATAAATTATATCATCTTCAACAACGTGATATGTAATAATCCTAGTTTTGTCTGGAAACGTCACAACTTGTATCCCGTCTTTGTTTAACAAAATGCTAGTCCCATCCATACGTCTAGAAAATATTTCGCCTAAACAGTAGTCTGTGGCGGTGCGGATAAGCAATTTTTCAATATAGTAAGGGATATTATCAACCCATTTTTGTCTTAGCCCACTAGTATCTATGCTTTCAAATTCTGATATTAGTAACTCATATTCATGTGATTTTTCATCCAATATTTTATCATCATCATGAATACGTTGTTTTGATGATTTAGAAGACGCCTTACTGACCCTTTCTTTAGCTTTTCCTTTTCCTTTTTTACTTTTTTCCGAGCTAGCTTCGCTTGGAAGATCATCGGCTGCTATATTGACGATGCATTTTTTTTCACATCGTTTTATTTTAATGTAAGAACCATCTGATTTTAATATTTCAATTTCACCAGACGACTTAAATACAATAACTTCACCATTTAAACTTATGCAACGCATATCTTCACTAAGATGAGGTAATGAAGTTACATAGTATTGTTTTATATGTGAAATGATGGGCGTATTATTTTCATGTACACTTTCTGTGATTAGGCCATTTGGCCATGTGACAAACAGAGAATGAAAAGATCTTGTTTCGTGAAATATCAAGCTATTAATTTTACCCGTGGAAGATGCTTTGACTACGCCTTCTTTAGATGGGGCAATAGTAACTAAAGGAAGTGCTATCTGGTACGTTTTTTTTACAATATTCATCATAACTTGATCTTTACTGGTTATTCTAAAAGATTCGCAGGTATCAGTAATATTTGGTTTTATATCTTCTCCTAGAGCCTTATGGAACCAAAACTCGTTATAACTTTGACCCGGTAATATATTTAAAACGATATATTCCAAATTCATTGGAATAATAAGGGTATACATAGTAGTAACTTTCGTACCATCTTTAGAAAAATATATTGCGTCTTTTCCAAATACTTCGACCCTTCTGTCTCCCAAATCGTAACCTGAAAATGGTTTTTTTACAGTTTCCGGCGAATTACACGATATAAGTGATTGACGTAGACGTTTTGGTGAGGAGGCTGCTGCCGATTTGGACTTTTTAGGACTTTTGGATTCTACGTCACCGGAAGATGGCGATATTGTAGTTTTTTTGGAGCTCGTGGCTTTAGCTTCTGTGCTGCCTTGACTAGCACTTTCTATTTGAGCTAAGTCCTGATATTTGAGGGAACCTTCCATTAGCAAGTCTACATCCACATCAGTATCATCCACACAAGATTTAAGAGCAAACGGATTTATGAAAATTTTACATTCCGATTGAGATTTTAAGATACAACGTTCGTCATAAATTTTTTCTTCGTTTTGTATCCAGTCATAATGCTCTTCTAGTACAAAATCAAAAAAATCTTGCAGGCAAAGGGGTGTCGGTAAGTGACAACGCCATTCTTCACGTGCTATGCCGTCCGTATCATGGCTGTTAAAAAACATTAATACGATGCAATCCGTCACTTCACAGTATTTATAATCGACACAATTAAACTTATTAAACGCATCAAGCATAATCTGAAAAGCATTAATTCCGGTGAAGTCTTCAAAAAAATCGAATTCATCTATCATATGATTTAAAGGCTTTTCATTTGCTATTTCTGCTGCTGAAATTAATTCACTAATATCAGGGCAATCAAAAAGATATTTTATTCGTTGAGCTTCCGGATCGGTTCCATGAGACAAGTCAGACACATTTTCACTTTTCGTCATTGACGGAAAAGACGGGGATAAGATGCCAGACTCGTGAAATGAACCAGGACATCTTGTGAGAGGCTCAGCGAGAACACTACGTTTCAGATAAGTTTTCTTGAAATCTGAAATCGTTGACGACGCCAAATGTCGTTTTTTTAATGAGCTCCTATTGTTATACAATTTTCGACATGCTAAAATATGAATCAATCTGTTCAATTCTGCGGTCTCCACGTCTTGTCTTTCAAAACAGGCTAAAAGCACATTGATGTGGAAGTTCACTTTGGCTTCTAGCTCACCAGTTGGGCGACTTTGATTCTTCCATAAGTTGTTGATAGGCATACCGAATAAGGTGGACCATACAATATTGTTTAAATTTATATTCCCGAGATGAAATGTGGTATTTTTAGCGAAATCACCATAATTTATAATAATGGGATCTTTGTGACTTTCATATTCTTCACCGTAAGTTATACGATACGTTTTTTTAAGTTCATCTGTTTTACAAAGTGTATTGAAGACGTCTTTTACCAGATTCTCAGCTTGTGCTACTTTAGTTGCAGGCACATTATTTCGTGGCGCATTAATGGTTGCAGCTGCAGATAATGAAGATGAACAACTTATTAAATCCGCTTCTAGGCTCTTGCAAGCCGTTTGAAGAATATTGTCTAAAATTGAGTATATTGTTACACACTCTAGGGGTAAATCGTCTGTTAGTTGGTGGTAAAATTTATTACAACGGCTCTCTTTATCGCTTTCTTTTTCAGCTATGTGGATTATTTCCATGTTTTCTAAGAAATGATTGTGCTGTCTAGTTAAATCTTGTATGTCATACATTACGTAACATAATTCATCATATATTTTGGCAGAATTTCCAGTTAGACTATCGGCATCCCAATATGGGGGTGAGAATACAATAAACGCAGTATTTTTAAAGTCGTCTACAGTATCCTTTTGAATACGTAGCGATTGCAAGTCCTCCCAAAATTTTAAAGACTTGTCAGTTAACATCTCAGTCTGACTTTGACCTCGTGTTGTCGCTCTGAACAGCGTCGATGGTACTTTCGCAGTATCAGAGTTAATTCTAATTTGTACAATTGCTGTTAAGGGTATTCCAATCTTTACAAGACATCCTAACAAAAATGGTTCCACAAATCCTGTGACAGCCACGTAAAGATTTGGCCCATCTGTAGGGTAATCGTCCACGTATACTTTATCTCTCCATTCTTCGCCTCTAACTCTAAGTTGAGTATTATACTTTTTTCCTTCATCAGGCTCGGGCAATAAAGTCGAAGGATCTGGTTCATCTTTCTTCCCTTTACTCTTGGGAGTCGGAACTACTTCTACCGGCTCAGGGGCTTTGACACTAACAGTTCCTCTTACTTCAGCGGAATTCACCATGGTGGCCGACTCTCTGCGCATACCTTCTCTCACTTCTAGCCTTTGTCGCCTTATGAAAAGATACTCTTCTTTCATTTTTATAATTAGATGTTTAATAATGAGAGCCAATATATCTGGAGGAATATCTTTTTTGCCTTTCAAATAGGCTTGACCTTCTTCGAACACTCTCAGGTTGTCATCTTTCACTTTTTTCTCACCTCCTAACTGATTGACCATAAAAATAGTCTCTGTCTTGCAAATATTTTTCACTACAAATCGTTTTTCTTCGGCCGCAAATGTTTCGAATTTGTTTAAATATATCCTATCTTGGTCGCTGCCCGCAGCTTCGAAGAGAACGACTTTCACAGTCCAATTCTCTTCGTTTAACTGTGTCGTTTCTATGTGTGTTCGCCAAGTGTTCTCATCCACGGCGTCTTTTCCTTTTTTAGGACCCATATTTTATACAATGGAAGTCGATGCAGGGAAGCAAATCAATAATTTTACTCTTTACGAAAAATAACTATTTCGTGAATTCAATCTGACAGACATCATTGTCAGCCATAAACACAAGTCTATGAACAAAATATAGACATACCTATTCAAAGAGGACCTATATTCATAGCCTATATCCTTTATACTTATACCCATGCATGTACCGGCTGCACGTCAAAGGTAACATTTATATCATTATCTCTTCTCTCTTTAACATTCAGAGTCTGTTTGGGAAATTTTCCAACACAAGCAGGGTCTCGTGATACCACGGGATGAACGAAACCAATTAAATTTAAGCTTTATCATCAAACAAGAAAATCTGTTTTACACTTAATTCAAATTCTAACTATTGCTGTATCCTGTAACATTGATTTATGAAATATAGTAGGTATAGGTATATTGTAGGTAACTTACACTGGCCATAAACTTACCATAGGTACATACTATTTCTAAGGATAGTACTTCTAACACACAGGTATTTTCACCAACCTACACAGTAGGTACTACAATAAGAAACGAAAGTTTGTAACATTTATCTATTCAGATCGTCACGAAAGTATCATAACAGCAGTAACATGATTAATCTATAAGTCCAATAACCAGATTGATTTTCTACACTGAATGAATAAATAACATACTAGTAAACATTATGTACAAACATTAATCCATTAAATTTCTGGTAAATGCTTCTCAATCCATTCCTTTATAATAATTAGTCCCCGTTTATTTATAGAGTGTCCCAGCTTTGGCATAAGATGGAATTCACCTTGTACGCCCAGAGCTTTCATCTGATTGTAAGTATCCTTCCCCCAGTCCAGGTACACAAGGTCGTCACTGTCACCATGCACTTGAAGAAATGGTGGCACTGTAAATAATCACATCATTCCTTAATATTAATTCATATACTACTCCACCAAGCCAACTAGGCGCCTGTCAAATGTGACGTCACCCGCACAACAAAGTGATGGCGGTGTGCGAGTGGTATGCGGGAGGCTGATCCAAATTCTATCCGGGCGCCTAGTTGGCTTGGTGAAGTAGTAGAATGAAGTTGATGTGAGGTCAGTTGAGTTATAGGTATGATATGAAGCTAAAATTTGTCTTATAGCAACAGAAGTCTCTATAGTGCAGGAGAAATAATATTTCTTACCTTGAAGTTAATAAAAAAACATAAAGTGTAATTTATTATGAATTTCCATGCTCATCATCATAAATATTTATTGTTTGTATTAAGTAGTTGAATACGATTTTTAACAGACCATACATTATTGATATTTAAAAGAAACCACTTCTTGAGTTGGCATCAAGCAATTTTTTATGAGTAACTACACTCTTTTACAATGTGTAATGTTTCTGGAATCGTATGTTAGGTATTCCATATAAAAAAGGCATCATTTAAGTACAAATATATCTTAAAATGATGACAAATTTAGGCCAACTTGAACAAGCAAGGAATCGGCTAGGTATAATGTAGATGAAAAAACACATGCTCTTTATTTAACTGATTGGACACAAAGTATTGGAGTAAACTTACATTGAGATCCAGCAGCTTTTTGAACTGCGTCATATACAATAGATTTCTGATTTAGAAATGAACTAAACACAAACATTCCTGCCACACTACGCTCCCATCTATAAGCCATATGGAACGCCAATGCACCTCCCATTGAAAAACCACCTAAAATAAAATTAATAAATACCATCACACCTGTATTCCCAGAAGGGGTAGGCAGTGGTACACTGTTGTAACTGCTTCCATCTTTTAGATGGTAGGCTATTTCCCAATAAAAAAATTACCAACAGTGTGTACAGGAATTGAACCCAACACCAAAGATGGGCAGACCAAATTTGCAACCACTTAATCAAAAATGTTATTCAAATTTACAAATCATACATTTACAAATAAATATTAATCCCATAAATTAAATAAATTATTATCCTATAAAACTCAGGTAATGCCTGTTCAAAATTCAAATAGTTTATTTCGTTTAGGCCTAAGGGGGCACTTGTAATTTTTATTTTATTTTTTTAATTCTACCTCTGGATGGCGCACCATGCCACATGGGTCACATTTCACATTGCTATATTAAGGATTTTTGTTTTATAATAATATGGATAAAGTTATCTAAAGATTCTGAAACAGGCCTTTACTGGATAAAATTAACTCACCAACAATAATTCTGTTAGTGGGTATCCCAGCCTCATTTTCTTTTTTTATAAGGTTCCTCATTTCATTCTCCATACTAGCTACAGACTCCAATTTCTCTGGGACATCAGGACTTATGCCGGCGCGGTCAAACCAGACGTTGCTCATTCCTCCATTCATGGGTGAATATGGCTGCAGTGGGGCAGTAGGATACAGCACTTTAATGTGTGGGAATGAGAAATTCTTGACAAGCAGTCTGACCCATTCCTTCATATCAGCCCCATTGGAACCTGTTTAGTAATAAAAAAGGTGTTAAAAATCTAGTAATTTCTAGTTACCTAACAGCCTGGCCATGAATTCGCGCGATGGCGACGGGCGGCACCGTTTTTTGCATCGCGCGCGTTGCCGCCGAGAGCGGCAGCTCGTGGCGTCATGTAATATTTTAGCAAAAAACGCTGTCGCCCGTCGCCGTCGCGCGAAGGCGTGGCCGGGCCGTAAGATGATGTTTTCTACCTCAAATAGCTTTCTCATAATCATAAGAAAGTTTGCCCACCACTGTACTAGTCAATTGGTGCATGCCAGATGCCTTGCATGCCTCATCCTAACACCCAAATTATGGTATTATGTATAATATGTATTCAGATATCAAAACTTGGACCGTCATGTGGTTAATGTAGACCCACCCGATGGGAAGATCTTGTATAGATTTGGAAAAGGAATTTTGAGATTCATTAAATTTTGTTTATATATATATATATATATATATATATATATATATATATATATATAACGTCACGACTTTTATCCCCATTCGGGGGTAGTCAGAGGCTTGAGTGGCCATACACCACCACATTGTGGAGGTATTAACCAACTCAAAGCCCACGTTTCACCAGATAGTCAGAACCCAACGTGACAGGTGGTGAACCTTGTCGCCGTGTATACAGGAACTGACTATTACCTAATCCCGGGGGATAGGTAGGTTTCCTCACGATGTTTTCCCTCACCGTAAATTTTGTTTGTTTGAATTAATCATGCAAAACAGGTGAACATATGAATTTGGAATGAAAGTTGTAGATTTTTTTAAACATATTTTAAATACTATGGACATTCACAGGTAGGTACTTGTTTAGATCTTCATTTATAGATTCAAGTTACAACAATAGCTTAGCATTTATAATATTATTACCTACTTGAGGTTAGAATAATAAGGGAACATGGCAAGAGAATATTACAATTGCATATTACTCACACATGTACGAATTGTTGTGTAAAGCATGATATTTTTGTGAGACGTTTCTTCATTTTTACCTGAACCATGGCAGAATATAACTGTAGCTGTATGTTTGGGACCGGTGTTCAATGTTAAATGCAGTGCTCCTAATCGAGACATCTTGAAGATCGGTTATTCAAATAATTGGTGATTCAAGAAAATTTTTGTCACTAAGGTCTTCACCGAACGTTTATAATTGAGGCTGATTTCATAAATTGAATCATAAAAATTGAAAACTATTTACCCAACAAACTTTCTTTACCATAAATTTCACACTCTTTGTACCATAGATTAGGTACTTTACTTTTTTCTCAGTGTTGCCAGATGAGATGACCATGTGAGTGTCCCCCCATTTTTTTTCAAAAACCCCCCGAAAATTACTTTTTGATTAAAAATCCCCCAAAACAGTTTTTACTCATTTGAAATTTCAATTTGAATATTTTTTTTAATTTCAATTTTCATTTTTTTATACAAAAACAAAAATAGGTAGTCTTTCCTAAAAACTTCGTCACAAAACGATAACGAACTAATTGAATTAATATATAGAATTTATTACTGAAAAAGAAAATAAGTTATTATTGATGATCCTACGTGTTTATTTCCCCCCCCAAAATCCCCCCAAAGAATCCGTCCCCCCGAATCTCCCCCCAAAGGCGAAAAAAGCCCCCGAATTTGCAGGGCATCCCACCATCTGGCAACACAGTTTTTGCTCTTTGTTTCTGGCCACAAAGGTTAAAACCATTGACCATAAGAAAGATAGAGGACAAGCCCTATGTGACGTCATCTGGAGCCAAACCCGAGCAAACGACCGTCCAATATGGCGCGACTCCGCCCGCAGCAAAAAGTGTTGTACTTTTAGATAGTCGATAGTATTCATATCGATATACCTAACGATCATGTCACGGGAAAAGTGCTGGGTCTTGATTAGGTAGGTACAGCTATGGTGGGCTAAATCAAATAAGGCAAAAAAGGGGGAGACAAATCTGTAAGGGTCAGCGGGGCTATTATGTATCTCAGTTGACAGCTCTTCACAACTATTGGCAAAGTTATCATCGATTGGCTGTCAAACAATTACAATTACATTACAATTCAAAAACAGGTATCCAAAAATCAACTTGTTTTCTCTTTCGCGCATCTTTATGTTCTTGAGTAGTGATGACAAATTTAAAAAAATATTTAAGGCGGCGCAGTCACGCACCTTCCAAAACAAAAATAATCTATTTGTGGTCGGTCACCCCGGGGTAAAGGCGCGGCCCAACGTGTAGGTGAATAGAATTTGTATCGATAACTTTGAAACAAAACATGTAAGAACAACACTACTTTTTATGTAAACATATCAATTATTTGTTAGTTCTATTTTAGTTGAAAATGTGAATTGGAGAGTAAGATTATAGACGAGAACACAATTAAAAATTAATATTATGTACACGAAATGTATTTTCACACACTATAAATACACTTAAATATGAAAATAACACAACTAATCTGAAAAATGACAATCCTTCGAAATTATTTCGGAAATCAGAACTGCATGCCCTAACGCAACACTAAACTATATTGATTTTTCCTTAATAATCCTAAATAATATAATAAAGAGTCACAAAATACACTCAGTTCAGCGTAAAATTTAAAATAATTTGTATAAGACGCTGACGTGACAGATGAAGTACTAACCATAGTGACCCGACCATAGCCGACAACCCAATATGGCGGTCCAAAAAGGCCCTCAGGGAGGCGGCTTACTGACAGAACTAACCAAAAACTTCCAGAAAAAAGAAATATATGACATATACTGTACTGTTTTACACATTGACCATAAGAAAGATAGAGGACAAGCCCTATGTGACGTCATCTGGAGCCAAACCCGAGCAAACGACCGTCCAATATGGCGCGACTCCGCCCGCAGCAAAAAGTGTTGTACTTTTAGATAGTCGATAGTATCCATATCGATATACCCAACGATCATGTCGCGGGAAAAGTGCTGGGTCTTGATTAGGTAGGTACAGCTATGCTGGGCTAAATCAAATAAGGCAAAAAAGGGGGAGACAAATCTGTAAGGGTCAGCGGGGCTATTATGTATCTCAGTTGACAGCTCTTCACAACTATTGGCAAAGTTATCATCGATTGGCTGTGAAACAATTACAATTACATTACAATTCAAAAATAAGTATCCAAAAATCAACTTGTTTTCTCTTTCGCGCATCTTTATGTTCTTGAGTAGTGATAACAAATTAAAAAACAATTTTAAGGCGACGCAGTCACGCACCTTCCAAAACAAAAATAATCTATTTGTCGTCGGTCACCCCGGGGTAACGGCGCGGCCCAACGTGTAGGTGAATAGAATTTGTATCGATAACTTTGAAACATAACATGTAAGAACAACACTACGTTTTTATGTAAACATATCAAATATTTGTTATTTCTATTTTAGTTGAAAATATGAATTGGAGAGTAAGATTATAGACGAGAACACAATTAAAAATTAATATTATGTACACGAAATGTATTTTCACACACTATAAATACACTTAAATATGAAAATAACACAACTAATCTGAAAAATGCCAATCCTTCGAAATTCTTTCGAGAATCAGAACTGCATGCCCTAACGCCACACTAAACTATATTGCTTTTTCCTTAATAATCCTAAATAATCTAATAAAGAGTCCCAAAATACACACAGTTCAGCGTAAAATTTAAAATAATTTGTATAAGACGCTGACATGACAGATGAAGTACTAACCATAGTGACCCGACCATAGCCGAAAACCCAATATGGCGGCCCAAAAAGGCCCTCAGGGAGGCGGCTTACTGACGGAACTAACCAAAAACTTCCAGAAAAAAGAAATATATGACATATATTGTACTGTTTTACATAGCTAAATTGTGACGTGTAAGAATGAGACCGATATGTTTTCGTTAATGTGGTCCATATTTGCATCAAATATGTATACCATAAACAATAACTTCCGATCTATTACTATATATCTATGGTTTTACATAGCTAAATTGTCACGAGTAAGAATGAGACAGATATGTTTTCGTTAATGTGTTCCATATTTGCATCAAATATGTATACCATAAACAATAACTTCCGATCTATTACTATATATCTATGGTTAAAACGCCCATTACACTTTTGATTACACTTGCAATAAGGCCCGCTGCATACATACGGAATTCCCTTTCGAAATATCGAATCGGGGTTTCCGAACGCGATACGTCCATACATTTGGATGGATTTACTGCGTTCGAAATCCACGATTCGATATTTCGAAAGGGAATTCCGTACGGAAATTCCGTATGTATGTGGCGGGCTTAAGCAGTACGCTAAATTAGTGCTGCAGTGCGAGATTAAAAAGAGCGTCCTCATTACAATACACTAACTTGCTAGATAACTAGTTTAATTCCTTCATTTTGGGAGTGATCATAAACATACATACATAAATACGCTGCTAATAACATAATCCTTCCTTT
This sequence comes from Drymonia ruficornis, assembly GCA_947859195.1. NCBI lineage: Eukaryota > Metazoa > Arthropoda > Insecta > Lepidoptera > Notodontidae > Drymonia > Drymonia ruficornis. The sequence continues at coordinate 8,790,202 of OX401907.1, forward strand.
TGGCTTCGCCGTAGTCGGGTAAACAAAACACCTCAATAAGTATTAAAAAAACGGCGGTACTTTATTGTTATAAACAAAACATTTTAACAATTTAGATTTCTTTGGCTCCGAACTTACTTTGTGAATTGGTGGCCTGCTATTTTTATTATCATTCACTTCATCTAGGTCTAGCAATGCTATCGATTTCTGAAGAAGTATATTTTCTTTTTCTTCGCAACTTAACATTCGCGTATCCTGAGGCCGTTCCCAATGAAATTTGTGTTTGTTTGCTATGTTATTTAATAATCTTTTATTATGAGTTTTTAAAATAACTTCAGTACCGCCTCCCACTTCATATTCATTAGGGGCCGGTGTTCCCGATTGAATACAAGAAAACCGAGGAGCTCGAAAAAGGGGACCAAAATATACGGCTGGGTAACATCTTGGTTTTTCTAAATTATAATAACAAGGGCCTGGAGATTTTTCCTTTCCCTGTACGGCTATCCAATTATACCAAGGTTGAAATCGTCCTTCAGACGAGTAAAACGGTGCTAAGTATTGTAATTTGGGAGGTCTTTTTACGTTAATTCGACATTGTGGTAAATCAGCAGGACTCGGCTCATCAAGTTTTTTCATTAGTGGCTTAATACGCGTTGTTTTAGATTTGAATTCCCAAGTATGAGATGGGCAAGGTTTTTTATACTCCTCAATTTTATTTGTCAGATATTCATCATATTCTTCTTCATCCCTTTCGTCATATATAGTATCTTTAAATCTATTAGAAGAAATTCCAAATGGTGCCTTAGAGCAATGCATGATTTCAGGTTTATAAACTGCATTATAACTAGCTGGGCTAGGCCCATCTTCGCGTCGTGGCTTAAATCTTAAAGCTTTAATTCCAAAACATGCTGGTTCTGGTAGTTTAGCGTGACAAGGTTTTTCGGGAATTTCAATTTGGTCGAAATCTCTACGAAGGAAGTAATCAGAAGGTCCCGGGTGTACCTCATATTTCGATCTTGGATATCTTTCAGCTTTCGGGCCCAGAAATTGTAAATCCGTACCTTTTGGTATCGTTGGGCTATAGGTTGTGGGTCCAGGTCTCCCTTCCGAAATATTCCTTTCCTGGATTATTTCTATAAAACGTGGTTGTTTAGAAGTTTTGCGTTTAAGTTCTCGTACTTTTTCTTGACAAATATCAGTTTCAGTAAGCGGTCTTTCAATGGTATAATCTGCTGGGCCAGGTCTTACTTCTAAAGATTTTTGTGATCTTTTTGAAGACCACCTACTCCATTTACATCCCTGATAGAAAGCTGTTAGCTCATTTACTCTAGCATCATAGAATGGTGGACTTTCATCTAATATTTCTTTTCTTAATCGCCGTTTTGATCCATCGGGTAGTATTTCAAATCCCTGGTCAGTTTTAGATGGAACTGACAACCCTTCATCACTCGAAACTCTTCGTGGTGGAGGTCCCTTAAACATGCGTCTTCTTACTTTGCCTTGACAGATTACTTCTTGTTCTTCTTCACCAGTTGGACATTCGCAAGGTCTTTGAATTCCACATCTACATAAGATTTCTTCTAAATCTTCTTTGCTAAATGCTTCGTAAGGGAATCTTGGTCGTTTTGATCTCAGTGATGTACAATTTGGAATGCTGTGTGGTATGTTAGCGTCATATAGAGCATCGGTCCATACTTTACCACCAGTTTGCGTGTTGCGTGGGGTATTCGAAAGAAATGGAGCCTTATTCAATTTTATCGCATAGGCACATTCATGTTGATAAGCCCCAGGATCTAAAAGAGCAAAATATTTTTGTGGCGGTTGTAATCTATCACCCAGGCTAAAAGCCATTCTGCCTAAATTAAAATTGGCATAAATAGAAATTCTCTAAAAATCTAAGGTCTTGCAAATCCAGTTGCATCACTGCATTATCTATTCTTATAAATATTATCAAATACTGTCATATAATCAGAATAAAGTACAAAAGAAAATAATTTATAACTCAAAAAAAATCTGTGAAAATTTTAAATTTAAATTGACAAATGTCATAGCGTTAAGAGTATTTTTTTTCTATGTGTCATAGGTTCTTCATAGTTCTTCATCAATAGTCAAAGTCCATGGAATTGCGCGATTTTCCACTGGCCGGCACGGCACCGGCGGCACCGGCACGGTGACAGCTACCTATTTGCAGAGTTTTCATTGGTCAGTGGCGGCGTCTTCATCAGGCGCATGCCTCGCGCGATTACTCACTTTTGACGTCGGAACGCATAGACGTAATGCCATAGGCCATTTTTCGATTACACGGCACGGCACCGGCGACGGCACAGTGACAGCTATTTGCGGGGTTTTCATTGGTCACTAACCAATGACAACGGGTCACTGACCAATGAAAAAGCTGCCGCCATGCCGTCGCCGGTGACGTGCCGTGTAATCGAAAAACGGCCATTATATGAGTGCTCGGGTGAGGCATGCGCGCAACATGCGCGCCATATGGACACATCTAGTAACCAATGACAACTGTGCCGCCATGCCGGTGCCGCGCGCCGGTGGTGCCGTGCCAGCCAGTGGAAAATCGCGCAAATAAATATAGCCATATAACATATAACATCGTTGATATGAAATGGGTTGTTTAAATAGGTACGCCCATGGTTGTTTGCTTGACACTTCAAAAACTTGGAAATACAATATATTTTACTTGACACTGGCTATATGCGAAAAGCATTTCCTTACCGAAAAAAAAATAATTAAGAGAAAAAAATCGGAAGAGGAAGAGAGACCCACAGACAGGGTGACCATATGTGGCAGGTTCCTGTCATTTTGGCAGGATTAGCTTCTTATTTTAGCCTCTGGCATGATCGTAGCCTCTGGCATGATCGGTTGACGTTTCATAAAACCGGCAGTTTTTGGCAGTATTGGGATATTGAAAATAAATTTCATTATGGCAACTCAAAATACTCAAAAACTCTTACCTATATTTTATGGGATTTTATACCAAAAACATATTATATTATGTTTTACCGCGCGTTTCCACTGCGGTAGAACATGTTGACACAACATATTGTTGTCTCTATTTTTTTCCTGACATTAAATAGAGACAACAATATGTTGTGTCAACATGTTTTTGCGCAGTGGAAACGCACGGTTATACTATCACAATAACACCCAAGCGTCAAAAATAAACTTAAAGCAACCATATATTTTGTTGTTCCGTCCTTCGCAGAAAAACATGTGTACTCGGGGATATATTTTTAAGTTAAAAATAATAATTTGCTCATAAAGCTTGTATTTCAGCATTCTCAAAGTGAGGCAGGATGTGTAATTTAAAGATGGTCATACTGACCACAGACATACAGATTAGTTGGTAGTTTCGAACTATCTAATCTGTGGTTTCGAAGAGAACAATAATAATTTTATTTGTTGTTCTCTAAGATTTATATTTGCTCCTCGACTTTGAAATCGAACTATTGTTGCAGAAATGTATTTAGTTTATGTAAAGAAGTCGTTATTTAATAATTGTCTATTGAATTCATGTGATGGAATTACCAGAATGTTATAAAAACCAAATATGAGTGTGCACCGTGTTATGCTTCTCTGGATTTTACTTGGAGTAATTCTACTACCGTTAGCTTTTGGTAATGAAAATGTGAATACAGGCGAACGATGTAACGTGACATCGTCTCAACGTGTTGATTACGAATTCAGTTCCGATGTTATTGCTACACAACACATCATAACGTTCAGAGGTTATTTCCCTCGGTCGACGAGGGAAAACTATGTCGGCGCTGCGCTAAGGAATGCTGGGGTAAGGATGCCCAATACCTGCCTGTATCCCATTTAATGCTATGTGTCTATCGGCTATTCTTTTACTCATTGGCTGCGTCCAGACTACACTTTTTAAGGTGGAGTTAAGTTGTAGCCAATTGATTGCAGCTCATATACGGGCTGGCTCGACCGGGATAGTACCATCCTATCACAGAAGAGCGGTGTAAAGTAGTTATTACAGCTGCGTTTCGTACGATGAGTGAGAGAGCTGAAAGACCAACCCCCCCCCCATCCCCCTCCCTCCATCCCACTCCTCCACATCCTCAGGTCTGTTTGCATTGTGCGAAGGATTTCCTATTTTGTGTTTATTAGTGTACATATTCTGCAGAACAATACAACAACCTACTTTTAGTTTGCAAGTGAATATTTGAGCGTACGTAGAATTTGCATATGCAAAATTAATAGTAACTAGTCATAAACCTAAACAAGTGTAAACTGTACCTACCTTTTACTGAAATAATGTTATAAAATAAGCTTCAGCATTTACTTTTTATCAGGATTATCAAGTGCCAATACCTACTTATTTTTATGTTGATGTTGAAGCTTTGCTTTTCGAATTTTATTGTAATATGCTCTGCTGTATTACAAAAGCTGCTAATTTGTTTGTTGTTTTAAGTGCAATTTTTTTTCTGCTTTTTCCACTCCATAGCATTATTATACAAGATGGCAGCCCGGGGCCTCTTTTTTATATTTAATAGCTGCAGGTCAACAATATTAATTGTTCATCATCTCTACAATAAATTCTATCTTCTAAGGATGTGACAATAATGGAGTAATGCTATGGGTTCCTCCAATAGCGGCGCCGTCATATAACGGCCGCATTAGAACATTGGCTACGTAAACAGGTAGCGGTCTAGGAACCGCGTCATTTTGTTTACATAGCCAACGTTCTAGTTACGGCTGTTATATGACGGCGCCGCTATTGGAGGAACCCAGCACTTAACAGGCAGTAGCTTAATATAATGTAGGTCAAGTAAATATAAAAAGGATTTTTTTTGCCAACATGTCCATTTTCCACAACAACCAGTCTTGTGCTGCCTGCACCCAGTTCTTTCCTGTGACCTTAACTAGGTTGTTGGTCCTTGTGGAGGGCCTGAATCGAACAGTAGACGTCTTTGGGCTGACATGATGATGATGATTTCTATTTTAAAAACAGTGTTCTTACTAAAAAGTTAAACGAGATCTCTAGTCTTTCCCTTGAAATTTTTAACCAAACTCACATTTAAAACTAGTTTCACTTATTGTAACAACACCATGAATGTATTGTTGCAGATATCTAACTGGACATTACTGCAACGTGATAATCCTGCAAAAGAGTACCCAAGTGACTTCGATGTGATTATTCTCGAGGAAGGTGGGAGGAAAGCGCTTGATGCTCTGAACGATCACCCTGCCATCCGTCGCGTTACAGCACAGAGACAAGTTACACGCACAATCAAATATGTGCGCGAAGTAAGTGTTGTTATCATCATTAAAGCCAGGCCACATAATGTAAACTTCTGATAGCATATGAGGTCTAAATGAATGTGCATGTCTTGCAGTATTTTAGAGTTCCATACCTCAAAAGGACAAAACGCAAAACCTTATATTTTGACAATGATTTTATAATATGCACCAGTCATAAGCTCCAATTGCCTACAATCAATGGGCCTGTCTAGAGTGAGGTTCTCAGATTCATCTTTACGCCTACTCCAGCACAAACATTCAATTGGAGTATCTCATAAAATGAGGGAATAAGGAATGTTGTTTAGTTTAAGATAATGTAAAAGTACACTAAAATTTTTCTTTACTTTCAGGATGATTGTGAGTCTGGTGAGTGCCTATATTCCGGATGGCGAAATCATCGCGGTCGTGGTTTGCAATCACTTAGGAAGCTGCGAGAGGTAAGGCTATATTCTTTATGAAGATGTAGAAGGTCTACGAAATACTCCATACTAATATTAAAATAAAATAAAGTATATAAAACAACATTATTATTTTCTCAGAATGGTGGCTACAATTCTAGGAAGTTATTGAGGACAGTGCCACGTCAAATTACATCTGTGTTGAAGGCTGACGTTCTATGGTCCCTGGGAGTCACTGGTACGTAACAAGCACCATAACATGAGCTTGTAACTTAAAATATAACCCCATCTCTGTGTCCATAATGGTTGAAGATTTCTAAACATTTATAATTAGGTGAGGGTATAAAAGTGGCGGTATTCGACACGGGCCTAGCACGCAACCACCCGCACTTCGGTCACGTGCGGGAGCGCACCGACTGGACGGGCGAGAACACGCTCGACGATGCACTAGGCCACGGCACCTTCGTGGCCGGTGTCATCGCCTCACGAGCGGACTGCCTCGGGTTCGCGCCTGATGCAGATCTGCATATTTTTAGAGTGTTTACTGATAATCAGGTTAGTGTTGACACTGGCTTTGCTTTTCAAAATGATAATGGTATTTAAAATATTAATAATTCTTAGCTAAGTAGTGTTCTAGCTTTTGTCTGATTATACCTTTTCTCTAGTCTATAATGACATTTATTGGTTAGTAATCATAATCACACAATTTTCGCGCATCCAACCGTATAAATATCGTCTAAAACTGAATGATAAAATTGTGTTCTCTTATCCAGGTGTCGTACACGTCCTGGTTTCTGGACGCCTTCAATTATGCCATCATGCGCAAAATTGATGTCCTCAACTTGAGCATTGGAGGGCCAGACTTTATGGACCACCCGTTCGTGGACAAAGTCTGGGAACTGAGCGCTAATAAGGTATTTTTTGTCAATTTTATACAACGAGGGACTGTACCCCCTGCCCCTGCACACTTAACAAACGTTTCGCTTGAATGGTAAAGGTACATATGTATTGCGGTAGGTAGGGTTGTATTGCTTTGCGAAACTACCTTAAAGGTGTCCAGGCACTTATGAGTTAGCTGTATTTATTTTTCATTCAGCTCTAACGGCCACAGGCCAATTACACTTATTGTGAACATTGTCTATGCTACAAGCAAACTCTTACATGTGATCAGTATAGTACTTGGTACTGAAATAATAAAACTTCATTATTTTCAGGTCATTATGGTGTCAGCGATAGGAAATGACGGGCCTCTATATGGCACATTGAACAATCCAGCTGATCAGATGGATGTCATTGGAGTGGGTGGAATCGGGTTCGACGACCGGATCGCAAAGTTTTCCTCAAGAGGCATGACTACATGGGAGCTGCCACATGTAAGATAAATACCTAGTGATCTTAGTTCACCATGTTAGGATTAGTAGTAACCAGTTTCGTTAGTGTCAGGTCATAAAGATTTGTGGTACCAGGACCATAATATACTGGGAAATCAATGAAATTCATAATGTCCACGACCCCACCGCAAAATAATTCCTACAATAATCAAACGGGTTTGTACAATTATCTCAAGGAGAAGAGTATAAAGCTAATAGTAACGCTAAGAATAAAGGAATAATAGAAATCACGCGATCGTTTTGATGTTCTATGAAACACTAATAAATTTATAATACAGGTCAGTTCACACATACTGCTGGCTTAGTAGTCTATTTAATACCTCTGAATTTTACAGTTAGTAATTACTCATTAATTATTCTTCTTCACAGCTAGTAATTATATTAAACTGGAGGGTATTTTGTTATTATTTGTATTTTGGTATGACAATGAAGTACAAACAGGGATATTTAACTAAATAATCATGGATTTTGTAGGTCTATTTGCTCAAAAGTAAAACCATATCAGTTTTTCCTACAGGTTTCATGAACATGTAAATTGTTTCAGGGCTATGGCCGCATGAAACCGGACATAGTGACGTACGGCAGCGGTGTGAGAGGCTCGAGCGTCTCCGGTAGTTGTAGGTCACTCAGCGGTAAGTACCCATCTTTTGACATATTTACGCCTAAGCGACCATTTCATTATAAATATTTATAATTATTCAATAAATAATAAATATCGCCAGACTTACACACAACTGTATGGTCCCAAACTAAGTAACGCTTGTACTATGGCTACCATACAATGGCCTGGGGGCAATTCCCGTGACACTCAAACCAACCAACGCCATGCAACATTGCAGCAATTCTGCAAAAGCAATTCATTTTTCCGACTCCAGCAGAATACGCTAAATTTCCGTGAAACAGTCACGAATTGCGTACAATGTGTGACTATTACAGAAATTTAGCGGAATTGCTAAGGATTATTGCATAGCGTCGCTATTAGGCCCGCAGTGCTCACCATTTGTGGGTATATTACGTCGTATTTAAATTAATAGTTTCCATAAACCCGACAGCTAAACATCATCTGTTTGTTGTTTGACTATCTGTAGGTACATCAGTGGCCTCGCCAGTAGTGGCCGGTGCCATAGCGCTGCTGGCCAGCGGCGTGCCGCGTCATAACTTGACGCCGGCCGCGGTGAAACAGGCGCTTTGTATGACGGCCATCAGGCTGCCCGGCCCTAACATGTTCGAACAGGGACACGGGAAATTGGACCTTATTAGCGCTTATCAGGTATTACGCATACTTGGGCTACATTGGTCAGTATTACTATCCATCCATCACGGGGTAGGTGTCACCCTATGGGACACTTTGGCCCTGCTCGTAGTCGCCTTTGTTAGTCACTCCGAACGATATCGTTTTTGAAATACGTACGGTTCGTTATGTTAAGATTTAAATAAAGTACTTATTAGGGTGACAACCGAGCATTGAACATCAATGTACGTTACAAGCACAGAGTAAAGACTAAAGAAAGAGGTGCCCTTATTAGATATATGTATGAAAAAACGTGGTCATTGTTTTTTCATTTTCATTTTTCTATCTACCGTTAAATAGTTGAACTACTCGCTTCGTTTTATGTCGATGTTAGTACTAGGCCGACCACTCGGCCGAGTTGCTTAGGGCCAGTCCCCTTAGTAATTGGTCCATGGTTACAAGCGAATGCTCGTCAGTCAGGGAGGCAGTATTGTAACGTAATGCTCAAAATCGAATCTGTAACGTTACTTTACAGGCGAATGTTCCCGGTGAGGGAGCACCTTTACATAATCTATCTATCTCATACATAATTACGAGTATTATTTTATAATAGTTTCTGAGGAAGTACGAGCCGCAAGCGAGCCTGAGTCCGAGCTACATCGATCTGACTGAATGTCAGTACATGTGGCCGTACTGCACCCAGCCGTTGTACTACAGCGCGCAGCCCACCATCGCTAATGTGACGGTGATCAACGGTCTCGGCGTGTCTGGCAGCGTGGTATGTCTATTTTGTATTATGCCTACAGCCCATTTGCTGCGTCTGCCGAGCGGCGAGCGTCGAGCCCAAGTAATCAATTTTGATGTCTGGCCACGTGTATACAGGGTGAATTTTTAAAGTGTGCGTGAATGGCCAAATCCGACACTATGAGCAATAGCGAAAAGTACTCAAAGGAGTCTCGAGGCCGATTTTAATGAAAACTGAAACTACATCATTGGATATTTGAAATATTAATAATCCTAGCCAGGAATCGAACCAGTTGATTTTGAAAAAAATAAACAAACACTATTATTACACCATTCGATAGTGTCGCTAATGAGGAAATAATTTTGGGAAGTAATTATATGCGGCAAACGGCGGTATAATAATAACGTGTGTGTGTGGTTGTGAGTTGTGGTTGCTCGGGATTTGTCCGCACGTTGTCCGCGAAACGGTTTGTTACATGACTTTATGAAATTGGGTCCAGATTATTTGTTCCATTTGAATTCGTCGCGTAATAAGTAAGTTAGTATCATCAATCTACCATCAATTACAAAATGATTATGATATCCAGCTAGTTGAATATTTTAAGAAAAGACGTTGCAGTTTCACCTGTTTATCTGTGGCATCATAGCTAACGGATGAAACAATTCCCGCGACTTTTCTTTGATAGCTGTCATCAGTGAGTAGTTAATATGACGACAATAGGATTAGCCGTTTAGAAGAAACGCATCGGGGGTACAATGTACAATGCGATTAAAATGAGAATAGAACGGGGTCTCGGTTAACTTCACTCATATAAGTACGGTACCAAGTACTGTACTTCTGAGTGAAGTTAGCCAAGAGCTTGTAAGTTCTAGTTGTGACGTCACAACATGGCGATAGGCCAGTCCTATTCTTATTTAATCGCATAGTATAATGTTCAATGTATGTAGAAAGAAGTGTCATGGCACCCGCACCTGCCGCACGGCGAGATGCTGTCCGTGTCCGTGGAGTACAGCGAGATCCTGTGGCCGTGGTCCGGCTGGATCGCGCTCAGCTTCACGGTGCTACAGGACGGCGCTGACTTCGACGGGGTGCTCGAGGTACCAGTATTATTCCAATATAAGATTAGGTATGTAGGTTTGGTTATGGTAAGGTTTGGAGGAGGTCGTAGCCTAGTTGGAAAGACGCTCGATACATCGGCGCGTTAAGCCATGTTCGGCTCGGTTGGGCCTTGGATGGGTGTCCGAATGATAACATCTGACCTCCTCCGTGCTTCGGAGCGCATGTTAAGCTGGCGGTCCCGGGTGTCATTTGAAGATCTTTGACATTTGTTACAGGCAGTCAGAAGCCTAAAAAATCTGACGAAAATGTTCTTACCCTTAGGTTGCCGATAGTCCCACTAGTTGGGTCTTGGAGGGCAGATGGCAATTGCTTCGTGTAAATATCGGTGATCAAATCAGGGTAGACTGAAAGCCGACCCCTCATTATTTGATAAGGCTAGGAAGAAGAAGATAAAAGGTTTTCCGTACCTATTTGGCATCAAGTATACTCAGCTCTCAGGTTTACGTCCAATTATTCTTATTTATTGGTCCCTCACCACCAATCCTCCCGCAGTTGTAACAGTGTGTTTTGATATCAGTTGTAACAGTTTCTGTGGCAATCGGCCTATTTAATTTTGTTTTCCGCTTTGCAACGGAAGGAAGTGGATAATTTTCGTCCAACTTTTGAATCTTTTGATTTATTCATGCAGGATCGAAGAATGTCGAGCTTTGCCCGGGGATTCGTTTACGATAACGCACTTAACACACATATACGTAACATTAAAGCAAGACAGCTATATGGTGTGCCACATTTAGTTTAGACGTTATTTCTAGAATTGTTTTATCACCGTGGATATGGACATGACGTGATGTTTTAAATAATGGCAGGGTCACATGAACGTCACCATCGAAAGCCACGGCGACAGTGGCGATCGGTCCATGAGGAACGCCACCCTGACGCTGCCTGTGCGGTATGTTTATATTCCACATTATATATCTAAAAAGATATGATGGACTTACACTGGCATTACAAATCACTTTTGTTCTTAGAAAGGCTTTGTAAAGTCATTGTAAACTGGCTACAAATCTCTATAAATTTGGCGGTATGTCTTTTTCACTTGTTTATGCGATTTATTGCGATGTATGCGATTTCTTTCTTGATGGCGGTTACGTCAAGGCCCTTTAATTGTTTATCTTATCGGATACTGTACGTATATTTGTAATTTTTTGAGGTGTTTTTGAAAAGGTTTTCATTGCTAGACTGGGTTTATAGTCAGCTTGTAGCCGGCGATCAAATCTTTACACTACTACTCCCGTTTTATGAGTAGACTCGTATCCGAAGTTCAGATTGGATAGTCGTGGTTTGACGTTTCTTCTTTCGTGGACCTTACTCCGAAAGAATCCGGAACACTTCCGAAACCTACTCCCGTTTTATGAGTACGCGTCCGATCTGCACTGTCAGTTCATACAATTTGAGACGCACTTACCGCAAGCGCCTTCAGCATCAATATAAAACCAGCCTTAGTAATTTATTTATTTATTGAAAGGAAGACCAACAGCTTAAAATAACAATATATGGTTATTAGTATAACATCTGCGAGCCAATACAGGTCTCCACTTTAGAAGTCAAGTAACTTTAAAGGTGTGAACATATGTACATTAAAAATGCACTTTAAACTAAAAAATACTAAAAGAACAGTAATAACATTTTATAAATATTAGAAAAGATCTTATTAAAAAAATGTTAGGCTCAGGCACCCCTTCGCTGAGTTGACACTACATGTGAATAGATCTAAATCGCGCTGTTTGCATACCCTATTAATATACCTGGGGGCTTACCACCACCTCTTATAGCAGTTTTGTTTTAACGTTTCAGCGGCCATTTGTGCAATGACGTTTCTTATTGTCATGACAATAAGGTACGTCATTGCACAAAAAGTCGCTGAAACGTTAAAACGCTCCTATAATTGAATCGCGATAAGAGGTTGTAGTAAGCCCCCAGCTCTCTCTCACAATGTATGTGTTTTGCCTATAATTTGTAGAAGCATGAGGAATACGAATGGGTGGATTGAATCTGGACGATTTGTGGGGGACGTTAAAGAAGAATCTTAAAGCATTGTCCAATAAAAGTTAGTCAACAACTCTATCAGCCCTTGTTTCCGCGCAGGGCCCGCGTGATCCCAGTACCGGTCCGTTCGCGAAGGCTGCTCTGGGACCAGTTCCACAGCCTCCGGTACCCCGGCGGGTACTTCCCCCGCGACGACCTGCGCGCTAAACACGACCCGCTCGACTGGCACGCGGACCACGTGCACACCAACTTCCGTGACATGTATCGCCGCCTTCGCGAGCACGGCTTCTATCTTGAAGTTATGGGTAAGTATAGTAATATGATTAAGAGGCTATGCACACGGAGCAACTTTAGTTGCCGCAACTATCAACTTTTTGATAGTTTTTTGGCAGTTGCAGCAAACAATTGCCAGTTGCAGCAAACAATTGCCAGTTGCAGCAACAGTTGCCGCGATTGCCGCAATTGTTTTATATGAAAACAGCTGGTTGCGAGTTGCCAGTTGCCGCAATAGTTGCTCCGTGTGCATAGCCCCTTAGCTTATAGCCTGCTGCAATCACTGATGGGTAAACGGTCGGAGGTTAACAACGCTTGGCAAGGTCAGTCAGAGATGGGTGACCATTTAGTGGCATTTCAACTGAGTGTCTCCGGCTTCGGAGGGCGCGTAAAAAGTCGGTCCTAGTATTTTCGGTAATACAAAACCGCACTAAACTGTTAAGTTGCACATAAGAGTGGTAGTATTCCGTCCCTATATTAGTCGCAATGTAAATTATAATAGGCATTTAACCTCTCCCCAGAAAACAAAATTATGATCAACAAGTCAAGTGCCTAATCGAAAGTAACCATTTTATAAAGAGTCGTGAAGGATCATTGTATAAAGAATGGCATCACATTAACTTAATGTTCCGTCGGACCTCGTGAATAGTTCGTTATTATAAATTATCCGGTGACATTAATTCAACTAATACGAATATATCGTGTGTTATAAATAGCTATAAGATTTATATGAGAAAAAGCGTTTCTTCACTGGCCGTCCCGGCCCGGCACCGATACCGACATCAGTGGACGCATCATTCTATGAAATTGTATTACACACTGTCTCACTGGGCCGGTCCGGCACCGATATGTCGTCGACGGTAAGTCTCCCACTAGTGTGGGGCCGGCATCTTATGTATGTGTTGTGTACCTACGCAAGTTTCTATGTGGGCGTGCGAGTTTCAGTGGCAACTGTATGTCTGTAACACTGTTAATAAAAATCTGTGTCCTTTCAATTATTTTAATTAAGAAAAACTGAGATTTAGTTCATTTAATTTTAAGTAAATAAAGTCTCTGATCCCCAAGTCAGAGGGAGATCGCGGGCCGGGCCTAAGCGCCCGGACTAAAAGAAAAAAAAAAAAAAAAAAAACTATTTGTGCGTGTACAAAGTCTTCGTATCGTGTCGGTCAAATGAAGAAAGCTATCGGTGTCGTTAAGTACTGCCGGTGTCAGTGTCGGTGTCAGGCCGGGCCGGCCAGTGAAGAAACTCTCATTGGAGGATACTCCAACAAAATGTGTCAAATATCCGACAAATATTTTGTCAGGTTCTCCGTTTACATGCATCGACTCATCCCTGTACGGCGCGCTGCTGCTAGTGGACCCGGAGGACGAGTACTTCCCCGAGGAGATGGCGGCGCTGAAGACGGCCGTGGACGCGGGCATGTCGCTCGTCGTGTTCGCCGACTGGTACAACGCGTCGCTGCTCCGGCACGTCAAGTTCTACGATGAGAACACTAGGCAATGGTAACGACACATGTATACATTAGGCTCGGCGTAAACAGACCACCAAGCACAGCCACCCGTGGCCAGCGACAAACAGTTCACATTCGCAGACACTGGCAAAACGAATGTAATTCTATGTTAAATAGCTTGCAAGTGTCGTCTGCAGCAGTATATTATAATGGACCTTGTGGAAACCAGGGAGAACTTCCGTGCGTTCAGGCGGTTTTGCCATACCTATTATTAGAATCAAGTATAACCAGCTCACGAGTTTAGGTCCAAATAGTCAAATTACTGTCCGTGGTGCGTTACAAATGATCTTCCACCAGTTGTTACAGTCTAATTTGGTTACCAGCCTATACTGTTATTTTCGTCTCCCGCTTTGCTACGAAGGGAAGTGGATAATCTGCTTCCAACTCCTCATATCCTTTCTTTTGATTAAATTCGTGCGGGTCCCAAGACAACTTAGCTTTTCCCCGGGACTCGTCGAGGGTCAAACCTTGGCGTCATCGTTGGACACCATTGTCGATCCTGGCTTACAGGAGTAACAGCGGTGGGAGTGTGTAGCGGGCTTAGTCCCAAAAAAAGTCGCAGACACTGCTTAGCGAGTGGCCGCTACCGGCCACGTGCGCGGCGAGTTTCTACAAAATGCATAAAAAGCGTGTGAGCTGTTTGACGCTGGCCCGTTTGCGTCGAGCCTTAACACTTACGGCTTATTTACTTTCTCTTTCAGTACCGATATTCCGTAATGGTTTAGAAGATATCAAAGAGTTAAAATAATATATAATTTTTTTTAGGTGGATTCCAGAAACAGGTGGCGCTAATGTTCCCGCTTTGAATGATCTGCTTAGCATGTATCAGGTAATAGCAACTTATTGTTAAAATAACACACAATAATAACAACCATACCGACTATTAAGTATGATTCACGCCGAGCGGAGCACATTTCAATGCACGTCGAAGTGCGTTACCGCCGAGATTCGACCGCCGTTGTTGTAAATATGAACTTGAAATAACTGTGAAGTCACTTCAATTTCCTTTACCACTTTGTTAATGCGCTCTGCTCGATATGAATCGGAAATCATTAGTCAAAAACATGAGTGTCCCTCATCGCATAACATTTATGCAAGTTGGTACAAACTCAAACTCAATTTTTTTTATTCATGTAAGCTATATGTAGCGTTTATAAATCGTCAAAAAACAATATTTTAGCGTTACCACACGTTACCACTAACCTAACCCCGCCCACTTTTTTTGCGAAAATATCGAAAATCATTAATTGTGACGTGAAAAACTATTGCATCACCCAAATCGAACAACATTTTTTAGGTATTATCTTTCTGCATCTTTTACTGTAAAAAAAAATTAGAAAATCCGAACCGTTTGGAATAAGATACAAATTTAAATTTGAAAACTGCTACTTTTGGTATTTTTTTTCACATAGTAAATGAGCATGAAGCACTTTTTTCCTGCTTAAAATTTGAAGAGGGTTCTATAAATACGGTGATATTTTTTCAAAATTTTTCACCACTCGTCTAAGAGGAGATAGCCTCCAAACATGCCTCGTTAGGTGCCTGTACAGTCTTAAATGTTCAGGTGGCACTGGGTGACCGCGTGTTCGAGGGTTCGTTCAAGCTCGGCGGGCACCCGATGTACTACGCGAGTGGCACGCACATCCACAGCTTCCCAGAACACGGGATACTGATCACCGCGCAGCTGAGCGACCAAGGACATCAAGTGAGTGCACAGTAGATCAGGCATCACATAACGTTTGTTATTCACTAGCATTACACCACTTTCGATCTTGACTTACAGGTGTAAGAGTGGTAGAAGTGTGAGGGTGTGAGCGTCTAGTCATATAAAAATATGTTTAACCGCGGCTTTGTCTGGATTTGGAAAATAAAAAGTAGTCTATATATTATTTTAAAGCATAATTCTCCTATATATAAAATTTTATTAAAAATACATTCAGCCATTTTGAATTATCTTTAGTCAAACTTAGGGCGGAAACCCACCACGGCCTACGGAGAGAGAGGCTACGCACGAAATGACGCCATTGTCGAACAAAATGATCATCATTGACTTCATTTCGTGCGTAGCGTGCGTAGCGTGCGCTGCGGTGGGTTTTCGCCTTCACAAACAAACACACTTCAAATTATAAGTAAGAAAGATAAGCTGCTTAGCCAGGTCTTATTGAAAACGATATTGAATGTTTATATTCTGTATGTAAACTTTGATTGCATCCCAATATTATGATTGATAACAGATAATGTCAGGGGAGAAACTCAACGGGGGGAACGGGGCGTCGGGCGGGGGGCACACGGTCGATGTGCCTATATTAGGCCTGCTACAGACCGACGGAGAAACTGAAGACTACACCAACGATACCATGGAAAAAGTTCCAAAGGTATTTATACTACCATGTTATAGTACATTACTGCCGCGGTCTCAAATGAGTGTGTTGTTGACCGCGTTGTTGATGGCCGAAAGCGCGGCGCAGCGTAGCTCCAGTCCTCCACAGCGTGGTCAGCATTACAACACTTGATGGACAAGCTAAAATAAAGGCCGAGACCAAAGGTCGAGGCCTTTATTTTTTATTTTTTAGGCGCGGCCAGCAAGGGTTGCTAATGATGACCAAGCTTTGAGGCCGTGAGCGTAGCGAAGCTTAGCTTGAGGCCAGTATAGCGTGGTCAGCAGTACACTCATTAGAGACCAAGGCTTGTATAGTGTTTTACTCAAAAATGCGACTATTAGTTTAAACAAAACTAGCTGAGTGGGTATAACAATTAATACAATTATATTTATATTTTTACGAACTATATCTATAGTTGTGTATTTTCTCTGTTTACGTTTCCATGGCAACGGCACGACCAACTCGTTTTTAACCTTAAATCAGTTTTTTTACGAACCATAAACATACCTGTTTGTTACGTTTCCATGGCAACAGTCAAATAACAAATATAATGACGATAATACCGGGTAATAATACATTGTATGTCTAGTAGCTCTTGCAGTACGACAAATCCGATTTTGCTCAAAGAAGGTTTGTGAAATAATGACAACATTATAAACTTTTTTGAGTAAATAATATCATATTGAATAGTACTACATTTTAAAACCTACTTTTACGTTACTTTACGTTTACGTCATAAAAACATTTAAAGGTAAGGTTTACCTTTTGAAGTCCGTCGGAGTTGGTGTATCAGTCAGGACATTTATTTATGTAGTTTGAAAATGATATATGGTCTGTGTGTTACTGTGATCGTATCCAGTCCATTGCGCGTTACCCATAACCAAGCATTGTCTAGTTTGGGACGTTAGAGTTGGTGTTAGCCGGCAGTATTTACTATGCAATCTGTGTTAAATGAATACATGAATCAACCATTTGTTAAACATTTGTCATGTCCATGGTTTTGTTTATCTCAATCTCAAACTTTATCGACAAGAGTGCAAGATGTAGAGGTAACTTGAGATCATTTCAGTAGATATACTACTTCGATTCAAATTCGACTTTACTTCATAGCATGGCATACCAATTGGCGCACCGTGGATTGCATCTCAATCTCGTAGCTTGTAAACATCTCCGTGGGAAAGGGGGCGTCCATAAATTACGTGAGGCATTTAGGGGGGGAGCGAGTCGAAAAATCTCACCAAATCTTACGTGGGGGAGAGGGGGGGTGTCGGCAAATCTCACGTAATGTTTTTTACCGCAACAAACAGTATAAAATTGCAAGAAAACTGGGTTAAATTAAGAAAAACATGTTATATAATATGAATATAGATTTGGAAAAATCTCACGTGAGATTAGAGGGGGAGGGAGGGGGTCGAGCAAAATCTCACGAAATCTCACCGTGGGGGGAGGGGGAGTCGAAAAATCTCAAAAACCACCTCACGTAATTTATGGACGCCTCCAAAGGCCTTAGAGGATTGGGTTTCGGTCGTCAATGAAAGGGTATTTTAGTATGAGTATGTGTGTTGTGTAGGCGGGCCGCTTGGTCGTGTACGGCGACTCGTCGTGTCTGGAGGGCGGCGCGGCGCGCAACTGCCACTGGCTGCTGCTGGCCGCGCTGCAGTACGCACTAGCGGGCCACCTGCCAGCCTCCCTCAAGGAAGCCGCGACCCCGCACCAGAACCGAGTCAGGGACGTCCATATAATACCATCAGGTGATTTAAGGGCACGGTTCACCCATGCCGAATAAACTTGCGCACGTTTGGTTAGGTGACATATTTTTTCCACAAAGCCGCCAAGCCCAAATGGAACTGGACTGGCCATATCTGCCGTATGCCAAACACCCAATACAAAATCCAAAAAAAGTTTGGTCTTGCCGATTCGTTATATCCCATTTGCTGCCATGTCCTGCCCGCAAAGTTATTCATAAAAATATAATAGGATTTTTACTGGGATGATATTTAATATTCTAAAAATCCTTTTATATCTTTATGGACAACTTTGCCGGCAAAGCGTGGCAGCAAATGAGATATAACGAATCGGCAAGACCAAACCTTTTTAGATGTGTCAATTTTGTTAAGCTACGATTTGACGAAGTTCTTATCTCCTGGACATAAGGGACCATCCATAAATTACGTCACACGAATTTAATGATTTTTAGACCCCTCCCCCCTTGTCACAGCTGTTCACATTTGCGAGACTCTCCCTCTCCCTGTGTGACATCACATATTTATATCAATTTTCAGAAACTTTAAAAATGTTTCGTTAACAATTCAAATTTCGGTTTTAATACTTAGATATATTAGATTTTTAAATGTGACGTTACAAAACTTAAGACCCCTCCCCCTTGTCACACATTGTCACATTTCGTCGACCCCCTCCCCCCTCCTTTACGTGTGACGTAATGGATGGCCTCTAAGGACAATCCATCCAGCTTGAGCTATTTTCTAGGGTTGAATGTTGTTGTGTGTCACTCAGAGCTGCCGCAGCGCGCGGAGGGTGGTCGGCTGCACGTGTACTCGCGCGTGCTGTCGGCGGACGGCAGCGGGCCGCGGCCGGTGCCCGCGTGCCCGGCGCCCGCGCCGCTGCCGCCGCGGCCCGTCCACGCCGCGCCCGCCGCCAGGACGCTGGCGCCGAGACACCAGCCCACCGACCCTAAGAGCATCGGTGAATATTACACAACATGTATTCAACCTTTACGGCCCGGCCACAACTTCGCGCTTCAGCGACGGGCGATAGCCCGGGGGCACCAAAATGTTGCATCACGCCACGAGCTACCGCTCTAGACGGCAACGCGCGCTATGCAACATTTTAGCAACCCCGCGCTGTAGCTCGTCGCTGAAGCGCGATGTCGTGGCCGTGCTGTTAAGGACTTTGCCCACTATACCGGGCCGTACTATGAATGAATCAAGCAGGGAGTCGCGGTCGCACGGTTGCACTCGCGCGCGCGCGCAATATTTATGTAGCTTCCCAGGATTTCTTCCTTATCAGAGACACTATCAATACAGTGTGGTTTTTTTTTTTCAAAATCAACTGTTTCGATTCCTGGCTAGGGTATTTAAAAAATCTAATGATGCAGGTTTAGTTTTCTTCAAAATCGGGCCCGAGAATCCTTTGAGTACTTTTCGCTATTCCTCATAGTTTCGGATTTGGCCATGAAAGCACACTTGAAAAATTCACCCGTATATAGTGGTGGACAGCTACTTAGGGACACAGTACTGAAGTAGTTACGTACACGTACGACCAACTCGCACCCAGTGTGCGCACTCCCGTAGTACTTGGAAGGTCGGGATCATTCGTGTTGTTCGTACGTGTATGCACGAGTAAAATTCTGACAAAAACGCATCAAGTGAGCGCGGCCTTAAGCTACAATTGATGTTATGGTCTTAACGGCTGCATACTCGTACGCAACTTAAAAATGAGAGGTGTTTTAACTTTGACGCACAAAACAAAAAATGACAGTTAACGACGTCTCAAACTGCTAAGTGGGACTTAAACAATTTTTTAAATTGGGACTAGGTCCTCCTCACACTCCCACTGTTAGTCCTGTAAGCCAGGATCGACAATGGTGTCCAATAATTACGCCAAGGATTGACCCTCGACGAGTTCCGGGGAAAAGCTAAGTAGTACTTAAACATTTGAGTAGCCTTTGAGTATTTGGCCGTAGAGGCTATGCACACGGAGCAACTTTAGTTGCCGCAACTAGCAACTTAGTTGCCGAAACTATCATTTTTTTAATAGTTGTTTGGCAGTTGCAGCAAACAATTGCCAGTTGCAGCAACAGTTGCCGCGATTTCCGCAATTGATTTATATGAAAACAGCTAGTTGCGAGTTGCCAGTAGCCGCAAAAGTTGCCTGTGTGCGTCACCTAAGTTTGTCGAGTAAACTAAACTCAAGGGATAACAATTTTTTTATTTATTTTTTTTATTTTGTGTTGTGTTGAATAAACATTTTTCATTTTTCAAACATTTTTCATTTCATTTCATTTCATTTTCATTTCATTTCAATAGGTGCACCAGATATCGAGGGCACGGAGCCGGCGCCGCGGGCATGGCGCGGGGCGGGCGCGGCGCCCGCGCGAGCGCACGACGCGGACGACCGCCAAGCGACCACCATCACCAACAGGGCGATGACGTTGCTCGCCATCATCGCCGTCATCTACTGCGTCACCGCCGCGTGGCGCCGCTGCGGCCGCAAGCTCCGCCGCCGGAGACTCATGTCACTAGCCACCTAGCACAAACCCAAGTGTGATAAACACGCGAAAAACAAGAAGAATTGTAACGTGATTAAGAAATAAGTATTTGCGGGGCCAAAGCAATGTCGACTGAGTGTTTAAATGTGAGTATCTTAGTTGTTTGGAAGACGTGAGAGCAGTTGAGAGCTTATATTCTTATGTAGCCTCGGCCCGATGTTTCCATGCGTCTCGGTGTGGGTGTACTGCTAGCGTGACGTCGGTGTATGACAACCATAAAATGGCTAGCCTGGAAGTAAAATGGTCTATGTAAAAAAATATGTTATTGTAGGTCTCCCCTATAACTAAAATAAACACTGTTTATTTCATTTTTTACATATACTTACCACTTTAGTTCCAGACTAGCCAAATATTGTTTATGGATTAAATAAAAATGTAACGTTCTAATAATATGGAAAGAGGTGCCTAAATAATTAAAGAATGGTTATAATATACTTGAATATTTATTGATATTTATTTTTAAAGGTAGGTAGATTTTTTCACAATTTTGAATACTTAAGTAGCATGTAGCCCACCAGTGATATTGCCCGATTTTCTACAATACTAAAACGGCCACTAGTTAATGCGTTATTTATGCCGAGATTAGCTTGGCATAAAAGTAATTAGTAATAATTATTGGGAATATTGCAATACGATCTCATCGTGAGTTCTGCTTTACTGGACTTTACGTAGCTAATTAAACTTTAATAAGCTTACTCGATCATAAATGAATCACGCAAAAAGCTCATAAAAATATTGTTCCAGTTCAGACTACTTGCTAAATTGGTGGCATGTACGTATCATATTCACTTAATTAACTGTTGAGATCATAAAAATAATAATAGGAATCATTAAAACTTTATTACGTAAAGCAGCATTATCGCGAGTGAATTCATTATTTTAAAGTAAGCATTAGGCCTAACTCACACACAAAGATGGCGTGATGACCTCGACTGTTATCTGGAGGAATGCATCGAAGCGGCGTCAAATAGACACGTGGAGTAAAATGGGGAGACCTTTGACCAGCAGCGGGTTAATGTAGGTTTAAAAGACCCCAGCATCAATAAGGATTTGCACTTAGCTGAAGTAAGCAATAGTGCAAAAAATTATACTTATGTTACCAAAAATGTGTCACTTGTTTGGGATTAAGCTGGCTCTTGACGATCCAATAATTGGATATCAAGCCGACCAATTATCATAGTGTGCGACAATTCCAAATTCATGCGTTTCGGAATAATCGCTTGTAATTATGAATTTAAAAAAATGAGAACAAGAACAATTGTATGATGAGTAGGTATGTATTTATTACATTAATCGATATTGTTTTATTTAATCGTTATTATAACTCTAGTCACGACTTGGTTATGATTGACGTAATCGTTCTTTCATTCAATCGTTAGATATAAGACCATATAATTTTGGTGTTCTGCAATTGTCGCACCACTATGATAATTGGATGGCTTGATATCCAATTATTGGACTGTCAAGGGCCAGCTTTAGTTAAGCAATTAATTATTATAGGTAATAATTTATAAGTTTTATCAAAGTGATCAACACAATTGCTATTAAAATTATATTTAGTTTAGGAATATCTGTATAGGTATTTTTTTTAACAAAATAATGTTTCGCTATTGCGGTGAAAATTGGCTATAATAATTACCTACAAGTTTTAATGACGTCATAATTCGTATATAAAACTTTGGTTGGTCCAAGAAAAGTCGTGTGATGTAAAACGACGAGGTTAAAGCACGACTTATATGTAGTATAACTAGTTTTTTAAATTAATGTTAATTTTCGCAATGCGAAAATTTAATCTGAAAAGAGCCCGACTATATTGTAATTGTAAAGATATACGAAGGAAGACTGCTCAGTGCAACTGTGGACATTATATAAGCTGCACATCAGTCGAACCCGGGTTTTTAAGGTCACATAGTGATACTTTATGGATACGAATGATTAAGATTACTTTAATTCAATAACAATACTGACCTAATATTATATATTTGTGGTGTGTAAAATATATGAACTAGATTGTATACATTTATTTATTTCGTTCATCTTTACATTACATTGCCTACGTAAAATATGTAAACATACGATTTAGTGTGTATTGGGTGTTCCTTGCCTTTGACCTAGTGTTACCACGGGGAATGCGTCAATAATGTATTTTATGGTAACTTGCATGTGAAAGACTGGCCATCATGAACGAGTTAACGTTATTAGAGTAATGAGACGATGAAGTTTTAAATGTTAATAAAATGAGAATTATTGTTATGGTGTGCTTTTATTTAATTACACTAAAACCTAGACAACAAATGATATTGAGATTTGAGACCCACACGTATCTACTGTTTTATGCTACCCGCGATTTCATGCAAATTCATGTATTATCAATCTAATAATGCGATTGATGTGTTTGTCGTATTATGCATTACAATACCGAGCATAAGCCACGAGCTAATTACGCAAGGTTATTATCTTATTTAAAATATTCGCTGAAGTCTGGTGAGCCTCAATTCGCACAGGTACCTATATAAGTGGAAGCCTTGCGTTTTTATAAAATAGTTTGTTGAAGCACACCGAGTTCATCGGAGCCAAAGCGCACATCGGTCGCGCACGCGCGTTTCATGCGTGCGTCATCTCCTTTCGCGATTACCCATTGCTCGTGTAGCTTTGCCAAACGTCAGGCAGACTGTCGGTCAGCAGGGAGTAGCGTACCGTCAGTACCGTGTAGTAGCGATCCCGACGTCGGGTCAGTGTGCACGCGCGGCGCGGTGGGCGAGGCCGACTACACAGCGTGACACAGCTTCATTATCCGCGATGTCGTCGCGTACCTACCTGCCCTCCGACTATGTCGTCGAGAAATCGCGCATACCGTCCTTCGGAAAGTACCAGGAGATGTACAAAAAATCTCTCGAGGATCCAGAGAAGTTTTGGTCCGAAATAGCTAATGAGTTCTATTGGCACACACCCTACGAGCCCGGCAATTTCATGTCGTACAATTTCGATCTGAACAAGGGGAACATTTTCGTGAAATGTATGGAAGGGGCCGTCACCAACGTCTGCTTCAACCTCCTGGATCGGAACGTGAGGACCGGACATGGAGAAAAAATTGCATTTTATTGGTGAGTTGCTTTATGTTGATGTAATTTTGAAAATCAATAGTCAGCTGAGCAAATGCACTACTGAGACGGCGCGACTTATTGATTTTCCGCTGGTACGCCGATTGAATGAGAGGAACTGCGCTGAATATCTGTATTATGTAATGTTCTAATAAACAATTGCAAAGCGAATGCTTATAAATACCTACCTATAACTGCGCTTACGACTTTAATTTATTTCTATGGATGTATCTTTGGGGTGTATGGGGTGCATGCAAATATTTTAATTTTTATTCATCATTAGGTTTAGCGGTCGCAAGTGCCGAGTTCTATTCCCGGATAGTGCAGATTTATTATTTTGGACTACTAAAATAATAAATACTACTACGACTATTTATTTGGACTTTTTGCTAAGAAATTATTAAGTAACAGCCACCCCATCTATTAGACACCTATTTATTACTATTGGCATTAGAAAAAGATTGTATTGATTCTACTTTGCGCTTTTCTGCCTGCTTCTGCTATACCTAAATTGAATTGAAAAGTGTAATGCATATGTTTTTTTTGTCATATTTTTTTCATTTATAGTTATATGAAGGTAGGTATATTATGTTCATTCATACGTAACTTCCGTCCTTGTATCTATGCATAATATCTGCTTTCTATAGACTTCTTTCATTATGTTGATTATTATCTATACAAATAAATAAAATTGAAGTGTCTGTAATATCAAAATAACAGCTTCTTACTAAATGCATATGAAAGTATAAACGGTAGGTACTTATAACAAACACACTTTTTTTTTTACTCTGTCTGTCTGGATGTTTGTTCCGGGTAATCTCCGAAACGGCTGGACCTATTTTGTCGGGACTTTCACTGGCAGATAAGTAGTTGATGTAACGAGGAGTAACTTAGGCTACTTTTATTTTAGAAAAATAATTAGGGTTCCGCGTAAAACATAAGAAACCGCGGGAAATTTCACGCGGGAATAAAGGCGGGTGATTTTTTTCTAAAATTTACGCATACGAGGGCGCGGGCAAAGCTGGTTGATAAATAAAACAGAAATAACAACTAATTTTACTCTTTTGTACCTTATTGTAATAAAACCATAGTCAGTGTCCGACTAAGATATTTGTAGTCATCCCAAAGGACGTTATTGACATCGTACCGCAATTTTAAGCGTTATTATTTTTTAATGATTATTTTTATCATCTGCAGGCATCTGCATCTGCTTCTTTGGAATTGCTTTTTTTACGTATTGACTTGATTATGGCATTTTATTACAAAAATAATAATATTTTGGACTGTCCCCAACCATTATTCGTGAAAAGAGGCAACTTGAGTCTTGTCCAGCAAATGCCGGCCGCCTTTCTTATGTCATTTGACCATCTGATTGGTAGTCGGCCTCTCTCCCTACGACTCCTTCTTGGCTACCACTATGTTACCGCCCAGCTGCTCTGGTACACCCGCCATCATTGTGCCTTTTTAACCGACTTCAAAAAGGAGGAGGTTGTCAATTGTATGTTTTTGTATGTTTGTTATAAAAACTAAATACAAAACGACTTTGTTTAAGCAGAACATAGTAACAGTTAATTTGTTAGTTCCCTCATCTCTTGGATCTAATCTTATCGCGAATATTTAAAGATGTTCTGTAATACTTATATTCTGGGGTTAAGTAGATAATATACGATGCTGTTGCTTTTATGTCAGTGTCGTCGTGTGTCGTTGCCCCGTATTGCGATGTATGCAGCAAATCGTTTAGTGAGATAAGTCGCCGTCAATCGACAGTGCGATATAGTAACAACCGCTATTAATAGAATAATGTACTAACTTGTAACTAGGTCAAGTCCTGTGTGCTGCATTGTAAACATGCGTAATGATAGAATGTATAAATAAGGTATTTAAATAGTTTAATGAACTTGCATCATCATGTCTGGGTAGGTATTTATTTGGTAAACTCGACTTGCTTTCAAAGGGTGGTCTGTTCGTTTCGTGCCATCGTAGCTATTATTTAACGGCTTGATCGATTTTGACGTGATCCTTATTCTATAGCTGATAAATTTGAGGGATACTTATTGGTTCGGTTATTTTGAGTAGTATTAGAAGTACCGCATCGGTTCTATTACGAATTATGTGATTGGACGTTTAGTTGTAAAACTTTTATCCCCATTCGGGGGTAGTCAGAGACTTGAGTGGCTATACACCACCACATTGTGGAGGTATTAACCAACTCAAAGCCCACGTTTCACCAGATAGTCAGAACCCAACGTGAAAGGTGGTGAACTTTGTCGCCGTGTACCTATACAGGAACTGACTATTACCTAATCCCGAGGGATAGGTAGGTTTTCTCACGATGTTTTCCCTCACCATCAGCGAACTGTAAATTATGCACATAGATGAAAATTCATCCACTGGTGCATGACCCCACCGGGGATCGAACCTGGGACCTTCTGATTGCTAGCCCAACCTGTTCACCCCTAGACTACAGTCGCACCTTTAGTTTATTTTAGTATGTACTAGTAGTTACTACATAGTAGGTACACAATTCTATTGTCTTTATTGTCACTTTTATAGTGCCGAAGTACTCTATAAGTTTGTTTGCAGTGTTATAAGTAAGTAATAGGTAGCGCACATACTAAAAAACATAATGAGAACTAAGTCGACATAATAGTAAGCAGGTAGACTTGAAGGTCAACGGTATCATGGCCACGGGGCGAAATTACCAGCGGACATTGCCTACGGAACAATTTAGGTGATTATTAGGCGCTATTATTGTTTTGCTATTATACTTTAGTAATTTCATTTGCTGTCGTCCAATGATACCTGGTCGTATTAGGTGTACAAAAAATACAGAACTTTGGAAAAATCCAAACCAGAATCCTTTAAAAAGAAATATAGGTAGGTACATATAGTAGTAGCTTTTTTAATGATGAAAAACTTAATGGATCTCTTCTGCTTCTGGGAGGCGGGAGGTGTATGTGGGAGTACCCGGCAGAGTGCTGGGATAAAACCAACGGTGTTTGTATTTTCTACCACCTACTAGGTACATCTAACGAGATCGCACTAGCATTCTTCGCGACTGGCATAGTAGTTGTAATACCTAAATTAAACCGGTACCGAAACAAAAAATGTTGAAGGTTAAACAAACAGCGGTAAACATTTTAGTTAGTCAGTAGTACATGCACTGTTGGAGTTTTAGTGCTGCGCCAAGGAATATTAATAAGTTCAAGCTAGTATATTTATTTATAGATCCTCAGGTACCTCTGCCCCAAATGAAATATACATAGTTACCTAGGTTCTTGTCTGCAGAGGACGTAGATATAGACATACGATGATAACATAATATATTCCAAACACACTTGAGTACAATGAAGATGTTTGTTCACGGTTAGCAGAACGAGACGACTTTCCTCCTTCTGGCCAACAAGGATTGTGTCTGCCTGTAGCGGTATGTCTACCCTTGTCTTGCGATGTAATGTAGCTCGATATTTTATGATAATATGGCCAATATTCTAAAGTCGGTGGCCGATTTACCTCTATCCCCCTCTTCCGGTCGGCAACATGCGAGCGATGATTTAGGTTAGGTCCCTTCAAAAGCGGTGCCGTCATATAACGGCCGCAATAGAACATTGGTTATGTAAAAAATGGTGTCCAATATCGTTCTCTAGGAAACCGCGCCATAGTTTACATAGCTAATGTTCTAGTGCGGCCGTTATATGACGGCACCGCTTTTGGAGGAACCCATAACTTTAGCCTGTGCAATAGTGCCTAAATTCCGTCCGAGTGCTTTATCCCCTAGATTTATACCGATAGGCTGAAATACATAGCAAAACGATTCTGTACAATTATTATGTTATACACTTACGCGTTTTATCTACAAGGTGACGTTTAGACTTGTGATAATTAGGACTAGGTAAACCACAATTGTTAACCTCGGCAAAGTGTAGTGTGCATTTACTTTTACTTCCCATATCTTAGCCCGGCGTCGTGACTCGTGACTTTTATAGTTAGCTATATACGATTATCTATGCCCCATAGATGGGTTTAATTAAGTACTACTCAAAGTAATTTGAATAAAAAAAGGGTTGTACTAGTACAAAGGTTTAGTAAAGTTTTTTTTTTATTTACTTCCAATTTATAACTACACTAGCTTTTGCCCGCGACTTCGTCCGCGCAGAATATAAATTTAAAAATTCCGTTTCCGTTTGCTGGAACCCAAATCCCGTATCCCGTATCCGTATCCCGTATCATCCATCACACATCCCATATCCCGTATCCCGTATCACGTATCCCGTATCCCGTATCCCGTATCCCGTATCCCGTATCCCGTATCCCGTATCCCGTATCCCTATCCCGTATCTCGTATCCCGTATCCGTATCCCGTATCACGCATCCCACATTCCGTATCCCGTATCCCACATTCCGTATCCCGTATCCCGTATCCCGTATCCTGTATCACGCATCCCACATTCCGTATCCCGTATCCCGTATCCCGTATGCCGTATCCCGTATCCGTATCCGTATCCCATATCGCGTATCCCGTATCCCGTATCCGTATCCCGTATCGCGTATCCCGTATCCGTATCCGTATCCCGTATCACGCATCCCACATCCCGTATGCCGCATCCCGCATCCCATATCCCGTAACCCGTATCCCGTATCACGTATCACGTATCTCATATACAAAATCTCGTATCCCATATCGTGTATCCCGTATCCCATACCCCGGATAATTTTCAAAAACTATTTTTTTTTTTTTTTAAAAGACAATTAATCACCAATTTTCTTAATTCTAACTACAAATATGACGAACTTCCATACAAACTTTCATCCCCTATTTTACCCCCATTAGGGGATGTATTTTCAAAAACCCTGAAATTAATATTGTTTATCTTTTAAAAGTCACCTAATCACCAATTTTAATAATTCCAAGTTCAAAAAATGACGAACTTCCATACAAACTTTCACCCCCTATTTTAACCCCTTAGGGTTTAAATTTTCAAAAAAGATGAAATTATTATTTTTAATACGTAAAAAAAAACCTAAACACAAATTTTCATTATGCTAACCTCGGAAATGACGAACTTCCATACAAACTTTCGTCCCCTATTTTACCCCCTTAGGGGTTGAATTTTCAAAAACGCAGCAATTCAAGTTTTTTATTTTTAAAAATGAACCTAAACACCAATTTTCATAATTCTAACTTCAAAAATGACGAACATCTATACAAACTTCCCAACTAACTTTCATCCCCTATTTTACCACCTTAGGGGTTGAATATTAAAAAACGCCGAAAACCATATTTTTTATTTTTAAAAAGACACCTCAACACAAATTTTCATAATTCTAACTTGAAAAATGACGAACTTGCATACAAACTTTCATCCCCTATTTAGCCCCCTTAGGGGTTGAATTTTCTAAAATCGCTTCTTATTGCTTGTCTACGTCACAAAATATATCTACTATCCAAATTTCATGTCTCTAACTTCAGTAGTTTCGGCTCGGCGTTGATGAGTCAGTCAGTCAGTCAGTCAGTCAGTCAGTCAGTCAGCATTTCCCTCTTTATATATTAGTATAGATATAGATATAATTATTAGTCAACAATACAAAGGTATAGGTATAGGTCAGGGGTCGCCAAGTAGTTTTAGGTGGAGTCCGGATACTGTAGGAATTTACGAGGTCCAGAAAAAAACAACTGATAATAATTCAGTACTACCTATTTATTGTACGGTCTTGAGACAGTTTTTTATGGTTTGGTTCTCAAGAAGAACAGCAAATTCGAAGTTTATCTTCTAAGTGGGCGCCCGTTAATGAAAGATGATTCACATACGTATGTCGAGCCAAACATAGTGGCCAAATTGATAGCTAGTTTTTTTGCAATTTTCATATTTTTCTGGGACATGTTTGGCGGTCCGAGGTTCGACCTTTCGCGGTCCGCAAACGGACCGCGGTTTGCCTGTTGCCGACCGTTGGTATAGGTAGATGTATATGACGTTTTTAGTTTGTGCTATAGGTGTATTACCTAGGTATATGAGTAAAATATTTAACAACAAGGCCATTTCTTCAATGACAGCTAAAGTATTGAATTATTACTCACCATGTTACTCGCCTTGACATTAGTTTTCGAAATCCTACGTGTACGATATCATAGAAGACTACCGTAATAATTAGATCTATTCTGTATTCGATCTATATCTCGTGAACTAGTGACCTATTTTAACCTATCAAAATGATAGGATGAATTTCCGCTTCCTACATTTCGCAATACCTTGCAGTATTCGAATCCGGTATCCTTCCAAATTGGTCTAAGTATGTTTTATTGTCGTACATACCAACGAGAGCGTAACCAATTATTTTTTAAGTCGTCGAGGCCTGCCGACTTTCACTTTCCGAAACCTCGGGAGCAATAGTTTCTAATAATAATATCGTAGGTAATATAAAGCTAGCTATAACTAACGTAGGCAGGTTTTATGTAAGGACATATTTAAAGCCGGATTTTATGGATCTTTGTGAAACACCTAATTACTCCTACGGATGGGTTCATTTATAGCTTTTAATAGGTGCGTCATATTATGCTATAACTGAGCCATAAACCAAAACGCAAGCGCGAAGCAAATTTAAAGTAAGGTATCTTTAACATGTGAGTAAATTACTCATAGTAGGTATATTATGTTATGTTATCTTTATTTTCAGGGAGGGAAATCATCCGGAGGACTATAGCCGCGTCACATACAGGAAGTTGATGGACCTGACGTGTCAGTTCGCCAATGCGCTGCGGGACCGCGGCGTTGGCAAGGGGGACCGGGTGTCGGTCTACATGCCCATGATCCTCGAGGCCGTCGTGTGCATGCTGGCCTGCGCCAGGATCGGAGCTATACATTCCGTCGTGGTGAGCAGAGCTTTTTGAACACCATAAGTACCACTTTGTACAACAATTTAAAATTTAGTCCGTTTAAATATTCAAGAGTTAAGTCATTGACTTGAAAGTAGAATAGATACGAAATTGCACATAGAAGTACTAGTAGGTACACCAAGTTTCAATTTATCTTCGTACTTCCCCACTTTGTATGAGAAGTTAAAAAGCGCGCATACCTAGTGGGTTGTCCGAGACTTTTATTCTCCTATAGCGGCCAAAACATACGTTTCCAAACGAAACACATATTTGAGTAGGTACTTTAACCGACTACCTATGTCTTTAATTGGAATTTAAACGGTGTTTTATCAACGTCTATTTCCATGGTATAATTTAATCATTACTTCAAGATCATGGAAATTATAAACAGCCACGCTCTTAGAACGACGACGCGCTGAAGTTTATTTTTAGATTTATCGACGAAATACTTCAGTTTGCAGGCTTCTCGTCGGACTCGCTCGCGGAGCGGATGGCCGATTGCAAGGCCAAGGTGTTGGTGACGTCCGACGGCGCGTGGCGGGGGGAGAAGCTGCTGGTCCTCAAGAAGATCTGCGACGAATCCATGGAGAAAGCGAAGACGAAGTTTGGTCATAGCGTTGAGATGTGCGTGGTTGTCGCTCACCTCGACAGGGTCACTCCTTGCGGGAAGCTGCCCAATGACACCAAAACCCTGGTGAGTTACCGAAACGATGACAACGCTATTTGTAATAGCTCTCGGTCGCTAATCGCATATGAGCGATGTTCGATCGATGACTTACGTAAGCCGTCGAACACGTATCGAACAACATTTTAGTCTTTACATTAATAGCTCTAGGTGGTTGTATCGTTATTTAAATATATCCTTTACTATCGAATGTGAACCGCATTTTCGATAGATTATCCTGCATTCTATCAAACATAGTTTTAGGTACCTAGTACTCAAGTGCCAAAGAAACGAGGCGTGACACATAATGAAACGGTAATATTCTTATTGTAGTACAATTGGAATGGCGAGCGGGACGTCTGGTGGCATGACCTAGTTGAAGGTCAGTCTACTATCTGCCCGCCCGAATGGATGGACGCGGAGGACCCATTGTTTATGCTCTACACCAGGTAATTTCGGCTTTATTGTCTATGCAATAATGTCTCGTGTTTCTATTAACTAAACTGGGTGCAATGTAACATGTAAAGCAACCAGAATTTACCTTGTTTCGACGACCGCTTCGAGCGTAGGCTACTCGGCTCACTACATCGGGTAGTCTCAGGTGCTTAGGGTGAAAACATCGTGAATAAACCTAACCTACCAATTTTCGAAAGAATGTGAAATCTGCCAACCTGCACTGAGCCAGCGTAGTGAATTATGGCCTGAATTCCCCTCGAATTGAGGGTAGGCCCGTGCTCAGTCGTTAAGCAAACGTTAAACGTTTTTAAGGTGGTAGAGCCAAGCTGTAGCCAATTGACTGCAGCTCAAATACGGGCTGGCTCAACCGTGGTAGTCTCACAGGAGATCGGCGTACGATGAGTGAGAGAGCCGATAGCCCAAACCCCCCCTTTCCCTCCCTCCATTCCACTCCCCTTCAGGTCGGCAATGTGCGAGCTATACCTTTGGTGTTGCAAGCATCTATAGGCTACGGTAACTGTTTAACATCAGGCGGGCCGTACGCTTTTTGCCACCGCAGTCCTATAAAAAAAAACTGTATTTGATTTGGGGCGTTTTGATGAGTGGGTCATTATCACTAGTGGCTCAACGGGCAAGCCTAAGGGCGTGCTGCACACGACCGCCGGCTACTTGTTGTACACCGCCGCGACCTTCCGCTACGTGTTCGACTACCGCGAGAAGGACATCTACTGGTGCACCGCCGACGTGGGCTGGATCACGGGCCACACGTACGTGGTGTACGCGCCGCTCGCCAACGCCGCCACCTGTGTCATGGTGAGACTATTTACTCATTACTTTTTACAACCTAGTCTGACCACAGGTTTTTACTACCTGGCTTACAGGAGTAACAGCGGTGGGAATGTGTGGCGGGCTTAGGGCCACCGCAGACTTGCTACTTTTAGCATCGCCGATCGGCGATTTTGATGCTGCGTCTCGTTCGTTCGCGCTCGAAGAAATGCGACGCAGCATCGATACGTCACAAAATCGCCGGTCGCCGATGCTAAATGTAGCAAGTCTGCGGAGGCCCTTAGTCCCAATTTAAAAAACCTAATCTGACTAGCTAGGATCTATATAGCTTATCATGTAGCATTTTTCGGTCGCAGTATCGTCAAAGTAGTCATCACAGTTTACATGACGATTGTGTGGGATTTGGTGTTGATGTGTGGTAATTGTGTGTATTGTCGTTTTTATTAAATTTATGCAGAACTAAACAATTCTTATGATTTTGTAGGATGATTGACAGATCATTATGCAAGAGATCGGTGTATTATGGTCTATGCAACCATTTACCTCACTTACGGCCGAATACTCAAAGGCTACTTAAATATTTAAGTCCCACTTAGCAGTTTGATACGTTGTTAACTGTCATTTTTTGCATGGCGCGTCAAAGTTAAGCAGCTCTCAAATTTAAGTTGCGTACGAGTATTTGGCCGTTAGGCTCGTATTAATAAATGCATCTCAAAGTTGAGATCGATCTTAAGATGCAGTTTTGACGTTTAATGTATGGAACATCTGTCAAAATCATCCTATCATCATCTTAAGATTTGAGATGCATTTATTAATACGGGCCTTACGTATTCTCACGATGAACGTACCTACTTTATTTGAAATCTGAATACGTAAAGCAGAGAAAAGAATTTAATCTACTACTGAAAACAATTCCCTGTAACTGAGATAACATTATTTTATGGTTTATGACCTACTTTACATTGCAATTCACATAGCAACTTCCACTATCAACAGCATACCTATTAAAGATAATGTGAAACACAAAACACCAACATGTGTTATGTGTTGAGCATTGCCGTTTATTTTGGTCGTACCTATTACGTATGCAAGTATTGTTGCGCCTGATTGTGGCTGGTAGATATGTAGTAGAATACCTACTCTATGAATTTATACTCAATAGCCACGTCCAGATGTCTGACATGACGCGCGAGGTAAATAGTCTCAAGAAGTTCGAATTACCTCGTTCTAGGCAAGTCCTGCGTCACTTGAGCGTTGTCATTTGCCTCGCCTAGTTTGGCATAGTCATGGAGACAGAATGATGTCAAACGTGTCAAACTGATTGGTCGGGTATACCCTTCTCTGTATAGAGTGTAGGTTGCCTCGCCATTTGCCTCGCTGTATGCGACTGAGGCAAACGTCGTGCTTCGCGAGGCATGTGGGTGAGCAGCCTCGCGCGGCATGTGCATGTTGTAGACACGCCTAATGGCTGCGTCTACATCACGAGCATGCCGCTCCCGGGCACTCAGTTTTAACGTTGGAACGCAAAGACATAATGGCATAAGATGTGTGCTCGGGCGAGGCATTCGAGGCAGTTGGACGTACTAAATAAATAAATATCGCCAGACCAACTCACTAACTGTATGGTCCCATACTAAGCAACGCTTGTACTATGGCTAGGGCTATGGTAAATGAGATTAGATATCAATTAACTGACTGTGGTTGTCTTTTTGTCTTCATCACAAAGTAATACCTACTGCATGAGATAACATGCTTCCTAAGCGCATATATTATTTCGCTATGATTAGATTTTTTTTATTTATGATTAGAGAGCACTATCGATTTATTTATATTACTGTGAATTTTATGAAAATACTAGCCGGTGCACATGACTTCGACCGCGTGGAATTAGGACTTCGAGTTGGTTTTTTTCTCCAAGCTTTTATCTATCCATACTAAGTAAATTAATGAAAAAAAAAAAGAGAAATGATTGGTCACACTTTAAAAAATGTATCCCCTATTTGACCACTTTCAAGTTCACAATAAGTAGGCATATCCTTCTTCATGTTCCTGTCTATGTCTACACCAAAATTCATCAAAATTGGTTTAGCGGTTTAGTCGTGAAAACGTAACAGACAGACAGTTACTTTCGCATTTATAATATTAAGTATAGAAGTAATAGATTATTTCATTGTTACAGTTCGAAGGCACCCCGTTCTACCCGGATAACGACCGCTTCTGGTCAATCGTTGAAAAATACAAGGTTTCGCAATTTTACACTGCCCCAACGGCCATTAGGTCCCTGCAAAAGTTTGGCGACGAATGCGTTCAAAGGTAAGCATATAAAACACGGTCGACGCGCAGTCATAACCTTCGTGTCAGGATACAGACGGGAGTTAAGGGCTATAGGCCGAATACTCTAAGGCGACTTAAATGTTGAGGTCCACTTACATTTTGTGTATGACTCGCCAAAGTTAAGTAGCTGTCAAATTTGAGTACCGTTAGAGTATCCGTGGTATAACTAGGTATATGATTTTTTTTACTTTAGTATAAAATAAAATGCCTATTATGTTCGGTTTCTATCTCATAATAATAATTATACGTATGTTTCGAGTATTCTTATTATCGTATGGTTAGTGGTCAACTTGGTGTCAGGGTTGCTCAAGCCGCCGCGGGCCTCTGACATAGCAACAACCGGGGTCGACTTTTTACGTGCCTTTGAAGCACGGAGACGCTAAGTTCAAAATGCCACTAAATTGTCATCCATTTCTGACTGAGCATGGCATTGTAGTAGGTACATCCAATCGTTAGGTGCCTATGAATGGTTGGGTGGCGTCTATGAAATTACGTGAGGCATTTAGGGGGGAGAGGGTTGAGCCAAATCTCACCACATCTCACTTGGGGGAGAGGTGGGTCTCGGCAAATCTCATGTAATATTTTTTTACCGCAAGAAACAGTGAAAAATTGCAAGAAAACTGTGTAAAATTAAGTAAAACATGTTTCTCCCCTACAATATGGCTTTTGAAAAATATCAAGTGAGATTAGACAGGGAGGGGGGTTCGCAAAATTTAAAAAATCACCTCACCTCACCTCGCCCCCTTGGTGGTTTCATGGAAAGGTATATTCCATGGACCAGTTACTAAGGGGACTGGCCCTAAGCAAGGCGGCCGAGTGGTCGGCCTAGTACTAACATCGACATAAAACGAAGCGAGTAGTTCAACTATTTACCGGTAAATAGTAAAATGAAAATGAAAAAACAATGACCACGTTTTGTTTCATACAAATATCTAATAAGGGCACCTCTTTCTTTAGTCTTTACTCTGTGGTATATTCTCTGTTTTAATTTGCAGGCATAACGTGAAGTCCCTCCGGGTGTTGGGCAGCGTGGGCGAGCCCATCAACCCCGAGGC
This sequence comes from Drymonia ruficornis, assembly GCA_947859195.1. Taxonomy (NCBI): domain Eukaryota; kingdom Metazoa; phylum Arthropoda; class Insecta; order Lepidoptera; family Notodontidae; genus Drymonia; species Drymonia ruficornis. The sequence goes on from OX401907.1 coordinate 8,826,039, forward strand.
GTGGCTGTGGTACTACAACATCATCGGCAGCGACCGCTGCTCCATCGTGGACACGTTCTGGCAGACGGAGACGGGCGGCCACGTGCTCACCAGCATACCCGGCGCCACGCCCATGAAGCCGGGCGCCGCTGTCAGTACATCCCTATTATTATCCATTTCATTTGATGGCCATGGGGCAGAAAGTTTTTTTTTATCGGACTGCGGTGGTAAAAAAGCGTACGGCCTGCCTGATGTTAAGCAGTTACCGTAGCCTATAGATGCTTACAATACCAATGTATGTGTGCCAAATTTCATCCATATCCGTTAAGCCGTTTTTACGCAATTGAGAAACAAACACAAATTTAAACATATAAGTATGATAATACTTACACACATTGCATGCTACATGCATTATATGCTATAAACACGTTTAGAAAATGATGTCAGACGGTCATCGTTCCCATTGCACCGAACACATGAAGGACTCGTGCTAAAACAGTGTTAATGACCCTGTGACATTGCTCTCTCAGGGTTTCCCATTCTTCGGCGTGGAACCGAGCCTGCTGGATGACAACGGGAAACTGATCGAGGGCCCCGGCGAGGGCTACCTGGTGTTCTCTCGACCCTGGCCCGGCGTGATGCGGACACTGTTCGGGGACCACGGCCGATACGAGAAGGTGTATTTCTCAAAGTTCCCAGGATATTACTGCACTGGCGACGGTACGTAGCATCAGGAGGCTTAAGTATACATATTCCGTTTTGTAGTCTAGTCAGCTTGCATATGACTTTGGACCGTACACAATTGGATAACGTGCATAGCCTGTATAATTGCATCCATCTGCAGACTGTGAAGGTCGATAGAGTTGCAAGACACGGTAGGTATGTACATAAGGACGCTAATGACGGCGCTCAACATTACCTACGTGTTTGTTTTTGTTATACAAATGAGATTTAAGTTTCGCAGCTTCCCAGTACTAGTACAGTCACTGACATAACTCGCTGAACATTTTCAAATCGCTTGCATACTTTTGTTTTGCATCGAATCCATTATTTTTCTTGGACTAAACAATATTTTGACTATATTTGGTTAATAGTACCTAGGTAGGTATGTACTTACTTATTACCGATTTGGAAAATTGAGAATTTTCAGCAGCTCATGTTGTATATCAAATTGTTCTTATTGTTATGCTTTTTTAATTCCTAGGTGCCAAGCGGGACAAAGATGGGCTCATTTGGGTGACGGGCCGCATCGATGACATGCTCAATGTGTCCGGACATCTGATGTCCACCTCTGAAGTGGAAGGCGTTCTCACGGAAGATTTGAGGGTCGCCGAGGCCGCAGTGGTGTCCAAACCGCACCCGGTCAAGGGCGAATCGCTCTACTGCTTCATAATTTTAAGTGCCGGTGTCGACTTCGATCAGGAATTAGTAGATTCGTTGAAGAAGCGAGTGAGGGCGAGGATCGGCGCTTTTGCAGCACCAGACGTGATCCAGTACGCCCCTGGTCTACCGAAGACGAGGTCCGGTAAGATTATGAGAAGGATATTGAGAAAGATCGCGGTAGGAGACCCCGAGATAGGGGACACTTCGACACTCGCGGACCCCGCGGTCGTCGACGAGCTCGTTAAGAACAAACCATAAATTGTGATTTAGGATTAGTTAATTGCTTTTGCGCCGATTCATTTTGTTCCTATTTGTGAGTAAGGCGTGCACGATAGTTTCTGTTGACCCCCAGTTGCGGTCGGCTTACATCTTATCCGGCTTCTATATCCGTCCGCGTATCATTCATAAACATTAAATTACCTAGATACATTCAGAAATACTGCAACAGTTGGATAAGCTTTTCAAATTTATCTCGTAGTTTAACGTAATATTTCTAAAAATATATTGTAGAAACGTGACTGTATTTAACCAGTATCAGTATCATGCTTTTAGGTTCTTAACAAATTCAATATTAGGTCGATAGGCATATCTGATACTAACGCACAGGTGACGTAGGCAAGAGTACCAGTTGGTACTTGTAAAACTATTTCTAAATATATTAGTTTTGGATTTTGGTGCCTTTTAGGTTTTGGTATACGTGGCTTACCATTGAGCAATATTGGATTTAAAAATAAATGGTATTTTTATACCTATATTTTAATATACTTTTTTTCTATTCGTCGGAGGATTTTGTCTTATTGTCAATAGGTGCGCGGACGCACAGTTCTGCATCTGATTTTCTGTTTCACAGTCCCATCACGGATACTGATGAGATTGTTAGCTTGGAACATTTATTTGCATTTTAGTTAACTCCGATTAGATCGGAACATAGTTTCTAGTAGTAGCATCAGCAGTGATAAGCGTGTTTATAAACGTTCAGCTAAATAATGTCCTGTTTAATGGTTACTGATTTGTTTTTCAGTAATTATTATAATGTGGTTGCTGAAAGGGTGTTAAAATTATATTGAAATTACCTTTGTTATTTTATTGTCATTTAACTTAGGTATGAATTATTATTTATTATATATTTCATAATATATACTTAGTGTAGGTGACTCAGTGTTTGTAGGACCAGTGATAGATCTTGATTGTTACGATATTCAATCATTCCATACGTAATAATAAATAGTTGTATCGCACATGTGTTACTTACTTCCTATTGTAGGTTTATCGGTTTATGGTATACTTACCTATATTATTTTTATGTTTGCATTACACCGTTATAATTATTGATTTTATTTGTTATAAAACCAGTGGGTACTTATTTATCGTTATAATACCTATTTATTATGTGAAAAGTGATCTTGAGAGAAAGTGTAGGTAATCTGTATTTAAATGTTATTTGCGTTTTCGTTTACGTGCACAATTAGGTAAATCTAACTACAGAGACGCACTAGCCAATGCCGGTTAGGGTACAGAACAGAGTTGGGCAAAATTTAATTGCAATTAATTAATTGCTAATTGAGGTGTCACAATTAACAATTAATTTTGATTTGTTTGTCAATCGCGAACAAATCACAATAATTGTTAATTGTGAACACCTGCAATTTGCAATTAAATTTTGCCCAATTCTCGTACAAAATAGAAGGTCCGTCGTCCGCCCTACCATATGTCAGGGCGTTCGTCAAGGGTTCATTATCGATGTATGTGGTTGTGATAATATTTTCTTAGTTCTGCCACATGATTCAGCACAAACATATTATAGGGTCTTAATATAATAGTGCACGGTATTTTGCATAGCGCCTTCGTAAATTCTAAAGATGTCTACCATAAAAAAGATTATTACTTTCTTTTTTTTTTTACCTACTAGTCAGTAGGTATATGGCCGACGTTGTATCTCAAATATAATGTGTGCATACCTAATCATGATTCTACTTTAATTATATCAAAGAAACATAAATAATAAGATCATAGATGTTGAAATATAATGGACTGCACTTATTTGTGATGCACAATGTTAACCTTAAATATAATAAGGTATATCTAGTTGTTGAATGTGTTCCCAGTCGTCATACCTAGTTGCTAAGACAAATGTGTATTTGTATTGTTTATTTGTTCTAGAACCGCTGTCTTGCGTATTTTTATATATTTTACCGTGCTTAATAACATCTGTACCTGCCTAAAATGCTAAATTAAATTCGAAAATATTGAAATATACTTTGTAATGTTGTTATCAATCAGTACCTACAGATTTGGCGCTAAATGTAAACGCGAAGGGTATAACCATATGAAATAAATGAAATATAAAGTATTACTATTTGTATTTGATTCCTCAAAGTTTAAGCAAAATAAATACTTGCTTGTAGGTTTACTATAGGTAGGTGATGAGACCTCGGGAGTCCTTTTTATGTTGTAGGTAGTTACCTTGTAGGTACCTTATATTTATATTTTTGGCATTTTTTTATGATTACCTACGTTAATAACGTTTCTTTAGGTTCAGTGTTAATCAGTAGGTACTTAATTATATACGCTGTTTCTACAGTCGAATAAAAATATTTAAGTATATGGGCAAATGAAAATTACTTCATGCTCGGTGTCATATGTTATTAGAATCGGTGACTTGGTTTATAGTGATTAAGGGAAGTAATGTGATTGCTGTCAAAACGAACATATCAATAAAAGTGATTAAATGATATTGGAAAATTGGTTGTCCATCATTGTTTTTAAATTGTGAAACCTACTGCCTTTACAGTTTACTACTATTAAGAATGTGAAAACCATTCATAATACTCCTTTTACTCCTCACCAAAAGTATTTACCACACCGCACATCCATCACAACGTTGTTAGGTACAAATAGGAAGGCACTTAGTGGGACCGTTATTAAGATATAACATTTCATTATATTTAACAACATTAATTTATTCAATTAGTTAGATCATGATTTTTATAAATTATTACGAACGAAAAAAATTACACGCACACACACGCAATGAATAGGTACCTTCAAGATAGGTACCCTCGCGCGCTTTTAAAGAGAAAATACACTACGTTAAGTTAATTATATTTCTTTTTCTTGAGCTGCTTGGCTGCTTCTTGCTGGCTAGTCTTAAAGTAAAGACCGTAGAACACTCCGGCGGCGACCAATAATATAGTGGATATTACAGCGACATATTCGGCACGGTTACTGAAAATGGATAAACGTACCGACTTAAGCGCTCCGCTCTTTTCCACCAATGTTAGTCTTATAAACCGGAATCTACTTTTAATTAATTTATTTGTGAACCAGAAGGGTTTGAAACTGTAAATCAAGTTTTTCCTGGACATGCTTAATAGCGACCGCTGTAATTTGAAAGCGTGTTAGTGTGCTATATACATGAATAGCGGTTAGTTATAACAACTATTTGCTATAGCGACCACGTCTTGAGGGAAAGTTAAAAATAAACTTTTTAGATATGGTACTTACGCGAAAGGTGTTCCGCAAATAAGGTACCAGGTCGCCCCGTTGTGTGGCCTTTGCCCGCCGGGGACGCAGTGGAAGTCGAAGTAATCCTCGTTGTAGTTACTCGGGCAGAAGTATTTGCGTTTATGCAATACCTGCAAAAGAAATAGAATAGGTGTGTCTACAACATGCACATGCCGCGCGAGGCTGCTCACCCACATGCCTCGCGAAGCACGACGTTCGCCTCAGTCACATGCCGCGCGAGGCAGATGGCGAGGCAACCTACACTCTAGACAGATAAGTGTATACCCAACCGACAGTTTGACACGTTTGACATCGTTCTGTCTCATGTCTATGCCAAACTCATCAAGCCCGCACCCCCGCTCGCATTCCGCCATCACCTTGTTGTGCAGGTGACGTCACATTTGACAGGTCTCTAGTTGGCTTGGCGGAGTAGTAGGTACTTTTCTTACAAAGCTTTGTTACTCTCGATGTCAAGTTTGTTAATGATCAATATAAATAAATATCGCCAGACAAACACACCAACTGTATGGTCCCAAACTAAGCAACGCGTGTACTATGGCTACCATACAATGGGCTGGGGGCGATCCCAGTGACATCCAGACCAGGGCAAAATAATGAAATTTGCCTCTGGCGGGAAAAAAATATCAAAGGAAAAAAATATCAAAGGAAAACTTGTTAAATCGTCAAAATTTGAAAGATTTTTTTCAGTCTCTATTGTGGGGGCCCCTCTTTTGTGGAGGTCCGGGGCAGTTGCCCCGAATGCCTTCCCCTAAATCTGGCCCTGGTAACTATACTATAACGATATTAATTAATTAGATAACCAAGTGCTATTAATCTACATGATTATAACACACGCCGGGAAACTATTCCGATTGTTTCTGATGCTAATACATGCGATGCAAAAGTATGGTTTGATAAATATTAGGCTAATACGGGCCTTAATATTTATCAAACCATAAATGCATCTCAAAGTTGAGATGGATAATGGATGGATATTAAGATTTCGGGTTTGACGTTTAATATGTGAAATATCTGTCCAAAACAGCATATTAAATTCGATCTCATTCTTGAGATCGATTTATTAATACGGGCCTTATAAGACCCCCTTGTTTTAAGTTTCCGATAAAGGTGTCATCATGAAATAACTATTAAATACTTACTTACCTACATAATTGTATTATTGTGTTCACTTCAATTTTATTTATTTGTAGGTATGTATAGATTTTTCAACGCCAATATGTTATAGGTAATGTTAGTTTTCCTCATGCCTTCGCGGCGCGAGTGTAGAACGGCTTTAGATGGTCTGACCTAGTACCGGTTGGCGAATAAAAGGTTCAAATACATTGAAAACTATTGTTTACTCAGATTTCTCATTGTTTTCGTAGTAAGTATGAACAGGTGTTTCAATGACTTGCCTATATCAATGATAAACTATTCGTGTAGACATGCTATCGCCACGATACCTTGTCTCGACGATAAGCAGCGAAATAAGTTATCTGTTAATTATAAAAGCAATCGGAAAGCGTTTCCTTAAGTTTTATCTGGATTATTTATAGTAATACTCAAATCTTAGTAATCACTATGCGTGGCTTTCGAGCGCGTAGGTATAAGTAAAGTCCTACTTACCTTATAGGTTAGATAGAAATGAAAATGGAAATTTCGTGATAATATTGAATGGCTGGGCCGTACGTTTTTATACGACCTCAGTCCTATAAGAAAATCTGTCCGTTGCCAAAGGACTATATCATTATGAGGACCAGAGTTGGGCAAAAAATAATTACTATTATTGCAATTAAATTTAATTGTCTCAATTAAAACTTAATTGTGATTTTATTGTTAATTATGACAATAAATTCAATTGCAATTAATTAATTGTAATAATTTTTTACCAAGTCTGATGAGGACTATATTATGAGGACTTACCTGTCCAAAGGGAGTGGTCAAGGTGGCTACTTCATTGCAGGGGCCCACCGGCTCGTGCAGGCCGAAGGAGCGCTCGTTCTCAGGGTCGCAGAACACCACGAAGCACCAGTACAATAGGTAGTGGACCGCCAGCTGTACCAGCAACACGTAGTCGATACCCGTTAATCTGGACATCGAACAAACAAACAAATAAATAAATATCCTGGGACATTCTTTTACACACGGCTACCTGATCCCAAACTAGCACAGCTTGTACTATGGAAACCAGATAACTGATATTACTACAATAAATTTTTTTTTGTTTTTTTTTTTAATATCGCCAGACAAACACCAACAGTATGGTTCCAAACTAAGCAAAGCTTGTACTCCGGGTACCGTACAATGGACTGGGGGCGATCCCAGTGACACCCAAACCCTGGGCAAATTACGAAAAGGCCGTTTTCCGAAGTTTGGCGTAAATCGAACCGGTCACCACTTGATGCAGGGATATCTGTTCTAGAAGATAAATTAATTTGTGAAAAAAATTGAAAGAATGATAATATCACGCTCACTTTTTAGCGGCCTTCTCTCTATCAGTCAAAAGGCCAGACAGGACGAACACCATGAAGATAGAGAAGAGTAGGAAGAAGGTGACTTCCGAGTGGATCCTGAGGATGTCGTGCAGCGGGTGGTAGATGGGCACGAACAGCAGCACGCCGCCCGGCATGCCCAGCAGTGACGCTAACAACATCGACTTCCATTCGGATTTCTTGCTAAAATAACCAGTTTTAATAAGTTTCCGGAGATGTGGCTAATGGGGTAAGGTACCTTAGTTCACCTACTTGTCGTCTCTTAGATATAAACATGGATACTACTTTACTTCTACTAGGAATGCATGAGCGCGCATGGCTATAGCTTTTATATGGGGAGAGTCCAAGAATGCACAAATGTCCATTTCATTTCATTTCTAGCCTGTACGTGCCTGTACTGTCCCACTGCAAGGCAAAGGCCTCCCCTCACTTTTTCCACTAGCTCCGGTCTATGGTTACCCGGGACCAATCCGTCAAGGAGGAATCCAGCTCATCCCGCCTTCTTTTTCTTGGCATGCCACGTTGTCGTTTCCCGCTGTTAACAAAGGTTACACCTACAATTTTCTGGAACGGATAATGCGTAGGCTAACGTGGGGTCTGGATCCCCAAACCCCCCTTTCTCCCCGTATATACGGCCATGATTTATTTACTGTAAAATCAATATTACTTATCAAGTCTATAAAGTTTTCTACATAAAAAGTTAGGACCAACCAGTAGACAGTTACAATGCGTCAAACTTGAACACGATGCGTTTAGGGTTAAAAATATAACTTACTCAGCGCCTTCCCACTGAGCGACCTTCGGCGCGAACCAGTTCCTCGAAGCCGTGAAGAAGAAAATGAAGCTGGCGGCAAACGCTGCGTGGAAGTAATACGAGTTCCACGGCACCCAGTAGTGGCGGTCGTAGATGTTGGGGTCGGTGTCGTGCCACGTCCAGTGCACAAACTTCACGGCTACTATGTCGTAGGGGATGTCGACCAGCACTGTGACCAAGCCTACAGCGAACGGTTCTGCGTATCGAGGCAGGTTCAACCGCGATACTGCGTACGCGGCGTGGTATATGAGGGCAGGATCTGAGTGAACAATAGGTAAAATGGACTCACAGATTGTATGTGTGTTGATAAGTATGTCTGTCGTCCGATCGATCTGTGCTCTTTTCATGAAATGACACATTATATGATAATTACTAACTAATACTGGAAGGGCTTCCATCATCTCCATTGCAACTCAAATGCAGACCTGAAATGAATCAGGAAATCTACCTACCCTAATATATCAATGGTAGAGATGTGCCTTGGCCCGAACAATGAATAGAAGTCGTTCGATATGGATAAAAATCCACGTCCTATTCATGATCGTATGCCGTGTACGGCATACGATTGCAAAATACATCGCAGAGTCGAAGCGCTGCCGCGCAGTGCGGTATTTCATACGATTTTAACACAAACAAAAATTTTGATCGTATCGTATCGCGCCGCTCTGCTCCGTTGCAGTGGAACCTCAAAAAGATACTCATCACATATTGTCTGGGCAATGTTAAAATGCCTTCCGGTAGCTATAGGGTAATACTCACATACGAATATAATGTGGAGTGGTAACCGTGCTCCTAGCAGCATGAGAGGGGTTTGCGAGTGCCAGAAATTGTCGTACTCCGGCAAGGCAAAGTGCCAGAAGTTATCAGTGAGGAGTCCGTGGAGGATCGTACCCAGCCACAGGTATGGCCACCTGCCGCCTTTTCTGAATGCTGAAAACATTAACATGAAACTGATTCCTATATATCTACGATGGATGTAGGTGTAGTCCAAAATACATTGTACCTGTTAAAATGAGTAAATGGCAATTAAAAAAAACCAATGTAATAATTTAAGACAGTGAGTCGAGCCGAGTTTCTTGACGGATCTTTTCGGTCAAGGACGCGTTTGCGTTAGACTTTAAGGAAAAAAATGGAAAATGACAATTTGTAAGTGCCTCCGTAGGCCTAAACAAAATAAACGCTTTGACTTTGATGCTTTTGACTGTACCTAAATATAATTAAATGTGGTTTAGATTCAATGAAAGCGCAAGGTTTTTTCATGTCTTGTGTACACAACTAGCCACATGGCATAAGAACAGACTCAAAAGGAGATGGTGGTATGAGCTGGACTTCTACATGAAAGACAAGAAAAGAGAAGAGAAAAGAAAAGGGAGACCTGCTGCGTTTATACGATGAGTGAGAGAGCAGGAAGCCCAACACCAACGCCGCGTCACAATTTTACTATAGTGACGTCGGCGTGTGAAGGAGACCACTACAGTACATTTCTATAGTAAGCATTGTGACGCGGCGTACGCGTGACGCTGTAAGCAGCCGAAGGCATTTAATAGGAGACCACGGCCTTAGAAAAAAGGAAATAAAAATGGTGTCGCTAAAAATGGATAGGTTTACCATGTACGAGCGTGAGTAGGCCGGCCAGCATGTAGACCGCCTGGGAGACGAGGTACGTGGGCTGCGCCGCCCACAGCTGCTTCACGTCGTTGGTATGCACCAGCCATGCTGACCACTGCGAACCGATGCTAGCGTTCATTCACTCGATATGGTCAGCCTAGGCTTAAGCCCGCCACATATATACGGAAAATTCTGTACGGAATTCCGTTTCGAAACATCGAATCGGGGACCCCAAACGCAGTAAATCCATCCAAATGTTAGGATGTATCGCGTTCGGAAACCCCGAATTCGATATTTCGACATGGAATTCCGTATGTATGTGGCGGTCCTTAGTCAGTCTGTACTAGGGTTGTCATAATTTTACTTATAGTACAGTTTAAAACCTCACGAAAAATGTATGGGGTTATATTCCTGGGACCCGGTTTTTTTCCTATTGCCGGGAATTCCCAGTTTCCCAGGTTAGGATTTGATTGCTACCTATAGACATTCATTGAACCTACAGTCATCTCGATAGAACCGCGTCGTAGGTATTAACATATGTTACCAATATCACACAGTTTTACTATTTATTTAGTCGTTACAGATAATCCATGCACAGTAGTCAATCTCATGGTCTCAGCTTATGTTAAAAATATCACCATGGACGTAAAGGCGACTCTACAATACGCCGCTATACCTATGCCGATACCGGTGCCATTCGCACGTGCAAGAACTAATATTGTGAGAAAACAACCTTTTTTTTTATAATAAATCAATAAAGCGGGTAAGTTCCTGAATGAATCTATTCAGGAACTTACCCGCTGCTTACAAGCTGCTAATGGTACCTATGTATAACTGTATGGAGTACTAAGTACCTACACAGGACACAGGCACCTTACTATTTTAACAGCTGGCTAAATTTTGATCAAAAGCAACAAATAAGTAAACGGATAAATTATCGCCCAGCAAAATAAACATAGGCACCTGCTTATCATTATTCGCATTATCATGCCTATAATCGTATTATAAATACTCATTCTTCTAATATATGTAAATAATTCGAAAGTTATTACCGTTATATCCCCGGCGGCTTTGTTGGCCATTGCAAAGTGCGCGTGCGCCTCCCGTCCTGCTAGTCGCGATTATGATAAAAATTAATATTTTACCCACAGCCCATCTATAGGTTTAGTGATGTAACCGAATAATTTAGGCACCTAGTCGATAACGATAGACCCATACTACATCCGATTTCGAATTGCAGATGGACCCCCAAATTTCTAGATAGTTATGATGGACTTACACTAGCATTACAAATCACTTTTGTTCGTAAAATGCTTTGTAAAATCATTGTAAATATATTTATTAATTTGGCGGTTAAAATGAAAACACATCCGAATAATTAATGCTTAAGTAGGTACCTACTTGCCTCCTGAATGCGTAAAAATACTAGTCATTGCGCAATAGCAAATATTAGTGCGCACGGGCGTTGGAAAAGGTGAGGCGGCTAGTTGACGCGTGTGTACCTGCGCAAAGCCGCGTTTGTAGCACACTTCACAGCCACCATAAAGTTTAAATCCATCTGTATTAGAATTTAGTTTTTATGGATAAGTAGGTATGGAACAGTCTAGCGAAAGTCAATAGAGAACACATGTTTCATGAAACGAACGCCTCCTGTTATAGCGGCTAGAAAATAACCTATTTTCTAAGTTATGAAGAGCACCGAGACCTAGTAAACCGGCCTTATTCACGCCACTTCTTAATTTGGACGGATTAATTATATCCGCTACCATATTGATAGTGGTCCGTTTCATACACTGCAAATCATCTAACATTGTACCTATAGATCACTACCACATTTCCCACCATGCATGCATTTGATCCGCTTTAATAATCAGTACCTATAGTAGCGGCACGCTATGATGGCCGTTTTGACGTGTGTGGGGCGGAGAAAATGAACCTTATTAGGTATAACGGAATAAGAATGCCAGTTTTGAAGTTTAAGAATGTCAAAAAATTAATGCGAAAATGTATCTTAATCCGTTATAATAAGGCTCATCCTCTCCACCCTCCCACATGTCAAAACGGCCATAATAGCGTGCCGCCACTATAGATCATCTAATAACATCTATTCTATACAGCCACATTTTGCACTAAAATATCGATAATGTTGGTATCGACAAAATGCAATCACTTTTATGTTATCTTCGTCGCGTCGCGCAACGTGTCTATTTTATACACCTGCCTACGCGCCAACTGGTGCCACATAGGATCATATTATTTTTTAATGATTACCTATAGCTCTGTTCGCAACACCTTGTACCCTATACCTACTTCATTATTATATAATAACGATGGTGTAAACAGTACCTATAATATAACAACTAACACAATGTTATAATAATGTCATTTATACCACTGGGTTATACTTATTTAAATACCATGCAAGGATTTTCACCTCAGTTATCATGATATAAGAAAAAAAACAAAATGGCTGGATTTGTAAGAACAAATCTATTCAGAGGAGTTGGACTAACCTTACAATATTATAAATAATTTAAAATATTTTGAAATAAATAATAATATACAGGCTAAATGAGATCAACAAAAACAAGTTGCATTACTTCTGGCATACATGTCATAAATATGTCAAAGTCAAAACCTGTCAATCAATCAACTTCAAGACCTCAACCGGTGACCGAAGGAGGAGCGATATTTTTTTAACCCTTACTATTAACTAAATAAAACCTAGCGACAAACGATTATGTATCCTAGCATTTATAAAATTTTTCGGCAATTTTTAAATAATATCAACAAATGCCCCAAAATCGTACCAAAAGATGGAGTAAGATGTAATTCCAATGTGGCTCATTTACTGAGGGCACAAAAAGCGAAAACAAATAAGGAACCCGGCGAAATTTTCAAATGGATCTTACTGGTAACATATTGCTTACATACTTAGTAATGAATTAACCATATTGGTAGGTGCAGTAGTAATACTACAAAATAAATAACCTTGTAATTCCGATCAGACTTCTACTTTTTTTAAAAAATGCGGGTTCTTTGACATATTAGTATTGCCCCGGGTCTATTCGAGGGTCAAACCTCAGCGTCAACGTTGTCGACACCATTTTGGTCATGGCTTACAGTAGTAACAGTGATGAGAGCGTGTGGTGTGCCTACAAGGGTTTTTATGGAAAAACCCTTGTATTATTGTATAGCAGCTTTTCCCAAGTTATGGATGATAAGGTGGGATTCTGGAGTTTTCTATTATTTGGGTTAACAAGTTGTAAGCATTATGAAATTATAACGATTGGGATTTTGAGGCACTTATGGCTGCACCGGGGAGAGTTGCATGGGCATTATGAGACTGGGGGGGTTTTTTTTAAATAACGCATAGGTACTTGAGATCATGGAAATAATTAATAATAGTTATTCTAAAAAGAGAAAGTATGAAGTGTAATCATGTGTTTTATTGAAGAAAGGATCTGATTTACACAGACCAATAGGTGTCCGTCTTTGAAGCTAGATTCTGATGTAGAAACCAACATTATATTATTTATCAGGCTAGGCTTAATAATATCCTGACCAAGCTGTTTTTGTTTCAGATGCTGCCTGTTGGGTCATTCAGTTTGGGATGCTGGCAGGTTTATCGGCTGCAATGGAAATTGAGACTTATTGATATGATGGAATCCAAAACCAATTCAACTCCTGTAGAAATGCCTAGGGAGTGAGTATAAAATACCTGCCACAAAAATAACTTCACGACTATACCAATCCTAAATTTGATATGTAATGTCTAATAATAAATAATACAATTTATCTATACAATTAAATTAAATTGAAGTGTCTGTTTGTAATGTCAATATAACAGCTTTTCACTAAATGCATATGAAAATACATATGGTACTTATAATAAAAACGCAAATAATATTTTATTTCTCTGTTTGTTCCGGGTAATATCCGAAACGGCTAGACCGGTTTTGATGGGACTTTCACTGGCAGATAGCTGATGTTACAAGGAGTAACTTAGGCTACTTTTATTTTCGAAATATAATTAGGGTTCCGCGGGAAACATAAAAACACAGCGGGAAATATTTTACAAACATTTACGCATACGAAGTCGCGGGCACAGCTGGTTACTTCTTACTTTTGGGTAACTTTCCTATGTTGGTGGGTTTATGTTGCAGAATACACTGAAACTGAATTTTTTAAATGTACTTTAGTTAATAAACAATAAATTTTACAGTAGTAATCAAACAAAACCCTAAACATGTTTTTATTGTGAAACATCACTAATCGAGTTTGGCTTTAGTATAGAATACTAAGAACTACTACTACTAGAAACTATAACTTAATAAAAAAATCTGTGCTTGTAGTTTTACAGAATTAGAAAAAATGGAATACCGGCCTGTTAAAATACGAGGAAAGTTTATTCATGACAAGGAAATACTTATTGGTCCCAGAGCTTTAGTGGAGGAAGGGTCAGCTGCACCCAGGGCTGGCTCGCTTGTGTCCGATCCCAAAAAGAATCAGGGATGGTTGGTCATAACACCATTCATGTTGGCAGATACTGGGTAAAGCGGTCTAGTAATTTTTCTCCATAATCCTTTACGTATATCTTATATATTAATAATGTATTGTTTTCTTCATACAGTGAGGTGATATTAGTCAATCGAGGTTGGATTCATCAAAATCTTCGTCCCAAGGAAAAACGTCAGTCATCTTTTATAAACGGAGAAGTGGAATTGGTGGGAATTGTCAGATTAACAGAAAAGAGAGCTCCTTTTATGCCCAAAAACCATCCTGAAAAAGGATCTTGGTTTTACAGGTAAAAGTACCAACTATGGCATAAACTTAGCTTAGCATTTAGTTAAGTATATTATTTATGTGGAGTTTGAACTGTTTTTGTTATTTTCAGAGATTTAGAACAAATGAGTGCTCACTTAGGTTGTGCTCCAGTGTGGCTTGATGCCAAAGGTATCCCTGACCCACCAGAGGGATGGCCCATTCCTAATCAGACGAGAGTGACTCTTAGAAATGAACATCTGTCTTACATTGTCACTTGGTATTGCCTTGCTGCATTTACAGGTGGTATGTGGCATCGTTATTTTGTAAGAAAATTACCACTTTTGTAAGTATTAAACAATGGTGTACATACAAGACGTATAATGTATGTCACGGAAAGATAGTAACAGTTATACATGCAACAACCCACCAACATAATTGCATCCCAACTTACTAAATGGTACAAATATTAAACTGAGGTAACCTTTATGTCTTGAAAGATCTGTGAAAAACAAGTTCCACAGAGTGTTCTTGTTTTTGTAAAGTAAGGTTGTGAAAAAAGGTCCTCGAAATGAACTGAGTGTTCGGAAAACAGGCAAACTGAACCTATAGCTGAGCACACTTTGAAGTCTTCTGCTTTAGATCAGTCTAGAGAAAGAAATAGTATAAAACTCTTGATATATATTTTATTTAACTTGTTGTACCTACCTTATTATTAAACAATATTTTTCCTGATACCAGATTGATTTAGGTACTTATTATTACAGCTAGTCCTATCTTACTGTGTCATAAGAAGTAATATATACAATAAAAGTATGTAAACTAATTGTAAAATTGTAGTTTAGGTGTGTTTGTTGTATAATATATAGATCAATTATAATCTTAGACAAATCAAGTTATTTCGTGGTTTAAGTAATCTTAATTTGATTAAATAACAAGGCACAAAAAATAACTTTTATTTTATACTTAGGCATGATTTTTTTAGAAAACAGGGATGTCATTTGAAGATTAGCAGCCACATAATGTAAATTATTGTTGTTTGTTTAGTCGGGTGGCTACCATTGACGGCATAAGTTAAATTATATTCATTGTTGATCAGATTCACAAAAAGACTGCACATCTTTACGAAAGTATTTGTATTTAAATGAAAAACGTATTATTTGAGATCTTTTATTTGAATCAGTAAAGAGTTAAGGGGGTTTTCACATTATCATTACAGGATAAAATCGATTTTGTGCCATAACATACTTATGGTTAATCTAATACGCCAATTTTAATTTGAAGTACCATAAGTACTTCCATTTCAATTCCTCATCAGCTTTTCGTAATGTACATTTACTTATGTGTAATGTGTGCAACATTGATTATTGAAATAGCATACATGTAAGTAATGATAATATAATAGCCCTCATAACTGAATTCTCCAGTCAATACATAGATATATCCATAATCATAAATCATTCAAAAATAAGTCGAAGTCAGTCGGAAAGGTCGCTAATCTAATACAAGCACTGATTTAGAATACATAATTTGCCAAGCCGGTCCGATTTAGTAAAAAATGTATAATTCCAGCTTACGGCTACAGATTATAGGTCCTATTACAAATTAATTAGTTGCATTTAAATGTGCATATAACCATTACTTAAAACCTTGAATAGTGTTAAAAGCGACATGGTGCATATAATGTGCCCATTTTTACATGACTTAATAAATGTATTTTTTTCGCAACCTGTATCTGGCATGTTTCAGTGGTAATAACATAATATCATGAAATAGAAAATATTTATACACACCCCGAGAGGGCTTGGCATAGGTAAGTACATTATTTTACATTTTCCGTTATTTATTCATATTTACCAGACACGATTGCAACCTTTAGACAGCACAAATAAAATATTGATTGACTTTGCAATCGACTAACGTAACAAATTTATATAATAGAATAATAATTTAATTCAATCTTTACGACAGGACAAATAAAATATCGGCGGACATGACAATCGACTAACGAATCCATAAAATAAAATGAATAATTACATCTCTACATTATTTAAAACAATTATAAATCCTTATAAAATAGACGAAAATTCGTTCCCTAAAAATTACGTTCACTGTGTTTGTTTTGATAGATGTTACAAACAGAGTGGCGATTTCTAAAATAATTACAACTTAAAGCTATATTTTACAAGAAACTTTAAAATTAATTTTATAAAGGACATTAGAGCAGACCTATTTGGTCCTTGGGAGTTTACAAAATAACTACGACTTTCAGCCATACCTCGGTAACGAGTCATCGTAACTTCATTGCATATTAATGACAGGTCACCGAAACATGGGGCGCGGGAGAATCTTTAGAAGGCTCAACATTGGTTGAGAAATTTAGAGTTAGGTATTATAATCCAATTTTGTAGCTCCGCTTGATTGTTATTACCAATCGATGTTATAACGTTAAGATTGTAAAAAAACTCAAGACATATTTTATGTCATCACGATTTCTCGTGAAGACCTTACATGAACCCAGGCAATATGAACTGAAAATTCAAGCGGGCAAGTCAAAATTCGACACATGTATCTGGGGTACATGCGTTGGATCGATTTTTGGCGTCGATTTGTATTCGCAGATGCCAAGCTCTTTTAACTTCCACTCCCAACCCATGGTCTGGACTGCGTGTAGAGTTTGCGCCTCCGTGTGTTGCCGCCGAAGCATTCCTTCCTGACATGCATATAATATTTGATACGATTACGCATTGATACCAATTGGCGGCGTCTTCATCAGGCGCTTGCCTCGCGCGAGCACTCACTTTTGACGTCGGAACGCATGGACGTAATGTCATAATATGAGTGCTCGGGTGAGGCATGCGCGCCATATGGATACATCTATTGAAGCACGCGTAAGAATAAAGGTGGCAATAGACGTCCGATCCGATAATCTGATCAATCAGGGAAACGGAAGGCACTCCGGCCACATGCGATGCATATCCGATCCGTAGCCGGGTCGGACATGTGAGTCACGCGCAGACAGGACAGCTCAGATGAGTTTACGATTTTATTGGAGTGAATCAAATCAGATAGTCTGAGGCAAAGTCGGTCGTCTATTGCCGCCCTAAACAAAGTGAATAGATTTGACATTGAGCATTCAAACGTACGAGATTCAGGGTGGATGTACATCTATGATGTACATTGAGTAAAAAAGTTTGTAAAAATAACACATAGGGGTAATTCTACACATTTCGTTAAAACCAACAAAGCTCATGTAAATAATAATAAATAATTGCATAATTTACCTTAATTTTTTCCCATTTATCGTCAACTTCTTGAAGCCACGAATTAATTTGTCGGCCGTTGCAGCGGGAGCGCTGCGCGTTGCGCTTCTCTTCCTGCTCTGGAGCCAATACATTGTACACTTCCTTGTCGCGCAGTATCGTGCACACAGAGAAAGGAAGAGCCTGAAGTACAAACAAAAAAATAAGGCAATTAATTATGTTAGTCTGTGGTTTCTTATTGGTTTACTTCATACATAATATTATTTCCAAATAATTCAGGAGACGAGATGTGATACCTGGTTAGCTACAGCGCGTTCGGCGCGCCCGTGAACGCGCAATATTTCTTGTTCGACGGCCAACACAAGTTTTTCTTTTTCTACTTGATGTTGATTCCGCAGTCGAGTCCTGCATTGAATTACTTGTATTAAAAATAGAAGATCACCATATTGATTCTACATCTAAATTATGAAAAGTATTCACCCACCTCTCTTTTTCTTGAGATATGAACTCGCTTACCATCTGAGATGGTAAAGTGATCGGTATCTCTACCTGAGGATCAGGGTTTACATTACTTTGAAGAGTGTAAGTGCACCGGTTCATTAGGTACTTGTTGAAGTCTTTTGGTGGTTTAGGTTTCACCGGAAACAAACCTTTCTGGCGGCGATCAATCTGTTGGAAAATATAACCACTTGAGTAATATTGTGTATGGCCATGATTGTGACAATGTTAAGCCCCTGCTCCAAGTTCAAGTTATCTTACAAGCTTTGTGCAAATGCTCACTACATAACTGGTTGGGGTTTAATAGTATGTGTTCTATGAAAACCTACCTGTTTCCGAATGTGTATGTACATTTGATATGGATTAGAGTGGGTAATGTTGTGGCTGAGGGTGCTGCTTTCGTGGACATGCTCACTCTTCGACTGTTCACGTGAATGACCGTCTTTAGAAGCTTTAATTTTCCGCTTCCTAGGATGTAACTCCACAGTGTGCCCTGCATTTGCTGTAGAATGCAATAAGTAACAATTAATATTTAAATTATTATAAACAGTACTTGTTGGCCATAAAACTACTGATATACGGAATTAACTTACATGACTCAGATCTTCCAGTACCACTGGATGTTGACACTGTGTTATCGTGGTCATGACCCTAAAAAAAATACTGAGTTAGGATTGGCATTAATAATTGGCCTAATTGCCAAACGATCGCACGATCAAACGATGCGTTTTCGTCGCACGACGAGATTAAAAACATACATTTCTTAAGGGTGTCCTAATTGAGCTTGCAAGTCATCGCACTAGCACAGGAACAGATTTTTACCGCCCGACGAAATCGCATCGTTTGCCAATTAGGACGACGCCTCAGGCTGTTGTAACTTTTTACAATATCAATAGTAGGCTGGGGTGTTCAGATGAAATTAGGTAAGTTCTGCATTAATGAATCGATCAATAGAGTATACTACATAGCGTATTACAATAATGTATTGTATTTTCAGAGCCAGGCAATAGACATATTAAAGTTCAATTAAGCCTGAGCATTACTCACCATGGAGCGGCCGTCAGTGCCTCTCTGAGGCGATGTTCTCTCTTTATCCTTATCTTTTTCCCCGTCATTTGTCCTGTGAGAACGGAGCACCCTTTGGCCAGCCTGCAGAGAAAAGTTGCTTTGTTAAACTAGTGTATTCAGTTGTGTGATGTTGATGATGGCTGTCATCCTGTGGACACCCTTTTTCAGACTAAAAATATCCTTAGATATTACATTAACAAAGATCTAGCTCTTTAAAAAATTTTACATGTCAAGTTTTATTGCAATACGATCAGTTGTTGGCCATACACAGACATAAAAAATAAATTGGCGATAGTCCACTACATTAAAATGATAGGTCAGACATTGATACCAATTCTGTTGCCCTTAAAAACGACTTAACTGAATTCGACACACCTCTCAAATACGATTGTCAGACTCATACTCTATGACGGTGAGAGGGAAGTCTTAGTTAAGTCAAGTTTAATTTGTGTATCAACAGAATCTGTACCAATAGAATAGAGAGAGAATAGACGCTTTCACAAATGCCGAGCGGCGCGTACGAACAATCAGTTTCGTCGTCTGAAAAATTCCTAACTGATCGCACGGGCGCCGTTGCTCGGGGCTTGTAGACGCGTCTAATAACAATATGAAATAAATATAATCCAAATAGAATACTTACTACAAGCATAACTCTAACTAGGCTACTCAAATAAAAACACCAATAAAGTATTTAAGGTATACAGAACCTTAAATATTACCTTTCCACCTTCGCCAGCTCTCTTATCGTCAGAATTGCCGTCAGAACTGTCGGATGTTTGGCCGGTATCGTTGCTGGTGCATGGAATCACGTATGGTAATGTCGAGGCACTCCCGCGACCTTTGCCGCTGCCTCTTTGTCCTGAACCACCTAGAAATACACCCCTAGTGAGCGCGCGAGGTCAGTCTAAAGTTGGTGCCTTACCAGGATCCGTGGTTTTGCGCGCCAACGGATTGTAGTTAACGTTTTGCGGATCGACGCGCGGACGACTTAATGCATGCTGCTTGTATGGGCGTTTACACGGTCGGCCTGTGGTCGGTCGTACAGAGTCCTCGGTTTGCAGAACCACGGAGCGTAGGAAGGCAGCAACGGAGCGGATTTTGTAGATAAGTAGACGGTGAATACGTGATCACCTTGCTTATCTACTTTGTGGTTATTAGACAGTTTTTATTTACGCCGTATGCACTAAGGTACGTATTTATTACCAAGAGATGCTGTTATCAAGTTAAAAGTTAGGTGAACTGTTTCCAGGCATTGCAATCGAGTTAAAAAGGTACGATTATTGTAACCTGTATAATGTGACATTGGTCAGACAGTAAATTGTTGTTTTTTTAGGTAGATTACCTCATTAACCGGCGAATCTCAACAAAAATCTAGTTAAGACCAACCGACCAATCAATTTCCTTCGTGTCTAAGCCACTACGTTGACATTGGCAGAATCACATTGGGCCAGACTCAAAGAAATAGGCCAAAAGAGGGATATATTAGGTTGTTTGTTACCTTCCCCCTCCTGTTCGTTCCGACCGCCCGAGCCACTCGCGCCACCAGGTATCACGATCTTGAGTGGTGGAACTTTAGGAGCGGCGGATTCTTGCGCCTTCGGCTCATCCCCATCGTCGTCCTTGCCTTGGTTCGGCTTCGGACTCGCCACTGGGCTCTTTCTGTCCTGTTTACCTACTTGCAGGCCACTACCGCCTTTCCCGCCGCCAGATGATTTGCCCTTGACAATAAATGTTTTTCTTGTATTTGAATTGAATTAGTCTATTGGCTGGATATTTATCTACCATGATTATCGTCAGTATACAAAAGCTTGCTTCATAATTACTTATTATGTGGCTATTTTCGTGATTTTTGTATTTCTGTCAAAATATTGAGAAGATATCGTACCTGATGGACACCTTGGCCACCAGCCTTGGCACCTGCGCCGCCTCCCTTCCCCTGCGCCTGAAGGTTGCCCTTCCCCGACGATGAGCCCGCTCCCCCCTTGCTAGTAGCCTGTGAGCCTCCACTCTTACCCAGCGGCACTGCGCCGGTCTTGCTGGCAGGTCCGGGAGGCTTGCTGCCGGTCAAGATGCTGTAAAGTAAACTAAGTCGTCAAATAAATTAGATTGTTTTTGGGACTATCCTTGTCGATGGCCTGATGAATATTGGAGATCAGGACCTGTAAGGAACTTAACTTTTATCATATTTAAGGTCTTCACATTATGCACAAAGAAATTTAGTGCCATTAAAGTGTCAGTATGATTGAGTTAGGTGTACATTGTAATGTTTGGTGGATTCTTACCGGCCGGGTCCGCCGCGGGCTACTGGAGCGGGCTTTGCCATCGGCTCCTTTTCTTCATTGTCTTTCCGCTTCTTTCGTTTTGATACGTCATCTTCCGTCGTGTCATTGTCTTGGCTTTCTTCGTACGATCTCTTGTTGGATTCATCTTGTGTCGAAGACACCACTCCACTACTCAGCTGCGTGCCGTCTATTCACAATGTGTAAAACAGTATTAATTTATTAGTTAGATATTTAGAATTTGACAAAGAATTAAGGAAAAACAACTGCAATAAAAAACTACACACACTCTATGTTTATAAATATTATTATGTTCTTTATATTTGCTGTATTAAAAGTAGGTACAAGAGCCGTTTTTTATTCGATCATTAACATAATGATTGTATTAAGTATAAGCATAGAGTATAAATTAAAGTATTAATAATAATATATATACATTAAAAAGCAATTAATACGAATTAATAATACAGTTTCGTGTCGCACAGGAAACTAGTGGGCTCAACAGTTGATAGATGTTATTGCTCTAATAATTATGTTACCGGAGTATTACTGACCATCTGTGCTCTCATTGCCGCCCCCTTTTTCCTGTATGGCGTTATCCTTGCCATCGAAATGCTCACCCGGCGCTAGGGCCTCCATGTTGTTCCGCTTACTACAATCACTGTTACCACTGGCATTGCAACCCTTCTTGATGCTGTCATCCCTTGCCCGACCGACGTGCGCAGCTCTCGCGTTATTATCTGTTGGTGAAAATATCATTATCAAATGATCCACATACATCAACCAAGACATGTTACACAGGTCCAATTAGTGGAAAATTGTACCTATGGGATTTGTTCCATAAGGCTATGGGCAATAGCTAGTTAAGGATTTAATATATAATAAGACAGTAGCAAAGATACTTCATTAGGCCAAACCACAGATCCATAAGTCTCATAGACACCACCTAGCCAGATACCCCGCATATTAAATTTTATATCAACATATGAATTACCATTGCATATGTGTGGCCGCACATTTCAAGGTTTAGTCCCGAATGGCCCAATCAAAATTCAACCAACTTTTGATTTATTTGCATTGTATTCTCAGGACACCAGAGCTGGGCGAAATACATGCTTTGCTTTAATTAAAATACAAACTACTATCTCGTATGTATTTAAAATACGAAATACAAATTACTTTTAAGACACGTATTTGTATTACAAAATACAGTGTTTTAACAATTTTTAATTAAAATACAAATCACATAAAAAAATACAGTCAGGTGTTAGGTTATGTAAATAACAAACAGACGCCGCCTTCGTCCGGCATCGTAGATGTACATTTGGAGTGAATTAGATCATTTATCGTGATATTCGTATTAATAAACTCAATATTAATAATCATGGTTGACATCCTCCTCCTCCTCCTATCCTTTCTTCTGATTAAATTCGTGCGGGTTCCAAGACAACTTAGCTTTTCCCCGGGACTCGTCGAGGGTCAAACCTTAGCGTCATCGTTGGACGCCATTGTCGATCCTGGCTTACAGGAGTAATAGTGGTGGGAATGTGTGGCGGGCTTAGTAAAAAAAAAACGGGTTTACAAATATAACGGTCGCCATTTTGCTTACGAATGATCGCTAAAAGTGTTTAGGTTCAAATGTATTTTGGAGCCATAAGTATTTGAAATACTGACAACAAAATACCTCAGCATCAGGTATTTGAATTACAAACTACATTTTTACGGAGTAATTGAAATACAAGTACAAATTACGTATTTGTATTTCAATAATGTATTTTAATTACAAGTAATTCAAATACTGCCGAAACCTGATTCTCACTCATATTATACAATAGTGGATGTAGATAAGTGGTGTCTTGGCTTATTGGTTTGTGGGCAAAACATTTAGGAAGAGAAATATTTGATGTGTTGTTACACATTACTATATACATCCAGTCTGTGTGTGTGTGTGTGTGTGCTATTAAGTGACCACCAATACAACTACAAAGTTACTAATTAGGTATATTGGATGAAGATAGGTGTTGTTTGACGACTCAAACACACTATTTAATAATTAGAATGTATGAATCAAAACAAACCTGATATAACATAATAATAATATTGTCATATCCTTTGAAACAAATATACCTACCTATTACAGCTTGCATTACCTATACCTATTCCTGAGGGCCTATTATGAACCCGGACCATCCATTTCATTTGTTTATGATTTTGACACTAATTAACTAACAAAATGTGTCAAAATCTGAAAGAAATGGATTATTGTTTTCATACTAGGTTTGTAATAGCAGCCCGGTCTAACATTGTCTCTGGAAAGCCATTTACAAATTAGGTTTGCTTCGGTGCCAACCTTATTTTACTGTTCTACTGAAAAAGAAAACCTATTTTAGGTCATAGAGGTATCCTATTTACACACTGCGAACCAAAAAGAACTTAATTTTCTAAATATCTCCGCGATTGGAATACAGCACGGAACACAATTACCTCAGCGCACCGCCGCAAGAGTTTAGGACGAAAGATAATCAACCAATTGTCAATTATCTGCCTATTTATAGGTTTATTTCACGGAATAATGACATTGTCACGTCAGTCGGGTCAATAAATAGGTGTACTTGGGGGTCATACACAGCAAGATTGTCGATAATGTGTGGCGTGCACAGTGGATTTGCGATATGTGAATACACTAATATTATGCAACTTTCGACTCCCCTTTGCTGTGCGAGAGCGTCCTCCTTTGCATTTCACGTCCTCAGGCACTTTGTTAGTTTATACTTGTTTGTACACAGTAATTTTCCACATTAAAAACTTATGCTAAATCGGTCTTGCAAGACCGCCACGAAGTTGGCGTCAAGGAACGGCCATCATTCGACAACGACAAACCAAGCAACACGCCCAAGACGTTCCGTTACACGAAAAAAACATTAGTTTTTGTTACTTTACTAATTTCGTGTTTATAACGCTATTCTACTTGATGACGATGATATTGCATATAGAAATATTGCATATAGAAATAAACCTATACATTTAAATTTACAAAAATGTGGTATAATAAAATTAGTGATGTACCTAATCGATTAAAATTTAGTAAAAATAATCGGTCAAAAAAATTATTTTTGAACAATTTCAATTTTGGCACCGCACTATATTTAATAGATGTTTTAAAATATAGTAAATCATGTTTTTAGTGGCATACCTACACATACAATACAAACTGCTGTGCACCATTCGTAAGCCTACGAACTTATCCGATCCTAGCCTTCGGAGAAAACAGGCGATATTTTTTACTACGATACTCAAGCGAGATTTGATGCAATGCTTTGAATACTTCAACAAAAAGTGACCCTCAGGTACAATTTCTCATGTAATTTAATTTAGCAATATGTCACAAAAATTGTTACTCCCTCCAGGCACCACATAGATACCACTTCCGTCAGTGGTATAGCGTTTTTAGGATTAGTTTAATCACATATTTTGAAGATTATATAGATATTTTTCTATTTTTATCTATATCTATAATGTTATAATTATACCTTAACAGTTTGTACGCAATAGTTGTAGAACAGTCAGTACAGTTCAAAAATAAATTACGTTTCTACTTGTAGGATTTAAAATTGTAATGAATTCGACAAAAAAATCGATTTTAAAAATAATCAAGTCGGTACATCACTTAAGGAGACTATGAAACGAAACGATGCGTCATGCGGTATCCACGCACGGCGGCTCCACGCAGTCACCAGCCCGTGTTCCGTGCGAACTTCACTCAATGTAACGTTACTGTCGCCAACTTTTTTTAGCTGAAAAATTGCACGCAATACAGGGAAAATGAAAGAAAATGTAAATTTCAGGCAACAAAACTAGATTTTTCTGTAGAGCTAATTTTTATTTCATGACTATCCAAAAAGGAGTGTAATGTATTCAGGGTTCATGTATCTATGGATGTGAGTCTGCACTGGTAGCATAGCCAGCTGTGACGAGATAAATCGATTTGTCTCATTCTCTCATACGCATTGAGTAAGAGAGAGAGCGACCCGGTGCGACATAATGCGTGACAGAGATCTTGGCACGTGTGCTAGCCCTTCTGAACGCCTTAATCAATTTATATCAATGAGGTATCGTTGGAATTCTTAAGTTAGCGAATAAATAGGTGCATGTTGCAGTGAGAAAATCTTCACTAACGCCATCTGTTGGTGATAATTAAGGAGTGCGACATATTAGAAACTAATTCTAGACGATTTCTTGATTGTGAAGATAATACATATAAATTGTAATGACGACGAAATGTCACATTGAGGCGACCACGCAATTTTCTCGCCCGTACCAGAGGGGCTACTCTGTTTCAAACGAAAACGAAATTTCGGACGAAATTCGCGTATTTCCTACTACGTTTCTCAATGATTCCGACATTTCTTACGAACGAAAATTGTTTGACGTTTAGATTCGACGACGACGAAGACGTCATAAAATTTTTGTTCGTAATAAACGTCGGAATCAATGAGAAACGTAGTAGGAAATACGCGAATTTCGTCCGAAATTTCGTTTTCGTTTGAAACAGAGTAGGCCCTCAGCACAGCACATAGGGTTGTTACCCTACATATCAAATCTCTAACTATAAAGGATTGCGTCGACTAGGCGCGCCGAGTCGAGTCGAATCGAAGAAATTCGCGTCCTTTATATTTAGTATGAAACTGCGTCCATTAGCGACGCGCCGAATCGAACCGCACGCGCGCACAAGCGAATTTCTTCGCCGATGCGATTAGATTCGATTCGCGCGCCCCAGTTAGTCGCGTCAACTGGGGCGCGCCGAGTCGAATTCTTCATCCGAGCTGTCCATTACGCAGAAACAACTTACTTCGTTGAAGATTTGCGATGAATGAACGATTCGATTCGATTCGTCTGAGATGGACTCTGGATGGACAATAAAATGCGATTCGACTCGCCTCGATTCGATGCGACGCTAGCGCGACTGTGATGCGCGTTTCTTCTGTAGTCAACGCGAGCCTTAACAATACAATAATTAATATCTAATTAAGTGGTACCTACTATTAGAGTTAACGAATAATTTTGACAAATTAGTACCTACCTATTAGTATTTTTAGAAATAATAATGTAGATGTATTGCAATAAATCGCAGTCTCAGACTTCCTGCACTGGTAGCATAGCCGGCCGTGACAAGACAAAACGCGTGATAAATCGATTTTGTCTCCTTCTCTCCTATGCATTAAGTAAGAGAGAGAGAGAGAGCGACTCGGTGCTATATAATGCGTGACAAGTCTTGTTTTGGCGCACATGCTAGCCCTGCAGCAAGATCGAGAGTGTTTCTAGGGAACACAGGCGAAAATTTTACATTTCAAGATTAGTTCCAAATTTCGCTTATGCCAATTTGTAGGTATCTCCATCATAAAGGTTACCTACGACCTACGACACCATTTTGAACGTAATACAGTTACCTACGACATCATTTTGTTACCTACGACATCATTTTGAACGTAATACAGTTTCGAACATATAAGATTGCACACAACGTCATCTTTTAAAAAGAGCATGTTAATATGTAATATGATTATGTAGGTGTATTATGTAATATGATGATGATATGGTAAGTGGGTGCATTCAATATGTCATGGCCGCATACCCCTTTAGCTAATACAGGTATGATGGACTTATGAAGAATACCTATCCCTCTAATGCAGGTATGGGCAACCTTTGCTTAGCTGAGGGCGTAATTTCGGGACTTAATCAGGTCGCGGCCCGTAAGTATATCGCCGTATTATTTGAAGTTTCTTATTTCCGGCGGGCCGGATCGAAGCTGGTGGAGGGCCGGATCGGTCGGATATACTCTAATGATATGTAAGCATAGTACGTAGGTATTTGATCTACACATATGGTGCGTTCCACTCACTGTTAATTTTGTAATTTTCGTTATTTTCGATCACAAATCTCGTTCCACTCGCACCAACTTGTACTGAAAGTGATCATTATTATCGTTTTTAACACTTTTTGTGGACGAAAATAACAAAATTAACAGTGAATGGAACGCACCATTAGTGGTTCATCATTGTTTCTTATTGAAAACCATTTAGATATAGTTGGGAAAATGATGAGCATTAATAATATTGTCACAACATTTTGCTGCCTCGGACTACAAAAAACGTGTATTGGTGTGAATTTCATATCAGTTCAAACAAGGAGTTATATTTCGCTGTTAGCAAACACTTAGAATCAACATGCAACTGCCACAATACAGATTAGCTTGAAACCACTTAAGAAAATGGTTTATAATGGCCTTTTTCGTATTACTTTCACAGCACAACATCTTGTTGTTTTGGAATGACTTGTTTCAAAAAACATTTTTTTTTATCTATGTGTTGGGCATATTTACTAGATATCATTGCACTTAATCCTACGTAAAAACCTAGGTGTAGCTGGAGCAGATCTTTAACAACCTAGTCTGAGGGACAGAACTATAGAAAGAAAAAATACACTGTGTGCCAATGTACGACTGCATGGTGCAGTGGTTTGAGTCTTGGCTGCTCGGCTCACAAAATTGGGTGGTTGTAAGTTTGATTCCAGCCAGAGGTAAATTATGGAAACCGTCTTTTCGTAATTTGCACTGGTCTGGGTGTCAATGGGACCATACCGTTGGTGAGTAACTATGACAATATTTATTTAGTTGTATTCTCCTTAAGGGTTACCACTCTCAGGGAAAGTTCAGATCGGATTGTGTGTCGAGTATGTTTAGCTACAACAAATGCATTATTGTGTGATTACAGTCAAACAAGATTGACGAGTGAATTTTAAGCATCTGTCATAGAACTATTTATCATCAATGGCTGCATCTATATCAGGCGCATACCACATCCAAGCTTTCAGTTTTGACGTCGGAACCCATAGACATAATGTCATAACATGAGTGCTCGGGCGAGGTATGCGAGGCATCTGGATGTACCAATTAAGAGGGTTAATAATGTATGTATAACTATGTCACTCACCCTTCAAAGATTGCAGGTATTCATAAATCTCAGGTGCTGCATAATCACATGGCATTTTTCCTTTTGTATTCCTGGCGAATGGGTCAGCACCATGTTCAATCAGGAATTTCACCATTTTAAGGTTTCCGGATGTTGTGGCATCATGCAGAGGAGTGTCATCATCTAATCCCTTAGCGTTCACATTTGCACCACCATTTACTAGAACTATCACCACCTGGTACCATCCATAGCTGCATGCTTCATGAAGGGCAGTCCATCCTATTGGTATGAACATAAATAGGATTAGAATATAATATACAATGAGTAAGTATTGTCACTATCAAGAATTATATAGTCTGACCGCTACCGCTGTGCCACTCCTTAGGTATGCGAATCCACTCCGCACCTCCCTGTGCATTCCCCGCGCATACTTATGCTGCGTTCCATTCACCGTAATTTTTGTTATTTTCATCCACAAAAAGTGTTAAAAACGATAATAATGATCACTTTTAGTACAAGTTGGTGCGAGTGGAACGTGATTTGAGGACAAAAATAACAAAATTAACAGTGAATGGAACGCACCACTAGTTGTCCACTCCCCACCTCCCCGCGCATACCTAAGGATTGGCACAGCGGTAGCGGTCAGATTATAGTACACAAGTTTTCTTTGGTTGGCGTGCTAGGACTCAGCGTGGAAATATGACTGGTTACCTGCAAAGTCAGGCACATCCGCATCTTGACCTTGATCAAGCAGCTTTTTAACTTGATCATGGTCACCTCTTATAGCTGCCACATGTAATGGTGTTTCTCCGCGCTCGTTACGCTGCTGTCTCGTACGTTTCCTCTCCTCTGCTGGGGTCGGAGCGGCTGTTTATGAAAAAATGGCGGGAAGTCACACTTATTGTAGAAGTAAACAGAACTACGTTGGAACAATAACAAACCTGGAGGAGCGTCTTGTGAGGAGATCTGCATCACAAGAGCCAGCTGTTGCCGCTCCGACACGGGCGCTATGACTTGGGCCCGTGGCGCGCCGTCCGGCCCGCGCCCGGAGCCCCTCGACCGCGACGTCGATGGCATGCTTCGGGCATAACCACTCCTCTAAGGGTAAAATGTGACTATTTCACAACACAAAACACGTAAGTAAGTGGTATTGGAATATAGAGGGAATCATCGCGCCAATTCTTTTATCCAGACGTGAATCGACAATTACCTTACTTATGGCGCCAGATTAAGTTTACCAAGTTTAACACATAATAAACAACCCATGAACCATTTTTAAAATAGAAACTGAGAAACCAGAAGGGAATGCATCATCTTCAATTACACAAAACTCTTATCAAATCTTTGTAATTCTTGGGTAATGTACAAACCAAGCACAGACAGACATTATAACCAAAGAGACTATGCTTTTTTTATTTGCTTTTTATTTTGAGTCTATGTCATAGGGATGTTTATATCGATTCAATTAATCGATAACTGTTACTAAACGGCAAACATTCGATTATTTTAATCGTAGTTCTTTGTTTCTGTCTCCAACGTCTGGATATGTTCATATTCCTCAATGCCATGCAGTCCTCGAGCCAGATTACATAGAAATCCATGTTGATCTAGATTATTTCTCAAAAATAATAATTCATGATTTGTCTATAATATGATACTCTGTCTACGTTAGTGATGAACGTTCTCGAGAACATTCTCACCATTGGAAACTTACTCGTGAGAATTTTTGAGAATCCTATATTTTCGGTGACGTTATCCTAACTTTAAATCTTAAAAACAATTAAAACCACCATACTTGCATATTTAATGAGTTTTATACCAAGTTTAACATGCTTCAGAAGATAAATTCTCGAAAATTCTCATGAGTAAGATTCCGAGGGTGAGAATGTTCTCGAGAACATCCCATCACTAGTCTACGTATCAAAAAAATCAATGACACATTCTGAATTTCTGATTTCTAGATGACATTTTGTTTCTGTCAATTGCTGTCAATCTGCTTTCATCGTGGAGAATCGGAAAGGAATATTTTAGGAATACTTTTTAGACCGCTACGTAATAGCTAATCTAATAGTCTCTTTTGGATTTGTTTTCATGTAATCGCATATTGGTTCACTGATCTTAAAATGTGGAGACCGACGTTTACTATATTACAGAAAGTTGTTTTACCTTCGCTCAGAGAAAACGTCAATTTGCGAAGATTTTTTTTCACCAATAAAAGCCGGTCTCCTAGGTCTACCGCGAAGATAACCCTCGTTAGTGCAAGCATTGGTCTCCTTGTCGGGGCGGGTTATGGAGGATACACTCACTATAAAGTAAATTCAAAGAAAACTGTCGCGCCAACAGAGAATGAGGACTTCGCGTTTTTAAAGGAAGCGCCTGAATACAAACCTAATTACAGGGTAAGGATGCCTATACTGGCTCAACTTTAGATTTAACATCCATCAATTTGAGATTTCAAATTTTTACAGTTTTTGTATGATCGAATATCAGAGCATCTCATCACAGTTGGAGGGTTAGCTTTAGACAATAGGTACTATCGCGGGTTCATGAGCATGCGACATCTTGATTTTCCGAGGTTTTATGCATGATTGTGTTTACACATTATTATCACATATACATGACACTTGTTTAAAAAATAATTACCTATTACAACTATATTCAATGGATACCAAACTAAAGTCCTCCTATTTTATAATCGATCATAAACCTTTGGTATCAGCTTAATATTCATGACTAATATTCATTCTATTATCACTTACCTTACCTTCTGTCTGCAGTTGCGAGTGTGGATCTATGTTTAAATTGCAGATCTATTTCAGCAGTGTACTCACAAATTAATTATTTAAGTACCTACTTTTGTGATCACTCTTAGATGATTAGGAATTACCAAAAGTGATTTGGCAGCATAACTAGACTGTGAAATAAAGTTTGTAGCTTGGTCTAGGTTTGCTCTCAAGAAACATGATTGATTGATTTATTTTACTGAATTAACAGTCAATGGCAGCTATATTAATCAGAACATAAAACATATGAAATTATTAGTCAGTAAGATATTGAATCTGACCTCGACTGATGTCTTAGGCTGAGGCTTGTATTAATAAATTCATTTCAAGTCTGAAAATGATCTTGTTCTTATCGTATGGTTAGTGGCTTACTGGTCAACCTGGTGTCAGAGTCGTTATAAGTTGCTTGAGTATGCTACGCAATGACAATTAATTATGAATTGTGTGTTATCAAATCATGAAATGCATAGTATACATTATTTTTCTGCCTGTGCGAATATTATTATCTCTAGATCATAAATTATCACATTCTGTACTACATGTGTATCTATAAGCTAAATACCAT
The DNA here is from genome assembly GCA_947859195.1 of Drymonia ruficornis. Taxonomy (NCBI): domain Eukaryota; kingdom Metazoa; phylum Arthropoda; class Insecta; order Lepidoptera; family Notodontidae; genus Drymonia; species Drymonia ruficornis. The sequence goes on from OX401907.1 coordinate 8,858,007, forward strand.
TCACAAACACAATATCTTTGGAAACATAAAGCCTGCGAATTTGATAAGTGTGTATGTACGATGTTTCTGGTATTTGCTAAGACTTGATATAATATTTCACACACCCAGAGTTGTGGCCAGCAGCCAGTTAGTAGTGGTGTGTCTCCATTAATAACAAAATGTATTGTTTGTTTAGATACTTAATGAAACGGACCCAAGCAATCTTCACCTCATCCTGTTCCAATATCGGACATGCCCATTTTGCTGCAAAGTGCGTGCCTATCTCGACTCGCGCGGTATCAGCTATGAGATTGTGGAAGTTGATGCTGTCCTTCGTCAGGCTATCAAATGGTCGGGATATAAAAAGGTCCCCATTTTGTTAGCAAAAGTGGATGGAGGTTATCAGGTAGTACCTATTATGTTAATCTTTACCAGAAGCATGTTTATAATATTTTTAATTTAAATCAAGTTATGTTTTGAGATAAATCTTATCTAACCCTGACCTTATGATTCTTAATAGAATTTGAAGTCATCAGTACCTGATTTAAGTATTGAATATTGTATTATTCTCTACATGTTTTAGTAGGTACATTTTACAAGTAGTGTACAATATAAACATGGATGGTAGGTTACTCACCAAAAATTGTGTATTCATTTCAGCAAATTCTAGACAGCACGGCCATTGTATCTGTTCTGGAAACTTACCTGCGTGACAAGTCATCTCAGCTGACTGACATTATCAAGTTCTATCCGATCACCCGATACGTAAATGATACAGGAAAGGAGTCCACTGATATAACTAACAAATATTTTATTATGCACAGTGTGCTTGATGAGAAAGAAAATGTTTTGGAAGTGTGAGTATGTTATAAATCTGTAGCAGGTTATAGATGGGGAGCCGTAGAAGGATTATCTGAATTTACTCGAGCGCGTCAGTTTAAGATAAAGGGGAATCATTACTAGCTAAGAAGTGTCAAAAGTGACAATTTTGCTAATTTGATCAACAGTCTAAGAAATGGGAGCATCTGTAAGTTTCACTTTTTCACCCCCTCCGATATTTTTTTGTTATAGGACTGCGGTGGCAAAAAAGCGTACGGCCCGCCTGATTTTAAGCCGTTACCGTAACCTAAAGATGTTTACAAAATATGACGCGCTCGAGTAATTTTTTTTTCAATTTATCATGTTGGGGCATAAAAATATCAACATCTGACACGCTTGAGTATTTCCATGTTGTTGCTTTTTTTAAAAAAATAAATTGCAATTATCATGGAGACGCTTCCCCCATCGCTGAAAGTGGAATCATCTAGAACAATGTATTCTTCCTATCATCTAATCTACCGAATCTAATAGGTTTGGACGACGCTGGAGTAAATCCACTATGTGCATGCTGGGCTCCCAGTCCATTAGAATAGTCTGCATCATAATTTATTGCTGGTGATGGTGGATGTAGCAGTAGAACGTCCTGAATTGCTTTTTAGTAGCCACAATGTTTAGTAGCTTTTAAATTGTAGTTACTAAAACAATCATCTTTATATACTTTTTTCCAGTGAAGAACGTAAATGGCGACAGTGGGCAGATCAAGTTCTCGTCCATACATTGTCACCAAACGTTTACCGGACTGCTGGTGAATCATTGGAGACCTTTAAATGGTTCGAGGAGGCAGGCGGGTGGCGGCAGGCGTTCCCGGCCTGGGAGTGCGCGCTCATGGTCTACTTTGGAGCTGCGGCCATGTTTATCATCGCTAAGAGACTTAAATCTAGGTAATTCTCTTTCCTGGGATTATCATAAACCGCCAAACTATCCTCGCTTTATATAATCACAGGTTATCTACATGACACTGCTTACAGATAACCTTTACAAGAGTTAAGTCTGTTCCTACTGATTAGTCGGATTTAATGGTCAGATTAATGTTATATAATCTTGTTTGTACTTTACAGGCACCATATTAAAGAGGATGCTCGCGAATCCCTCTATGACGCGGCCAATGAGTGGATGTCGGCCATCAAAAAGAAAGGTACCCCTTTCTTAGGAGGAGACAAACCAAACTTGGCCGATGTAACCGTCTATGGTGTATTGAGTAGCATCGAAGGTTGCCAGGCTTTCCAGGATTTGAGGAACAATACTGACATTGGAAGGTGGTATGATGATATTACAAACACTATTAAGAGAAGGATGGGCAAGGTTCTTACTGTCACGGCGTAATAAAATTTAGCATGTGTTTTTGGCGTTGATTAGTGACATTGTTTTATATTACTGATAGATTCCGTTTATTATAATTAAAATAATGAACACTTTCATTTCCATTAGAAAATCTATAAAAGGTTACTTCTTATTTATTGAATTTTACATCTCAATGATTGTTACATTAATTGTTCATCCAAGTTGCCTGCCTATTTACGAGGAACTCTAATATAAGCAATAATTGTTAGCAATATGGAATTGATAATAATTTATGTAGCAAATGTGCCTAAGCGAGTCACTACCAACCGTGTGATGTAGAGAATTAAGCTTATTTTCGCCATTTAACACATTAGAAGAAATTATATTTAGAATACTATGTTAACACTGGATTTGTTGTTTATTTGGTTCGTTATTAAACTGATGAGTATATCAATAAGTATTAATTTTTATTTAATCAATTTTTAATCTTATTATTTAGTGTTTTACATCATCATTTCGAAAATAAAACTATAACACACGTTTACCGTAAACACGTGAGAAATATCGTGAATGTGACTTTGAACACGGTTTTCTCATAACACTTGCAATGTTCTATAGTGTTGGAGCCTCACTAGGAGATTAGAGGCGGTAGCACAACAATATCTAAATATATAAGAATATATAATAATCATTTAGTGCCATTGCGTAGATTGCAGTCTTATTTTCAAATTCACTACCATAACCTCATAATTAAAACATTACTATCAGTGTCACAGGTTGGAAATCAGACACTAATCTAACTTCTAACTTATGCCTACCTCTTATTTGTTAAGCTAACAGAATGAAGTAGGATTTCACAGCAAAGTGTAGCGTGCGATTTTTGTTGGTAGGTACACTTGTTGCATTGTTTTACAGTTTTAGAAGGTTGTTAACAGGCAACCTCGGTATAGCTGAGGGAGAAACCTCTGTTGGCGACGTCTGGGGAAGTCGTGGTGGTGGCACCCTCGTCCCCGTTCGTCACTACGTATAGAACGAACGGTTTTGCTCCAGCTGAAATTTTTGATAAATGTTAGTTAGTGTCTCATAGGTACTTCATAATGGCACGCATCGCAGTGATTGTTAATGAAATATCCTTATTGTTAGGGCTTTCTCCCATGACGATATTTACAAGCTACGCGACTGAGATGGGATCCAATTCGCCAATCGATATGCAATTGCCATAAGGAAGGCCTTACCGCGTACGCCGCGGCCGCTTACAGCGTCACGCGTACGCCGCGTCACAATTTTACTATAGCGACGTCGGCGTGTGAAGGAGACCACTACAGTACATTTCTATAGTAAGCATTGTGACGCGGCGTACGCGTGACGATGTAAGCGGCCGATGGCATTTAATAGGAGACCACGGCCTAAGTGAACTTACTTTCCACTGAAACAAAACCAATGCCACAGAATCGATCGGTGCCTACAGCGTCGCCGGTGGACACGACCGTCGGGTTGGGTATGACCACGAAGTCGGTGACGCATGCGCCGTCGTTGACGGCGCCCAGCGTCGTGCCCAGGACTGTGGTGTCGGCGCCTTCCACGTCCCCACTCACCGTGAAGGAGTAACTGTCACCTGATGTCTGTTCAAATCAAATAGTGTGCTCATTAAAGGCGATTTGCGACTACCAAGTTTTAAGGGTAGCGGTGAGCCTTTGCAACCCAAATTACTGAATGCTTTGGAAGACAAATAATATGAGTTCATTGATGTAGAATCTTCATTATAATCCACAAACCTTATTTATTGTCAAACAGTGTTTGTTTGTTTGTAAGTTTGACTGCGCATCGCGCAAAAACGTTGAAAGGATTTTAGTGGAATATCATAAAGAGTACACTCTGTAGTAACATAACGATTACTTCTATGGCCGCGGGGAAATGCGGGTAAATGAATAAAACAAGTACTAAGCCGTGTCTAGTATTATGAAGAACTATTGGTAGGTACCTGAGCATATTGTATGGCGCAATATCCCGCTTCCATTCGAATACAGATGCCGTAGTTCAAGTTGGCTATCTGCCTAGTTCCCGTGACGAGGGACGCGCTGAGCGCCGTGTTGGCCCCCGTCCCGTAGTTGAAACTGGTGATCGTTCCCGATGTCCCCGTGTAGTACTGGAGACACCCATTGGGCGCTGCAAAGAGGCGTCTCGTTATAATAACGCACTAGCGAGGCACGCTCCCACCTCCACAACTTTCGTTAGACGACGAATTTTAACGGTGACGTGCGGTGTGCGCTCCGCGATGGAGAGCATGGCCCGCTCCATGGCTCTTTGTGCGACTCTTATTTTGTGCATGTAATCCTATATGAGTCCGTTTCACGAAACACTACGGGCATTAAAAAATATGTCGAAAGAAGGGTGGACATTATTTTCGTTTTCGCCAATCAATACCACTAGGCCAACATGTGGCCAACATGTGGTCAACATATGGTATCCCCTTTCATCTAGGCCCGTGCTAGCATCAGCACATTGGACAATTAATTTGGTTTACCTATTCCTGGGCAGTCACAGCCCAACTGAATCAGCTTGATATTCCATCTCCTGGAGAAAGTGGTTGCCAACGTGGCTGTGATGGTGATCGTGATGGCCGTGTTCCCGTTGAAGTCCACGAAGATGGTCTGGCCAGTGTTGTCCCCGCAGAGCGTGGGCACAATGGTGTTCCCGCCCGTCACGGTGATGGAGTCCGTCGCGCAGTTCCCGTCACCATCTGGTTGTGCTAGCACCAGGTCCATGAAGTCTATACGGAGCTAAAGGAGAGTCGAAGTATGTAGGTAAGTTAATTACTTATTTCCTATTTTATGTAGATAAAATAATCCTATTATTTCCTTATCTTCAATTGAGAATATCTTTTATATCATTTTCGATACTTTGAACGTCTGCATTTTGGAAATTTTATGATATAAAACTTACTTACATGTTACTCTTATGGCAAAATAAAGTCCATGGAGTCAATAAAGTGTAGCTCACCTGGCAAATGTTGCTGTTACATCTATTTACAATAATGCTGCACGCTTGCCCACCAGCGTACGCGGCCGGGTACCCAGGGCTCGAGAAGTACGTGTTGTTCACATTCGTGGTGGAGCCGCACCCGCGAGACACTAGGAAAACATGCCATTCAAATAAACTGCCTACATTCAGGACCTGGGGGCTTACCACCACCTCTTATAGCAGTTTTGTTTTAACGTTTCAGCAACTTTTTGTGCAATGACGTTTCTTATTGTCATGACAATAAGGTACGTCATTGCACAAAAAAACGTTAATGTTTTAACGTTAAAACGTTCCTGTAGTTGAATCGCGATAAGAGTTCGTGGTAAGCCCCCTGTACCTATACCACCACCCTATAGCAGTATTATTTTATCCCTGTACCTTAACGGAGTAGCTGTAATATTAATTAGGTCGTTGACCTACTTTCAACCGATATGACAAGGACAACTTGATGATTATTTGAGGCTTGTTCGCCTTGCGATTCAATCATCGTATCGTATCGCCAAGCGTGTCATAATCGCAAGTATGGAGGGGTCACATCGAGACCGCGTAACCTACCGTGGGAAAACCTTAACATACTAGCACAGTTCAAGTAAATTTGATTGGTTTTCTCCCTGCAATTTTTGCCTGTTTCAATAAAGTTGATAAAGACTTGAGTAGATTACGTGTGGCAGAAGGTTTACGCACCGACGCAACACCGGCCTCTCCGCGAAGCGCAGGTGCCCGTGATAGTACCGTTAAGGTTGTTGCATTCGCGCCGCGCCAGACACGTGCCGCTCATCGTGCTCGCGCTGGAACACTCCGTGTTGGCGAACCGCACGATACTTACGAACGGGAACACTGGAATAAATAATAAATGGAAAGGGATGTTAGTTGGCTATACATTGTGCGACGGGACAAACCGTGTCAACCCAGAGCGGCGTAGCTGCGTGAAATATAAGTAAAACATACCATCTCATTTAGAAACTAAGAGATAATATAACAGAATGCTCATAGGTACTTAATTAGCAATGTATCAAACAGGTGACACCGGTTTTAGAATATATTATGAGAAAAGGCCATTATATTTCTTTTAGTTTTCTGTAATACATATGGGTATAATAGTTCAATTCAAAATGATTGCTTAAACTTGTTACTATAAACTATTAGTTTCTTTAGTCTAAGGAATATATCTATCGATAGTATAAGGATTAGGAAGTCTAAGGAATAGATCGATGGATTAAAAGGGAGAAATGTGTGAAAGAAAGACCAAAGAAAGTTGGATGCAAGTATTCGTAGTTGGTACTACTAAGGCCGTGGTCTCCTATTAAATGCCATCGGCCGCTTACAGCGTCACGCGTACGCCGCGTCACAATCTGACTATAGTGACGTGAGCGTGTGAAGGAGACCACTACAGTACATTTCTATAGTAAGCATTGTGACGCGGCGTACGCGTGACGCTGTAAGGCCTTACTGCCTTAGGAATGAGATGAAAGAAGCCTTAGAGCTTTAAGCCGGCCTTGTTGGCTTTAGAGTGAGTGTAATGGATGGATGGAAACTATGGAACGATTAAATATAAGTCGTAAACGACATCTTCCTACCTAGTTAAGAACTATAAGAAAAAAACAGTTGTTCCTGACAAGAACATTGTGTAACAACTATAAGTATGTACACTATTTTGCAGTAGCTGTAAGTTTGCTAAAGTGATAAAATTACAATTGAACTCTTCCTTTATTGTTTATTTTTTGATTGGATCAATGGATAGATGATTCATGCGTTAGACATAAAACAATTTAATTTTAGACGAGCTTAGCTAGATTAGAAGAGAGTTAAAGAAATCGCTGTATTATTCTGGCGCAAAGCTAATATGGCTCTTATACTTTATGAATTTACTAGGTTTAAAGGTAGGTATCACTCTAAGGAAAACGTAGTAGTAATTTCCACAAGAAAAGTATGAATATTGTTTTGGCGGGATTCGCAAGCATCATATTTATTTTAAAACGAAAACGAGGAGTGACCCTGCGATAATTAAATGGTTAGCCTATAAAATTCAACTTACATATCTTTCCTTTCCTTCCTCCGTATTCGGTAAGGTTCCCCTGCGTCTGATCTTCAATTTCGTCAAACCCTTCGAAATCATCATGTTCATCCACATCCTCGAGATCCAATCTAGAGAGAGTAGTTGCGGCAGCGGCTACGACCAAAGGCGCTACTATCCAGAACCACTTTGAACTCATTCTTATTATTCAGCGCTTAGACTGTTTTAAAAAGTCAAGCGCACAAAGCAGTCCGATTATTAAAACAATTCGGGCATTTGCGAAGAACGAAAGGTTTCGGTCCTGATCACGAAAGCTATGGTCACAAAATGCGACTGGTGTTGTCAATCATGTATAAATAAAGTGGGTGATAACGGTGCTGTGTTTGTGCAAACTGTTAGGGATGTTACCGTTTTTCGTTTAGCGTATGTGTTTGACCCGCCTGTTGGTCGGCTGGATTTTGAACTAGGAAAAGTTGACACAGTTCGCTGTAATCGTTGCTAGCAAGAGCCGTGTACGTTACTTAGGTGCTTACTGAGAACTTTGTAGGCTTATTTTTTTATGGTAAGTGGCCAACCTGGTATCAGAGTTGTTCAAGCCGCCCGAAGGTCTCTGACAAGGCTTAACGATTGCTGTCTAAATGACAACAACCGGGACCGATTTTTTACGTGCCCTCCGAATCACGGAGACGCTCAGTTCAAATTCCACTAAATGGTCACCCATCTCTGACTGACCTTACCAAGCGTTGCTTAACCTCCGATCATTTACTAATCAGTGATTGCAGCTGGTTATGAGTGCCTAGCCTTATAGGCTAATTTTGTACTTATGTCTACTATTTCAAAAATTTGTCAGCAGATAAATTAGGTACTTACAGGTCTTTGACCTTACCTTCACGTAATAATCACCATTTATCACTACAGTTGACAAATAGCCTCTTTTTTCCAATACTTAGGGGCCATCCATAAATTACGTCACACGAATTTCATGATGTTTAGACCCCTCCCCCCTTGTCACAGCTGGTCACATTTGCGAGACTCCACCCCTTCCCTGTGTGACGACACAAATTTTTTTCAGATTTCAGAAATTTTCAAAAAATTTCCTTACCTGTTCAAATTTTGGTTTTAATACATACTTGGATATATTAGATTTTTAAATGTGACGTCACTTAACTTAGGACCCCTCCCCTCCCCTTGTCACACAATTTCACATTTCGTCGACCCCCCTCCCCCCTTTACGTGTGACGTAATTAATGGATGGCCCCTTATTTGATTTTGCTTTCAATATTGTAATGTATGATTTGGGTTCCTACACGTTTTGGACAATACGTGTCACACAAAATAACTTTGGGTACATCTAACCTACACTACAAAATCCTAGGATGGACATATTACGCTTCACTGAAACTGAAACGAAGTTTGTGCAGTCGTTTCTGAAGGTAATTTTAACGACAGTCCAGAGTTAGATACTTACCTTATCTTTGACCAGAATTACTTACCTATAAGTACGCACACATCTGGACCAGGGAATAATAATGCAACGGTAAATGTGACTAAATTTAATTTGTTCTGAAAGTGTGAAAGTAGCTGCAACATAAATATTTTGTACCTACATACTTACTGTTCAGTTTTGTGGTAAGTTTTTCTATGTAATATAATAAATATGAAAGGTACGGTCATCAAACATTAATGTGGCACGCAGGCCATAGTTGTAATGATGTATCTGCCAATAATAATAAAGTAAATACACTGGACCGCAAAGAAAACGGGTCGGTTAGAAAATCTTCAATATCTTCAAAAGTACCTGACTTAGCTTTATGAAATAAACACTAAATTAAAGAGTTTTTCAATGTGCTTAAATGAAAATAAAAAACCAGCCAAGTGCGTGTCGGACTCGCACATAAAGGGTTCCGTACCACCGTAGAATATAAACGTCAAAATATAAAATCTTTATTTTTGAATTTAATTGTATTTTTACTATTGGTTGTTGTAGCGGCAACAGAAATACACATTCTGTGAAAATTTTAACTTTCTACCTATTACGGGTCGTGAGATACAGCCCGCTGACAGACGGACGGACGAACGGACAGACGGACAGCGTAGGCTTTGTAATAGGGTTCCGTTGGCACCCTTTGGGTAAGAAACCCTTAAAAATTCATTGAAGCTTTTTATTTTTAATAAATGTAAAATAAATAAAATGTTATTGAATATATTATTAAATATTTTCTAACCGACCCTTTTTCTTTGCGGTTCAGTGTATATCCTATTGGTACAATGTTACGACGTTTGTCACCCAATGGTTAAATTACCTACATTCTCTATGCTTTTCGTCCATACACGTGGGTGTATATCGCACAATAGATTACTCAAAGATTAGGTATCATTCAGAGATCTCTCACTGTCTGTTGATGGGCGGGCGCACCCATGTACGTACAGCTTATACCAACTTTACTATTATCTATTCTGTGACATATAGTGTCTCCACCTTGATATTGTATTCTATTCCTGGGCGCCGAGTCGCTTAGCCATTGAACTGCCACTGTAGCGTTTTGCTATTCTGACCGACCCTCTGATTAGCGACGACTAAATTAAGTAGCCTAAATTTAGTTAAGTGTAATAACCCCTTAAGAACACTCGATTTTTGATAATTGATGTATTTGGTCACAGATCGTACTGATTATATATCTATATCTATACTAATATATAAAGAGGGAAATGCTGACTGACTGACTGACTGACTGACTGACTGACTGACTCATCAACGCCGAGCCGAAACTACTGAAGTTAGAGACATGAAATTTGGATAGTAGATATATTTTGTGACGTAGACAAGCAATAAGAAGCGATTTTGGAAAATTCAACCCCTAAGGGGGTTAAATAGGGGATGAAAGTTTGTATGCAAGTTCGTCATTTTTCAAGTTAGAATTATGAAAATTTGTGTTGAGATGTCTTTTTAAAACTAAAAAATATGGTTTTCGGCGTTTTTGAATATTCAACCCCTAAGGTGGTAAAATAGGGGATGAAAGTTAGTTGGGAAGTTTGTATAGATGTTCGTGATTTTGGAAGTTAGAGTTATGAAAATTGGTTTTTAGGTTCCTTTTAAAAAATAAAAAACTTGATTTCTGCGTTTTTGAAAATTTAACCCCTAAGGGGGTAAAATAGGGGACGAAAGTTTGTATGGAAGTTCGTCATTTCTGAGGTTAGCATAATGAAAATTTGTGTTTAGGTTTCTTTTTACGTATTAAAAATAATAATTTCATCTTTTTTGAAAATTTAAACCCTAAGGGGTTAAAATAGGGGGTGAAAGTTTGTATGGAAGTTCGTCATTTTTTGAAGTTGGAATTATAAAAATTTGTGATTAGGTGACTTTTAAAGGATAAACAATATTAATTTCAGGGTTTTTGACAATTATACGGGGTACGGGATACGGGATACGCGATATGGGATACGGGATTTTGTATATGGGATACGTGATACGGGATACGGGTTACGGGATATGGGATGCGGGATGCGGGATTCGGCATACGGGATGTGGGATGCGTGATACGGGATACGGATACGGGATACGGGATTCGGATACGGGATACGGATACGGATACGGGATACGGGATACGGGATATGGGGTAAGGGATACGGGATACGGGATACGGAATGTGGGATGCGTGATACGGGATACGGATACGGGATACGGTATACGGGATAGGGATACGGGTTACGGGATACGGATACGGATACGGATATGGGATACGGGATACGGGATACGGGATACGGGATACGGGATACGGGATACGGGATACGGGATACGGGATACGGGATTTGGGTTCCAGAAAACGGAAACGGAATTTTTTAAATTTATATTCTGCGCGGACGAAGTCGCGGGCAAAAGCTATTATATAAATAAGAAGGTTGGTTCAAATTTATTTACAAGAACTCTCTTTACGGGTTCGAAATCGATATTAAAAACTATATTGCTTACAAATTGAAGTACCCCAGCTGATATGATTAGTTTAGAAAAGTTGCTATAGGTATCATTTACTAGTTAAACCTTCTAGTAAGGACAATCAGAAGAAAATATTGAAATGTTTAAAACTTTTAGAAGTACTTAAACTTGATAAAGTAGGTATCTGATAAGTATACATAGGTGTCATCGGATTATAGGTAAGTAATAACCATAGGGTCCAAATATTGTCGTAAGTAGGTAGAATTCTGATCGGTGAACAAATTAATATGATTGAGTGGCAAATAACAAAATGTTAGTAAATCACACTTCTCGCAAAATCTACAAACTATACATTTAAACACATTAAATCAATATCAATTTCTTCAATAATATAATATCTCAACTTTATACACTCAACTATAAAAAATAGTTTTATAAAAAAGAATTTTAAAATATGTCATTGGTAATAAATTATCTTGTGACTTAGTCAACATACTTAACTATGAACTTAAAAATAACATTACACGTGAAAAAGATACAACATAATCGTAAAATAATTATTGAAACGGTAAGTACCTACAAGGAATAAGCAAGACAAGGATAGTGAGGTACCATTTATACAGGAAGATAAACTTACGTCTACTGCCCTTTCATAAAAACTAAAATTAAATTAGGTTTTAATTAAAATATGGCATCTATAGACACGTTTATGGCAATTATTCGCTTCATAAAACTCAGAGCACATGAGGAGATACCTATGTCCCTACATAGCAAGAATATCTGCTTTATATAACGGTGCACAATGAGTGTTTATTAATATCATTTTAATTAGTTCTCAATTTTCTAACATTACAATTATTTATCTACGTCATTAATATTAAGGCCTAATCTGAATTGACCAAACTGTTCCAAAGCAGGCGATCGATTCGGCCGTGCGCGCGATTACGTCGAAATCCAGAATAATTCGCTGGAATCGCGCCCTACATCGCCTGTTGAGATGCTTTATAAGGCACACTGGATTGAATAATTGATATTCTAACACTCTAGTCTATGAAATAACATAATTTTTCATGAAATAACAATACAATCTGAGACTAGAGGGTAGGTATATTAATAAAATATGTATTATGACACTTGAACAGTCTCCGTTTTAGGGGCCATCCATTAATTACGTCACACGTAAAGGGGGGGAGGGGGTCACGAAATGTGACAATGTGTGACAAGGGGGTGGGAGGGGTCCTAAGTTTTGTGACGTCACATTTAAAAATCGAATATATCTAAGTAAAACCGAAATTTGAATTGTTAACGAAAAATTTCTGAAAATTGTAAAAAATATTTGACGTCACACAGGGAGGAGGAGATTGGCAAATGTGACCAGCTGTGACAAGGGGGGGAGGGGTCTAAAAATCATGAAATTCGTGTGACGTAATTTATGGATGGCCCCTTACTATTATTAAATAGTACTATATACTTAAGGTATTCTTGACATTTTCAGTGCTGCACCGTTTTATATGCTTAGAGTAGAGTGTAAAGTCAGTAATATAAAATTAAATGCAAGAAAGAGTGGCAAGAGTTACGTGCACGCTTGAATCAAGCTTATAATAGGTATTTAAAATACGAAAACTAATAAAATTGGAAAGAAAATTGTGGGAACATACAGTCAGCGTTCATCAGTGCAGCATGTTAAAGACTGTGCTGCTGTGAACATACAGCACAATATCGGTTGAGATTTGCTACTGCAGATATGAACGTGACTGTATGTATAGTACGTTTTTTTATACTTGTCCTATTTGGTAAGCAAAGATGGCGTCCAGTGGGGCGATTGCGTAACTTTTTGTCAATGTTTCAATTGATTTCGTAAATAATTGACAAAGGATGAACGAAACCAATTGAAAATTTGACAATAAAGTTACGCAATCGCCCCGCTGGACGCCATCTTTGCTTACCAAATAGGACAAGTATAAAAAAACGTATTATACCTATTTTGAATCCTTTAAAATTTTTAGAAAAAAGTAAAAATGACTGTATGCTATTGTTTTTAAATCTACTTACCTACAATATAAATAAGCTGAAGGCAAATCTCTGTAGGTACCTATATAACAAGGCAAGATTTAGCTTTTTGAATGGTCGACCATAATAATGAAAACTCTGAATTTAGTGTGTATCAAAAATAGTTTGACCCAGTTAAATAAGGCACAACATGTGTTATAGTACAGTAGCAAAAGGCGATATACAATTTAACCGTCAAGGCACTGTTGTTACATACATATGGGTTTATATTTCTACTGTTCAAATATATAAGCATAACTTACAGTAGCACAAAATACTAGTGACTATTAAAGATGGCAATTGCTTTTTTGCAAATATCAGAACGTATTATATAAAAGCAAAGAAACTAGTATAAAAGTGTTGGTAAAGGAGCGTACTCGACTCGGGGGTAAAAAGTTACCACCCCGCACGTTTGAAGACACGCAAAGGTACTGGACGGAGGCAACAAGGCTAGTTCAACGTTCTTTTCCAATTATTTGCCTAAAGCACTTGGTAAGAGATAATTATGTACAATATATGCTACATTATTTTCTATATAATAATATAACTGATACTGTAGCAAGTACGATAAACGGACAAAGATTAATCCCCAAATTTATAGAAAGTTATGATGGGCTAACACTGATATTACAAATCACTTTTGTTCCTAGAAATGCTTTGTAAAACATTTGTGAACTGGTCAAAAATCTCCATAAATTTGGCGGTAAATGTCATGTTATGATAGTTACGTATAAAATGTGTGGGTAATCTGTTGGTGATGAGATAACTTGAAAAAAAACTTTAATAAATCAAGACTAGAAAGTGTAAAATGTAGAGTTCCAGTGATACGACCCGTTGTTCACTTGAAATGTCTGAAATATAAGTTATGGTGCTAATTCTGTTGGCTACAAATTACGAACGAACTAAATTCGATTCAGCCTATTCTAAGATCGTTGGATACAGCTAGAAATATTGCTGTTTTGCTCTTACATTACGGTCATCAGTAGGATGGCAATAGATTTCGACTAATGAAGTTTGTTTGTGTACCAACAGCACTAGTAGCTAGTACTAATGTCTAGTCCAATTACGCACTGTACTTGTGTTGGCACGATATATCGAATGTAATCTTGTGAGAAACAATTAGCTTTTATACATAAATTCGAACAGAATACCCAACTATGAATCAATGTATGTTTGGGGAAATTTAGGTGTAAATATGCTGCTAATATAACATAATTTATACAGAACTTATAAAACCCGGGTCGTACCATCCGGGCTCATACTACGTATGTACCTACATAAGACTAAAATAATGTCTACTTATTAATATTTATTCAATAATAATTATTAAAAGATAATATCTTGGATATTCCTTGCTCTCTTATTAATTAACTTACGATAAATTAACTAATCATATCTAATGAATACTTAGAGCTTTTAATTCCGGAGGTTCATAGCGACACCATTGCTGTTCTAGTGAGCAATTTTTCTAGGATTTTACGTACTTCGCGTATTGAGTGGCAAAATTATTGGTACCTACAGAAATGTCTAAGACAATTTAATCATTCGGGATTTATGTTAAATTTAAATGTGTGTTTGTGATAGTTTGGAACAAGGGGATGCACTAATGTACATTTTATTTAATTATAATATATAGCAGTTAATAGCAGTGATAGCCGAGTGGTTAAGCACGCGTCTTGCGAGCTTAAGGTTCAGGGTTCAAACCCCGGCTTAGACCTCTGGATTTTTCGAAATCTATGTGCAAATCATAACTTTAATATGGTTATCACTTGCTTACGGTGAAGGAAAACATCGTGAGGAAATCTGCATGTCTTGGAAAATCTATTTTTTTTTCGAAAAACATGTGCAATCCACCAACCCGCACTGCGCCAGCGTGGTGGACTATGGCCTGAGTGCCCCATTGAGGCGAGGCTCATACTCAGGAGTGGGACTTTAAAAGGGCTAACATTATTATTATTTTATTTTTATGCTGTATTATCATTTTTCATAGGAGTATGAACAAAATTAATTCCATATTACTATTATTACCTAATGCAGGTACCAAAGTCATAGCAACAGTGTCGCAAAACCCGCTATATTAAAACATTTGTCATTCATAATATTATACACAATACCTATAAAATACGGGGGGTTTTGGGTTCATGTTTCAATGACTGATTCAGTCATATACAATATATTATGTAAGGGTATATTATGTAAAGCGATCTCCTTGGTAAAGCTGCTTTATGTTGTACCTATTGTGACTTTAATAGCGAGAATTATACAGTTTATGGTTAATGAAATAGGTACTAATAAATAATTCCTCTTCACAATTCTAACACTTCGCGAGTCGTGATTGAGATTTTTCAGCAATTCCGAAATTCACTGTCAGCGTGAAGTTCAATAGCACTGGATTTAAAGGATCCATGGATCCTAATCATTTGTGGAGACAACTTGTTTTTTTAAATGTCTTCGCTTTTACAAAATATTCATCCTTGTGTCTCAGCCATGGCAGGCACGCGGGGCGTGCGCGTTGCGCTCGCGCCGCGCGGTCACAGCACGCCGTAGAACGTGTCCATCAGTGTGGCGTCCAGGTCGCACTCCAGAAAGATGCTCTCACTACATTCCTCCTGAAAATAATGACATTGTTTAGTTAGTTTTATTAT